>OX380334.1:0-1384500 GCA_947425015.1 Pterostichus niger | reverse complement strand
CTGTATTTTAATAGCACTCATTGTGAGATAGATTTTCATTATGATTTGACAGTTGTAGATAAAATGTTGTTTGTATTTCATGGGCGAAATTATTGTTTATTGGCGCGTTCGAATAACTTTTTTGTCTCGACTTAGCAGTGCAACTAATAGTGACATTCTCACGCGCAATAAATAAATAAACTTATATCCGTATTGAATGAGGCAGATGCTGCATACTAACTGCAATATACTTGAGCTATCTAAAATAAATAAGAATGTTTATTTTACTTTCACACAACAAAATCACAATCTATTTATTTAAAAAAAACATCGACTTTAAAAGTTTTTCATATTTCAAGTCAAAATAGTTATTTGTGTATAAAGAGCGTAAAGTGATTCTTTGCTACTCTACATGGTAATTGCAGCGCGAGCCAAAGGCACAATAGTGTAAGAGGAACAAAGACACTTTACGCTCGTGGTACAAACATAATTTTTTCTACAATTGCATCTTAAATTAGTAAAAAACGTATACGTACTGAAAATAAATTCGTTCTCTCCCTGGTAACTATTGAAGTAAGCGCTCATTTAATATTTTTATCTAATATTAATAAACGATATAATTTAGTGATTACTTTTGTGTTTATAACTAATTTCCATCACTACCTCGGTTTCTTATTATTAATGATGTTGAATTAGCATATTTTCGGGCTTTACATGAAAATGGTATTTATTTTTGTAAATTGTCGAAATTGAATGAAGTCTTGCAAGACCAAAATTCTCAATGCAGTAGTTTTGCATTTATACAGCAAATTAGCAAGCATGAAATGAAAGGTGAGCCAAATGGCACAGTACGAATTCACTTCATCAAACATCAAACAGTGATGAAACTGCGAAGCCCCAGTGTAATACGTCCTTTTGTAGGTCGCAAGTAGAGAATTCCCATTCGTTGGCATTCCGCTGTGGTGCTTTCGGGTCGTTTAATTTTTTGATTCGGACTCGAGTTGTCCGTAATCGCAGGATCTGCAGGGTTCGCGCGCCACTGAGATTCATCCTCCACCCCTACTAATGTGGGGTGGGAGTGGGAGAACGTTTAGCGAGGCTCGAGTGTGACACAACGTCCCGCGATGATTTGGCAGAAAGTTTCAACCGCACTCATTCCAGTTCCAAGTTGTTCATGGATTTAATTTAATTTCGGTGGGTAATGTAATTTTGCGTGAGTCTTCTTGAGGACATCATCCCTTTAAGAGGGTGTGCGAGAGTAATTGAGAGATATACTAATTAAACAGCAGATATTAAATCTTTATAGTTTTATTTTATGACGCGGAGATAATGCACAGACGCTGCTGCGTTCTGGATTTAAATGCAAGACTTAAACGCAGACAGATGGTGAATCTTATATATTGCCACTAAAAAACTTCATAACTCCTTATGCTCCTATTACTTCTTACACTACTTTTATTCTTAAGAGATTCATTAGTTTTTATTGTAATTACGTTATAGAAAGAAGTTGAACAATAATTTGGAATTAAATCTGGAAGCAGGGAAACCAGTACGTTAAATGACATTTTCGCGCCACCGTCCGGCATTAGCAGTATTACATAACTAAAAATCGTCCGGAAACCAAGTTTTTGCCTGCCTAGGCCGACAAAAATTAGTGACTTTTTATGGTTATATGTTGGCATCACTAGTATAGCGAACTCCTGAACGTACGAAATGTCTAAATATTGCATTGGCGTAAACATATTATGATAAAATATTCATAGTTGAATATTTTCAATACAAGAAAACAGAATATTTATACATAAATATTTTAAACATAATTGTAAGTAATTATAATTGAATTAGCAATGTAAAATCCAAATAAAATATGTTGATTTTTTAGGTTATAATACTGGAATGACAAGTCGTGAAATAGACAAAGAAATGAATTAAGTTTTATGTTTATTAAATAAAGTGTACAGTGTAATTAAACTTATTGAAGATGTAAATTGATGAACAATAAATAATTAATTAAAATTAAAAGTACAGTTCTGACAATTAGATGATACCAACATAAAAAAATTCCCTGACATTTAGAATGTGAATAATAAATTAATCGTTTTTATTAAATTTACAAAAACGTTGGCGCGAAAAATCTTGTGTATTACACGTCCAGAAACTATTTTGCGAGTGCGAGTATTTAAAGGCCTCGCCTGCGGCTCGTCCTTTCAAAATATACTCGCACTCGCAAAATAGCAGTTTCTGGACTAGTGATACAAATAACTATTTAATAACGGGAGTAGAAAAAGAAAATTAAAGAACTTAAACAAAAAATAGTTTGAATGATAGAAAGTTTTTGGTGTGGTAGTGTTACCAACCCTAAAATCACAATCTCTCCTGAGGTAATTTTGTGTGGTGTAAATTGTAAGAAACTATTTAACACCCACACACACACATGTTTTCATATACGTGTTTCGTTCGCAACGAGCCTCGCTCATGTATAATATAGCGCTTTAAAACGTATAGAAAAACTTGAAATTACTTAGGTGCAAAGCTTCACCGTGTATATAGGAGCATTAATAATGTAGTTTAACCTGTCAACAAGTTTAAGAAAGAACTATTTTATACCAAGTTTGAAACAAGAAAACTTTTAAACAAGGTTAATAAGAACGGATTGTTTTATTCTTTGATAAATGTAATGACGTCTCGTACAAGTGCCTCTCTTATTTATACGGAAACTTCATTTTTTACTTCCGGTGATTCTACAGTACATGAATGCCGGGCTCAACTCAACTCCTCGCGAGTAAACAATTATTTTGCTGACGTGCACTACAAATACAGCGTGTTCACGTTTTGTCTCTATTTCACGTCTAGATTGATTTTGCAGCAATACGGTACTATGTGTTAATTGAGAATCGGGTGAAAAGAAATTAAAATATCACTGTTTTTACTAATTACTGGACGTGGCTGCATGCCGTAGCAGATTTCGGTAAGTGATATATTTATCCGCGTAAATTACTATTATCAGCCGACAAATTATGGCTCTCAAAGATATTAGTGGAGGGAAATACACAGGGGTAGTTGTAATGTGGTGAAAATTGTTTGTCGGCCGTGGGAATCAAACCCGGGTTTTATACAATAACTAACCAAGTAACAACTATTGTCCCGCGTGGTGGTCGCGCGGGTTGAGGGCCTGACTCACAACCATAAGGTCGTGGGTTCGGGTCCCGCCCGTGGTGACCATACAAAGGACATATCGGCATATGACCTTAGTAGTTGCTCCGATATATAAATTAATAATAATAATAACAACTATTATTTGAAGCGTTATTTTTTAAATAATTTGAGGGAAAATGCTTGGCAGCTTTGTAAAAGTGAGTTCTCTTCACGCTATATATACTAATAATTTTAATTTGAATGTGCTGATATTTCTCTTATTAAACCTACTGTAACACCCAGTATATTAATTGGGCAAGAAAAATAATAAATGTTGAAGAATTTGACAGTAGCTTTGTAAAAGTGAGCTCTGTTTACGCTGTATATACTGGTAGTTTTAATTTAAACGTGTTTATATTTCTCTTATTTAACACTCTTTCTGTAACAACCTGTATATTAATTGGGCAAAAAATGTTGAAGAATTTGACACTAGCTTTGTAAACGTGAGTTCTCTTCACGCTGTATATACTAATAGTCTTAATTTAAATGTGCTGTTATTTCTCTTATTAAATACTGTTTCTGTAACACCCAGTATATTAATTGGGCAAGAAAAATAATAAATGTTGAAGAATTTGACAGTAGCTTTGTAAAAGTGAGCTCTGTTTACGCTGTATATACTGGTAGTTTTAATATAAACGTGTTTATATTTCTCTTATTCAACACTCTTTCTGTAACATCCTGTATATTAATTGGGCAAAAAATGTTGAAGAATTTGACACTAGCTTTGTAAACGTGAGTTCTCTTCACGCTGTATATACTAATAGTCTTAATTTAAATGTGCTGTTATTTCTCTTATTAAATACTGTTTCTGTAACACCCAGTATATTAATTGAGCAAGAAAAATAATAAATGATGAAGAATTTCACAGTAGCTTTGTAAAAGTAAGTTGTCTTGACTCTGTATATACTGGTAGTTTTAATTTAAATGTGCTGTTATTTCTCTTATTAAACACTGTTTCTGTAACACCCAGTATATTAATTGAGCAAGAAAAATAATAAATGTTGAAGAATTTGACAGTAGCTTTGTAAAAGTGAGTTCTCTTCACGCTGTATATACCGGTAGTTTTAATTTAAACGCGCTGATATTTCTTGTGTCAGTGTGAAATGTATGTCGGGTCATTTTTATTTGTGTCTGATTAAATAAATGTGCGAAGTAGTTTCTTATTGTTGCACGAGTTATCACCGCTGGAGGTTTCGCGGAGTACAAGGCATTTAATTAATTAAACAAGGACCTTTGTGTAATCAATTAAATTAAAAAATACGCAAATTTAATTAGAGACCGGAGCGCGCGGAGTTCACTCCGGAAAAACAAGCAAAGAAACTCCGTGCGCCCTGTTTCCAACTGAATCTACGGGCACTTTTAAGTAAATAGTTCTGAGATTTGTACGAGAGAGCAGAACTGCTAAGAGGACTACGTCGACTTGTTTCTAATTATTACGTGTTGATCCACTACCTACGTGAAATGTGAGTGCATCCTCCATACTGGCCCGGATTCAAGTAAAGACATTTCATTTAACAATCTGGTTCACTTCGTTATCTACCTACCTCAAAAATAAGTAGCCCGAAATAGTCCCTTTTCAATGATGTAACATGTAGGTACATAAAATTAAGATTAAGGTCACAAAGTTAAAAAAAAAACATTAACATCTTTAATATGGAAAATAAAACTTCAGGTAGGCGTGAAACAAATATAAAATGTTTTGGATCTTAAACTAAGTCAGATTGGATATGATTATTTTACTTCCTTGTACGAAGTAAAGGAAGTATTGTAATCGCGAAAAATTTTCGGTTCTCAGATTTCAACGGAAATGGGTATTTTGGCCCTCCCTGAATCCATTTTGACTAATTTCGTCATGCGTACGTATGTATCTCGCATAACTCAAAAACGGTAAGCCGTAGAAAATTGAAACTCTATATTTAGGACTCTTATAACATCTAGTTGTGCACCTCCCTTTTTGGTCATTATACAACTACCGGAAGTGGTACTTTACTTGAAGCCTATAATAGATTTTCATGAAAAACTATATTCAAATATAATTTAAAACTTTCCAAATTTGGTATATAAGACTACTATATCAATGGAAATAACATAATAGATTTTGGTTAAAATAGACTAACCGGAAGTGACACATTACATGAAGCTGCTAACAGTTTTCCTTGAAAAAAATGGTATTATTTTAATTTTAGAAATGAATGCTGCAAATAAAAGTTTTAGAGAATTAAATTCTGCGTCTAGCCTGTTCCATAAGCGAGATATATAAATTTAATTATTATATATTTTTTTGTTTTTTTTTTAAATTAAGTTTGCTAAGGATTAGAACAAAACATAAAAGATTTAATGTCAAATATGTGCAATTAAAAAAATATCTATAGTTTAATACGCGTACAAGGAAGTCATGTGGTGTCCTCATCAGATTTTTTAAATACCGATCTGTAATATTTATTTCGTTTAGGAAAACATGTGTTTGTGTGAATCGAGAAACAGTATCGTATTAAAAATGCGTGCGGTATAGAGTAAATAATTCATTGGCACGCAGCACGCAGCACGCACCGCAGTGAAATAATTGGCTGGTGCGGCGAGGGATCCGGGGCTTACGAATTCCTATTTAAATTCTGTCGAACATAGCTTTAAGTTCTGGATACAAATAAATTAAACGCGACGGCGTTTCGTTCGCAGGTGTACATTACAATATCCGTTTTTGCAGTGGTTCGCGTTTGCGTTCATATTTGCCGGCGGATGGTGGAAGGGAAACACGCTGTTAAAGTTTGTTAACATCGGGCATAATCCGGTGTGGAACGAGCGACACTCGCAGCAGCGCCTCTCGCGCCCATCCATTGCGATATTTCGCTCCCACAACGTACCGAATACACATAAATTCATTTCGCAAAGCCACCATATTTCATTTGACGGCCAAACATATCGCTAAATCCAGGTGGAGAGTAAACGTAAACGCAAACGCAAACGAACGCAACGTTACTAATGCACCTCTCACTAGTGCTAGTCGCTGCGGTTGCGCTCCGTTTACCGAAACATTGTGCGCAACTTGTATCCGATAACGACGGATTAACGCGCGTCACCTAACTTCATCATCGATATTGGATTATGCACGTTATGTATGCATACTTTGATATGTAAATATATCGTACCAACTTTATTAACTTACACTAAATGTAACCCAACCAGCTACTGTATAACTCCTGTTCTATCTACACAGGCCATTGTTTTGTCAAACTTATATTTCATCTTAGTTTTCATAAATAAAAGGATATCAAAGTTAGGAGATTATCTAACCGGAAATGAACTCTTTTTACTTGTACTAGTTCAAAACTACATACTCGTAAATATTAAACTGGTATTCCTGAAATGTAATACTAAACGATATAGATTTAGTACTTAACTTATGAGATTTTACGCAGCAACTAAAATATAAAATTAAACTATATATATAGCGAGTTTTTTTACAGCTCATGGCCGTTTCTCGCATCCTTGGCGCCATTTTTTTCTATCGTGGACGTCTTCTTCCTCTAAATTTCTCTTCTCCATGGCTTCGTTAACTCCATTTCTCCATGTTTTTCTAGGTCTTCCCCTTTTTCTTTTTAAATTAAACTAAACAACTGAATTTAGTAGTACAATTTACGTTAATCATAAACAATTTGACATTTCATTTTTCTAACTAGAACTATCTCATGTACACGTATTAAAGTTAACATTTACATACAATATACTTTATCTAATAAGATTACAATTTCTCAGTGGTATCGAGTCAGCCTGTGGATGATGAGAACCCTGGTTCAATCCCCATAGCCGACAAACAATTAAATTTAGCCCTGCGGCTCCCCTCCTCTAGCATTTTGGGGGCCGTGATTTGACGGCTGGTAACCGCACTTCACGCGAAGAAATATATCACTTACCGAGATCTGCTACAACAGAGTACCACATCCAGTAATGGGTAAAAGGCGTGATGATATATTTATTTTATTTATTTATTTAATAAGATTACCGTATCCTTGTTTACAGAATCATATTTATACATAATAATAGTTATTTATGAAACAAGTATATAATGCAAGACTTTATGGCCGAGTGAGCGCAATGAGCGAGGCTGATAAATATCTCTGTTGTTAATTCTTAATTACCAAACTTTTAAATTAGTCAAAAAAAAGTTGGAAAAAAGTGTTCACAATGTCTCAAAACTTATAAGAATTCTAAAAGAGTTAAAAATTGCTAATGCAAAGGAATTAATTAATTAATTGAATAATTAGGTATAAAATATGTTTTAATTTTTATTTTTCGACATTAACAGGAGTCCAAGTTGCTATTTTATCGTACTAGTTCAATAAAGTATTATTTTATATGTCATAAATAACGTAGCAGATCTAAGTATGTGATATATTTCTTAAAGTGAAGTGCGGTTACCAGCCGTCAAATCACTGCACCCAAAGATGTTAGTGGAGAGGGAGCCACAGGGGTAGATTTAAATAAATATAAATATATCATTGTTAGCAGGCGCGGTGGCCGAGCGTGTTAAGTCACATCTCTTAACATACTGTGACGTCACCCGAGCCATAGTTCGTCAGTTCGAATCAGCCTGTCGACAATGTGTGATTTGTCGTAAAATATAAAATACAGCTACATGTATTTATCACACTCGGGCGCTATAAGCTAGTCACTTATACGCCTTAAATAATGTAGCATTTGACTACGAAAACCGGCAGTCCGGCAGTACGGCAGTGTAAAAACTGCGGCTCGGTGTGTCCGGTAGGCCCAGGCCCGATTTGGGCTGTAGCGCCAAAGATGATAAATATATCATCACGCCTTTTACCCATTACTGGGTGTGGCACTCTGCCGTAGCAGATCCCGGTAAGTGATATGTTTCTTCGTGTGAAGTGCGGCTACCAGCCGTCAAATCACGGCCTCCAAAGATGTTAGTGGAGAGGTAGCCACAGGGGTAGATTTAATTTGGTGAAAATTGTTTGTCGACTGTGGGGACCGAACCAGGGTTTTCAAGATCCACAGGCCGACTCGATACCACTAATTATTATATTAATGGGTATTTTTTTAAATCAGTTTTAAACAGTAAAGTATATGTTAGACTAGTTTTGTTCCTTTTGCAAATAAAGTAAGTTTCTGCCGGTTGTCTGTACATGTCTTTGCTTATATTTAAATGCGTTGAATGCCATTAAATATTTATGACAATCTTATCAACAAACAGAATTTTAGTGAGTCTGAATATAGCGTAATGCAAATCGTAATATGTCTAATTTCTCTCAACGTCTATCTAGTAATGTGTCTCGCATTCGCATCGCGGCAACTTTTTTGGCTTGTTTTGTTCATGAAAGTAAAGCAGTGCGGCTCGTTTGAATTTTATTTAATTTCGCGAAGCTTAAAAGATAACCGTTACCCTGTCCGATTTAATATTTACGTGCAGAGTACTACCTTATAAATCCTTTGTTCTAAATCCGATAAAACCTTGATTTTAGACTGAAGCTTAGTAGTTCTCTTGTTCCGTGGTAATGTTCTGTCGTGGAGTCGCTGCCATTGCTTCAAGTGTGCTACGCCCCAGAAAACAATTGCCTCTGATTATTTTACAGAAATACTCGCTTAGGAAAGTTCATACTGCATATGAGTACAGTCATTGCTGCAATTTTAGAATTATAAAACTCTTCATAGATATAACTTATTCTCAAGAACAATCGTAGAGAATAAATAAAAATCCATGAAAATGAGATGAAATTCATAAATATAATTAAAGCTATTTCGTGCTCTAGAATTGCAGAACATTTTAATAATAAAATAAAAATTTGGTTATAAGTCAATTTGAACACGAGAAATTCAATGACGTTGAGCGCATCTTTATATCTTATTTAGTTTTTAAGATATAGACTCCGGAAAAGTTACATTCTTCCGATTCTTTAGATCTTGTACTTGTACTTTGTCTTTATCATTTATTTAGCTTGATGGCTATTAAAATAAATGTGTAAACAACATGATGTCCGTCAGTACGGTGGTGTGGATAGCGTTACGGAATTCGAATCCGGAGATCCCGAGTTCGAATCTTACTCAAGCTAAAAATTATATAAAAAATATTAAATAAATAAACACTAGGCAAAGTCTCACAAAATTCAGCCTCCGAGTCACCTTATGAGGGCATCGTCAGAGGCCGGCCAGCACAGTTAGTAACCATAGACGCGTTTCGCTCTTATTAGAGCTCATCAGTATGGTATAACTCACTTCTTCACCTAGAACAAAGTTCACGTGAAGAAGCTGGTGACGAAGAACTGTGCTAGCAGAGAATAAGATTTCTAACAAACGGTAAGATGACATGAGAAGTTCTGTCGAACCTGTAATGCCATCTACCGAAAAAAGAAAAAACGCTACGCAATAGCAATTTAAATAACAACAAAGACAAAATTAATTGTCATTCACTTGGTGAAACTAGGTTTAATAAAAAATATTAAATAAATAAACACTACACTGCGGTTTGGTGAGTGCGGACCCTGTACTGTAATTGGGAATAAGTTCCTGTTGTACAGCGTAACATAAATAAATAAATAAATATATAATGTTTATGATAACTAATTCTTAACATTACGCTATTGACTGTGTTCTAAATACCGCAAAAGTGTTGTATTTCTCATTACCAAGTAAATGTCGCAAACCAGTGATTCTATATGCATTGAAAACTGCACATATTTACAAATTTGAATGATACATACTATAATTTGAACGAGGGAACGAACACGAACACGACCGCTCTATTGGAAACAACACAGTGTTTGGGACGAATTCGGGCAGATCCCTCAGGCATTAACTTTTGTTGATTCTGCTGTTGTTCGACTATGTTTGACGCACATGTGGATTTAAAATAAACCGAAATAATTGGACAAGTTTCATAGAGAATTATAAACAGCTTCATGCATATTAAATTTAATACATCACCTGAGATGGACTTTACAACTTTCTACTACAAATAAATGCAATCCTAATGGGATCATCCCACAGTTCCTCATTTATTTCTTTATAAGAGCGGACGTATTATATACGTATGTAACTGATGATTCAAATCTAACATGTTTTTAGTTTTAACCGTTTCAGACCCAAATTAAAATCTTTTTAAAAATACGAATTTCATTTAATTTCTCAACTTCCAATAACATAAGATGAATAAAATATTCTCTGCTGGCACAGTCCTTCGTCACCAGTTTCTGCACGTGAAGTTTGTTCTAGGTAAAGAAGTGGGTTATACCTAGGGTTGTGCCGTGGTCAATTGACCGGACAGTTGACTGGTCAATTGACCAAAAATATTTGACGGCCAAAAAAAACGGTAAAATAATCTAAATGGAACCGCCACGACATCTGTTTGCTTACTTTACTTTACAAATAAAATAAATACATATTATTTCATTTCATTACATCTTTTACTTTATTTTCCCCTTTATTTTGAATTTGATGTGGTTTTGTTTATTAGTTGTTGTTGGTTTTTCATTTTCAGTAATATTGGATGTAGTGTACTATATAAATAAATTACAATTTTAATTGTGATTTTTATTAAATGTTTCTTGGTCAATTGACCGGTCAAATAGTCGGTCAATTGACCGAAAAATATTTGACTGGTCAAATGCACAACCCTAGTTATACCATACTGATGAGCTCTAATAAGAGCGAAACACGTCTATGGTTACTAACTGTGCTGGCCAGCCTCTGACGATGCCCTCATAAGGTGACTTGGAGGCTGAATTTTGTGAAATATAGCCAAGTGTTTAATTTATATTTAATTAAACCTAGTTTCACCAAGTGTATGGATGACAATTAATTTTGTCTTTGTTGTAACATAAGATGAACATAAATAAATGTATTAGGCTATTTGGTCAAACGAATTTTGGAAAAAAATGGTGGTTTGTTCGAATGTCCACTGGGAAAAAAATAAAATATATTTATCGCGAATCTCCTTGTTAGAAAACCAATAACCCCTAATGGAAGGCAATCGCTTGATCCCCATTAATATGTTTAAGAATATTATTACTACATCAGATTTCGAAATTTTAAATAATAATGATAAATTTACGAAACAAATGAACACTTTGGTTATCTGGTAATGCTATGCGCCAACATATAACTTTGTTAGCTATGACCTACGTAAGTTTTTTTTTTCAACAGCGGTTTCATAGAAACCACTAGGAACAAAAGGGTTAAAGATATAATTTTTTAAAAATAGATTTTAATTTGAGTTGGGTCTCATTAGCACTACATTACTTATTCGGATGGCAAATCTCACTTTGACGGACAAAAATTATACTGTACTTGGCGTTTAGTAACACGTGATATAGTACGACCAACGATCATTTGGAAAAATGATTTTTAAATCCCCTCATTCACATTAATCGATGCTACTGGTAGAAAGATGAAAATTACTTGAAAGCTATTAAAATACAGATAGAGTTTATGGGTCTTGACGCTATCGTAGATACATATTCCATGATGCTATGCAACATATGCACAATACTCTCTCTTGTTTTCAATTTAATATTTTCTTTCATGACAAAGATACCGAAACGTCTAAATAAATAAATTAAACAGTACTTAAACTAACACCTGTTTTAATGATTAATTATGAATTCTGAAAACTTTCGATATGTGAATAAAGAAATATGTATGCAGATAAGCAATGTGGTAGAGATAGGTGTCCTCAATGAAAATCGCAGGTAGGTCCATGTTGTGTAAGATAAATAAGAAGCTTTTGTAAAAGGCAGCAGTTGTGTGTTTCCGCTCATTAGGACATAATAGATATTCCCGACCGAAATGTACATTTCGGTGTCTTTGATAATTTCCAGTGGCGTAACGGAACGACTCGGAGGATGAGGTTATTCAATTAATTCTAACCATATTGCCAACAGTTTGTACTAATCCAGGTCTATTGTTCCACGGAGACTGAAATTAGCGAAAGAACAAAGCTTGTCAGACCGGAATCTATTGCACAGAGACACGTTTGTAGTCACAAAGCCGCGGGCCGCGGGCCACGGGCGGGCCTGGTTAGCTACTCCGTTATTCTTCTCGGGTATGCTGTCCTCTTAATCCCTCTCCCCTCTAACGACAATTCGCCAATTATTGTGTTTGCTTTCGCAGATGAAGCTTATTGAAAAACCATTGACGATTCGAATAAGTGTCGTTATTTGCCCCTTATTACCTTTTAACGACGCCACTGCTTTCAGTCACGTAACACCAAAACTGAAATAACTAAAAATATAGTTATTTGTGTATTAAGAGCGTAAAGTGATTCTTTGTTACTCGAACACGGTGATTGCAGCGCGAGCCGAAGGCGAGAGCTGCAATAGTGTAAGAGGAACAAAGACACTTTACGCTCGTGATACACACATAATTTTTTCTACGATTGCATCTTAAAATTATTTAAAAACGTATACGTACTGAAACTTAATTCGTTCTGTCAACTGTCAATATGACAAGTTTCTGTTTTGTTTGTGTCCCTGGTAACGCGCGTTTATAATCTTTTTCGCGCGTTGCCATTGGAAATGCGTGTATTTAACGTCTTTTTCGCGCGTTGCCATTGGAGACGCGCAAAAAAGATATTTTTGATTGTTCCACAGAAAACGTCAACTTTACGATGACAAATGAGAGCGTAATTGTCAACTTTTCATAGCAATCGTAGAAAAAATATATTATAACTCCTTTTACCCATTACTAGGTGTGACAGTCTGCTGTAGTAGATTTCAGTAAGTGATATATTTCTTCACGTGAAGTCAAATCACGGCCCCCAAAGATATTAGTGGAGGGAGAGCAACAAGGGTAAATTTAATTTGGTGAAAATAGTTTGTCGGTTGTGGGGAAGATCTACAGGCCGACTCGATACTACTGAGCTACCACCCCAAAACCTGACGAAATATTTATTTATTTATGCTACTCTGTACAACAGGAACTTAATAGTGATGGTTTTGTTTGATCTGGTTCAGAACTGTGATCGAAGTGAACTGAATCGCTAAATGATAAAGTGCAGGGCGCGCCGAGCCGTTTCGATTACCGCATGCTCCAAGAGAACGCCGTAGAACTCGTTCAATTTCCATATGTGAACTAAACCAATTTGACTTTTGACTTGTTTTTATTATCTAATTTTAATGTTAGCAATAAATTAAAATAGTATTAATAAATTGCCTACGAGTTGTCTACAGAATGTGAATTTTTTGTTAAACTAATTAAAAAATAGATTATTTTTAATAAGGTTCTGTATAATTCAGACTAGACTCTTATATAAAATTATTTAATTACTATTTAGGACTCACAGACAGACAGTAATATAATAAATAATAATTTATAAGAAGTATTTTAGAAGTATGGTTGCAAATGCGTCATTTAAGAGAAATAACGTGAATTTTTGGTTGAACTAGTTCAAAAGTCGAATTTTTTTTAATGAAGTTCTATATAAATTAGGCCACGAGAAATAGAATGGCGCAAAGCGCATCTTCATATCATTTTTAGTTTTTGAGTTACAGCGATTTTTGACTTTTTTTAAAACTCAACTTTGAAGGCTTATATCTCAAAAACTAAAAGAGATATTAAAACGCGGTTTGAACGAGAGTATTTCTCGTGCGCTACTTAACTTATATGGAAATTTGTAAAATTATGAAATTTTTGATCATTTTTCAAAATTTTTTTTTGCCAATATTTCAAAAACTTTAAAAAATAATTCAAATCTGAAAACACCAGTGAATTCCTCGCGTAAAAGTACATAAGTATGCAAATTTTCAGAATTTTTGCTCCACGGATAAAACTTTTATTACAAAAAATCGAAAAATGGCTAAAAATCATTAAAATCTTAAGGGGTTAGCCTTAAGATTTTTACGATTTTTAGCCATTTTTTGATTTTTTGTAATAAAAAACGTATCCGTGCGAATTTTGTTATGAAAATTTGCATACCTATGTATTTTCACAAGAGAAATTCACTGGTGTGTTCAGATTTTCATTATCTCTTCAACTTTTTGAAATATTGATAAGTGAAAATTTTGAAAAAAATTGAAAAATATCCAAAATTTTCAAAATTTGCATAGAAGTTAAGTAGCGCACGAGAAATACGCTCGTTCAAACCGCATTTCAATATCTCTTTTCGTTTTCGAGATATTGGCTCTCAAAGTTGAGATTTAAAAAAAGTCTAAAATCGCTGTAACTCAAAAACTAAAAAAGAAAAGGAGATGCGCTTTGCGCCATTCGATTTCTCGCGGCCTAAATTATATAGAACTTTATTAAAAAAATCGACTTTTGAAGTAGTTCAACCAAAAATTCACGTTATATCTCTTAAATGACGCATTTGCAACCATACTTCTAAAATACTTCTTATAAATTATTATTTATTATACTTGTGTGTGTCTATAAGTCCTAAATAATAATTATTAATAAAATTTAATATTATTTAATTAATATTTAATAAGACGAAGGTTTTTAAGGGAAAACTTGCTTTTGAAGCAACAGCACTACCACAAAACTACCATTATTTAATTATCAATATTTAACCGATAGGTATACAATAATAGCATATTATATAATAAGTTTTATAAACGTCACTTTAGTTACGAATGTTTAAAAAATCGCAAATTAAGACAACAAAATATAAAGTTTTATGAATTGTTTAAAAAGTAAGGTTAAATTAACAATGTCAAATGCCAGAAGATAAATTCACCCCGTGCTTAATATTTCAAGCCGTGACTAAAACCTTCAAAGCTACAACTTATTATTACATGTTATTTAGCGCCATGAAAACTAGTATTTTAAATGACATTTTAAGTAGAAACATCATTTCTGAATAAGCGAATATATTATTTTTCACCATATTAAAATTACCCTAATGGCTTTCCTTCCACATCTTTGGGGGCCGTGATTTGACGGCAGGTAACCGCACTTTACGCGCATAAATACATCACTTACAGACATCTGCTTCGGTAGAGTGCCACATCCAGTAATAGGTTATAATATATTTATTATTTATATTTCTGAGCAGAAAAATACCAAAATCTTCAGATGTTAATATATATAGTGTGTTAATCCTTAATAGATATAGAAATTTATTTAAATAATAAATTATTTTTCAACCATTTGTTAATTTAGATATTAAACATAAAAGTTTAAAAAAATTTGTCTTGATATTTGGAAGAAAATGTAAAGAAATATAAAACGTTTCTTTTTGTCAATGACGTCTGCATGAATAATTAAAATTTGAATAAAATATAAGTACTTTATGTTTTTTCTAAAGTATATAATAATATAATAAACATAATAAATTCATTTACTTCAAGCTTACATTCTTCTAATATTACATTCATATCTAGTTGAAATTATTTAAAACTTTACTTTTAATATAAAATACAATTTATTTATTACAAACATTTAAAAAAAATTCATATTTCGAGTTAAAAAACATACTGACTAAATCTAAAATGTATTCTTAATACAATTGTACAACACAGCAACTATACAACACGTATTGATTAACTCTTAAATCACTGTTTTAACAGGTTTCAAATTGGTAGCCATCTTAGTTTAGTGGTCGCGTCGATGCATCTGTCAGTGGCCAATTTCTCTGTGATTTGTTATTATTTTACAGCGTAAATATTGGCGGTACAGTCATGTAAATAAGTAAAATCGCGATATAAGATGTTGGTGAACATTTTGGTGTATGTAAATTATGTGTAGATTATCGTAATTTGTCATACTTGGCAGTGAATGGTTTTTTGGCAGTGTGTGTGTTGTGTGATATTGATGGTGTCGATTGCCCAGTGAAACTGTTTTTCGAGGAGAGGTAGCCTGTCTGCATCAACACGGTAATAACGAAATTTCAGTACGATTTCCAATAGTTATAATATAATTGTAGTTTATATAACAAGTACATAATTTAGATCTTTATTGGACGAGCCGAATTTTATGGCAGAGCGAGCGAGGCTAATAAACAAGGCGAGTCTATAAAGTCCGATTATGTACGAGTTGCATACAACGTTTTATGTTCGACTGCATGAAGAATATTTTCTCTTAAAATATGATTGTCAATACCTATATTTAAAACATTTAATTGCATCTCAAAGTGTGCGTCGTTGTTATGCATTTGTTGCTTTATTTATCAAATTGTCAAAGTGAAAAAAATGTTGAGATGGATGAAGACATTGAAGACGTTCCAAAAGAAATAAAAGATCTTGCATGTAATGCAAGAGAATATCTAACAATTGTATGAAGACACATATAATACATACAGAAAATGGTGTTTAAATATTTCTTTTTAATTTTTTGTTTTAATGTGACATTGACAGCAGTCCAATTTTGCATTTTTATCGTACTAGTCCAATAAAGTACCCGATTATGGACAGTAAACAGTGTCGTAAAACAAGGTAATATAATGCAGTCGAACATAAAATTTATTTATTCTACGACCACTAAGATATCTGCTCATTTATGCTAGTTGTTGCTATAAATATGCAAGCTGGTCCATCAGTCAGTAGTTTTTTCTTTACTCCAGTATTTTAAATATTACAAGTTTATTTTAAATTAAAATGCCCACTTCTATTCTATTCTATTTTCGCGTAATAATATGCAACTTTATATTTTTGGGACATCGTATATATTTTTACAAAATTTTAAAGATCTTTTGTTTCTCTTTAAAACAGTTCTTATTTATTGTAGTCATAAAATGATTAGTACAGAAATTATTCATATTTTTATTAATAAATAATCACACACAGAAAGACTGATAAAATAAATCATGTTAACTAATTCGTCTTATATAAAATTTATTTCTAAAATTATTACAATTAAAATATTATCAATAAATTATGAGTATTATCGGTGTGGTAATAGAGCTCATAAGAGCGTAGTCCACCGCTTGTTATGACGTAAGACACCCGTGCAGTCCCGGATTCGAGTCTACCGACTGGTAAATAGGTAGGCTGTTAAATGTACTGTAATTTAAATTAAATTCCTGTTGTGCAAAGTAACAAATAAATAATTTTAATCTACTAGAACAGTTAGCTTTGGAAAGACAGCCTGTATATAACAGTATTCGAGCTATTTTTGTAACTGGATATTAAAAACAACGTGTTTCATTATTATTTTACATTTTATTGACTTACTCTGGATACGTTTCCCCAGCATTTTCATTCACTGGACGTTGTAATTTTTCAATGTTTAATTAAAATTTTGCATTGCCTTATATAAATAAAAAATTTCCATATTCTCTGGGTTGAATGTATGAAAAATAAAATGACCTGGTTACTCCTAAAATTATACTTTTTGATGCTCCGATGTCCGTATGCGGCAAATACCAACTGCATTACATGAATTTAAAAATACAACAATTTTAAACTGAAGATTTGAAAGTAATTTCTTTGTTTTAGAATGAAGTATTGCATTCCATAATTTTAGAGAGAGAAACACTGCTTTTCTTCCCTAGGTAGGATGTTTCTCTCCCTAGAGACTACGATTATTAGCTGTTTGTGGCGTTTCCTAGGTAACTAGTTACGCATCCCATATTTGACATTTGTCCCGATAAGACAGTAATTTTTGTGCACTTGTTAAAAGTATAATATGCTTCACGGGAGGGCGCGATTATCCCTTGTAAGAAGTTGGCAAACCTTCGGCCCTCGCTTACGTCTCGGTTTGCCAACTCCACAGGGAATAATCGCTTGTTTCCCTCCCTTGATGCATAACATACTATACTGATCCCTAAATTGCTAAAGAGATCAGAAAATAAATGTTTCCAGGGTGATCAGTAAATTTATAAACCTTAATAGATATTTTAAAATAAAACATTATACAGGGTGTTTCAGGACTAGTGTAACAAACTTTAACAGCTTATTCCTGAGGTCATTTTGAGCCAAAAATGTCATATGAACATAGGTCCTATTCCTTCTAGTTGCCAAAATACAAGAGGTTAAAGTTCTATAAATAACACGAAATTTTCAAATGTTTGTAATCAAGATACTTTCGGAAAACAAGAGTTTTATTGAAAAACCATACCCTATTTATCTTCATTAATTTTATTTATTAATATTAACGAATACGATTTAGAGAACAAAACATAAAATGACACAATTAAATAGACACAGAACAACATAACCAAACATGGAATAGGTTAACACAATATGAAATAAGATAACAAATGTTAAAAAAATTACAGCAAGTGTTCAAAATGAGCGCCTTGAACTCGTATGCATGTTAATATTAATAAATAAAATGACTTTTCAATAAAACTCTTGTTTTCCGAAAGTATCTTGATTACAAACATTTGAAAATTTCGTGTTATTTATAGAACTTCAACCTCTTGTATTTTGGTAACTAGAAGGAATAGGACCTATGTTTATATGACATTTTTGGCTCAAAATGACCTCAGGAATAAGCTGTTAAAGTTTGTTACACTAGTTCTGAAACACCCTGTATATAGAAAATTTAAAAATTCTGTAAAACTTATTTGATTTATTTTGACACAGGTACCTATAGTTTACAGTTTACAATCTGTGATAAATTTTAACAGTGCCAATCAGTATGTGGTATTCTTAGTCAAATTGGATTCGTTCGTATATTATCGGAAATTGATTGACTCGGATATTTTTCATTTAGCGATCCGGTTTACTTCGTACATGGTTCTGAACCGGTTTAGTGGGTTAGGAACTACCCATCTCTACTTTGTAATATGCTGACTCACCCAGTAAAGTATCATTTTTCGGTCTTGTTAAGTAAATAACTATTTTAAACGAATTGAAAATTTGCTAATTTTCCTATAAACTTAATTAACATCAAAATGTATTCATTCGCCTCCTTTAAAGCTATTACAACGCTATACTGCAAATGCTATTAATTTGAAATAAATAAGAGTCCTTTTACAAGGATCTAATACCTTTGAAAGTATTTAAGTGTAAAGCCAGACTTGAGCCAAAGTGAACGCGATAGCCCTTCCTTTTGACATTTTCTATGATTGCGGCGAGTACAATTTCCCTGTAAAGGTCAACTCAACATCACACAAACACAATACCTACCCTTAACATTAACATTCAGCCACCCACACATACAACATGTAAATGATTCAAAGCCTCGGCCCGACTCGAAACACGCTGGTTATTATTCATACTGCCTTCAATATTTGCATCGACATGAACAATTTCCAGTTAAACAGTAGCGCCACCTGTGAGTTTTTTTGCGGTTGGGGTACATGTGAACGTGAACGTGACGCAATGAATACACGCGCTAATCAAGTGGAAATTGCACACGGATGTGCTTTTAACGTTGTGCGGCGGACGCGATGTCTGGAGGGTACGGAACGCGTTATTGTTTGCAATTACCTTCCGGAGAGTAAAAATTAAACGCTTGGCCGTTTATGTCGTACACAATTCATTTGTCATTGCTTTTTAAACACTAGTTTTATACTATACAATAAGTACCTAGTTATAGAATCATTGTGGATAACTTTAATTTCCTTAAAATAAGGAAATAAATATTATGCACGCAACTGTCAAACAAAGTTGACCTTTACACACATAATTCAATTTTTTTGGTAAACAATTCATTATTGAGCTGTCAGCTACTTCATTCAATTACGATACACTTATTATGGCTGTTTCATATGTTCAAAAAAATCCTAATTTCAAATTTACAGAGTGGGAACGTCAACTAGCGCCTATGACGAGAAAAGTTATAAGCTAAAGCCCGGATTTTAGGCAATTGCCTAGATTCAAATTTTAATATACTTCAGGCAATTTCGTTTTTCTATACATAGTTAATATGTTTACGTGTAACGGAAGGTTTTTTTTTCGTGCCTTAGAGCCTATTTTTTCTATATTTTGGTTATTGTGCCTATTTTACCTTATACAGCCTATTTAGCCTATTTTTGTTGCCTATTCTAACTTTTATTGAGCAGACAAGGTTTATCATCTACTTCGTTGACTAATTCAGCACTCGACAAAGTGTTTCAACCTAACCTATAATATTTAAAGAACTTACTTTAATCAAGTTTTTGTGTGTGAATTTAAAATGCCGAAAGAAAAACGTTTATTAGTCAAAATTTTACGTGGCAATTCAATTGTCTTTGCCATTAATCAATGGAGCTGAGGTAACTTTAGACGATATGGCTAAATATAAGAACACACATTTTGTGATGTCGAACGAAGTTTTCAACTTACAAGCAAGTATAAAACAAGCACTCGCCGACACTCTCTTTCTTTCTTCTATTTTGATTCGTTTACTGTTCTTATATAGAGTGTTACACTGCAATTGTGTGGAATTCACTTGCGAAACAAGAGCAAATCGACACTCTCTTCCTTTCTAATCTTTTTAGCTCATTTTCAGTTCTTACTATAGAGCGTCAATTGTGTAGAATTTACTTTCAAACAAGCGCAGGTCGATGCTTCCTTCATTTCTTTATAGATTCGTTGTTAGAGGAGCGGAAGTAAGTGAAAGATTTATGAAACAGGTGTACAGGAACGAATGGATGGATGTGATTGAAGGTTTGTTGCGTGATGATGAATTTCGGGTATGAGGAATAAATGAACTTGTATGGTTGAAGCGAGTATCGTGTTTCAGGATGAGAATGTTGTTTTTAGAATCTGTTAGTGAATGTTCTGTGAAAATTTCAGAGATTCGTGCTACCCCATTTACTGGGATATAGAGTGATGTTAAGTATGTATGTATGCATGAAAGAAATTATGAATGTGTATGACAGTAAAATAGTGTCAAAATATAAATGTTGAATTGAGACATTGCGTGAGCGATCTAGGAATAAATAAATATATCATCACGCCTTTTAACCATTACTGGGTGTGGCACTCTGCCGAAGCAGATCTCGATAAGTCATATATTTTTTTCGCGTGAAGTACGGTTATCAGCCGTCAAAGATATTAATAAATAATTAAGTTTTTTTATAAATAAATAATATGGAGTTGGTGGTCTAGTGGGTATGCAGTCGGCTTGCGATTCTTGAGGTCCCGAGTTCGATTCCTGCAACCGACAAACTGGCTTTCACCAATTTAATATCAACTCCTGTGGCTCCCCTCCACTAACATCTTTGGGGACGGTGATTTGACGGCTGGTAATCGCACTTCACGCGTATAAATATATCACTTACCGAGATCTGCTTAGGCAGAGTGCCACATCCAGTAATGGGTAAAAAGCGTGATGATATATTTATTTATTTATTTATAAATAAATAATGAAGTTTTGATCTGTTAAGAACATCAAGCACGCATATGAAAAAAGTTAGGGCACCCGGATCAACCTCGGCAAATGATTCGTACGTCATTGTCCAACTGATACGTTTAAGTACCTACGTAAAAAATGAAAAAGATCATTGGCTTTGACGATAGAGATAGGAAATTGCGTAGAAATATCAATTAGGTAGTACAAATAGCGGCCGCGAACAGTGAGGTAGCGTGGGTCGATACACGATACGATACGATGCTGTACAATGCCGGCGTTACCGGAGTTTCGTGCGGTGCAGCCCGTGCTCGTTCCGGGCCTGTTTTGTTGCGGTTATCGAGTTTTTATGTTGATTTGATTGGTTTTTAATCAAGAACAAGTCTCGTAAACGAGAGGTGTGTTAAAGAGAGTGGTTTCACTAACTTTCCGTTCAAAGATAAACACGAAACTTTTGTTAGACGAGCTTTTGTATGGTTCCTATTCAGTCTGCACGAATTCTACACTTTCGGTGACGCTCATCTAACGACTTTATACGCTGCAACGACGCTATAACGTGTTAACTGGATCTGTAACGACTCAACCACAAACTATCATTATTTTTAGATAATAGTACCTGACATTTTGTAAATACCTTCAATCGACAGTATATAGAGTGTAACATGGGAAATTCGTTTTTCTTTACGCAAAACTCCCCAGTTCATTTTGGACAAAAATGCTTCAAATACAAGCTACAGATAATTTAATTCTGCATCTAAATCAGTAATCAGATTTTATTTTAATTTATTGGATTTAAAGTTTTATAAAAATTGCTTCCTGTATAATATTTTTTACCTGTCAAAAAAGTTTAGTTTTAAATGGATTTGTGATTTATTCAAGTGACAATAAAAGTTATTGTCATTATATCGTTATTAAAAATGTTTAACTATTCACATGAAACAAAGTTACAAACTAGTTTATTATTCAACACTTGTTTTTCATTATTCTGTACTGTTGAATAATGTATCATCTTATACAGTGTGTCTACTTTTTTTGGGTTCGTAGGAAATACTATGGTTAAATTTTCATATTGGTGTAAATAAAAAGTATTCAGAACGAAAATCTGCGTCTAGTGACTTCAAAATTATTGATGTTTACTTATTTATCTCGAGGTACAATGCAAAATAAAATTTACAATTTAAAGTTAATTACGAAATGGCATGGAAAATAAAACTTACTATTCAAACTGCCACACTCGTATTGTTTCAATTTGACAGATAAAAGCTTGTTAATTGATATTTAATTGATAATATTATTATTGTCGGGACAGACTAGAATATTGTTTAACCGCCAATGGCGACATATTTGAAAATTTACTGTAATTATTGTTGTTGTTATTTATTGAAGAATAAAAAAATATATTTAAATTATGAATTAGGGATATATTTGTTACCAGCCGTCAAATCACACCCCTCATTCATTTTAAATAACAATCTGTAAATATTAGAGATGGGCGAATATCATCCGCGAATAGTCGAATGCCGCGAATATTGACATTATTCGAAATTCGAGATTTTCGAATATTTACGTCAGTATAGCGAACATTCGAATACCTCGAATATCGCGCCATATGTTGACCTCAAATTTTGACTATGTTTTTCTTTATCATTTGTACATAAACTTAAAGCTATTACAATACTTTGAAGTTATTAATAACAAAGATATTTTTTTTCAAAACCATGAAGACGTACTATATTTCAAATTTGTTTTTCGCCAACATCAGCACGTACGTTTCACGTTTCACCTTAAATTTGAAGTTTTCGTCTTTTTATTTTCTTTTTTGTACTTTTTGTTTTAATTTTATTTTATCTTAACAATTTCATTCAAATAATGAAAAGGACGTAATTAAATAATTATGAATAATAAATAAATTAACTTTTAGGAGTATTCGAATATTCGAGTACCTCGAATATTCGAGATCTGATTAATATTCGTATTCGATATTCGAATTCGAGAAATTTGATATTCGCCCATCTCTAGTAAATATGCATTTATCTAACACGATTTTTATTTATGTTTGTATAAAGAAAAATTACTTTTTCGAATGGGGTAAAAAAAATTATAACATGCCATTTAAAAATAAAATTGTCGTCTCCTGTACTTTAACTGACTATAAAAAATATCCGATCATTAATTATTTAGGTTAAATTATTATTTCAAGAGATAAATGTTCCTTACTTATTTTACTCCCTGTGTAATGAATGTATTACTTAATGGTTGTGGAAAAATATAATAATAAAAATGTCGGTAAGTGCTTCCTACCGGTTGAGGATGATACCGGTAGAACACTTACTGTTCGCAATGCTTATTTCGTTTTTTTATACGACGCAAAAAAAATATTTGAAAATTATTTTCAAAAATGGAACCCGGGTTTGAGTGCCACAGTCGACAAACAATTTCTATTACGTTAAAACTACCCATGTGGCTCTCCCTCCACTAACAGTTTTCGGAGTCGTGATTTGACGTACCACATTTAGAAATGGGTATAACGGCGCGATGATATATTTATTTTATTTTACGATGAACGTATTTGATAATTATTTTCAAAAATCTGAGCGTGCAAAAATAGTTATTTGTGTATTAAGAGCGTAAAGTGATTCTTTGTTACTCGAGCACGGTAATTGCAGCGCGAGCCGAAGGCGAGAGCTGCAATAGTGCAAGGGGAACAAAGACACTTTACGCTCGTGATACACACATAATTTTTTCTACGATTGCATCTTAAAATTATTAAAAAACGTAGGTATATATCTAAAACTAAATTCGTTTTGTTAACTGTCAATATGACAAGTTTCTGTTTTGTTTGTATCCCTGGTAACTATTGAAATAATCTTTTTCGCGCGTTGCCATTGGAAAAGCGCGAATTTAACGTCTTTTTCGCGCGTTGCCATTGGAGACGCGCAAAGTAGATATTTTTCGATTGTTCCACAGAAAACGTCAACTTTACGATGACAAATGAGAGCGTAATTGTCATCTTTTCATAGCAATCGTAGAAAAAAGTAGTTTTAAAATCGCAAGTCACAATAAAAAGTTGAAGAGAAGCGGGTTTAGTTTTGACAGTTAATAGTTGACAGTAGTCGATTTAGTAACGACATAAGCATCAGCATCAGCATGAGTATGGTGACACGACGCAGCCGTGTAATACCGTGTTAACTGCGAGTCGAGTGGCCGATTAACAGCCGTGAATTCGGTTACGGAATCTAATATATCATTGCGTCGTGCTAACTCCGGGACACGTCAGCCGCCATATTTAGTAGCTGTTGTTGTGTGTGTGAGTGTGTGTGTGTGTACACGTTAGTCAGTGGAGCGTTTTGTGGTCCTGTGAAGGATGTTATGTCCGAGGCCATTAACTCTGGACCGCCAGCCACTGGACCTTACTGCGCGCTGCGAACTGCCGCGTTCTATATGCGGAAGATACGACCCCTGCCTTGCTCCAAATCTCTAGCCTAGCCTTGTATTACCTACTAACTACGATTTACAACGCTGCACCCACCCAAACATATATCAACAACCAGACACAATTATTATTTGTAATAACACAACAAGTGGCTATGTATCCTACGACTATTCCCTAACCGCAAAGCCTTCTTTATTAAACTAGTTAATAGCTTTATTAACACTTTCAACGATGTGTTGTTATCTTCCATTCAGGGATTCACCTTTTTATGAAACTGTAACCGAAAACAGAAACTCATATTTTGTGATATGAAATATGGAAATCGAAAACCGAAACAAAAATTTAATTGATTCTGTAATTGAACTGGTATGGTTTCGGTTCTAAAACTATATAAATAACAAAGAAAAATATAAGTTATTAGTTTTTATATTTTTATAAAGTTGTAGTCTTTACAGACTGCCAACACTGGATATGAATGGTAGTTTGAAACCAAGACACTGCGGCGTACATAAAAATTATTTTACCAGATTTCAGAAAACAGAAATATAAGTAATTTTAAAAAATTTGCGAATTAATTACTTAAAAATACACTGCAATAGTTCAGAGCGCGTAAATAGATTAGGTTTTTGTCAAGGTATCTTAATCCGAAACCGTAAAAAACCGTAACCGAAAAATTCGGAACTGTAACGAAACCGAAATTTATAATTTTAATAAACCGCAAAATCGAAACCTATATATACCGATAAATAAAACTAAAATTTTATTGATATAAAATCCATTAACCGTAACCAAACCCCAACATTTTTCGGTACGACTCCCTGGTTTTATTTTAAAATAGTAAATTACTATTATTTTGATAGTGAAAATTGGTATATTATGAAAGGCTCAAATATAAATAAATATAAAGTAATGAATACCATATAAGGTTATGAGTTAAGAGGCTCAGTAGAATCGAGTCGCGCTATGAATTTGAAAACCCAGGTTCAATTCCCACAACCGATAAACAATTTTAACCACATTAAAAAAAATTATCCCTGTGGTTCTTCTTACACTAGAATATTTGGGGAGCGTTATTTGACATCTGGTACACTACATCACTTACCGAAATCTGCTACTGATATTCAAATTAAAAATTGAATAGCTTTATGGTGAAATTCTGTGATAAATATACGGGGTGTTTCACAACTTATGGTATTTATTTTAATCCTATTTACTACTCGACATACTGATTATGGAACAGACAGATTTTTTGCAATATTCGCAAAATTAATTGCACTTTAGATGAAGTAAACATTTTTAGTGCCATTGGTTTAAGAGTTATTTCTAATATATTAATAATTAAATTATAATTGTAACACTACTCATCATCATCTGTGGCGCTACAGCCCAAATCGGGCCTGGGCCTACCGGACACACCGAGCCGCAGTTTTTACACTGCCGTACTGCCAGTTTTCGTAGTCGAATGCTACATTATTTAAGGCGTATAAGTGACTAGCTTATAGTGCCCGAGTGTGATAAATACATGTAGCTGTATTTTATATTTTACGACAAATCACACATTGTCGACAGGCGGATTCGAACTGACGAACCTTGGCTCGGATGACGTCACAGTATGTTAAGAGATGCGCCTTAACACGCTCGGCCACCGCGCCTGTTTTTGTGTAACACTACTAATAGGCATTTATTTGATGTTATATATTGAATAAATTGACTATTGTATTGTTTATAATTGATTTTAAGGGAATCATCCCTCGAAGTAAATATGATAACCTGATTTTAATATTTGTAACATTGTTCTAATTGATTATTTTTTGTTACAGGTAAGTGTCAAATTCCAGTCTTCACATTACTCGCCTAAAAAGTAAGTTGTTTTTTTAATTGATTTCGGTATAAAAGGAACGAAACGGCATAACAAAATAATCCAAAAATCGTTTTGCGGCATTTACGCTTTTATATCATTTTAAAAGTATGCGTGGGAGTATTCCATACAGAAGATTGAATTGCTTGGAGACACAAGACATGAGTCTCGTTGAAGGCCGGAGTGGTACATCACGTACGGCGGCGGTAACGAAGCCGCCTGCCGCCTACCGTCTCCGCCGCAAAGAAGAACTCGATTTGCTTGGCGCGTCCCGCGAGGCGGCGTCGCGTAACACATATTCAATTTCAAATGGTAAAGCTCGTGCTCGATCATCCTAGCGCTGACGATGTCAATATTTGTCACAAACAACATACGAGTATCATACCCTCCTTATTACCCAAAAACTATTGCGGTTTCATCAACGATCAGCGATTCATTTGGGTTAATCATTTCATTACTACATGGATAAATATAAATGTTCGAGCGCTTTGATCCAATCGACATTACGAGTAGTTTACTTGCGAAGTGAACAAATCTACGATAACTTATGAAAGGTATATTCAGAAACACAAACCACAAACGAAACTCTTTTCAGCGCCTTTTATGATTCGCATTACAAATTGGAGATTTAAATTTGTTAACAACAAAGACAAAATTAATTGTCATCCATACACTTGGTGAAACTAGGTTTAATAAAATATAAACTAAACACTAGGCTAAGTCTCACAAAATTCAGGATCCAAGTCACCTTATGAGGGCATCGTCAGAGACTGGCCAGCATGGTTACTAACTGTGCTGGCCAGCCTCTGACGATGCCCTCATAAGGTGACTTGGAGCCTGAATTTTGTGAGACTTAGCCAAGTGTTTAGTTTATATTTTTTTAATTTGTTGTTCAGCCTTGGTGGGAAATTTAAAAATATGTAATAAAGTGAAAAATATTTATACTATATCAGTACGTATAATTCAAAAATATTTATATTAATTAATATTATCCAATAAAGAACAAAAATCTAAATTAATTTTATTAACAAATGAAATGACAGTCCAATGTATGGATTGCCTCGTAGTTATTTGTACCTACTAGTAATGAAAGCAATACTTTTTTCATGAATTTTAAGTTCGATGCGCGACTGCGAAGTATATCAATCAAATAAGTGAAAAAAACATGCTTCCATTACGTGCTGTACACATATTTTTTGCATATTGATGTTTAGATTGATTTTACAGAGATACAAATTAAAAATTATTTTCATAGATGTCAGAATTTTTACATAATGTTCTGCAGGAAATAAATAAATAAAATAAATATATCGTCACGCTTTTTACCTATTACTGGGTGTGGCACTCTGCTATAGCAGATTTCGGTGATATATTTCTTCGCGTGAAGTGCGATTACCAGCCGTCAAATCCCCCCCCCCAAGATGTTAGTGGAGGAGGAGCCACAGAGGTAGATTTAAATTGATGAAAATTGTTTGTCGGCTGTGGGGATCGAACCAGGATTCTCTAGATCCACAGACCGACTCGATACTACTGAGCCATCTACCTATCTAGCTATCTGCAAGATAAATAAAAATAAATAATGAAAAATGAGGTATGTGGCATGTGGATTTGAGAACCCGGGTTCGATCTCCACAGCCGACTAATAATTTTCCCCACATTAAAACTTCTTCTGTGGCTTCTCTTTCATCAACATCTTTGAAGGTCGTGATTTGATTGTCGATAACCACGCTTCACGAGCATAAACATATCAATTACCGAGATCTGCTACGACAGAATGACACACTCAATAATGGATAAAATGCATGATTATATTTTTATTTATTTTCTGTTTAAAATGTTAACTTTTTCAATTGTTTGAATCTAAAATTGTCAACTTACTTAAAGTAAACTCTTTTGAGTGCTGTAATAGCTTTGTTATACAAGCAAAAAAGTGAAGTTAAATCAATGAGAATGTAATATTTATTTTTTTACGATTTTTAAAATAGATAAAAATTGTCCGATTTTCTGTTTTAAAAAACGACTTTCATGATCAATATGCAAAAAATCTATTACAGTTTTGCTGCTCGTAGCATCAGCGATTAATGAGATTTAATCATTTAATTAGTAAACGGATAGGGAAATGAGATAGAGACACAGGGCAGGATTGTATTTAGGAGGAGAACTGTTAGTTTTATCAACTCCATTTGTAATTAAAAGTATGCCTGACAAGTTCAGTCTCGCCAGCATTAAATTATTTTTTCTACGATTGCTATGAAAAGTTGATAATTACTCTCTCATTTGTCATCGTAAAATTAAAGTTTTCTGTGGAACAATCGAAAAGGTAACGCGCGAAAAAGATTTTAAATGCGCGCTTATTTCAATAGTTATCAGGGATACAAAAAAAAACAGAAACTTGTCATATTGACAATTGACAGAACGAATTTATTTTCAGTATGTATATGTTTTTTAATAATTTAAGATGCAATCGTATGTATCATAAGCGTAAAGTGTCTTTGTTCCTCTTACACTATTGCAGCTCTTGCCTTCGACTCGTGCTGCAATTACCGTGTTCGAGTAACAAAAAATCACTTTACGCTCTTAATACACAAATAACTATTTAGGTGGCTTAACATGGTTTAATGGCTGATAAATATAAAATAATGTTAAATATGGTAAATTTAATCTGTTAATTAATACAAAAAGACAAAGACTGTTATTTTAGCGCCAAATAAAAGTAATCAACTGTCTATTGTTTTTAAAAGTTTTACATTATTAGCGGAAAATTATTGCGGAAATTAAATTTTGTGTTTTATATTTAAAGAAGAAAATTGTATAAGTTTCCTCCTGGATACGGCACTGGTTGAATTTCATCTTGATGAACATTTATGTTTACATGTAGTTGCAAACTCTAATTTGCTGTGGATTATAAATGCTAATCAACTTTAGTTTCAGTGTTTTAATTACATAAGATGAAAGGTGCATTATATTCTTAGGGAAGTATATTTTGTACTCGTACGAGTACAAGTGAATCAAGTTTCCAATATAACGACATTATCGATAACTTAAATAAATTTAAAGGACAAACTATGTTTAATTAAAAGTGTAATTTTTATTAGTATCCCAAAAAATACGCCCATCCCTTCAAAAAATAAGAACACTTTTAAATATTTTTCATAAATTTAATATTTTCAAATTTATAACAGTACTTTCAACATTTAACTTTAAAAATATGTAAAATACAACATAATAACTTTCATTTATAATCATTAAAGCCCGGATATTTAAGCTCTTAAAAACACCCAAATAAGCAGGCATATAGGCCGGTAATAACTCTAAAATAGGCGGGATTTTAGGCAGCCTAAATGTATATAATTTGTTTTAAAAAAAATAAACGAATCCTTTTTGTAGTATTGGTACTCGTATCTACGTTTCGTTAGAAAAAATAATCATTTTAAACAAAAATTAATTAATGATTCACTTTAAATAAGATCTAATAGTCCTAAATTTGGTGTAATTTAGGAAACGTGTAATTTTGTAAGTTGTAAGTAAAAAAATATGAGTATTAAATGTATTTGGCAGTATGTGATAGTTCTGTAGTAGAAATGTGTTTCATTGCAACAAAAGTAACGCGGCAAATCGTTTATAAAAATTTATCATTCACAAGGGCCATAAAATCCACTCTAACAACTGATCCTACAAGCTGAAGCCACTGAATTTATAGCGTACACATTTCGTTCCCATTCTTTCCAGCTACACTTTTATATCTCGATAATTGAATTTTCTATTTTTGTGCAAAACATTCTTTTCGTCTTGTCCGCAGCTATTTATTAAAACAGTTATCTATACTATCAATAATCACTTTTTCTTTTTGCGCAAAGTTTTTACTTGGTTTTGACAGCTCCTAGTGCGTCTCTCTTTTATAATTTATTATAGTTTTTACACTCAAATACCGACAGCACTGCTGCTATATTACTTTAGAAATTTATTATTGAAAATATTGAACTCATTTTCTACCACCAGTCGCCAGAATAATTTACTACTTTCTTTCGTTAATTTACAATTACCCCTGTGGTTCCATTCTTAAACAAGTTACTATATTAAAGCCGTGTTCACACTTAGCCAATTAGTAATTACAATTAATTGTCACTGTTTGTCATAATGTCAAATAATGCCACCGTTCACACTCACAAAATTTAGATAGTAATTTCTAGTAAAATATTGGCATTTTATCCATTACTGGGTGTGGCTCTCAGCCTAAGCAGATCTCGGTAAGTGATATATTTTTTCGCGTGAAGTGCAGTTACTAGCCGTCAAATCACGGCCCTCAAAGATATTAGTGGAGGGAGAGCCACAGGAGTAGATTTAAATTTTTGAAAATTGTTAATTTCTTTTAATGCAATAGATATATTATTTTTTTTATATTTTTATTGCCATCTATTTATATATAAGACCTGAAAAGTCATGCTTGTTTCCAAGTAAAAATGAGGAAACAAAATTTTTTATAATCGATACGACATTGATTATATAAAAATTTCAATTGTCCTAGTTTTTTTTTTGACAGTGACAATACAAGAATACAAATATTTGTTTTAATTTTATAATTTTAATTTTACATATAATAAAATTATTTTCGGAAAAAGCACCTCTTGCGACCAAGTTTAGTACTCAGTGTTTTTTTTACAAAAGCAATTTAAATGTCAACTGAATTTTTATAAATTTACAGTATTTAGAAAATATGAAGATAATAATAATTACTTCACGCGAAAAAATATATCACTTACCGAGATCTGCTTAGACGGAGTGCCACACCCAATAATGGGTAAAAGGCGTGATGATATATTTATATTATTTATTTATATAATTATTAAATAGTTCAAAGAAAAGACTCAAATCTGCATTATGTAATTCGTAGATGATTTGCTGTTTTTGTTTAATTAAGTGCCTTTTTAAAGTTTTCGTCTTGTTTTAATTTTAGATAAAATTACATTAAAAAAAATTAAAAATAGTGGAGGACCCCATTACAATATAGAATCCAGTCTCACCGGGCCACATTGTGATAGTTCTAATATTTTTAACTTGAGTGGGAAATTATATGAAATGATGTTACATTTTTGTGTTTGTCATATAAAAGTTTTACCAAACATGATAAAATCATTGATTTTATAACAATGGTAAATAATAAATAAATATTTAACGGGACATAATGTGATGTTATGTTATGTATGTATATAGTTTATTTTGTCTGTCATGTCATATGTAGTTATATTGGGGCGTGTTAATCAATTTATAAAATGAGTAAACGAAATTTGTGTCGGAATTGCATCCAATAATCCAATTATTTTTTTCCAAACAAAATAATACATTAACTCCTAAAGTAAATTTGTAAAAAAGTGGCAAATCCAGCGTCAGCACTGTGAAAAAAATATTTGTGAGCTTCGTTGGAAAGTGGTCCGATAGCGCTTTAAAAGCTCGTTCCAGCCGAACACTAATAGAATTTATTCATGTATTCCTGCCGCGGTGGAAATTTTCAAACACTATGTAATTTTCTGAGATCAATAGCGAACGTATGTTACCGATTAGAAGGCGGCCATGTTTTATTAACGCTTTCTTTCAGAGCACGATTAAATTAATGATCACGGATAAAACGTGCTATAATGCTATTACGATGAAAAAATATTCAATAAGATATAAATTTTGTTTTCACATTAACACTACGCCCACTGTACGATCCAATCAAACCGACTTTTTTCTTCATATCAACTTGTTTACTCATGCAAAGTTCAGTTAAAATCTACCGGACCTTTGATTTTAATAATATTCCTAAACTGGCAGAAAATAATAATTCCTAGATTGCTTTGCTCGAATGGAAGTTTCTTTGTTTACAAAATGAACAAATTTAAGAAAACTTCTAAAATATATATGATATTAAGAAACAATATAACATATACGAGGTAATTCAAGGTTGGCAAAAATTATGATTTAAAAAAAAACCGAAAATCATAGATTCTTTGAATGAATCATGATGTTTAGATTTTTTATTTAAACTAATTATATCACTAAATAAAGTAAAAGTTGTTAGTATGTAACTATTTAATGAAAAACTCCTTTAATAAATATGTATTTTCGATGATTATTGCACATTACAAGTTTGAACACGAATTTCTGAAACTATATGCTCGACTATACTTGGGTGGCCAAATTAAGAAATAAGTTAGGTGTTGAAAAAGCAGGAAAATTTTTGTTCAAATATTATAACTGTAAAACAACTAACGAATCATAGAAAGATAAATGAGAGTGACGTTTCTTTATAATATTGTACTTTTATAAACAAGCTTAGGAACGCTCTCTTCCTTTCTTATTTTTTTTAATTCGTTGTTAGAAGAGTTAGTATGAGTAAGTTTGTTAATGAAACAGGTGCATCTGAATGAATGAATGTAGGCGGTTGAGTGTAAGAAATTGTTAGAAATTTTAGTAGCATTTTCCACTATTCCATATAACTTAAAGTCTCTGTCGTTAAGTTCATTTAAATATCATATTAAGAAGTTATTTATTTAATATGCACTTTTTGTGTAACTTATTTTATATATTTTATTTGTTGAATACAATTTTTTTAAATGATGCAATTTATTTAAATGTATTCTGTTATATTGTATTTTATTTGTTTATTTTTCTATTTTGTACTCTATACTCATTATATTCATTCATTAGGTACATTTTATTTATAATTTTTGTAATCCTATGTACGTGGTTGGGTGGAAGAACAGCCTTTGGCTGAACCCCGCCTTTGACATGTGGCAATAAAGTCATTATTATTATTATTATTATTATATTCTTGAGATTTGTAAGAGCGAGGGGGCGTCAGAACAGGTAGTGCCGCCACTGGAAACAATTAATTAATTATTAATTAGATAGCTTCGAAAGCAGTATTTTCTTCTGTAATTAAGGCATGTTACAATAGATTAATAAACCATTAACAAATAAAGTACTATAAGTCTATAAGTGTGTGTAACAATGTATAAAGTCCGTCAGTACGGTGGTGTGTTCGAATCTCTCTAAAGGTAAAAATTAGAGATGGGCGAATATCAAATTTCTTGAATTCAAATATCGAATACGAATATTAATCAGATCTCGAATATTCGAATACTCCTAAAAGTTAATTTATTTATTATTAATAATTATTTACTTATGTTCTTTTCATTATTTGATTAAAGTTGTTAAGAAAAAGACGAAAACTTCAAATTTAAGGTGAAACGTACGGGCTGATGTTGGCGGAAAACAAATTTGAAATATGGTACGTCTTCATGGTTTTGAAACAAAATATCTTTGTTATTAATAACTTCAAAGTATTGTAATAGCTTTAAGTTTATGTACAAATGACAAAGAAAAACATAGTCAAAAATTGAGGTCAGTATATAGCGCGATATTCGAGATATTCGAATGTTCGCTATACTGACGTTAATATTCGAAAATCTTGAATATCGAATAATGTCAATATTCGCGGATGATATTCGCCCATCGCTAGTAAAAATTATATGAACTAGCACACTGCGGCTCGGTGAGTGCGGACCCTGTACTATTATTGGGATTAAATTCCTGTTGTACAGAATAACAAATAAATACATAAATAACAATTTCCGGGCGCGATTTACCTGCATCTTGCATTGCTGCGTTGAGTTCTGTTGACAGACATTTTCATTTTGTGGTACAATACAAACACGCCGTTCAAATATACTTCATTACCTAGTTTTACACGTCTGTCACTGTGTCAGAATGAAATTCGTTTGCATGAACGCCGCCAAACAGATGTAATAAAGGTGCGCTGTATCGATTACTGAGACTTGGAATGCCGCGATTTTAAAACCTGATTACATATTTAACACTACAATGCAGTTCAACTTAATTTCATGTACTAAAATTAAATTATTAATTACAACAACAATAACCCTTTAATTATATTAGTTTTTATTGTTTACGATAAACAATTTACAATCTACGGATAAAAAAAGTAATTTTTATTTCAAATAAGGAATGATAAAATACAATATATAGTTAATTGAAATATATTCTTTGTTCTTTTATAAAGTATAAGCAGTACTATACAAACAAAATAGAAAACTTCAATCGATGTTGTTCTATTCGTCAATGGTTTCTCTTTGCACGAATCGTAGAAATAAAGGAATTGAACCATCAGAAACGTTGTACAGAGACGCACTTAGGGGAGAGTTGCTAAAATCGTACAACTTGAACCGTAATAAAACCGTAACCGAAAAGCGCACAGATATTTACCTTTTTATGTGACCGTTACTGAAAATTGAAACCGATAATTATTGTTTTGAAATATGGAAAATTTTATTGATTCTGTAACCGAAAATGTATCCGTACCGATATTATTTCGATTCTAAAACCATAAATTTAAACCGGTATATATAACGTACTAAATAAAAAGTAGTAAAAATATAACTTATTAGTTTTTATATTTTTATACACTTGCAGTTTTTACTGTCGACATATAGCTGCCAAAACTGCATATGAATGGTAGTGTGAAAACAAGATCGACACTATAGCGTACATAGAAATTATTTTTGAAGATTGCAGGAAACAGAAATACATATAATATTTAAAAAATGCGAATTAGTTACTTAAAAATATACTGTAATTGTACAGTGCGACAAATATATAATGTTTTTCTAAAGGCATTTTAAACCGAAACTGTAAAAAATAGTTATCGAAAAATATTGATACCATAACGAAACAGAAATTTATAATTTTAAACCGGAAACCGAAACCAATATAATATTTTCAAAAAAGCGTAACTGATAAACAAAACCGAAATGCACTGATATAAAAACCATTAACCATAACCAAACCCCAAAATTTTTCGGATAGAATCCCTGTATCTAAAAGATTTTTTTAGTTTTCTTTAATTTTATTATAAATAAATATATCATCATGCCTTTTATCCATTACTGGATGTGGCACTCTACCTAAACAGATTTCGGTAAGTGATATATTTTGTCGCGTGAAGTGCGGTTACCAGCCGTCAAATCACGGCCCCCAAAGATATTAGTGGAAGGGGTAGATTTTTAAATTGGTGAAAATTGTTTATCGGCTGTGGGGATCGAACCAGGGTTCTCAAGATCCACAGGCCGACTCGATACTACTGAGCCACCTACCCCATATATAATAGCTATTTATGTAACAAGTATATAAAACAGTACTTTATAGGACGAGTCGTAGTATATGCCTGAGGTAAATAAATAAAGCGAGTCCTATTTTTGTAATAACCCTGTACGGTCCTGCACTGTACACTTGCCGTATTTGTTTAAATTAAATTGAAACGACGAGCACACATCCGTATGTCGAATACTCGTATTTTTAATAATATTTCCGATTAATAGATTCTCTATGTCATATATTCCCAAAGGCATATGAATACGTGTAAGATTTTTTAACATTCAATATTGAAATTTATTTTTATATCGATACTGAATCTAGGTCGTCCAGATTTTATGCAAAGAAAACTATTTTCCTTTGCGCGCGATTTTAATATTTCTGCAAAAATACAAGTTATTGAAATATCGGTTGGTAGAAACAAAATGCATTTAAAAATTACATTTCTGATTTTTATATTAAAATATCGATGTTTCTATGCACTTTGTACTTCTTCGTCCAAATAATTAACTTTAACTAGTAACTAAAATTTAAATTTTATACTTGTTTAAATAAGTAAACGCATATCCAATGCTCGACAGCAATATCAATTATTCCATATGACCTGTCATTATGGATTGCTTTATTAATTTAAACCAAGTTCTGTTCGTACAACGGCTCATTAAAAACATCTAATTTTATAATAAAAAAATCTGATGTGGACACCACTTGACTTCCTTGTACGCGTATTAAACTATAGATATTTTTTTAATTGCACATATTTCACATTAAATCTTTTATTTTTTGTTCTAATCCATAGCAAACTTAATTTAAAAAAAAATCAAAAAATATATAATATTTAAATTTAGATATCTCGTTTATGCAAAAAGCTAATTTAAAAATTCTTAATGTGCTAGACGCAGAATTTAATTCTCTAAAACTTTTATTTGCAGCATTCATTTCTAAAATTAAAATAATACCATTTTTTTCAAGGAAAACTGTTAGCAGCTTCATGTAATGTGCCATTTCAGGTTAGTCTATTTTAACCAGGGTTCGTAAATATCATGATATTTATAATAAATATCACTTTTTGGATATTTATTTTTTAATTTTAGTTTTTGTACACATTTATTATCACAATAGAAAATACAAAATAAATTATTACTCCTAAATAAAAAATTAACATAGGTAATGAAAAAAAGTAAATATACATTGAATGGATACACAAATATTATATAGTACTAAGAATAGTAAGAATATTTAAATAATCCTATATCCTAAATAGGGGCAAATCATCATCTTCTGATGAACTTCCTGAACATAGCGTTGCAGATAGAGACTCACTTGGCCAAATCCAATCTAAATTAGTTTCTTTTTTGTAGTTTCTTTTTGGTTTAAATATTTAAACATACCGAGACGATTATGTAATTGAGATTGGACAATGTCAAAAGTGGAGAAATATCGTTCCCTGCTGTGCCTGCTACAGCAGTGTGTAACTGTTCACATAGTTCAATAAATGTACTTTTATTTGTCCACTCTGACTCATTGATAGTTACACTTTTCCACCATATTAAATGATTTGTATTTCTAAAATGAGTACCAAATAAACATTTTGGAAATGGTTCAGACTTTGCCGTTAATGACATCACAAATGGCATACAATTTGGATTTATGTCGTTGATGTGAAGTTAGTCAAAAGCTAGTAAAGTAAGAATTTTCTTTAGAATATAATTTTAACAGAATTTATGAAAGTAATAATGAGAGGTATACTGTATTTATTATAGACTATTTGATATTTTTATATAATGGATATATATCTTCGAACCCTATTTATAAGTTAACTGAAGCACGAGAAAATTAATGCCGTTTACCGCGTTTTCATATCACATTTAGTTTTCGAGATATAGCCTCGTAAAAGTAGAAAAACTGAAAAATTCGAAAAATTTCACTTTTCCGGAGGCTATATCTCAAAAACTAAACAAGATATGGAAATGCGCTCAACGGCGTTGAATTCCCCGTGTCCGAATTGACTTATAAGTAAATTTTCACACAATTTTAAGCAATTTAATATTTTTAATTATTTCCTAAGGGGTACCCCTTTGGTTTTTTCAGATTTTAATTCAATTTTACCAAAAATCCTTAATCGTAGGATTATTAAAACGAAAATTTACATACATATGTATTTTGACCCACTGAATCCAGTGGTGCAATCTTCAAATGCATATGACTTCTGGTTTTCGAGAAAATGTTAAAAATCCGCTTTTTGCGATTTTTTTGGCGGAAAATTGAAAAAAAATAAAAATCGCTGAAACTATGTTTATAAGTTAACTGAAGCACGAGAAAATTAATGCCGTTGACCGCGTTTTCATATCACATTTAGTTTTCGAGATATAGTCTCGGAAAAGTAGAAAAACTGAAAAATTCGAAAAACTTCACTTCTCCGGAGGCTATATCTCAAAAACTATTTGATATTTTTATATAATGGATATATATTATTGCAAAAATATGACGATATATCTCAAAATAAATATCATGATATATATCGATCGATATATATCTTCGAACCCTGATTTTAACCAAAATCTATTATGTTATTTCCATTGATATAGTAGTCTTATATACCAAATTTGGAAAGTTTTAAATTATATTTGAATATAGTTTTTCATGAAAATCTATTATAGGCTTCAAGTAAAGTACCACTTCCGGTAGTTGTATAATGACCAAAAAGGTAGGTGCACAACTAGATGTTATAACAGTCCTAAATATAAAGTTTCAATTTTCTACGGCTTACCGTTTTTGAGTTATGCGAGATACATACGTACGTACGTACAGACGGCATGACGAAATTAGTCAAAATGAATTCAGGGAGGACCAAAATACCTATTTCCGTTGAAATCTGAACCGAACATTTTCGCGATTACAATACTTCCTTTACTTCGTACAAGGAAGTAAAATATATAGTAAAAATTACAGTTTCTTTGAAATGGTATACATATAATTATTTTCACTGTCTCATGAGAAAACTACGAGTATTGTTAAACTGTTTTAATAACTTGTATACCTAACCAAAGTTTCGAACTAGACAGTATTTCCATTTCAGCTAATTAACGTATTAATTACTTAATTAAATATTTATTGAAAATATATATCACGACGTAAAAATAACAATAATAATTATTTATCAGTTAGACGAAGACAGAACACATGAATAGTACAAACTGAATAGACTAGATGTGCAAGAGAGATGTTAAAGCTTTGAGTTAATGGCATTAAAAACTGGAATATATTAAATACCAATAGCATTTGATTGTCGTTAGTACGATGTTTTTGGGTCTCAATATACTTGTTTGTGATTATAGTAGAGGACCCCATTGTGAAGATATTTGCAGTGGCTTATACCAGCGTATAGATGAAGGCATTTTTACATAATTAATTTACAAAGGCGCAAGTTTGTCGGCAAGTTTATAAAGTGCAATAATTGCGAACAATAAGAGCAAATTCAGAGAGATTGAATGGGCTTTCATGAGACCAGTCCGAATGGTTATTTCTCAAACTTTTCCACTATAACATCTTTTACAGGGTAGTTTTTTCAAGTTTTCGTTTCTCCTTTTAGTAAGAAGTTCTCTATGTGGCTATAACAAATTTTCTCGTTGCGAAATCGTTTCATTTTATTGTCCAGATAATGTGTGATAACAATTTCGGCCCAAAATCAAACATTTACGGTTTTTTTTCTTTAATAAGAAATGTCTATTGATTTTTGTAGAATGAAATTCTATTAAATCTGACGTTGTAGCATCCAATACATGACGTTTGAGTGTAAAGTCTTGAAAATGATTTTTAGCGTGGTTCTACAACATGAATTGATTCTGAAAACGTCTGGAAACGTTTCTTTTATTTGTTGCAGTTGTGTGAAACCAGATACGTGCACTAGACGTCGAGGTAATTGTTCGCTGCTGGTTTTAATTCAATTCTAATTACACGGTGCTTCTTGTAACTCATGTTGAATATTGAAATGAGTATGTTGATTGCCCCGACACAGTAATTAATAATCAATACACCGTGTTTTATTTAGTATGTCGTCAAATATATAGGCCAAATGCCTATCTGTAATCACCAATATATTTTCTACGTTAATCATATTCCGGATATTTCACAAATTAAGTCGCGCATTTGTTTGGTATTTTGTTTTAATTTCATGGGTAACACTATTAAACTGTAATTTTATTAATTTCTGCTATTCCAAAACAAAAGAAATAAAATTTTTGATTGATTTAGATGCAGAATTTTTAGCTCTGCCACTTTTATTTCTAACATTTTTGTCTAAAATAATTTCGGGAGTAGTACATTGTAATACTAGTGAGGATAGATTTAATTGCAAAACGAGCTCTTTCCCACGTATGTTGCATATTATTTTTTTCTACATTAAATGTGAAAATAATATTTTTATACTTGCGATACAATAAATTGAATAATAATAATTATTGTTATTATTATTATTATTTTTAATTAATTAGTAACATTAACCGTTTTCCTCACTAGTGAGGAAAGTTATTTACGTTCATCATTAGTGAAACAAACTGTTACTATCACAACAAAATAGAATCAGGGAAATAACATTTTCTAAATTATTGTTGAAAAAACTATTCTATGTTAAACGTCTATGACCAGCTCAGTTGTATCAAATTGAACAATAAATTATTAAGTTTATTTGAAGTCAGGGGCGTATCTGGGGTACTTGGCGCCTGGGTTCTGAAGCAGAATGTGGCGCCCCGAGGCGTGCGCAGGCGAAAATTTTGGAGCACAAAAATGCGATATGATACTCAAAATACGTGGAATTTTATGCTCTACGATACAGAAAGAGTAAGGCAGTAAGCCGACACGCCGTACTATGCGAAACTTGCGTGTAGATTTAGAGCAATAAGCAAACTCATGACAAATAATATGTTATTTACCTTTTTTGTGACAGCTTTGTCATAGAAACAGAAGCTGTCACTATAACCGTCAAGATTTGTTGTGAATATTGAGAAATCTTGACAGTTAACTTTATATTTCAAACATGAATCACATTACTTCGCGATCTTTTGTAATTAAAGGCCTTAGTACGATAGTAGGTACCTACATTTGGTATTCATTTAATTACTTTATTTATTTTACAAATAATATTAAGACGCAGTATTTGTGTTCTTTTAATATACTCATATTTATTTTAACTTTTTGCCGTCTGCCGCCCTTTTATGCTGGCGCCCGGGTTCTGGGAACCCCAAGAACCCTGGGTTGGAACGCCCCTGTTTGAAGTGAACCAAGACAAAGTGAAGTTTTGACCAAAAGAATATAGCTAGTTTAAAGATGTTGTAATTTTTAATGCTCGATGCATATAGGAAACTTTATGTACTCAAATATTTGTTTTTATTTTAAAATATACCTTGTTTAATTAAAATTTAGTTGAAATGTATATTTAATAATTAAATATCTTGATGTTAATTCCATATTTATAAATATTTAAAATTGTTGGAACTAAATATGCACCAGTTTTCAACTTAGTTTATATTTTCTCTTTTACCTTTTCTACTACTAACTTACTAATCAATGAAATGACGTCATTAATCGTTGAACTAACCGTAGAATAAGAACAAAAATATATAATTCTGCCAGAAAACACTCAGAAATAGCTAATATATTTATTTTAGACAATGATTTTATAAATTTATAATCCTCATAATGTTCTATTTGGTTTCGAACGATGGAAAAATCGTGAAAAATGCATGTTTCCAGACTAGCGCGATATATTGCATTCTAGAGTACCTATCATAGAATGTAGCTGTCACTCTTCATCCCAAAGATTTCAGTTTCACCGCTGGATTTCCGCCCTGAAGTTAAGCATGATTCACAATCAGTTCATTTCAAGTTTCAATATTAGATTTTAATGTAAGCATAAACCAATTATAATTTGAAAAATTTCATGTTTGCATACTCCAAACTTGAAATAGATATTTCCAGGGAAAATATTTAGGCATGTTATCTAACGGCACTCTACGATACAAATAAGGAAATTTGCCAGAGCGTAAACAAATATGTATCAAACATTAAACTATTGAACACGACATGAAGTTTGTACACGAGTTGTGTACAAACGATTTTCGATACAAATTAAAGATGCTAAAAAATATATTAGTCCTTGATCAGAATATAAGAAAAATAAGGCATTATATCAACACAATATCTACTCCGCAAAATGATTGTTTGTGTGCGTCGAAGAAAAATTTCGAGGCTGAAGCGCTCACAAAACTATATTATGTTCATTAAAAATCTTAAAAAATTGTTACAAATTTATTTTTAAATGATGGTTATTATAAATATGTATATGTAATCAAGGAGACGTTTGCACAAGAAATAACAATTTGTTTGTTCATCAGCAGTATTTTGTAATCGTGTATTTTGTTGATTTAGAACCAAAGATTCGAACCGAAAAATGTTGGGCTTCGGTTACGATTAACGGTTTTTATTCAGAACAATTTAAGTTCGTTTATCGGTTTGGATATCGTTTTTTAAATTATAAATTTCGGTTTCGTTATGATTTCGGTATTTTTCGGTTATAGGTTTTTACTGTTCCGGTTCAAAATAAACATACTATTTCAGAAAATATTATATAGTTTTCGGTTTGGATATCGTTTTTTAAATTATAAATTTCGGTTTCGTTATGGTTTCGGTATTTTTCGGTTATAGGTTTTTACTGTTCCGGTTCAAAATAAACATACTATTTCAAAGTTCAAAATAAATATAATTTGTATACGAATATTTGTAAAAATATAAGTTTCAAAATAGGTAGGTACTATGGTATGTATCAAACAAATAATATATGACGCGGATTGTACAATTAGAGTATATTTTTCAAATAACTAATTTGCAAATTTTCTAAAATTATTTGTATTTCTGTTTTCTGTAATCTTAAAAAATAATTTCTACCAGCTCTATTACAGCAGTAAAGACTGCAACTTTATAAAAATATAAAAACTAATATTATTTCTACCGGTTAAATTTACGGCTTTAGAATCGAAATAATATCGGTTTAGTTACGTTTTCAGTTACAGAATCAATTAAAATTTCATTTCTGTTTTCGGTTTTTATATTTAATAACAAAAAATATCGGTTTCGGTTTTCAGTTACGGTTTCATGAAAAGATGAATATTGGTGCGGTTTTCAGTTACGGTTTCGTTACAGCCCATCAAAGTAGCTGGCAACCTATTAATTAATTTTTATCAGGCTGTTTACGATAAAGTTAAATTTCGCGGGGCAGAATAATTCTGCACAATTATTGTGACCGTAAATGTCAACTTTGTTATTCTTGTATACATATTTCAATAGCTTCCATTTATATATTTAGTCCTAACAACAACGTTTATGTCTTTTGTGTCAATCAAATTAAATCTCTCGAATAGAGAAATTTAGTAAAATTATCAAAAATGATATTTAACCAATCGTTAATTATTTTTTTAAAAGTTGTACAAATTAAACCAATTTTATGTTAACTTATGTTCAGAAAAAGAACTATGTTGTCCATAACATACAACTGTAAAATTTCTCTAATTCATATTTTAGAAATTGGTTGTAAGCGAAGATTTAGCACAATAGAAGCAGGTAAGCATGTCGCGTTGGCCAGATCCTTAGTATTAAGATAATGAATAATTATGAAGGGTCGCTGGTTTACACTAAGAGAAAATATTTGCACGCTCATTTTGCACCTGTAGCTCGCGACCTCTGAGAGTACAGAGCTGTGTACATTGTACTTTGCGCCGGACCGCACACATCATAGCCCAAATATTTCATCGCTAAGAACTCCAAATAGTTTGTTTTGGAAACAGGAACGTATGTAGGAGGATACAGCATCCCCTGAGAATAACAAGTACTTATCATTGGTCACTTTCTTAATTATATCCCTTGAGAATGCGAACATGTGTAGTAAATTAGACATTTTCTTGTAACAAACTTGGAGATATTACTACAAAATTAATATATATAGAATGGCCTACGAAATAATGGGATATTTACGTGCAGAAAGTGATTATTTTTGCATATAAGTATCAACAGATTGACGTTATTGTTTTTGGTTATCATAAATACAAAAAAATAACCTATAACAACATACATATATATACATACATAACATCACGTTATATCCCTTTAAATGGGGTAGCACGACCCCTATTCTATACGTTATTTACGTGTCAAAAATTTTAGTTTGACATTTAAAAATTGGTTTTACTTCCTTGTACGAAGTAAAGGAAATATTGTAATCGCGAAAAGTTTCGGTTTTGAGATTTCAGCGGAAATATCCATTTTGACCATCTCTGAATCCATTTTGACTAATTTCGTCGTGACGTCTGTACTTACATACGTATGTATCTCGCATAACTCAAAAACGGTAAGCCGATTGAAATTTTATATTTAGGACTGTTATAACATCTAGTTGTGCACCTCCCCTTTTGGTCATTATATAACTTCCGGAAGTGGTACTTTACTTGAAGCCTATAATAGATTTTCATGAAAAACTATATTCAAATATAATTCAAAACTTTCCAAATTTGGTATATAAGACTACTATATCAATGGAAATAACATAGTAGATTTAGGTTAAAATAGACTAACCGGAAGTGACACATTACATGAAGCTGCTAACAGTTTTCCTTGAAAAAAATAGTATTATTTTAATTTTAGAAATAAATGCTGCAAATAAAAGTTTTAGAGAATTAAATTCTGCATCTAGCACATTAAAAATGTTTAAATTAGCCTTTTACATAAGTGAAATTATCTAAATTTAAAAATTATATATTTCTTTGTTTTTGTAAGTTTGCTATAGATTAGAACAAAAAATAAGAAAAAAATAAAAAATTTAATGTCAATGTCAAATTACGTCAAATATGTGTAATAAAAAAAATGTAGATATAGTATAATACGCGTACAAGGAAGTCATGTGGTGTCCACATCAGATTTTTATTGTCAATTTAATTTACTTGATATAAGTTGTCATGGATATAATATTGTATCATAACTTGATTATTTTAAGCATAATATAAAACCTTTTTGTGTTAGTGTTGTTACGATTTCTAGCCGAATATGTCCTCGAGAATCAATTAATATCAGGGTTCGTAAATATCATGATATTTATAATAAATATCAAAATATCTGATATATAGGATATATATCAGATAAATATCACTTTTTGGATATTTATTTTTTAATTTTAGTTTTTGTACACATTTAGAAAAACTGAAAAATTCGAAAAATTTCACTTTTCCGGAGGCTATATCTCAAAAACTAAACAAGATATGGAAATGCGCTCAACGGCGTTGAATTCCCCGTGTCCGAATTGACTTATAAGCAAATTTTCATACAATTTTAAGCAATTTAATATTTTTAATTATTTCCTAAGGGGTACCCCTTTGGTTTTTTCAGATTTTAATTCAATTTTCCCAAAAATTCTTAATCGTAGGATTATTAAAACGAAAATTTACATACATATGTATTTTGACCCACTGAATCCAGTGGTGCAATCTACAAATGCATATGACTTCTGGTTTTCGAGAAAATGTTAAAAAACCGCTTTTTGCGATTTTTTTGGCGGAAAATTGAAAAAAAATTAAAATCGCTGAAACTATGTTTATAAGTTAACTGAAGCACGAGAAAATTAATGCCGTTGACCGCGTTTTCATATCACATTTAGTTTTTGAGATATAGCCTCGGAAAAGTAGAAAAATTGAAAAATACGAAAAATTTCACTTCTCCGGAGGCTATATCACAAAAACTATTTGATATTTTTATATAATGGATATATATCATTGCAAAAATATGACGATATATATCAAAATAAATATCATGATATATATCGATCGATATATATCTTCGAACCCTGATTAATATCCTACTTTCAAACAACATAATCTGCACAAATTAATACGTTGTTGAGATGAACTAAAAAAACAACCGGAAAGAATCAATGGTCTAGAAAGATTATAAGTGAAAATGAAGTAATGAATTGAGAATGATGTTTGTTTGCAGTCAGTGTAAATGAATTGACCCGTGAGTGATTGTTGTCGTGTGCTGGCCGTGTTTAAACATCAATTGACTGTGATTTACGTAAGGAAATGAGCTTGGAAAGAATTGAAAGATTAGGTCTACGCCTGTGAAATCGATCCTAAATCGATATCTCAGCGTCGGCAACGTCTTTGGTTCTCCAACCACGATTTCTCAAGCCGAGATTACCCCAGCAAACAGCGTAATTAAAGTAATTCCGAGATCCGAACCTAGAGCTGAACTTTGCTTGCAGTCATTAAGAAAACTTGTGGAAAAAGCCGCGCGGCGGACCTGTTTACAATGTCGCCGTGTGCCACTCCAGAGCCCGGACTTGGCTCCGGGAGACTATCGTATTACCAAGACGAAAAACCGAAAACAATCGCGGGATGAAATTATAACGCGTTAGGATCATACTGGAGATAGATATATCGATGGTATAGACAATATTGTACTTTCGATATAGTATCGAACATGCAGAATTATTAATAGATTTAAATATATAAATAAATAAATATATCATCACGCCTTTTACCCATTACTAGATATGGCAGTCTGCCGTAGCAGATCTTGGTAGATGATATATTTCATCGCGTGAAGTGCGGTTATCAGCCGTCAGATCACGGCTCCCAAAGATGTCTGTGGAGAGGGAGCCACAAGGGTAGATTTAATTTGGTGAAAATTGTTTGTAGGCTGTGGGGCTCGAACCAGGGTTTTCAAGATCCACTGAGCCACCTACCTCATATTATATTTAAATATAATTATTAATCTTACCAAAATTAGAAAAATATTCTATAAAACGTCATTGAATTTAGAATAAAATTTCCTTCCGCACAAAATAAATATATATTCTCATTTCAAATAAGAAAGTTGTGATTCATATTTGATGAACCACTGGTCGAATTTTTTTAAAAATAGTTTTGTAATAGATTTCAAAAAAATTATTTCTTTGCAAATTTAACCAATCTAGTAGCTCTTATAGTTCTAGAGATAGCAATAATGACACACTTAAATTGTACATTCCGTACACGACTCTAGACAAGAAATTAAATTACCCTTATTTTTTTAATTGATTAATTATTTATAGTGTACGAGAAATAATTATTAAAATCTTTTAAAAGGGATATGTGACGTCACTGTGACGTACTAGAGGAAAGTGGCTACTGATTCTACAAAGTTGCATTATTGGTATACTCGTAGTCACTAAAAGGTTGCGTTGAGCACGATTATGTCAAACTTAAGGTAAAGAACACAAAGGTACACTTTCAGTTGCTCTCCTTCATTTTAGCATTGCTATCAATTGTTTTTTTTCCTTTGTTTTATGTTTGCTAGTAGTGGATTTTTATTAATTTATATAGAATATAGTTCTGTGTTGTCTTTAGTTGTAGTTTTAGTATAGGTTTCATTTATCGTTTAACTTTTAGGTACAAATTTAAGAATATACATCACAGGTTCTATTAATAATATGTTAGAATTTTTGAAAAATCATGAGCATTCGCCGGGATTTGAACCCAGAACCTTCCACTCGCTAGGTGACTGCTCTACCACTTGAGCTACAAATACTCGACGAATATTCATGATTTCTCAAAAATTCTAACATATTTACTAGACAGACAGAGATGTCGAATATATACTTCTTAATCTATTAATAATCTAAATTTTTCGTAGTAGAAATTAGTTTTTTTTTAGTATAATATTAGTTAATTACCTTTTTATTATAAAGATTAGTTTAATTATCATTCATGGAGTAGGTGGCTCAATGGAATCGGGTCGGCCAGTGGATTTGAGAACCCGGGTTCGATTCCTACAGCCGACAAACAATTTTCGCCAAATTGAATCTATTCCTATGGCTCCCTCTGTACTAACGTTTCTGGGGGCCGTGATTTGGCGACTGGTAACCGCACTTCATGCAAAGAAATATATCACTTACCGAGATCTGAGTACTACACCCAGTAATGGGTAAAAGGCATAATGATATATTTATTTTATTCATTAATTTTTCAAATACTTAGGTTAGTAGGTTAGTAGCAAAATGTATCTTTATTGTAGTTTCAAATTTCACCACTATGAGCGAAATTTTATTTCTCAGTTACCTCAAATTATACCTTGTGATATATGTCAATTTTAACACTTATAAATATAGACGAAAGGTACGAAGAAATATATCACTTACCGAGATCTGCTTAGGCAGAGTGTCACATCCAGTAATGGGTAAAAAGGGTGATGATATATTTATTTAGTTTCTTTACGAAAGACAAGGGAAGAAGTTTTTTACTGTGGCTTAACCTACCTCAATTAATGCTGAACCATTTCTACGATACGTAAAATGCTAAATTGAATTTTAAATTCAAAATATAATATAATTTATGACATCTCGTAACATCATATTTTATTTACTTATATTATACACAGGTCCCATTCATAATTACTAAAGCCCGGATATTTAGGCTCTTAAAAACAGCCAAATTAATTACTCTAAAATAGGCGGGATTTTAGACAGCCTAAATGTAAATAATTTGTTTAAAAAAAATAAACGAATCCTTTTTCTAATATTGGTACTCGTATCTACTCTTCGTTAGAAAAAAATAATCATTTTAAACAAAAATTAACGCAATCTGAAAAATAATAATGTAGGGTTCTCATTTTATTAACTATTATATAAATTCAAATTATGTAGTATACTTTAATTCACAAAATATTACGAGCAATTGCTCTATGAAATTTTCGGAAACGGACTGTGTTCGGTCTGTCAGAACTTGCTTGACCGGGGCGTTCTTATATTTAGCCATATCGTCTAAAGTTACCTCAGCTCCAATGATTAATGGCAAAGACACAATTGAATTGCCACGTAAAATTTTGACTAAAAAACGTTTTTTCTTTCGACATTTTAAATTCACACACAAAAGCTTGATTAAAGTAAGTACTTTAAATATTATAACATAGGTTAGGTTGAAACACTTTGTCGAGTGCTGAATTAGTCAACGAAGTAGATGATAAACCTTGTCTGCTCAATAAAAGTTAGAATAGGCAACAAAAATAGGCAAAATAGGCTGTATAAGGTAAAATAGACACAATAACCAAAATATAGAAAAAATAGGCTCTAAGGCACGAAAAAAAAACCTTCAATTACACGTAAACATATTACCTATGTATAGAAAAACTAAATTGCCTGAAGTATATTAAAATTTGAATCTAGGCAATTGCCTAAAAATCCGGGCTTTAATAATTACTGTTTACCATATATAAAATAATTCGAGTTCCCTCTAATCGTATGTTTAAATGGTTATGTAATTAATATTCTATTTTTGATTGTGATCAGAGGATCAAGGAAGATTTCAGAGTGTTACGGTTGTCAGAGGGTAAAAATGGCGTGAGAGTGCAAGCGTGCCACCCCTGGCGCAGCGGCGACGACGTCGACGGCAGTGCATTTGCATGCTTTGACCCACATCGTCACGCTACATCTCTCTGAATTATAACTGAATCAGTTTTCACAAATCAATCGATATACGCAATCGTTAATTCAAAAAAATCAACTTACGTCATATTTATCGGTGTTTCAATTACTTTTTAATTATGAAATACTATTGAATTAAATATTAATTTATCTCTATAAACCAATAATAATTACACTAAATTTGGACCTCAATCGATGTGTGGAAACTCTTCATATGCCTACAGGCAAATGGAATTTGGAAAATGAATAACAGTAAACAAATATTAATAATATTCAACAGTAAATAGATAATTTTAGCGCGCTACCTGCCATTAATATCTTTGAGGGCGCTCAATTGACGGCTGCTAGGGCGTATCTATCGAATCAAACAATTACGTCATAAATACAATGTCACAAAAACAATGACATCATCTGTTAATACGCTTATGTAACACTAACTAAATAGTACAATTAAATAAATAAATAAATATATCATCACGCCTTTTACCCAATACTGGGTGCGGCACTCCGCCTAAGCAGATCTCGTTAAGTGATATATTTTTTCGCGTGAAGTGAGGTTACCAGAGGTCAAATCATGGCCCCAAAAGATGTTAATGGAGTGGGAGCCAAAGGGATAGATTTAAATTGGTGAAAATTGTTTGTCGGCTGTGATAAATTAATTACAAGTTCTTCGCTTTGTCGGGACAGAACTTGCCACACTTTTTCAATAAACAATAAAACCAAAATGGCAACAACAATGGCATGGCTACGCTTATTATGGCCGTGTCATATGCCATTAAAATTCCTAAATTCAAATTTCTAGACTAGCGTCTCTGACGAGATATATATTGTAACTAACATAACCTATTCTAACCTAATAATATTGTATGTATAAATAAAATACGTAATTCCATTAAATGTATTTTATTTTATCATATAATCTCTAATTTTCAAATATTTTTACCTTGACAGCATGTTCATTTTTTCATTTAAAACGTAGTTTTCAAAGTGTACATTTTTAATGCCACTGGCTGGTACTACAAATAATTATTTATCTGATGTAGTTTAATAAATAAATTAACTATTTTTGAGTTTATAATTATTGTAAAATATTAGAAATAACCAAACCAAACCAGTGAAGCTAAAATATTTACTTAGAATAAACCTCGATTTATTTTGTAAATTTTAATAAAAATTATTTTGTTTTATAATTAGTAGCAATTAGTCACAACTTAAAATTGGATATTTATATAAAAAAATGAGGTGAAAAATGATCTTCAAGCAAAAGATGAATAAAGTTCCATCGATGTCAACTAATGTCATTACAAAATTGTTTATTAATTTATGTTATTCTGTACGACAAGAACTTAATCCCAATTACAGTACGGGGCCCGGTCTCACCGAGCTGCATACATTAATAGCTTGAATGAGATTCAAACTCGGGATCTCCGATTTAACAACAATATTTAACAATAAAACACGAGCGTATGAGCAAAGAGAAATAACGAAGTAATCGAATTCACAATTCTGACAAAAAATGCAGCAGGTTCTCTCGCAACATCAATTCAGGCAACGATAATCGCAAGTTAACTCCTCCCACTGTGAAAATCTCAACTTTTGCGCCTGTAAAGTAGGCAAGGTGTATTCGAAAAACGATCATTTTCTGGAAAAAAACTACAGCCACAAGAATGAACCTATATGCTTGAAATTTGCTATAATTACAAATAAAGGTTGCCTGCAGGCCGCTATCTCACTATTATATCAAAATTTTCCTTTTTTTGTGGTTAATTTACTATCAAAAATAGGTGATTTTCCAACGCAAATACAAAAATTTTCCAGGAAGGAAACTTAAAAAATCAGAGTTAGCGCACTATTTCCTTCCTTTATTTACATAATAGTGAAAAAATTAATAAAATATGTGCTGTTATACAGTCAGCATTTGTTCCAGAAAAATAGCTTATTTTTCGTACCGGATAATATCCTCTTAACGTCATTGCACTTATTTTTGTACAAATAAGTTAAAAATACAAAATACATAACTGTCGCAAAATGATTTTTTCCGAAGTAAAAAAAACCACAGTGTATTAATGTGACTTGTTAAATTTGCATGTTTACCCATTTTCTATTCGTATCTAGAAGCGAAATAAGCGTGCCCGTCTACATCAGTTAAAAGTTAACATCGTTAAGATAGAAAAGTTGAACAAGAGAAATAAAAATGCAAAGTTGAAAGTTTCACATTCCACTAAGATGAAGTGCAGAGTAGCAACTTACTAATTATTTTACACATTAAATCCATATAAAGCTGTTGAGGTTTTCCTGAGTACTTCCTCTAAAAACGATTTATACTTTTCCTCAATAGGAGTACGAGTGCGAGTACGCTGGCCCGAGGCAGAGTCTCCAACCCCAAATAAATTAATTTACATAATTAGATAGATAAATTTCAAACTAAAACTCTTCCCATTACACTTGTCACACCGTTGAACACAGCCGCAAAATAAAAATACATCATTCAAATAATTTAGTTAAAACTTGAACATTTTTAATTAAAGTTGAATTCGTGAAAAAGTTTAGCCACAACACATACATTATCCCTACCTCGTATTTTCGTAACATAGGTAGAGTGCAGGAGGTACACTCCAACCAGCAAATAAACAACTAGAACTGTTGGTGATACTTACGTCGTCGTCGAGACGCCACCCGCGCGCACTACCGCCGCCGCGGCCGCCGAACATGCACTGACGTCGCGGGAGCGCGGCGCTCTGCCCTCGGCGTCGAGCTGCGCACGCAACGACGTCGTGCTTTGCCCTCCACCACCGCGACTTATTTGCTTACCGTAACCCGGACCAAATTAATCCGACCATTACGAAGAAACGAGGAATTCTTATCGCAATTTTCGACATAACGCGTTCAACGTGCTTATATTTATAAGCGAAGCTATATGGAAAAAAAACGTTTCTTAATCAACGATAACTTATCCTTCTTTACATTCTTCCAGAAACAAATCTATTTATTCACTTCTTACCGATTATCATATCCATTTCTTTCTCTTGAATCAACATATTTTTAAACATAACACATAGGGTTCCTCCTCCACTAACATCTTAGAGAACTGTGATTTGACGCACTTCATGCGAAGAAATATATCACTTACCGAAATCTGCTAAGGCAGAGTGCCACACCCAGTAACGAGTAAAAGGCTTGATAATATATTTTATTATATATAACAAATATAAATATTTTATTAAAGAATAGTTGTATAAGACATATTTCATCTTGATTTTGATTGGCTAACTAAAACGTCAAAATGAAGACATAATAATAACAACGTCAAATTGTTAACCCTAATAGCGAAATTTTACCCTAATAATAAGATATTATTAGCATAAAATAGATTGCATTATGATTGGTTGAATACAGTTTGTGTGAAATAAAAAACAACAAAGACAAAATTAATTGTCTTTAAATGCTCACTTGGTGAAACTAGGTTTAATAATAAATATCCAAATAAACACTTGTCTAAGTCTCACAAAATTCAGCCTCCAAGTCACCTTATGAGGGCATCGTCAGAGGCTGGCCAGCACTGTTGGTAACCATAGACGCGTTTCGCTCTTATTAGAGCTCATCAGTATGGTATAACCTACTTCTTCACCTAGAATAAAGTTCACGTGAAGAAGCTGGTGACGAAGGACTGTGCCAGCAGAGAATAAGATCTCTAAAGAACGGTAAGATGACATGAGAAGTTCTATCGAACCAGTAATGCCATCTACCGAAAAAAACAGTTTGTGTGTGTTGAAAAAACAAGCGCAGGTAGATACTCCCTTTCTTCCTCATCTTTTTTTTTCTTCATTTTCAGTTTTTACTATACAGTGTGTAACTGCAATTGTATTAAATGTATTTTTAAACAAGCGCCGGCGATGCTGCCTTCATTTCTTATAGATTCGTTGTTAGAGAAGTGGGCGTAAGTGAAGATTTATGAAACAGGCGTATAGGAGCGTTCAATAAGTCCTTAGAAAAAAGTAGAAAAAACACTTTTTTTGGGTAGATTTTAAGCCGTCCAAAAAGTAGGATCTCGGAAGCTCCTCAAAATAGGCTTCCGTTTGGGCGATGACCTCCTCATTGGACGTAAACCTTCGTCCGCCAAGCCATTTCTTTAAGTTTGGATATAAGAAAAAGTCACTGGGGGCCAAATCTGGTGAATACGGTGGATGTTGCAATAATTGGAACTTTAATTCCATAATTTTGGCCATCGCAACTGCGCAGGTGTGCACACGTGCATTGTCTTGATGAAAAAGGACCTTTTTGCGTTTCAAATGAGGACTTTTTCTTTTATTTCTTCGCTCAGCCGGTCCAATAACGACGCATAATATGCTCCTGTTATCGTTTTTCCCTTTTCCAAATAGTCGATGAAGATGATTCCGCGTGCATCCCAAAAGACCGTTGCCATAACCTTGCTAGCCGATTTCTCCGTCTTCGCCTTCTTCGGAGCCCGTTCGCCTTTAAAAATCCACTGTTTTGACTGTTCTTTTGTCTCTGGAGTGTAGTAATGTATCCAAGTCTCATCCACAGTTATGTATCGACGCAGAAAATCTTCAGGATTACGACGGAAAAGCGCCAAAACAGCCTCAGAGTCCACCACACGATTGCGTTTATTCTCCACTGTGAGCAACCGCGGCACCCATCTTGCCAAGATTTTTTTCACACCTAATTTTTCGTGCAAAATTAAAGCGACTTTGCCTTGTGATATGCCTGTAGCCTCAACTATTTCGCGCACTTTGTATGTTGAATAAAATGAAAATAAGGAAAGTCAGATTTGTCCATGGTAAAAAGTATCGTTCATCCTGTGCAACACTAGTTAACACGACACGTATGATAAAGTGTGTAAAGTTTTGATGAGCTCGTAATATAAATACCGACAACCAGATGTAAAAGTTAGTGTTGGTGGTCGTAGTGGGTCAGTCGCGTTCAGTAACGAGTATAACGAGCCCGAAGCAAGTGTGGTTTATAGGGATATACAGAGATGTAGACTCGCGCGGTTATTTGTTACAGGCAGGTGCAATCCAACGAACGTCTCTAGCGGAACGCTAATTAATTTCAGGTATTTAAAAGCTGCCTCGACACGTTCGACCTACTTCATGCGAATATAAATGATGCCCCGCGAAACTTGAGACGCACAAATAATGCATTCATCCACAACTTGCGACATACGCCACTGCGTTATTGTTTCACTTTGATGGAGTTATAATTAGTCGGGCTACATACGACAAAAAATCTCATTAATTGTCACTTTTGAATATGAATGTACAGAGTGTTCCACACAACTTTAAAGTGGGGAAATCAAGAAATTATGTAACCGGTCGTCAGATCACGGTTCCCAAAGATGTAAATTTAAGATAATTAATAAAATTTAATTTTGATTTTGGTATCAGTCCGTTCGGCGATACATTTCAGCTTAATCATGATTCTAATTGGATGACCAAAACGTCAAAATAAAGCAGTAACAGCGCTGAATCAATTATATTGTTTCATATTTTTGTAAATATTGGTAAATAATATTTAAAAAGTGTGATAAAATAAATCCACAGTTCATTTTGGAACATATAACTAAAATGTATGCAATGTTTATTTGTAGAACAATTAGAGCTGTCACTGTTACAAATTGTTGTAGGCAAATATATATTGTAATACTAGTTTTTCAATGGCCTTTCAACACGTCTATTACATACTTCTTTTTCTTACGACTATTTAGTATCTTATATTACAAGTAATTATTTAATTTTCAGATTTTTTTGCATTGTTTCACTGTATTTTTTGTATTTATATCAAAAACAATAATATCATTTTGGTAACACTTAAGTGTATAAATAATCACTTTCCTCACGTAATGAGTGCAGAAAATGAATCCTATGCGTACTGTCATAGGAAATTAATATATACACTTTGATAGAGAAAAGAAAACATGCACTTGTCTTACTTGATGCATAATGACATTTTCTTTACTCAATTTACTTGTGATAATAACCGTTTTCCTCACTAGTAATAAAAGTAAATAACTTTCCTCACTAGTGATGGAAACGATTATTATCACAACTAAATTGAGTGAGGCAAATGTCATTTTCACAAGTAATGTTGAAATAAATAAATAAATTTAAATCTACTCCTGTGGCACCCGTCCACTAACTTCTTTAGGGGCCGTGATTTGACAGCTGGTAACTGAATTTCACGCGAATAAATATATCACTTATCGAGATCTGCTACGGCAGAATCCCACACCCAGTTATGGGTAAAAACCGTTATGATATATTTATTTATTTATGTTGAAATAAATACTTTTTCAAAATTCGCAAAAGGCTAAACTTGACTTGGGGGCCAAACCTGAAGTTGGCTGCGGAACAAGCCGCTTCTGGCTTGAATTCAGGAGTACCAACTTAACGTCAAAAGCCGAGCAATTTGAAATGCGAAGTATATTTATCATAAAAATGAGTTCTGTACTATGTTTGGCATGGTTGGGGGTATTTTTTTTACTAACGAAACAAAATTTTGTTTGTAATAAAATTCGAGTACATCTGTTTAAAAATATATTTATCATAAAAATGCGTTCTGTACTAGGTTTGGCATGGTTAGGGGTGTTTTTTTTAAGTTGGTACTCCTGAATTCAAGCCAGAAGCAGCTTGTTCTGCAGCCAACTTCAGGTTTGGCCCTCAAGTCAAATTTTACCTTCGCAAAATTTAGAACATGGTTTATGAAGTATACATTTTTAATGGCACTGGAAATTTATAATTATTACAACATATTAGAAATAACTATTAAACCAGTGGTGGCAACTGGAAAACAACGGTATGATTTGACATTAGTGACATTCAGATGACATTTTAAATTTCTAATTTATTTGACTTTACATCACAAAACAAAACACGAATTAAAAACGAGTTATTTTAGTGCACTTGTGACAACAAATTCTGTACGTTACTAGACCGAAACGAGCTCTATTTTAACGTGTGTGAAGTTGGCAACGAGGCGGAGGCAAGGGCAATCGAAAACTGTCAATAATGTGATTGTGTGGTAATGAAAATATCCATTATATTATTTAACAATATTTTTATTTTCGCCTGTGGGCCAAGATTGATAGTATGATAGAATTATAATGAATTGTAATTGAAGCAGTTAAAAATACGAGTATAATAAATAACAACATTTGCAGATGAACATAATTTATTTACAAATTAAAATAATGCGTATGAACGTACATATTTCGCAACATATACATAATGCAATATTAAATGCAAATTTGTATCGTATAACATCGCTGTCGTATATTCACGGACGCATCAAAATTTATACATAATTTAATGCTTATGAGCTTTTCCACTCTGTTTTGTTAAATGACTTCGCGTGCTGATTTTGTTTCGTATTTGCATACATAAGTTGTGCAAATAATTGTGCTCAAAAACTGGTAGCCATTAGTGAGAGTAAAACATACAGACAGACGCAAAGAGATGCGATACGGTATGATGTGGTGTTCCTGCAACGAGATAGGTTCCGCACAATCGAACAGATGGAGTCATTGTCTTCCTCTTCCTGTTCCTGCTGCACGCCAATTGGGTTAGGTACACTTCAGTCACACGCGGTATACTTCATGTCAATCAATCATCGAGCAAGAACTACTACACGCACACTTATGTCTTTCTCACAGGATTCACACGCATTTAAAAGCTTTAGAAATTAATCAGAATTGTTCTTCCATTCCCAGTTTTATATCTTTGAACCATTATTCACTCTCATTATATCTTCAAATTGTATCGATATATTTTAAATATAAACACAAATAATTTATTTATGTTACGGTGTACAACAGGAACTTAATCCCAATTACAATACAGGATCCGGACGCACTGAGTTGCAGTGTGATAGTTCATATAATTTTTAGCTTGAGTGCGATTCGAACTCGAGATCTCCGGATTCGATTACAAACGCACCCTACTGACGGGCTATAGTTATATTCCGCTAAATATGCAGTATAGGTGTGTTAGGAAGTATATTTTTATGACTGGTTTGAATAAAAGTCCAAACAAAGACAAGTTTAAACGCTAAAACAATATATAAAAATAATTATATACAGGGTGTTTCCTTTAAAGCGTCCAATCCTTTTGTGGGCGAAGTATGACTTGAGAGAAAAATGTTATATACATAAAATAATCTGAAATAATGACCTAATTTATCAGTAATTTTTCTCCAGCTAATTATAGATTATTTTAAATATTACTGATTTGTTTAAACAAACTTAATTTTCAATTAAAATGTCGCCGTATCTACAATACATATTTCTCTACCATATGTTCCATTTTTGCACAATGATATATAATTTTATATTTTTTAATGGAACATTCTATATATTTTTGCAAATTTTTAAAGATTTTTTTAAAACAGATTTTATTGTAGTCCTAAAATGATCAGTACAGAAACTATTCATGTTTTTATTAATAAATAATCACACTCAGAAAGTATGCTAAAATTCACAAAGAATAAATATCATGTTAACTAATTCGTTCTTTGTAAAATTTATTTTTACATAAATAAATTATAACAAAGAAACATTGATAAACTAAGTGAGAGTCTTAATGAATCCGTAACCGCAAACTGTATCGATATTCACCTGTTATGAAATCGTAACCGAAAACTGAAACCGATATTTTTTGTTTTTAAATATGGAAACCGAAAACCGAAACAATAATTTAATTGATTTTGTAACCGAAAACGTAACCGAAACGATTTTATTTCAATTCTAAAACTGTGAATTTAAACCGGTATAAATAATAAATAAATAACCGAAAATAGTAAGAATACGAAGAAGAATATAAATTAGGAGTTTTTATATTTTTATAAAGTTGCAATTTTTACAGTCGTAATTGGGCTGGCAATATTGGATATGAATGGTAGTGTAAAAGCAAGATCGACACTATGGCGTACGTAGAAATTATTTTTGAAGGTTATAGAAAACAGAAATACAAACAATGTTAGAAAATTTGTAAATTAGGTACTTAAAAAAGTATATTGTAACTGTACAGTGCGCGTAAATTTATTACTTTTTTGTAAGGAATTGTAAACCAAAACTAACCTAAAAATATCAAAGTTGAGACGAAACCGGAATATATAATTTTAAAAAAAGCTCTATATAATATTTTCAAAAACCGTAACCAATAAACGAAAACTAAATTCTACTGATATAAAAACTGTTAACCGTAACCGAACCCCAAACTTTTTCGGTTCGAGTCTCAAGCTTGTGTGTGTGTGCTGCCATGCAACCTGCCGTTTTCTACGCGTTCTCAGAGCACCGTTCTTTCGTTCTTCACAGGATGCGGTAAAGTAATTAGTTGTTCTATGTAAGTGAATGCCGTAAGCTGATTTCGAAGCTTCTCCATAGCGAACATCTCATCAAAAAGGATCATTTTTCTCGGGTGTACAGCAGTTCGGTTTCCTTTTTATTTTCTACTTTCGCATTCACACAAATCATTGTCTGTCACTGTCTTACTCTCAGCTCGGCAGACATGTTAGAAGTATACCGATAAAGAGAGTGTTGAATTTTTCCCCGTTATGGAAAAGATCAGATGAAAACTCCGCCTTCGGCAGGTGTATCGTTTGTCTCCTATCAAATAAATGTCTGATGTTATTGATTCTTTTTATAAAAGCGGATGCATGTATGTACTCGGTACGATTCCTTTGTAACTCCATTTTACATATGTTTATTTCGAGCTACTTTATCTATCCCAAATAATACTGCAGCGGTTTTATCGCCCATAACTCTATACTCTTGTTCTTAACCTTTTCGATACCATGCATCCCCATCCAAATATTGACAAAACACAATATTTTTCCAATTATTAATTATGTTATTATGGGAGTTTAAAACAAAATAGCATTTAAAAAAATATATTTATTAAATACAAATGTATCCTTCATGTGATCGTTGAGCCTGCTTTGAGCTTACAAGCTACTCAATGCCCGGTTCTATGGATGATATTACGCTGTTTATTTTTAATATTGAGCAGAGCAAAAAACAAGATTCACAATCATCGTTGTTGTTCAAAAAGGGATGAAAACTCGCAAAACTTGTTGTGATAATTTTGAGTAAACTGAAATGTATTTAACCCAAACATTATTCAAATACTTTCTTTAGATTTCGTCTTTAGCAACTGAATTAAAATTACACCTTAGAATGTTTCAATATTTATATTAAGTAAAAGTAAGGAACCATCTTAATCACATGTTGACAAGCTGTGGCTTCAAATGTTTTAGTCACGGTTTGAGGTATGAAACACAAGTTAGCTGTCATTGTAACAACCTTACTTTTAAAATAATAATTAAAACTTTACTTTTTGTTATACTAATTTGCGTTCGTAAAAAAGTATAGTATGTGATTCATTTTATAAACTCTTTAGATACTCGTTTTTTATACATTCGCTTCGCTTCTCTCAGTTCATGTCAAAAAAAAATTTGCAACTAAAAAGATCTTTCTGTTCGACTGCATCATATTACCTTGTTTTACGACACTGTTTACTGTCCATAATCGGGTACTTTATTGGACTAGTACGATAAAAATGCAAAATTGGACTGCTGTCAATGTCACATTAAAACAAAATTCAAAAGAAATATTTAAACACCATTTTCTGTATGTATTATATGTGTCTTCATGCAATTGTTAGATATTCTCTTGCATTACATGCAAGATTTTTTATTTCTTTTGGAACGTCTTCAATGTTTTTATCCATCTCAACACTTTTTTCACTTTGACAATTTGATAAATAAAGCAACAAATGCATAACAACGAAGCTCACTTTGAGATTCAATGAAATGTTTTAAATATAGGTATTGATACAATCATATTTTAAGAGAAAATATTCTTCATGCAGTCGAACATAAAACGTTGTATGCAACTCGTACATAATCGGACTTTATAGACTCGCTGCGCTCGCTCTGCCATAAAATTCGGCTCGTCCAATAAAGACCCAAATTATGTACTTGTTACATAAACTACTATTATCACACTTGTTACATAATATAGTATTGTTTTACTAAATACATAGTTTACATTTTTGGTACTTATAAACTGATGATAAATTTAAATCTACCCCTGTGGCTCCTCCACCACTAATATCTTTGGGGGCCGTGATTTGACGACTAGTAACCGCACTTCACGCAAAATAATATATCACTTACCGAGATCTGCTTAGATAGAGTGCCACACCCAGTAACGGTTAAAAAGCGTGATGATATATTTATTTATTTATTTATTTTATAAATTGATGTTGTACCTGTAGTGAAAATGAAGCTGTACGCCTATGGCATAGGGAGAAATAATAAGCCGATATAACAGTAGGATAATGGCAACATTCCCTTTCCGTTTTTGAGTTTGGTTGGTATATAATGGCGCCGGCTGCTATATCGTATTTGATGTTGCTGTTATTAAGTCGCGTAGGCACTTGTTGTGTGGCGATCGCTGCGATTTCACGCACAAGTTGCCCGATATCCCCAAATAGGCGAACAAATATTTGGAGCAGATAAGCTTAATAAGGGGTTTACTATAGTCCGCACTATGGCTGACGTGCTGGATTATTTCAGCAACGATCACTAAGCAATTAGACAAGTTAGTGATGCACACAGAGTGACAATACCTAATTGATACCTGCGGAACGAAATTATACAAACCGTACGTTTCAAATTCGTAGAGCAAATTAAAACTTTATGCCAAATAATAAATAGTTATTTTTGTATTAAGGAGTAAGGCAACTCTAGACAAGGAAAAAAAGGGTCATTTTCAAGATTTTTTTTAACGAAATCTAAACGTGCTGCTTAAGAACTGTTTTTGGATCCTTATTTAGTGCTTTTTAAACTTTATTTAAAAAACGTTTTTAAAGAAAATATTCAAAATTGTCGTCAGAAATTTAAAAAAATGGCGACTCCTCTCGGCGCGTAGGGCAAATCGGGCGAAAACATTCCGGGAACAGCAATAGACCTGGATCAAAAACGGATATGTTTTCTTAATCTCTGATGTATACTCTAAAAAACTACGGGCTGGATTTTGAAAATTTTGATTTTTAACAAAATGGTGCACGTTTGAAAAAAAAGTTCATTATTCGGGACTAAATTTCTGTATAAAAACGACTATAAAAAACGAATGAAGCACTTTTTTTAAAAAAGCCCCCGTAGTTTTTGAGTATTTTATATCTAGAATAAGAAATAAAAAGATTCAGCACGATCCATAAATTAGTATTTCAGATTTCTTTTCGCAAGATTTTGAAAATATGATTTCGAGAAAAACGCGTTTGAAGTTTCGAGTCATATTATATATATATATATATATATATATATATATATATATATATATATATATATATATATATAAATACTAGTACTAATAGATATATGCTTTTTTCCCTCTGAAATACTTCCGCGCGGCATTTAAATTAATTGTCCCTTATTCCTAAGAGTTTAAACTATAATTTAAGCAAATAAAAAAAATGCATTTTTAAACAATTCTAGAGTGGCCTTACCCCTTAAATGAGTAAGTATGTCACCTTTTGTCGACCACGAAATTCAATATATTTTCAACAACTATCATAAAGAATAATACAATAATTATTGTTTTATTCAAATAAATTGACGAAAAAAAAATCAAAAATAATACGAATTTGGTGCTATTGATGTATTGTAACTAATGTAACGTGAAAAAATATCGGTGACTCCATAAACTACTTATTTTGCGCACCAGGATACAAAACAGTGCGTGAAACACATAATTGATGCAAAAATTAAATATTTTGCGTACTGATATAAGTGAAAAAATTGACCATTGTAGAAAAATATACCAGATGTAGAATTGAAATATGTAACATAGGAAACACAATGGCATTTTTTAACATGATGACTGTTGCTTCTCTAATTAAGTTAGACCAAAATATAAATACAAAAAATGTTAAGTAGGTATTAAATATTGCATCTAATGAGTGTCTACTTGTTGCTCAATTGTGTTATAAAGAAAATTATTCATTAAATAAATAATTAAATTGGGTAACCGAAATTAATAATAAATTATACTTGAACGTGTATTGTCATATTAATATTAATTAGAAAAAATCTGATGTGGACACCACATGACTTCCTTGTACGCGTATTAAACTATAGATATTTTTGTAATTGCACATATTTGACATAAAATCTTTTATTTTTTATTTTTTGTTCTAATCCATAGCAAACTTAATTAAAAAAAAAACACAAAATATATACTATTTAAATTTAGATATCTCGCTTATGCAAAAGGCTAATTTAAAAATTCTTAATGTGCTAGACGCAGAATTTAATTCTCTAAAACTTTTATTTGAAGCATTTATTTCTAAAATTAAAATAATACCATTTTTTTCAAGGAAAACTGTTAGCAGCTTCATGTAATGTGTCACTTCCGGTTAGTGTATTTTAACCAAAATCTATTATATTATTTCCATTGATATAGTAGTCTTATATACCAAATTTGGAAAGTTTTAAATTATATTTGAATATAGTTTTTCATGAAAATCTATTATAGGCTTCAAGTAAAGTACCACTTCCGGAAGTTATATAATGACCAAAAAGGGAGGTGCACAACTAGATGTTATAACAGTTCTAAATATAAAATTTCAATTTTCTACGGCTTACCGTTTTTGAGTTATGCGAGATACATACGTACGTACAGACGTCACGACGAAATTAGTCAAAATGGACTCAGGGAGGGCCAAAATGCGTATTTCCACTGAAATCTGAGAACCGAAAATTTTCGCGATAACAATACTTCCTTTACTTCGTACAAGGAAGTAAAAATAGCATTGTATTTCCTCGTATATTACATATTTCATATCTACACCCGGTATATATTATCACGCCTTTTATTTATTTATTTATTTATGTTACGCTGTACAACAGGAATTTAATCCCAATTACAGTACAGGGTTCGCACTCACCGAGCCGCAGTGTGGTAGATTATTTAATTTTTAACTTGATTGCGATTCGAACTCGGGATCTCCGGATTCGAATTCCGTATCGCTATCCACACCACCGTACTGACGGACCAATTTTTGAATGTGGAGTTCTATCGTAGTAGCAAATCACGGCTCCCTTAGACGTTAGTGGAGGGGCAGCCACAGGGGTAGTGGATGCTGCTCTCGAAGATTTTTTTAATTGGCATTTCGCTCCCATTATACAGGGTTAATTTAAATGTGGTGAAAATTGTTTGTCAGCTTTGGGAATTGAATCCGGGTTACTAAATTGGACTTATTTACACACTTGATTTAATGTAGATTACCTCGCTTTAATGATCCAAATCAGAGAAATTAATTAAAATTGTTAGATTATTATTTCCAGGCTTTGCCTCAGGAATTTATGAGCATACCTTAAAAACTTTTTGTGTTGTTTTTAAGTACTAAATTTATATTTTAGTTTGCGGTTGAACTAAGGTTGAACTTTATAGCTGTACCGTTAGAGATATGTTCGACTCAACGGGTTTGGAAATATTGCCATTATGAACATGCAGATGTGAATTTTAGGTTGAACCAGTTCAAAAATCGATATATTTTTTAATGAGGTTCTATATAATTCAGGCCACGAGAAATTGAATGGCGGTGGGCGCATCTTCATATCTCTTTTAGTTTTTGAGTTACAGCGATTTTAGACTTTTTTTAAATCTCAACTTTGAGAGCCCATATCTCGAAAACTAAAAGAGATATTGAAATTCGGTTTGAACGAGCGTATTTCTCGTGCGCTACTTAACTTCTATGGAAATTTTGAAAATTATGAAAAATTTTCAATTTTTTCAAAATTTTCTCCTATCAATATTTCAAAAAGTTGAAGAAATAATGAAAATCTGAAAACACCAGTGAATTTCCCTTGTGAAAATACATAAGTATGCAAATTTTCATAACAAAATTCGCACGGATACGTTTTTTATTACAAAAAATCGAAAAATGACCAAAATTCGTAAAAACGCCAAGGGGTACCCCTTAAGATTTTTACGATTTTTAGCCATTTTTCGATTTTTTGTAATAAAAGTTTTATCCGTGGAGCAAAACTTCTGAAAATTTGCATACTTATGTACTTTCACGCGAGGAATTCATTGGTGTTCACAGATTTGAATTATCTTTTCAACTTTTTGAAATATTGGCAATTTTTTTTTTGAAAAAATGGTAAAAAATTTCAAAATTTTCAAAATTTCCATAGAAGTAAAGTAGCGCACGAGAAATACACTCGTTCAAACCGCGTTTTAATATCTCTTTTAGTTTTTGAGATATAAGCCTTCAAAGTTGAATTTTTAAAAAAGTCAAAAATCGCTGTAACTCAAAAACGAAAAAAGATATGAAGATGCGCCTACCGCCAATCGATTTCTCGTGGCCTGAATTATATAGAACCACACTAATCAAAATTTTGATTTTTGAACCAGTTCAACAAAAAAATCACATCACATAACAAATATTTTCGAGCATATCTCTACTAAAAGAATTTATATTGTAAATGCAATTTACTACAGTGGCAGATGCAATGGTCCCACTCTTCAGGTATCAAAATATGCTTCATACAACTTTGTTTGATCTATCGATCACGCTACAAATCCTCAATGATATCTAGCAATTAACTTCTACTTCTTTTACTCTTAATTTAACCAATATCTCATTCAACATACGTTGCATGTATCTAAACCGTCTGAACTTTTCTAACAGTTGAATAAAAACTTGTAATTATTGTGGTCCTGCACCTGTGGAAAAGTTGAACAAGATAACAAGGAAGCTTGATACTAATACTAACACAATCTAACCGATTCTGTTCTGGTCCGCAGTTTTGAAAGAAAGACGAGGCTGAAACATATCACATAAAATAATTTGAAATTCAAATGAACATTTCTCTTTTCATTGTAATTTCAGACGTTCGCGGATGAGACGCGGTACAGCGTCACGCCACGGGATCTGGATGCTGATATTGTTTGAATTGGAAAAGTTTCCTAGCTTTTATTAAATTTCAAAATAATAAAATAATCTGTTATGAAATGCAATTACCATGTAATTTTCTACATTTCTCTTTTCCAATTTTTTTGTAAGGCCGCGCAAATAAAACCTCTGTTTCGTTGAGAAGACGAACACACAAATCTTCAAGATGTCATTTGGAATTTTCACCCTCGAATTATACTGAAATGTATCATCACGCTTTTTTACCCATTGCGAGAATACCTTCTAATATCCGATTCAAAACTTTCATCAGTTTGGTTTAAAGTTAACTAACTCATTAAAAACAAACTCGAAAATTGCATTTAAAAGGTAACATTAACTTGAATAATCTATACTTATATTTAAAAAATTTATCAATATAAATATTACTATAATTTATGTCATTTAAATGAAGTAGAACCCTGGTTCGATCCCCACAGACGACAAATAATTTTCACCAATTTAAATCTACACCTGTAGCTCCCCCTCCACTAATATCTTTGGGGGCCGTCATTTACCGAGATCTGTTTAGGCAGAGTGCCACACCCAGTAATGGGTAAAAGGCATAATGATATATATATATAAATGAAGTAGGTACCCCACTGGTATCGAGTTGATCATTAATACTACCCCTGTGGCTCTCCCTCCACTAACAGCTTTGATTACTACTGACATTTTAATCATGGGAGTAGAAAAATAAAATTTTATGATTCTTAGCAAATATTTCCATATTTAAAACAGTTCACAACAATGAATACGTGAAAAGCCATTTTTCGTTTGTTTGTTACTCTTACATTAATAAAAACAATTAAGCGAGAAGTACATACTCATTAGATGCAGTTTATTTAATATATTTTGTATTTAAACTTTTGGTCTAATTTAATTATGAAAGCAACAAAATCATCATATTAAAAAATATGATTTGGACACTACATGACTTCCTTGTACGCGTATTAAACTATAGATATTTTTTAATTGCACATATTTGACATTAAATCTTTTATTTTTTGTTCTAATCCATAGCAAAACAAAAAAATATATAATATTTAAATTTAAATATCTCTTTTATGCAAAAAGCTTATTTAAAAGTTCTTAATGTGCTAGACGCAGAATTTAATTCTCTAAAACTTTTATTTGAAGCATTTATTTCTAAAATTAAAATAATACCATTTTTTTTCAAGGAAAACTGTTAGCAACTTCATGTAATGTGTCACTTCCGGTTAGTGTATTTTAACCAAAATCTATTATGTTATTTCCATTGATATAGTAAAAACAATTAAGCGAGAAGTAGATACTCATTAGATGCAGTTTTTACTTCCTTGTACGAAGTAAAGGAAGTATTGTAATCGCGAAAATTTTCGGTTCTCAGATTTCAGCGGAAATAGGTGTTTTGGCCCTCCCTGAATCCATTTTGACTAATTTCGTCATGCCGTCTGTACGTACGTACGTATCTCGCATAACTCAAAAACGGTAAGCCGTAGAAAATTGAAACTTTATATTTAGGACTGTTATAACATCTAGTTGTGCACCTCCCTTCTTGGTCGTTATACAACTACCGGAAGTGGTACTTTACTTGAAGCCTATAATAGATTTTCATGAAAAACTATATTCAAATATAATTTAAAACTTTCCAAATTTGGTATATAAGACTACTATATCAATGGAAATAACATAATAGATTTTGGCTAAAATAGACTAACCGGAAGTGGCACATTACATGAAGCTGCTAACAGTTTTCCTTGAAAAAAATGGTATTATTTTAATTTTAGAAAGGAATGCTGCAAATACAAGTTTTAGAGAATTAAATTCTGCGTCTAGCACATTAAGAATTTTTAAATTAGCTTTTTGCATAAACGAGATATCTAAATTTAATTATTATATATTTTTTGATTTTTTTTTAAATTAAGTTTGCTATAGATTAGAACAAAAAATAAAAGATTTAATGTCAAATATGTGCAATTAAAAAAAATATCTATAGTTTAATACGTGTACAAGGAAGTCATGTGGTGTCCACATCAGATATTTTATATTTAATATATTTTGTATTTAAACTTTTGGTCTAATTAAAATCATATTAAAAAAGTACCATTGTATGTCCTACATATTTCAATTGTACACGCGGTGTAACATAGCGCAATGTAATGTATTTTTAGTAGTATCATGACGAATGAAAACAAATACGTATTATGGGAGCAATGAACCATGACAGTGAAATAACTCAAACACACATGTGACGTAACAAGCTCACTTCTCTCATGAACTGAATTTTCAGCAGCAGTGAACCTTGACCAAAGCATTGCATGCTCTTGTTGACAATCAAAATACTCGAATACACTCCGCTACAAATAACTCACTCACTCACTCACTGAGAAACATGAACATGCCATTCAAACTAAAATCAATATGCGCTTAACGCAATCATTTATTGAGCAATATCGCGAAACTTTGTGTACATCATAAAACTTCGAGTGCAAAAATAACTACATGTGGAGTGAGGGAAAGCGTCAGTGCCAGAATCTTCTTCTTCTACACATCGCGAACTAGTAGAACGGAGTATTTATCATGGAAGGCGGTTTCAACAGTTCAGGGTGGCTTGTAGTCCCAGCAGGTCCGGATGTGTAGGTATTTGAGGTTGAAGTAAGGGGAGAGATCACCAGAGGAGACCGTGGTGACCCCATGGTCCCCAGGCACCCCACCCGTGGCCCCAGAGGCCGTGACCGCCGGGGATGATGGCACCACCGTGAGATGGACCTACGTGGATGGAACCTGCTGGACCTACTACGACGGCACCGGGGTCCACGGCGCCGTGACCTCCCCACCACTAAATACAACAAGAAATATCAATTAATACTGGTTGCATCAAAAATTTTTGGGGGGCGTAATTTGACGGCTGGTAGCCCCACTTCACGCGAATAAATATATCATTTACCGAGATCTGTTACGATTGGGAGTGCCACACCCAGTAATGGGTAAAATTCACTTTCAAAAACAAGCGCAGTTTGACACACCCTTCCTTTTTCATCTTTTTTGGTAATAATAATATTTTTCTAAGATTGCTATGAAAAGTTGACAATTACGCTCTCATTTGTCATCGTAAAGTTGAAGTTTTCTGTGGAACAATCGAAAAATATATTTTTTGCGCGTCTCCAATGGCAACAAGTTACCAGGGATACAAACAAAAGTTGTCATATTGACAGTTGACAGAACGAATTTATTTTCAATTCGTATACGTTTCTTAATAATTTTAAGATGCAATCGTAGAAAAAATTATGTGTGTATCACGAGCGTAAAGTGTCTTTGTTCCTCTTACACTATTGCAGCTCTCGCATTCGGCTCGCGCTGCAATTACCGTGCTCGAGTAACATAGAATCACTTTACGCTCTTAATACACAAATAACTCTTTTATTTTGAAAAAAGGTCAATGTTTAAGTGCTTCATTTCATAATTTATCTTAAATTCAGAATTAATCTAATCTAATAAATGTTCAGTGAATATTTGAAAGATTCATACAATCCCATTTAAGGGGATACAGCGTGATGTTATATAATTAATTCTTAGATAAATGAATCTTTCATTTAAATCATGAACTGTTCAAACACAATGTAACTTCCACTCGTCTTCATTGCACTTACCAGTCCAGAAGGCTTGGCGCTCACCGCCACTAGAACAACAACAAAAACAGCAAGGGCCTAAAAAAACACCAGGATTAGTCTCTTGTGTATACCACGCGTTCTAAGTCCAGCCTAACTCACCAACAGTCTCATGATGTCGTCACGAAGAGAAGAGAAGTAGAACAGAGGCAGGGAAAGATGTGCAAGTGAAGCTGCAAGCAGAAGTGCGTACGTTTTTATCTCAAACAGCAGGTGCTTTTATACACCGATAACTGATCCTAGTCTTCTTTGTGATTTGGTTTGACCTTCGCAGGAACGACATGTTAACTGTGGTCACATGCCGGCGGCAGGACAGGAAAGGACTCAGCAGGAATTAACACTAATATACATCTAATGTTTCTGACAAATATGTTTAATATTTAAAAGCGATGAAGAAACATTATGAAATGATTACATTCTTTCATTAATGATAGAATAGCATGTCCAACTTGATTAAATTGCGCTACTCTTATTAGGGCCGTTTCATTCAATCGTTTTATCAAATTTGGTAAATCAAGTAATGCCATCTAGTGATTTTTATTTCAATTAAGGGAAAGTGACCACGCTGTCAAGTTACAAAAACAACCTTAAAATATTTAAAAATTAAAGTAAAATATTTGAAAATTATAGTAATATAAATAAATATATCACGCCTTTTATGTATAACTGGGTGTGACACTCTGCCGTAGCAGATCTCGGTAAGTAATCAAATCACGGCCCCCATAGATGTGGGAGCCGCAAGGTAGTTTTAATGTGGTGAAAATTGTTTGTCGGCTGTGGGAATCGAACTCCACACCTTTGGTAGCTGAATTTGATGGCAGGTAACTGCACTTCGCGCGCATAAATATATCACTTACCAAGATCTGTTACGGCCAGTACAAATATTAACGCCTCTTACAAAATAATTTATAAATTTTCATTAACAACATTTCAAAATTTAGATATAACTTGACATCGTGGTAATTTTCTTTTAATTGAAATAAAAATCACTAGATGGCATTAATTGACATCTGTAAAAAAACTCATGACAAATTTCTATATGGCAAAATGATAGATGAAACAGTCATAATAAGCGTAGTGCAATTCAATGAAGTTGGCTATGGTATGATTTGACATATCCATTCGTGCGCCTAAATCACTTACTACTACGTCAAAGTTCCCCACCCAGTAATAAGTAACAAGCGTGATATATTTATTTATCCAACACCCACTACTTATAAAGTCATTATTGTTGTCATTTTAGATTAGTAAAGTGGCTTATAAGTCACACGTGAGTTATAAGTCATAAGTCACGCATAAATTATGACTTGTAACTCACTGTTGAGTTTAAATATAACAAAGTTGAAAAAAGGTTGCAGCTGTAGTATTCGAAATGGAAGACAAGAATTTTATTCCCGAAATAATCATTAAGGAAGCGGAAAAAGCGGTTGTTGATATTTTACCAAAAAAGTCTAGAACTTCCTATGAAAAACACTTTCATTCATACCTTTGACGTTTCTAGTTGTCATCCAGTCTTCAAACATATGAAATTCTTTTTCATAAGAACTTCTAGACTTTTTTGGTAAAATATCAACAACCACTTTTTCCGCTTCCTTAATGATTATTTCAGGAATAAAATTCTCGTCTTTTACTTCAAATACTACAGCTGCAACCTTTTTTCACCTTTGTTTATTTAAAAAATTTGAGTAACCTAGACTACAAAACAAGAAAGTATGGCTAACTAGAATATTATTTTAAATGTAGACAATCGTGTCAAAATTTATATTTTAATGTCTTAATTGTTGTATAATGACCAAAAAGAGAGATGCACAACTAGACGTTATAACAATCCTAAATATAAAATTTCAATTTTCTACGGCTTACCGATTTTGAGTTATGCGAGATACATACGTACGTACAGACGTCACTACGAAATTAGTCAAAATGGACTCAGGGAAAGCCAAAATGCGTTTTTCCACTGAAATCTTAGAACCGAAACTTTTCGCGATTGCAACCACTTTTTCCGCTTCCTTAATGATTATTTCAGGAATAAAATTCTCGTCTTCCACTTCAAATACTACAGCTGCAACCTTTTTTCAACTTTGTTTATTTAAAAAATTTGAGTAACCTAGACAACAAAACAAGAAAGTATGGCTAACTAGAATATTATTTTAAATGTAGACAATCGTGTCAAAATTTATATTTTAATGTCTTAATTGTAGTTGTTGGATAAAATTTCGTATGCCACTCGTGTGTTATTACAAATAAGTCACTTCAGAAAATTATTCCCCTCGGCCTGCGGCCTCGTGGACTAATACTTTTCTCGCGTGACTTATTTGTAATATAACACACTTGTACCATAAATAACTATTAATTTAAAGCAATATCTGAAAATGATGCGTACATCCCAACAGAATAATATCATGACGGTCCTGTCCTCAATACACGTTTAGCCGCACCTTACCGATTGCAACACAAGTTGCTCTCTTCCGTTATAGCACATACGGTTTCCAACCCAGAATTATAGGTAACTGTAACAATGCGTTAACCTTGAATTGCCGGCCCGCCCTGCATCAGAATGCAGTGCAACTGCACTAGGATGGGCAGGACACCAACTAACACTAACCTTGTCTTACTCGCATTGGTAATTCTAATCACACACTTGGTGATTTGTTGAATGCTGAGTAATGGACAATTAATCACTTGCAGTTTTTAATTGAAAGTATTGCCTCGTACCATATTTTCACTTTCAAATGTTTCTCTATTATCTTAGAGAAAATCCTACCATACTAATTAATAATGCCCGGATATTTAGGCTCTTAAAAACACTAAAATAAGCAGGCATGTAGGCCGGTAATTACTCTAAAATAGGCGGGATTTTAGGCAGCATAAATGTAAATAATTTGTTTACAAAAAAATAAACGAATCCTTCTTCTAATATTGGAACTCGTATCTACTCTTTGTTAGAAAAAAATAATAATTTTAAACAAAAATTAACGCAATCTGAAAAATTATAATGTAGTGTTCTCATTTTATTAACTATTATGCAAATTCAAATTATGTAGTATACTTTAATTTATAAAATATTACGAGCAATTGCTCTATGAAATTTTCGGAAAGGGAAACGTTTTTTCTTTCGGCATTTTAAATTCACACACAAAAACTTGATTAAAGTAAATACTTTAAATATAGGTTAGGTTGAAACACTTTGTTGACTGCTGAATTAGTCAACGAAGTAGATGATAAACCTTGTCTGCTCAATAAAAGTTAGAATAGGCAACAAAAATAGGCAAAATAGGCTGTATAAGGTAAAATAGGCACAATAACCAAAATATAGAAAAAAATAGGCTCTAAGGCACGAAAAAAAAACCTTCCATTACACGTAAACATATTACCTATGTATAGAAAAACGAAATTGCCTAAAGTATATTAAAATTTGAATCTAGGCAATTGCCTAAAAATCCGGGCTTTACTAATTAAATATCCAATGGAAACATTGTACCATGGTAATATACAAATTAATAAGTGGAAATTGTTAAATAAATAATTACTGGGTGTGGCACTGTGTCGTAACAGATCTCGGTAAGTTATATATTTCTTCGCATGAAGTGAGGTTACCAGCCGTCAAATCACGGCCCTCAAAAATGTTAGTAGAGAGGAAGCCACAAGAGTAGATTTAATTTGTTGGAAATTGTTTTGTGTCAGAAATGTCAATTTAAAAATTGGTTTTTATTGTTTAGTTTAATTTAGTTTAGTTTATTTGTTTGTCTATAACACTAGTACAGTTTTGCAGACAATGTCGGGTAGATACATTTATATTTTTACAAATTCATTTACATTATAAAAGTTCTTAGATGTAAGAAAAGCTTTGAGACTAATTTTAAACAGTTTTATATCACATATATTTTTTCAGGAATTAGGCAGAGCATTATAAACTTTAATGGCGCTATAATAAGGACCTTTGGCAAAAGTTCTAACCTGTGAACAGAAATGTTTAAATTCAAATGATTGTCAAAATATTATTTACTTGATACAAGTTGCTATGAATAGATTATTCCAGTAGATATATTTTACTTTAGTCTTCAGCGATTTAAAAATTACTTATATAAGAATGTACATTTACTGTAGTCTATAATTTTATAATTCTGTGTTTAATTTTTGTGATCATGTGTTTATTTATTGTAAGCACGCTGTGCAATTTTTTTTTGTATTTGCTTTTTTTAACCTTCCTGTTATTGGGATACTTGTTATCCTGTTGGAAGGTTATAAATAAATAAATAAATAAATAAATAACTTGATTATTTTAAGCAAAATATAAAACCTAAATTATTTTTACTTTTTGTGTTGGTATCGTTACAATTTTCTTACGGAATCTGCTCTTTCATATTCGAGAAATTTTATATCGTGCATTCTAACAACGTAATCTGCACTCGTGTTCCACTCGTGCGAATCAATACGTTATTAGAATGCTCAGTAAGTGATATATTTAAGTGAGTTATTACGGCCTCTAAAGATGTACGAACTTATATGAAATGGTGATATATTTCTTCGCGGCTGTCAAATTATTGCCCCTAAAGTGGAAAATGAGCCACAGAGATAATTTTTAAATTGTGAAAATTATTTGGCATATGTATACTCATAATTATACTATAAATATGAATTACTACTTTTGTGCTACCCCGAAAAATAGGAATTTGTTTACAATTACAGTACAGGGAATGTATAACTTCTAGTGGCATTTGAACCACTTAGACAAAGTCAAATTTTGAAGTGAAAGATGAAGACCGCGTGATTTCAACTTAGGAATTGTCGTTTGCTAAATGCAAATCATATGAATTGCTGTTAATAAATAATAGTGTTCAGAATAAAAATCATATCCGAAGCGTTCACTAACATCTGTGGATGTCGTATTTTGATTATTTGGTTTTCATGTTTGTCCGCCCGACAAAAAAATGTCATATATCAAGGATCTGCAATTGTATTGCTGTCATCATCAGGAATGAGGAAAATAGTGCCATGATTTATTTATTTTTTATATTTCATAATTCATAAATTCGTTGAAAACATTCAACAATGATATTTTTTATTTTAATTTATATATTTGCAGTAATTAATATTATTGTTAATTATTAGCAAATTTAGAGATAAATAAATAAATATATCATCATGCCTTTTAACCATTTGTGGGTGTGGCATTCTGCCGTAGCAGATTTCGGTAAGTTATATATTTCTTTACGTGAAGTTCGGTTACAACCGTCAAATCACTACCCCTGTGGTACCTCCTCCACTAACATCTTTGGGGGCTGTGAATTGACGGCAATTTTAGTTGCTTTACTTGAAACTAAATTATTTAAAAGAATATTAATCAAAAATGTCATATAAGCAAATTTTTTATTTATTCACCATTATCTTTTTATTGCAATTTACAACCATTTTTGAATTTTATTAAATTTAATTTCATTTATGGAGTAGGTGGCTCAGTGGTATCGAGTCGGCCTGTGGATCTTGAGAACCCTGGTTCGATCCCCACAACCGACAAACAATTTTCACCAATTTAAAAAATTACCCCTGTGGCTCCTCCATCACTAATATCTTTGGAGGCCGTGATTTGACGGCTGGTAACTGCACTTCATGCGAAAAAGTATATCACTTACCGAGATCTGCTTAGGCAGATTGCCACACCCAGTGATGGGTAAAAGGCGTGATGATATATTTATTTATTTATTTATATTTGAACTAATCTAATTCTAGTTACGCTAATTAAAATTGAATGAAGTAATAACAAAATATGGCATTTAAATGTGTACCATTTAAAGTGTACGTACGCATATCGTTTACTGTATATTAATAGAAATTTTATTAACAGAGCTTAAGACTTATATATAAAAAGAAAATGAAAATGGTATTATTAAAAAATATAATTTATTTTACAAAAGAATGTACAAAGCAACATATACACATTTGACAAGAATATGTAACAAATTCTTGAATTACATCAGAAAATGAAAAGATACAAAGAAAAAGAGAAAAACATACAGGTCAGATCAGAAGAAATAAAGGCGTTATAAAATTAATGAAGAATAAGATTGTGACCAGCCAAGTGATGTTCCAATCTGTAAGATCCATCATCACTCAACAACTCAGCTCCACTGGGAATGTACTGTCCCTCGATACCGCTGCCCACCAAACCTCCATGGAGACCGATGATGCCAGCACCATGTCCAGCGAGTCCAAGTCCAAGTCCTCCCAAGCCAAGACCGGCTCCAGCGAGGTGGTGTTCGCCTCTGTAGCTACCATCGTCGTACAGACGCTCCAGGCCACTAGGGATGTACTGACCTTCGAGACCGCTTCCCAACAAACCTCCGTGGAGGCCGATGAGACCGGCGTTGGCGGCGGCCAACACTACGACGAAGACTAAGGCAGACTGAGGAGATAGAACGATAAGTTAGGAACTGGATAATAAATGCAGCAAACTTTATCTCAACTTCAGCCACATTCATAATTTTTTTCATACAAGCTCAGCTCATCTTTCATTCACAACAAACTTTCAACCATATTTATCAATTTATTCTCTCCTTCTCAATTTCCCTAACAAACACCTGTTTCACCAATCTTTCATTTGACATACGCTCTACTTTTACTTCATCCACATTCATAATTCCTTTTATACAAGCTCGTCTCATCTTTGATTCAAAACAAACTTTCAATCATATCTATTAGAGATGGGCGAATATCATCCGCGAATAGTCGAATGCCGCGAATATTGACATTATTCGATATTCGAGATTTTCGAATATTCACGTCAGTATAGCGAACATTCGAATACATCGAATATCGCGCCATATGTTGACCTTAATTTTTGACTATATTTTTCTTTATCATTTGTACATAAACTTAAAGCTATTACAATACTTCGAAGTTATTAATAACAAAGATATTTTGTTTCAAAACCATGAAGACTATATTTCAAATTTGTTTTTCGCCAACATCAGCCCGTACGTTTCACCTTAAATTTGAAGTTTTCGTCTTTTTCTTTTTTGTTTGTACTTTTTATTTTATTTTATCTTAACAATTCAAATAATGAAAAGGACATAATTAAATCATTATTAATAATAAATAAATTAACTTTTAGGAGTATTCGAATAATCGAGTACCTCGCATATTCGAGATCTGATTAATATTCGTATTCGATATTCGAAGTCGAGAAATTTGATATTCGCCCATCTCTAATATCTATCTATTTATTCTCTCCTCAATTTCTCCAACAAACACCTGTTTCACCAATCTTTCATTCAATATACATTGTACTTTTACTTCATCCACATTCATAATTCATTTTTTATACAAGCTCGTCTCATTTTTAATTCACAAAACTTCAATCATTTCTATCAATTTATTTTTAGTTTGTTCTCGTAACCCCTCCTTCTCATTTTCTTCAACAAACTCCTATTTCACCATTCTTTCATTCGACATACACTCTACTTTTACTTCATCCACATTCATAATTCCTATTATACAAGCTCGTCTTATCTTTGACTCATAACAAACCTTTACTCCCATCTATCAATGTATTCTTAATTTGTCCTCACAATTTCTCACCCTCAATTCTCCCAACAAACACCTGTTCACCTGTTTCACCAATCTTTTACTTTTGCATCATCCACATCCATAAGTACTAATTAATGTGTTTAGTAACTTGCATAATTTCTTTCGCTCTCGTATGGTAGTTTGTTAAGGGGAGTGTTCAACTCTTTGTGTAATATTTACCAGGGAGTTCATGTTGTCGTCAGGTGATGTGGAAGACTGTACCGTCCTGGATCGAGGGTGCGGGCTTTTATAGCTCACATTGTCCTTGCATTTTTACTCCGCCCTCTTCGCACACACGTTACACATGCACAAAGATTAAATACACGTTGTTGTGTTCAACTTCAATGTCTTGTTTCGTCTCCTCCCGATGGCAATGACATTGTCTTGTCGCTTGTCGCTTGTCTCTTTACCGTTCCGAATTCTTCACGAATTTGGTCCGCGACCTTGTTAACACGTCTCAGGAACCAATCAGAAGTGTCCGAAATGCGTATGTAAACAAATATGTGATATATTTACATATTTTTACAGAGACGGATCTCACGCAATCGTTGCAGTTGCTTACCCAATAGTTCAATATGTTACCTACTCGAAATAACTGAATTTTATTTTTACTTCCTTGTACGAAGTAAAGGAAGTATTGTAATCGCGAAAATTTTCGGTTCTCAGATTTCAACGGAAATAGGTGTTTTGGCCCTCCCTGAATCCATTTTGACTAATTTCGTCATGCCGTCTGTACGTACGTATCTCGCATAACTCAAAAACGATAAGCCGTAGAAAATTGAAACTTTATATTTAGGACTGTTATAACATCTAGTTGTGCACCTCCCTTTTTGGTCATTATACAACTACCGGAAGTGGTACTTTACTTGAAGCCTATAATAGATTTTCATGAAAAACTATATTCAAATATAATTTAAAACTTTCCAAATTTGGTATATAAGACTACTATATCAATGGAAATAACATAATAGATTTTGGTTAAAATAGACTAACCGGAAGTGGCACATTACATGAAGCTGCTAACAGTTTTCCTTGAAAAAAATGGTATTATTTTAATTTTAGAAATGAATGCTGCAAATAAAAGTTTTAGAGAATTAAATTCTGCGTCTAGCACATTAAGAATTTTTAAATTAGCTTTTTGCATAAACGAGATATCTAAATTTAAATATTATATATTTTTTGATTTTTTTTTAAATTAAGTTTGCTATGGATTAGAACAAAAAATAAAAGATTTAATGTCAAATATGTGTAATTAAAAAAATATCTATAGTTTAATACGTGTACAAGGAAGTCATGTGGTGTCCACATCAGATATTTTCATTTTATTCTACCGCTCCTTAACTTAAGATTCAAGATTAATTGATACGAAGTACATTTTCGGGTGCTTTAATCGAATGGAGATTGCTTATCCATCAAACTTTATTTGCTAATGAATCTAAAAAATAATATTAAAATTACCCTTGCATCTTTGAGGCTCGTGATTTGATGGCTAATTGCGTATTTTATTTATACATTCAATTGTAAATTAGAAACTAGGAATGGCGTATGAAATGGCCATAATAAGCGTAGCACAGTTTAATGAAGTTAGCTATGATCATACCGTTGTTTGTTTGTTTGTCATGGATATGTCCTTCGCTAGAGAAGACAAATTTACCTTTTTCTACGCTCTTATTCGAAAGTGACTATTGTCTTCCCTATGGAGAAAAGTATTTGCTTTCCTCACTTATTTATAATTGGTTTCATAGCAACTATCAACACAGTCTTTCGCAAGTATTTTTAATTTGTATTAAAATAGCAGAAAATAATGTTCGTCGAAACAATCATATTTATACCTCTGTTTTATTTTCTGATAGAAACAAAATCAGTCAACATTTTATTGTTTCCAACATTATCTAAGTTACTCATTATCATTCTAGAATTTTAAAATCGGGTGGTTCAAAAAGATGACATCAAATCGTGCCATGAAAAACAGTATGTCTGAAATTAATTAGGTCGTAATTGATAGCAAAAAATGTAACCGATTGTTTAATATAAAAGGACTTTTTTAATGAAATAAATATAATTGGTTCAAATATAATTATATTAGTGGTCGGTGAAAACCATACCGTTTAATTGTTATAATAATCAATAAGATTCAAAATCATAAATTTGAAATTAATTATCTGTTACAATTGACAAATTGTTTGTCATAACTGATAACGAAAAATATCACTGATTGTGTTAAGCTCAGACATACCTATTATATTTATCTTTTTTTGAATCACTGTATATATTTTATAGACGAAATTACACTTTAGTTTACATATTTTCCGGGCGTAGTTTCTCATTTTTTGCGCTGTCTATGAAATGTGATATAAATTTTTATAGTAATTCAGATCATTAAATTTGTCATTTTTGTGTTATCGTTTTTTATATAAGTATCTACTTTTCTTGTTATAAAACAGGTGTATGTTAGGTTAGTGAAATTGAAAGGAGATATTGCATGAGATTGACTATTTATTTATTTATTTATTTATTTATGTTACGCTGTACAACAGGAATTTAATCCCAATTACAGTACAGGGTCCGCACTCACCGAGCCGCAGTGTGATAGTTTATATAATTGTTAGCTTGAGTGCGATTCGAACTCGGGATCTCCGGATTCGAATTCCATATTGCTATCCACACCACCGTACTGACTATTTCTTACATGAACAAAAGATTCCAAGTGGGGAGCTTGAAGAAATTAACTTAAAATAAATAAATAAATATATTATCAGGTCTTTTACCCATTATTGAATGTGGTATTCTGCTGTAACAGATCTTGGAAAGTGATATATTTCTGCGAAGTATTAGGATAGACAATGTCTCTTTATTTTTTAATTCGGTCTTAATCTGCTACCGATCGATAATTTAATTACCACAATTTCGATATTCTAAGATTAAAATCATTTATTCTATTATTTACATTTTACTTATACGCATTCTGCTTTCGTACTTTTTGACCACACTTTATACGAAGCTATCAGTGAGCTGTCATATTCTTTTTTATAACAACCATTACCAATTTTATTGAATTGCGCTACGCTTATTATGGCCGTTTCATATGTCATTAAAATGTCTAGTTTCAAATATACAGAGAGGGCACGTCAACTAGCGCCTCTGACGAGATACGTCGTAAATAAAATAATATTTAAATGGCAAAACTATGGAATGAAACAGCTATAGTAACTATTAGCACAATTCAATTAAGTTGGCCATGTATTAACAGCTACGTAAAGAAGTAAGCAAAATACATGAAAATAACAAAAATTATTGTTACAAAATACTTAAATTGTAATTTATAAAATAATCATGAAATATTAAAATTTGTCATTAACATATCGATCGATTACTGATAATGATCTGTTACAGAATAGAGGGAGGGGTAATTGTAGCGTGAATATAATAAAAATGTATTTTAAAGATTAATTCATAGCGTGATGAGGCAATTAATAATTAATTAATTAATTAATTATGTAAGTGGTAGAAAAAATTATTTTATAATTGCAGTCGACTTTGTAAAATGTCGCACAAATTTGTCCAGACTACAAACTCCTAGATACGGTACTGAATTTTCACTTTCAAAGCGTGACCTTGCTCGAAATAAATCATCGCCAAAATTTTACTACCGCCTAAAGGTGCGTCAATTGTACAACACTTAATTTACTAACGACATTTTTTTTATAATCAATTAATTCTGAAAATATCCTGGTTGTTCAAACAATAAAAACAATAGGTAGTATCCTGTTGTCAAGGCAAAACGCTTACAAATGCTATTATTATACAAATCAGATCAACATGTTGGTTCTTTGTTTGGCAAACACCCAGTAGCAACAAAAAATAAAGTATCATACTGATAACGAATATAAATGGATAATTTTGTGTTTATAATGCAGATGTGCATTACTGCAACATTAAAATTTGTTAATTTCATCTCACTACGTGGTTATGTAAACATAACAGATGATGTTTCATGTTTAGAGGAATTTCCCGTTTCTGTGTTGGCAATAGTTACTCTGTAACGGATGAAACAGCTAAAAGAGAAACGAACTACCAACGTTTATCTTTATCAACTAACTTTCGGAAATAAAATTACTCCTGGAAACTTAATTCATTACAGTACGAAAACATCTATAAAACTTTTCATTGTTGTTATAACATTTTTCCCATGAACGACAAATGTCATGTTCATATGAAATACTTGCGGCGCTTTTACAAGCAAAAAAAACAAACTCGTTTTAAATAAAAATGCATAATTTATTATTGACACATGTATAATAATATACAGAGATATTTACAACATAAAAGAGAAGAAAGTAAAAGTTGATCTAAAGTCGGACAATTCAATTTAGCATCTTAAAATCAATAATGATGATCGTATAATTCAGCATGATGATGTTCACCACGGTAAGAACCATCATCATGGAGGAGCTCAAGACCACTGGGCACATACTGTCCTTCATAACCATGAAGACCATGAACTCCATAAGCGTGGACAGCGGGTACAGCGTGGACTCCATGGACTCCATGGATTCCATGGACGGCGTGGACGGCGTGGACAGCGGGTACAGCGACTTGATGGGCAGAGTATCCATGGGAAACATCAGAAACAACAGCACCTCCATGTTCTGAAGCTACGATTTGGCTACCATCGGGACCGACAACAGCGGCGTGGGATCCAGGTCCTTGGAGGACTCCTCCATGGGCGTAACCTCCAACGGCGTATCCACCGTGGATGTAGCCTCCATGGAGACCAGCGCTGGCCATAGCCACGCAAGCAGCGAACAAAACAATCTAAAAAGAAATTATTTTTAAGAAATCATCATAAAATGGTTAAGATTATTTTGAGGTTCAGTTGCTCGTTGTTAATGGTATGACAACGGCACGTGGGTTGTTACAAATTTAGGCTTACAATGTCCGACTGTGAATTTGAGAATCCAAGTTCGATTCCCACAAACGGCAAAGTGAGTTCCATCATATTAAAATTACCTCTGTAGTTCTCAAATCACTAACATGTTTGAGGGCCGTGATTTGACGGCTGGTAACCAAACATAAATATATCACTTACCGGTATCTAATTCGACAGAGTGCCACACCCAGTAATGGGTAAGAGATGGATCGGATATATTTTGTATTATTATTTATTTAATATATTTATTATTTTTTCTACTCCCGTTATTAAAATGTCATTAACGTATTGGTTTCCATGCCGCTAAATAACATTTTAATCACATGTTGACAAGCTGTGGTTTTGAACATTTTAGTCACGGCTTGAAATATTAAGCACAGGGTGAAGTTAGCTTTAAGCATATGTCATTATAAGTTAACCTTCCTATTTAAATAATTCATAAAAGTTTACAATTTTTTGTTGTCTTAATATGCGATCGTAAATAAATTAAAGTAAATGACTCGTTTTATAAACTCTTTAGATACTCGTTTTTTATTACTCGCTTCGCTTCGTTCAGCTCGTGTCAAAAAAACTCTTAACTAAAGAGACATTCATAAAACTTGTTACATTATATATTATTTTAACCAATGAATATGTGAATTAAGTGAAAACTATTGTTAAATACTGCTTAATTTGAAATTTAGGTTAGGTTAGCAAACATATAATAAAATGACAGACATATTGAATGACATAGATCAGCTGAACGTATTAGTAACTAAAATAATTTTACAACTACAATTCTTTCTGAAATAATTGATTTCCAACAAAAGTTATTTAAACTGCATTTATATTATTTCTAAATGATAAAATAAATCAATTTTATGCGAACCCGACTGTTTGTGAAACAAATTTTCTATCTACATTAAAAATGTAATTAAATCATTACGGTTTAACGAATAATAATTAAAACTTTCTATAACTATAGATTAATTTCAATTATAAATAATTTACAATAAACATTTTAGTACAGAGTGTACATGAAACTGAGTGATAGTGATTTTACGGCTGGTAACCGCGTTTTACATATGAAAATATACATCTTGTTAAGATCTGTTATTACATTTATAATAATTTAAAACATGAAATAGTTATTTTTTTAAAGTAATATTTATAATAGAAAAATTCGGTTAATGCTTGGATATTAAATTTATCATCGTCACTGTAGGTTCAGGCAATTCATATGACAAAAAAATGAAATAGTTGGTTATAAAACAGTAATATAAATTGCGAGAGTCTGTAACGATTACAAAGTCATAATTCTCTTCGCTTCATTGAGCGTTCAATAAAGAAGTAATAAAAACAGAAGGAGAGGAATAATAATAATTGAATTTCAGTGTCACTTTAACGCGAATTTGGTTGTGAATAATGAGTGAATGAAATAGTACGGTTCTTGTTCTTACCAGGGCGTTCATATTGAAGTGAATCGATAAGAGCTGAGAAACTTATGATGTAGAATTCGGCACTTGGCGTCCCTTTTATTCGGTTGTCGCGTCCTTGTGCTTCACATCTACGTGTGCGGTGCCCGGCAGTTCCTTCAAGTTTTTACAAGGCGACACTCCCAAAACACGTCCAACAACACGTCAACTTTATTGTCACTCTGCCGCGGGACAACCCACAAAAAATATACCTATTTGGGCGACATGTTCAGAACATTTCTATCTATAGCAAACAAACAGAATGCTTGGAACCTGTTTCACATTTTGTTGTAAAGTTTACTGGTTCATTTAAATCACGATTGTTAGACAGATAAGTAGAAATAACTTACCCTAGTTACACTTAAATTGATAGGAAGTAAATCTTCTGATGTTTTGATCGAATGGCGATTGATTTTTACTCGTGCTTCATTTGCAAAATAAACAAATTTAAGAAAATGTCTTATATCCCGTTTTATAAGACAGAATAAATTTACTTCTTATGTTATATCTTTGGATGGCGTAACTTGACGGCTGGTAACCGCACTTAATTCAAAGAAATGTATCACATAATATATTAAAAAAATATATATCATCACGCCTTTTACCCATTACTGAGTGTGGCACTCTGCCTAAGCAGATTTCGGTAAGTGATATATTTTTCCGCGTAAAGTGCGGTTACCAGTCGTCAAATCACGGCTCCCAAATATATTAGTGGAGGAGGAGCTACAGGGGTAGATTTAAATTGGTGAAAATTGTTTGTCGGCTGTGGGGATCGAACCAGGGTTCTCAAGATCCACAGGCCGACTCGATCCCACTGAAAATTATGTTAATTTTAAATTTGACGATTAAATTTCAAACCAAAATGGCGGCAAATTGTGGTACCTTATTAATCTATTAAAGTCAAATTGTACCATTATTTTCCAGGTGCATCGAATATATTTTTACTTCTGTCCCTAGAAAAGAAACATATACTTTCTTCCCTAGGGATAAAAAGTATCATCTTCTTTTCTTAATTGAGGGAAGAAAAATTAACTTTCAGGTTGTGATGTATTTTCACAATTCAAATCTGACATTTTGCTGTTTCCAACGGTGTCTAGATTTTACATATTTTGTAGATATTTTGCCGAAATGATACCTTAGGTTACATATTTTTCTAGTTCACTTCGCCTGGGTTGTACTGTATCTGTCTAATAAATGTGATTTAAATCAATAAAAATGTTTATACCAATGAATAGTTTAAGAATAAATTTAAAACGAGGCATATTTAATAACCAATTTAAATCTACCCCTGTGGCTCCCCTTGCACTAATATCTTTGGATGCCGTGATTCGACGGCTGGTAACCGCACTTCACGCGAAAAAATATATCACTTACCGATATCTGCTTCGGCAGAGTGCCACAACCAGTAATGGGTAAAAGGCGTGATGATATATTTATATTTATTTTATTTTATATAATTTAATAACAAAAATACCAGGGTTCGTAAATATCATGATATTTATAATAAATATCAAAATATCTGATATATAGGATATATATCAGATAAATATCACTTTTTGGATATTTATTTTTTAATTTTAGTTTTTGTACACATTTAGAAAAACTGAAAAATTCGAAAAAATTTCACTTTTCCGGAGGCTATATCTCAAAAACTAAACAAGATATGGAAATGCGCTCAACGGCGTTGAATTCCCCGTGTCCGAATTGACTTATAAGCAAATTTTCATACAATTTGATGCAATTTAATATTTTTAATTATTTCCTAAGGGGTATTATTTTAATTTTAGAAATAAATGCTGCAAATAAAAGTTTTAGAGAATTAAATTTTGCGTCTAGCACATTAAGAATTTTTAAATTAGCATTTTGCATAAGCGAGATATCTAAATTTAAAAATTATATATTTCTTTGTTTTTGTAAGTTTGCTATGGATTAGAACAAAAAATAAGAAAAAAATAAAAAATTTAATATCAATGTCAAATTACGTCAAATATGTGCAATAAAAAATGTAGATATAGTATAATACGCGTACAAGGAAGTCATGTGATGTCCACATCAGAGTTTTATTGTCAATTTAATTTACTTGATATAAGTTGTCATGGATATAATATTCTATCATAACTTGATTATTTTAAGCATAATATTAAACCTTTTTGTGTTAGTGTTGTTACGATTTATAGCCGAATATGTCCTCGAGAATCAATTAATATCAGGGTTCGTAAATATCATGATATTTATAATAAATATCAAAATATCTGATATATAGGATATATATCAGATAAATATCACTTTTTGGATATTTATTTTTTAATTTTAGTTTTTGTACACATTTAGAAAAACTGAAAAATTCGAAAAATTTCACTTTTCCGGAGGCTATATCTCAAAAACTAAACAAGATATAAAAATGCGCTCAACGGCGTTGAATTCCCCGTGTCCGAATTGACTTATAAGCAAATTTTCATATAATTTTAAGCAATTTAATATTTTTAATTATTTCCTAAGGGGTACCCCTTTGGTTTTTTCAGATTTTAATTCAATTTTCCCAAAAATCCTTAATCGTAGGATTATTAAAACGAAAATTTACATACATATGTATTTTGACCCACTGAATCCAGTGGTGCAATCTTCAAATGCATATGACTTCTGGTTTTCGAGAAAATGTTAAAAAACCGCTTTTTGCGATTTTTTTGGCGGAAAATTGAAAAAAAATAAAAATCGCTGAAACTATGTTTATAAGTTAACTGAAGCACGAGAAAATTAATGCCGTTGAGCGCGTTTTCATATCACATTTAGTTTTCGAGATATAGCCTCGGAAAAGTAGAAAAACTGAAAAATTCGAAAAATTTCACTTTTCCGAAGGCTATATCTCAAAAACTAAACAAGATATGGAAATGCGCTCAACGGCGTTGAATTCCCCGTGTCCGAATTGACTTATAAGCAAATTTTCATACAATTTTATGCAATTTAATATTTTTAATTATTTCCTAAGGGGTACCCCTTTGGTTTTTTCAGATTTTAATTCAATTTTACCAAAAATCCTTAATCGTAGGATTATTAAAACGAAAATTTACATACATATGTATTTTGACCCACTGAATCCAGTGGTGCAATCTTCAAATGCATATGACTTCTGGTTTTCGAGAAAATGTTAAAAAACCGCTTTTTGCGATTTTTTTGGCGGAAAATTGAAAAAAAATAAAAATCGCTGAAACTATGTTTATAAGTTAACTGAAGCACGAGAAAATTAATGCCGTTGAGCGCGTTTTCATATCACATTTAGTTTTCGAGATATAGCCTCGGAAAAGTAGAAAAACTGAAAAATTCGAAAAACTTCACTTCTCCGGAGGCTATATCTCAAAAACTATTTGATATTTTTATATAATGGATATATATCATTGCAAAAATATGACGATATATATCAAAATAAATATCATGATATATATCGATCGATATATATTTTCGAACCCTGAAAAATACTCATGTTTTGCGTCATCTGAAAAACTAAATTATATTTATGAATAAATCTATTAAAATGGTTATATTATCCTAATAAAAAGTCAAGAAAATGACCATTAAACGTATAGTACCGAAGCTATTACAGATTACATCTAAAAAAAGAAAAGTTTAGTTAATGCGCGTTGAAAATTCCCACAGCGCAAAGATTATTAAAAGCAAGAAAACTGTCTCATTCTCATATTTCAATATTCCGCTTTGCTTCCTGCATTTCACGGCTCACCACCGACATTCTTACGTTAATTTTACGTTGAGTTACGCTAGTTTGATAGCCTTGTAACATGATCTTGCGAGCACATTCACATTATTATACAATTTGTCGCATTTAAATTAACATTAATTTTTTTGTACGATCGGGTTTTTTTAATTGTTTATCGATATGATTTCCAAGGCAGGAAGTTATATTTACAAATTATTGATCGTTAAGTACTCGTAATTACTTATCGATCGGGAAGCGATAAGTGAATATAAATTTGGTTTCTATAACACCTAAATTATGATAGAAATAATTATATGTAATGTGTGTTCGAAATTATAGAATATATTGTGTTGCTACCGAAATGTATTATTTTGGAAAATGACGAATCCGTAGAACGAGTAGTTTTCTAAATATATTGAGTGGATCAATACAATATATTCTGATTTGAACACCCGTATTGTATTCGATATGATTATACAGGTTGTTTTCAATTTATTGCAAAAAAAATTAAAGGGTATATATTATTTGATATAGTGAATACAACGCAAAAATAATTGCATAACACTTGAAGCAAAAATTTTTCGAGCAACCGGATTGACAAATTACAGTAATTAATAAAAATTATTAAACATTAAAATTAATTAAAATTGTGTTTCAGTTCTTTCAGTGTTTAATGTTTACTCATTTTTATTCATTACTGTAACCTATCAGTCCAGTGGCATGAAAAGTATATTTTTTAAATAATCTGCAATAATTTTTTGCGAATTTTGGAAAAATTATGTTTGCATTGTAATTAGTACATACAATAATATATATATATATATATATATATATATATATATATATATATATATATATATATATACAGGTGTTTCAGAACTTAGAGCAAAAAATTAAAGGGTATATTCTGTACGACGTGCTGATCATGAAACAAAAAGAATTTTTTTTTAATCGCAAAACTATTTTCCATGTTTCGTTGCCACTGTCACTGGGTGGATGATTATGTTTAAGTTATTAATTAAATAAAATTATATTATAAATAACTGCTAATAATTGAATTGTGTAATTATAACAATAACAATTGTGGTATCGAGTCGGCCTGTGGATCTTGAGAACCCTGGTTCGATCCCCACAGCCGACAAACAATTTTCACCAATTTAAAAAAATCTACCCCTGTGGCTCCCTCTCCACTAATATCTTTGAGGGCCGTGATTTGACGGCTGGTAACCGCACTTCACGCGAAAAAATATATCACTTACCGAGATCTGCTTAGGCAGAGTGCCACACCCAGTAATGGGTAAAAGGCGTGATGATATATTTATATTTATTTATTTATTTTACAATTGTTAATGAATAATTTTGTGAAACTACATCAAGTGTCTACATTCTTTATTTTTATGTGTAATTATTCTTTCGTAGTTGATACCTACTTCATTGTTTGTGTTTAATAGGAAAGCGAATCCAGTGCAGTACTACAAAAAATGTTTTAGGTTAACAACCCTTAATTTTTCGAATTAAAAAAATAATCTTTTTGTTTCATGACCAGCACGTCGTACAGAATATACCCCTTTATTTTTTGCTCTAAGTTGTGAAACACCCTGTATATATATATATATATATATATATATATATATATATATATATATATATATATATATATATATATATATATATATTTATTTATTTTCTTTGCAATAATTTGGAAACATCGTGTATACATAAATAAAATATCTGCACGGTGTAGTTAAAAAATATTGATTTATATTCGGCGTGAGCGTAACCTAATGCCGTCAAATTAATAAATATACCTAGATTAAGTTAAAAATGATAAATTAAAATGTATTACATGGTTTACAAATATGTGTTGTTATTAATTGAAAAATAATACATAATTATTCACGATCTGCATTAGCTGAATTATATTATTCCAATAGGATCATTTATTATTTGGTACAAGATCAAATATGCATTATATTTTTGTGAAAGGGTTATATACGCTTTATACTCACAAATAGCATAATCGTTTTAAATCACCATTTATTCATTATATTTCATCCTTTATCTTCTACAAGTATAGTTCTTTTCATATTAGATTTCGCATTGTTTATTTTCTGTTGTCAAACGTAAAAACAAATAAATAAATATATCATCTCAAAAATTAATTAGTCAGCACTGTACTGCGCTCCGTTTATTATGGCCATTTCATATGTCATTAAAATTCCTAGTTTCAAATTTTTTGATAGTTTTAGAAAATAGATTTATTTGTACTTGAAATGCACTCAGAAAAAAAGTATTAGATTGTAATTTCAAGATTTAAAATAGATATTATTATTAATTTATTTTCTTGAAACATATCCATGTTAACTGCTATTCTTTCCCCTTCTTTTGAGAAGGACAACTGATTTTCCTCATTACTTCACGAGAAGAAAGTGGAGTTTTCTGTAAATGTGACATAAAATAAAAATACTTTTTGATAGGGTCGTGAAAAAATAAATAAATAAAAATGAACGTTATATTAAAATATATATGATTTATTAGAAGAGAGAAGAATACAGTAACATGTGAAACACATACAAACAGTTGAAGAATTATAATAGAACCTAGTGCAGTAAAAGTCCATGACCATGTCCAGCAAGATGATGCTCCAATCTGTAAGAACCATCATCATGGAGCCTCTCGAGTCCACTAGGAATATACTGTCCTTCAAGTCCAGATCCAGCTCCAATAATTCCACCTCCAAGTCCAAGTCCAAGCCCATGTCCTCCAAGTCCAATACCTCCAATTCCACCAAGTCCAATACCTCCTAAACCAAGCCCAATATGTCCAGGTACAATAGCCGCAGAAACCGCTCCTCCATGTGCTGGCCCTACACCAACAGCACCTCCAGCAGCAGCTGAGGAGATATGGCTACCATCAGGTCCAATGATAGCTGCGTGAGCTCCAGGGCCTTGGATAGCGCCACCGTGGACACCAGCTCCGATAAGCGCGGCGCCGTGGAGACCGGCGTGGGCGATGGCTACTACAGCAGCGAAGGTGATCAGAAGTGCGTTCATGGTTGATGTGGATTGTGTAGCGACACCTAGTTGCAGGGTATTTATAGGAGATGGTGTCAGTGTCCTTCGATGCATATATGCATGTGCAAGATAGAAAAACAAATATTTATGCAACTTTTCTCCTTATTTCGTCATTAAACTCTTTCTTTCTTTAAAACAAGTGAATGTTTCAAGGGTTTGTTCTACCCACAAAATAACTATCTACTGGAATCTGCACTGGCAGACCAGCTACAACTAAAAATAGGTAAAATTTCAATCGATATTTCAGTAATATGGATTTGAGAACCCTGGTTCGATTCCCACAGCCGAAAAACGTTAAAACTACCCTTGTAGCTCCCGCTCCAGTAATATCTTTGGAGGCAGTGATTTGACGGCTGGTAACCGTAAATATTAACCGAGATTTGCTACAGCCGAGTATCACAAGCAGTAATGGGTAAAAGGCATGATGATATATTTATTTGTATTTGTTTTATTATTTCATTACATTGAAAATTCACCACACGTCACTGTCAACCAATAGGATCACGAATTTGTTTGAAAATGAACCAATGAAATGTACATTTCGTCGGAAATTCATCACTAGTGAAATTTCATCGGAAATACCACTGTTATTAATATCCTTGGTTACGAATAAAATAAATTTTCATAAACGTCAATTTTGAATATTAAATGTACACTGAAAAAATGTAGAATTTTCATCACTGTGCAAATAAATATCTAACTCTCCTTGTTAATTAACTCTTGTTTGGTAAATTCTCAAGCCGAATACAACTCATAATTTATGTCAAAATATTTTCAGCAATTTTCATACTACTTGTTATATTATACAGAGTGTTTCAGGACTAGTGTAACAAACTTTAACAGCTTATTCCTGAGGTTATTTTGAGCCAAAAATGTCATATGAACATAGGTCCTATTCCTTCTAGTTACCAAAATACAAGTGGTTGAAGTTGAACTAGAAATTTTCCAATTTTTTTAATCAAGATACTTTCAAAATCAAGAGTTTTATTGAAAAGTCATACCTTATTTGTCTTAATTAATTTTATTTATTAATATTAACGAATACGATTTAGAGAACAAAACATAAAATGATACAATTTAAGAGACACGGAACAACATAACCAAACATGGAATAGGTTAACACAATATGAAATAAGATAACAAATTAAAAAAAAAATTACAGCAAGTGTTCAAAATGAGCGCTTTGAATTTGTATGCATGTTAATATTAATAAATAAAATTAATGAAGACAAATAAGGTATGACTTTTCAATAAAACTCTTGTTTTCCGAAAGTATCTTGATTACAAAAATTTGAAAATTTCGTGTTATTTATAGAACTTCAACCTCTTGTATATTGGTAACTAGAAGGAATAGGACCTATGTTCTTATGACATTTTTGGCTCAAAATGACCTCAGGAATAAGCTGTTAAAGTTTGTTACACTAGTCCTGAAACACCCTGTATATGATAATACCAATAAATATTTCCGCCATTCTTCCAGTTCCAGGTAGAGTAAAATTCGAGTCAAAAATGCAGTGTTTAACTTTTTTGATGTAAAATAATTAGGGAATCCAATAATTGGTCATTTAAAAACTAGCATTAAAAACGCTATGGTATGTCCTTTGATTCACCATCCTATATATGAAATGCCAGTTAGAGAAATGATTTTCTATTAATATTTTATAAATGTTGACATTAAATTGGAATCGATCCGACAACCACAAGTTATCACCTACATAGACTCGGTTATTTTTCCATTAAAAATAAAGGATAAATAATGTAATACACATGATGAATAAATTATATAAAGTGGTGATCAAGGAACAAATAAAACTGTGTACTAGTACGTATGAATATTTTAGTTTTATCTAGATTGTTATTTCTGTAATTTTAAAATGTTTCATGTTAAATTACATACGAAGCAAATAAAAGATAAACAGAAATAAAACATGGGGAATATAAACAAACTAAATTAAATTTGTACCCAGTTCGTGATTCTCCAGCTGAAAACTGGGCGTTTGCATATTACAAGCTCTGACAAATAAGTTCACGGACTTATCAAATCCTCTATTGTTTTTTTCACGGCCCAATCAGGAAGTAAAGTTTTCTTCCTTCAATTAAGAGAAGAAAGTGATTCTAGAAAACAACGGTATGATTTAATATTAGTCATGGCCAAATTAATTTAATTGGACTAATGCTAATTATGGTCGTTTCAATTGATCGTTTTTCTACATAAAAATTTGTAGTTTTTTACAGATTTAGTATGTCAAGTATTGCCATCTAGTGATTTTTATTTCAAGTAAATGAAAGGGACCACACTGTCAAGGTACAAAAACAACCTTAAATTATTTAAAAATTGAAGTTTATGTGATAAAATGAAATACATTTATTGGAATTTAGTATTTTATTGATACAATCAATATTATTAGGTTAAGTCAGCCATCTTAATTTAGTATTCACTGGAATCGCAGATTTGAAGACCCGAGATGATAAACTTTTCTCTATAATAAAATTACCCCTATTAGCATCTATGGGGACCGTAATTTGACGGTTGCTAGCCGTACTTCATGCGCATACATATCCTTTTCTAAGATCTAAAATAAATAAATATATCATCACGCCTTTTACCCATCACTGGGTGTGGCACTCTGCCTAAGCAGATCTCGGTAAGTAATATATTTTTTCGCGTGTAGTGCGGTTACCAGTCGTCAAATCACGGCCTCTAAAGATATTAGTGGAGGAGGAGCCACAGGGGCAGATTTTTACAAATTGGTGAAAATTGTTTGTCGGCTGTGGGGATCGAACCAGAGTTCTCAAGATCCACAGGCCGACTCGATACCACTGAGCCACCTACCCCATATAAACTAAATTTAAGATTTGAAATAATTTTCTAAGATTATTTACAAATAAATTTTATGTTTTAAATTTTGTTATAATATTTTTAACCTTTAACTTTGAAAATATATACAATACATAAAATATTTAATTTAACAATATCTTATTTCAAAAAGACCGGTGTTCAGATTCAATTAAAACGCTATATTAAATATAAAATACAATTTATTTATTAAATTCTGCGAAAATAGACTTGCTAATACAACATTGTAGACACAGTACCTCTTTATCCAAAATTCATTATCATTGCTGGTTGTTCTAACTTGTTACAAAACGTCAGCCATCTTAGTTTAGTGATTGCGTCGGTTCGTCAGTCAGTGTACAGTTTCTGTGTGATTTATTTTGGTTTTACAGCGTTATTACTCGCGGTACATTCATATAAATATGTAAAATCGCGATATAAGATGTTGCTAGACATTTGGATGTGTTTGAATTATGCGTAGCTCAACGTCAAGTGTCGTATTGTGTCAGTGAACGTGTAGATCGGCAGTGTGTGTTGTGTATTGTGTGGTAGTGATGACGTCGGCTGTCCCATCTTGTTCCTGCTGTTCCCGTACATCGCTGGAAGGTAGCTCATACTGTTTACATCGGTGAGTTACACTGATATTTACATTCTATAATGCAAGCAAATATTTCAACAATATATGAATATATAGTTTTTAAAAACATAATTGTTATTCATTAAGCAGTAATATATAATTTTATGATGTAAAGTAGGGCTCTTGCATAATTGTAGCCGCGTATGGGATAGGTTGCTCAGTGGTATCGAATCGGCCTGTGGATCTTGAGAACCCTGGTTCGATCCCTACAGCCGATAAATAATTTTCACCAAATTAAATCTACCCTTGCAGTTCCCTCTCCATTAGCATCTTTGGTGCCGTGATTTGACGGCTGATAGCTGCACTTCAAGCGTAGAAATATATAACTTACCGAGACCTGCTTCGGTAGAGTGCCACATCCAGTAATGGGTAAAAGGCGTGATGATATATTTATTTTATTTGCAAATGATCCATTTAATTATTTAGAAAATTAAATAAATGTACTTTGAATAACTTTCGTGGCAAATAATTGTCGGCTAATCACGTTCTTAATTCTGCGAAAAAGGCGAATTAGAATTAGGAGTAGTGGCTTATTGGTATCGAGTCTACCTGTGGAATTGAGAACCCGTGTTCGATTCACCACGTTAAGATTATCCCTGTAGTTCCCCCTGTACTAACATTTTTGGGGGCCATGATTTGACGGCTAAAATAAAATAAATATATCATCATGCCTTTTACCCATTACTGGGTATGGCACTCTACCATAGTAGTTCTTGGTAAGTGATATATTTCTTTGCGTGAAGTGCGGTTACCAGCCGTCAAATCACGGCCCTCAAAAATGTGGTAGATTTTATTTGGTGAAAATTGTTTATCAGCCGTGGGAATCGAACTCGGGTTCTCAAATTTACAAGCCGACAGGATACCACTGAGCCACTAACTAACAAAATCATTTTATGCTGATATTAATTAATTGTAACATAAAAATCTGAAATAGAGAAATCGTAATATTTCCATGTATACTATGTTAAGAATATTAAAATTTCTATATTGTCGTTTCTGGTACAAAGTATTTGGATCTAGTATAAGTATATAATGTGTTAATTTTATCTTTAAAGAACTATTGCTTGAAGAATCGATGAGCCGTTGGAATAAATGTAAACCATCCATAATTGATAAAAGGCGTGATGATATATTGATGTATTTATGTATTTATAATTCTAAATATAGGTGTAGTTACATAAAACTGTAACAGTTGTAGTTGCTACATTGACATTTACCTTGTTTGGCGTAAATAACTCAATAATTATACTTCAATAAAATAACCAGTAATCAATCAGAAACAATTACATACTTAAATAACGCAATAAAAATGAAAATACATATTTACATATCTGCCTCGCCCATTACAACAAAAAGCTAACCTTGATCAGTCATACCAACATTGCATCATTGTCACTAACCGTTACACGTTCTAGTCGTTGAGTCGAGTTCAATCACTGCTGACTCTCCGAAGATGTATCTCAATCAAGTCGGCATTTTCCTAAAGTACAAACACTCTCCCTGGAAAGTCAGAGAGCGCGACGCCACAATGGGATAATTTCCCGGGGCGTCGCGTTTTCTTCAAGTGAAAATGAAAATAGTCGAGTGCAGAGCCGGGAGCGATATATCAGGATTTGCAAATGAACTTGAATTCATTCCGTGTCGCGTGGTCGCACATTCATAACGCGCGTGTTGTTCACCTACAACGTGAGCGTGAATGAGATTTCTTTATCTGCTGGTACAGGCTACGCAGGGACGGCTTTAGGAGGACGGAGGAGATACGCAGGTTTATTGTGATTGTTTTTCTGTCGAGGTTCTTTTTTCTTCTTTTCAATCTTTACTATATATGTTTGTTTAAATAGCTATTGTCGGAATTTTATAAGATGGCAAAAATTCCATTGCTTAAATTAAGTAAGTAGGTGACTTAGTAGTCTTTAGTGGGACTGTGGATTTAAGGACCCGAGTTCGATTTACAATTTTTTTTACTTAGTAATAAAGATATCTTTTATAATGTGCCTTTAATCGGATTCAAACTTATGTCAGTTGGGTTTCAAGTTTAACAACTGTAAATTAATAATTTAATCGTTTTTCTACTATCGCATGAAAGTGAGTCATTATTACTCATTTTCTATGCAAAAAGTAATAGTATATTATGCAATAAGTTTATAATAGTAGTTATTACTACATGAGTTACATACAATATTTTTCTCTAATTTACTAGTTATTAAAATAAATGTCACCCTTAAATATTAAAAAAAAAACTGTAACTGTTTTATTAATCAATTCATGGAAATCAAAGTAGTACGAAATAATATACTATTATTCAATAATTTAATCGTGTCATAATATGTCTTAATATATGAACTATTACACTGCGATTCGGTGAGTCCGGAACTTGTACTGTAATTAGGATTAAGTTCCTGTTATACTGAGTAGCATAAATAAATAAATAAATGTAATATTTGTTGTTGTAAAAAAAGAGTAAGATATGCATAACTAAGGAAACAATTGCAATCAAAATTTATTGGTTTAACATTATAACATTTTAAATATATAGAAATATAATATTTTTTTCTACTCCCGTTATTCAAATATCATTTAACGTTCTGGTTTCCATGGCGCTAAATAACATCTTAATCAAATGTTGACAAATCGTGGCTTTGAGCGTTTTAGTCACAGTTTGAGATATTAAGCACGGAGTTAAGTTAGCTTCATGCATCTGACATTATAACTTATCCTTACCCTTTAAATAATTCATTAAACTGTACATTTTTATGTTGACTTAATTTGCGATCATAGAAGAAGTATATTATGTGACTCGTTTTATAAACTATTTAGACACTCGTTTTTTTATACACTTGTAACTAAAGAGACGTTTATAAAACTTGTTAAATAATATACTATTTTGTAAAAATGTAAATCATTTAATTTATCACAATATTTTGTGAAGTAAGTCTCTTCAAAATGTATTAAAAATAAATTACAAAAATGTATCTCTATATGGTAATTATATTTTTACATGAATTTGATAAATGTTCCAACAGAGTTTCGCTGTAATTGTTCATTTCGTTTCCCGGATCTTAACTTTTTCTTTGTTAGTTATTACATAAAAAATATATTTAAAAAAATTAAATCATGTATTTCATTTATATGACAATAATATTTTCTTTCAATAAAATCAATGTTCAGATGCCAACTTCAAACCAAATAAATCGCATAATTCATCGTAAAATGCAGAATGAATTTAATAAAAAAATATTCAATGAATGTTTTAAGGGTTCATTGCCCCCCATTTTATATTCAATCAGTGTTTGTTTGAATAATTCTCAGTAAAAAAATTTAATTTCCAGATTGTCGTATGTGTCTAAAAAATAAAACTTACACTTTTGATTCATACCTTTCTGTTGGTATTAGTAATTAATAGAAATATTTGTGCATGTTCCTCGCTCTAATTACATTCCATATTTATGTATTTATGCGGGTTGATTAATTAAAAACCAAATGAATTTATCTTCCTTTTGTTAATAATTTTGACGAAGATCAAATGAACGGGAATGTAATAACTAAAATGAATCATAGGTACAAATAACATACATCCGTTTGAAGTTTGCAAATACATATATTTATTTTGCAGTTATTTTTGCACATCGAAACACATATATACAACACAGTGAGTGATTTACAACTAAAGTGGAGTGGGCAGATTAATTACATATGAACACATTAGAGAGAGAGAAAGAGAGAGAGAGAGAGAGTGGGCGGCATATAGAGTACATCAATGGCCTTACCAGCCATGTCCCCAAGCGCCATGACCACCCCATCCTCCATGTCCACCCCATCCACCCCAGCCTGGAGCAACAGCTCCAATAGCACTAGGAGCAATCAAAGCAGCTCCTCCATGTCCTCCCCAACCAAGACCTCCCAGACCAATTCCACCAAGTCCCCATCCTCCATGACCGACAGCGATAGCACCAGGTGCTACAGCAGCGCTTATAGCGCCTCCGTGGATGGGTGCAGCGGCAACGGCACCGGCATCAGCGGCTCCGGATACTACGCTACCGTCGGGACCATGAACTACGGCATGAGCAGCAGGGCCTTTGATAGCGGCGCCTGGAGCTCCGGGACCGACGAGACCAACACCCAGACCCAGGTGACCGGCTGAGGCGGACGCCAAAGCCACGCATAACACTACCAGAGACTGCAAGAAAACACTCATAAATTGATTGTTTATGGGATTGACTACGTCATCAATCGAGACAAATGAAAAAATTAAAAATGGCGTTTATAAACAAAAAATTGGGACTGAAAGTGCTGTGTCAAATAACGAAAGAAAATAATTTTTATTATTATTGTTATTAGTTTATTGTTATTTTGAATAAAATATGTCAATACACGTTCCAGTATAATTTATTATTAATTTCGGTTAAGCTAATTTGATTGATTTATTTAATGAACTTGTCAATTTAAAACTATAATTTTCTTTATAAAAGCCATTTTTGTTTCCTTGCTACTCTTGCATAAAAAACAAATGAGCAACAAGTAGATACTTATTAGATGCAGTTTTAAATTGAATATTTTTTATATTTACACTTTTAATCTAATTTAATTAAGGACGCAACAATCATCAAAATATAAATTCTACTTCCGGTATATGTCATAAAATAAATTAATTTGATTCGAATACCATAGAATGATTTAAAAAATTGCAATAAATCGTGGCATGAAAAACAAAGACATGTCTAAGTTAATCACAATCTACGATAAGATAATTCATTTCAAAATTTCGGTATGGTTTTTACCGACCGCCAAAATATTTGTACCAATTATATTTATTTCATTAAAAAAATCCTTTTAAATTGAATAATCGGTGACATTTTTTCGTTGTCAATTATGACAGATAATTACCTAATTAATTTCAGACATACTTTTTTTTTTCATGGCACCATTTGATACCATTTTTTATAATCACCCGATATGTTTATAGAAAATAGTTTACAGTATTTTAAAAATCTAAACCGATTGTAAATTCACTATGTAAACAGCAGATAACGTCATTAATTTAGTAACTTTTTTGATGACGTAAATCGCCTATGTATTCTCTTACCAGCGGGTTCATGTTGAAGTTGTTGGATACTACAGCAAACTGCGATGCACAACTTAGCATCACCCTGGGTTATATAGTGTCCCACACGTGGCCTTCGCGTTCCCGTTGTAGCAGATCTCACGTGTAGTGTCACAGGAATACTAATCATGTGAAAGAACATTGTTGGTGCACTACTTTTTTTTTACAACCGTGTAAAAGTTCTTTATTTCATATTTGACCCAACCCTTGTTTATGTCTTATTATTTGTAATTATAACGGTTTCTTGCGAACAAGGAAATACTTCGAATTGGACGTATTAGCATGCGTACAGGACCGGTGTTAGGGTATAAGTTGTTAGATATCAAATTAAATAAATTTATATGGATAAAATTAAATGTTTGTTATTCGAAGGATTTTGTGATATATGACAAAAGGAGGTTTTTTTGCATCACGCCTCGTCGTGCAGTAGAAATGAGTGACGAGAGAGTGAAAGAGAATACTATTAGAATAGATTATTCGAGACGAGATAGATAGGAAAATATAGATAAATAAAATATATCATCACTCCTTTTACTCATTCATGGGTATAGCATTCTGCTGTAGCATATCTTGACAAGTGATATATTTCTTCGCGTGAAATGCGGTTACCAGTCGTCAAATCGCGGTCCTCAAAGATGTTCGTAGAGGGGGAGCCATAGAGGTAGTTTTAATGTAGTAAAAATTGTTTGTCGGCTGTGGGAATAGTACCCGGGTTCTCAAATCCATTGAGCTACAACTAATTATTTATTATTTAAGATATAGCCTCCGGAAATGTTAAATTCTTCCTATTCTTCAGGTTTTGTACTTTCCTGAGACTAGTTCAAAACTAACTGAGATTTGATAATGCGATCAACGGCATTGAATTTCTTGAGTTGCAATTAACTTTGTAATTTTTCAAAATACCCGCTAAAATTTTCTCATAAAACAGTTTATAACCAATATTTCTAAAACAGGAATACATATTCACTTGGATACTTTACCATTGAATTCAACGGATCAAAATACATATGTATGTAAATTTTCATTACAATATTTCTATGAGAAAGAATTTTAGAGAAAACAAATTGAAATTGACCAAAAATCGAAAAAATCTAAAGAAATAATTTAAAAATGAAAAGACTTCAAATTAGCTATAATTATAAGTCAATTGAGATACGAAGAATTCAATACCGTTGAACCCATCTACATATCTTGTTTAGCTTTTAAGATATAGCCCCCGGAAAAGTTAAATTATAAATTTTTCTAAATTTCCACTAAAATTTTGTCATAATATAGTTTTTGGCCAATATCTCGAAAACAGGCTGACATATGAGTATGCACTTGTAAACTTAACCTTTAGATTCAGCGGGTCAAAATACATACGTATGTAAATTTTCGTTACAATATTCTAAACGGTCTAAAATCGAAAAAAAATCTCTTAGGAAATAATTTAAAAAGTTTTCTTAAAATGCTCTTATCCGTTAATTCGGGTACAGGGAATTCAATGTCGTTGAGCGCATCTTTATAGTTTGTTTAGTTTTTAGGATATACAGCTCATCAAATAATATACTACTTTTTTCCCGTAGGGAATAAAAGTATTATTTTCTCCTCTCAATTTTACTTTCTCACATATACTTTGTGAAGAAAATATTATTCTTTTCTCAGGTTCTTTATATGATGAAGCGGCTCTTTCGGGAAGAAATGTCTCACTTTCTTCCCTTGATATAGAAATAAATATTATTTCACCAAGCAATATTATTGAAAAGAGTCATTAAATATTAAGATATTTTTCAAAGCATTTTTAATTGCACTCTCATTTATTTCAATCTGGTTCATATCTTAACATTTTAAGAATGTAGGTGAAACATGAAAAATAAGTAGCTGGCACAATACGGTTGATTAGCTATACAAGAATAAATCTATCAGTTCTCATAAGATAGAATCTAAGTAAAAATGTGTTGGCATTTAAATATTCGAGTAATAAAAACCCGCAAAGCGTAATAACAGTGTTTATTGTTCCGTATCACCACGCCCGAGTTGTCCGCAATGAATAAAATCCCTGCCCACGCCTTCGTTGCAATGACTCGCCACTATTCAAGTACACAAGTTCAATAAACATTGCACCATTACTGCACCGAGAGTACTCCGAGTGCACTATCTCTTCTCACTTTCATCGAAATGCGATAATTACCTCGGTTTTCACCTGAATTAACGCCAATGACACACGGAAGCCAATTATTTATGACTTAATGTAGGTAAAGCGACAAAACATGAACTACAATTATGTATCTTTGTTCTACATGTCACCGTGTCATTATGTTCTCGTGTGATTTGTATTGTGGTGAATGGTGCGTTTTTTTGTTGGATTTTGCCCCTGACTTTGGTACATTACAAGGCTGGGCTAATAGTATTTTTAACTATGTTGCCAAAAACATTGAGCATATTGATTAAATGGTTAACTCATTTCAAGTTTTGTTGATTAACTATTCATCAATATGTATGTTATGTATTTATATTATTTCAGCTTACATACTGGGTGTACAATAAGTAAGAAATAATTATTTAAAAATAAAATATCAAACTAAACACTTGTCTAAATCTCACAAAATTCAGCCAACTTATGAGGTCCTCGTCAGAAGCTGGCCAGCACAGTTAGTAACCATAGACGCGTTTCGCTCTTATTAGAGCTCATTAGTATGGTATAACACACTCCTTCACCTAGAATAATTATTTAATCAAATAAATGCAAATATTGTTTAAGTGGCATATAATTGCGGATAATTTGGACAGATATTTTTTTATCGACTGTCAGCTTTTACATCGAATAGCAATTTGTTTTTTCATAATCCGGTCAGAGAGTTTTTTGTTTTTTCTAATTGAGAGAAGAAAATTATACTTTTCATCTCGTTTATATTCTTGTTTAGGCAAAAAGAGTAAAACCATATCCATGACAATTGGAAACCCCCATGTTTATTTGACATTAGTATGGCCAACTTCATTGAATTGCGCTACGGTTATTATGGCCGTTTCATATGTCATTAAAATTCCTAGTTTCAAATTAACAGAGTGGACACGTCAACTAGCGCCTCTGACGAGATATGTCGTAACTAATCTAACCTTAACCTAATAATGTTGAACGTATAAATAAAGCACCCAATCCCAATTAATGTATTTCATTTTATCACATAAACTATAATTTTCAAATATTTTAAGATTGTCTTATTTTAATTTTTAAATATTTTAAGGTTGATTTTAAACTAGACAGCGTGTTCATTTTCATTTAATTGAAATAAAAATCTCTAGATGGCATAACTTGACGTACCAAATCTGTAAAAAAATCACGACAAATGGAATGAAACGACCATAATAAGCGTTAGCACAATTCAATGAAGTTGGCTATGATATCAATAACATCCAAGTGGCATCTGTTCAAAAAATAATACTTTAACTTAATTAGTTTTACCGGGAAATGTATTTTAGTTATCATTGATATAATTATGATAAAATTATAGCAACGATTCATCTTAACATGTTAATCATAAAGAAAAATAATAGAAAATAAAATTCATAACTCAAACGAAACAAAATCTTTGAGAGCTTTAATGAATAGAGATTACTGTTTGTACTCTATTTGCAAATTGAACAAATTCAAGAAAATAGCTAAAATATATTTTATAGTAAGAAACCTTACAGAATATATATTTATACTTAATTTAAAAGTAGATAATAAAAGATTTCTTTTACAATTCAAATAACAAAATCTGTCAAATTTTGTTTCTAATGCTGTTTAGGATACTCATTATCATTGGTCAAATAAGACATTTTTTTATAGAGATTCAGAAAAAAAATCACTTTTGTTCACATATTTTCCGGGCATCGTTTTCCCTTTGTTGCACTGTGATACACATCATTAGATAGTTAAAACATTTTCTTTTAAATAAATTTTTAGAAATAAAATATACGATGATTAATTTAGATAAGATATAAAAACACAGTGGATAATTTTTTAATGAAATTCTTTTTATTTACAAAAAATAATTTACATATGGGTATAGAGTGAATTCACATGTAACTGTACATTGATCTTGGGATGCCATGGCAAGGGTATAGTTGAGGGTAAAAATCGGTGCGAGATGATCGTCGTATTGGCGAGCGTCGATCTTAAAACAGATCTCCATTTACCATCCGTGTCCCAAGCCAAGTCCATGGCCGAGCCCAAGTCCATGTCCAAGACCAAGTCCATGTCCAAGACCAAGTCCTCCAAGTCCCAAACCGAGTCCAGGTCCGGCAATGATACCTCCATGACCCAATCCCAAACCAAGAGCGGGACCAGCGATGATACCACCTCCAAGACCAAGACCACCATGACCTCCCAAGCCAGGACCAGCGATGGCAACAGCTCCTCCGTGGGTGCGGACATCACCAGCTGGGCCGCTTAATTGAGCACCAGCTCCATGACCGCCCAGACCGTTGTCAGTGCGGACTGAACCGGCGGGACCGGCGATCACGGCACCGTTGGCACCGACGCCAATGCTGCCGGAGGCGATGTGAGCGGCAGGGTTCAGGATGCCCAGGCCGAGGTGGCTGGCGGTGGCACAGGCCACGGCGACGAAGAAGACGGCGACGGTCTAGAAAAACAAGAAAGACAGTTATTCGTGTTTCTTAATCACATATTGACAGTGTATGGCTTCGAACATTTTAGTCACAGCTTGAGATATTAAGCACGGCGTGAAGTTAACTTCAGGCATCTGCCATTGTAATCTTACTTTATAAATAATTCATAAAACTTTACATTTTTTTGTTGTCTTAATTTGCGTATGTACCTCATTTTATAAACTCTTTAGATACTCGTTTTTTATACACTCGTAAATAAAGAGATGTTTGTAAAACTTGTTACATAATATATCAGTTATATAAAGTAGTAAAAATAAGGATTGTCATTAATCGGTGAAATTAAAACTAGAATATATAGTTAGAAGAAAAGTAGAAGAAAGTGTTTACCAGAGTGTTCATGGTGGTAGGTTGTAGTTGGCAAGTTCGCTGATTGAACTGATACTACTTGCAGCAAACACCCCAGCTTATATACTCCATCAAAGAGTTAGAAACACACAAGGCGTCCTTCACGCACCAGCCTCCCTATCCAGAACAGTTAAATGTGTCAGGATATGCCAACAATGCCGCTGTTACATTTTTCACTTTCACGCATGATGTGAAATTATTGCAGTTTTCGTCATCTTGTAAACTGCAATGTTCTCGGTACCTTGACAATGAATGATGCAATCGATTATAGAATTATGGTTTACTTATCAAAGGATCAAATGTCCTTTTATTTAATTTAGATATTACCGAAATATTATATTCTAATTTGTCATGTTTAACTGGCGTTGAAGTTGTTATCCTTACAAATAAAAAAATTACAGCCTACATTAAATAATAACATAAAAAGTAGTAACATATAATAATATATGAGTACTTGTATTATGCATATTTTAACTATTAATGTGGTATTTATATTTTTTCGATTTTATATTATTCAGCTTATCATTTATATGACCTATTTATACCAATAATTTATTAAAACATTATTATTGAAGAATATGGATTCAGACATTTAATACATATTATGTGTGATTATTAACTCAAAATAATTAGAGAAATAAATATGATGTTGCTAAGCACATTTATAATGAATGGGAATATTGTTTGGAAAAAATATGAACCATAATTCGTTCAGTCACAGATTATAGCGCTGGTCTATATGGCATATTTGATTTTGATTGATTGCCTAAAATCGAAATGAAGATATGTTTATATAGCATAAACAATTATTTGTAAATTAAGGAAAAAAGTGAGATATTTCTTCTCCTATTCTATTAGTGTTGAAACTACTCCTGTGGTTCCCCACCACTAACATCTTTGGGGACCGTGATTTGACGGCTCGTAACCGCACTTTACGCGAAGAAATATATCACTTATCGAGCTCTGCTACGGCAGAGTGCTACACTCAGTAATGGGTAAAAGAACTAATAATATATTTTCGTAACACATGTACAAGAAACACGTTCTTATTCCCTAATTTTACAGAGAGAAACACTGCTTTTCTCTCCCTAGGGAGATGTTTATCTCCCTAGAGATATTAGCTGTTTGCGGCGTTTCCTAGGTAACTAGTTACGCAACCCATATTTGACATTTCTCCCGATAAGACAGTAATTTTTGTGCACTTGTTACGATAAGTATAATATGCTTCACGGGAGGGCGCGATTATCCCTTGTTTCCCTCCCTTGATGCATAACTATGATTTATTTTATTTTGTTCATGCAAACGAAGGTATTTTAATTATGTTTTATTATTTCAGATTGGATTGGAAATCAACAACTTACCGTTGCAGACACAGCATCAAGTAGTAAGTGATTTATTTTTTTTATACTAAATTTAAATGGATAAAATAGGATTAGCCACATATTTAATTAAAATGTAGGTATTGCAAACTACTAGAAAAGGGCATGTACTTAACTTGGTCAATATTTAAATCTATTTTGTATAATAGATACAAAATAAGAAATATTTAATACGTTTCGATCAACAACGGATTGATGATATTAGCGTTAATTAGTGTAATCGATCGCGGTAATAATAATGATGCTGCTGATGATGATGATGCATAATTATCTGCTTAACAAATTATACTAATTGACTGAGTTTAATTATTATTCATCTGTTTAGTACTGCAATCATTTTATATTTGTGATGATATTTCTTAATAGTTATTTGTGTATTAAGAGCGTAAAGTGATTCTTTGTTACTCGAACACGGTAATTGCAGCGCGAGCCGAAGGCAAGAGCTGCAATACTGCAAGAGGAACAAAGACACTTTACGCTCGTGATACACACATAATTTTTTCTACGATTGCATCTTAAAATTATTAAAAAAAGTACGCGTACTGAAAATAAATTTGTTCTGTTAACTGTCAATACGACAAGTTTCTGTTTTGTTTGTATCCCTAGTAACTATTGAAATAAGCGCGCATTTAATATCTTTTTCGCCCGTTGCCATTGGAAACGCGCACATTTAACGTCTTTTTCGCGCGTTGCCATTGGAGACGCGCAAAAAAGATATTTTTCGATTGTTCCACAGAAAACGTCAACTTTACGATGACAAGTGAGATCGTAATTGTCAACTTTTCATAGCAATCGTAGAAAAAATAAATTATATTAAGAAATAAAAGCGAGAAGTCTGAATTAATCTGAAGATATATGATTGAAGAGTCAAGCCTTGTATTGTAAGAATCATTATGGAAATCTAAATCCCTGTGTACGCTTTCGTTTGCGCAATATTTCAATTCGAACGACCTTACAGAAAATAGAAGCTTACAACCGACAACATGTTATTGATGAGTAGTGCAGAGCGCGTGCATAGAAATCCAATATTACCTATCAAATCATATTTACTTTCTGTCGAAATTATTTCTTTTAAAGCCGCGACAGAAAGCTACGCCAAACTTTCTGTTTTGTATTTGAAGATCTCATCTTTGTTCCAAAATTAATTAAAATATAAAAACTGATTTGAATATTTTGATGTCGTGTTACAATTTTTTTAATGAAAGTTGACAGGGTAATAATTATTATACAATGAAAACTATTTTCTCTTCTTAATACATTTATGTATAAATTTAAATTTGTTTACAATAACTTAACCATGAATTGAGTATTTGGCGGCTTGATAATATACACAATTTTTTTTGCATGATATTATTAGAATGATTAATTATTATTATTAATGGGGTAGGTGGATCTTGAGAAGCCTGGTTCGATCCCTACAGCTGACAAGCAATTTTAACCAAATTATATCTTAGCATCGACCGAAAATAAATTTGAAAATCCGATAAAGTAGAATTATTAAAAAAGCTGAATTAATTAGACCAAATCGCGTACATGTTAAATGTGAATTTTTTTATAATTGTTTAAAAATGATAAATAACGTGTTTCAATGACAAACCAATTACTATTAACAACTCGATTAACAAGGCCAATAAAAAGTACGACACATATGTATGAAATTTATTTTATTGCGTGAACAGGAATAAATTACAAAATATACATATTTACACGAAATGTACAAAGAAAAGAAAAGGAGAAAGGTGGGGAAAGAAAGAAACAGAACATCTTCTGTCAGTCAACTGTTTACCAGCCGTGACCATGACCACTTCCAATCAAGCTTCCTCCAGAGATGATAGAACCTCCAGAATGGAGACCACCTCCACCAATAAGAGCTCCTCCGGAATGGAGACCTCCTCCAGAGATAATAGAACCACCGGAACTCAAACCTCCTCCGGAGATCAAGCTACCGCCGGAGCTAAGTCCACCACCGGAAACCAGGCTACCACCGGAAGAGAATCCACCTCCGGAAATCAGGCTCCCGCCGGAGCTGAGTCCGCCACCGGAAACAAGGCTGCCACCGGAAGAGAATCCTCCTCCGGAAACCAGGCTACCACCGGAGCTAAGTCCTCCACCGGAAACAATGCTTCCACCGGACGAAAATCCTCCTCCGGAAACTAGGCTACCACCGGAGCTAAGTCCTCCACCGGAAACAATGCTTCCACCGGACGAAAATCCTCCTCCGGAAATAAGACTGCCACCGGAGCTAAGTCCTCCTCCAGAGATAAGGCTGCCACCGGAGCTAAGTCCTCCTCCAGAGATAATACTACCTCCTGAAGCTAATCCTCCTCCGGAAATCAAACTTCCACCGGAATGAAGACCTCCTCCGGAGATCAAGCTACCGCCGGAAGCGAGTCCTCCTCCGGAGATAATGGCACCACCTCCATGGATACCCAGACCTCCAAGTCCCAGACCGAGATGTCCGGCAGAGGCGCTGGCGATAACCAAGCTAAGAATGGCAACAATCTAGAACAAAAACAATGAATAAAGAACCTGGGGGACGGTTTCAGAGAAGTGGACTTACGAAGCTATTCATGGCGATGTAGTGAATGTTTCTGAAGTTTGTGAGCACCCCGGTGGAGTTATATACCGCCGCGCCCGCGTCCTTCATCAGCTAAAACTTGTGAAAGAACACTTTTACTTCAGTATTTCTGGATATAAGTAACTTTTTAATCATAACAAGTACAAGTAATTGTTATACACCTAAAAGTAGTTGGAAAATATAGCGACAATTAGAATTCTTTGAATAAATAATACACATACGAGTATATCTTGTTCACACATTAAATATTCATATATTAAAAAAATAATAAACAAGAACAAATCGGTTCTATATTATTCAATAAAAACAAAGTTTATTTTCAAGAAAAACTGACAGCATTTAAACATTAAGAACAAATGTTTTTAATTTGACGAGTTCTGAAAAAGATATGTTTATTCTGATATCAATACTCATACGTCTTATAATATATACCCTTCAATTTTTTTTTTCGTAGTATAGTCTATACTACGAAAAACCTCATATTTATTTATTTATATTATAAAATACGGATTAATTTATTGTAAGTTTAGGTAACTATATTAAAAATCATGGAGATAAATAAATACTTTTTTCAGTAGTTATCTCCTCGGAAATCATTTAAAATTGAACAACATCCTCTTGCGATTTTGACATGTGTCAAAATAATCTTTAATTATTGTCACAAGTAATAACACAAGCCCTTCTGATTTCGTCGATAAATATTTATTTAAAACGTATGGGTAAGTTACAATGACAGATTCTTGAAGTTAACTTCACGCCGTGCTTAATATGTCAGTTGTTATATTGAAGTCACAGCTTGTCAACATGTCATTAAGATTTATTTACCGCCATGGAAACTAGTACGTTAAATGATATTTTAATAACTCTAGTAGAAAAAAACAATTTAAAATCAGTACATGTACAACATAAAAGCAATCTTTTTTCACTCATTTTTAACTTCAAATTTGTAGAAAAATTATATTCAATTCTTACAATAGAGTGTAGATTCTTCCTCATTTCCTTATAGATTCGTTGTTAGAGGAGCGGGCGTAAGTGAAAGGTATATAAAACTATTGAACAGGAGCAAAAGTATGAATGTGATTAAGGGTTTATTGCGTGATGGTGAATTTCGGATGTGAGAAATGAAGTGAGTATCGTGTGTCACGATGAGAATGTTGAACAAGGACTGATATTTTGTGAATGTTTGAGGGGTTCGTGCTACCCCATTTAATAGGATTTAGCGTGATGTTATGAATCTATGTATGTATGTATTGCTTTTATAACTATTCGTACATTACAACATAGCTTATAATGGGTGCAAAATTCATCGAAAGTTGTAAAATTGCTGTCAGACAAATATCAAAAATTAAAAAAGATATGTAATCTAGTCTATATTATTAACAAATTAACTACACGTTATTTGGACAAAATAATGCCAGCTGTCAAACCTTGTAACTAAATTGACAGTTTGGTACAGAAATGAAATAAAAAATAAAATATTTTTCCTCTTTATGCTATCAAAACTAACTGTTATATATTTTTGATTAATCATATTAACCTCAAGCAAACGTATTGCAAAAAAGTTTAACCTTGAAACATGTTATTTATTTACCATAACAAAGAACACATATTGGTAGTAATATGATTGGAAATTAATTGCCAAAATCATTGTACCTATTTAACTAATGAAATGAACATTGCATCAAGGAAATTGAAAACGAATGAGGAAGGACAGGTGAATGTAACTTTCAATATGAAGTGCAACAATTTAAATTAAAGTATAATGCAATATTTTTAATGTTGTGTGATTTGGAGCAAGTATAGGTAATTAATATTCATCAATATATTTTGACATACCTATAAGTACTTCCATTATAAAAATAAGAAGTGTTAACAAATTAATTCTTTGATAATAAGTCTATTAATATCTCTTCTCATTATTTATTTATTTATTTATGTTATTCTGTACAACAGGAATTTCATGTCATTACAGTACAGCGTCAGGATCTGAATTTTTGGTTCAACCAGTTCAAATATCGAAATTTTTAATATTATAGTTCTATATAGTTCGGAGCACGAGAAATGCGCTCGTTCAAACCGCATTTCAATATCTCTTTTTGTTTTTGAGTTACAGCGATTTTAGACTTTTTTTAAAACTCAACTTTGAAGGCTCATATCTCAAAAACAAAAAGAGATATTGAAATACGGTTTGAAAGAGTGTATTTCTCGTGCGCTACTTTACTTCTATGGAAATTTTAAAAATTTTGAAAATTTTTGAAATTTCTTCAAAATTTTCACTTATCAATATTTCAAAAAGTTGAAGAGATAATGAAAATCTGAAAACACCAGTGAATTTCTTGCGTAAAAATACATAGGTATGCAAATTTTCACATCAATATTCGCACGGATACGTTTTTTATTACAAAAAATCGAAAATGGCCGTTTTTTGAAGATTTCTTAAGGGGTACCCCTTGGTGTTTTTACGATTTTTTGCCATTTTTCGATTTTTTGTAATAAAAAATGTATCCGTGCGAATTTTGTTGTGAAAATTTGCATACCTATGTATTTTCACGAGAGAAATTCACTGGTGTTTTCAGATTTTCAATATCTTTTCAACTTTTTGAAATATGGAAAGTAAAAATTTGGAAAAAATTTAAAAATTTTCCAAATTTTCAAAATTACCATAGAAGTAAAGTAGCACACGAGAAATACACTCGTTCAAACCGCATTTCAATATCTCTTTTAGTTTTTGAGATATGAGCCTTCAAAGTTGAGTTTTAAAAAAAGTCTAAAATCGCTGTAACTCAAAAACTAAAAGAGATATGAAGATGCGCCCACCGCCATTCGATTTCTCGTGTTCTGATTTATATAGAAACATATTTTAAAATTTTTTGTTTTTTTAACTAGTTCAACCAAAAAATCCACATTTCGTACATAATCATTTGTCACTTCGCCGTCGTTCATCAAACTTTAAATTCATGACAAAGAGCACTTACCGCACTCGTTTACAAGTAGAACGTGATTGTTTTCTGTACTTAATTGTCAAGAGAATGACATTATTATTTTCAATTGTCATAAATACGAGTACAAAACATGACAGTGAAACTTAATCCCAATTACAATAGAAGGTCCAGACTTTCCAAGTCGCTGTGTAGTAGTTCACATATTGGGATTCGAACTCGACATTTTTCAGATTTAAATGCTGTAAAGTTAACCACTGTACTGCCGGTCACAATAAAAAAGTTTTTCAGTTACAATTTATTCGATAATATGTTATAATTTCAAAAACAACAAAAACGTCAGTTAAATAATGAATCCGCAACAACCTTTTATATTATTTGAGAAAATCAGAAAAGATCTAGAAATAAAATAATTTCTTGTATTATAAATGTTAAAATGTTAAATTCTCGTAGGAAAACTCATATGTAATACACATGTTAAAAGGCAATTGGAAAACTTCTGGTCGTATTCCATCTTACACACACGCTTTACAATGATGCCCTTTCAACACTTGTATTACAATATACTAATAATAATAAGATATTGCTTTCATTACTAGTTATACAAATAACAATTTCAGAAAAATATTTAAAATAATAGTGGTAGAAAATTAATTTAAAATATTAAATAAAACTCTAGGCAAAGTCTCACAAAATTCAGCCTCCAAGTCACCTTATGAGGGCATCGTCAGAGGCTGGCCAGCACAGTTAGTAACCATGGACGCGTTTCACTCTTGTTAGAGCTCATCAGCATGGTATAACTCACTTCTTCACCTATAACAAAATTCACGTGAAGCTGGTGACGAAAAACTGTGCCAGCAGAGAATAAGATCTCTAACAAACGGTAAGATGACATGAGAAGTTCTGTCGAACCATTAATGCCATCTACCGAAAAAAAAATTGACTTTGCCTAGAGTTTTATTTAATATTTTTTATTAAACCTAGTTTCACCAAGTGCATGAATGACAATTAATTTTGTCTTTGTTGTTATGAAAATTAATTTCATCGTACGTTTTTATTTGAAGACTTATTTGAGAATGTTTTGACAAGTTTTTCTAAAATTTATAGCTGATACTTTCAAAACAACTTAAATATTGTATATTTTGTCCTGTTGAATATCATAAAAAATAGTTCAAATAAAAGTACAAGACTAAAATAATTTAGAACCCTTTGACGGAAACAAAAACAAATATGAGATATGACAAAGAAAACAAGATAAATAAAATTCACTTAAATTTTATTGACACAAATAATGAAACAATAATAATAATAATAATATACATTGTGTTATATTTACAACCAAATGAGATGCTCATCTAAATCTAAGGGGTGGGAATCAGGTAATCAGTCCTGCAGTCATTGAAAGAGGGTTCGTTGTATATCCATCGTTAGGTCTTACCAGCCATGACCCCAGCCATGACCTCCCCAAGCTCCATGACCTCCCCATCCACCAACACCATGACCACCCCATCCGCCAAGTCCAAGTCCAAGTCCAAGACCTCCGTGTCCAAGTCCAGCACCCCAGCCGAGTCCGCCATGTCCTCCAAGACCAGGTCCAGCGAGGGCTGCAGCCCCACCATGAGTGCCAACATCACCAGCGGGTCCACTCAGACGAGCACCAGCTCCATGGCCACCCAGACCGTTGTCAGTGCGGACTGAACCTGCAGATTGAGATTATATTAATATCGCCATCGGTTTTCGCATATCCAAAAACTTTTCATGTTTTTATGAATAAATAATCACACACAGAAAGTAAATACCATGTTAACTAAATTCGTCTTTTGTAAAATTCATTTATACATAAACAAACTAAATAAATTATAACAAAGAAAAATTGATAAACTAAGTGAGAGAAGCGAATAGTAATTATTTAAGATCTGACAGTAATTAATCTAATTGTTTAAACAAGTGAATACTGACATACTTTCTTTGTGTGATTATTTATTAATAAAAACATGAATAGTTTTTGTACTGATCATTTTAGGACTCTAATGAATAAGAACTGTTTTAAAAAGAAACTAAAGATTTCTAAAATTTTGTAAAAATATATAGGGTGTTCCATTTAAAAATACAAAGTTGCATATCATTGTGCGGAAATAGAACATCCAGTAGAAAAATTTATACTGCAGATATGTGAGAATTTTAATTTAAAAAAACTTTGATTAAAGAAATTTTCGGGAATATTTAAAATAATCGAGTAAAAAAAAATACAGAGAAAAGAAGGACACTTTCTTCATGAGCTACAAAGTTAAATTTTCAAAATTTGGATATCGATAGAATCGCAATATTCGTACCTGCAGGTCCAGCAATCACGGCACCATTGGCTCCGACGCCGATGCTGCCGGAGGCGACATGAGCAGCGGGGTTCCACGCTCCATGTCCACCCCATCCACCATGTCCGCCCCAGTGGCTAGCGCTAGAAACCGCTACCAAAGCGAAGAGTGCGACGATGAAAGAGTTCATGTTGTTCTTGTTCTTGTGTTGAAGTCAAGATGTGATTAGCTGGAGGAGTACTTGGGGATTTATACTATGAGAACGGCCTTCGGGATCACGTTGCTCCCGTAGGGAACTAGATCACTTTTACTCTTTGTTATTTTTAATAATCGCTGGATAATTATTGTATTGAACTGCACCTAAGTGCCGATGAAACTTCCTTATCATTGCAAACTGTCTAGTCCACGCCCTAAGAAGGAATTCACACCTTAAAAGTCAACAATTCACCTCAAAAATCATCTTTCGTTTTTTGTTGTTGTTGTTTAAATTGTTGCCAAGTCACGCATAACAACGAATGTTCACTTTTTCTTTTTTATGATCAAATGTATTATAATATGAAAGTGATCTAATTATCATAAACATTGTCATATATCAAGACAATTAACCTTGCTTATAAGATATCTTAGAGTTAAATTCCGTTGTTTAACCGCAGGAGGCAAGAGGCAGGGCAGCATGCTCACAGGTCTCTCATAAACAAATTATAAACATTAGTTTTCACCACATTAAAACTACCCTTGTACATCCCTCACTATTAACATATTTTGAGGCTGTGATTTGTCGGCTGGTAACCGCATCTTATACGAAGAGATATATCACTTACAGAGATGTGGTACGGTCGAGTGCCACACCCAGTAATGGGTAAAAAGCGTGATTTGTTTTATTTATTTGTTGGTTTTCTTTGTCGTTATAATTTGTTTGTCTTATGTCTTCGTCTTATACAAAACCAATTTTGAGGCAATTGTTTTGTTTATAAAATTGGTAAATATATTTTTTCACAACCCTGTCAAAAAGTAAAATTTTCTTTCCTCAGTTGGGAGAAGAAAGCATTTCTTTTTATTCCTAAGAAAGAAATGTGTATTTGGTGTATTTGGGGTAGGTGGCTCAGTGGTATCGAATCGGCCTGTGGATCTTGAAAACCCTGGTTAGATCCCCACAGCCGACAAACAATTTTCACTAATTTAAAAAAAATCTACCCCTGTGGCTCCTCCTCCACTAATATCTTTGGAAGCCGTGATTTGACGGCTGGTAACCGCACTTCACGCGAAAAAATATATCACTTACCGAGATCTGTTTAGGCAGAGTGCCACACCCAATGTTGGGTAAAAGGCGTGATGATATATTTATTTTTATTTTATTTGTAACTGTAAAACAACGGGGTATAATTTATATTAGTATTGTCAACTTCATTGAATTGCGCTACGTTTATTATGGCCGTTTCATATGTCACTAAAATTCCTAATTTCAAAGAGCAGGCACGTCAACTAGCGCCTCTGACGAGATACCTTGTAACTAACATCACCTAACCTAATACGAGTAATAATGAATGTATAAATAAAATATGCAATTCCATTAAATGAAGATTTACGTACAGGAGCGAATGGATGAATGTTTGTTGCGTGATGATGGATTTTGGTTGTGAGAAAAGAAAGAGTTCGTATGGAGGAAGTGTTAATATGGTCGAAACGAATATCGTGTGTCAGGATGAGAATGTTGACGGGTTCGTGCTATCCCATTTAGTGGGATATAGCGTGATGTTATGTATGTATGTATGTATGTATGTATGTATGTATTAAATGTAGTTCTTTTTATCACATAAGCTTCAATTTTAAAATTACCATTGGTCTAATAAAAATTAGCACTTACTTCATTTAGTTTTCTCTAATTCTAGCGAGATAATGATTCTCGGAGATAAGTCTCGTTCAGTTTTGCTATAGTTGTGAATCTATTTGACACGACGATATATAGATTTGGTATAAATAAATATTAAACGGCATATGCAAGAAAAACAAATGCAATTAAACAAAATGATAGTAACAAACAAATGCAATTAAACAAAATGATAGTAAATTGCAAAGTATATTTATGGGGTAGGTGGCTCAGTGGTATCGAGTCGGCCTGTGGATCTTGAGAACCCTGGTTCGATCCCCACAGCCGACAAACAATTTTCACCAATTTAAAAAATCTACCCCTGTGGCTCCCTCTCTACTAATATCTTTGAGGGCCGTGATTTGACGGCTGGTAACCGCACTTCACGCGACAAAAATATATCACTTACCGAGATCTGCTTAGGCAGAGTGCCACACCCAGTAATAGGTACAAGGCGTGATGATATATTATTATTATTATTATATTTATTTGAGATACGATTAAACACATTTATATATCTACCACAAGATCTATTTTAGAGATTTTTCCATAAATAATACTAGATAATGGCTAAATCTACAAATCTCAGATATGTCACCATCACAATTCTAACACAGTACTGCCATCTATGTTCCAGGAAAAACTTTACTAGATTAACTAAATGTTTAGACTACTGAACATGCGAACTATACCTATGCAAAGTGCAAATGTTTCTAACAAAAAAAAAATATATTGTCCAGCCGGCTGGACAAAAGGAATGAGGAGAATAAAGCGTTATGTTATGTATGTATGTATGTATTAAATGTAATTCTTTTTATCACATAAACTTCAATTTTAAAATTTACCATTGGTCTAATAAAAATTAGCACTTACTTCATTTAGTTTTCTCTAATTCTAGCGAGATAATGATTCTCGGAGATCAATCTCGTTCAGTTTTGCTATAGTAGTGAATATATTTGACACGACGATATATAGATTTGATATAAATAAATATGACAAATAATAAAAAGTATGTATATAAATATAAAATGTTTTATTACCAAAACATACGGTTTATACGGAACGTAGTCATTAAGAATTATAGCTGTGTTAACTATCAAACAGGATTTGTAGTTTCACATAAAACGATTTTATTACAAACAGAAGTAGTCTGATAGAAATTTCTATATATGTATGTTAATATCAAGGTGGAGTGCATTTTATTGTTCCGTTTATATTTAACAACCTTTATGATAACAGTACAAAAAATCCACTCAAATAAATATATAATCATGCCATTATATTCACATCACAGTGCAGAGATCGCTCATGGAATTTCAGAGGAGTTAACGTTCTCAAAGTGAATAAGAGGATAATAACTTGATTAAATTGATGTGTGTAATTGATTTGGTAAATATTAGGTGATTGCTGTGGAGATACACCGCACCTAATATCTGTAATCCGCAGAATGGTGATCGATTGAAAGTAAAACTGATACAACACAATCCGATTAAATGCTTGGTGCTTAACCCACCTCTGATAGGACCGGATTCAGATATTCATTGACAGTATTTGATATACACAGGATATTTAAATATTTCATAAAATAGACGATACTACATTATATACTCAATCAAAATAGTATATTATGTAACAAGTTTTATAAACGTCTCTTTAGTTACAAGGATATATAAAATAACTAGTATCTAAAGAGTTTATAAAACGAGTCACATACTATAGGTACTTTTTCTACGACCGCAAATTAAGACAACAACTAAAAGTTTATGAATTATTATTATTACAATGACAGATGCCTCACTTCACCCATGTTTAATATTTCAAGCCTTGACTAAAACATTCGAAGCCACGGTTTGTCAACATGTGATTAAAATGTTATTACTTTACTCACTAGTGAGGGAATAGCTATTTATGAAACTAGTAAGGAAATGAAGGTTATTACCTTACGCATGTGAAATTTGCAGAACGAGGCGTAGCCGAGTTATGTAAACACATAAGTAAGGTAATAACCTATTTCCTTACTAGTTTCATACAATATTTTTTCTACTTCCGTTCTAATAAATACGAAAGAGCGTTTTTGAAATTATGAAATTTTGACATATTAATGACAGTTATAAATTCAAAAAAATAAAATAATAACATATCAGAATTTGTCTACCAATATATCTGTTGCTATGTTACCTCATTATTTCACTAGTTAAATAATGCAGTTCATTACCAAACTCAAATAAGTGAAATAATACGTCTATTTCCTAACGGAAGTAGAAAAACAATTATTATAACAACTAATTTGAGTGAAGAAAATGTCATTGGATATAGTGCCCAAGGAAACGTAATGTGCATTTACAAATTTAACTCCTTTGATTTATATAAAATAATCATTATATTGTAATGTAATTTTTACGTTTAATATTAAAAAAAAATGTATGTGCCACACGTGGGAAAGGGCCATTGTAAAACTTGTACTATTAAAGCACGAGCAAAACCTCGTACTCGTTTTGAAATTAAACCCTTTTCTCACTAGTATTACAATATACTATTCTTTATTAACGGTTTTATTCGATTCACTTCTATCATAATAATTATTCATGTTGTTTTTATTCTTATATTTGCATATTTATGTAGCTTTAAAAGTAGAAACGAAAAACAATTTATGACTATATAGCTCACAGTTATCATATCGATTCGGTTTATCCGTAAATTCATATTTAAAATATTTGACATTAATACAAAAGATTCAAGAAATGTTGATTCACAACAACATAAAAAATTCATTCACAAACACATCCACTACAACCAAAATACATATCAAATATCTAATACCGGTTTTTAAACTTGAAATTTACAATAATTTATAATCTTAATCTAGTACAAGTTCAGTAAAATCTACATTCTGTATAATTAAACTTTGTCAGTTAATAAATCCTTACAACGAGTTCCATTACTAAGTAATTAAACTTATTTATATAAATCAATCACTCTCGTTTTTTAACGATTAACTAATTCCACACAAGTAAATGTCCTTACCGGCAGCACATGCATTATGCAGATTTAAACTGGTTTACCGTTATTCTCACTTTCATTACAAATTGCAATCATGAGATTATTATTAATCAGAGTAAGAAAATTGTACATGACAAAGCAATAAGTACAGATCCGCTTTATGAAAATATGGAAATAATACTCCTTTGGCGCATCCACCATTTTTTCTTCATTTATTTATTTTAAATATATGAAATAGGAAGTTTAGTGGAAATGCGTTGACCTATTTGATTTGAGAACTCGGGCTCAATTTTTTCACATTAAAAGTTACACTTGTAGCTCTTCATCACATCTTTGGGGGTCGTGATTTGACGGCTTCACTCGCAATAGCTATTTGTATAATATGGGAGGAAAGTGTATTATTTTCTACCGCGTGGAGAAAACTCTTAACTTCAGAAATATACGAGGACATAGTTTATTTTTCTACGATCATTTTTTCAAGTAATTTAAATAAAAATTTTAAAAATATTTAAATATATACAGGGATGTTTCAAAATTATTGCTAAAAAGAAATTGTATGTACTGATTACAATGCAAAAATAATTTTGCCGAATAGAATAGAAGTAATGAATAAAAATGAGTAAGCATTTTATACATTAAAAGAACAACTTTACATAAAATAAACTTTAATTATGAAATAATACTTCTTTTCGGAATTCAGTCAGTTTTTTATTACGTCGACGTTTCGGCCAACTCTTAAGCCTTCATCAGGACACTATTTTAAATTAATTAACAATTATAAAAATAAATAATATAAAATATAAATTACTTACAATAATAATATTTAAAAAATAATAACATTATCCAAAAAATTATAAATAATGATAGAAATAATTAAATATTTATATATATTTTTAAAAAGTCAAAAAATTATATTTGTGAAAATATCATAAAAACAATATTTAAAAAAAAAATGAAGAAGACTACTTTGAAAAAAAAAAGGATAATAGCTTGATCAAAGAAAATTAAAATATAAATATTGTTTTTATGATATTTTCACAAATATAATTTTTTGACTTTTTAAAAATATATATAAATATTTAATTATTTCTATCATTATTTATAATTTTTTGGATAATGTTATTATTTTTTAAATATTATTATTGTAAGTAATTTATATTTTATATTATTTATTTTTATAATTGTTAATTAATTTATAATAGTGTCCTGATGAAGGCTAAAGAGTTGGCCAAAACGTCGACGTAATAATAAAAAATAAAAAACTGACTGAATTCCGAAAAGAAGTATTATTTCATAATTTTAAAAACAGTCGAAATAAAAATTTATATCCTTTTATAAACTTTAATGTTTAGTAATTTTTATTCATTACTGTAAATTATCAATTCAGTAGCATGAAAAACGTTTGCTTCAAGTAAATAATGTGCAATTATTTTTACGAATTTTGGAAAAAAATATTTTTACTTTGTATTCAGTACATCAAATAATATATACCCTTACATTTTTTTGCAGTAATTTTGAAGCATCCTGTATATAACAATTTATGACTCACATAGATAGAAAAGTACTTTTTGTTGAAATGATAGATAAAAGGAATTTGTAATCATTATTCCGGTACTTTTAAAGAAAACAAATTTTTTCAAATTAATTTCTCTGATGAACATTAATCAAGTAATTCGGTTAGGATGAGAATGTTTGATGAGGACTCATTATTTAGTGAAACTGATGAGCGAATATTTTGTGAATGTTTCTATGCTTCAGGTCAATGTATGTTGCTAATATAATGCAGAAATCTTCAATTTGACATCAAGATTTTGCATAGATTGCAAAAATAAAAATTGATTAAATAGATCTTATATGATATAACCGATATAATTGAGATGAATATCCTGTAATACAGACAGTTGTAACTCTCTGGTTGTGCTTCAACTTGTAGCTAAAAATACAACTGTATCCAAATGATTTGGATTTTTCTCTTCGATAAGTTGTGGATTGGGAATAATATCTAGGATTTGAAAATAACGTAACTTGGTTGTAAATATATTGATGTATATATTTATATAGAGCCAACTTATTTTACATGAATTATGAACACAATATACAGGGTAAAAATATATACAGAAGTGAATCAAGTCATCCAATTAGGGTGGTAGTTAAGGTTTACCATCCGTGTCCTCCCCAAGCACCATCTCCGTGCCACTGACCATCATCACCAGCACCGCCCCACGCTCCATGATCTCCACGCCATTGTCCATCATCTTCTCCATCTCCAGCCCATCCTCCGTGGCCACCAGCACCCCAGGCACCAGCACCGCCCCAGGCTCCAGCACCGCCCCAGGCTCCACCATCTCCGTGCCATTGACCGTTGTCACCATCGTCCCAGGAGCCATCATCACCACCCCAACCGCCATCATGTCCGTTTCCGGGTCCAGTCAGAGTGGTGTGACCGCCTTGGGTGCGGACATCGCCAGCAGGTCCGGAAATGCGAGTACCAGCACCGTGACCGCCCAGACCGTTGTCAGTTGCTACTGAACCTGCGGGTCCAGCAACTACAGCACCGTTGTGACCGACGGAGACGCTGCCGGATGCGATGTGAGCAGCTGGGTTCAAGATGCCGATGCCGTGACCGTGACCGGCGCCGATCCAACCGGCGGAGGCCATGCCCAGGAAAGCGGCGAATAGTACAACCTACAAAAACATTGAACATTATTTTATTTACTGCTCCAAGTCGAATCTGAACAACCCAGACACTTGAATTTCTAATTCTTATTTCAAATAAATATTGCATCGAATCATAATACAATTTTTAATTTGGAGATTAAAATATCCGCTATTTATTACTATTTATTTTAAAAATTAAGGGTATTTAAGATACAGGTCTCTTAAAAATTTGATACTACAAGAACGCAGTAAATATTGTTATAAGTTTCAATATATCTATCGTATATTCGCTGAGTTAACCAATGAGTTTGCTTGAATTTTAAGAATTCTTCAAGTGTCAAATGTCAAATATAAATAGGTCAAATTTATACTTTCAGTAATCTTTATTATTTGACAAAACATTTGACAGTTATGAATTGTGCATTCGTCACGATTACAAAAGTTTGTTACTTGCGCTTATTGGGATGTATTACTTTCATTTAAATCCGAATCAGCAAATCTAGTGCGCAAAGTAATCTAGTCAAATAAATAAGTAATTTAGTTCAGTAAGTGTAAGTTAAATTAAAATGGCAAATGACATTTAATAATTTCATCAAGGAAACGGGCCTTAACTTATCTCAGAATATAGAAATATAAAGTCTTGAAGCAAGCATTTTGGACTTGGAAAACAGAACTATTTAACAGGACAAAGTGGTACGACAAAATAATAATAAATTGAGGGATGAATTGAAATGAATAATTTTAAGGGATGAATGTGCAATTAAAATTGACTTGAGACGAAGTGCGCTAAGAGCGTTGGAATACTTACAAAAGTGTTCATGTCGAGTCAACTGAAGCAGCAAACTGGATATGCCGGTGAGAGTTGAACCCCTGGTTTATATACTCCTGCTGTGACCTTCATGAACCTTGTCCCTTGTGCAAAACGCGCCACTTTTACTAATGATTACACACAGTCGCAACCTTACTGCAGATTTTTGTTTATTTACAATGCGTACCGCAATCCTAATGAATAGTCAAAACACTTCCTATAACATTAATTAACAAATTTTCATACGAGTATATTTTAATTAAATGTATATTCCTGTTTTGATTATTTCATCATTTGAAATGTGCTCTATTTATTTTGTCAGTACTTTCAAATTGTAATGAGGAGTGCCGAACATATTGTTGAAATTAGAGTTTAGTGATTCTCTTGGTACAGATTTGGTGTGAACAAGCTATTATTAGGTATTATGGCAAATTCATACATTTTCTATTAGGCAATTTGCTGTAGAATTAAATCATTGCTTTACTGCATACTTCCCTAAATTAATTCCATTTGTTAACTGGTTGTATTTGATTTTGCAAATTGTTAACGATGAATTTATAATCTAATATTGCTCTCAAAAGAATTTAATAGTATATTATGTCACAAGTTTATAAACGTCTCTTTAGTTATGTGTGTAAAAAACAAATATCTAAAGAGTTCATAAAACATACTTTTTCTACGATTGCAAATTAAGAAAAAAATAGTTTTATGAACTATTTAAAAACTAAGGTTACGTTACAATGACAAATGCAGGAAGCTAACTTCACCCCGTGCTTAATATCTTAAGCCGAGATTAAAACAACACGGCTTGTTAACATGTGATTAAAATGTTATTTAGCGCCATGGAAACCAGTACGTTAAATGACAATGTATTAAGTTTTATAAACTTCTCTTTAGTTACAAGTGTATTAAAAACAATCGCAAAAAATAAGAATAAAATGTGATTTTTTAAAAAAATATTTAAAAAGTAAAGTTAAGTTACAATAACCGATGCAGGAAGCTAACTTCACCTCGTGCTTAATATCTCAATCTCAATATCAATATCTTAAACGTTCGCAGCCACAGCTTTTAATATGTGATTAAAATTCTATTCTATCAAATATTTTGACACATTGAAATTTTGCATTAACAAATTAAATGTTAAAACATTTGACAAAAAGTCTTTAAAAATGAATTTTTATTTATTAAATAGGTGGCTTAGTGTTCGAGTCGGCCTATGGATTTGAGAACTCGGGTTCGATTCCTACAACCAACAAACAATTTTCACCACGTTAATATTACCCATGTGGCTCCACCTCCACTAACATCTTAGGAGGCCGTAATTTGACAGCCGGTAACCGCACTTTACACTAGGATATACAGGGTGTTTCACAACTTAGAGCAAAAAATTAAAGGGTATATTCTGTACGACGTGTTGATCATGAAACAAAAAGATTTTTTTTTTAATTCGAAAAATTAAGTAAGTTCCTGTTGTACAGAGTAGCTTAAATAAATATAAATTTTATTTTAACATAATTTTCAAATTGTCAAATTAAAAGTTTGTCACTGTAAATATCAATCTTGTAGTAAAACAATTCTTTTTAAAAAATAACTAATTATCATCATTTGTTTTCTTTAAAATTAAGGGCTCCCAAATGGTCCTGCTGAAGAAGGTCACATCAATTTGTAGGTCCTGTATTATTTAAATCCCATGTTAGGGAAATGCAGGAACTAGTGGAGTTCCTGCGGCGATGGCCATGACTTGTCAGCCTACTACGACACCTCTAGCGAGTAACAGGAGCACTAACACACTCACAGACCTGGTACTATACTCTCGCATATTATTACCTCACTCATAAATACCTGCAAATTTGTTGAATTCCATTGCCTGCTGCATTGTACATACCGCATGTTTATTATTCAAATTTGCTGGCAACATTAAATTAATGATTCATTCACGATTACTACCGGATACTAAATCACAGAAAATAATCACTGAATTATTAATAGTTTGTTTATCAAATTTATGTATTATTGATTTAAGTTCGCCTATACTGTTCATTTATAAAATTAGTTTGTTAGTTGGTACGGCTCTGTATTTATTATTGTAACTGTAATTTAAAATGGAATGTTATAATTAACTTTTTACAAGAAATCAATTTTTATATTGTTTTATATAAATAACCTTGGTGGACATGAAACAAAAACTTATATACGAACAAACGTAGATATAACTTTTCAAAAGAGAATTCGTGAATTCGACTTATAACTAAAATTCAACTTCGTCCCAATGCTTCTAATTTTAATACGAATATAAGTTATAGATTCCACTGCATAAATATCTCATTTTGTTGTGGAATGAAGGATTGATGAAAATGAGAGTAAGAGACTGTGTGGACAAACTAGGATTACTAGGAATAATTGGATAGATATAATTGAAGGTTTGTTGCTTGAACGAAACATGAGACGAACTTGTATGAAAGCTATTATGAATATAGTTGAAACTAAAGTGGTCGAATTGACTAGGATTCTTGCTACCTAATACAATATAGTGTATTTTAATGGTAGGTGGCTCAGTGGTATCGAGTCGGCCTGTGGATCTTGAGAACCCTGGTTCGATCCCCACAGCCGACAAACAATTTTCACCAATTTAAAAAAGAATCCACCCCTGTGGCTCCTCCTCCACTAATATCTTTGGAGGTCGTGATTTGACGGCTGGTAACCGCACTTCACGCGAAAAAATATATCACTTACCGAGATTTGCTTAGGCAGAGTGCCACATTCAGTGATGGGTAAAAGGCGTGATGATATATTTATTTATTTTATTTGTAAAAAGAATTGAATGCTTACGATTTTTAATTTGTTGTGTAGAAACGAAAGATGAGACGAGTTTGCACAAAATAAATTATTTATTATTATGTTACGCTGTACAACAGAAACTTAATTCTAAGTACAGTACAGGGTCCGGACTCAACGAGGCGCAGTATGGTAGTTCATATAATTTTTGACTTGAGTGCGATTTGAACTCGGGATCTTTGGATTCGAATTCCGTAGCTCTATCCTCACAACCATATTGACAAACATGAATAGTTGATTCACGACGGTGTATTTGAAATTCGTCAATTAAAAGAGGTTTAATTACATATTGTATACATATTTTCTTTGCATATGGATATTAATTTGATTTTAAGAAGATACAAATAAAAATTTATTTTTATAAATATACAAATTTCGATTATATGTTAAGTTTTAAATGATATCCAAGGAAAAATTAAATATTTTCACTTTTCAATTGCAGGAAGAATCTAATAATAAAAAGTAATGAATGAATGGGTTCGAGCTACCCCATTTGATGAGGTATAGAGTGATCAAATAAAGGAAACTAACTACTAAAATATATAATTCATAATCACGGCTCTTTATTCTGCCAACATATGCACTTTAATATTTACATAAAAATATACAATATATACAAAATTATATACAACATAATTCGAGTAAAAGAAGTCGAGGTATCAGTTAGGTTCTTGAGTTAGGATTTACCAGCCATGATGACCATGTCCAACAAGTCCATGAGAGATAACAACACCACCATGGTGTCCCCAACCACCATGTCCCCAACCTCCATGTCCTACTCCAGGTCCAGAGAGATGAGCATGTCCTCCATGAGTACCAACTTCTCCAGCAGGGCCAGACAGACGAGCACCAGCTCCATGTCCATGAAGACCATTGTCGGTGTGGACGGATCCAGAAGGTCCGGCGATCACAGCGCCGTTGTGGCCCACGGATACGCTGCCGGATGGGATATGGGCAGCGTGGTTCCAGCCATGGGATTCGTGACCACCCCAGCTAGCGCTGGCGACGGCGACGAAGCACAGAAGAGCAATGAAGGATTTCATGGTGGCTGTTATCGACTGAAGAAGTAGACGAATATGATTTAGTTAACTTGGAGTGTAGTTTATATAGTAAATTAATCGGCCTCCAAACAGATCTTTGTTGTAATATAGAGCACTTTTACCCGTAAATATTTTACCGTTTGTTCAGTTTTGAATATAACCTTAACCGTTGTTTTTGTTTTTCTGATCATGACATTGCTTAATTGAAAATATTTTTGCACATTTCCTATATTTGTGTCACTCTATTTTTAACTACATACCACTAGTTAATTAAGAGTACCTAATTATTACAGCGATATACACTACTTTGGTTTGAATAAAGTCTACGTTTTACATTTTGTATTACACAACATGTTATAATAACAACAAAATACTTGTTTTCTGTGCGCTTTTACGTATTTTGAATTCTGATAATGTTTTTTAGATATATATTTTTAATGTTGCGTGATTTGGAGCAAGTATAGGTAATTAATATTGATCAATATATTTTGACATATCTATAAGTACTTCCATTATAAAAATAAGAAGTGTTAACAAATTAATTCTTTGATAATAAGTCTATTAATGCTAATATTATTAAGTTGTGTGATTATTAAAGGTAATCATACCTGTAGCCTGGTATGCCGAAGGTCCCTGGTTCGAATCCAGGCGTCATCAGAATTTTTCTGTCATAATATAAATTAACTTTAGTCAAAGTCTATTAATATCTCTTCTAAAATTATTCTCATTATTTATTTATTTATTTATGTACAATAGGAATTTCATGTCATTACAGTACAGCGTCAGGATGTGAATTTTTGGTTGAACCAGTTCAAATATCGAATTTTTTTATATTATAGTTCTATATAGTTCAGAGCACAAGAAATACGCTCGTTCAAACCGCATTTCGATATCTCTTTTAGTTTTTGAGTTACATCGATTTTAGACTTTTTTTAAAATCAACTTTGAAGGCTCATATCTCAAACACTAAAAGAGATATTGAACTGCGGTTTGAACGAGTGTATTTCTCGTGCGCTACTTATCTTCTATAGAAATTTAGAAAATTTTGAAAATTTTTGAATTTTTTCATAATTTTTACTATTCAATATTTCAAAAAGTTGAAAAGATATTGGAAATCTGAAAACACCAGTGAATTCCTCTCGTGAAAATACATTGGTATACAAATTTTCACAACAAAATTTGCACGGATACAGTTTTTATTACAAAAAATCGAAATTGGCCGTTTTTTGAAGATTTCTTAAGGGGTACCCCTTGGTGTTTTTACGATTTTTTGCCATTTTTTGATTTTTTGTAATAAAAAACGTATCCGTGCGAATTTTGTTGTGAAAATTTGCATACCTATGTATTTTTACGTCAGGAATTCACTGGTGTTTTCAGATTTTCATTATCTTTTAAACTTTTTGAAATATTGATAAATAAAAATTTTGAAAAAAATTCGAAAATTTTCAAAATTTTTAAAATTTCCATAGAAATTAAGTAGCGCACGAGAAATACACTCGTTCAAAGCGCATTTCAATATCTCTTTTCGTTTTCGAGATATGAGCCTTCAAAGTTGAGATTTTTAAAATGTCTAAAATCGCCATATCGCGAAAACTAAAAGAGATATTGACATGCGGTTTGAACGAGCGTATTTCTCGTGTTCTGAATTATATAGAAACATATTTTAAATATTTTTAATTTCTGAACCGGTTCAACCAAGAATTCTCTTGCATGTTTTCATATGTGAATATCTCTTAATCGATGCATTTTCTAACATAGTCATTATATGCCGCGTACAAAGTTTTTTTTCCACCTTCACAGCGTCTTTTTATTAATATTTATTAGTTTTATAAAACGATACATTATATGTTGTAATCAAAGGTTATTGGTAGTAGGACAATTTATAGCTAGACGTTGACATGGTGTTGTGATCGTTATGATGAAAAAACAACTATCAGTTTCGTGAAATACGAAAATAAATAATGAATTTAAATGCCCCACGATTTTCTAAAGCTATTTTCTTGCAGTTTAAAAAAATATACATAATATTACAAATTCAGCAAGTAGTAACTTTTAATTAATTTGTATTAGTATTTTTTATGAGTATTGTAAAATTTTACAGGTCTCATCCATGAAACTGTAAAATTTTACAGTGTTACGCGCTGTAATTATTCGTTTATTTAGTTACCATAAATACCTATAAAGTGTCATTTACATGGCGGATGAAAATAGGAAAACTTTTTTTTTATTACTGTGAAAAATTTGTACATTATTTTAGAAATGAAAAGTGCAAATAAAAATAATATATAAGTAGAATATTTCGAAGAGAAAAATGACAATAATTTTAAAAATAAAGTTAATTTAATTAACATAATTACAGTTATCTTTTACTTAGTTAATATTTAATTTTATACATAAACAAATTATTTAATATAACAGTGCTATTACTAATGAGTATGTAAAGAAAAACATATGTAAATAAAATATATCCTTATTTATGATAATTTATTTGCATATATTCCTGAGTACATTTTTAAATATCTACACATTATTTATATAATCCTAAATTATCTGCTAATTACCGTTCACGTTTCTACTAACAATATTAATTTGTACCGTAGCCGATTTATTACGTTACACATAGTTCTGAGTTTTTCTAAAGCTTCTAGTTCTTCAATTAATTTTATTTTCCAATAATACAATACATAAATTTACTAAATTTAATTAATAAATGATTATAATAATATTTATTTCGGAAATATATTTTATTTGTCAGTGAAACTAATTAGTAGCAATACTTTTTTTGTACAAATGGTAAAAGAAAACACGCCTAGAAACTAAATTTAATTTCCTAAAAATACCAGAAGCAATTTGAATAAAAAAGTTGTATATAATTTGACAAATAAGAATCAGGTAAACACTGATCACGTGACACTGTGTTTGTGTAGTTTGTTGTTAAACAAAAATAGAATGTGTTCCTGTAATAAATAACTAGTAATAGTTAAAAATAAATTGCCAGTAATATAGGAAATGTGCAAAATTGTTTTTAATTAATCAATGTCATGATCAAAAAATCAAAACAACATTTAAGGTTATATTCAAAAGTAAACAAACGGTAAAATATTTACTGGTAAAAGTGCTCTATATTACGACAAGGGTCTGTTTGGAGGCCGATTAATTTACTATATAAACTACACTCCAAGTTAACTAAATCATATTCGTCTACTTCTTCAGTCGATAACAGCCACCATGAAATCCTTCATTGCTCTTCTGTGCTTCGTCGCCGTGGCCAGCGCTAGCTGGGGTGGTCACGAATCCCATGGCTGGAACCACGCTGCCCATATCCCATCCGGCAGCGTATCCGTCGGCCACAACGGCGCTGTGATCGCCGGACCTTCTGGATCCGTCCACACCGACAATGGTCTTCATGGACATGGAGCTGGTGCTCGTCTGTCTGGCCCTGCTGGTGAAGTTGGTACTCATGGAGGACATGCTCATCTCTCTGGACCTGGAGTAGGACATGGAGGTTGGGGACATGGTGGTTGGGGACACCATGGTGGTGTTGTTATCTCTCATGGACTTGTTGGACATGGTCATCATGGCTGGTAAATCCTAACTGAAGAACCTAACTGATACCTCTACTTCTTTTACTCGAATTATGTTGTATATAATTTTGTATATATTGTATATTTTTATATAAATTTTTAAGTACTTATGTTGGCAGAATAAAGATCCGTGATTATGAATTGTACATTTTTATTATCTTTATTTAACATGTGTATAGTACATCACCCTATATCCCCTCAAATGGGGATGCACGAACCCTTAATACAATCACTGAATATTTGTTCATTACTTTTTACTTTGTTAATAATCTTCATGACAAAATAATTAATAAATAAGGTCCTATAAATAATTACGAATATTAATATGAATCAGGTATTTAATTCATAATTTATATATTTTTTGAAAGATTTCTCTGAAAAATTTTGGAATAACTTTTGTTGTGTCTGTTATTGGCGACTATGGTAAAAGTCTTTGTAAATCTTTAAATTTTGTAGATTCTTAAATTTGTAAATAATTAACAAAATCGCAATGAAACTTATCAACAAATATTCATTTGATTTTGTACATTATTTACAGAGTTACGGAACTATAAACTTATAGATTTATCACAGAATTTCTCCATAAATCCTCTGAATGTCACGTTTTCTTCTCTCTTATCAAACGGACTAGTCTATAGAATAAATAAAATAAATAAAATAAATATATCATCACGCCTTTTACGCATTACTGGGTGTGGCACTCTGCCTAAGCAGATTTTGGTAAGTAATATATTTTTTCGCGTGAAGTAAACAATATAGCTGGCAAAATGTTATTATTGTAAATAAATTATAAAATTAAAACAATTATTAATATTTTATGGCAATAGTAATTGTTTTGCAGTGCAGTGTTTCGGTACATTTGCATAATTTATAACAAGTTTGTTCGTTCAGTTATAACATACATGATATTATGTTGTTTAAAAACTGAATTATCCGTAGATAATAAAACGAAAATTAAATTTTATGCTGCATTATCATACATTATTAACGCACCGGCTAAACTTTTTCTTATTGGATCTCGAACATAATTTTTTATCAAAGTGCATTTCAACAACGTATTAATCTGCACTCATGTTTTTGTTGAAATGCATGATTAAAAAATTTGCCGGATATTCATTAATACTCGAGGGTAGAAAGAGTCACAAAAAGATGAAAGTAATTAAGTTTTATATTTTGCTTAAATAGATCAGATTATTATAGAATAATATATCCATGGCAACTTGTATCAAGTAAATAAAATTGACATAAAATAGTTATTTACGTATCAAGTGCAGAAAGATGGGTTGTTTTGAATGAGTGGTCCGTTGCTGCATGAGCGAAGCGAATGCTGCAAGACCGCGAGTTCAAAAAAACCCATTTCTGCACGACTTGCGTACACTATTTTTTCTACAACCATAAACCATATTTTGATAAAAATAATAAAACAAATTTCAATAATTGTAACATCTCTGAAATTTTGTATTAATTTATAAACTTTAGAAAGATACTTGGTTTAATGTATCCATGACAACTGACAATGACAAACTCAATTATTTTGTTGATAATAAGGAAAAATTTCTCCGTGCTTTCAATTTAAAAAATGTTTGAATCGAGTGGCGAACACGTATTAGATTCTATAGACTTTATAGAAGAAGCAAATGCTGCAACATTAAATTTGCTTCCATAAATATTAATAGAAAGTATTCTGTATAGAGTTTATTTATATTAAATTACTTTTCTGCACTAGTGCAGAAATAATTCACATTTTTGCACTAGTGTAAAAATCTGCTACTTTCATAATAAAAATAAGTTCAAAAACGCCTACTTTTTTTAATGATTGTAGAAAAAACAATTTTTTAAACGCCAAACAGACAATTTTGACAAGAAAAAATGTGCACTTATTAATTTTGCTTCGTTAGGTTATAAGTAATGAAATGTAAAAAATCCCGACAAACCACTAATTAATCGGTGATAGAAAAGTCGATAAATATATTGTACATTCTTAGTTCCGACTCCATGATAAGTTATTGTAATTGGGATTAAGTTCCTGTAGTGCAGAGTAACAAATAAATAAATAAAAAAGAATATTAATGTTCACGGTATTTATTTTTAAACAATAAAAGTTTGTATTTACATCAGACTTTTGCACTTAATCTAACAAAAAAAATATATACAAAATATACAAGGTGGGTGATTGTAAGAGTCGGGCAATCCTTAAGACAAGCGGAGAATCTTTAAATCTTTAGTTAGGGTTTACCAGCCATGATGACCATGTCCAACAAGTCCATGAGCAACAACAACACCACCATGGTGTCCCCAACCATTACCCCAACCGCCATGACCCCATCCTCCGTGTCCAACAACAACGTGTCCAAGTCCATGGTGTCCTACTCCAGGTCCAGCGAGATGAGCATGTCCTCCATGGGTACCAACTTCACCAGCAGGGCCAGACAGACGAGCACCAGCTCCATGTCCATGAAGACCGTTGTCGGTGTGGACGGATCCAGAAGGTCCGGCGATCACGGCACCATCATGGCCGACGGATACGCTACCGGATGGGATATGGGCAGCGTGGTTCCAGCCATGGGAGTCGTGGCCTCCCCAGCTGGCGCTGGCGACGGCGGCGAAGCAAAGAACAGCGACCTGGAGGAGAATACATAATTGATATTGATATCTTTTACTGGGATACTGTTTTAAAATAGGGAATAGGCACAAATATATTATTAAAATATAAAATAAGGCAACAACATTGTAGCATGAAAGTTTGCAATTCATAAAGTATCATTCCATGTTTCTTGTACAATATATTAATTCTGGCTTTAACCGGAAAAGTAACATTTATAAATGAAAAATAATTTTTTTATTGTTATTTGAATAATTCTATCGGATAAAAAATATTAGGAAATACGTAGGAAAAGTCAAATTCCCGGACTCTTGTGATTATCACCATTATGCAGAAATATATTACTTTTCCTGCTAGTTACACAATATATTTTCAAGGAATAATATTAATATGTTAGAATTTTTGAAAAATCATGAGTGAAAGGTTCTGGGTTCAAATCCCGGCGAATGCTCATGATTTTTCAAAAATTCTAACATATTTACTGGACAGACAGAGTTGTCGAAAATATAATTCTTAAATAATATTAATATTCCTTACTTATTTTAAATCCTGTATACAGGTGTTTCACAACTTAGAGCAAAAAATTAAATGGTATATTCTGTACGACGTGCTGATCATGAAACAAAAAGAATGTTTTTTAAATTTGAAAAATTAAGGGTTGTTTTTGTAGTACTGCACTGGATTGGCTTTCCTATTAAACACAAACAATGAAGTAGGTATCAACTACGAAAGAATAATTACACAATTCAATTATTAGCAGTTATTTATTATAGAATTTTATTTAATTAATAACTTTAACATAATCATCCAGCCAGTGACAGTGGCAACGAAAAATTTTGGACTGGGAAACAAGGAAAATAGTTTTGCGATTTAAAAAAAATTCTTTTTGTTTCATGATCAGCACGTCGTACAGAATATACCCTTTAATTTTTTGCTCTAAGTTGTGAAACCTTCTGTATATTTATTTGCTGCTATGTACAACAGGAACTTAATCCCAATTACAGTAGTTTGTAGTGGAAATCGAACCAGTCATAATTTGAAGTACTTTGAAATACTTAAATTGTATGTACTAGTTGAGAAGTGCATAAATTATGAAAAGAAATAAATCTGAGATTGTGAACTTACGAAGGATTTCATTGTTGAAGTGTAGAGTTTGTCGGTTTAGCAAACTGTGATATTTTGTCGGTTTAGCACCCGGGTTTTATACCTACTAGCAACCTTCGCGTTTATGGGCACTTGCGTAAAATAAATGTCGCTTTTACTAACTGTTCACTTCGACGGGGCAACCTTAATCAATAAGTTCGAAAGAACATGCTACACCGTATTGAATTTACCAACGTAAAAACACTTCCTACTCTTACTAATACGCGTTGTTATGTTCATATCTCCGTTCGTTTTTGTTGTCGCTGTCGAATATTTGAGCTATTGACACTCGCAAAAAACTGCCAATTGGTTTATTGCTTGATGTGAATGTCTGATTGCCTGCAATTAATCATTTCATAGGTGCGAACTTGTGTGGAATGTCGGACTGACGATAATTAGCTTATTCAATTCATGCAAAACAAAATTCATATATTATAAATACAAAATACGTAAATTAGTAATGCACGACAAGGCGAGAGTTCTTTCGTACCGCGCTTTGCCATGTAATCTAAACAAAGACGAGTGCAAGAACGATATTAGTATAGAAAGTTCGATATTATGTCTCGCATTTTAATATAGGTACTTTAAATATATTTTATGGAGTAGGTGGCTCAGTGGTATCGAGTCGGCCTGTGGATCTTGAGAATCCTGGTTCGATCCTCACAACCGACAAAACAATTTTCACTCATTTAAATCTATCCCTGTGGCTCTCCCTCCACTAAAATCTTTGGGGGACATGATTTGACGGCTGGTAACCGCACTTCACGCAAACAAATATATATATATCATTTACTGAGATCTGCTTAGGCAGAGTGCCACACCCAGTAATGGGTAAAAAGCAGGGTTCGAAGATATATATCGATCGATATATATCATGATATTTATTTTGATATATATCGTCATATTTTTGCAATGATATATATCCATTATATAAAAATATGAAATAGTTTTTTAGATATAGCCTCCGGAGAAGTGAAATTTTTCGAATTTTTCAGTTTTTCTACTTTTCCGAGGCTATATCTCGAAAACTAAATGTGATATGAAAACGCGCTCAACGGCATTAATTTTCTCGTGCTTTAGTTAACTTATAAACATAGTTTCAGCGATTTTTATTTTTTTTCAATTTTCCGCCAAACAAATCGCAAAAAGCGGTTTTTTAACATTTTCTCGAAAACCAGAAGTCATATGCATTTGAAGATTGCACCACTGGATTCAGTGGGTCAAAATACATATGTATGTAAATTTTCGTTTTAATAATCCTACGATTAAGGATTTTTGGTAAAATTGAATTAAAATCTGAAAAAACCAAAGGGGTACCCCTTAGGAAATAATTAAAAATATTAAATTGCATAAAATTGTATGAAAATTTGCTTATAAGTCAATTCGGACACGGGGAATTCAACGCCGTTGAGCGCATATCCATATCTTGTTTAGTTTTTGAGATATAACCTCCGGAAAAGTGAAATTATTCGAATTTTTCAGTTTTTCTACTTTTCCGAGGCTATATCTCGAAAACTAAATGTGATATGAAAACGCGCTCAACGGCATTAATTTTCTCGTGCTTCAGTTAACTTATAAACATAGTTTCAGCGATTTTTATTTTTTTTCAATTTTCCGCCAAAAAATCGCAAAAAGCGGTTTTTTAACATTTTCTCGAAAACCAGAAGTCATATGCATTTGAAGATTGCACCACTGGATTCAGTGGGTCAAAATACATATGTATGTAAATTTTCGTTTTAATAATCCTACGATTAAGGATTTTTGGTAAAATTGAATTAAAATCGGAAAAAACCAAAGGGGTACCCCTTAGGAAATAATTAAAAATATTAAATTGCATAAAATTGTATGAAAATTTGCTTATAAGTCAATTCGGACACGGGGAATTCAACGCCGTTGAGCGCATATCCATATCTTGTTTAGTTTTTGAGATATAACCTCCGGAAAAGTGAAATTATTCGAATTTTTCAGTTTTTCTAAATGTGTACAAAAACTAAAATTAAATAATAAATATCCAAAAAGTGATATTTATCTGATATATATCCTATATATCAGATATTTTGATATTTATTATAAACATCATGATATTTACGAACCCTGGTAAAAAGGCGTGATGATATATACGAGTATTTAAATATATTTTTCTTACTTTACTTATTTTATTTTATTTTTACTTATTTAATGGGGTAGGTGGCTCAGTGGTATCGAGTCGGCCTGTTGATCTTCAGAACCCTGGTTCGATCCCCACAGGCGAAAAAACAATTTTCATCAATTTAAATCTATCCCTGTGGCTCCTCCTCCACTAACATCTTTGGGTTCCTTGATTTGACGGCTGGTAACCGCACTTCACGCAAACAAATATATATCACTTACCGAGATCTACTTAGACATAGTGCCACACCCAGTAATGGATAAACACGCGTGATGATATATATTTAAATATATTTTTCTTACTTTACTTGTGAAATTTCTATTTCCTTCACTCAATTTAGTTGTGATAATTACCGTTTTCCTGACTAGTTATGAAAGTAAATAACTTTCCTCACTAGACAGAAAAACGGTTTACTATCATTACTAAATTGAATGAGGGAATATTATTAGACGTATTAAACGTGATGTGCATTAAAAATACAACTCTTTTGATTTATATAAAATAATTATTAAATTTCTTGTATCTCAAACGTAAAAATGTAATTTTCACGTTTAATGTTGAAAAAATAATATGTTACACATGTGGGAAAGGGCCATTGCAAAACACTAGTATCCAAGCCTCGTATATAACGTAGGCAATGTACTAAGATTAAAATAAAGACTGTTTTAGTAAAATCAATATTTGGCATGCATGAAATTATGAAAAAATACCAATGTATTTCAATTCATGTTACTAATTTTATATCCGGAGGCCAATTTCATTTCACTGGGGGAAATTCACCCTTCCTGAATTCAACATTGACTTTATTGATGGGTCATTTGTAATTTTTACCTTTATTCCGGAAATGATAGAGTTTATCATAAATGAACCATAAAATGATTCAAAACAAGGTTTATTTGAAATTCTTTTCAAAATTATTGTAAATTTATTTGTTATAAATATTTATAAAACAAAACATTATGAATAATTATTAGTTACTATATAATAAGTTAATATTTCCATGTTTAAAGCATATGGTACAGGTAGCTCATTGGTAAGTCGAAACAAACAATGTTCACCACATTAAAACTATCCTTGTGGCTCTCCCTTCACTAACATCTTTGAGTGCCATGGTAATCGCATTTCATGCGAAAAAATATATCACACACCGAAATCTGCTACGAGAGACTGCCACGCCCAGTATTGGGCAAAAGGTGTGTTGATATATTTATTTATAATACACGAGTGTGAAGTTAAATATAGCTGTTATATTCAAGGATTCGAACCGAAAACGTTTAGGGTTCGATTACGGTTAACGGTTTTAATATTTAACATTTTTGTATTTAAACTTTTGTTCTAATTTAATTAAGGAAGAAACAATCATTATATTAAAAAAATACCATTGTATTTCCTATGTATATTTGTAACACAAAAGATAAAGTATACAGCTTTAAAACCCAACCAGGAATCAAACTCCGAACATATCTTATGATAAAATTAAATTAAAATAATTTTAAAATGGCACAATGGAAAATAATATGTGCAAAATAGTGTAATATGATTGATACAAAAACGAGTATTATTGGAATGTTTTCCATGTTTACGCTTTTACAAACAAACAATAATTCAATGAATAAACGCAGATTTTAGTAGAAAATAATTAAATGCAACTAACCTGTTTTAGTCATCAACAAACAAATGTTTTTTGACAGCTGTAATTAGTTAATTACTAATAAAAAAAATAAAACAAAATATATAGAAAATGATGATAATATTTATTTGGTTACAAATAGATATACATTATTATATATAAATAATCGATGTATATTTACATTATGTACAATCATATACAAGAAGAATAGCCAGATTAGATTAACATTTACCATCCATGATGACCATGTCCAACCAGTCCATGAGCAACAACACCATGGTGTCCATACCCATGTCCATAACCATGTCCATAAGCGACAGGAGCGACGATGGCAGCATGAGCAGTAGGTCCAACAATAGTAGCATGAGCACTAGGTCCAACAACAGCAACATGACCAGCGTGTCCAGCGAGTACACCAGCATGTCCCCAGCCTCCGTATCCTACAGCAACAGGGGCAACATGTCCAACAAGACCAAGTCCATGATGTCCTACTCCAGGTCCAGCGAGCTGAGCATGTCCTCCATGAGTACCAACTTCACCAGCGGGGCCGGACAGACGAGCACCAGCTCCATGTCCATGGAGACCGTTGTCAGTGTGCACGGAGCCGGAAGGACCAGCGACTACGACGCCATTATGGCCGACGGATACGCTACCGGAGGGGATGTGGGCAGCGGCGTTGTAGCCGTGCACGTCATGACCCACCCAGCTGGCGGAAGCGCTGGCCACAGCCAAGACGAGGATAGCGACCTGGAGAATTTAAAAATTGTTAATAAATTGTCAGTGGTTTCTAAACTTATAAATATAAACACCTCCTCTTGGAAAAAGTAAACATATTAATATGAAACGGTGAAATACGCAGAAAGTTAAATTATAAATAATAATAATCAAATATGATTAGGGAAGAATGACAATTTCTTCACATGGTTTACATTGTTTTAACTACCCTTTTAGAAAGTAGAATTTTTAATTTAGGGAAGAAAATTTTAGTTGTGCAAACATCATGTAGTCTTAAAGCAATTGGATATATTTTCTGAAGATTTACTTGGCAACACTGATCGTTAAGAAGCAAGAGAGTAGATATGAAAAATTTAACTTTGACCTGTCAATATTCCTTGACAATAACTATATTAAATTGTAATATAAATGAATTGATTGTAACTTACAAAAGAGTTCATGATTGTAGAGTAGAGACTGTGAGGTGACTATGATTTTGGTTGAAGAGCGAGCAGGTTTTATAGTGATTTTCGGCAAGGTCGCGGGCTATTTGGTTCACTTTTACTGTGGAATGTACGGAAGTAAATGTACAAGATACACATAAAAAACGCCCAAATACACATGATACATTATTAACAAGTTTTTATTCACACATTACAAATATATCGGGGTTTTGCTTCATTTAATTGCGGATCTGTATAGAGTTCAGCACGCACCTGGTGCGTGTTTTTTTTATTTGATTCTGGAATTTTATGGAACAAAGACTGAATTTTCTACGTATTAATATTGAAGAACACAATCAAACCAATAAATTATGATACAATTAAATTTTAAAATACCAAATATAAATATTTTTTAATTTTTAAAATATATCATTTTACCTACTAAATATATTAATATACATACGTAAATATAGAAAAATACATATACAAATAATCCACACATTCTCCTAATCTGTTCTAAGGATTTTGATGGAACTTAATATTCTAATGTTTTTTTTCAATCTAACTAGATCACATCTTTTGAAATTAAGTACATCATTTAAAAAAAAATTGGTAAGGAAATAAATAAATATATCATCACACCTTGTATCTATTACTGAATGTGGCACTCTGCCGAAGCAGATCTCGTTAAGTGATATATTTATGCGCGTGAAGTGCAGTTATCAATCGTCAAATCACGGTCCTCAAAGATTTTAGTTTCTTTTAAATATTTCAAATAATTACTTAATTAATTAATGGGTTTGTCCCGCGTGATGATCGCGCGGGTTGAGGGCCTGACTCGCAACCATAAGGTCGTGGGTTCGGGTCCCGCCCGTGGCGACCATACAAAGGACATATCGGCATATGACCTTAGTAGTTGGACCGATATATAAATTAAAAAAAAATTAATGGGGTAGGTGGCTCAGTGGTATCGAGTCGGCCTGTGGATCTTGAGAACCCTGGTTCGATCCCCACAGCTGGCAAACAATTTTCACCAATTTAAATCTAACCCTGTGGCTCCCTCTCCACTAATATCTTTGAGGGTCGTGATTTGACGGCTGGTAACCGCACTTCACGCGAAAAATATATCACTTACCGAGATCTGCTTAGGCAGAGTGCCACACCCAGTAATGGGTAAATGGCGTGATGATATATTTATTTATTTATTTACTTTTTTTAAAACTACTTGTAAATATATAAGAAATTATGAATGTAGATGAAACGATAGTTTTTTGAAAATAATTTAGTTCTTTAATATACACTTTAATTTTTTTTAAATACACAAAATAGACGAAGTATCTTTATTTCTTAATTTTTAATGCACTATTCAATTTTTTATGCTTTTATTCTAAAGATTCTAACATTTTTATTCAAATAATTTATGTACTAAAAATAAATTCTTAATACAACTGTTATCTAAAAATCAATAACATTAATTACATTAATTGTTGTTCTAACTTGTTACAAAACGTCAGCCATCTTAGTTTAGTGATTGCGTCGGTTCGTCAGTCAGTGTACTGTTTCTCTGTGATTTATTTTGGTTTTACAGCGTTATTACTCGCGGTATATTCATATAAATATGTAAAATCGCGATATAAGATGTTGCTGGACATTTGGATGTGTTTGAATTATGCGTAGCTCAACGTCAAGTGTCGTATTTTGTCAGTGAACGTGTAGATCGGCAGTGTGTGTTGTGTATTGTGTGGTAGTGATGACGTCGGCTGTCCCATCTTGTTCCTGCTGTTCCCGTACATCGATGGAAGGTTGCTCATGCTGTTTACATCGGTGAGTTACACAGATATTATTTAATTTCAAAACCTACATTGAAAATTGTAATTTTTCCCGAGCGTATTCCAAATATGTATTAATTTACACACGTGCAGACTACGTTATTGAAATGCACGATACAAAATATCCCGGATATGAATTAATGCTCGAGGGTAAATTCGGTACAAAACTACACTAATGCAAAAAGTAAAAATATTTATGGTTTATATTTTGTTTAAAATAATCAAGTTATGATAGAATCATATAAACATGGCAACTTGTGTAAATAAAAACAATTTTTAAATATCAAACTGATATTTTCCAACATACATACATATGTGTAAAGCATTTAAATTTAGATGTATATATAAGGCTTTACTTTATTTAAATAAATAACAATAATAACATTGAATTTAGAAATATATAATATAGAAAATGATATGGAAGATGTGTACACTTTTAAGTTTGAAAGAAGAATAAAAATAAATAAATAGTTGACAGAAAAGTAAACATAAACAACAGAGTAATAATTAGAAGTTACTTGGAGACGAAATAATGTAACGTCGCCAAACTACTTGATAGCGACGCTACATATGTACATACATAACATCATGCTATATCCCATTAAATGGGGCAGCACGAACCCCTGAAACATTCATAGAGCATCAGTGCATATCAACATTCGCATCCTGACACACGATACTCGTTTCAACCACATTAACACTTCCTCCATACGAACTCTTTCTTTCCTCACAACCAAAATCCATCATCACGCAACAAACATCCATCCATTCGCTCCTGTACACCTGTTTCGTAAATCTTCACTTACGCCCACTTCTCTAACAACGAATCTATAAGAAATGAAGGCAGCATTCACTTATTAATTTTGCTTAGTTAGGCCAAGTAATAAAATATTTCCAATAAATTTTTATATTTGCTTAATACAATGTTTCTATTGGTTGTTAATTAGTGTCGTATGATTTTCACTTGAAAAGTTAGTATGTTTACTGCGCCTACTTATAGTTCATTTAAAGATATGTGAGTGTGATGAAAAATAAATAGAATAAAGATAAAACATTACACAGAATTTAGTCTAACTGCATTTTAATAACTGTAAGCTTTACAAAAAAGACTATGGGAGAACATGAATGAAATATAAATAAAAAGAATGTAAAATACATCATAAAATTTTTATAACTAGTCGGATACTAACGCAGGTTTAATATAGGGGTGGTGTAATAAAAGCTATGTTCTATAATGTGTGAATTTGCATGCGACATATTACTCAATGTTTTGTCAACATTTGAATTTATGTTACTACGAGATGTTTATATTTTTACAACTTCGCTAGGAGCTATGTTTTGTTTATGAAACATAGATTGTCTTGAGGTTTGATATCTACGAGATTATTTCTTCTACTTCAATAGCTTCTTCATTTATATTTTCAACCTACAATATTAAAAGTATATTTGTGTGAGATTGTTTTCTTCTAATCGATATTAGGTTTTTTTTGTAGCGCGTGATTGAAAGTTTATTTAATTATGAATCTTCGATTATTGGTAGTGGACGTTCGAATATGGATTGAAGGTTTAATACTTGAATTAATTATTTTGTTTGTGTGTGAAATATATTCCGACGTAGTAGATCTCGGTAAGTGATATATTTCTTTGTTTGAAGTGCGGTTACTAGCAGTCAAACCACGACTCCCAAAGATATTAGTGGAGGGGTAGTTATTGTGTTGAAAAATATTTGTCGGCTGTGGAAATGGAACCCGGATTCTCAAATCCACAGGCCGACTCGTTACCACTGAGCCACCTTACCACATAAATTAAAGTATGGAAATTTAAGACAATCATAAATTATTTTAATAATATCTCACTTTCAGAAAGACGTAATAAAAATGAAAGAATAAATAAGGATGGCGATCATATACAATACAATTTTCTGTCTCGCTCTAGCGTATGACGTCATAATCATAATCCTAGATTGGGTTATAGAGAAACACACAAAATTGCATTTAAATAAAAACATATAATTTCTTTATTATATTACATAGGTACAAAAATAATTAATTTACAAACATACACATATACACAGCATAGACATCAGGGAAGCGAATTATTTTATTTACCATCCATGGAGACCATGTCCAAGACCAAGACCAGCATGACCCCATCCTCCGCTAATCACAGCACCGTGAGATACAGCAGGAGCGATGATAGCTCCATGTCCAAGTCCCAGACCATTTCCAAGTCCAATACCATGTCCAAGACCGTTTCCAAGTCCAAGACCAATACCATGTCCAAGACCAATACCATGTCCAAGACCGTTTCCAAGTCCAAGACCAAGACCAGCACCGCCGAGGATGCCACCATGACCAGCAATCACGGTGTGAGACACAGCTGGAGCAATCACAGCAGCTGAGGCAGAAGGTCCAATAATAGTGGCACTGGAACGAGGTCCAACAATGGTAGCGTGGGCAGCTGGTCCAGCGATAACTGCAGGAGCAGCGACGGCAATAGGAGCAGCTACAGCGATAGGAGCGGCTACAGCAACACCAATACCTCCATGTCCACCAATTCCAGGTCCATCAAGTTGAGCATGTCCTCCACGAGTACGCACATCACCAGCAGGTCCAGAGATCTGAGCACCAGCTCCATGACCGTGCAGACCGTTATCAGTGCGGACTGAACCAGCAGGTCCAGCTACGACAGCGCCGTTCACACCTACGGAGATGCTTCCGGAGGGAATGTGAGCAGCAGGGTTGATGGGAGCGGCGATGGCTACATGGCCGAGACCTAAGTGGCCAGCGGAGGCTGATGCCACGGCTACGAAGAAGACGGTGAGAGTCTGTAAGAAAAAAGTTAATTTCATTAATGGGGTAGGTGGCGAATCAACCGGTGGATTCAATTTCCACAGTCGACAAAATATTTTAACTACCCTTGCAGTTCCCCTCTACTAACATCTTTGGGATCCGTGATTTGACGGCTAATAACCGCACTTCACGCGGAGAAATATATCACTTGTCTAGATCTGCTACAGCAGAGCGTCATACCCAGTAATGGGTACAAGACTTAATAATATTTTTTTATTTATTAACATTCATAAAAAAAAAAGAATTTATACTGTAATGAGCAGTTGTACCAATAAAATTTTAATTTCTTTATATACGACTAACTAATAATATTATCATTATATATGCGTTTTTTGCTATATAATGCTATATATTAATCTCGCCGGGAATAATGAGTCGGGAATAATGGTCATTATTCCCGCTTGTGAACCAATCAAAATGCTTAAAACATGGATCATTGTTTTATTGTGCCATCGGAAAAGTGTTGCCATAGTGACTCATATTTAAATTAAACATGTTTGTTGCTAAGTTCACTGTTGTTAACGAATCGGAAACAAACAAAACGAAATCATCGTTGAGATGTTGTCAAAAACGGGCATGCAAATTGTGTTAAATTATTGTGTTTAACTGTAATTGAAAAATGGACAGTATTACCAGAAACAACGAAAATCGCTGATGCTACTATATATGGTTTATTACCGCAAAAGTCTAAAAATCTCTATGACAAAGCATACCAAAGTTTTATGGACTGACGTATTAAAATGAAGACAAATTCGTATTCAGAAAATGTATTGTTGGCATATTTTACTGAGTTGAAAAATACAAATCATCTTCATTATAGCGTCGTTGTATAATATACTATTAATCTCTTTTATGAATTATAAAATAAGTTAAAATTTGCTGAATGGATGGTTAGCATCACCAGAGAGTGATTATTCACATGGTGTACTTACGAAAGCGTTCATGTTGCACTGTAGAGCTGACTGTATGGTGACAACGCACGTGGCGATATTTATAGTGCAAGTACGGCCTTCGCCGACCTATAAGCGCGTACAAATTTCAAATACTTTTACCATTATAAAAATTGTAACTGAAAAGAAAAACATATCCGGAAAATTATGCACTATGTACTGGCCTTTTACTAGGACTGTAGGATTATGTGGGCACAAGTTGATCGAGTGACACATGCGTGAACAAACGCCCTAACCGTTTACAAATATCGCGATTTTATTTCGTCATTTGCTTACGCGCAAGGCGAAGTACAGAGCAAGATTTACTGTAATTGTCAATTGCATTTCCTTGTTGCAATATTACAAACACATTTATTAATTGTTACTATTGTTTTTAACTGATCATTTCCTTCATTATAAGCCAATTAGAATGCTTTATTTGCTCCAAGAGGACGATTTTACAACAATAACATTTTCATAAAATTCTTGCACCATATCCTATGCAACTATTTGTTGATATTTTGACATTTATACAATAATTTGAACCGTGAATTCAGGAATTAATCAACTGAATATAACTCGAGCTATGAATTAATTTGGTAAAATTATTAATTTCTGCAAACTCGTGTCAAATAAGAACTACGCTGTCAGGATCTAATTATGTCATTTTTGACACTTGGTTGTCGGTTTCTACGCAAGAACTATGACAAATTTTATCGATAAATTCTTAGCTCTCGGTATATTACCTATGATAAATTAACTATGGGGTAGGTGGCTCAGTGGTATCGAGTCGACCTGTGGATCTTGAGAACCCTGGTTCGATCCCCACAGCCGATTAATTGCAGGGTGAATCTAATGAAGAAATGTTGAATGAATGTATGAAGGGTTCTTTTATCAATATTCATAAAAGCTAGGTTAGCGAACAAACAATTTTCACTAATTCAAATCTACCCCTGTGGCTCCCCCTCCTTAACATATTTGGGGGCTGGTAACCGCACTTCACATATCACATACCGAGATCTGCTACGGCAGAGTTCCACACCCAGTCATGGGTAAAAGGCGTGATCTATATCTAAATTAACTTTTCACATTGTCTATTTTTGTATATGTCCCAAATAAATAGTAACACAGGAAAATGTGTTTTTATTTTCAGAAAATTTACCAAAGTATTCAAATGTGCATTTAAATAACTACTTTTCAATAATTCAACAGATTTAATATTCGTTTTTTATTTTTTTGTGTTGATAAAATATTTAACAGTTTTTAAACGGTAATATGTGTACAAACAATTGGTATGAGACAGATATTATAATTATTACATCAGACAAAATGTCGGAATGTCTAAATATAACACAATTACTATGTACCTATATGGAATTCGAGAAAAAAATCAATACTACACTTTCAAACTCGTAAAAAATTCAATAATATTAAATATGCCTATAGAAGCACAACAACAAAATGGATTACAATAATTTTCCTTCTGAAATTCATCATGTTCAAATAGCATTAAATGGGAAATACATTGAAAATACAATTCTGATCCCTGGAAGATTATATTTTTAAATATTTTCCTTTAGATATACGAGTGTATTATAATCGTGAAGAATATTTAAAAAAAATTGTTTCTAAATAATACGTTTGATATATATACGAATAATATTTAGTAAGTACTTGAATCTATTTTTTATTTTATTGTTAGAAATTGTAGAAAATTGTGCAAAAAAAATATGGGTTAAAAAACCTGAAATATTAAATAGATTTTTCACAACACATGCACAAGAAACACGTTCTTATTCCCTAATTTTAGAGAGAGAAACACTGCTTTTCTCCCCTAGGTAATGTTTCTCTCCCTAGGTAGGATGTTTCTCTCCGTAGGTAGCATGTTTCTCTCCCTAGAGACTACGATTATTAGCTGTTTGCGGCATTTCCTAGGTAACTAGTTACGCAACCCATATTTGACATTTGTCCCGATAAGACAGTAATTTTTGTGCACTTGTTACGAAAAGTATAATATGCTTCACGTGAGGGCGAGATTATCCCTTGTTTCCCTCCCTTGATGCATAATATACTATTTATTGGATTTTAATCATTTATATTTTTTATATATAACCGGTAAATAATGTTCATTTAATTCTTATTAAAATCAGTACTTAATGTGCTTCATTATTTACCGAGGGAAATAAAAATGAATTAATAGCAGATCTTGGTATGTTATATATTTATGAGCGTGAAATGCTGTTCCAGCCGTCAAATCACGGCCCTCAAAAATATTAATAGAAAAGAAGCCACAGGGGTAATTAAATGTAGTGAAAATTAAAAAAAGTATAAAATAAACACTTGGCTATGTTTCACAAAATTCAGCCTCTAAGTCACCTTATGAGGGCATCGTCAGAGGCTGGCCAGCACAGTTAGTAACCATAGACCATACTAACTGTGCTGGCCAGCCTCTGACGATGCCCTCATAAGGTGACTTGGAGGATGAATTTTGTGAAACATAGTCAAGTGTTTATTTTATAATTTTTATTAAACCTTGTTTCACCAAGTGTTGGATGACAATTAATTTTGTCTTTGTTGTTATGTGGTGAAAATTGTTTGTCAGTTTTGAGAATCGAACCCGAGTTCTCAAAACCACTGAGCCACCTATTCCATAATAATAGACAGAAAACTGAAACTATAAAGTAATTATGACAAATAAGTCTTGTCATTAATGTATAGATCGAAAACAGAGAAATAACGATTGAATTATAGAATCGAGAGGAAAATTGCTTAGTGTAAAACAAGCTTAATTGTGATTCATAATTTGTACTTTGTTATTCAGTAGCAATATTATAAATTAGAAATAAACGTGACACAAGTGACGTCACACATTCTCTTTGTTTGAAATCTGCAGCAGTAAACGTTCCTGAAATTCCAAGTTTTTCAATCCGGTTTACGTAACAAGTAATAGAACAGTAATAACACAAATACAGTTACGATTAACGTTTGATTTATTTGCTTAAAAGAATCTATATATTTATAACACTATATACAAATATACATCAGTGGTGTTTCAACATAACATCTTCGTTTACCATCCATGATGACCATGTCCAACCAGTCCATGAGCAACAACACCATGGTGTCCATATCCATGTCCATAACCGTGTCCATAAGCGACGGGAGCGACGATGGCGGCATGAGCAGTAGGTCCAACAATAGTAGCATGAGCACTAGGTCCAACAACAGCAACATGACCAGCGTGTCCAGCGAGTACACCAGCATGTCCCCAGCCTCCGTATCCTACAGCAACGGGGGCAACATGTCCAACAAGACCAAGTCCATGGTGTCCTACTCCAGGTCCAGCGAGCTGAGCATGTCCTCCATGAGTACCAACTTCACCAGCGGGGCCGGACAGACGAGCACCAGCTCCATGTCCATGGAGACCGTTGTCAGTGTGGACGGAGCCGGAAGGACCAGCGATCACGACGCCATCATGACCGACGGATACGCTACCGGATGGGATATGGGCAGCGGCGTTGTAGGCATGCACGTCATGACCCACCCAGCTGGCGGAAGCGCTGGCCACAGCCACGACGAGGATAGCGACCTGAGTGATTGAATAATTGTTAATAAATTGTAATATAAAATAACTGTTGATTACTTACAAAAGAGTTCATGTTGAATTGGAGAAGGTACAACTGAATGTGATAATTCTTTCGATACGTGTTCCCAATTTTATACTAAAATCACGACCTTCGCTTTAGTTATTTTGTGTAGTTTTTAACTAGACAAGTGGAGTACTTTTACTTCTGGCGGAAAAAATTTGGTCATGAAACTTTCCGACAATCATTCCGCCTTACATTGAACTTGCTAACATATCCGCGATATAATGACAGCCAGCATGCTAATCAAGAGTTTCAACAAAGTTTTCTGATGAAAAAGCCTAGTATTGCAAAACCAGACTTGAAATCATTAAAATATACTTTAATTTCTTTATAAAATCAGTCAAAAATAAATCTTCAATTTTTATAAAAAACAACAAAGACAAAATTAATTGTTTTTAAATGCTCACTTGGTGAAACTAGGTTTAATAATAAAATATCAAAATATCTCATGTCATCTTACCGTTCTTTAAAGATCTTATTCTCTGCTGGCACAGTCCTTCGTCACCAGCTTCTTCACGTGAACTTTGTTCTAGGTGAAGAAGTAGGTTATACCATACTGATGAGTAAAGCCCGGATATTTAGGCTCTTAAAAACACTAAAATAAGCAGGCATATAGACCGGTAATTACTCTAAAATAGGCGGAATTTTAGGCAGCATAAATGTAAATAATTTGTTTACAAAAAAATAAACGAATCCTTCTTCTAATATTGGAACTCGTATCTACTCTTTGTTAGAAAAAAATAATAATTTTAAACAAAAATTAACGCAATCTGAAATATTATAATGTAGGGTTCTCATTTTATTAACTATTATACAAATTCAAATTATGTAGTATACTTTAATTCACAAAATATTACGAGCAATTGCTCTATGAAATTTTCGGAAAGGGAAACGTTTTTTCTTTCGGCATTTTAAATTCACACACAAAAACTTGATTATAATAAGTACTTTAAATATAGGTTAGGTTGAAACACTTTGTTGAGTGCTGAATTAGTCAACGAAGTAGATGATAAACCTTGTCTGCTCAATACAAGTTAGAATAGGCAACAAAAATAGGCAAAATAGGCTGTATAAGGTAAAATAGGCACAATAACCAAAATATAGAAAAAATAGGCTCTAAGGCACGAAAAAAAAAACCTTCCATTACACGTAAACATATTACCTATGTATAGAAAAACGAAATTGCCTAAAGTATATTAAAATTTGAATCTAGGCAATTGCCTAAAAATCCGGGCTTTACTGATGAGCTCTAATAAGAGCGACACGCGTCTATGGTTACCAACTGTGCTGGCCAGCCTCTGACGATGCCCTCATAAGGTGACTTGGAGGCTGAATTTTGTGAGACTTAGACAAGTGTTTATTTTGATATTTTATTCTTCAATTTTTGTTGAGATTCTGTGATAAATCTATAAGTTTATAGATCCGTAAATCTGTAAATAATGAACAAACTCACATCATAGGATCTTAAATTTCGTTACGATTTTATTCATCATTTACAGATTACGGATCTACAAAACTTAGATTTACATAAAATTGCACTTTAAGTTATCTTTTTACATATACAGGGTGTTTCTTAAATATACGGCAAAAATTTAAGGTATTATGAATTTGTCAAAAATCGTTTTATTTTGAAGATACAGGGTGGTAAGTTGGTTAAAAGTACAAGGGTAGCGAGCCTCGCCAGGAATATATTGAATTATAAAAAATAATTAATAAATAATACAATTTTTGCATTAGTTATTTTGCACATTGTTGAAGTATTAATTTGGGAATAAAGGAAACATTACTGACCCAATAATAAAAACATATATTTATGAAAATAGTTTTTTTTTTTTTTTATTCTGGCTTCCTGGCGGACCAACTACTAAGGTCATATGCCGCCATTACGCCCTGATCCTGCGTTTTAGATCTTAGAGTCAACAGCAACGCGGGTTTCTCGGGACGGTCACCCATCCAAATACTCCCCGCGCGCAACGTTGCTTAACTCGCGTTATCGCATAGATCAGTTCCAACGAGTTGAGCCATGGCCGTTGACATGAAAATAGTTATTTTTGTATTTAGTATATGAGTGTTTTTTTTTGCGGGTGAGAACACGCCTAAAATCAAGAATTTTCTCCACGAAATGCAAACATTTTTTCTATAACTGTAAATAAAGAATAATACAAAAATTATTGATATATTCAATTAAATTGAAGAAAAACAATTAAAAATTATATAAATTTCGTACTATTGATGTGTTTGGACCAATGGAACGTGACAAAACATAATTTGGAAACGTGCACAAAATACTTATTTTACGCACTAAGGTGCAAAACATTGTGTAATATACTAATTTTTTTCTCAAATCCACAGGCCGACTTGATACCACCCAAACTTAATTACACTAATTGAAAAGTACAATGACTTTTTTTAATTTTGTCGAAATGAACGCTAGAATTATTTGGCATAAGACAGCACTGTTTATAACTGTCCAAGCTTTGACATTAGCTCAGTTCTTAATGCAAATGTAAAATATATTTAAAAGATTCGTAAACTAATTAACATACTACAACTCTAAATTGAATGACGAATCATTGACCCAGTAGAACAACGATACTGAATATAATTATGTCAGTGAATGACCGTCCCCGCTCATTTGAATACTTGCAGTTCGGCAAGTTCAAGGCGAGCGTGCCAGCGCCAGCACCAGCACCAGCACACCTGTGTTCAAGTCTCACGGCCAATGATGCTCTTGGGATGAATCACTTTCACGACAGACACTAAGAAACCATCTCCAGTCCGTCTATCCGGTAACAACAACAACAACAACAACCGTTCATTCATGAGTTCAAAACACGCAAAGTGTCAGGAACTGCATTCATTATTCAACGTGTAAATAGATACACTAAAAAAACATGCACGTGATTACTCTTACTTTCATAACCGAGCTATATAATTTGGTGAAAAAGTTTATATTGTTTATGAACGAAATTAAGTAACTGTCAAATTTATAGATGTCATTGTAGTTATTTACGTGGCTGTAACAATATGAGGTATATCATTGTTGTTATGTTGCGTTTAGATAAGATTAGTTTCGTGTAATTTGACACTCGTGACCACATGTGCCATTAAGGCTGAGTGTGAGATCTTTTGGTTTTCGAATATAGGGCATTAAATTATAAAAAGAGACAGTTATAGTTAATATTCCAACAAGATTTCATGTTCGCGTTATCTGCAGTGCCAGAGTGTCAGACTACATAACCAAAACACTTGAGACATCTGTGTCCACCCCGATGCGAGAGGGATGGATTCCAGATGTGGGTATCGTACCCAGGACAGCAAGTGTTTTGGTGGAAACCAGCAGTCTCGTCCATCGACTCAACGCGTGAAGATGTAGATCTTCACATCACGCGGTGTTCGCGTTTTATTTAATTTTAAACTAGATTAGGGAATTAAGTATTATAATTAATAAAAAGTTAACCTAAATAATAATTCTGTTTCCATCCTCATATTAAATTATAACGTTTCGTGTTCAATTAAGTTTAAACTTTAATAGCGGTATGTTTAATAAAATTTCAAGACTGCATCCCTTCTTTTCGTTTTACATTTGACGTAATCCAGTAAGATCAACTTATTCACTCAGCTCTGCTCGTGTTAGATGGCCAATGTAGTAAATTAGGTTTTACGGGCGAGCTGGAAAGTTTGTGGGACGAGCAATGAAGCAAACCTTCATAATCCAGTGAGCCCAGTAAACATTAATTGCAAGCGTGTCTCCTACAAAGTTTTATAAAAAGATACATTACATTTTGTAATCAAAAGTTGTTGGCGGTAGGACAATTTATAGTTAGACTTTGTCATGGCATTATGATCCTTGTAATGAAAAATCTGATGTGGACACCACATGACTTCCTTGTACGCGTATTAAACTATAGATATTTTTTACATTTCACATATTTGACATTAAATCTTTTATTTTTTGTTTTTGCAAACTTAATTTTTTTTTTAAATCTAAAAATATATAATATTTAAATTTAGATATCTCGTTTATGCAAAAACCTAATTTAAAAATTCTTAATGTGCTAGACGCAGAATTTAATTCTCTAAAACTTTTATTTGCAGCATTCATTTCTAAAATTAAAATAATACCATTTTTTTCAAGGAAAACTGTTAGTAGCTTCATGTAATGTGCCACTTCCGGTTAGTCTATTTTAACCAAAATCTATTATGTTATTTCCATTGATATAGTAGTCTTATATACCAAATTTGGAAAGTTTTAAATTATATTTGAATATAGTTTTTCATGAAAATCTATTACAGGCTTCAAGTAAAGTACCACTTCCGGTAGTTGTATAATGACCAAAAAGGGAGGTGCACAACTAGATGTTATAACAGTCCTAAATATAAAGTTTCAATTTTCTAGGGCTTACCGTTTTTGAGTTATGCAAAATACATACGTACATACGTACGTACAGACGGCATGACGAAATTAGTCAAAATGGATTCAGGGAAGGCCAAAATACCTATTTCCGTTGAAATCTGAGAACCGAAAATTTTCGCGATTACAATACTTCCTTTACTTCGTACAAGGAAGTAAAAAACAACTAGTGTCAGTGTCAACATGAAATAATGGATTTAATTCCCAACGAATACTTCGAAACCGATTTTCTTACGGTTCAAGAAAATATACAAAATATTGCAGATGCTGCAAGTTATAACTTTTAATTATTTTATATTAGTTTTTTATGAGCATTATAAAATTTTACAGTACTACGTGCTGTAATTACCATAAATACTTATAAAGTGTCATTTACATGGAAGGAGGAAATAAAAATTATACAGGATGTTATATTTTAATAGACCCAGCAAATATCTCGCTTATTTATCAACTTAGCAATATCTTTCATACAACATGATTTATACAGCAACATGAAAGCTAGTTGATGACGGATGTACATTCATGATATCATTTCCGGATTATTAGTAATTAATATCAACTTTGAAATTTCAAATGGAACATACTATATTTTTTTACAAATTTGAAAAGTGCATCAAATTTGCTTTACAATCATGTAAAATAGTCCATATGTTACATTATAAAGTAAAATGGCGGGCACTTTAATATACACCAAATCGGAAAGAGAATAGTGAGCCATGAATGTGGTTTGAAATAAAACAATTAACTAAAACAATTTAACGCTGGTTTCTAAGTGAAAACTGAGGAAAATGTGTAGCAAAATTTTGCAGTGCGAGGTGGTCTTTTCGACGATTTTGGTGATCAGTACGACATTGATCAAGTTTTCTTATAAACAAATTTCAATTATTCCATTTAATTTTCTTGACAGTAAAAGAAAATAAATCTTCTTCTTAATTTTCATTATTCTAAGTTTAACGTTTGTTTGAAGTTTACAGACAATGATGTACTTTGATTAAAACAATTATGCTGGACTTGAATTAATTTGAACAAATTGTACAAAAAATATTTCACAACGTTTCGAGTGTAGATTACAACACTCGAAACATTGTGAAATATTTTTTGTACAGTTTGTTCAAATTAATAAAGACAATGCAAGTCCAGCATAATTGTTTTAATAATTCTAATTTTACATACAATAATTGTGTAAATAGTCTGTATGTGTTTATGTAAAACTGGATCTACGCAATTTCTGCAAAATAAGTATGGTTAAATTATTCTCAGAAAAGGCGCCTCTTGCGGCTAAGTTTCACACTCAATGTTTCCTTTGTTTATATATTTCAGGCAACGTCATGGACGATGTCTGAACAGGAAAAAACAAAATAAATGTGCTGGAGGAAACGTAAAAAAAAATTAAATTAATTGTTTGTTTATTGATATTTAACTAACAATGTTATACATTGTAACTAAGGAAAATTCAGCTGTCTGATTGGTCTATTTTTCGATTAATTGTATAGTCATTTTAATCTAGTACATATTTGTGAAATATAGTATGTTAAAGTCGTGTAAGAATTCACAAAACATCAAAGTTATTTTTAACAACGCTTGAAATTCGTATTAGCTATAAATACCACCGCAAAATAATTTCATACATCGCTGTTACAAAATGACAAACCACAGTCCAGACCGACACTAATAAACAGTAAATAAACAAATAAAACATGATGATTTATAATGCACCGCATTTATTCATAACATAAAATCATAAATACATAATACTGATTAATTAAAACAGTTTCGTTATAATATACAAAAATCAATAACGGTCGGCGTCCTGATCAATCATTGAAATCACCAACCGTGATGTCCATATCCTCCATATCCTACAACTCCAGCGGCGTGTCCATGTCCAAACCCGCCACCAATAAGACCAGCAGCAGGTCCCCAAGCTCCTACACCGGAAACGGCATGGATAGGTGCCGCGGCGTACACAGCGGGAGCTGCAGCGTAAACTGCTCCACCATTATATCCACCATTGTATCCACCATTGTATCCGCCATTGTATCCGCCGTTGTAACCACCGTTATATCCGCCATCATAAGCACCATTATACGCGCCATCATCATGACCGTTTCCTGGACCAGTCAGAACGGTATGTCCACCTTGGGTAGCGATTTTACCAGCGGGTCCATCAACTACGGAACCAGCGCCGTGTCCATTGAGACCGTTGTCAGTGCGGACGCTGCCTGCAGGTCCAGCGACAACGGCTCCGTTATGACTGACGGCTACGCTGCCGGATGGAATGTGGGCGGCGGGGTTTGGGGCGTAGTAGCCGGCGTTGATGGCGCCGTAGCCGTGGTGACCGGCGGAGGCGGTTGCCACGAGGCAGACGATAGCGACAATCTGGAATCAATTAATATTATTTGAGAAAACTAACAAATAATGATGAATTGTGAATGGAGTAGGTGGCTCAGTGGAATTGAGAACCCGGGTTTGATTCCCACAGCCGACAAACAATTTTCATTATATTTAAAATCATGGACTAGGTGACTCAGTGGTATCGAGTCGGCTTGTGGATCTTGAGAACCCTGGTTCAATCCCCACAGACGACAAACAATTTTCACCAATTTAAATCTACCCTTGTGGTATCTTTGGGAGCAGTGATTTGACGGCTGGTAGCCGCACTTCACGTGAAAAATATATCACTTACCGAGATCTGCTTCGGCAGAGTGCCACACCCAGTAATGAGTAAAAGGCGTGATGATATATTTATTTATTTATTTTTAAAATTACTCATATGGTTCCTTCTCCACTAACGTTTTTGGGGACCGTAATTTGACGGTTGGTAACCGCATTTCACACGCTTAAATATATAATTTAACGAAATCCGAAAACCGAAACAAAAATAAAAATTATTCAGTAACCGAACCGATATTATTTCATGTTTAAAACCGTAAATTTAAACCGATATAAACAACATACTAAATCTAATTTTGGGAGAAAATGAAGAGAAATATAATTTAACAACCAAAACCTTAAAAAACCGTAACCTCAAAATACTATAACCGTAAGATAACCGTAATTTATAGTTTTAAATACCTAACCGAAACCAAAACATATATAATTTTTTTAAACTGTAACCGATAAACAAAACCGAAATATTACTAATATAGAAAACCATTAAAAGTAACCAAAATTTTTATCGGTTCGCATCTCTCGAAGAAACAGATACATTTCTTGCGTAATGAAAGCATATTTTTGCACTTATTTAATTGATACACTTTAGCTTCTCCGTCGTGTATCAAACTTCAAATTTGTGAAAAATTTATTGCTTTCAATTAATCAAATAATTATTGAGATTTTTGCACTATCCGTTGAAATAGAATTACTATTGTAACAATTAAATAATAATAAATATATTTGATAGATTCGCGGACCCGTTGAGTTCTTTTTACGGATTTTTAGAACTTGACGAAATGTGTTTGTTTTTGATGCTGAAACAACTTACGAAGGTGTTCATGTTGATGCTGAGTGGTTCACAAGTGCAGAGGTTAGACTGTGATGCGTGCTCAGACAACGCCCCGCGTTATATACTAAGTCAAACGGCCTTGCAGTCCGAATCACTCGTGAAAATCCTAGTCTAGATCACTTTTACTTTCGTTTTCTTCTAATTTAACCTTAAATCGGCTGTTATTGTTTGCCGCTATAATAATTATAAAAATATACATCACCTAACTAACTGCATGCACTTTCTACAAAATAATCACGCCGTGCGGTATTTTGTGTCATTAGTTTATGACATATGAAGGTTGCGATTTAGATTTACATAAATTTTAAAAGCAGATTCGCGAAGCACGCCTTGCTGAAAATTGTAATAGGTTTTCTAATTCATTTATATTGTTTTACAGTTGAGAGAAGTTAGTAAGATCTGATTTATTTTTAATCTGTTTCGTGTATCTTTAATTATTACGAAATATAATAAATAATTCCAAAATTGTAGTAGACACAAAATGGATAAATAATATAGTATACTAAGGACCAGTTAATGTTTGGATAATTATATCAATAAATGACAGTGCGATTATAGCTGTAATATTAAATGCAAGCTTAATGCGTATACGTAGTATTTACGTTTGTCATGGCTTTTAAAATAGTCGAAAAATGCTTCACTTTGTACACGATTTTTAATTATTAAAAAAGTCAACTTCCATGATCAGTTTGCAATAAAAGATTAATTGCAGGGTGAATCTAATGATGAAATGTTGAATATGAAGGATTCTTTTATCAATATTCATAAAAGCTAGGTTAGCGAACAAACAATTTTTACTACCCCTGTGGCTCCCCCTCCACTATCATTTTTAGGGATTTGACGACTGGTAACCGCATTTTACGCGAAGAAAGATACCACTTACCGAGATTTGCTACGGTGGAGTGCCACATCCAGTAATTGATAAATAGGGTGACGATATATTTATTTTATCCCAATTTTTTTTTCGCTATTTTGACATGTGCCACAGGCAGTTTCTATCCCATGACTCTTTCATTTGTTGAAAGACTTGCCACAAGAGTCGTCTGCAATGACATTATTATTAAAGGAGAATATTTACCAATTGAAATTTAATTAGTATTTTCTAGAGATGGGCGAATATCATCCGCGAATAGTCGAATGCCGCAAATATTGACATTATTCGATATTCGAGATTTTCGAATATTAACGTCAGGATATCGCGTCCGTCAGTACGGTGGTGTGGATAGCGATACGGAATTCGAATCCGGAGATCCCGAGTTCGAATCTCACTCAAGCTAAAAATTATTTAAAACTACTACACTGCGGCTCGGTGAGTGCGGACCCTGTACTGTAATTGGGATTAAGTTCCTGTTGTACAGCGTAACATAAATAAATAAATAAATAAATAAATAAAAATATGTTGACCTCAATTTTTGACTATGTTTTCCTTTATCATTTTGTACATAAACTTAAAGCTATTACAATACTTTGAAGTTATTAATAACAAAGATATTTTGTTTCAAAACCGTACCATATTTCAAATTTGTTTTTCGCCAACATCAACCCGTACGTTTCACCTTAAATTTGAAGTTTTCGTCTTTTTCTTTTTTGTTTGTACTTTTTGTTTTAATTTTATTTTATCTTAACAATATCATTCAAATAATGAAAAGGACATAATTATTAATAATAAATAAATTAACTTTTAGGAGTATTCGAATATTCGAGTACCTCGAATATTCGAGATCTGATTAATATTTGTATTCTATATTCGAATTCGAGAAATTTGATATTCGCCCATCTCTAGTATTTTCAAGTGAATATTAAAAGAAAAATTGGAATTCCTATGTCTCAACTTTAAATACTGGCAGTATCCAAATTTATCTCTTTATAATTCAGTTAAAAAAGCTAGGCTTCTTATTGAGTTCCAAGTAAAATTAAATTGGTATTGGTGTAGCACGTACTCATTTTCAATTACTATTTACCATAAAAATGCGTTCTGTACTAGGTCAGCATTGGTTAGAGATGTTTTTTTCAGGGGTTTCATCAGTTTTGGAGCTGGTTGAACTAAAAAAAAAACAGCCCCTAACCATGCCTGACCTAGTACAGAACGCATTTTTATGGTAAAAAATAATTGGAGGTGGATACGAGCTACTCCAATACTAATTAGATGTTGATACTTTGTTCATCAAATGTCAAAGTTCATATGTAATTCGACGAATTTACATATCTACTAAACATTGATTAAATATAACAATTTCTTTAGATTATTTATTAATCAGCTGTTAGCTAATTGAATATTCAATTTATCAGATTTCAAATTGATATCAAGTAGAATTATTTCAATTTCTGTAGACATATTAAACAAATAAAATTATAATTTGTTATTGTTTTGGAACTTAATATGTCATAAATTATTCATATCTTATGATCTTGTACAATGAGGTCAAAAAATTTTGCCTCTTACGTATACCTTAACTGCAATAAATTCAGTGGCAGCTTAAACGTGTTATTACAGCATTTTTAATTGTTGACGGACATGCATTTTTATCCTGTTCAAATATAATTTTATTTTAGACATGATTACAAATTCACTTACGCAGTTATGTTGAAATCATGTGATAATATTAGCAATTTTTATTTACTAACAGTTTTTTATAGATAAATACAAATTTGACATTGATTTAATAACCGTAACATACTGATTGCAGTTAGGAGAACTTTTTTTTGTAATTGATGAAGTATAGAAAGAAAATTGCTTATGTGGTCAAGCGAATATCAACTGTTATTAGTTCTAGAATTTAAATTAACTTTGTATTGCATTCGGAATATCTTCATATTTACCAAATTATAGATTAGTTTGTTGATTAAAATATTCACAAACACTGTGAATTATAAAATTAATTCAGGAGTAGGAAAAGGTAGATTGATAGAAAACATAGATATATTTTATATTTGCAGTATTTATTTTATGAAAATTTGTTGAAAATAATACTAACTTAAAGTACAAGTATTTACAAAGAACACAGTCAGTGTACATGGCGAGTGATGGTAACGCTGGTGGAAATGAAATATTAAGAGGTAGTTTGAAGTTTACCATCCATGTCCATGTCCTCCAACGAGTCCATGTCCAGCCCATCCACCATGTCCCAGACCAAGTCCAGCACCGTGTCCAAGACCAGCACCCCAGCCGAGTCCACCATGTCCCCCAAGTCCAGGTCCAGCCAGACGAGCATGTCCACCCTGGGTAGCAACATCACCAGCAGGTCCGCTGAGCTGAGCACCAGCGCCATGACCACCCAGACCGTTATCAGTGCGGACAGATCCTGCAGGTCCAGCCACGACAGCACCGTTCACACCCACAGAGATGCTTCCGGAGGGAATGTGAGCAGCGGGGTTGACGGGAGCAGCGATGGCAACGGGAGCTACTAGAGCGGCACCGTGGCCAAGACCTCCCCAACCACCGGCACCCCAGCCTCCATGACCGAGTCCACCAAGTCCTCCTAAACCTCCATATCCTCCGTAGCCGCCCAGACCTAAGCCTAGGTGACCAGCAGAGGCGCTGGCGACGGCGGCGATGAGGAGTACTACAGCCTAGAAGAAACAAATCAAGTTAAGGATGAAATAAGTGAAGATGCTTGTTGGTACGTACGAAGGAGTTCATGTTGATTGCTTGTCGACTTGGAGCAGCTGACTGTGATGCTTGCACTCTGGTGCACCCTGGTTTATATACCAAGACACGGCCTTCGAGTTTTCTCTCATGCACCGTGCACTTCCACCTAGACCCTTTACTATACTGGAGCACTTTTACTTTCATTGCAATTTTCAGTTGTTAACATTCTAATCAAATACATTTCCTACATCACAGTTTAAGGTTTGACTCTTTTAATTTTGCCTTCATTTAAACGCGGGTAACGGTAGTCCAGGAATTAAATTCTAATTCACTAGTCGAAACTTTGCTTTCGCTATATTCGTTAGCATTGATATAATGTCAAAGGTTACAAATACACCGATAGAGACAAAAACCTCGAACTCTTTTATCGAATAGAGATTGCCTTTTATACGTACATACTTAATTTGTAAAATGAACATCTAAGAAAACCTCTAAAAAATATTTATAATTAAAAAATGTTTATTTTTTTTTAAGTTCGTTTATATCAGAAACCCAAACCATAACCGAAAACTACACCGATATCATGTTTTATAAAACCGAAACCGATTTTTATTGTTTTGAAATATGAAAATTTAAATGATTCTGTAACCGAACTGATATTATTTTTATCTAAAACCATACAAATAAATTTAAACTGAAATAAATAACGGATTAAACCGAAAATAGTAACAAGAAGAAGAAGAATACAAATTATTACTTTTTATATTATTTTTGAAAGTTTCAGAAACAGAAACACAAATATTTTTTTTAAATTTGCGAATTAGTTACTTAAAACATATACTGTAATTGTACAGTGCGCGTAATATACCAGGAGTTTTTCTTATCAGTAAACATAGGGATATATCATTACCATAGTTACAGTTAAAAAGTTTGACAGCAATACATTAGTGTTTATTTTAAAAGTAAACATAGGGAAAATAATATTTTGAGCAATGCATTGAAGTGTAATAGTCTATAGTCTAGAAGAAACATTTTAAGTTTAAACAAATTAAATGAATTTGAATTACTTTAAATTACATTAACTAAACGTTAGGTATAAATTTAGAACCTCAAAACAATCCAAAAGTTCTTTTGTGTAGAGGTTTGTTCGTAAATTCTTCGTTTAAGAGCTCGTACATACACATAATGAGAATTTTGGGTTGAACCAGTTCAAAAATCGAAAATTATTAAAATGTGGTTCTATATAATTCAGACCACGAGAAATCGAATGGCGCAAAGCGCATCTTCATATCTTTTTTAGTTTTTGAGTTACAGCGATTTTAAACTTTTTTTAAGCTCAACTTTGACACGCCATAACTCAAAAACTAAAAGAGATATTGAAATGCGGTTTGAACGAGTGTATTTCTCGTGCGCTACTTAACTTGTACAGATATTTTGAATATTTTGAAAAATTTTCAATTTTTTTCAAAATTTTTCTTCCTCAATATTTCAAAAACTTGAAAAGATAATGAAAATCTGAAAACACCAGTAAATTTCTCTCGTAAAAATACATAAGTATGCAAATTTTCACAACAAAATTCGCACGGATAAATTTTTTATTACAAAAAAACGAAAAATTGCCAAAAATCGTAAAAACACCAAGGGGTACCCCTTAAGAAATCTTCAAAAAACGGCCATTTTCGATTTTTTGTAATAAAAAATGTATCCGTTCGAATTTTCTTCTGAAAATTTGCATACCTATGTATTTTCACGCGAGGAATTTACTGGTGTTTTCAGATTTCCATTATCTTTTCAACTTTTTGAAATATCGACAAAGGAAAATTTCGAAAAAATTGAAAAATTATCAAAATTTTCAAAATACCGGTACAAGTTAAGTAGCGCACGAGAAATACACTCGTTCAAACCGCATTTCAATATCTCTTTTAGTTTTTGAGTTATGGCGTCTCAAAGTTGAGCTTTAAAAAAAGTCAAAAATCGCTGTAACTCAAAAACTAAAAAAGATATTGAAACGCGGTTCGAACGAGTGCATTTCTCGTGCTCTGAACTATATAGAGACATATTATAAAAATTTTGACTTTTTGAACTGGTTCAACCAGGAATTCACATTTGCATGTTTATAAGTCAAAATTTTGGTCATTCATGAACATGGCAGTTCTGCAATAGTAGATCTTAATAAACTATACATTTTAAGCCGTTAAGTACAGTAACCAGTTGTCAAATCACAACTACCCCCATTTACCTGTAAACCTAAACGATTATAAAATGAATTTATAACATTATTTATTTGCTCTGGAGGAATCTCATGCGATGCAACACTAATTCTACGTTTTAATTGTTCTACATTCTACCACCATTATAAAATTTACTTTTTAAGTGGCCCCAAAGAAAAAAATCGTTTGGCGCAAGATCTGGTGACCTTGCAGGCCACTCCACTTCTGCACCTCGTCCTATCCTTCGTTGGGGGAATATCCGGTGCAGATAATTTCGTACATTTTGTTGGAACCACACTTCCTCAATATTTTCTCAATATTACTCTCTCTTGTAACAACTCGAAATAATTTTCCCCATTTAAATTTCCATTTATATAAAAACGTCCCACTATTTGATCCCCTATTAACCCGGTCTGATTTTGAAAGAGGACAGTTTTATTACTTTGACAACTATAGATGACAGCAATGTTATATTCCCTATGTTTACTTTTAAAATAAACGCTCTAATGCATTGCTGTCAAACTTTGTAACTGTAACTATGGTAATGGTATGTCCCTATGTTTACTGATAAAAAAAAACTCCCGGTATTATGTTTGATATAGGATGTAGTATTTACATATTTTGAGAATTATATTTTTTATAAATATACAAATTATATTTGTTTTAAAATTTGAAATAATGTGTTTATTTTGAACCGCATCCGTAAAAAACCGTAACCGAAAAATGCCAGAACCATAACGAAGCCAAAATTTATAATTTTAATATACCGAAACCGAAACTTATATATTTTTAAAATACCATAACCGATAAACAAATCAATATAAATAAAATAAATATATCATCACGCCTTTTACCCATCACTCTGCCTAAGCAGATCTCGGTAAGTGATATATTTTTTCGCGTGAAGTGCGGTTACCAGTCGTCAAATCACGGCCTCCAAAGATATTAGTGGTGGAGGAGTCACAGGGGTAGATTTTTTAAATTGGTGAAAATTGTTTGTCGGCTGTGGGGATCGAACCAGGGTTCTCAAGATTCACAGGCCGACTCGATACCACTGAGCCACCTACCCCATAAACGAAACTGAAATTATACTAATATAATAACCGGTAACCATAACCGTACCCCAAATTTTTTTGGTTCGAATCCCTGGTTTTGATAATAAAAATCTATGTAACTTTTTAAATAACTTCAAGTCGCGCAACATGTATTTTTTGTGTTTAAACGTGGGCTTTGTTTTTCTGATAATTGCAATAAATTGTTAGTAATTAATAAGTTTCTGGAAGAAAATAGATTACTATTCTTTTGTCTATTAACAGTTTTTTTATAATTTTATTTTTTACATGAGTTATAAATTTAAATAAACTTAAAAACAAATAAAAGAAAAATTAGTAGATAAATATTTAAAAAGTGACATTAAAGATTGTTATAGGTAATCTTAAACTATAGAATAATATTTTTGCTGCTTCAAAAATACTAAGTTTGAAGTTAATTTTAATAGAAAAACTAAATAATGTTTTTCGGTATTTAAGCAACGACAAGTATTAGTCAACCGCCAAAAAAATACCTAAAAAAAGAAATAAAGTGGTAATTTAAATGAATTTTGAATTGTTGTCGGACATGCATTTTTTTTATTAACATAATTCATATACGCTCTTTTTTATATCCAAATATTAAGATAATAATAATAATTTTTATTTGCTAACAAGTTTTTATGCATAAAAACAAAATTGACATTGAATTAACAATCGTAATTTACCGATTGCAGTTTGAAAAAATGATTTAGTTAATTTATGAAGTGTGCGGAACAATATTTACTTGTGTGATTAAGCAAATAACAGTTGTTATTAATTTCAGAATTTAAATTAACTTTGTATTGCATACGGCATATCTTCATATTTGTCAAATTATAGATTAGTTTGTTGATTAAATTTTCTCAAACACTGTGAATTATAAAATTAATTCAGGAGTAGGAAAAGGTAGATTGATAGAAAACATAGATGTATTTTATATTTGCAGTATTTATTTTATGAAAATTTGGTCAAAATAATACTAACTTAAAGTACAAGTATTTACAAAGAACACAGTCAGTGTACATGGCGAGTGATGGTAACGCTGGTGGAAATGAAATATTAAGAGGTAGTTTGAAGTTTACCATCCATGTCCATGTCCTCCAACGAGTCCATGTCCAGCCCATCCACCATGTCCCAGACCAAGTCCAGCACCGTGTCCAAGACCAGCACCCCAGCCGAGTCCACCATGTCCTCCAAGTCCAGGTCCAGCCAGACGAGCATGTCCACCCTGGGTAGCAACATCACCAGCAGGTCCGCTGAGCTGAGCACCAGCGCCATGACCACCCAGACCGTTGTCAGTGCGGACAGATCCAGCGGGTCCAGCCACGACAGCACCGTTCACACCCACAGAGATGCTTCCGGAGGGAATGTGAGCAGCGGGGTTGACGGGAGCAGCGATGGCAACGGGAGCTACTAGAGCGGCACCGTGGCCAAGACCTCCCCAACCACCGGCACCCCAGCCTCCATGACCGAGTCCACCAAGTCCTCCTAAACCTCCATATCCTCCGTAGCCGCCCAGACCTAAGCCTAGGTGACCAGCAGAGGCGCTGGCGACGGCGGCGATGAGGAGTACTACAGCCTAGAAGAGACAAATCAAGTTAAGGATGAAATAATTGAAGATGCTTGTTGGTACGTACGAAGGAGTTCATGTTGATTGCTTGTCGACTTGGAGCAGCTGACTGTGATGCTTGCACTCTGGTGCACCCTGGTTTATATACCAAGACACGGCCTTCGAGTTTTCTCTCATGCACCGTGCACTTCCACCTAGACCCTTTACTATACTGGAGCACTTTTACTTTCATTGCAATTTTCAGTTGTTAACAATCTAATCAAATACATTTCCTACATCACAGTTTAATGTTTGAGTCTTTTAATTTTACCTTCATTTAAACACAGACAAATGTACTCCAGTGTCCAAAATTGCAATTCTAATTCACATGCCGAAAAATTCCTTTCGCTATTTTTATCAACTTTGGAATAATGTCAAAGGTTATAGATTAGCTAAAAAACAATTAAAACTTCGGGCGCTTTGATCTAGTGTAGATTGCTTTTTGTTCATACTTTCTTTACAAAATGAACAAATTTAAGAATTGAGAATATATTTTTTTAGTTTTTTTTCAAAATAAAAAACAACTAGTAATGAAAACAATACTTTATTGATGAATTGGAAGTATGGTCTACAACGGCAAAGCCGGAGGTGTATTAATCAAATGAGAGAAAAATTATACTTGCATTACGTGTTATACAAGTTTTTTTTTTCATAATTGAGAGTACATTGATTTTACGGAGATAAAAAATTTGTTTCCACCTGATTTAAAAAATAGTTTAAAATTGTGTAACTTGCTACATGATTTTATGTTTAAAAAAATCTGATGTGGACACCACATGACTTCCTTGTACGTGTATTAAACTATAGATATTTTTTTAATTGCACGTATTTGACAATAAATCTTCTATTTTTTGTTCTAATCCATAGCAAACTTAATTTTTTTTTAAATCAAAAAATATATAATATTTAAATTTAGATATCTCGTTTATGCAAAAAGCTAACTTAAAAATTTTTAATGTGCTAGACGCAGAATTTAATTTTCTAAAACTTTTATTTGTAACATTTATTTCTAAAATTAAAATAATACCATTTTTTTCAAGGAAAACTGTTAGCAGCTTCATGGAATGTGCCACTTCCGGTTAGTCTATTTTAACCAAAATCTATTATGTTATTTCCATTGATATAGTAGTCTTATATACCAAATTTGGAAAGTTTTAAATTATATTTGAATATAGTTTTTCATGAAAATCTATTATAGGCTTCAAGTAAAGTACCACTTCCGGTAGTTGTATAATGACCAAAAAGGGAGGTGCACAACTAGATGTTATAAAAGTCCTAAATATAAAGTTTCAATTTTCTACGGCTTACCGTTTTTGAGTTATGCGAGATACATACGTACGTACAGACGGCATGACGAAATTAGTCAAAATGGATTCAGGGAGGGCCAAAATACCTATTTCCGTTGAAATCTGAGAACCGAAAATTTTTGCGATTACAATACTTCCCTTACTTCGTACAAGGAAGTAAAAACGGCATTTATGATCAGTATGCAAAAGAATCTTAGTTGTTTCCAATGCGTTATTTTTGTTCATATTCAAATTTCGCTTATATACAAAATACGATAGTATCAGAGTATATTGGGGGATTAAGTTAAATAATAAAATACCGTGAAATATGTTTGCCGCTAGATCAATAAAATAAAGTAAATATTATTCAGAACAAAGACCGTTACTCACATATAATATATTCTGAATGTGACCATGACGAAAATAATAATTGTAGTACAATGTTGTTGATATTGAACTACATGCAAACGAATGTTTGTTTCCTAAATGTATTCTGTGATGATTACCGGCTCGTTAGTTTGTGAGACTTTGTCACGTAGGCGTGGCAACGCCGCTTGATAATTAATCGCACAATTACAATTAATAAAATGACATGCAAAAATCAAATAGGAAATGCTCTCGTTATTACATAATTTAATAACATAGTATCGATTGTTAACTGTGAATGAATACTAAACACTCCAAGTAAGAACAATGAGTAAAAGTGACAGTGCAAGGGTTCGTAAGAAGGCCGTGTCTTGGTATATAAACCAGGGTGCACCAGAGTGCATTATCACAGTCAGCTGCTCCAAGTCGACAAGCAATCAACATGAACTCCTTCGTACGTACCAACAAGCATCTTCAATTATTTCATCCTTAACTTGATTTGTTTCTTCTAGGCTGTAGTACTCCTCATCGCCGCCGTCGCCAGCGCCTCTGCTGGTCACCTAGGCTTAGGTCTGGGCGGCTACGGAGGATATGGAGGTTTAGGAGGACTTGGTGGACTCGGTCATGGAGGCTGGGGTGCCGGTGGTTGGGGAGGTCTTGGCCACGGTGCCGCTCTAGTAGCTCCCGTTGCCATCGCTGCTCCCGTCAACCCCGCTGCTCACATTCCCTCCGGAAGCATCTCTGTGGGTGTGAACGGTGCTGTCGTGGCTGGACCTGCAGGCTCTGTCCGCACTGACAACGGTCTGGGTGGTCATGGCGCTGGCGCTCAGCTCAGTGGACCTGCTGGTGATGTTGCTACCCAGGGTGGACATGCTCGTCTGGCTGGACCTGGACTTGGAGGACATGGTGGACTCGGCTGGGGTGCTGGTCTTGGACACGGTGCTGGACTTGGTCTGGGACATGGTGGATGGGCTGGACATGGACTCGTTGGAGGACATGGACATGGATGGTAAACCTGCAAGTTCTTCACTACATCGCCGACTCCTTCATCTACGACCATGCTCTTTTCTTTTTGTACATACTGTAGATAGTACATATTATTTATAATTATTATTACAGCAATGTGTTCATATTATCGATAATAAACATCAAACAAAATAATCTACTCTTTTCTGTATCAGAACCTACTCTATTCACAATTTTTTTTAGCTTTTTAACATTTCTACATTATTTTTCCTGTCCACTTTGTTATTAACGACAGCCTTTAAAAAGGTTTTTTGTTCGTTAAAACGCTAAAATATCATATATTTGTTGAAATAAAAGGTTCAACAAAATTATCGTTTCCTTGGTTGCAGAATCATATGTACTTATAAACAGTTCTTAAATTAAAATACAGGGTGTTTCGGGACTAGTGTAACAAACTTTAACAGCTTATTCCTGAGGTCATTTTGAGCCAAAAATATCATATGAACATAGATCCTATTCCTTCTAGTTACCAAAATACAAGAGGTTGAAGTTGAAAACTAATTTTTCAAATTTTTGTAATCAAGATACTTTCGGAAAACAAGAGTTTTATTGAAAAGTCATATCTTATTTGTCTTAATTAATTTCATTTATTAATATTAACGAATACGATTTAGAGAACAAAACATAAAATGACACAATTAAATAGACACAGAACAACATAACCAAACATGGAATAGGTTAACACAATATGAAATAAGATAACAAATTTTAAAAAAATTACAGCAAGTGTTCAAAATGAGCGCCTTGAACTCGTATGCATGTTAATATTAATAAATAAAATTAATTAAGACAAATAAGGTATGACTTTTCAATAAAACACTTGTTTTCCGAAAATATCTTGATTACAACAATTTGAAAATTTCGTGTTATTTATAGAACTTCAACCTCTTATATTTTGGTAACTAGAAGGAATAGGACCAATGTTCATATGACATTTTTGGCTCAAAATGACCTCAGGAATAAGCTGTTAAAGTTTGTTACACTAGTCCTGAAACACCCTCTATATAATAATTGTTGAATAATATTTTTCTACGATCGGTAATAAAATACAAAATCGTGACAGATAATATATTTTAGTTTTTTCTCACCTCCAAAAACGACAATAGAAAAGTCCTGATGATAAGGATATAAACTAATAATCCTGAGTAATTTGTATGGAATGAAAACTATCATTTTGTTCTCACAATTTCGGGAAGAAAACATTTTCAAGCAGGGTCGCATTTTTCTCTAAGATGCGATACCAAAAATATTCATATGGTTTATTTAGTTGCTACTCTAAATACTCCCAATTACAGTAGCATACAGTGCAATTCTAATCACGTAGTCATAATCATATCTTTTTTTGTATAAGTTAAAGTCATCGAGATTTGAATGCGCGTGATCTCTTACTAAACACAGTTGTATCCACTATAATCTTTGATTGTTTTCCGACGAGTGATTTGGCGTTCTTGAAACAACCGCACCCATATTGATTTGCGACAAAAAAATCTCAACATGATCTAAACAGAAAATTATGAACAAAGTATCCTTTGTTAGAAAAAACTTTGTTAGTAATAAGTAACATGACTTGCTGTTTTAAACCTTTACTTGAACGTGGAATTGGTACGTAGTTATTAAAGCATATAAATCCATTAAGTGCATGAACTATTTACTATTTATGGAACAGTGGGAGTCTGAAAAATGCAGGTAGTGAGCTTAATAGCTGCAACGACACACCCAACGCGAAAATACAGGGCGTGCACGAAACCACGATCGTTGCCAGCGGGTAGAAGGTGTAACCGCACGAAAACTTTCAAATTCTGTACTTTGTTATCAAACTTTTATTATAATAATAATTGCCGAAATTCAACTATCCGGTGTTGGTAAATAACTAAATAGGTATATATGTCTGTTTAAATAGTTCATTGTTGATAAATTAACGTAATGTTATTGCACAATCGATGCTCTGTGAACCGTGAAGAATGTTGTTTTAATCTTATTCTCGCCCAATTGTTATGTTATAGTTTATGCGACGTATAAATCACAAAATCAGAGCCGTAACTGAGAAATTAATAGCGTTTCACTTTGCAAATTGTTTTCGAAATTTGATACGATCTAGTCGAACACAAAGAAAAATGATATCTTCTTTAAGAGAATTTTGACAGTTCAATTATTAATAGCTAGTTTATCTATGAAGAGAATGCTGTTTGAAAAGTAGGTGTGGAACGTATGTCGAATGAATATTGGTGAAATTGAGGGTGAAAGATTGTGTAGATGACCTAGGAAGAATATGGTTGAATGTTTGTTGCGTGAACGAAAAATGAAAAGTGAATGTTTGAAGTGTTTAGGTTACCTCTGTTTTATTTCCGTTTATTGAAATTAAAATAAATTACTGTTTTTCCTCAGCCGGGAGTAAACGTATAGCTTAAACTATTAAAAAAGTCGAACTTAAAAAGCAAGATGTAAATACTTCAATTCTTAATTAACATGAATTAATTATTATTAAAATTACAATGAATAAATCACCCAGAGCCCAAAAATCAAAATTCGCCTAATACGTCTAATAATAGTTATTTAGCTATCAAGTATGTTAATCGCCGATTAACACATGAGTTAGATACAATGGCTGGTAGCACAAGATCGGTTTTTGGGTGTTCTAAGAGCACGGTTTTAACATGTTAGAGATAGCTAAAACGCCCAAATACACTGCTTTTAAAACAAGCAAAAACTGAGCTGGTGCTACCAGCCAATATTTTTCCGTCGATCGTACCTTTTTAATTTCGGGAAATCTAATTTATTTCCAACACAAATTTGTTAGGTTATAGCCACGATAACTTAAGACTAAAGAAATATAGAAATTAGAGATGGGCGAATATCAAATTTCTCGAATTCGAATATCGAATACGAATATTAATCAGATCTCGAATATTCGAGGTACTCGAATATTCGAATACTCCTAAAAGTTAATTTATTTATTATTAATAATTATGTCCTTTTCATTATTTGAATGATATTGTTAAGATAAAATAAAATTAAAACAAAAAGTACAAACAAAAAAGAAAAAGACGAAAACTTCAAATTTAAGGTGAAACGTACGGATTGATGTTGGCGAAAAACAAATTTGAAATATGGTACGGTCTGAAACAAAATATCTTTGTTATTAATAACTTCAAAGTATTGTAATAGCTTTAAGTTTATGTACAAATGATAAAGGAAAACATAGTCAAAAATTGAGGTCAACATATGACGCGATATTCGAGCTATTCGAATGTTCGCTATCCTGACGTTAATATTCGAAAACCTCGAATATCGAATAATGTCAATATTCGCGGCATTCGACTATTCGCGGATGATATTCGCCCATCTCTAATAGAAATCCATCGAAGTACGCAGACAATTATTTTAAGTTAGTAACGTACTTGCTACTCGAATATTATTTAGCTAGAAATGTCAAAATGATTTTGTTTAATTTTGTTAAACATTTCTTAGCGCTAGCGCCAATATTTGCTATGTAACGTATATTGTAAACATCCAAATAAAAATTTTCATTAATAAAAATCATGTATTAATAGAGGTCATTAATATATGATTTTACATTAATGAACGATTAACGAAAAATAAATAAAATCTATTTATGTATATATACATTTATTTGCCAACATGTTGAATATACAAAAAATGCAATAATAATAATATAAATATAATCTATTTACAGAGAGAAGATGAATATCGTCATCAAGCTTACATCCAATCGTTGGTCACTTACCATCCACCATGACCATGTCCAATCAATCCATGTCCAATACCTCCATGTCCAATAAGTCCATGCGAGATTCCATGATGTCCATGAGCAATAGCTACTGGCACGACATGGTGTACAATCGGGGCAACAACAGCGACATGTCCAAGTCCACCATGTCCCCAGGAACCATCATCGCCACCCCAACCTCCGTGATGACCAACACCAGGTCCATGGAGCTCAGCATGTCCTCCATGAGTGCGGACATCACCAGCAGGTCCACTCAGACGAGCACCAGCTCCATGACCGTGGAGACCGTTGTCAGTATGTACTGAACCAGCGGGACCGGCGATCACGGCTCCGTTGTGACCTACGGAGATGCTGCCGGATGGGATGTGGTGAGCGTGGCCGTGGCCGATGTCGATGTGGCTGGCGGATGCAGCGACCGCGAGGCAGAGGACAGCGAGCTACAACAAAACGTGAGTTTTGTTTTTTATTAATTGTTATTATATGTGTAGTATAAACTGTAATTATTGTAAGGTCATTACAGTTTTTTAATCAATTTTTGTTAATCAAGGTTTCATAACACAAAGAGATTGTTAGCAAATAAATTATTAGAAATAAATAATCTGACATGTATATCTTGTTTCACGGAAGAATATAGTACATAAATAGTTTTTTTATATATCAAGTTTGTAAAGTGGTAGTTTTTCGCCCTTGTCGTGATTGTAGGACTTTTACTTACTTACATATGTACGTAGTGTGGTTGAAAAGTAATTACTAGCAACTTCGTACGGAAGTAAAATTCATAAAAGTAAAATAGAAATAACAGAATAATTGATTTTCGTCACAGAATTTTAAAGCGGTGATAATCTATAGAGTAATTATGAAAAATAAATTAATATATTGAACGTTAATAGATTATAAACAAATTATAGAATAGAATGTTATTGTTTTATCGAATGTAACATAAAATTCTAATCTAAAAACAAGAAGCATTTTAGCTCACTTTACTATCAAAATAGTATATTATTCAACGAGCGTGTAATAATAGCTGTTATTCATAAGGATGAAATTTGCGACACCAGTCGTAAGCGAGTGGTGTAAATTATTCGAATGATTTTTGTACGATTGCTCAACTAGAATTTACACTTTTAGGCTTAATGAAAAATTAATTTTGAACTTAAATATTAATTATTTTAGATTATGTGAAATGAATGTCAAATTTGAGATGCTTTGTTTGTAATAATAAATTATTACTCACAGCCGTTAATATATTGTCATAGCAATTGCGATGTGATTAGCTACAACCCATGGGTAATAAATTATTACACACGGTTGTGAGTAATGAACCACATTATGGTGGTAGAAAAAAATTTTAAAATTTCCTATTTCAAATAAAATACTCTGTTATAAAATTTCAAATAAAATAAACACCAATAAAATGGCGACATTTTATAATGTGGCCACAGATGCTAAAGTTACTTATTACGTGATACGAAGTATAATAAATTAATTTATAATTATTGCAAATTAATTACTATTATTTGTACTTACGAAGGCGTTCATGTTGAAGTAGCTTGAGTTAATCAACTGATACCAAATAAACTTACACCCCTCATTTATATAGTTAATTAATGTCCTTCAATGATTACCTCAAAATCTTTAAAAAACAGTAACACTCACTTTTATGCAACATTAAACAAATTAAAGTTAAATAAATAATATTGCTTTCCCCATTTCTAAAAGTGACCTTTCATAAATTACCGTGCTAATTAGTCAATACGCAATTACATTCCATTATTTGAAAAATTAAATTTCATTATTTCCATCTTGACGTTTTTCCAATTTTCTAATCATCACTAAGTACAGACCTCTGCTGGATTTCATTTTATAAATTACGAAGGAAGTGCGTTAATTCGGTACCCTCTTTACCCTTCCGTTAATATGTACTTACGTATAATATATCTTGGTTTTATAACATTATTGTTATGTTTTATTCATAAGGTGACAGTGACAATGACAGTGCAAATGCAAAGATCAATCACTACAAAAAACTTGTCCAACTGTTTCTATAAATATAGTCACAATCTGTAGAACACGTTTCATTTGTTAACAGTACTTACATCGTGGTACTGACTTGTTGACTTGTTCTTAGACAGATTAGCAGAACAGAAAATAGAGGTATGATTCATCGAGTTCGATTCATTTTTTACGTCAAATTTTAACATGTTTACCTTTGATAAACCGGTTGGACTTGATTCCGTAAATATCTTGCATTGTTAATTAATATAAACTGTATATAAAATTAATTAAGTAAATTATAAATAAATTGTTACGTACTTTTTTATTAAAAGTGGTAAATATTTCATTTATAAAATTTAAAATTCAAGTTAAAAGTTTAGTAATTTAAGAACTCGAGTTGGAACCGACAAACTAATTTTCACAAGATTGAAATTACTCCTGTGGTTTCCCTAGCAACAACATACTTGGGGGTTGTATTTTGACAACTGGCAACCGCACTTCACACGCATAAATATATCAATTACCCAGATATTTTTTTATTTAAATTTTATTGTATTTATTTATAAACTTAATGCTGCATTCACAGCTACACAATTAGTAATTACAATTAGCAATTTCAATTAATAATCAATTATTGTTATATGTCAAATAATGTTAGCGTTCACACATTAATTGTAAGTGTAATGTTTACAAACTTTTCAATTACAATGAATACATACATAACATCATGCTATATCCCATCAAATGGGGTAGCACGAACCCTGAAACATTCACAGAACATCCAATCATCAGATTAGTCTTACATACTATTAATTTTCTATCACTTATTTTAATCATTTTTCTCTAAAAAGTAATATTTGACAACAGGACAAATACGTACATTTTAAGAGTAAACAAATTTAGATGAGTATTCGTTTTATTATAAAAATAATTATATTACAATTGAGTAGAGTTCAGGTAAAATTGTACCAAGTACAAAAATAAATATTAGCTAATTTGTGGTAAACATGGCAAACAGTAGACATTTACAAAAAGTGTCCGGCAGCGTGTCCAAGAAGGCCATGTCCAGCAATAACAGCTGGAGCAGCTGCGATGACACCAGGTGCAGATACAACATTGCTCACAACAGTTTCATGTCCACTAGCGACCTGATATCCTGAACGTGATTCAAATGAACTAGAAATAACAGGAGCTGCTGCTGCAAGAACCGGGGTGGCTACAGCCAGGGGGGCGACAGCCACAGGGGCGACAGCAACAGGGGCGATAGCCGCATGAGCCACAGCTACTACAGGAGAAGCGTGAGCCACCGCTGCTACAACCGGAGCAGGTTTAACAGCAGCTACAACTGCTCCAGTATCAGCAGCAGCTGTGATGATGCTTCCATCCGGTCCGACGACACTTGCTTTAGCTCCGGGGCCTTTTACAATTGCTCCAGGTTCAACTGCGCCTACTAGTCCTACAGCTAGGCTCGGGGCTGCAACTGCAGCTCCCAAAACAGCTGCGAAACATATCAGCAACAAGCCCTGCAACACAATATTGTTACACAACACTTTTTATAGTTTTTGAGTGGTTGATGTTCTTACGGTCATGTTTAGTGTAAGTTTGTTATGGTTCTAAGATGCAGAATGTCACAGAACCCTTTCTTGTTTCTTTATATAGTTGCATGGCGACCTTCATTGCGATATGTCGTCGTTTCCGTCATTCCTCCACACCCTGCACGTGAAAACTCAATGCAATTTTATTCCGTGTTACGCAAGGCGATAAATTAGTTTACCATCATCAACATTACACTAAGATCGGATTTATTACAGCGCTACTAACGGGAAAGGATGATCGGAAAATATGTGAACTAATTGAAACTTATAAAAAATATTCTTGTAGCTAGCCTATCATTAATATCTTTGGCGGTCGTGATTTAACGACTGGTGATAATATTTTTTTTTAATAAGTATTGAAGTGAGGGAGGTTTGATTCACGAACTATTGCTTGCTCGCGATTACAATACTTCCTTTACTTCGTACAAGGAAGTATTGTAATCGCGAAAATTTTTGGTTCTCAGATTTCAACGGAAATAGGTATTTTGGCCCTCCCTGAATCCATTTTGACTAATTTCGTCATGCCGTCTGTACGTACGTATGTATCTCGCATAACTCAAAAACGGTAAGCCGTAGAAAATTGAAACTTTATATTTAGGACTGTTATAACATCTAGATGTGCACCTCCCTTTTTGGTCATTATACAACTACTGGAAATGGTACTTTACTTGAAGCCTATAATAGATTTTCATGAAAAACTATATTCAAATATAATTTAAAACTTTCCAAATTTGGTATATAAGACTACTATATCAATGGAAATAACATAATAGATTTTGGTTAAAATAGACTAACCGGAAGTGGCACATTACATGAAGCTGCTAACAGTTTTCCTTGAAAAAAATGGTATTATTTTAATTTTAGAAATGAATGCTGCAAATAAAATTAAATTCTGCGTCTAGCACATTAAGAATCTTTAAATTAGCCTTTTGCATAAACGAGATATCTAAATTTAAATATTATATATTTTTTTTTATTAAGTTTGCTAAGGATTAGAACAAAAAATAAAAAATGAAAGATTTAATGTCAAATATGTGCAATTAAAAAAAATCTATAGTTTAATACGCGTACAAGGAAGTCATGTGGTGTCCACATCAGATTTTTTTTATGAGTATAATTAGTAAAGTAGGTACAATCAAGCAAATAAATATTTCAAGTAATATGAGTGCAACAAAATATGAAATAATCACATATATAATTGATATACAAAAATGTTGATTATTTAATGAGGTCCGGTGATGCGCTTCCAGAGCAGGCTCCCAGGCTCCAGACTCCAGGCTCCATGTTCCGAGCCTCGTACATATGTACACATTAACATGTTTTTGCTCATTGACAACAACTCCATTTACATAATTTATTCTTAATTCAATAATGCACATGTACAATACTCGTACGTACATTGATATAGAACTATGCCTTGTGTTTGTAGTGTATTGATTGCATATTGCATTGAATGTTTAATCGGTGTGGGGTCCATTGATATCTTGACGCGTTGCAGAAGTCGCGTACATTATGATGACAATGAAATCACATTACAGCTGTCGCGCTATGCAACTCTACCATGTTTATTAGGTCGCGAGCTTGTCGATAATTTTAAATAATCCATAAATCACGTACTGCACTTCTTTTAACATAAATCATCTGCAAAGCCCCTGATGCTGCATAAATAATATATTACAGATAAACCAATAGGAACTAACACCTTGCGCGATTGCTTTTTGTTTGTACTTTATTCGCAAAATGAACAAATAATATTCTAAAAGATATACAATAGTTACTTTGCTGTTTATAAATGATTTACTAGTTATTTAAAACAGTGGTTTCCAAACTGTGGGGCGCGCCCCCTTAGGGGGCGCGAGATAGTTTCGAGGGGTTGCGCGCTATTAAAAATATAGTTGAGGCTTATGAACACTATCTCCATTTACATCATAGTACACACGTGTTTCTAACTTGCGCTCGCAGTAAAATATCCCTAGTTTAACAAACAAAGCCTTAGAAATTTTATTACGTTTCGTAACATCTTGTTTGTGTGAAACAGGCTTTTCCGCTGTAGCTGTTTTAAAGACATAATATCGAACTCGATTATTCGTTGAAAAAAAATTGCGAGTGGCGATATCTTCAATGACTCCCCGGTTCGAGAAACTGAAAAACAGGCACCCATTCAGCACACTCAGAAATTATGATTATATTGTATTAAATATGCCTAATTTAAATTAAATATATTTTCCAATCTTATTACAATTTTATGTTTATAAATGTTATTTTGTTCTATTATTATGTTGCAATAATCATAATTTTAGGTTAAGAAAAAGATTTGTTATAACAAATATAATAACAATATTTGTTTATAGTACTCATTTTTTGTATTCTATAATAGTAGTTTATGTAACAAGTACATAATTTAGGTCTTTATTGGACGAGCCGAATTTGATGGCAGAGCGAACGCAGCGAGCGAGGCTAATAAATAAGGCGAGTCTATAAAGTCCGATTATGTACGAGTTGCATACAACGTTTTATGTTCGACTGTATGCAGAATATTTTCTCTTAAATTATGATTGTCAATACCTATATTTACAACATTTCATTGCATCTCAAAGTGTGCGTCGTTGTTATGCATTTGTTGCTTTATTTATCAAATTGTCAAAGTGAAAAAAGTGTTGAGATGGATGAAGACATTGAAGACGTTCCAAAAGAAATAAAAGATCTTTCATGTAATGCAAGAGAATATCTAACAATTGTATGAAGACACATATAATACACACAGAAAATGGTGTTTAAATATTTCTTTTGAATTTTGTTTTAATGTGACATTGACAGCAGTCCAATTTTGCATTTTTATCGTACTAGTCCAATAAAGTACCCGATTATGGACAGTAAACAGTGTCGTAAAACAAGGTAATATGATGCAGTCGAACATAAAATAAATTATTTACGATTTTTGAAGTTAGGCTGTTATAAAAAAATGAGGGGGGCGCGACAATTTTTTACGGAAAAAAGGGGCCGCTGAGAGAAAAAGTTTGGAAACCACTGATTTAAAACATGAGTTAGTTACTATATTTTTCCGTTAGTCGTATCTTTTTAATTTGAAGAAAATCTATTTTCATTCCAAAACTAATTTGCTAGGCCACGATACTAGCAAACCTGAAACTGTTTACTAACATGAGCACGTGATTCTTGTTTTTTGTTTGTAATATCTTTATTGATGGGAATATAGAAGTCCATCAAAGTTTGCAGACAATTATTTTAGATTAGTAATGTACCTATCAAAAATGTGTAGATAACTAACTGAAGTTATATCTTAAAATACGAATTGTTCTGTTAATTGAGATAAAATTTACGTTGTGTAGAGTAATAAATAAATGCGTAGATTTCCTTTGTGAGCGTAGCTATTTCGCAAATTACAAAAGTAGACTGTTGCTTCAATGTGAACAAGATTGCAGAATTAATTATGTATGAAGAAGAAAAAAACATATTAAAATGCAAACAAGTTTATTATCGACAAAAATAAATATAAAACATCTAGAAAAAGAAGTCGAGGTACAAATAAAAATTAAACTAGGTATCGCAACAAATCATATACAGTTGATTACCATCCTTGCGCGTAGCCAAGGGGAGCAACGACAGGGCCACCGATATACCCGTGAGAGAGCACACCATGAGGAGCCACCAGTCCGTGAGACACCACAGAGCGGGCTTCCACAATCTGAGGTCCAGCCAGCACATGAGGAGCAACCAGAACCTGGGGCACGGCAGCTACATTCTTAGTCACGGCGATGGTACCTGAAGGTCCAGCCACAACAGTGCTCTCAACAGCGGGGGCAACCAGCGAGTGAGCATTTATAGAGTGGACGGCAACAGCAGGAGCAGCAGCTACGGAGTGAACAGCTACGATGGGCTCAACAGCAGCGATGACTGGTTCGGAGACAATGGGGATGGTTTCCACGGGGCCTTGGACAACAGCGGAAGTGGCAGGTGCTACGACTTTAGCGGAGACGGCGTCAGCGGCGACGACACCACCTGCATCAGCGGAGGTGATGACGGAACCGTCGGGACCGGCGACCACGGTCTTACTACCTGGACCTTGGGTGATTGAACCAGCTCCTAGGAAAATACATTTATTTAGCTATTTGCTTCTCTGCACAATTAGAACTTAATCTTAATTAAGCTACGTTCATAGCTACCCAATTACTAATTACAATTAGCAATTTCAATTAATAGTCAGTGTTTGTTATATCAAATAATAAAACTTTAATCTCATTAATTATAATTAATGCGATAAATATATTTTTCCTTTTTTTGGTTTGTCAATTTAAGGGGTAAGGCCACTCTAGAATTTAAAAAAAATGCATTTTTTTTTATTTGCTTAAATTATAGTTTAAACCCTTAGGAATAACGGACAATTAGTTCAAATGCCGCGCGGAATTATTTCAGAGGGAAAAAAGCATATATCTATTAGTACTTTTATTTATATATATATATGACTCGAAACTATAAACGCGTTTTTCTCGAAATCATATTTTCAAAATCGGGCGAAAAGAAATCTGAAATACTAACTGATGAATCGTGCTGAATCATTTTATTTCTTATTCTAGATATAAAATACTCAAAAACTACGGGGGATTTTTTTTTAAGTGCTTCATTCGTTTTTACTTCCTTGTACGAAGTAAAGGAAGTATTGTAATCGCGAAAAATTTCGGTTCTCAGATTTCAACAGAAATAGGTGTTTTGGCCCTCCCTGAATCCATTTTGACTAATTTCGTCATGCCGTCTGTACGTACGTATGTATCTCGCATAACTCAAAAACGGTAAGCCGTAGAAAATTGAAACTTTATATTTAGGACTTTTATAACATCTAGTTGTGCACCTCCCTTTTTGGTCATTATACAACTACCGGAAGTGGTACTTTACTTGAAGCCTATAATAGATTTTCATGAAAAACTATATTCAAATATAATTTAAAACTTTCCAAATTTGGTATATAAGACTACTATATCAATGGAAATAACATAATAGATTTTGGTTAAAATAGACTAACCGGAAGTGGCACATTACATGAAGCTGCTAACAGTTTTCCTTGAAAAAAATGGTATTATTTTAATTTTAGAAAGGAATGCTGCAAATAAAAGTTTTAGAGAACTAAATTCTGCTTCTAGCACATTAAGAATTTTTAAATTAGCTTTTTGCATAAACGAGATATCTAAATTTAAATATTATATATTTTTTGATTTTTAAAAAAATTAAGTTTGCTATGGATTAGAACAAAAAATAAAAGATTTAATGTCAAATATGTGCAATAAAAAAAATATCTATAGTTTAATACGTGTACAAGGAAGTCATGTGGTGTCCACATCAGATATTTTATGTTTAATAATGAACTTTTTTTCGAACGTGCGCCATTTTGTTAAAAATCAAAATTTTCAAAATCCAGCCCGTAGTTTTTTAGAGTATACATCAGAGATTAAGAAAACATATCCCTTTTTAAACCAAGTCTATTGCTGTTCCCGGAATGTTTTCGCCCGATTTGCCCTACGCGCCGAGAGGAGTCGCCATTTTTTTTTAATTTCTGACGACAATTTTGAATATTTTCTTAAAAAAAAAATTTTTAAATAAAGCTTAAAGACCACTAAATAAAGATCCAAAAACAGTTCTTAAGCAGCACGTTTAGATTTCGTTAAAAAAATCTAGAAAATGACCCTTTTTTCCTTGTCTAGAGTGGCCTTACCCTTTAAATGTAGTAGTGTTTCATTTTTTAATATTATTTATAACCCTTTTTAGAACATTTTAAAAGTAAGTTGGGATAATCCGAAAGAATGAAGTAAATTTTGTATTATTATTAATTAAAGATGACTTTTGCACAGTCAACTAAAATATTCGCTCCAGTTCTATCTGAACCTCACAGACTCAGTCATATTATTTATACAAGTTGAAGTTAGCGAAGTTTGAACACACGAATTCGCTGTAAAAAAAACAGTAGCAAAACGTTGGTAGCACTCACCAAGTGGGCCAACAACAGACTCCACGAGCACAGGCGCAGAATGAGCAAGAACTCCAGTGTGAAGAACACCTGGGGCAGCGCTAGCCACGGCGAAGGCCAGGCACAAAACTCCAATCTGCAACAAAGACACAATGACGTAGTAACTCACTTTTCAACTTTGCAAATTATCCAACACTTACAAAAGCTTTCATTGTGTGTGTTTGGTTTGACTGTCAGTACACGAATGATTTTTGGTTCGCCTTCCACTGCTTTTATACCTCTCTATCGTCCTTCAGGGGCCACATCGTCGTGTGCTAACTGGATCCACTGCCGAAAAATTATTCTAATTTACATCAGATCAACCAGCCTCACCTAATTCAAATGATGCTGGACGAGAATTTAAAGAGCAGTCGTTTGCATATGACAATACGATAATTTTAACCGATAATCGATCAACACGTTTCATATTTATTTCTCATTAACATAGCAAAAACTATTGAAACCTTCATACAGCAGCAGAAAAACTAACAGTTTTTTGTCTTTTGAAGTAGCTGTAGGTTTAATTAAAGTCTAAAAATACAAAGAAAATATTTAATTAAATATTTAAAGGCCTAACTTTCTATATTACTATTATTATATGCGTAATGAACTATATTGATGACGAAAATTAAATAATATATGTTAGGTATTTCATACATATTTTTTTTCAAGCGTAGAATAAATTAAAGTTAATTAATTCATTTACATTTTATAGAATAAATTATTTCAAAATTGGTTGTAAACAAGAATAAAGAACATATTTTTGGTTCACTTGATTTAATAACCGTCAATAAGTCAATAAATTATACTACTGTTTTCGCATTCCACAAAATTAAAAACACTGTTTTTTATACTTCTTTTCCACTAAATATAAATTTCAGTGAGAGCTTCTGAGTACCTACTTTTCAAATGTAATTTATTATGAGTAAGCACCATTAAAAAAATTATTTTCTTTACGTTACAAGTGGATCTATTCATACTTTTACTCGCAGATTTTCACTCATTTGAAATAATGTTTTTAAGTAAGGGCTTTCCACTAAAATATTTTTTTTACAATTTTTATAAAAAGTTGACAATTACGTTCTCATTTGTCAAAGTTAACGTTTTCTGTTTAACAATAAAACAATAACTTTGTTGCGCGTTTTCAATGGCAATACACGAAAAAGAACTTGTCATATTGACAATACAAATTTATTTTCAGTACTTACACGTTTTTGAATGATTTAAGATGCAATGTATGTATCACGAGCGTAAAGTGTCTTTGTTCCTCTTACACTATTGCAGCGTAAATTTGAACTTTGAAGAAAATTTTTAAAAATCTCAATTTAAAAATTATAATCTTTTGAGAAATGTAATAAACGTTAAAATTAATACCTTAACTCAATCTTCCAAAAAATTAAACAAATATATTAGAAGACCTTATTGCAATGATGTGTTGTACAACTACACGCTCGCTTTACACAGTTTTACTGTCGTACTTTTAACCTAAAATATTTATAACTATTTTCGAGCTATTTTTTTATAGTAAAAATCTGTTATCGACTGTGGGATTTTATTTATTTGATACTCTGCACAACAGGAACTTAATCCTAAATACAGTTGATGCTCAAACACTGTCTCATTTTTTTGACATTTACTAAAATAAATAAATAAAATAAATATATCATTATGCCTTTTACCCATTACTGGGTGTGGCACTCTACCTAAGCAGATCTCGGTAAGTGATATATTTTGTCGCGTGAAATGCGGTTACCAACCGTCAAATCACGGCCCTCAAAGATATTAGTGGAGAGGGAGCCACACATTTTCATTTACATTTACGTTTACATTTACATTTACTGTTATTAATAATTAAAAATAAAAGTCATTTTTCGTTTGTTTATTACTCTTGCATAACAAACAATTGAGCAATAAGTACATACTCATTAGATACAGTTTTTAATACTTAACATTTTATGTCATTTTTGGTCTAATTTAATTAGGGAAGCAACAATTATTATATGAAAGAAACACCATTGGATTTTCTTTGTTTCATATTTTAATTCCACACTCGGTATAAAATTATTGAAGGATTTAAAAAAAAATCATTAAATTTAATAATATGGTCATTGATCATCTAGTAGAAATTTTTTTATTGAATGTTAATTTGTTAGTTTTGAGAATAAAATTAATTAATCGTAATCAAGCCTATTATTATGTCTGAGGCTTTTTTTGTCATATTTTTCCAACAATTATATAGGATGTTACACAACTTAGAGCAAAAAATTAAAGGGTATATTCTGTACGACGTGCTGATCATGAAACTAAAAGAATTTTTTTTTAAATCGCAAAACTATTTTCCATGTTTCCCAGTCCAAAATTTTTCATTGCCACTGCCACTGGGTGTATGATTATGTTAAAGTTATTAATTAAATAAAATTCTATTATAAATAACTGCTAATAATTGAATTGTGTAATTATTCTTTCGTAGTTGATACCTACTTCATTGTTTGTGTTTAATAGGAAAGCGAATCCAGTGCAGTACTACAAAAAATGTTTTAGGTTAACAACCCTTAATTTTTCGAATTTAAAAACAATTCTGTTTGTTTCATGATCAGCACGTCGTACAGAATATACCCTTTAATTTTTGCTCTAAGTTGTGAAACACCCTGTATATCAGTACTGAGAAGTGAGAGGTGGTGAGATTTAAATCCGCGAAATCTTGACTGGTAGTCGCAAGTTTATCCATTGGATTACAATTTCCTGTAATATAACTAGGGTTTACATATACTGTACTAAGCATATGATTACTCTAAATAAATAAATAATAGATCATTTTTATATAAAAACTGAGTATTTATTAATAAATGACGTCATATTGAGATACAGATATATGAGAAACAATGAGTATTATAAACGAACACAATCATTCAAAAAGCACGGTCAACAATCTTCCTCTACCAGCCCTTCAACCCCAAACCAAGTCCAAGACCCAGAGGAGCAATACCAGGAGCAGCAATCAAACCAATGGGAGCAGTGATGCCAACTAATCCAGGGCTAACAGCAGCAGAAACAATTCCACCAGGTTGAGGAGCAGCAATCAGAGCACCAGCTTGTCCTTTAGTAGCGATAGCACTTCCGTCTGGTCCAAGAACAGTAGCTCCAGCCGCGGGGCCCTGCAGGATGGCACCGGGGTTCGCGGGGCCTACCAGAGTAGCGGCGCCTCCTAGGAGGAGACTTGGAGCGGCGGCAGCGCTTGCCACAACCACAAAGAGAACTACGATCTGTAAAAAATATAACCTTAGGTGTTGTTGATTGAAGGTTGATGAATAATCATGTCGAATTTTGTCAGAGGATGGATTTGATTTAGTGAAATGAGGAAGGAAGGCTACTATGACGTAGTGGATATAATGTGTGGCTACCGAGCAAGAGATGGCGCGTTTAAATCTCATTGATTTCAACTAACTTCATTTTTATTACAAATTAATAAATCAATTTCATCTGTCTCATGATAAAATTTCCAAATCTGTAAAATAAATAAAATAAATATATCATCACGCCTTTTACCCATCACTGCGTGTGGCACTCTGCCTAAGCAGATCTCGGTAAGTGATATATTTTTTCGCGTGAAGTGCGGTTACCAGCCGTCAAATCACGGCCCTCAAAGATATTAGTGGAGAGGGAGCCACAGGGGTAGATTTAAATTGGTGAAAATTGTTTGTCGGCTGTGGGGATCGAACCAGGGTTCTCAAGATCCACAGGCCGACTCGATACCACTGAGCCATCTACCAAATCTGTAACAATCTCAAATGTTTAGATTGTAAAACTTTACTTGTTATAATGTTTTTTCTAATTTGTTATCAACAATTGTTTTTGGGGTAGGTGGTTCAGTGGATCTTGAGAACCCTGGTTCGATCCCCACAGGGGACAAACAATTTTCACCAATTTAAATCTACTCCTGTGACTCCCCCTCCATTAATATATTTGAGGGCCGTGATTTGACTGCTGGTAACCGCACTTCAGACGAAAAAATATATTACTTACCGAGGCCTGCTTAGGAAGAGTGCCACACCCAGTAATGGGTAAATGGCGTGATGATATATTTATTTATTTTATTTCTGTTGTATTAAAAATTCACCAATTTAAAAATTTACCTCTGTGGCTCTCTCTCCACTAATATCTTTGAGGGCCGTGATTTGACTGCTGGTAACCGCACTTCATGCGAAAAAATATATCACTTACCGAGGCCTGCTTAGACAGAGTGCCACACCCAGTAATGGGTAAATGGCGTGATGATATATTTACTTATTTTATTTCTGTTGTATTAAAAATGATGTGATGGTTATGTTTGAATGTTTTGGATTGGAATTAAATTCCTGTCCAACACGAGTAAATACTTACCATGGAATTCATTTTGAATTAGTTGGAGAGGTTTTCTTAGTTGGAACAAGAACTGGAGGAATATGATTCTGCAGAGTTAAACAGCACTTATATATAGTTGAATTACTGACCTTCCTATTCCTTCAAACTTAAGAGTATTCGCAAAATATGGTGATAATTACATCACATTTACTACATATTCTTTCGTACGCCTATGACACTCCTATACATCGTACATTTCATGCATTATTTACAATCTAAGCCTACTTGCATCTTTCTGCACATATGCTACAAAATTCTGCGATAATCTTCTCAATATATTATATGTCAATATGTTTTTAAAATATACAGATAATGCTGATTTAATATTTCTAATTGTTACATAGTGAATATAAATTAATTAGATTGTACATAACATTGAACTTGAAGTATATGCGACCTTAAATATATTCGTACCGAATTTAATTCGAAAAAATGTTTCAACTTTGATGACAACAATAATGTTGGTACTACTAACTAGGGTTGTGCCGTGGTCAATTGACCAAAAATATATGACAACCAAATAATACGGTCAAATAATCTAAATGGAACCGCCACGACATCAGTTGTTCAATAGAAATAGCTACTGACTATTATTACATGAATATATCTAGTTTGGTATTCTGGGTTCTGGAGAATTTGCTTACTTTACTTTACCAATAAAATAAATACATATTATTTCATTTCATTACGTCTTTTACTTTATTTTCCCCTTTATTTTGAGTTTGATGTGGTTTTGTTTATTATTTGTTGTTGGTTTTTCATTTTCAGTAATATTGGATGTAATAAACAGTACTATATAAATAAATTACAATTTTAATTGTAAAAATAAATAAATAAATATATCATCACGCATTTTACCCATTACTGAGTGTGGCACTCTGCTGTAAGCAGATCTCGGTAAGTGATATATTTTGTTGCGAAAAGTGCGGTTACCAGCCGTCAAATACGGCGCCCAAAGATATTAGTGGAGGGGGAGCCACAGGAGTAGATTTAAATTGGTGAAAATTGTTTGTCGGCTGTGGGGATCGAACCAGGGTTCTCAAGATCCACAGGCCGACTCGATACCACTGAGCCACCTAACCCATTAATTAATTAATTAATTGTGATTTTTATTAAATGTTTCTTGGTCAATTGACCGGTCAAATAGTCGCTCAATTGACCGAAAAATATTTGACTGGTCAAATGCACAACCCTACTACTAACCCACGTTTAGATACATATTAGCAAGTCAACGATTTGTTTACAAACATTACAATTGCAAATAATTTTTTTAGGATTAAATTATAAACATGATTTTAAAGTATTTTTTACGTAAGGGTGAAAATAATAACATAGAGGGTAATTACTTTGTTTACAATCTAAAAATAGATTATATATCTTTCTTGTCTCTTGTCAACCTACTAATATAATAAATCTGATGCAATTTTCCATAAAATTAAACTTTACAGCAACGTGATATCTCCAGGACCTGCTTCTAGGCAAGGACATGTTTACCACTAGTATATAAACCCCGGTTGATTATTAAAAGACATACAAACCACCTCAGTTGTTTATTCAGTTTAGTAGCAAGCTAACTAATCACAAAAATCACCATGAACGCTTTGGTACAAAAATCGAAATAATATGTGAAAAACTGTAAATAATATGATCTGTTTGTTGCAGAGCTTCACCGTCTTCTGCGTTGTTGTTGCTGTTGCTGCCGCTCACCCAAGTGGTATCATTGGTGCTGGAATCGGGCCCATCGGCATCGGTAAGTCCGATATAAGTCGTTCATATTATGGGGTTAAGAAATTTAGATTTTGTAAATGACTACATTTTTACATCAGTCAAAAGTTTAGTTCGTGAAGTCTTTTATTGCGTTAATGCTTATTATGATCGTTTCATTCAAATTAGTCGTGAGTTTTTTTCAGATTTGATATGTCAAGTAGTGCCATCTTTTGATTTTTATTTCAATTAAATGAAAGTGACCACATTATCAAGTTACAAAAGCAACCTTAAATATTTAAAAATAAAACAACCTTAAAATATTTGAAAATTGAAGTTTATGTGGTAAAATGAAATACATTTAATGGAATTGGATATTTTTTATACATGCAATATTATTAAGTTAGATTCTGTCAGTTACGACGTATCTCGTTAGAAGCGCTAGTTGACGTGCCCCGTTCTGTGAAATTGAAACTAGGAATATTAATGACATATGAAATGGCCATAATAAACGTAGCGCAATTCAATAAAGTTGGACATTGTTTTAACAAAGATGGCTACTACAATTTCTGTTTTGTGTAGATTATTTTCGTAACACATGCACAAGAAACACGTTCTTATTCCCTAATTTTAGAGAGAGAAACACTGCTTTTCTCCCCTAGGGAGAGAAATATAGTGTTTCTCTCCCTAGGGACATGTTTCTCTCCCTAGAGACTTCGATTATTAGTTATTTGTGGCGTTTTCTAGGTAACTAGTTACGCAACCCATATTTGACATTTGTCCCGATAAGACAGTAATTTTTGTGCACTTGTTACGAAAAGTATAATATGCTTCACGGGAGGGCGCGATTACAGTCAATTTTAATATAAAATTGAACATACATTTTTAACTCAGCTTTGAAACGAAAATATACAATAAAAAAATTGTCATTTAACATGTTATATCATATTGATGTAATAATTTCAATGGAAGTATATTTATTACATTTTTCTCAAAAATTTAATTTGAATTAATTCTATTTTGAATGAACCCTCCTTATTTGTAGATACTCATACAAATACATACCGTAGAATTGAAATATACAGGGTGTTTCACAACTTAGAGCAAAAAATTAAAGGGTGTATTCTGTACGACGTGCTGATCATGAAACAAAAAGATTTTTTTTTAATTCGAAAAATTAAGGGTTGTTAACCTAAAACATTTTTTGTAGTACTGCACTGGATTCGTTTTCCTATTAAACACAAGCAATGAAGTAGGTATCAACTACGAAAGAATAATTAAACATTTCAATTATTAGCAGTTATTTATAATAGAATTTTATTTAATTAATAACTTTAACATAATCATCCACCCAGTGGCAGTGGCAACGAAATATTTTGGACTGGGAAATATGGAAAATAGTTTTTGTTTCATGATCAGCACGTCGTACAGAATATACCCTTTAATTTTTTGCTCTAAGTTGTGAAACACCCTGTATAACTGGAAATACACTGGTATTGTTTTAATATAATGATTGTTGCTTCCCTAATTAAATAGACCAAAAGTGTAAATACAAAAATGTTAAGTATTAAAAACTACATTTAATGAGTATCTACTTTTTGTTTGCTTGTTACTCTTGCATAAAAAACAATTGAGTAACAAGCAGATACCTATTAGATGCAGTTTTTAATACTTTTGTGGATTTACATTTTTGGTCTAATTTAATTAAGAAAGCAATAATAGTCTTATTAAAAAAATATCTATTGTATTTCCTATGTTACATACACGCGGTATAATCGAATGTCAGTAAACTGAAAACTATTATCAGAAAAAATGATCTAAAACTAGTTTAACGAATTTACAAAATTTCTGTTAGAATTTAATAAGGTCATTGGTATTTATTGAACCATCAGAACCTTGTATAACGAGTATACAACAACATCATTCCCACCAAATCTCTTGAAAGATCTTCCGAAACAAGTAGAATTGGCATGTCATTATACTATTAAGTTTTTACGATCCGATATGAATATGTAAAGATTACGTGCGAAGCAGGTACAATTTGTTGACTTTCTCTACATGCCATTGACCTTAACCGCTTAACCCGCGATCCTAACAAGTGTTACACATCATAAGTTGTGATGTGAGTAATCATGTGTTTGCGCAATCGCTTTAAATCAATGTCGTTATCTATTCCGCATTGTAACATAACATTACGTTATATTCCATTCAATGAACTCTTCAAACATTTACTTTACAAATTTTTTTACAACCCCATCAGAATAGTTATTTGTGTATTAAGAGCGTAAAGTGATTCTTTGTTACTCGAGCACGGCAATAGTGTAAGAGGAACAAAGACACATTACGCTCGTGATACACACATAATTTTTTCTACGATTGCATCTTAAAATTATTAAAAAACGTATGTCTACTGAAAATAAATTCGTTCTGTCAACTGTCAATATGACAAGTTTCTATTTTGTTTGTATCCCTGATAACTATTGAAATCAGCTCGCATTTAATATCTTTTTCGCGCGTTGCCATTGGAGAGGCGCAAAAAAGATATTTTTCGATTGTTCCACAGAAAACGTCAACTTTACGATGACAAATGAGAGCGTAATTGTCAATTTTTCATAGCAATCGTAGAAAATAGTTATTTGTGTATTAAGAGCGTAAAGTGATTCTTTGTTACTCGAGCACGGTAATTGCAGCGCGAGCCGAAGGCGAGGGCTGCAATAGTGTAAGAGGAACAAAGACACTTTATGCTCGTGATACACACATAATTTTTTCTACGATTGCATCTTAAAAACGTATGCGTACTGAAAATAAATTCGTTCTGTCAACTGTCAATATGAAAAGTTTCTGTTTTGTTTGTATCCCTGGTAACGCGCATTTATAATCTTTTTCGCGCGTTGCCATTGGAAACACACGCATTTAACGTCTTTTTCGCGCGTTGCCATTGGAGACGCGCAAAAAAGATATTTTTCGATTGTTCCACAGAAAACGTCAACTTTACGATGACAAATGAGAGCGTAATTGTCATCTTTTCATAGCAATCGTAGAAAAAGTATATTTTCTTCACTCAGTAGAAAGCAGAAAGTGATACTTTTCATTCCTGACGAAGAAAATACATTTTTCTTCCCTAGTAAAGCTATTTGTGATTTAACATTAGTGACATCAAGGTCAAAATATCTGTCAAAAGAATAATAAATCTTATCTATAGTCCATTTCAGTTAAGTTAAGTAGAGCCAATCATTTATGTCTTCTAAAAATAAATAAATAAAAATAAATATATCATCACGCCTTTTACCCATTACTGGGTGTGGCACTTTGCCTAAGCAGATTTCGGTAATTGATATATTTCTTCGCGTGAAGTGCGGTTACCAACCGTCAAATCACGGCCCCAAAGTTCACAAAACTAAAAAATTGATGATATGAAAAGTAATAATGTTTGACATTCACCTCTAATTAATCAAATTTCAATTTAGATTATTCAATACATTATGTAATTTTGTTTAACTAATTAGTTAATTACATTTTTCTCTTTGACGGCTGGTAACCGCACTTCTCGCGAAAAAATATATCACTTACCGAGATCTGCTTCGGCAGAATGCCACACCCAGTAATGGGTAAAAGGCGTGATGATATATTTATGTATAATTTGTTAATTACATTTTTCTGTTTTCTAAATTATTTATCATACTTTATCGTGTAACAAATTATATTATTATGGACGATAAGCCTGAACCATTATGAAATCATAAATGGCGCAATAATTAAAATTATTTATTTTATTTATGTTAAAACGGTCGCGTGCACAATGCCATTTACTGCATTCTTAACTGGAATAGAGTATCAATTTCTAATTTATTTCCAAAAATAGTATCTTCTGATGAGGTAGTGAAACAAATTATATGTATACCTCGTAAAGAAATTCCAAACCGTATTATTTGACACGCAACATTCATTTCAATGTCTTCTTCAGCTGGCCCCGGCCTCATTGGCGGCGCTCCTCTGGGCCTTGGATTGACTTCTGGAATTGTCGCTGCACCAGCTATCGCAGTCCCTGGAATCACTGGTGTCTCTCGCATCTCTGGAATTTCTGGAATCTCTGGAGTCTCTGCCATCAGATCTGGTGGTATTATTGCTGGTCCAGGACTCATTGGCAAAACCATTTTGTAAATTTTTCCATGATGTGGAATGGAATAGTAACTTATTCTTATATAAGCGCTGAAATTGTGACTTAGTTCTAATAAGGTATTATTCCATTATGGTTTTTTGTGGCTATGATTCATTCTATAAGTTGTCAAATGTCTTAAATTTAGTTCATTCCTATGCATGTTTTTCTTTAATGTTGTATAGATATTTTTATAATAAAATTTGCGTATTAAATAATTGTTGTTGTCGCCATGAATATTAACTCTCTAGAGCAGTGGTTTCCAAACTTTTTCTCTCAGCGGCCCCTTTTTTCCGTAAAAAATTGTCGCGCCCCCCTCATTTTTTATAACAGCCAACTTCAAAAATCGTAAATAATTTATTTTATAGAATACAAAAAAATGAGTACTATAGTATATAAGATATTTTTATCTTTTTCTCACCCTAAAATTATGTTTATTACATCATAATAATAGAACAAAATAATGTAACAACATTTATAAACATAAAATTGTAATAAGATTCGAAATTGTATTTAATTTAAATTAGGCATATTTAATACAATATAATCATAATTTTTGAGTGTGCTGAATGGGCGCTTGTTTTTCAGTTTCTCGAACCGGGGAGTCATTGAACATATCGCCACTCGCAATTCTTTTTCAACGAATAATCGAGTTCTATATTTTGTCTTTAAAACAGCTACAGCGGAAAAGCCTGTTTCACACAAATAAGATATTACGAAACGTAATAAAATTTCTAAGGCTTTGTTTGTTAAAATAGGGATATTTTACTGCGAGCGCGAGTTAGAAACACGTGTGTGCTATGATGTAAATGGAGAATGTGTTCATAAGCCTCAATTATATTTTTATATAGCGCGCCCCCCTTGAAACAATATCGCGCCCCCGGAAGGGGGCGCGCCCCACAGTTTGGAAACCACTGCTCTAGAGCAGTAGTTCATAACATTTTAGTCATTGCGGACCCCCAACTCTGAAATCACGTATGTTATAGTGATTTTTAAATAAGAACTGATATAATAAAGACCTCAAATGTTTAAATTTAATGATGTTTAAAAGTGTTTTTAAAATATCTATTTTTAAGGGAGAAAATGAAAAAATTTTGTTTCTGACTCTGATAACGATAAAATAACATTCTTGTAATATTTGAAATATCTAGCTTTGTAAACGATTATATAATTTTAATTACCTATGTATAACCATATAAAATTACTAAAACAAATATAAATAAATAAATATATCATTACGCCTTTTACCCATTACAGGGTGTGGGCACTCTATCGAAACAGCTCTCGGTAAGTGATATATTTCTTCGCGTGAAGTACGGTTACCAACCGTTAAATAACGGCCCCCAATGATGTTAGTGGAGGGGGAGCCACAGGAGTAAATTTAATTTGGTGAAAATATTTTGCTGGCAAGTATTAAAACACAAGTATCTGTACTATATCGGAAAAATTAAATATTTCAGTTAAAACTTGAGATAACGTTTTAAGTTTTGCGAAACCGTTGTGAACTTTCAGGAACTTCTAGGGTTCCGCGGAGCCCCGATTAAAGAATTACTACTCTAGAGGACTTCACCGATTGACATGCACATATATCGCTTAAAACATCACGATAGTATAAGGACAAATTTACAATTAATGTGTGAAAAATCTTACTTTGACTCGTCAGAATTCGTGGCGACAACTGTAATACAGATTTTGTTTTATCTCTCGAGAGGGAAAACTAATTTTTCTACAACCATTAAAAAAAGTAGGCGTTTTTGAACTTATTTTTATTATGAAAGTTGCAGATTTTTGCACTAGTGCAAAAATGTGAATTATTTCTGCACTAGTGCAGAAAAGTAATTTAATATAAATAAACTCTATACAGTATACTTTCTATTAATATTTATGGAAGCAAATTTAATGTTGCAGCATTTGCTTCTTCTATAATGTCTATAGAATCTAATACGTGTTCGCCACTCGATTCAAACATTTTTTATAATTGAAAGCACGGAGAAATTTTTCCTCATTATCAACAAAATAATTGAGTTAGTTTGTCATTGTCAGTTGTCATGGATACATTAAACCAGGTATCTTTCTAAAGTTTCTAAATTAATACAAAATTTCAGAGATGTTACAATTACTGAAATTTGTTTTATTGTTTTTATCAAAATATGGTAGAAAAAATAGTGTACGCAACTCGTGCAAAAAGGGGTTTTTTTGAATGAGTGGTCCGTTGCTGCATGAGCGAAGCGAATGCTGCAAGACCGCGAGTTCAAAAAAACCCATCTTTCTGCACTTGATACGTAAATAACTATTTCCTCACTATTACGTGAAAAAAACTATTAATAAGTTTTTTGTACATGTCGCGAAAAATAGTTATTTGTGTATTAGGAGCGTAAAGTGATTCTTTGTTACTCAAGCTCGCGCTGCATTAGTGTAAGAGGAACAAAGACACTTTACGCTCGTGATACACATATCATTTTTTCTACGATTGCATCTGAAATTATTAAAATAAACGTATACATATTGAAAATAAATATTTGATATGTTTGTATTTCCGGTAACTAGTGAAATAAGCGCGCATTTGATATCTTTTTCGCAAGTTGCCATTGGAGACGCGCGACAAAGTTATTTTTCAATTGTTCAACAGAAAACGTCAACTTTACGATTACAAATGTGAACGTAATTGTGAAGTTTTCAATCGTAGAAAAAAATATATTTAACAACAAAGACAAAATTAATTGTCATCCAACACTTGGTGAAACAAGGTTTAATAAAACCTCTGACGATGCCCTCATAAGGTGACTTGGAGACTGAATTTTGTGAAACATAGCCAAGTGTTTATTTTATATTTTTTATTAAAAAGATATTTGTTATTTGAATAAGATTCTATAGTAAAGTTTCGTGGAAACAATGCGTAGTTTAAGCAGAGCTAGCAGTTAATTTACTCGGTAAAAATAGGGCAAAAATATAATGAATAAATGTGAATCCATTATTCAGAGTTGCTTGCATTCACGGCCACGGTTGCATTCCGTTGCAGAATTTGCTCGTGTTTGCTCGTAATTCTCAGACAATTTTTCCACCGTGGCTCACCTTGAGCCACGCCTAGCACTGCATATCCTGTTAGCGCCAAGTTTCCTATTTCCCTCGTCAACGCAAATAAAAATCACACAACACATACGCTACTCGGCAAATCAATTTACATTTTAATGGTTGTATGACTGATTCCTTGCAAGGTAACAATCGTTAATATATAGTCGACGTGTCATTGAAATGTTTATTATTTATAGAAATGGAAAACTTATTACGGTTTCTCTAACAGCTCTAAGGCAATTAGATAATTGACCATCTAACAGTTATTCACAGAACACAAAAGATCATTTGTATCATTACAATTAATAAGTCACTGATTGACATATGTCAAATAATATTAGCGTTCACTGACAAAGTTAAAACATTAATTGTAAGTACTAAATAAAAGTAAACTATTCAATTACAATTAATATAACAGATACATTATTTTGTTTGTGTTTTTTATGAAAGTTTAACATATTTGTTACTGTTAATTTAAATATCAACTAGAATTTTATATAACTACAGTATTTAGAAAATTTGGTGGTTAAAAAAAAGAAGCAAACCTACATAACATTATATTTAGACGATTTCTTTATGTATATATTCCTTTTTATAGTTCTCTTTAAATGTAATTTCTCACTAATATTATCGTGCTATTAATTGTAATTTGGATTGAAAGTTTTAAGCAGGGTTCGTAAATATCATGATATTTATAATAAATATCAAAATATCTGATATATAGGATATATATCAGATAAATATCACTTTTTGGATATTTATTTTTTAATTTTAGTTTTTGTACACATTTAGAAAAACTGAAAAATTAGAAAAATTTCACTTTTCCGGAGGCTATATCTCAAAAACTAAACAAGATATGGAAATGCGCTCAACGGCGTTGAATTCCCCGTGTTCGAATTGACTTATAAGCAAATTTTCATACAATTTTATGCAATTTAATATTTTTAATTATTGCCTAAGGGGTACCCCTTTGGTTTTTTCAGATTTTAATTCAATTTTCCCAAAAATCCTTAATCGTAGGATTATTAAAACGAAAATTTACATACATATGTATTTTGACCCACTGAATCCAGTGGTGCAATCTTCAAATGCATATGACTTCTGGTTTTCGAGAAAATGTTAAAAAACCGCTTTTTGCGATTTTTTTGGCGGAAAATAGAAAAAAAATAAAAATCGCTGAAACTATGTTTATAAGTTAACTGAAGCACGAGAAAATTAATGCCGTTGAGCGCGTTTTAATATCACATTTAGTTTTCGAGATATAGCCTCGGAAAAGTAGAAAAACTGAAAAATTCGATAAATTTCACTTTTCCGGAGGCTATATCTCAAAAACTAAACAAGATATGGAAATGCGCTCAACGGCGTTGAATTCCCCGTGTCCGAATTGACTTATAAGCAAATTTTCATACAATTTTATGCAATTTAATATTTTTAATTATTTCCTAAGGGGTACCCCTTTGGTTTTTTCAGATTTTAATTCAATTTTACCAAAAATCCTTAATCGTAGGATTATTAAAACGAAAATTTACATACATATGTATTTTGACCCACTGAATCCAGTGGTGCAATCTTCAAATGCATATGACTTCTGGTTTTCGAGAAAATGTTAAAAAACCGCTTTTTGCTATTTTTTTGGCGGAAAATAGAAAAAAAATAAAAATCGCTGAAACTATGTTTATAAGTTAACTGAAGCACGAGAAAATTAATGCCGTTGAGCGCGTTTTCATATCACATTTAGTTTTCGAGATATAGCCTCGGAAAAGTAGAAAAACTGAAAAACTCGAAAAATTTCACTTCTCCGGAGGCTATATCTCAAAAACTATTTCATATTTTTATATAATGGATATATATCATTGCAAAAATATGACGATATATATCAAAATAAATATCATGATATATATCGATCGATATATATCTTCGAACCCTGGTTTTAAGATACTGTTACTAATTGATAATTGTTACTAATTTGATAGCTATGCAGTAGTTTATCTCTGACATATTAAATCAATTGCAGTTTGAGACAGAGTATAATTTCAACTTTATAAAATGTCAATAACAATGTTATAAAAGTACATATAATATTTCATAGAGTTTATTTGTTGATACTCGTAGTTTACAGTATGTTTGCGTCTACCAGGCATGATGGAGGCCGAGGCCGAGGACAACAGGGACATGAATGGGGGTGTAGTCAACAGAGGCGGCACTGGGTCCCACCAGAGCTGCATTGTGAGTGAGTGTGAGCGCCGGACCTGCGACCTCAGAGCGCAGCACTCCTCCGGGAGAGATTACGCCTGCAGCGATGACTCCCCCAGGAGTCGCTGCCACCAGACCGCTTCCCAAGTGACCGGCCACCTGCAACAAATATGCAGCGAGTCAGTAGCGCCGGAGGAGACCATCCTACATCCTTACAATTATTTGTTATTTCATTTGACTTGCTACATATAGATAGGTACTTTAGCCGCTTTACTAAATTTATTAATTCAGATTAAGCTTACAGTAATACAACTAGTTATTCCTACTTGTATCTACATTTATTATTTCATCTTTTCTTTATCTACATTCTAAGTTCGTCTCATCTTTTATTCACGCAACAAACATTCAATCATATCCATCCATTTATTCTTAGATCAATCTTTCACCCTCAATTTTAATAATATACACTTGTTGCACCAATCTTTCATTTCACAAATAAATTAAAATATTTACTGAAATTTATTTATGCTGCAACTAAATTTCACCAATTTTACTTCATCAGTCCTCATTCAACATACATTCCACAAATAAATAAATCCTAATAACAACAAAGACAAAATTAATTGTCATCCATACACTTGGTGAAACTAGATTTAATAAAAAATATTAAATAAACACTTGGCAAAGTCTCACAAAATTCAGCCTCCAAGTCACCTTATGAGGGCATCGTCAGAGGCTGGCCAGCACAGTTAGTAACCATAGACGCGTTTCGCTCTTATTAGAGCTCATCAGTATGGTATAACTCACTTCTTCACCTAGAACAAAGTTCACGTGAAGAAGCTGGTGACGAAGAACTGTGCCAGCAGAGAATAAGATCTCTAACAAACGGTAAGATGACTTGAGAAGTTCTGTTAAATAAATCCTAGCTAGCTAGCAAACACATTAACTCCACATTTATTCATTAGATTTATCTTGCATTAAAGCTTCACCAAACATTTCTACACATTTACATCATTCGCATTCATAATTCCTTTCATACAAATTCGTGTATTCCTTCCTCATTCATATCCAATCATTTATTCCTTTCTCATCCACTTTCAGTTTTACCAGCAAACACTTGTTTTATCAATCTTTCACTGAACATACATTCCTCAGAAAAATAAATCTTACTAGCTAGAATAGTTTATCTACTTTTCATTCATAATTCCTTTCATACAAACTTGTTCATTGTCTACGCATTTTCTCATTCTTAATTAATAATAAATGAGTATTAATTTGATTGACGTGATGTAAGAATGTTTAGTCATAAGTATGTAAATGAGATTTTCACGAACGTCTTTGGCTTGGCTGCATCAGTGCATCTTCTCAATAGAGACTTGTGTTGTGTAGTGGAGTATCTCAACAGGATATGTTATAAATAAATAAAGCCTTTTGGAATTTAAATCTGTTGCTGAAAACTGAATTTTCATTTGTATGCAAATAACAGCATCGATATGCTAATTTAAAAACAAAGCGAACGAAAAGATTACATGAGCTTTGTCAATCAATATGCAAACAAGTCAAATGTTTGCAAATATTTTTCTGCTACGAATAATTAACATTTTCTTTCTTATTAGTATTTTACCAGAGGTGCTCCAAGGAGACCGGCATCTACGGAGGCTGCAACGGCCACAGCAACAACGAAAAGCACCTTAAATAAAACAAATTATTTACAATTAAAACTTTATAACTATTTTATATGATCTTACTAGTTTCATGGTAATGCAACAAAAATATTATTTGCAATAAGTAAGACAGTGTTGCATCAGTCCTTTTATACTACAACCACACCTAAATTAACCTGCAACGTGATCAATTACTACAAGATATTTTTAATGTAAATAACAATTAAAATAGTACATATTGAAATTTATCGTGGAATTCTGTGATAAATCTATACATTTAAAGAACTGCAAAATGTAAATAATGAACAAAATTACATTAATATTTATTGATAAGTAGAAAATATTTCATAAAAATTAAATAATTTGAAGGATAATTTGGAATCTGTTTTTCGATAAATAAATGTAGTTTTCTTTTTGTCAAACCAAGATAAATATCCTGTTGAAGAATTACTAAGAATGAATGCTAGAAAACAGATATATTTGCATTCACGATAATTTGAATATATTTGACATTCCTTCAGATGCTAATTATATTATCTGTGTTAATTTAGGAAACTTCGAAATCACCTTTCCGTTGCGAATTTGTTCTTGGAATTAATTTTCCATGAGAGAACCAAGAGCTTCGACAGCTCCGAGAATTCTATAAGGAGAAACCAGCGACGAAGATGATGGTCACGAGGATCTGTCCAAAAATAATTAGCCTAATTAGGCTAATTAATGACTAATTTTTATTTTTGGACATTAGAATGTGTGTATATAATAGGATATTATATTTTTTAACAAAATAAAAACTTTTAGTTTTTAACTTATTTATTATCATTTCAAAATTATATACAAATAAATAAATAAAATAAATATATCATCACGCCTTTTACCCATTACTGGGTGTGGCACTCTGCCTAAGCAGATCTCGGTAAGTGATATATTTTTTCGCGTGAAGTGCGGTTACCAGCCGTCAAATCACGGCCCTCAAAGATATTAGTGGTAGATTTAAATTGGTGAAAATTGTTTGTCGGTTGTGGGGATCGAACCAGGGTTCTCAAGATCCACAGGCCGACTCGATACCACTGAGCCACCTACCCCATAAAAATATATACAAGTAGAATATATTTATTTTAAATAATAAAAACTATATTTTAAATTAATAATTTACAATAACTCTCACATATTTATTCTTGAAGAACTAGACATATTATAATAAGATGTATGTTTTCGCAAACAACTTATTACAATATATGTTATTCTTAAAGAATAAATATGGTATCAAAATCGTCAGAATAACATCTATACTTACGAAAGGCACTATATTCTATTAATATTTATTGATATTTTACTCAAAAATACTAACTTTCTAGCAGCAATTTACATTAAATTATTGTATAACAATCGTTTCCAATATTTCACATCAGTTCTAAAAGCTTACTTTGCAATATGCCCAAACCATCTCAACTGACAATAAAAAATATAGTTACTCAGTAATTATGAATATTTGTTAATTACGATACATATATTTTATGACAATAATACAACTATTTATTTTTTATCGAACTTATAATTATTATATTTTTCTAAAAATATATCTCTGCAGTTAATAGAAACTTTAAGTTTAGAACATAATAAGAAAACTCCTGAAAGTTTTCGATGTAAGGAGTAAATTTCTTCTGGCGGAGGACTCAAGCGATGTGCCAACATCGTAGGCACAAGTTGCTGAATTTGTTTGGTAGTGTCTTGTTTTGAGAAATCAAATTCTTCCTCAGCTCGGAAGATTTCTGCGAGAATCATTACTGCATCTACGTGTGCTTCTTCCATTATCTACAATTTAAATCAATCATTCAACCAGCATTCCTTCTTATTCTGTAAACTCGTTCATTATCTCTTATCGATCAATAAATTAATTACAACTCTTACTTTTTTCATAATTATTCTATAGATACAATAAGATGCACATGTATAGGAAAATCAAGAACTGTAAAAGCTACAACTTCCGGTCAATTACGCAGAAGTTGAAGATGAATTAATTCATATAAGCAATAAAGATAAATTATTTAACGTTAATCAAGTAGCAGCTTATGAAATTAATTTTAAAAGTATTTAAAACACATTCGCTATTTCCAAATTTTCACTTATCCATTTTAATTGAGAAATAGAATAATTTATTAACATATCGATCGATTACAAACAATGGAGGGAGGGGTTATAATATTTGTTTACTTTGCTTTCATATCCTGTTAAAAATCCTAGTTCTCTGGAATGTTTAAGAACTGTATTCCTGTCACCATCGGACGCAGCTTTTATAATTTTCACATAAATATCCATAAATGGTTTTGAGTATCCTCGACTTGCTCCAAAGTCTAGCAAAACTAACTAAATGCAAAATTAATTATATTTATTATGCGCATTATATTTTACAAATTACCCTTTTCGTGTTTTTATCATAAAAGAAATTTGCCCAATTTGGATCGGTTTGCATGTATTGAAACTCAAGTATTTCGAGAACGCATAATTTCATCGCTGTTTTCGCAATGCTTTTCCGGGTTTCAATGTCCATATCAAAACACTGATCAACTGGAACTCCCTCAATTAATTCAGTTGTGAATATTTCCTTCTTACTTAAATGATCTGAAATGTATGTGAATAACAGTCAAAATTTGAGTATCTGATTGAGAAGAATGTTGTTATAAAAGTGGTTGTATGATAGTTAAGAGATTGAATAAAAGATGGTGAGATATGACTGCAGGTGTGTTGCGTGAACGAAAGAAGAGACGAGTTTATACGGGGTACACCTTTATTATTATTTTTACTATCAGAAATAAAAGAAAAGAAGACAGGCATTCACTTACAAATAAAAAAAACTAATGGTTCTAAATCATACTTTTCTTCAATAAACTAATGTCTCTCTCTTGATCTTCTATAGTTTTTATTTAGATAATTTTCTCCTATTCCCAATAATAAAGAAAATAATTGACGATAATATCCTGTATAACAAGAATTATGAATGTGGATGAAGCGTGTTGTGGAACGTATGTCGAATGAAAAATTGGTGAAAGAGAGAATGAGAGATGAGGATCTCGAGAAATAAATGGATGGATATGAATGAATGTTTGTTGTGTCAGGATAAGAATGTTTGCTGAAGATTAATTTCAGTATGAATCTAATGAGTGATTTAAAGGTTCGTGCAAAGCATGTTTGTATTCTTACCAATAACGCTTGGTACGAAATATTCTGGATACGGTTGCAATAACTGTTTAAATTTTCTGGTACATTCTGCTTCCCTAATATAATCAACTTCCCACGCTAATTCTCTTTTAGCAACAACAACTAAATTATCAATAAACATTCCTTCAGGAAATATATTCCAAACTTTCATAATTCCCACTAAGTTATCAATATCACTTTCAATTCCTTTCGCAACGCCCGGATACTGAATTTTCATCGCTACTTCTCTTCCGTCGGTTGTTTTACCCCAATGAACTTGTCCTATGGACGCAGCCGCGAATGGTTTCATATCAAATTCTAGAAAATTCTCCTTCCACTTATCACCGAGTTCGGATTTGAGAACTTTTTCAACTTGCCAAGTGGGCATGAAGTCTGCTGATCTTCTAACGCGCTCGAAGGCTTGAGCGATGTGCGGTGCGACGATTGATTCATCTTGGATGCTGAGAATTTGTCCGATTTTTAAAGCCGCGCCACGGACTTTACAAAGTGTGTCGACAATGCGATCTGTGTTGGCTGGTGTTAGGAATAAACTGTTGAGTTCAGTGCTGTTTGATACTCCGAAAGTTCTGCGAGCGAATTCGGCAACAGTTCCAATTCCTAAACCAGCAGCTAAACTGCCGAAAGAAACCATCCGACCGATGCGAGATGACGGTACTGTTCTTTGTTTGGCGTTAGGATTTAACTAAAAAAATTATTCCAGTGCTAGCTCCTAGATATTGAAACTCTGTATTTTTTATATGTACTTACATTTTGTCGAGCTTTTGAATGTGGCGTGGCTTGAGGACCAGGATGTTTTTCCTCTTCAACTTTTTTCTTTATTTCAGCTTCTCGTTTTAATCTTTCTTTTTCTTCGTGTTCCATGTCTAACTTCTTCAACAATGCTTTGTCTTTTGGGGATAAAGTGATTTCGTATTCATGCAAATTGTCATCAAACTGCTCTAGTTTCTTCTTGACATCTGTATGTAAAAGAAATAAAACAACGAGTTGTTATAAATAGTTTATTGTTTAACTTTGACAGAATGAATTTATTAATACATTTGTGATTTCATGCAACACTCCTTTCCGCCCACACTCTGTCTGTATTTGTAAGTTCAAGGTAAACACTGTTTGTGAGGAATGTACTAATAAGGTAATGGTAAGTTTCCAAATTAAAATTTACCCTGATTCTGCTGATTATTTTGCCCGGTCACCGAATACTGATTCTTCTGATTATTTTGACCGATGACCGAATATTGTGTATAGTCTTTAACACTTTGTACTACTGTTGAAATGCGCTCAACACTGTCTGCAGCTGTCTTGATAAGATCATTCGGATTCAATGCAGACATAGTTTGGGTGTTGAGCATGCCTAACGAATTCTTGACTGCTGTACGAGCACTGGAATTGACCCATAATAGTCGAAGATTTAATTCTTGTATTTCCAGTCCTGCTTGAGCTACTGATTGTAAGCCTTTCAAAACTCCTACAAAGTCTTGTATTCGTGACATATTGAAAGATGTTCTTATAGAATATGGTTATGAAAGATGGCTGAGTAGTACTAGTTCATAACAAATATTTCAAAACAAAATTGTAAAAAGAAATGTGAAATAACAACGGTTTCATTTTGTTACGTCATAAACGTCAACACCAATTTTCAGGTTACACCATGGTTACTAGACAGATAGATTGTGTACATAGAAAAAAAGGGTTGTGTCTCATCACAGTTACCCAATATATCACATATGTGAAACTAGCAATACTTTTCCTAGCAATACCCTAACATATCTCAACTATAGTCCTACCGTTCAACTGTATTGCTGGCTGTCATTGACAGTTCCGCAAAATTACATTACTCATCAATAGTTTCATTATTTCCATAATTATTATACTTCATCATGTGAAATATATTATATTTTGAAACAATAATGTTTACTAGAATTAATTGAAAATTGATACATTGTTCCATATAGAAATATGAGACGTTTATACCCAGCAATAAATTTCAAACACAGTGAAGTGATGTCATCAATATGCACGACATGTGTTATTTAATTTATTTACATATATAAAATTACATGTACTTCAATAAGTAGTGAACAAAAAAGTGAAATTTGAGTTAAATGAGGCGTTATGGACACATTTATACCTAGCAATAGATTTCGATAAATCCACCCATATTTAATTCTTAGCTATGAAACTTCGTACACATATAAACATTACGTACTAGTTTTCATTTGAATTGAATGTTTACATACTTACTTAATTACAAAAAAACTATTTTTGAATTAATGTTATTAACTATATGTCATTTTCATTAAATAATAATTTTTATACATAAAATACACTCCATGACATTTTGATGTGCACAAATGGTTTTGCTGCTAGAAAGTTAGTATTTTTGAGTAAAATATCAATAAATATTAATAGAATATAGTGCCTTTCGTAAGTATAGATGTTATTCTGACGATTTTGATACCATATTTATTCTTTAAGAATAACATATATTGTAATAAGTTGTTTGTGAAAACATACATCTTATTACAATATGTCTTATTCTTCAAGAATAAATATTTTTTATAGAGAATTATTTTCAATTAATCAATTTAGAACAAAGTTTTTATTGTTAATTGTGATGTAATACTTTGTCTTTATATTTATAGAGCGTCCGCGGACTTGGAATCGTCTCTGCAATCCAGCAGAGTCCCTCAGATCCAGCACCGTCCCCCAGAGCCGACTCCAGCTGTCAAATCAACTAGAAGATCCCCAAAAATAAAATCATATTTACTATGTATTGTATTAAATTGTATTTGTAATATAAATGTTTGTCTTGTACACTATTAAAATGCCAATAAATGAATTTAAAATAAATTATATTCTTTTATTTCGTGTATACATAAAAAATAAATCTAAGATGGCCTGATGTGCTGTACAAAATATAACTCCTCTCGCCGAGTGCGGAAGAGCTGAAAAACGACGTCATCGTTCTCACATTTTAATGTCCGAAAAACGAAGTAGTCGCAATCAATTTACACGATGTAGAAGAGGAGTTATATTTTGAGCAGCACATCAGGCCATCTGATATATTTTTGTCATCTTTAAACTATCATTTTATTTGTGCAGTATTGATGTATAGAAAAGGATATTAGAAATAAAAAATATAATTTATTTTCATATTGTAATAAGATATATGTTATTCCTAAAGAATAAATATGGTCTCAAAATCGTCAGAATAACATCTATATTTACGAAAGGCACTATATTCTATTAATATTTATTGATATTTTTACTCAAAAATACTAACTTTCTAGCAGCAAAACCATCTGTGCACATCAAAATGTCATGGAGTGTATTTTATGTATAAAAATTATTATTTATTGAAAATGATATATATATTTAATAACATTAATTCAAAAATAGTTTTTTTTGTAATTAAGTTTTTATGAATTTCATCAGTATTTACTATATTTAAATATATAAATAAGTATATAAACATTCAATTCAAATGAAAACTAGTACGTAATTGTTTATAAAGTGTACGAAGTTTCATAGCTAAGAATTAAATATGGGTGGATTTATCGAAATCTATTGCTAGGTATAAATGTGTCCGTAACGCCTCATTTAACTAAAATTTTACTTTTTTGTTCATTACTTATTGAAGTACATGTAATTGTTTATATGTATATAAATTAAATAATACATGTCGTGCATATTGATGACGTCACTTCACTGTATTTTAAATCTATTGCTGGGAATAAACGTCTCATATTACTATATGGAACAATGTATCAATTTTCAGTTAATTCTAGTAAAAATTATTGTTTAAAAATTTAATATATTTCACATGATGAAGTTTAATAATTATGGAAATAATGAAACTATTGATGAGTAAATGTAATTTTGCGGAACTATCAATGACAGCCAGCAATACAATTGAACGGTAGGACTATAGTTGAGATATGATAATTTTACACAATTTATTTACTCTATTATTGTACATAATTTAAAGTACGGTACTCATCTATTATTCAACAAAATACTTCCGTCTTTTTTCCAAATTATCATTTCTTCGACTTCCCTCTAAAAGCAGATTTTATTTATCTGGGTTTATGAAACACGTCTGTCAGAAATGACATTTGGAACACGTGAGAAGTAATCTTTATTTTATATTTTATTTTATTATATTTTGAAAATATATTGTACTATATTCAGCATTTAAAATATTCAGGTAACAATGATTCTGAATTATATTGAAACATTTATTTATTCTTTTCATTTATAAACTTTTAATGTAGCAGATCTAACCATAAAATAACGAAAATGGATAAGGACGAAAGATTTAAACATATTGCTACGGATCCTAAGTTTAGGAGAATACCTAAATCAGAGCGCAAAGTGAAAATAGACAAGCGTTTCCAGTCTATGTTCAGTGATGATAAATTCAAAGTAAAATACACAGTGGATAAACGTGGTCGTCCAGTAAACCATACATCAACAGAAGATTTGAAACGATACTATGAATTAAATTCAGACGAGGATTCCAGTGTATCCAACGAGGAAAACGAAGAAGATAAGAAGGAATCTGTTAATATAAAGCAAAAACAAAAAGCTGATAAGTCTATACCTGGGAATATCAAGAAAAAGTTGAAAGATCTCAGTGTCGACTACGCAAGAGGTGAAGGTGCTGTTGCAACTGACAGTTCTTCAGACGATGAAGAATCCGAGGAGGAATTCTCAGATTCAGGAGTTGACCACGGCTGGGGAGAACTCGACAAAGACGCGGATCGAACTGAAGAGGCTACAAAACGGTTAGCTGTGTGTAACCAAGACTGGGATCGAATCCGAGCGTTGGACATCATGGTTCTCTTCAATTCTTTCGTTCCCCCAGGCGGTGTTATTCTCTCTGTAACAATATATCCATCAGATTTTGGTTTACAACGAATGAAAGAAGAAGATGCAAAAGGCCCAATTGAACTAGTAGTAAAAACTTCAGATGGTGAATCAGATGAAGAAACAGAAGAAGGATCTAGATATCATATGGAAAAATTACGTAAATATCAATTAAATCGTTTAAAATATTACTACGCAGTTGTGGAATGCGATACCCCGGAAACCGCCAATAAAATCTACACAGAATGCGATGGTATGGAATATGAATCAAGCGCAACTAAAATTGACCTTAGATTCATTCCTGATGAAATGGAATTCGAGAACAAGCCCAAGGAAAAATGTGAGAAAATGCCTGAAAAATACGAGCCAAGATGCTTCACAACAACAGCTCTACAACAAGCTAAAGTTGAATTAACTTGGGATGAAACAAATCCAGAACGATTAGAAATAACAAAGAAATTGGCTTCAGGAAAAATTGATGACGTCACTGAAGCAGATCTTCAAGCTTATTTAGCTTCAAGTAGCGAAGAAGAAAGCGAAGCTGAAGAGGCAATTAATGATGAATCAGACGATGACACGAAAACTCCTATAGATAAATATCGCGCGTTATTACAAGATATAGAAAATAATGAAAATGAAAATAAAGGAGTAGAAATGGAAATAAGTTGGGGATTAAATGTTAAAGAAAAAACAGAAGGATTAGTTAAGAAGAAATTAGCTGAAAATGATGACAAAACTCCGTTCCAACAGTTCTTAGACAAACGAAAAGAGAAGAAGATAGCCAAGAGAGAAGAACGCAAGAAGAAATTGAAACAAGATGAAAACTCTGACGCTGATAACGACATTCCGTCGGACGTTGACATGAACGATTCATATTTTGCTGAAGAATTCAACAAACCAGAATTTAGAAAGAAAAAAACTAAATCTAAGAAATATGATGACGAATCAAATGAATCAAAGAAAGAAAAAGCAGAACTTGAACTTTTGTTATTAAACGAAAATGAAGATACCAGAAATCATTTCAGTCTGAAGAAAATTCAAAAACAAGAAAATGATTCATCAAAGAAAAGTAAAAAGAAACGAAAAAAAGGCGCAGATGAATCAAAACATCCTGAAGATAATTTCCACGTTGATGTTAAAGACGACCGTTTCTCTGCTTTATATTCAAGTTATCATTATAATATAGACCCTACAGATTCAAGATACAAGAAAACAAAGGGAATGGAAGCACTCATTGAAGAAAAACTGAAGAGAAGAGAGAATGAAGATGAAGATGCAGCTCCGAAGAAGAAACCAAAAAAAGGAGCTGAACTTAGTGTTCTTGTTAAATCAATTAAACGCAAAACTCAAGCATTAGGTTCTAAGAAATAATGTAATGTTTTTGTTTGACGGTGGTGTAATTAAATCTAACATATTTTATTAAGCGTTTACAATTATTTATAATATATAAATTGTACAGTATTTACACAGAATTTTTGTACAATATATAGACAGTGATTCGCCTTATATACATTCTATTAATATATAAAACTATAGTTCGTTTGACAAGAGATCACAATGTAGAATGTATAAGACATATTTTATTTCGATCATGATTGGCTGACAAACAACTTGACGCAGCATGACAAACACTTTTTACTTGTCAAGTGTTAGTGCTGCCTATCATGATAAAAATAAAATACATCATAAACTTTCCACAGTGTAATCTCTCCCCGAATGAAGTATAGAGACACGGTCACACATGAAAACAAAAAACAATCTCGCAATGGAACAAACCACAATCGGATGGTCTACAGGGCTGCCAACTGCGAGAAGAAGCCCGATTTGCTCATGTCGCAAAATAATATGTTTCGTTTAATTTGGTTACACGTTTTATTATAATATAAATACAATTTAGAGGAGTATTTAATATACAAACACTACAGTTCTTGTTTTCACTCATTTAATAAATAATTGTACTCGGAGAGTTTGCAACTCAACCACCGTATAGAATCAATAATAAAAACAACAATTCAGACACAGACAACGAACGAAGGAAGGAAGTAGAGGAACCGGAAACGGAAGGACATGCTAGGAGACAACAACAAAACACCCCTGAGCAACGGCAACGTGTGTAAAATACCTAAGTTCGGAACTAAACTTCATCTAAGCCACAGTTTGAGTCTGAGCGCGTCCACGCCATTGAGATAGTAGCGGAACAGTCTCTTATCTCGCACGAAGCCGAGCGCTTCGTACAATCGCAATGCTGGTTTATTGGTGACCTCGGTCTCGAGTACGACTTCATCAGCATCGCCAGCGATCATTTCCTCGATGGCGCGCCGCACCAGAGTCGAGCCGATGCTTCGTTTTCTATGTTTCTCATCCACTGCCAACATTGCGATATAACCTCGTCGAATGACCTTTCTATGTAGATCTAACTTACACACTATCGCTCCCACACAATCACCCTCGCACATCGCCTGAAATCAATCCCAAAGTCGACATTTCAATATATCACCAATACCTATATCTAATGTTTACCAGAAAACACAATTTGGGCCAGTTATGGATGAAGTAACGATACGTGTAAATGGAATACGGTTCCGAAAGATCTTTCTGTATGATTTTCATGATCATGGGCATTTGCAACTCGGATTCATATTGTACGTATTCTATTGCTGGTTCGAGTTCGAGATCTGTTGGCTGCCCAGCAGAGTCAATGTCTGTGACTTGAATTTTCTCTTGGCTGTCAATTGTATTCCCAGTGTTCTCTTTCTCCACTTCCTTGCACAGACATTCATCGGCTTTCTTGTTGTCATTTGATTCAATTTGATTGTTGTACTTGCTGTCATGTTTACAGTTTTTTAACTCTTCTGAAGTTAAACCATTTAAAAGTCCATTCGTATTTTTTAATGTTAATTTATCTAACTCTGCAGCCAAGATTTCTTCAGATTCTTTTGGAAGAGAACATTTCTTTGCAGATTCTTGTTTGTTCGAAACACTTTTTGCTTTGATTTTTTCCATATTATATAGCACAATTTTATTAAACACCCTGTTATTGAATTAAACATTAAAATGAAACATGATAAATAAATAATAAACGAACAATTGCGTGCTACAGCATATTTTGAATGGTTCTTATAAAACTAAAAATCAGAATCAGACATCTTTCTGATTCGCATAAATCGAAACAGGGAATTTAAGTTATTTACCATACCACAGTTCATGTTGGTTCTAGTTGCACAAGATCAATCACAAGTGAAATGTGTTGATAAAATAAAACCAAATACAAGTTCATAAAATATTACCCGGCAAATGTATATTACTTTTAATTTTTGCGTATGCTATAATAAATAAACACGTAAACGATTTGTCGAGAATACAGTCATCGATTTTTTTGGGGTTACTCAAATTTAGTTAGGGTTCTACTTTCCCCTAAAATGTTGTCAAAGGAACGTGCATCTATGAGTACCTGAAGATTATATCAAAAAGCGGATAATTAACAGGATTCTAATAAAATATTATTTACGACGCTATTAGGTAATCGAAAGATCACAATTGTATACACAATAATCTTGTTACATAAATATTATGCAAATTTATATAATGTTGGCTAAATTGTACGCAAAAGAAATTTAAATTCTGTTAAAATATATATTTCAATTATTTGTTGCACATTCATAAGAAACTGTAAACTTTCTTGATTTATTACTTGCTATTTTTGGAACTTTTTCAAGGGGACTGTATATGTAATAGTTTATTTTTAACTGAATTTTTGGAATACAGAGATCCTATTGGTCAATAAGATCTATAAATTATAAATATTACGGTAATTTCTGTACTTCAGAAATGATAATTTTATTTCCAGTTAGTAATGTCTTTTCCAACGAAAGAAAACCGGGCCGTATGCTGGGCTGCGCGCGATCATTATTGGGAATGTTTAAATAAATACGAAAATCCTGCAAATCGCTCAATAATGCCTAATCAATGCGAGGAACTTCGGAAATTGTACGAACAAGGATGTCCGTCTCAGTGGGTGAAACATTTTGATAGAAAAAGAGATTATCTTCAATTCAAAGAAAAAATTGAAAAACATGGGTATGAACCATTAGAGAGTACAAAATTTTAATTAATTGTAATTCACTAGAAATGTACACTTTGTTAATATTAAATAATTACAAGTAAAATTTGCTGTTATTTGCCCTTGCACTGCCCAATTCACGATTGGCACATGCGCGACATCATTGATAAAAAAAAATGTGTCAAACGCGAATTGAGCAATAAAAAAATGCTTATTGCTAAGCAATTGTTCTTTTTCCATTGTTATTTTCTGAAAGTGAAATATTTTCAGGTTTATTTCTGATTCTAAACCAAGCGATCTAAGTTTGTAATAAATATATTTACATGACATCTTCGCAAGTGTAATCAACAGGATACGCCTGCTCTAATTGATCTATATGAATTGAAATAATGTGCTTTCCTGGGATCATAACTAAACCTAAAACTCTTGGCTCACTCGTTGTTAATTCTTCAGCTGATAAATACTCGGAACAAGTACCTAAAATCACATTTGAATCTCGATCTGTACACACAAACACACCAATTAATATTCTTCCATCTGACATTTCAATGCGAAGTGTTTTGTTGAGCCAGCTTCCTAACTTGACGGCTCCAGGTGACATCTAACAATCATCAAATATTATATATTATGTTTATTAAATAATAAAATGTTATTACGTTTGGTGGTTTCTCTATTTGTTGAACGGGCTCTCGTTCGTTTTCTGATGATTCCTCCTGTTCCGTCTCTTGATCTTGTTCATTAGGTTCTTTATCTACATCTGCCATTCTAATTTGTTGTTAATTTATCTTGGGTCATTTAAAATTTATAATTTTTCTTCTGGTTTTGGTATAAAGTTGAGGTTATATTTAAACGTCAAATATTTTTGTTAGTCACGTTGGCGATTCTTTTATCGAAAGCAATCACATGAAATGTCCCTGTCAGATTTACGATACTACTAAATTTAGTGTAATCAATTAAATAAATAATGGTAAATATCAATTATATTGCACATTTATAAGAAGTATTAAGAATTAATTATGTCTGAGTAATGTCATTCATGTTCATTAACTGTTAAACTTATATGATACAAGTGAGGTTATATGACTTGACAATGTGGCTTAATAAATAATTACTTTCAGAATCACACACGTATTATTCTTTATCCAGTAGTGTCACTGTACCGCTCAAGGTGTTCCTTATTACAGTACAATTTAGCAGGTTTTCAATATGGGGTAAACACGTAAATATTACATTGATTACACAATTACTCAAATTATTTTTTACAGCACCGGCTTTACTCATCTAGACAACCCAAAAGACAAACTTTTATATCAAGACTATATGAAAATTTCAAAGATGAGTTGGCAAAGAATAAAGAAATGAAAGAATCATTAAAAAAGTTTAGAGAAGAAGCACAAAAATTAGAACAAAGTGATGCTTTAAAAGCCGCCAGACAAAAATTCGAAACTGTTGAACACGAAGCCAGTAAAAGCAGTGAAGTACTAAAAGAAAAATTGAGCACCATCAAAGAAAAAGTACAAGATGTGTTAGAAGAAGCCACTAAAACAGATATTGCCAAAAAGGCCGGGAAACTAACAGGAGACTTTGGTAAAAGTGTGTCTTCATCAATATCAGAAACTAGTCAAACAATCGGTAAAAGTGGTGCATTTCAAAGTATTTCACAAGCTGCGTCCGCCGTCAAACAAGATATCCAGGAGAGCCAAGGCATCCAAGGTCGCGTCTACCAAAGCCCAGTGACGTTAAGAAAACGCAAAGAAATTGATTCAACAACCGACAAAGCCTACGAACCTAACACAGAAGTTCTGGGCGTAGAACTACACAAAGATTCCAAATTCTACGAATCTTGGCAAAATTTCAAAGATAACAATGCCTACGTTCACAAAGTTCTCGACTGGAAGCTCCGCTACGAAGAAAGTCAAAATCCATTGATTCGAGCTTCCAGAGCTTTAACCGACAAAGTCTCAGACATCATGGGAGGTTTATTCCAGAAAACAGAGCTTTCAGAAACATTAACAGAGATCTGCAAAATTGATCAGTCCTTCGATCAGAAGAAATTCCTCAGAGACTGTGAAACCGATATCATTCCCAACATTCTCGAAGCTATGACCCGCGGGGACCTGGACATTCTTCGAGATTGGTGTCACGATGCTCCTTTTAATCTTTTTGCAGTTCCTATCAAAGAAGCGCTGAAGAAGGGCTACAGGATTGATTCCAAAGTGTTGGATATCGACTCCGTGGATCTGGTGATGGGGAAAGTTATGGATCAAGGTCCTGTATTGATAATCACGTTCCAGTCACAGCAGATTATGTGCGTACGTGATAAAGAGAATAAAGTAATCGAGGGTGATCCGGAGAAGGTGATGCGTGTGACGTATGTGTGGGTGCTGTGCAGAGATACCGCCGAACCTAATCCGAAGGCCGCATGGAGATTGCTGGACATCTCAGCTAGCAGTAACGAGCAGCTCGTGTAGAAGCTTAGTTAATCAAATTCAGAACCATTTTATTCTACATTGGTTTTAAAAACACGAATTGTTCACTGATATTGCAATGAACAAATTAATTTATTGTTTACGTTTTTAACTGAATCGTTGCAGTATGTAAAGTGTACATTAAATAATTTATATATTTTTTCATAACTATTTGTTTTATTTGGAATTAAACACTTACTGGCAGATTCATAAAGAGATTTAGCGCCAATATCATTCTTAATATTATTTATAATTATAGTGAAATAGCGAGGTACATCATATCTTTATTGAAAAAGTTTAGAAAACGAAATTAATTCGAATGAAAACAATAGTTACTGTACATAAAACTAAATAATGGTTTTTAAAAATATGTCAATACGTTATATTATCATTCAAGCAATATCAAATAAATTATAACTTAAATAGCTAGATATTAATTCATTAATTTTATATTTTTTACTTTTATTGGTAGCATTGATATTTGTATGTTTATTGCAGTTATTATACGACTGAATTAGACAAACACGACATAACTACCATGACGTCATGTGTTAATCAGGTTACATGACCGCTAGCACCTCGCTGTAAAATAGCTTAATTAATTTAGAGCCTTATAAATTACAAGTTCTTAGATTTGTTGTGCCACAACTTTCAGCATTTTGTCCAACCAAATAAAAATTACAATGATATTACAGATTAAAAGTATAATATAAACATACAGTATTCACTTTTTTCAGTGTTGACAATAGTAAAAAAAAATTTGAAATTAATGAAAAAGTATTTCCAAACATAATTAAGTAATAATTTAAAGTTAAATATATATTTAAAAATACATAGAGAAATTAATATTTCCCTAACCGAGCAAATAAATTGTTAACTAAAATAGTTTAACGAAAGATTTATGAACCCTTTTAAATTTGACTACTTATCGCAAATTTTAAGACGCTTCTACTAATTGATAATTGTAATTACTAATTACATTACATTACATTATTTAATTTTCCGTGGAACTGTCTCAACATCATCATCTAACTGAAATAAAAATTTGTATATTTTTTTATAACAATTTGTTTTATTTAGAATTAAACACTTAATAACTAATTAATACACTCTGATTTTCGGTGGGACAGTTTCAACATCATCATCTAAGGGTGTGTCAATAACTGGTCGATATTTGACATGTACCTATCAATAATAATATTTTATATTATTTATAATTATATTTAAAAATATTTATTGTGAAATACTTGTCCGGTATTGACGTCCATCCAGGAAAGTGAATGTTTCCGGAAATGCTTTTCGATTGGTCTTTTAGTCTGTCCTTTTACAGGCTTCTTGTAGTCGTATTCATCTTCTCTGTCCTATTAAAATTTAATATTAATTGTGTTTACGCATGTTTCAAATTTAATGAAATTATATTACTTTGTAATCATCTCTGGAGTGTGCTCCTCTACTTTCTCTGCGGTTTTCGGCACAGACGATAATTTGCAATGCATTTGTAAACGCGTTATGCAATTCAATCGCTTCTATTAAATCTGTGTTCCAAATTAAAGAACGGTCGTAAAGCTGCCACAAAATACATTTTTAATGGGTTTTAATGGTTTAGGGAAACACGGCTAAAGAACATAGGTTTTCCAATTTGAAATATTGTTACTCTCAAAAAATAAAATATATATATCGGGTGTCTACTTTTTTTTTCGAACATAGGAAATTAAATGTTAAAATTTTGATTTAGCGATATCTCTTTACCTATTAATTTTAGAACAAGAGTGTACTGAAGAAAAATGTTCAGAATGAAAAACTGCATTCAAAGAGTATAAGTTTGTTGTTCCATTGTTTCTTATATCGGAGTTAGAAGCAAAAGAAAATACGCGCTTTAAAGCAATTATCAGAGTGCCATTAGAAATAAACCAAATTAGATAACTTAATAATAGGTATTTATTTGTCTAGATTATGTAGAAAAAAGAAAATAATAGTTGTTATAATTAAAGTCGTTTTTTAAAAAAGATTTTAATTTAGGTCTGAAAGTCGGACGTCACAAAATTTTAATAAAATAATTATGGCTATATGAATATCAAAATGAAGACTTTCTAGAACTGTACATTGTTTTCAATTTAGATAATTTTCATGTGGTAATTTGGAAAACCTAATTCTTTAACGTTGAATGAAACGTTTACTTTCAAGTCATTGAGTTGCGGATAAAGATCGTAGAGTTTAGCGCATCCCTCAAGAAGAAGCTTCTCATGCCGGAACACTCCAGCATGTGTCTGCATGATCTGCTGCATCTCAAGACGCAAATCAGCAACACGAGTACAACCATTAGAAAATCGAATACGATCCAACCACGCGATACTAAATTCTCCAGCTCGTGATGGGAACGGTTTCATCTTCTCACCTGGAGTATTCTGACATACAATGGCATCACCTACTCCACGACCCATCGCCACGATCTCCAGTAGAGAGTTGGCCCCCAGGCGGTTAGCTCCGTGCAGTGACGCACATCCGCTTTCACCCACAGCCCACAATCCCTCAATTATTACGTCTTCGTTTTTATCATCGATAGTAATTGCGCGACCTTGCCAATTTGTAGGGACACCACCCATGTTGTAATGGACAGTTGGTAAGACTGGAATCGGACTTTTTGTGCAGTCTATGCCAGCGAATGTGTATGATAGTTCCCAGATGCCTGGGAGACGGGACATGATGACTTCCTTCGGCAGGTGATGGACCTGGAGGTACATGTGGTCTTTCTTTTCGCCGACGCCGCGTCCTTCTAGAACCTCGATGGTAATGGCACGTGATACTACATCCCTGGACGCTAGGTCTTTGGCGGTCGGCGCGTACTTCTCCATGATGGGCTCATTATTACTGTTAATAAGAAAACCACCTTCTCCGCGCACACCTTCTGTGATTAAGATTCCTTTGCCGTACAAGCCTGTGGGATGGAATTGAACAAACTCCATGTCTTGTATTGGAAAGCAGGCGCGTGTTACCATCGCGGTGCCATCGCCTGTTGTTGTGTGAGCAGCTGTCGTTGAGAAGAATACTCGTTCAGCGCCTCCTGTTGCCAGACAAGTGTTCTTCGCGCGGAATCTGTGGATTGTTCCATCCTCTATGCATAAAGCGATGACTCCTAGACAAGTGTTGTCTTCCATGATGAGATCCAAACAGAAATATTCATTGAAAAATTCTACGTCGTGTTTGAGTGCTGCGCAGTACAGCGAGTGTACCATTGCGTGGCCCATTCGGTCGGCAGCTGCGGCAGTTCTGTAATCATTGTCGTTCAATGTTTATCAAATTGTCACCATGTATATTGGCGGCCAAAGATCCACTTTTTAAAAGAAATTATATGAGTTACCAACAGCAATATAAGTTAAATTATTTTAGTCAGTACGGTGGTGTGGATAGCGATACGGAATTCGAATCCGGAGATCCCGAGTTCGATTCTCGCACAAGCTAAAAATTATATGAACTACCACACTGCGGCTCGGTGAGTGCGGACCCTGTACTGTAATTGGGATTAAGTTCCTGTTGTACAGCGTAACATAAATAAATAAATAAATAAATAAATCTGTCATTGTAACTCAACTATTTTTAAAATAATTCATAAAACATTTTTGTGATCGTAAAAAAGCATAGTATGTGACTCGTTTTATAAATACTCATTTTTTAAGCACTTAAATAAAAAAGACATTTATAAAATTTGTTACATCATATACTTGTTATACAGGGTGTAACAGCGAAACCAACCACCGCCTATATTTTCTTTATTATTATAGTTACAAAAAAACATCTGGTTAAAGAATAAAATAATTTTTTAAACCAGTGGTTCTCAAGCTACAGCATCATTTTATATCCTTACATAACAAAAATATTAAGGAAATTCAATTTAAAGTTTCGATAAATTTTATTTAACATGACACAAAACAGTAGGCCATGATCAATAACAAAGCAATAAACATAATGATTATAAACCATAAACATTTAATTACCTAATACAATACTCATAATTTATCTTTTCAATAAAAACAACAATCACAACTAATTATTATAAATAACAATGAACTTATTTTGTTTTGTTATTTATCATAGCCTACTGTTTTGTGTCATGTTAAATAAAATTTATCGAAACTTTAAATTGAATTTTCTAAATATTTTTGTTATGTATGGATATAAAATGATTACATGGTTAAATTCAGAAAAAAATACTCTATCGAATAGGCCTAAAAAATATGTATAATCCCATTTGAAAAATATAACTTTGTGTTGTAGCTTGAGAACCACTGGTTTAAAAAATTATTTTATTCTTTAACCAGATGTCCCCCTTGGTCTTCTACAACTTTTCTTTATAATATTTTTTTATGACTATAATAATAAAGAAAATATAGGCGGTGGTTGGTTTCGCTGTTACACCCTGTATAGGTAAAAATTTTGCATCTAAATCAATAAACTAATTTCATTTCCTATATTTTGTAAGGGCAGAAATTAAATATAAAAATTTACAAAATTATTCAATTGAGGAATGATGAATGAGCACATCTCGCATATATTTATTACTATTTGACGTCTTAAATTTTCGAGGTGATTAAACTAATGATAACAGTGAAATAATATTGACCTAGAGCCGCTAATATAAGTATTAATTATTATAAATACCGATGGGCTTGTCCGCCCTTTCCAAAGTCAAGAGATTGTCCACCGAACGCACGCTGATAAATGCGTCCATTTTTCAATCTAGAAAATGGCACTCCCATATTCTCAAGATCGTAGACTGCAGTTGGTGCAATTTTAGCTACATAGTGAATGACATCTTGGTCCCCCAACCAGTCTGATCCTTTCACTGTGTCATAAAAATGCCACGGCCAACAATCATATTCCATGTTTCCTGTATTTTCATTGGAAATATATTACGAAATATATGCTGGTGTTTTGGATTTACCAAGAGCTGCATTTACTCCGCCTTGTGCAGATACTGTGTGAGATCGTGTAGGATACACTTTAGTTATTACAGATACTTTGAATCCTTTTGATACTACATGACCTGCAACTTTTAAACCTGATCCTCCGGCACCAACAACTATAAGATCTGAATAATGATCGATGGTTGGATACGAACGCGACTAAAATATATATTCTGTTACATGTTGGTCAGTGAAATAATAAAGCTTTTAGTACCTCTGTGTTAACTTTTGCTTGAGGCACGGCCTGAGCACCTTTTTCATGTTTTCGTCGTACTATGTTCTTCACAATATTACTGTTCTGAAATATATTTCTTACAAATAATCTTCTGTTCATTTTTTAAAAATATTTGGGTTTATACTTCAAGAAAACAATGTTATTTTGTTTAAAAAATGATAGTAAACTGGCCTACTAAATCGAAGAAATTATTTCAATTTTACAACACATTTTAAGTTATGTTTTGATTAGTATATTTGTAAAGAATTTATAAATATGAGTGATATAACTCCTTAAGCCCGTTTTAGATGGTGCAAGAAAATTGCTCTATTTAATGTTAGTTATTTATTTGAAATTTGGCGGCACAAAAACATTTTAATTTTATACTGTTTGCAACATTGAACCTACGCGAGTTCTAACACTGTTTACTTACATCACAGGGGGAGCGTTAGTTCGCAAACTTGAAGCCAAACGTCATTTGACGTTTACTTTTGGCAGCCATCTTACGCCGGTCAATACTATTTTGCCGCTTATTGTAATATATACGTGTTTTTTCTGGTTTTGTATTTTATTCGTTGTTATTAGTTTATATAGTAATTAAGTAGTTATTTAATGTTTACATACTTTCGTATGAAGATTTAAAATAAGAATTTTAACAATTTATAATAAGTACTGAAGAAGGAAACAAGGTAAAATTATATTTATTTATAGATTGTATGTACTATATTTATGTGGTCTTTTTTCTTTTTAGTGTTTTAAAAATGCCAGCTTGTTGTGCATTTGGATGTGACAACAGAACTTCTACTAAATCTAAAAAACAGCTTGTAGAAGAACAGAAAAGGAAAATTTCATTTCACAAGTAAAATATGATGAATAATGGCCAGTTGCACGCACAAAGCTTAAATTTTAAACTTGGCTTGAATAAATAAAAGCAAATGAAAGTTAGGTATCATATGGAATAATTTACATTGCTGTCAAATATTCGATTTGCTATTATTTAATTAAACCAAGTTTAAAATTTAAGCTTTGTTGGTGCAACTTGACCACAAGTAATTGTTATTTACATATATTTTTTAATTTTATTTAGATTTCCGAAAAATCCAGAAAGGCGAAATGTTTGGCTTAAAGCCATCAGAAGAGTTGGATGGTCACCTACAGATACAAGTGTTGTGTGTTCTGAACACTTTGCAGCCGAGTGCTTCGATAGAACATCGTTATCATGTATAAGACTTCGAGACACTGCGATACCTAGTATATTTAAATCATTTCCTACGTATTTACAAAAGGTATGTTTCAGATAAAAGTCTAAAATGAGCAATACCCAATATACCCAGTACCACTAGCTATAAAATTTTTGAGGGCAACTTAACTTTCTCATTATATTTAATATACTACGGTGTATATTTATGTAATGTACTACTATAAACCATAATTAAATATTTTGAATCCATATTATGAATAAATTGTAATATATTCACTTATGTTTTATTATTATTTATTAACAATGTTTGTTGAAGTGCGAAAACATTTAGAATCAGTTGAATGTAATTTAACCGCTCATATGTTATCAATATCATTAATTAGAGAACTTACATATAATATATTTAAGTTTTAATACATTTTATATGGGGTATGTGGGGTTGTGCTCGCATTTTTATTTGGTGTTGAGATATAAATAATAAATAAAATTTGTAGAAACAAACAAAATGTCGTAAACCACCGGTCGAAAGAAAAATTGCTGGAATTACTTCGTTAAACGTAGACGATCCACAACCAGGTAGTGGTAATTGTATACCTCTTGAAGCAATTAATATTTTACATTGTTCCAGTGCTATAAATAAAACTAATGCAGTACAAATCATAAATTCATCCACTAGTATTTACAGACAATTAGAAAAAGAAGAGGAAGATTTGATTCATGTTAATTTAGAAACTAATCATATTTATTACAATGATCCTCAACAATTAACAGAATTTAGTAATTCCGTCATTTCTTATATTTCTGGATTTGTGGTGCGAAACTTACAAAAAGAAATAGTATGTGAAACATGTTTAAATGGTCTTGAACGAGATGATGACCATAAAAATAAATTCTTAAATTTCATACATTTAAAAGATAAAGGGCATCTTATTTATCCATCAGATGATGTAATTAATGTATGTAAGGTAACTGAAAAAGTTATTAAACAAGCATTATTAGAAAGTGGTGGAAAATTTTTGAAAAAGAAATATTCTATTTTATATTTGACATCATCTGTTTTGAAATATTATTTATCGAACAAAATATTTCAAGAGTTGGAAAATCATGCACTGGAACAAAGTGCTTATGAAAACCATGTAATCCCCCCTTCCGTTTCATGGCTTCAAGCAACATACCCATAAGCGTAGGTTATACTCTCTCCATTTATTCTTTACTCCGAGACTTACATAGTCCGCATTTTAGGTATCTATGTGAAATCACCAATACTTTTTCCAGCAATACACTAACCTACCTCAACTATAGTTCTACCGTTCAAATGTATTGCTAGCTGTCAGTGACAGTTCCGCAGCAATAAATTAGCCAGCAATAGTTTCATTATTTCCTTAACTATTAAACTTCATCATGGGAAATTTAGTATATTTATAGACAATAATGTTTACTACAATAAACAAATAACTGAAAATTGATACATTGTTCCAAATAGAAGTATAAGACATTTATACCCAGCAATAGATTTAAAGGAGCACTGCAGATACACAGTGAAGTGACGTCATCAATATATACATCATGTGTGACATGTGCCGTCTCCAGCAATAGATTTGATTTATTTCATCCCTGTTAAACTCTGAGCTATAAAATTTCGTATACATATAAACAAATACATGTACTTCAATAACAAATCAACAAAAAAGTGAAATATTACGTTAAATGTGGCGTTATGGACACATTTATACCTAGCAATAGATTTCGATAAATCCACCCCTATTTATTTCTCGTCTATGAAACTTCATATATGTATAAACAATTACATGTTCTTCAATAAACAATCAATAAAATAGTGAAAATTTAATTTAAATGAGTCGTTATGGATATATTTATACTTAGCAATAGATTACGATAAAACCACCCTTATTTATTTTACAGCTATGAAATTTCGTACACTTATAAACAATTACGTGTGCTACAATAAACAATCAATAAAAAAGTGAAAATTTAATTTAAATGAGCCGTTATGGACATATTTATACCTAGCAATAGATTACGATAAAACCACCCCCATTAAATTTATGTTTATTTATTTTATTTTTTTTATTAAAATACAATAGAAATTCAAGAATTGTTTCCCTATATCTATGTTGAAAATTCAATCATATTTACTAGCTTTTATTTAAATTGAATGTTTACATACTTATTTCTGAATTTTAATATTTTAATTACTGATGAAATTCAGAAACACTAATTTAGAAAACATATTTTGAATTAATGTTATTAAATATATGACATTTTTAATAAATAATATTTTTTATTCATAAAATACACTCCAGGACATTTTGATGTGCACTGGTGTTCTTGGAAGAATCACGTGCGCATGCGCTGCGTGTCTAGTCCAAAAGTAACGAACATGACAGCTAGTTTTGCTGCTAGAAAATTAGAGTTTTTGAATAAAAATATCAATAAATAATAATAAAATATAGTGCCTTTCGTAAGTATAGATGTTATTCTGACGATGTTGATACAAATTTTACCTGGAAATATAGTTTTTGATACTTGAAAATGTATCAACATTTTGTTACATAAATTGCTTTGTACGTAACACGTATAGAGGATACAATAACATAGAAATATTACATTTCAACAATTAAATTTGAGATAAACGACTTTAACATCATATTTGAACATGATTTTTAGTAAATTTTTTTCAAAATCACAATAATATTTTTTCATATATTTACATTTAACAGTTATAAATATTATTTCTATTTCGAAAAACGTGATACATGAAAATGTGTAAAAACATTGATTTATTTTCTTTATTTTATGTACATTTATAAAAATATTCGATTTGTTCAAACGATAAATTTGCCAAAGTGAACATGTTTATTCCATAAATTTAGTCTTGTATGACGCTGTGTTGTTGAGTAATTAATTGTACTTTATAACAAAATACTGGTAAATAGTTAACTAGATCATTATTTTAATGTTTTCGATAGATATTTGTACTTAAAAGTAGTGTAAAATGTATTTTGTAATACATAACATTTACAAGTGCTACGGCAACATAATTATGCATTAATTAGTTGGTTTAACCAATTGTTAATTATTATTTCTAAACAATATTTTATTCATTTTGAGTATTTTTGTCTTCTCCAAAATGGAACAAACTTTTTGTGTTTATTTTCTCGAAGCTCAAATAATGTAGGTAAACCACAAATAAAATTATTTTTGATTTCAGGTGTTTTTCGTATTCCATGGGGAGACGCCTGCCTCCAATGTAGTCTCCCGTGCTACAAGGAAATCTTTAAAGTCTGGTACGTAAATTATAAAATAGTATAATAGAATATAAAAGAGATAAATATTAAAAATTAAAATAAAAGAAATTTAAGTTATTTGTTTTTGTTTAAAGTAATATAATTCTTGCACATCTCGATCTTTTTAGTTAATCACGCCTTATACCAATTACTGCCGTTACAGATCTCGGTAACGTGGTGTTTTATTACAAGTATTTTTGTCCTAAAATAATTTATGTCCGGTTCAACACAGAAAATTAAAATAAATCTCCCTTAATAGTTTGTTTTTAGCAGCGGTCATTGTATCGAATTTAGTGCTGGGGAATGAGGGCTAGTGGGCGAGTTATTGGAAATCTGGATTAGAATCCACGTGAGTAAGATTTTTTTTTAACCGTCATCTTCTACTTAGACAGTAATCCGCGTTTTTGGTCTCCTTAGTACCAATGAGTTATGTCATGGTTGTTAACCTATAATGAAAATAATTTCTTTTTTTTTTGCAGGAGCTCGTTGCGAATCCTGTGCATGCAGCAGGTTACTGCGGCCGCCCAGAGGTCCAAAACGACTATTGCATTCCGTGCTCATCACCGGCGAATGTATTCGTCGGGGAGAAGTGTGATTCATCTAAGGGGGTGAGTAGATGTTTTTGATTCTGAGTGATTGTAGCTTATCATTTATATACAGGCTGGTGACTCGCTCAGCCGGTCATAGGACTTTAACATGGGAAATCAGTTTTTTGCAATTTCCTGCTTCCCTAATTATTTTAAGCAAAAACGCGTCAAATAATTGTTTTAGGGCGTCAAATTCTGCATATAAATCAATAAACAGAATTACTTTTACGTGCTTTGTAACGACAGAAATTAAATATGAAAATGTCGAAAATTATGTTGAAAATATTGATAGCCATGGAATGAAACAAAAAAAAAATGTTTGACGTTTTATCTGTCAAAACATCAACGTTTGCCGTTGTGACAGATAAAATGTCAACGTTTGACGTTGGACCTGCAGGAGAAAATATTTATATTTTATAAAACATTCATAATTGAGTAGGCCCGTAAACAGTTTATTTAATTTTAATATCAGAACTAAAATTTATTTATAACAAAATTAAACTATACTGGACATAATAAATACATATTCTAGTCTAGAGCATACGCTTAAAAACATCTCCATTGTTCGCTAAGCAAAACCCAAGTATTTCATAAAAATTACGGCGCATATTTGATAGCTGCCGGGCTGTAATATTCCTGCATTCCTCTGCAATTCTTTGTTTTAGAGAATCTACATTTGGGTGCCTACTTTAGTAAATTTCATTTTTTAAATGGCCCCATAGAAAGAAGTCATTAGATGACAAAGCCGGTGATTGAGTTGGCAAATCCAACAATTTGGGAAAACCTTATTCAAATATAAAGTTACTGTATTTGTAAAATGTGCTGGACAGTCGTCCTTCTGAAACCAAACAATATTTTCTCCTGCAACATTGTCAATGGCAGGTCCAACATTGATTTGAAGCAATTCTAAATATTTATCGCCATTCATTTTTCCATCAATAAAAAATGGCCCTATTACATTACGGCCCAATAATCCTACCCAAACATTAACTGTCCCATGATATTGTGAATGATTAGTTAGTATTAAATTTTTATTTTCCTGATGCCAATTACGAAAGTTTTGAACATTTGGCTCTCCATTTATATTGAAGGTAGACTCATCAGAAAAGCAAATATTGTTGATAAAATTTTCGTCCACATTAGCCATGTTCATAATTCTTTCGCAAAAGGTCATGCGTTGAAACTTATCATTTTCAAAAATTTCTTGGTGTACGGAGAATTGATATGACTTAAATTTATGTTTTCTTAATATTTTTAGGGCAGTTGTATGGTGTATTCCAAAATCAGATGCAATTTGTCGCAAACTAATATTTGGATTATTAATTACAGCTGCGAGTATATTTATTTCGTTAGCGTTTTCTTCCGCTTCATCTTCTTCCACCGGTGCAATATTTTTCTGCTTTTTATCGCATTTCTGACACGGAACGTATACTGATCCAAATTTTTCTTGAGTTTTAATAACTTGTATTGCTGATTTTGTTGGAATTGATCTATCAGGATATAATCCCGCAAATATATCGCGTACCCTGATAATGCTATATCCACTATGGTACAATTTTAAAAATTGATTTTTTTCGCTGATTGTGTAAGCCATATTTCTCCAAACGTTGACATTTTATCTGTCACAACGTCAAACGTTGATGTATTGACAGATAAAACGTCAAGCATTTATTTATTTATTTTGTTCAATTCCATGGCTATCAATATTTTCGACATTTTTATATTTAATTTCTGTCGTTACAGAGCACGTAAAAGTAATTCTGTTTATTGATTTAGATGCAGAATTTGATGCCCTAAAACTTTTATTTTAAGCGTTTTTGCTTAAAATAATTAGGGATGCAGTAAATTGCAATAAATTGATTTCCCATGTTAAAGTCCTATGACCGGCTGAGCGAGTCACCAGCCTTTAGAATAGAAATTGTTAAGATGGAACATGTCTTGTTTATTTTCAGCTTCACCGCTGGCGTCGGCTGTTGTCCACCGACCGGTGGGTCAGTGTCACAGGATAGTTGTGCACCAGGTGGATGATGCGTTTCCTGTGGATTCGACTGCTACTGGAAGGTAGGAAGCCATATTTATTATCGATTAGCTAAACAAAAGTTAGCGGTTTCAATAAAATACGATTGTGTCTGAGTAATTGGGATTAAGCTGCATATCCAATTAGTAATTGCAATTAACAATTATAATTAATAGTAACTATTTATTCTTTCTTCCAGGCGTAATCGGAGAGAAATGTGACCACTGTCCCTACCGCTGCGTACTCATCCAAGCCGTTGAAGAGTTCTCTATTGGAACCTGCAGAACAGGAGTCGAGGAATTTAAACAGAATGAGCTTCGCCAGAGAGCTAGCTATAGAAATGCAAGCGAGGTGCCTCTACGGCGACATGTACAACTTACTACTGAAGCACGTCCAGGTACTTTTCTTTAAATACATTTTGTCAAAGAGAGTGGTTCTTCTGTTTTTCAATTAGTCATTGAAAGATTGCAGCAGCTGTCAAGCTCTTATTGCACTCCTGCGCTAATTGGCTTACGAATGCGATTGTTAGTTTAGCGTGGGAATTAGTGACGCATTAGTACCGATAGATACTGTAAACAAATCATTAGAAATACTTGGAGTGCTGGTGTTGCCTTAGATAAATAAATAATATGTTTTTTCATTTCAGACAGGTGATGGTGGCGACGACGATCGCTCTCCAGAAACCTACTCTTCATGTCGGAAGAGAAGAGAATGGATTGCTCTTCTACGTGGCAGATCAGAAACATTTGCACTATGTGGCGCTGTTTATTATCAATGCTCCAGTGCGTGTTCAACTGCGACTTGGAGTCGGAATCAGACGGAAACTCCGTGCACGAAAATGTTCTGGCATTGGTGAGAATGTTATTTATAAATAAAATCACGCCTCTTACCCATCACTGGGAAATGAGCACCACTTTTGCTTCAACCACATTCATAATTCTTTTCATACAAGCTCGTTTATTCTTCACGCTCAGAATCTTTCGCTCACGCAACAACCCTTCAATCATATTCATCCATTTGTTCCTAGGCCGTCCACGCAAACTTTCACCCTCAATTTCACCAACATACACCTGTTTCACCAATCTGTCATTCGACATACGTTCTACATGACCAAACCATCTCAACTGACTTATTCCCACTCTTCTTACAACATTCTTCCCAATCTCACATTCATCATACACCAATGTATTCCGGACACGATCTCTTCTAGTATATCCACACACACCCCGCAAATATCTCATTTCCACAGCAGTTATACGCCGTTCATGTTTCTTCATCCATACCCAACATTCACTACCATACATCAACGTAGGCACTAACACACCATTATAAACACTCAATCGAGCATCTCTGGATACATTCACGTTCCGATTTCTGCGAGTAAAGTAATTGAAATTGGTTTTAAATTTTGAATTCTCCATCTTTTCAACTATATTTATTCATATTTTTTATTATGAAAATGTTTGTTGAAGATTGATTCTTTGATGAATGTATTGGTTTCAATATAAACCTACGTTCCGCGCACATCTGTGTAAAGGCCATTTAATTGAGCCCTTGGCCTAAATAATTTTGTTGGCTGATTACATATTCTTCTAAAAGTATTTTTGATTGCGTAAAACATTAATTGTCTCGTGCTTAAATTAACTTGTAAACATATTTTCAGTCATTAACCAAACACTTATATATTTGTTAATTAAAAAACTAATATGATGGATTGTAATTGCCCAAAATCTGCAATTGCAGATTAGGCATGTGCGTACTGAACCCCGTTTAAAGTTTGTTGCATTCATGAAGTTTGAATAGTCGAATATTCTTTACAAAATCTCATTAATTTTAATTAACTTAATTGAAGCACCAATCTATTTTATTTTAATTATTTTACGTTTAAATTATATTCATATTTGTTTTAAAATAAGTTTAAATAGTTTTTCAGTCATTTTGAATTCAAATATAAATATCAAAACTATAGAATTATCACTAAATTACTTAGGCGGGTAAAAAATCCGTGGACTATTTTGGGGGCAAAGACATTAAAATATTAGTTTTCGGGGTTATGTGTTGCTTATAATAAAAAAATATGTTTTGAACGTTAATAATAATTATTAATAAATAATATAGAGTAGTTTTCATTGATTAGAAATGAAATTATTTTTATAATATAAACACCCAATAATTTTGATGCATACTGCGCCACTGATACAGTTCAAGGTATTATGAATAGGTGGCAGTAGTATGTTAGTTGTCAGAAACTGATATTTGACAAGTATATTACATTTGTAAAATGGTGTGATTATAAACTAAAACTAAGTGAGTTTGAACTTCAATTAATTTAAATAATGTGGCAATGTCGTTTTTAGGTATGGTTTTCACACACAAACCATAGACAGATGTCAGGGAATGAAAACAACATTTATCGACTTTAAAACCAATTATTATGGAAGACTTGGTTTACAATCAGCACAAATCAACTACAAAACCAAGGAGAAACAAGTGTGCACAGTGAAAGCTCAAAACAGGTGAGATGGTTTTTGATTGATATTTTTTGTTTCTTTGTACTTTTAAAATATCTCTATTAGTAAGATAAGTGATAATATCATTTATTTATATTTTTCAATTAGTCTAAAAAGTATGTAGTCCATGAAAATAAATCAGATGCAAATTTGCACAAAGTTAAAAAGAAGTAAAACATTTATTGCAGTTATCTTATATCGTATATAAAAATAAGAAAAGAAATGATGAATAATTTGTTTAGAATTTAATTGAGACACGGCCTTGACATAGTTTTCGTACGTAGGTACATCTGGTACATGAACGATAACATATTTCAAAGTTATTATTTTACTTTTGTGTTTATAAATAAAAATATAACAATAACAATATTTATTTCTAATAATAATATTAAAAGTAAAATGATTTGCATGTTTGAAGGTAAACAGTAGTAGCGAACAAACGTCGCCATGTGCAGATGTGACTACGGATAGAACAAGAAGTGTATGAGTGTCTGTTACTAATACATTGTTTGTATGTTTATAGGGGGGACATGACTGGAGCAGCAAGCATCTCCTGCAGCTTCAGTATTATCATGGAGCAGCTGGTGTCATCTCAACATCAATGTAAGCAACTTTAACATAATTATACTAACTGACAATCCACTAGATATTGTTTCATGATAACTCTAGTCAATTATTAGCTAGGGTAATTAACTATATTAACAAGTCTCTCTCTAAAATTATTAATGTTTGAAGTAAAAGTTGAATATAAATAAATTGTTTCCAATATTTAACAAATGAATTCTAAAAACGTTTCTTTACAATATTTAAATTTGAAAACGGACAGAATTAATATTTAATCATTTCAAATAATTTCTATTGAAAAGAGAAAACTAGTTTTTACAGTTATATAAAGCATGCGAAATTAATATTGTTTATTGATTTAAATAGAGATTTGTATGCTCGACAACATTTACTTGAAACAATTTCCTCTAAAATAATTTGGAGAGCAATACGAATTGTTTACTTAATTATCCCGCGAGGGTGTTGTATTTAATCGAGCACCAACATTTCAGCCCAAATAACTAGAGTTCATTTAATCCGGGAAGCTTATTTACTATTCGTAGATATTAACAATTATATTTAAATGAGTCCCTTTTGAAATGATTTGGGTAAAAGTCTGTTGTAAACAGTAATGAATATGTTTTTTTAAATTGACCACGTGATGAGGAGAGAAGGAGAGAGAAAGTTGATGATTTGATGAGTGAAATATGGAAACAGAATGTTTTGGTTGAGTTGAGTGTGAAGAGATGGTGAGAATCAGATGTTAGGAATAGATTGTGTAAATGGACGGAATGGTTAGAGATGATGAATGGAATATAGATGAGAGGGTTTGGTAGATTGAGAATGTGGTTGAAGCAAGGATGGTGTGCCAGGATGACTGAATGTTACCCCATTTCATAAGATATAATAATTATCTTTACAACATATTTATTATTTGTTTAAATCTTATAATAATGAATGATTCACTTTAAAATTATAATGATGAATCGTTCTCATCTGTAACACAATACTTTGCTAGCTGACAGGTTATTAGCAGATTATCAGCTACTGAAACATTGTGATACAATGACAGTTAGTATAAAAAACAAACAAATTACGGATGATTAACTAGATGTTTCATTGTTAAACGTTCCGGTATTATTTTATACAAATATATTTCAACTAAATGATTGATATAAATAAATTTATACTAGCGGTCATTGTATTTTATAAATAAAGTTCACTAATACTTTTATCCTTTTGGGTAATTGTTTCACATATTTCAAATATATGAGTTTTAAAAGTTTTCTTTACAATATTTAAATGGAGTGTATCTTTTAAATTTGAAGAGAATTGAAAATGTGGACTGCCTATAGTTTTTTTTGTAAATCTGGCTAATTTTATTAATTTTTTGAGAGAAAATATGAATGACAGTTTTTCCGTAACTTTTCGTACACATATAAACAATTACATGTACTACAATAAGTAATGAACAAAAAAGTGAAATTTTAGTTAAATGAGGTGTTATGGATACATTTATACCTAGCAATAGATTTCGTTAAAACCACCCCTATTTAATTCTCAGCTATGAAACTTCTTACACATATAAACAATTACGTTTACTTCAATAAACTATCAACAAACATGTGAAAAGTTAGTTGAAATGAGGCGTTATGGACATACTTATACCTAGCAATAGATCCCGATAAAACCATCCCTATTAAATTTATTATTCTGATTTTTTTTTATTAAAGTACGATAGAAATTCAAGAATTGTTTCCCTATTTCTATGTTGTAAATTTAATCATATTTTAAGTACTAGTTTTTTTTATTTTAAATTCAATGTTTACATACTTATTTTTGTATTTAAATATTTTAATTACCGATGAAATTCATAAACACTAATTTAAAAAACAATTTTTGAATGAAAGTTATTAAATATATGTCATTTTCAATAAATTATAATGTTTATACATTAAATACACTCCAAGACATTTTGATGTGCACTGGTTTGCTCGGAAGGTCGCTGGCGCTGCGTCGACTTCACAGTTCATAACTTGCAAGCGTGGTAGCTAGATGTGCTGCTAGAAAATTAGTGGTTTTAAGTAAAAATATCAATAAATATTAATAAAATACAGTGCCTTTCGTAAGTATAGATGTTATTCTGACGATTTTGATACAAATTTCACCTGGAAATATAGTTTTTGATAATTAAAAATGTATCAACATTTTATTACATAAATTACGTAACACATATATAGGATGCGATAACATAGGAATATTACATTTCAACAATAAAATTTGATATAAACGGCTTTAACATCATATTTGAACATGATTTTTAATAAATTTTCTTTAAAATCACAATAATATTTTTGCATATCTTTAGATTTTAACAGTTATAAATAGTGTTTTTATTTCGAAAAGCGTGATATATATTATTTATTATTATTTACATACATAAATATTACTTTTTATACATGAAAATGTGTAAAAGTACTGAATTTGAAAGTATTTTCTTTATTTTATATAAATTTATAAAAGTATTTGATTTGTTCAAACGATAAATTTGCCGAAGTGAACCTGTTTATTCCATAAATTTAGTCTTGTATGACGCTGTGTTGTTGAATGTTGCTGGATAAATAATTGTACGTTATAACAAAATACTGGTAAATAGTTAACGAGAACATTATTCTAATATTTTCGATAGATATTTGTACTTAAAAATAGTGTAAAATGTACTTTGTAATACATAACAGCTACAAGTGTTACGACATCTTAATAATGTATTTAACTAGTTGGTTTTGCCAATTGTTATTATTATTTTAAAACAATATTCTATTCATTTTGAGTATCTTTCTCAATTTTCATTTATAAAAATTTAATTCAAATATTGTTAATGCTAAATACGTATTCATGTTATTTATTATCATTTGCTTTCTATATATTTAAATTGATAAAAGTATTGATTTGATGGCAGCTGAAACAATAATTAAAACAAGTCTGTGCGTATTCAAGTTCACCTGCACTCAACAAGCAGCGTTTACAAATACAGTCTTAATAATATTTACTCAATTCAGCCATTTTGTAGTTGGTGATGGCATTCGAAAGCCTTCTAAATGGTAGGTTCTTCTTTTGAAGCATTTTCGAGCTATTCTATTAATTGTTTTCTCTGTTATCATTATTAACTTTAATAAATGTTATGAAGTGTGTTACTAATATATTGTTTTTATGTTTATAGGGACATCACGGGACCTGCAAGCATCCTCAGCGTGTATCAACACCCCGGAGGCATCAGCAAAGACGAGTTTGAATATTAAATCTGCTGCTCTCAACATCAATAATGTAAGAACATTGTTATTTTTTAATTATTTGTTTAATATTTATTTGAGAATTTGTGAAATAAATTCATATTCAGTTTAAAATAATAATGATGAATAGTAACTAGATATTTGTTAATGATAACGCTAGTAAATTGTTAGCTAGTGTCAGTTATTATGAAGGGTAATTAACTATATTTTTAATTGTTAAACCTTCCGGAATTATTTTGGTCAAAAATATTTCAAGTTAAAGTTGGATATAAATAAATGTTCTGTCCTAAAAAAATGAAAATGAATCTCCCTGAATAGACTAGCGGTCATTGTATTGAATTGAGTGCTGGGGAATGAGGGGGAGGCACCTAGGAGGAAGGAAGCCATGTTTATTATCGATTAGCTAAACAAAAGTTAGCGGTAATTAGCAATTACAATTAATAGTAAGTGTTTATTGTTTGTTCCAGGCGTAATCGGAGAGAAATGCGAGCACTGGATACTCATCCACAACGACATGAAACCCTCCGTGGAGAGAAGAGATTGGAACCTGCAGAACCGGAGTCGAGGAATTTAAACAGAATGAGCTTCGCCAGAGAGCAGCTGTCCTGCTCTTATTGCATTCCTGCGCTGATTGGGAATTGGTACCGATCGATATTTTAAACAAATCATTAGAAATACTTGGAGAGCAAACACCGTGGTGATGGTGTCGACGACGATCGCTCTTCAGAAACCTACTCTCATGTCGGCAGCAAGAGAAGAGAATGGGATCAAACGGAAATGTACTGGCATTGGTAAGAAACTTATTTATAAATCAAATCATGCCTTTTACCCATTACTGGGACATTATTCACGTATAAACGTTTCATGTTTTAAATTTGTTTACTTTTATAAAAAATATATAACAATAATAATTTATAAGAATTAATGAAAAAAGTAAAATGAGAAATATTTTATTTGAAATGTAGACATGTTGTGTAAGTTTCAATGTATTGAGTTGTGTCATCAATTAATTAGTCGGGCGAGTCATCATGCAACGAGCTCGAGCTCCGCACTTCCAAACAAAACGCTGAGCAGAGCTGGTCGCTTGAAAATAATCACGTGCTAGTGCGAGTGGCTGTGATTTCACCCAATAATGGGTAAAAGGTGTGGTGATTTAGTTATACATTCAATTAATTAATTAATGACAACATCCTAACACAAAAGACTTGATATGTTTGACACCCGGTCTGTGTTCATTCAGGTGACTTTGGACAGCTGCAAGAAGTCGACGGAGAATCTGGAGCACCAGGAAGCCGAGCTGGAGGAGATGATGGCCCCGGGGACTTGATGTTTGATGGCGTGTCCGGACGCTTCACTTCCAGTACTTTTGCAGGTGAGTGTATCTTTTAAAATTTAAATTGGCTGTAAATATGTCGGCTGTAACTTTTAAACTAGTCAAGATAATTGAAATTGGTTTTAAATTTTGAATTCTCCATCTTTTCAACGATATTTAATCATATTTTTATTATGAAAATGAATCTGATGAATGAATTGGTTTCAATATAAACCTACGTTCCGCGTACATCTGTGTAAAAACCATTTATTTGAATCCTTGGCCTAAATAATTTTGTTGGACGATTAAATATTCTTCTAGAAGTATTTTGATTTGGTAAATTACGTAAAACATTAATTGTCTCGTGCTTCAATTAACTTGTAAACATATTTTCAGTCATTAACCAAACACTTATATATTTGTTAATTAAATAACTAATATGATGGATTGTAATTGCTCAAAATCTGCAATTGCAGATTAGACATGTGCATACTGAACCCCCTTTAGAGTTTGTTTCTTTCATGAACTTGGAATAGTTCTAATATTCTTTACAAAATCTCATCAATTTTATATGAAAAACTTTTCAATTCGCTGCTAAAATCCACGTTTAATTAAATTAATTGAAGCACCAATCTGTTATTTTAATTATTTAACGTTTAAATTATATACATATTTATTTTAAAATAAGTTTAAATAGTTTTTCAGTCATTTTGAATTTAAATATAAATCCGTAGACTATTTTAGGGGCAATGGCATAAAAATATTAGTTTTCGGGGTTAAATGCTGTTTATAATAAAAAAATATGTTATTAACGTTAATATTAACTATTAATAAATAATATAGAGTAGTTTTTATTGATTAGAAATCAAATTATTTTTATAAAATAAACACCCAATAATTTGGATGCATACTGCGCCACTGATACAGTTCAACGTTTTATGAATAGATGGCAGTAGTATGTTAGTTGTCAGAAACTGATATTTGACAAGTAAACTACATTTGTAAAATGATGTGATATTAAACTAAAATATTGTTAATTGCCAACAAAATGTAGTAGAATAAGTAAGTTTGAATTTAAATTAATTTCTAATGCGCCAATATCGTTTTTAGGTATGGATTTCATCCGCAAACCATAGACAGATGTCAGGGAATGAAAACAACATTTGTCGACTTGAAAACCAATTATTATGAACGACAATGTTTACAATCACCACAAATCACCGACAAAACCAACTTGTAGACCTGGTGCACCAGGTTGTAGATGCACAGTGAAAGCGCCAAACAGGTGAGATGATTTTTGATTTATATTTTTGGGGCTTTATTTTTTGTTTCTTTGTACTTTTAAAATATCTCGATTAGTACAAGACTTACGCGCTGCTAAGTAAATTAAATTATTTTTTAATTTAATTACTTTTTAAACAATGAGTGTATCTTTTAAATGACTAAATGTGGGTTTACTTTTACTATTTCTAGTATACTCACTCTCAAAAGTTATGATGATTATGAGCCTTAAAATAAACATGATGAAGGGTGCTATGCTATGTTACTAATACATTGTTTTTATGTTTATAGGGACATCATCAAGATGTTGAAGCAGCTGGCGCCATCCAGAGCTTGGAGCAGCTGGAGCTGGTGTCACCGTGGACATTATCATCAATGTAAGTACATTGTTATTTTTTTAATTATTTGGGTAAAAACAATAATAATAATGATGGTGAATGATTAGTAACTGACAATCTACTAAATATTCATTAATGATAACGGTAGTACATTATTAGCTAGTCAAGGGTGATTAATTATAAAGCTTGTCCCAGAAAACAATGTCGCCTATAATTTTTAACTAAAAACCATATAATTAAATGAATTTTTTTAAAACTATTGAAGACTTTATTGATTAACAACTAAATAGTATATAATAGCATATATTTACATTTTAATTATGATTCATCCAAAAGTTTCTCAATTTCCTTTTCAGCCCTTTCATAAAAATTTGTACAGCATAATCAGATATCAATTTTTGTAATTTGTTTCCACTTATATTTGAAATTATCGACAGAATTGAGTGGTTTCTTATATTTTAATAACTTCTGCTTCATATGGGGCCAATATTTTTTGATTGGGCGCAATTCAGGACAATTTTTAAGATTTTCAGATTGATGTACAAATTCTATATGTGGGGTTTCTTTTATACCAATCAATGACATTTTTTATGTAATGACATGTTGCCAAATATGGCCAAAATAGTACTGGTGTGTTATGAAGCCTTATAAAGGGCAATAATCATCTTTCAAGACATTCGCTTAAATATCTTTCGCCATTGGAACAAATGGCCTGCCATACAAGCATCTTTTTTGAGAATTTTTCTATTTTAATTACCTTCAATTAGCTACTTTCCAGAATAATAATAATGACCTGGTCGAGATTTTAATTAAAGTTAACAATACGCTTCGACATCCATGATAACACATAATTTTTTTGATATCACTTTAAAGTAAAGTTTTCTTGATCTTGATTTTGTGTTAGTTTCTTGCTTAGTATTCCTGTTAGGCACTTTTGTTTTTTTAAATGACTTTATAGAATTCTTTAGCTTAATTTTCTGGACTGTTGATTGAGTAGTTTCAAATTTCTTAACCAAATCTCTCACAGAAAGATTTTTATTTTTATACAAAGCCTTCCAAGACATTTTCTCAATATTTTAATCTACAAAACCAGGTTTGCATCCACTTCCATGCATAGCCAACTATAAAAACGCATCACATACAAATTTGTATATCTATAAAATCAGTATACGAAAAGGCCTAAACCTAAGCGACAATTTTTTCTGGGGCAAGCTTTATTTTACTTTTACAATTATTTTTCTCCTAAAATAATTGATGTCCGGTTCTGAGCAGAAAATTAAAATTAATCTCGTTTAATAATTTGATTTTCTTAGCGGTGACTTTTACCCAATATTTAAAATATATGAGTTTTTAAAATGTTGTCTACAACATTTTACTTTGAAGAGGTTTGAAAATGTGGACTGCATATAGTTTTGTTTGTAAATCTGGTTAATTTTATTAATTTTTTGAGAGAAAATATGAACGACAGTTTTTCCGTAACTTTAGATAAACATGTTTTAAAAACGGCTGTAATTTAGTAACCAGTCAACCGGGTTTCAACATTCAATTCCTCATCTATTGACCATAGTTTCATGCCTTAATATCAACACTCCAGAATGTAATTAATTCTAAAATGAAGAATTATTCACAATTGGTTTAAACATATAATTTTATTTTGATCATTTACTATTGTTTAATATTAAAAATTACTTTTAAATATTGTTTAGTATTTTTAATGATAGATGCTTATTTTAAATTCTGTTTTGCATGCATATTTGAATGCGGCATTCAGTCCCAGGACTCGAGCGCCATGCCCAAGTTGTCCACGCTGTCCACCGTTGCTTCAACACACTTCAGGAACAAAAGATGAGTACAAATTTATATTTTAATTAATCTAAAAAATGAGAAAAGAAATTATTAATAATTTATTTAGAATTTTATTGAGACACAGCCTTGACATACATCTGCTGTCTTTTAATTTCATTTATTGTTAGATGTGAGAAATATTTGTTTAAAGTGTTTTAAAAGTAAATTGCTAAATTCAAAAAATAGTATATTATTCAATGAGTAAGTAATATAAGCTATTACTTAAGAGAATGAAGTTTGCAACACGAGCCGAAGGTGAGTGTTGTAAATCATTCGAGTGAGTAATAGCTATTACTTGCGAATAGAATACTATACTTTATCTACGACTATGTTATTATGTAATAAGATTTTACAATTATTTTTTTTGTTACATTATGAATAAGTCAGATTGCTTAAATTTTTTGTTTTTATTTTTATTTAATAAATATGAACACTACTTAACATTTTTGCGTATTCGCCAATCCATAAAAGTTTTATAAACTTGTTCATACTTTTTTTTTTGATTTTTCGGGCAGTAAATTTAAGAAACGTACGTGTGCGGCTTCTATGAAAATTCAGACGTATGATTGGTCGTGAAGTGTTGAGTAATGAATTATTACTTACCACTGTCAATAATGATTAGTATTACTTATCATAAATTTCATAAGTAATGAATACATTATTCATCCGTCAGTACGGTGGTGTGGATAGCAATATGGAATTCGAATCCGGAGATCCCGAGTTCGAATCTCACTCAAGCTAAAAATTATATAAACTACCACACTGCGGCTCGGTGAGTGCGGACCCTGTACTGTAATTGGGATTAAGGTCCTGTTGTACAGCGTAACATAAATAAACATAAATAAATAAATAAATAAATAAGTAATGAATACATTATTTAATAAGAGTAGATAAACGTTATTATTTTACTTTTGTTTATACTAAATAATAATATATTAATAATATTAATAATTTCTAATAATAATAACAGTAAACTGAGTAATATTGTATTTGAAGTGTATGTTAGATGTGTATATGTTGTGTATGTTTCAAATTCACTTTAATTTTAAGTAGGTCGCTGCGAGTCTGCAACAAGAAGTTCACTTGCCAAACAAACGTCGTCGTCGAGTAATTTAACTTTTGTCTGTCTTATTTAAAGGCCTTCATAACTTCATAACCGATATCGTATCGTGGGCTTGATTTATAGTTATACTATAAGATCAACTTCCCGAGTCGATATCGTGTTTGTTTTTATTGTTCACTCACTACGTACATTTTAATTTAGTTAGTTAGTTGCTGCCTTAATAGGAGGCCATCCTAACTGTGTGTAGTTCTTTTCGTGGGGTTGATTTATTACTATAAATCAATTTTACGAATCGAAATTGTGTAGATCGATATCTATCGTGGGTTTGATTTGAAATCAACCTCACGAGTCGATATCGTGTATTTTGTATTATCCACCAAAAAACGCAGGCCCCACGTGGGGCCCCAACATACATCCCATCACCAGGAGGCAAGTTTGAAGCGTTTCGTGATCCGGGTTGGGGCGAGTCCCTCGCGAGCGTGCTGCTGTGTGTAGCTAGAAGGTGTAAGCCGATGCCTTGGGTGGTCGAGTTATCGAATCACAGGAACCATATTGTCCAATGAGTCATTGGGAGATCTAGACATAATTCGACTGTTCGAGCACTGCGAAATCTTCCCAGCAGTCGGGTAGGTTGGTAGGCGGTGAACCGAGAGGTCGTGGGCACGGAATATGCTCAACGTTTTTGCTAACTTGACAAGCACCCTTCGGTTGCTTTGTCGTAGATTCGTAGCTAGTCGTTGGCAAAAACTTAGGTAAGATAGGGATGGGTAGGGAGAAAAAGATGGCACCTTTACTGAAGACTACGTAAAATGTGAGTCTCTTTCAGGTTCTTCCTAACACTTGACCGATATCTTATCGTGGATATGATTTATAGTTATACTATAAGATCATATTCACGAGTCAATATCGTGTTTTTATCTCTACGTACATTTAAATTTAGTTAGTTTAGTTTCTGCCTTATTAGAAGGCCTTCCTAACAACTGTGTAGTTCTTTTCGTGGGGTTGATTTATTACTATAAATCAATTTTACGAATCGAAATTGGTTAGAACAATATCTATCGTGGGGTTGATTTATTTCCATAAATCAATTTTACGAATTGATATTGTGATATCTATCGTGGGTTTGATGTGTAATCAACCTCACGAGTCGATATCGGATGTTTTGTATTGTCCACCACAAAACGCTGGCCCTCCGTGGGGCCCCATTATAGCGTTTCGCGGTTGCTTTGTTGTAGATTCGTAGCTAGTCTTTGACAAACACTTAGGTAAGATAGGGTAGGTAGGGAGAAGAAGGACACCATCATTGAAAACTTATTGTTTTTTAAGGAGTATTTGTACTTGTTTCTAATAATATTTTATTGTTAGGTGCGGTGGTGAATGAAGAAAACCAACGTTTCCTGTTGGTGATTACATCAACATGCTGGGAAGATTCATCAGCAGCAGAATCAACAGCTTCTCTTCAAACACATCCGAAGATGACTGCAAAGTCAACGCAGAATGTCGTCAAGACCGCTGCCTCCAACATCAATATAAGATAATTATTAGTTTTAAGTGGGTTGTATTTAATCGAGCACCAAAATATCAGCTCTAAATAATTCATATTCGATATCGAAAATACTAGACTTTGCTAATCTGTTTATCAATTTAAATATCAAATATTTGTATTTGCCATATTAGCATTTAATTTTCTATGAAGCTTATTTACTATTATATTTAAAGACTATCAAAATATAATTTAACTGGGGTTAAAAATATATATTTTTGGTGTTTAATAAATATATTTCTGGCAAGAGCACCACAGTTCTTATTGTTTATTTGTGATACAATGATTTCGGTGCTCATTTAAATTATTCCCTTTTTAAATTATTTGGGTAAAAGTCGGTTAAAAACAGTAATAAATATGTTGTTTTAAATTAATATAAAATAGCGCAATTGTGTACACGGGAGAATGTGAGCGAAAATGAACAGAGAGTGATTGATTTTATTCTGTGTGATGAATGATTGATGCGCGGTTTTTCAGTACATTCTGACATTTATATGTCATAATTATTTGTCACAATTTTGTTGAGCGACTTGGTCGCGTTAGAAGACCTAAAATAATTAGAAATATAGTAAAACCGTCAGAAGGGTATCATTAGAAATATATTACAATATACACTTTTCTATTTACTATTTCATATACAATTTAATTCTTTTATTATTGAGTTAATTTGTAATTTTACGTATTCCTCTTTTTTTGCTAATTTGCACCAATTTTTAATTGTCTGCCCCCATGATTTTTCTCTTTTTAAAATTATTTAAACTTGTGCTAGAATTTTAATGAACGCGTACCTGACTTAGAACTTAAATTTGATCTTGTACATTATTAATATTTTTATCTTTGGACTAGAGAACTTTTAAAATTTTAGCCCTACAGTATTAAATGATGCAGAAATTTCCTCCCAACACTTTTCTTCTCCTTAACACAATACTTTATCAGTTTTTTTCATTCTATACATGTTTGTAACTCTCACTAAATCTATTAATAATTCAACTTCATTGGTGGAAAAATTTGCAGCTCTTTTAATATTTCCCATCATGTGTATATAAATATATTTATTATTTTGCCTGTGACAGAATATAAACTGAATTTCGATAATCAAGACAATGATTATAATTTGACATTCAGTTTAGGTTCAGCTGAACTAGATTAATTTGACAAGTTATAAACAAAAAAAAATGTTCAGACTCAAGTTCAAGGTTCAACTGAAAAACCGAGCATGAGAAGTGTATTTGATGGTGTCGCGTATACGTCTGGATAAAAGTTGGTGAATGAGGGTGTATAATGAGGATGTTAGAGATATGTCTGTTGAGTAAATAAATGAATGAAGGAATGGTACGAATGATGAATTATATTGTGGAATGAATCAGATGAGAATGATGTTGCGTGTAAAGAATGGCAAGGCTCCCGGCTTGAATGAGATGTTTATGTATGGAGGTGAGAGGTTATTTGACTCCTGGTGATTGGAAATGCGCGCACGCAGTTAGAGTGTTTGAAGGTAGCGAGGCTGCGGTAGTGTCTGCGTTACCTGGTGCGGATGATGTTGTTGTAAATGATTTCAATAAATGAAGCAGAAAACTATTTAAATAATGTTAATTAATGATAATGTGTTAGTAGAATTAGTATTTAGTTTTATAAATTTGGCAATAACATTTATTGGTAGATATGGTTTACAAAACAAATTTACAAACACTTATATATTGTACAAATACAAACACATTGTTAATAGAGAGAGGGACTGTTTAGGGAATGTCCTTTAATGACAAGGGCTATGAACATCTAAATATTCATTCATTCGTTTCTGGTCGGCTCTAACGGCTTTCTTAATTTTAAAAGCTTCAAGGAAAGTGAATCGATATCCTTTCCTTTTATATGTACAACTGACAAATTACATATAGAACTTTTATGATAAAAATCTATCAAGTGTTTAGCTAGATTAGACTGGGGACTTTTGGTCATATAATTATAACAATACTCTTTAAATCTAGTCTGGAAACTTTGTCCTGTTTGCTCTATATAAACAAATTCACAATCTTTACATTTAATTTAACAAAGGGTCTTTATTCATTAGTTTATTATTATTAGTATATAATGTCAAATTCCTCCAATTCTTGGCCATACTACGATTCATGCCATTAACATAATTTAATTTTTTATAAATTGATTTAAATCTAGTTTCAAAGTGTACAGGATAAAATTAATTTCTTGTAACTGATCTAATTTTCTTATTTATTAGCTTCACAGTGATTTCTGCACTGTAACCATTGTTTGCTGCAATATTTAAAATGATTTTAATTCAGATAAATTATAAAACGTTGCTAGCATTATATTACATGGGTGATACAAATTAGTGGGTTTCCTGTAAATATTAAAATTAAATTTATTGTTAATGTGTTCGATAGTAATGGCCAAGATATTTATGCTTTTATTAACTTTCACTTCAGTGGTGAATTATGTATTTTATTCAAATGAATTAAGGACATTTAGTTGTTGTTGCTCCTGGTGTAAAGGGATTAAAACATCGTCAATATATCTATACCAAAAATGTAAATATTGTAGGAGGTATTTTTTGGAATTGAGACATATATTCTCTAAATTGTTGATGAATATTTCAGATAATAAAGACCCACATTTTGTTAATTATAAATGTCACCAAAGAGCAAAAATAATTTGTTTGTAAGCAAACTTCCAGTAAGTTTAAAGTTACATAGTTAACTTCAAGCTGTTTTTAATGAAAATTGGAATGGAAGTAAATTCCCAAAACCTCCCTCTCTCTATTAACAGAGTTAGTTTGTATTTGAACTACATATAAGTGTTTGCAAAACCATTTCTAAATTCATGAAACAAAATGCCGAATGCAAACAGCTTCAATAATTGAAATGATGAATGTGTTAGTGTTTGAGAAGAGCAATTGCAATGTTTTGGTGATGGATGATGTGAGATTGGAGATGAAATGAATGTGTTTGTATATTAGGGTAGTATGTAATCGAGGTATGGACGTATTAATTAAGAATACATTGGTTTATGTTGTATGATGACTCTGAGATTGACATAAATGTTGTTGAAAGAGTGAGTATAAGTCAGATGAGATAGTTTAGGAATGTGGAACGTGTGTCGAATGGAAGATATGAATGAACTTGTATGAATGTATATGTATGTATTTATGTATGAAGAGTTGATGGTAGATTGAGCATGTGGTTGAAGCAAGGATGACTGAATGTTTCTGGGGTTCGTGTTACCCCAATTAATAAGATATTATCTTTACAACATATTTATTATTTGTTTCAACTATATGATAATGAATGATTCACTTTAAAATTATAATGATGAATCGTTCTCATCTGTAACACAATACTTTGCTAGCTGACAATTTATTATACATACATATATATTTTTTTATTGTAACATTAGCAGATTGTCAGCTACTGAAACATTGTGATACAGTGACAGTTAGTATAAAAAAACAAACAAATTACGAATGATTAACTAGATTTTTCATTGTTAAACGTTCCGGCATTATTTTATACAAATATATTTCAAGTAAATGATTGATATAAATAAATTTGAATCAGTTTTATTTTAAATATTATTCTCTAAACAACTTATGACCGATTTAAATAAAGTTAATCAAATCATTCTCCATCGATTATTTATACTAACAGTCAACATATTTTTTAAATAAAGATAATGAAATACTTTTACCCAAAATAATTATATCAAAGTATTAATTCTAAAAGTTTCCTTTATAATAATTAAATGGATTTCTTTTTAAAAATTGGGAAAACTGACAGAATTGATATTTACTAATGATAATAAATAAATATGTTTTAAGTAGATAGTTGACAATAACTTTGTTTAACACATATTTATTCTTTAAGAATAAGAAATAGATACCTATTGTAATAAGTTATACATACATCTTATTACAATATTCTTTATTCTTAAAGAATTAAATATGTTTTGAAGAGATTTATTGTTAATTATTTAATTTAAAATATAGTTTTTATTATTTAAGATAAATAAGTAAATAATATTATTGTAATTTAATATGTAAAGATAATAACAAATATGTTTTAAATAGGTAGTTTACAATAACTTTGTTTAACACATATTTATTGTTTAAGAATAAGAAATAGGGTACCCATTGTAATAAGTTAACATATATCTTATTACAATATTCCTTATTCTTAAAGAATAAATGTGTGTTGAAGAGATTTATTGTGAATTATTTAATTTAAAATATAGTTGTTATTGTTTAATATAAATAAGTAAATAATATTATTGTAATTTAATATGTAAAAATAATAACAAATATGTTTTAAATAGATAAGTTTACAATAACTCTATTTAAAACATAATTATTGTTTAAGAATAAGAAATATTGCAATAGGTTGTTTGCGAAAACATACATCTTATTGCAATACGTCTTATACTTCAAGAATACGTATGTTTTAAAGAGACTTATTCTAAATTAATTTATATAGGTATCCTCATTAAATCCCTCAAATCATTTATAAAATCGTCATCTTTCTGAATACTCCCTCTAATCATTTGTAATGTTATCATTTTCCCAAAAGTCCTTAAATTCATTTGTAAGATAGTAATCCTCCTAAAAAGTCCTCCATTTCATTTTTAATTCCTTCCATGAAGTCCCTCAAATCATTTATAAAATTGTCTTCCTCCCAAAAATTCCTCCAATTCATTTTCAAGATATGATCCTCTCGAAAAGTCCTCCAATACATTTATATTTCCTCCCATGAAGTCCCTCAAATCAATTATAAAATTGTTCTTCCTCCAATTCATTTATAAGATATCATCCTCCCAAAAACTCCCTCAACTCATTTATAAAATAGTCATCTTACTAAATGTCCCTCAAATCCATTTATAAAATAATCACCCTCTTAAAAAGTTCCTCAAATAACTTATAAAGCAATCCTACATTCTAAAAGACACCCCAGAAATTAAATAATATTTTTTTCAATAATATATTATATATTTAATAAAAATTGTAATAATTATGTTTTACATTGTATTTATAATATAAATTTGTAATAAATAAATTGTAATGAATGCTTTAAATATTGTATTTATAATAAATATTGTAATACAGATGTTAGTTTCTATTGTATACTGATTTAAAACGTCAATAAAAGTGTTTAAAATGGCTGCCATTCTTTCATTTATTTCCTTCTGTAAATATAAATATTTTATTCAAATTCAATTAACTTGTCTTCCATTTTGTACCTCCCATATATTAATGAAATTCAATTAAATATCAATTAAGAGGAGGAGCCACGAAAGATTTAATGGAAGTCAACAAAGCCAATTAAGAAACAGGGTTGCCAATGCACTATAACCAAAATCCAGTAAAGTTACCTCCTCATCGTTCTGCGCCCCGGATACAAATCGACGAATTTGGAGCAATTCCTGACCAAAAACTCGAAGTTTTTTTCTAGTTCAAAAACTGAACAATAGATAGCACCACCATGCATACATGATTGATGCTGCCCCCTGGTGACCAATTTTAGAACTAAGAAAAAAAACTTTGAAATTTTGTCAGGATCTGCTCCAATTTGGTCGGTTTGTATCCGGGGCGCAGAACGGCGAGGAGGTATCTTTACTGTATTTTCGTTATAGTGAATTGGCATCACTGCTTTCTTAATTGGTTGTGTTACCGCCCTCATTTCTTCTATTGCTCCTCCTCATAATTGAAACTTAATTGAATTTAATTTTATATATGGGAGGAACAAAATGGCTGATTAATAGAAATTTAAATGGAAGTATTTAAATGTAAATAATTAAATAGACGCCATTTTAAATTCAACCATGTCAATGTAAAGAAACCAACATTAAAATAATTATTTAAATTAACTTAGTTCGCAAATTCACCAACAGATGGCAGCACCAGTCCTTAAAAACCCGTGAAAAAAAAATTAAAAACAACAAGGTATGTATTAATATAAATATATTTATTATCATTGCAAAGTTGTGTACAAGTTTTACTAACATTTTATTTATAATACAAACTATTTTTTAAATAAATTAATTTAGAATAAGTCTCTTTAAAATATATTTATTCTTGAAGTATAAAGACGTATTGCAATAAGATGTATGTTTTCTTATTACAATATTTCTTATTCTTAAAGAATAGATATGTTTTAAATAGAGTTATTGTAAACTTATCTATTTAAAACATTTATTATTGTTTTTACATATTTAATTACAATAATATTATTAACTTATTTATCTTAAACAATAAAAACTATATTTTAAATTAAATAATTCACAATAAATCTCTTCAACACACATTTATTCTTTAAGAATAAGGAATATTGTAATAAGATATATTTTAACTTATTACAATGGGTACCCTATTTCTTATTCTTAAACAATAAATATGTGTTAAACAAAGTTATTGTAAACTATCTATTTAAAACATATTTGTTATTATTTTTACATATTAAATTACAATAATATTATTTACTTATTTATCTTAAATAATAAAAACTATATTTTAAATTAAATAATTCACAATAAATCTCTTCAAAACAGATTTATTTTTTAAGAATAAAGACTATTGTAATAAGATGCATGTATAACTTATTACAATAGGTATCTATTTCTTATTCTTAAACAATAAATATGTGTTAAACAAAGTTATTGTCAACTATCTATTTAAAATATATTTATTATTATCATTAGTAAATATCAATTCTGTCAGTTTTCCCAATTTTTAAAATAAAATCAATTTAATTATTATAAAGGAAACTTTTAGAATTAATACTTTAAATATATGATACAATTATTTTGGGTAAAAGTATTTCATTATCTTTATTTACAAAATATATTGACTGATAGTATAAATAATCGATGGAGGATGATTTGATTAACTTTATTTAAATCGATCATAAGTTGTTTAGATAAAAATACATCAAACTAAATGATACAAATTTATTTATTTATATCTATCATTTACTTCAAATATTTTTGTTTAAAATAATTCCGGAACGTTTAACATATGAAAAATCTAGTTAATAAATCATCCCTAATTTGCTTTTTATACTAACAGACACAATATCACAATGTGTCAATAGCTGATAATCTATTAACGTATATTTTAGAAATTGTCATCTATTAAACTATTGTGTTACAGATAATAATTTTAAAATGATTCATTACCATATATTTTAAACAAATAATAAATATGTTGTAAAGATAATTATTATACATAGCATCACGCTATATATTATTAATTGGGGTAACACGAACCCCAGAAACATTCAGTCATCCTTGCTTCAACCACATGCTCAATCTACCATCAACTCTTCATACATAAATACATTCATAAATTCTTTCATACAAGTTCATTCATATCTTCCATTCGACACACGTTCCACATTCCTAAACTATCTCATCTGACTTATACTCACTCTTTCAACAACATTCATGTCAATCTCAGTCATCATACAACATACACCAATGTATTCTGAATTAATACGTCCATACCTCGAGAACATACTACCCTAATATACAAACACATTCATTTCATCTCCAATCTCACATCATCCATCACCGAAACATTGCAATCGCTCTTCTCAAACACTAACACATTCATCATTACAATTAATGAAGCTGTTTGCATTCGGCGAAACATGATTTAAAATTAATAAATACGAACACTTGGCATTTTGTTTCATGAATTTAGAAACGGTTTTGCAAACACTTATATGTCAGCTTGAAGTTAACCATGTAACTTCAACTATAACTCGGGAGGTTTTAAACTTGCTGGAAGATTGTCTACAAACAAATTATTTTTGCTCTTTGGGGACATTTGTAATTAACAAAATGAGGGTCTTTATTATCTGAAATATTCATGAACAATTTTGAGAATATATGCCTCAATTCCAATAAATACCTCCTAAAATATTTACAACTACTAAATGTCCTTAATTCATTTGATTAAAATACATAATTCACCACTAAAGTGAAAGTTAATAAAAGCATAAATATCTTGGCCATTACTATCCAACACATTAACAATAAATTTAATTTTAATATTTACTGGAAACCCACTAATTTGTATCATCCCACGTAATATAAAGCTAGCAACGTTTTATAATTTATCTGATGATCTGAATTATAATCATTTTAAATATTGCAGCAAGCAATGGTTACAGTGAAGAAATCACTGTGAAGCTAATAAATAAGAAAAATAAATCAATTCCAAGAAATTAATTTTATCCTGTACACTTTGAAACTAGATCTAAATTAATTTATAAAAAATTAAATTATGTTAATGGCATGAATCGTAGTATGGCCAAGAATTGGAGGAAATTTGACATTATATACTAATAATAATAAACTAATTAATAAAGACCCTTTGTTAAATTAAATATAAAGATTGTGAATTTGTTTATATAGAGCAAACAGGACCAAGTTTCCAGACTAGATTTAAAGAGTATTGTTATAATTATATGATCAAAAGTCCCCAGTCTAATCTAGCTAAACACTTGATAGATTTTTATCATAAAAGTTCTATATGTAATTTGTCAGTTCTACATATAAAAGGAAAGGATATCGATTCACTTTCCTTGAAGCTTTTATAATTAAGAAAGCCGTTAGGGCTGACCAGAAACTAATGAATGAATATTTAGATGTTATAAACTAAACTTTCATAGACCTTGTCATTAAAGGAAATTCCCTAAACAGTCCCTCTCTCTATTAACAATTATTTTTGTATTTGTACAATATATAAGTGTTTGTAAACCATATCTACCTTCTGACCAAATTATTTAAATCGTTTTCTGCTTCATTTATTGAAATCATTTACAACAACATCATCCGCACCAGGTAACGCAGACACTACCGCAGCCTCGCTACCTTCAAACACTCTAACTGCGTGCGCGCATTTCCAATCACCAGGAGTCAAATAACCTCTCACCTCCATACATCAACATCTCATTCAAGTCAACATCATTCTCACCTCTAACATTTTCTCTTGCAATTTCACTACAATCATTCAGTCCATTTACGCTACCATACAAACTCCTAAAATATTCACACCATCTATTCCTCACATCTGATTCATTCCACCATTCATTTATTTACTCAACAGACATATCTCTAACATCCTCATTATACACCCTCATTCACCAACTTTTATCCAGACGTATACGCGACACCATCAAATCAACTTCTCATGCTCGGTTTTTCAGTTGAACCTTGAACTTGAGCCTGAACATTTTTTTGTTTATAACTTGTCAAATTAATCTAATTCAGCTGAACCTAAACTGAATGTCAAATTATAATCATTGTCTTGATTATCGAAATTCAGGTTATATTCTGTCACAGGCAAAATAAGAAATATATTTATATACACATGATGGGAAATATTAAAAGAGCTGCAAATTTTCCCACCAATGAAGTTGAATTATTAATAGATTTAGTGAGAGTTAAAAACATGTATAGAATGAAAAAAAAAACTGATAAAGTATTATGTTAAGAAGATAAAAAGTGTTGGGAGGAAATTTCTGCCTCATTTAATACTGTAGGGCTAAAATTTTAAAAGTTCTCTAGTCCAAAGATAAAAATATTAATAATGTACAAGATTAAATTTAAGTTCTAAGTCAGGTACGTGTTCATTAAAATTCTAGCACAAGTTTAAATAATTTTAAAAAGAGAAAAATAATGGGGGCAGACAATTAAAAATTGGTGCAAATTGGCAGAAAAAGAGGAATACGTAAAATTACAAATTAACTCAATAATAAAAGAATTAAATTGTATATGAAATAGTAAATAGAAAAGTGTATATTGTAATATATTTCTAATGATACCCTTCTCACGGTTTCTTTACTGAACAAAATTGCGACAAATAATTATGACATATAAATGTCAGAATGTACTGAAAAACCGCGCATCAATCATTCATCACACAGAATAAAATCAATCACTCTCTGTCCATTTTCACTCACATTCTCCCTTGTACACAATTGCGCTATTTTATATTAATTTAAAACAACATATTTATTTCTGTTTTTAACAGACTTTTACCCAAATAATTTATAAAGGGAATAATTTAAATGAGCACCGAAATCATTGTATCATAAATAATCAATAAGAACTGTGTTGCTCTCGCCAGAAATAATTAAATGAATACTAAAAATAATAATTAGGCATAAAAAATAACAACTGATCTTTAAATATAATAGTAAATAAGCTTCATGGAAAATTAAATGCTAATATGGCAAATAGCAAATACAAATATTTGATATTTAAATTGATAAACAGATTAGCAAAGTCTAGTATTTTGGAAATCGAATATGAATTATTTAGAGCTGATATTTTGGTGCTCGATTAAATACAACTCACTTAAAACTAATAATTATCTTATATTGATGTTGGAGGCAGCGGTCTTGACGACATTGCGTTGACTTTGCAGTCATCTTCGGATGTGTTTGAAGAGAAGCTGTTGATTCTGTTGCTGATGAATCTTCCCAGCATTTTGATGTAATCACCAACAGGAAACGTTGGTTTTCTTCATTCACCACCGCACCTAGCAACAAAATATTATTAAAAACAAGTACAAATACTCCTTAAAAACAGTAAGTTTTCAATGATGGTGTCCTTCTTCTCCCTACCTACCCTATCTTACCTAAGTTTTTGTCAAAGACTAGCTACGAATCTACAACAAAGCAACTGCGAAACGCTATAATGGGGCCCCACGGAGGGCCAGCGTTTTGTGGTGGACAATACAAAACATCCGATATCGACTCGTGAGGTTGATTACACATCAAACCCACGATAGATATCACAATATCAATTCGTAAAATTGATTTATGGAAATAAATCAACCCCACGATAGATATTGTTCTAACCAATTTCGATTCGTAAAATTGATTTATAGTAATAAATCAACCCCACGAAAAGAACTACACAGTTGTTAGGAAGGCCTTCTAACAAGGCAGAAACTAAACTAACTAAATTTAAATGTACGTAGATAAAAAACACGATATTGACTCGTGAATATGATCTTATAGTATAACTATAAATCATATCCACGATAAGATATCGGTCAAGTGTTAGGAAGAACCTGAAAGAGACTCACATTTTACGTAGTCTTCAGTAAAGGTGCCATCTTCTTCTCCCTACCCTACCCTATCTTACCTAAGTTTTTGCCAACGACTAGCTACGAATCTACGACAAAGCAACCGAAGCGTGCTTGTCAAGTTAGCAAAAACGTTGAGCATATTCCGTGCCCACGACCTCTCGGTTCACCGCCTACCAACCTACCCGACTGCTGGGAAGATTTCGCAGTGCTCGAACAGTCGAATTATGTCTAGATCTCCCAATGACTCATTGGACAATATGGTTCCTGTGATTCGATAACTCGACCACCCAAGGCATCGGCTTACACCTTCTAGCTACACACAGCAGCACGCTCGCGAGGGACTCGCCCCAACCCGGATCACGAAACGCTTACAAACTTGCCTCCTGGTGATGGGATGTATGTTGGGGCCCCACGTGGGACCTGCGTTTTTTGGTGGATAATACAAAATACACGATATCGACTCGTGAGGTTGATTTCAAATCAAACCCACGATAGATATCGATCTACACAATTTCAATTCGTAAAATTGATTTATAGTAATAAATCAATCCCACGAAAAGAACTACACACAGTTAGGATGGCCTCCTATTAAGGCAGCAACTAACTAACTAAATTAAAATGTACGTAGTGAGTAAACAATAAAAACAAACACGATATCGACTCGGGAAGTTGATCTTATAGTATAACTATAAATCAAGCCCACGATACGATATCGGTTATGAAGTTATGAAGGCCTTTAAATTAGGGCAGACAAAAGTTAAATTACACGACGACGACGTTTGTTTGGCAAGTGAACTTCTTGTTGCAGACTCGCAGCGACCTACTTAAAATTAAAGTGAATTTGAAACATACACAACATATACACATCTAACATACACTTCAAATACAATATTACTCAGTTTACTGTTATTATTATTAGAAATTATTAATATTATTAATATATTATTATTTAGTATAAACAAAAGTAAAATAATAACGTTTATCTACTCTTATTAAATAATGTATTCATTACTTATGAAATTTATGATAAGTAATACTAATCATTATTGACAGTGGTAAGTAATAATTCATTACTCAACACTTCACGACCAATCATACGTCTGAATTTTCATAGAAGCCGCACACGTACGTTTCTTAAATTTACTGCCCGAAAAATCAAAAAAAAAAGTATGAACAAGTTTATAAAACTTTTATGGATTGGCGAATACGCAAAAATGTTAAGTAGTGTTCATATTTATTAAATAAAAATAAAAACAAAAAATTTAAGCAATCTGACTTATTCATAATGTAACAAAAAAATAATTGTAAAATCTTATTACATAATAACATATAGTCGTAGATAAAGTATAGTATTCTATTCGCAAGTAATAGCTATTACTCACTCGAATGATTTACAACACTCACCTTCGGCTCGTGTTGCAAACTTCATTCTCTTAAGTAATAGCTTATATTACTTACTCATTGAATAATATACTATTTTTTGAATTTAGCAATTTACTTTTAAAACACTTTAAACAAATATTTCTCACATCTAACAATAAATGAAATTAAAAGACAGCAGATGTATGTCAAGGCTGTGTCTCAATAAAATTCTAAATAAATTATTAATAATTTCTTTTCTCATTTTTTAGATTAATTAAAATATAAATTTGTACTCATCTTTTGTTCCTGAAGTGTGTTGAAGCAACGGTGGACAGCGTGGACAACTTGGGCATGGCGCTCGAGTCCTGGGACTGAATGCCGCATTCAAATATGCATGCAAAACAGAATTTAAAATAAGCATCTATCATTAAAAATACTAAACAATATTTAAAAGTAATTTTTAATATTAAACAATAGTAAATGATCAAAATAAAATTATATGTTTAAACCAATTGTGAATAATTCTTCATTTTAGAATTAATTACATTCTGGAGTGTTGATATTAAGGCATGAAACTATGGTCAATAGATGAGGAATTGAATGTTGAAACCCGGTTGACTGGTTACTAAATTACAGCCGTTTTTATAACATGTTTATCTAAAGTTACGGAAAAACTGTCGTTCATATTTTCTCTCAAAAAATTAATAAAATTAACCAGATTTACAAACAAAACTATAGGCAGTCCACATTTTCAAACCTCTTCAAAGTAAAATGTTGTAGACAACATTTTAAAAACTCATATATTTTAAATATTGGGTAAAAGTCACCGCTAGGAAAATCAAATTATTAAACGAGATTAATTTTAATTTTCTGCTCAGAACCGGACATCAATTATTTTAGGAGAAAAATAATTGTAAAAGTAAAATAAAGCTTGCCCCAGAAAAAATTGTCGCTTAGGTTTAGGCCTTTTCGTATACTGATTTTATAGATATACAAATTTGTATGTGATGCGTTTTTATAGTTGGCTATGCATGGAAGTGGATGCAAACCTGGTTTTGTAGATTAAAATATTGAGAAAATGTCTTGGAAGGCTTTGTATAAAAATAAAAATCTTTCTGTGAGAGATTTGGTTAAGAAATTTGAAACTACTCAATCAACAGTCCAGAAAATTAAGCTAAAGAATTCTATAAAGTCATTTAAAAAAACAAAAGTGCCTAACAGGAATACTAAGCAAGAAACTAACACAAAATCAAGATCAAGAAAACTTTACTTTAAAGTGATATCAAAAAAATTATGTGTTATCATGGATGTCGAAGCGTATTGTTAACTTTAATTAAAATCTCGACCAGGTCATTATTATTATTCTGGAAAGTAGCTAATTGAAGGTAATTAAAATAGAAAAATTCTCAAAAAAGATGCTTGTATGGCAGGCCATTTGTTCCAAGGCGAAAGATATTTAAGCGAATGTCTTGAAAGATGATTATTGCCCTTTATAAGGCTTCATAACACACCAGTACTATTTTGGCCATATTTGGCAACATGTCATTACATAAAAAATGTCATTGATTGGTATAAAAGAAACCCCACATATAGAATTTGTACATCAATCTGAAAATCTTAAAAATTGTCCTGAATTGCGCCCAATCAAAAAATATTGGCCCCATATGAAGCAGAAGTTATTAAAATATAAGAAACCACTCAATTCTGTCGATAATTTCAAATATAAGTGGAAACAAATTACAAAAATTGATATCTGATTATGCTGTACAAATTTTTATGAAAGGGCTGAAAAGGAAATTGAGAAACTTTTGGATGAATCATAATTAAAATGTAAATATATGCTATTATATACTATTTAGTTGTTGATCAATAAAGTCTTCAATAGTTTTAAAAAAATTCATTTAATTATATGGTTTTTAGTTAAAAATTATAGGCGACATTGTTTTCTGGGACAAGCTTTATAATTAATCACCCTTGACTAGCTAATAATGTACTACCGTTATCATTAATGAATATTTAGTAGATTGTCAGTTACTAATCATTCACCATCATTATTATTATTGTTTTTACCCAAATAATTAAAAAAATAACAATGTACTTACATTGATGATAATGTCCACGGTGACACCAGCTCCAGCTGCTCCAAGCTCTGGATGGCGCCAGCTGCTTCAACATCTTGATGATGTCCCTATAAACATAAAAACAATGTATTAGTAACATAGCATAGCACCCTTCATCATGTTTATTTTAAGGCTCATAATCATCATAACTTTTGAGAGTGAGTATACTAGAAATAGTAAAAGTAAACCCACATTTAGTCATTTAAAAGATACACTCATTGTTTAAAAAGTAATTAAATTAAAAAATAATTTAATTTACTTAGCAGCGCGTAAGTCTTGTACTAATCGAGATATTTTAAAAGTACAAAGAAACAAAAAATAAAGCCCCAAAAATATAAATCAAAAATCATCTCACCTGTTTGGCGCTTTCACTGTGCATCTACAACCTGGTGCACCAGGTCTACAAGTTGGTTTTGTCGGTGATTTGTGGTGATTGTAAACATTGTCGTTCATAATAATTGGTTTTCAAGTCGACAAATGTTGTTTTCATTCCCTGACATCTGTCTATGGTTTGCGGATGAAATCCATACCTAAAAACGATATTGGCGCATTAGAAATTAATTTAAATTCAAACTTACTTATTCTACTACATTTTGTTGGCAATTAACAATATTTTAGTTTAATATCACATCATTTTACAAATGTAGTTTACTTGTCAAATATCAGTTTCTGACAACTAACATACTACTGCCATCTATTCATAAAACGTTGAACTGTATCAGTGGCGCAGTATGCATCCAAATTATTGGGTGTTTATTTTATAAAAATAATTTGATTTCTAATCAATAAAAACTACTCTATATTATTTATTAATAGTTAATATTAACGTTAATAACATATTTTTTTATTATAAACAGCATTTAACCCCGAAAACTAATATTTTTATGTCATTGCCCCTAAAATAGTCTACGGATTTATATTTAAATTCAAAATGACTGAAAAACTATTTAAACTTATTTTAAAATAAATATGTATATAATTTAAACGTTAAATAATTAAAATAACAGATTGGTGCTTCAATTAATTTAATTAAACGTGGATTTTAGCAGCGAATTGAAAAGTTTTTCATATAAAATTGATGAGATTTTGTAAAGAATATTAGAACTATTCCAAGTTCATGAAAGAAACAAACTCTAAAGGGGGTTCAGTATGCACATGTCTAATCTGCAATTGCAGATTTTGAGCAATTACAATCCATCATATTAGTTATTTAATTAACAAATATATAAGTGTTTGGTTAATGACTGAAAATATGTTTACAAGTTAATTGAAGCACGAGACAATTAATGTTTTACGTAATTTACCAAATCAAAATACTTCTAGAAGAATATTTAATCGTCCAACAAAATTATTTAGGCCAAGGATTCAAATAAATGGTTTTTACACAGATGTACGCGGAACGTAGGTTTATATTGAAACCAATTCATTCATCAGATTCATTTTCATAATAAAAATATGATTAAATATCGTTGAAAAGATGGAGAATTCAAAATTTAAAACCAATTTCAATTATCTTGACTAGTTTAAAAGTTACAGCCGACATATTTACAGCCAATTTAAATTTTAAAAGATACACTCACCTGCAAAAGTACTGGAAGTGAAGCGTCCGGACACGCCATCAAACATCAAGTCCCCGGGGCCATCATCTCCTCCAGCTCGGCTTCCTGGTGCTCCAGATTCTCCGTCGACTTCTTGCAGCTGTCCAAAGTCACCTGAATGAACACAGACCGGGTGTCAAACATATCAAGTCTTTTGTGTTAGGATGTTGTCATTAATTAATTAATTGAATGTATAACTAAATCACCACACCTTTTACCCATTATTGGGTGAAATCACAGCCACTCGCACTAGCACGTGATTATTTTCAAGCGACCAGCTCTGCTCAGCGTTTTGTTTGGAAGTGCGGAGCTCGAGCTCGTTGCATGATGACTCGCCCGACTAATTAATTGATGACACAACTCAATACATTGAAACTTACACAACATGTCTACATTTCAAATAAAATATTTCTCATTTTACTTTTTTCATTAATTCTTATAAATTATTATTGTTATATATTTTTTATAAAAGTAAACAAATTTAAAACATGAAACGTTTATACGTGAATAATGTCCCAGTAATGGGTAAAAGGCATGATTTGATTTATAAATAAGTTTCTTACCAATGCCAGTACATTTCCGTTTGATCCCATTCTCTTCTCTTGCTGCCGACATGAGAGTAGGTTTCTGAAGAGCGATCGTCGTCGACACCATCACCACGGTGTTTGCTCTCCAAGTATTTCTAATGATTTGTTTAAAATATCGATCGGTACCAATTCCCAATCAGCGCAGGAATGCAATAAGAGCAGGACAGCTGCTCTCTGGCGAAGCTCATTCTGTTTAAATTCCTCGACTCCGGTTCTGCAGGTTCCAATCTCTTCTCTCCACGGAGGGTTTCATGTCGTTGTGGATGAGTATCCAGTGCTCGCATTTCTCTCCGATTACGCCTGGAACAAACAATAAACACTTACTATTAATTGTAATTGCTAATTACCGCTAACTTTTGTTTAGCTAATCGATAATAAACATGGCTTCCTTCCTCCTAGGTGCCTCCCCCTCATTCCCCAGCACTCAATTCAATACAATGACCGCTAGTCTATTCAGGGAGATTCATTTTCATTTTTTTAGGACAGAACATTTATTTATATCCAACTTTAACTTGAAATATTTTTGACCAAAATAATTCCGGAAGGTTTAACAATTAAAAATATAGTTAATTACCCTTCATAATAACTGACACTAGCTAACAATTTACTAGCGTTATCATTAACAAATATCTAGTTACTATTCATCATTATTATTTTAAACTGAATATGAATTTATTTCACAAATTCTCAAATAAATATTAAACAAATAATTAAAAAATAACAATGTTCTTACATTATTGATGTTGAGAGCAGCAGATTTAATATTCAAACTCGTCTTTGCTGATGCCTCCGGGGTGTTGATACACGCTGAGGATGCTTGCAGGTCCCGTGATGTCCCTATAAACATAAAAACAATATATTAGTAACACACTTCATAACATTTATTAAAGTTAATAATGATAACAGAGAAAACAATTAATAGAATAGCTCGAAAATGCTTCAAAAGAAGAACCTACCATTTAGAAGGCTTTCGAATGCCATCACCAACTACAAAATGGCTGAATTGAGTAAATATTATTAAGACTGTATTTGTAAACGCTGCTTGTTGAGTGCAGGTGAACTTGAATACGCACAGACTTGTTTTAATTATTGTTTCAGCTGCCATCAAATCAATACTTTTATCAATTTAAATATATAGAAAGCAAATGATAATAAATAACATGAATACGTATTTAGCATTAACAATATTTGAATTAAATTTTTATAAATGAAAATTGAGAAAGATACTCAAAATGAATAGAATATTGTTTTAAAATAATAATAACAATTGGCAAAACCAACTAGTTAAATACATTATTAAGATGTCGTAACACTTGTAGCTGTTATGTATTACAAAGTACATTTTACACTATTTTTAAGTACAAATATCTATCGAAAATATTAGAATAATGTTCTCGTTAACTATTTACCAGTATTTTGTTATAACGTACAATTATTTATCCAGCAACATTCAACAACACAGCGTCATACAAGACTAAATTTATGGAATAAACAGGTTCACTTCGGCAAATTTATCGTTTGAACAAATCAAATACTTTTATAAATTTATATAAAATAAAGAAAATACTTTCAAATTCAGTACTTTTACACATTTTCATGTATAAAAAGTAATATTTATGTATGTAAATAATAATAAATAATATATATCACGCTTTTCGAAATAAAAACACTATTTATAACTGTTAAAATCTAAAGATATGCAAAAATATTATTGTGATTTTAAAGAAAATTTATTAAAAATCATGTTCAAATATGATGTTAAAGCCGTTTATATCAAATTTAATTGTTGAAATGTAATATTCCTATGTTATCGCATCCTATATATGTGTTACGTAATTTATGTAGTAAAATGTTGATACATTTTTAATTATCAAAAACTATATTTCCAGGTGAAATTTGTATCAAAATCGTCAGAATAACATCTATACTTACGAAAGGCACTGTATTTTATTAATATTTATTGATATTTTTACTTAAAACCACTAATTTTCTAGCAGCACATCTAGCTACCACGCTTGCAAGTTATGAACTGTGAAGTCGACGCAGCGCCAGCGACCTTCCGAGCAAACCAGTGCACATCAAAATGTCTTGGAGTGTATTTAATGTATAAACATTATAATTTATTGAAAATGACATATATTTAATAACTTTCATTCAAAAATTGTTTTTTAAATTAGTGTTTATGAATTTCATCGGTAATTAAAATATTTAAATACAAAAATAAGTATGTAAACATTGAATTTAAAAAAAACAAACTAGTACTTAAAATATGATTAAATTTACAACATAGAAATAGGGAAACAATTCTTGAATTTCTATCGTACTTTAATAAAAAAAAATCAGAATAATAAATTTAATAGGGATGGTTTTATCGGGATCTATTGCTAGGTATAAGTATGTCCATAACGCCTCATTTCAACTAACTTTTCACATGTTTGTTGATAGTTTATTGAAGTAAACGTAATTGTTTATATGTGTAAGAAGTTTCATAGCTGAGAATTAAATAGGGGTGGTTTTAACGAAATCTATTGCTAGGTATAAATGTATCCATAACACCTCATTTAACTAAAATTTCACTTTTTTGTTCATTACTTATTGTAGTACATGTAATTGTTTATATGTGTACGAAAAGTTACGGAATAACTGTCATTCATATTTTCTCTCAAAAAATTAATAAAATTAGCCAGATTTACAAAAAAAACTATAGGCAGTCCACATTTTCAATTCTCTTCAAATTTAAAAGATACACTCCATTTAAATATTGTAAAGAAAACTTTTAAAACTCATATATTTGAAATATGTGAAACAATTACCCAAAAGGATAAAAGTATTAGTGAACTTTATTTATAAAATACAATGACCGCTAGTATAAATTTATTTATATCAATCATTTAGTTGAAATATATTTGTATAAAATAATACCGGAACGTTTAACAATGAAACATCTAGTTAATCATCCGTAATTTGTTTGTTTTTTATACTAACTGTCATTGTATCACAATGTTTCAGTAGCTGATAATCTGCTAATAACCTGTCAGCTAGCAAAGTATTGTGTTACAGATGAGAACGATTCATCATTATAATTTTAAAGTGAATCATTCATTATTATAAGATTTAAACAAATAATAAATATGTTGTAAAGATAATTATTATATCTTATGAAATGGGGTAACATTCAGTCATCCTGGCACACCATCCTTGCTTCAACCACATTCTCAATCTACCAAACCCTCTCATCTATATTCCATTCATCATCTCTAACCATTCCGTCCATTTACACAATCTATTCCTAACATCTGATTCTCACCATCTCTTCACACTCAACTCAACCAAAACATTCTGTTTCCATATTTCACTCATCAAATCATCAACTTTCTCTCTCCTTCTCTCCTCATCACGTGGTCAATTTAAAAAAACATATTCATTACTGTTTACAACAGACTTTTACCCAAATCATTTCAAAAGGGACTCATTTAAATATAATTGTTAATATCTACGAATAGTAAATAAGCTTCCCGGATTAAATGAACTCTAGTTATTTGGGCTGAAATGTTGGTGCTCGATTAAATACAACACCCTCGCGGGATAATTAAGTAAACAATTCGTATTGCTCTCCAAATTATTTTAGAGGAAATTGTTTCAAGTAAATGTTGTCGAGCATACAAATCTCTATTTAAATCAATAAACAATATTAATTTCGCATGCTTTATATAACTGTAAAAACTAGTTTTCTCTTTTCAATAGAAATTATTTGAAATGATTAAATATTAATTCTGTCCGTTTTCAAATTTAAATATTGTAAAGAAACGTTTTTAGAATTCATTTGTTAAATATTGGAAACAATTTATTTATATTCAACTTTTACTTCAAACATTAATAATTTTAGAGAGAGACTTGTTAATATAGTTAATTACCCTAGCTAATAATTGACTAGAGTTATCATGAAACAATATCTAGTGGATTGTCAGTTAGTATAATTATGTTAAAGTTGCTTACATTGATGTTGAGATGACACCAGCTGCTCCATGATAATACTGAAGCTGCAGGAGATGCTTGCTGCTCCAGTCATGTCCCCCCTATAAACATACAAACAATGTATTAGTAACAGACACTCATACACTTCTTGTTCTATCCGTAGTCACATCTGCACATGGCGACGTTTGTTCGCTACTACTGTTTACCTTCAAACATGCAAATCATTTTACTTTTAATATTATTATTACAACTTACTAGCAAGAGATATGGTATAAACACCAGCTCTGCTTGTTTGCAAGTGCGGAGCTCGAGCTCGTTGCATGATGACTCGGGCGACTAATTCATTCCACAACTTATAACCTTTGTATTACCTTGAAACATACACATGATATTTACATTTCAAATAAAATATTTCTCATTTTACTTTTTTAATTAATTATTATAAATGATTATTGTTATATTTTTTATAAAAGTAATAAAACGTGAAATGTTTATATGTGAATAATTTATTTTTTGCTCATTTCCCAGTGATGGGTAAGAGGCGTGATTTTATTTATAAATAACATTCTCACCAATGCCAGAACATTTTCGTGCACGGAGTTTCCGTCTGATTCCGACTCCAAGTCGCAGTTGAACACGCACTGGAGCATTGATAATAAACAGCGCCACATAGTGCAAATGTTTCTGATCTGCCACGTAGAAGAGCAATCCATTCTCTTCTCTTCCGACATGAAGAGTAGGTTTCTGGAGAGCGATCGTCGTCGCCACCATCACCTGTCTGAAATGAAAAAACATATTATTTATTTATCTAAGGCAACACCAGCACTCCAAGTATTTCTAATGATTTGTTTACAGTATCTATCGGTACTAATGCGTCACTAATTCCCACGCTAAACTAACAATCGCATTCGTAAGCCAATTAGCGCAGGAGTGCAATAAGAGCTTGACAGCTGCTGCAATCTTTCAATGACTAATTGAAAAACAGAAGAACCACTCTCTTTGACAAAATGTATTTAAAGAAAAGTACCTGGACGTGCTTCAGTAGTAAGTTGTACATGTCGCCGTAGAGGCACCTCGCTTGCATTTCTATAGCTAGCTCTCTGGCGAAGCTCATTCTGTTTAAATTCCTCGACTCCTGTTCTGCAGGTTCCAATAGAGAACTCTTCAACGGCTTGGATGAGTACGCAGCGGTAGGGACAGTGGTCACATTTCTCTCCGATTACGCCTGGAAGAAAGAATAAATAGTTACTATTAATTATAATTGTTAATTGCAATTACTAATTGGATATGCAGCTTAATCCCAATTACTCAGACACAATCGTATTTTATTGAAACCGCTAACTTTTGTTTAGCTAATCGATAATAAATATGGCTTCCTACCTTCCAGTAGCAGTCGAATCCACAGGAAACGCATCATCCACCTGGTGCACAACTATCCTGTGACACTGACCCACCGGTCGGTGGACAACAGCCGACGCCAGCGGTGAAGCTGAAAATAAACAAGACATGTTCCATCTTAACAATTTCTATTCTAAAGGCTGGTGACTCGCTCAGCCGGTCATAGGACTTTAACATGGGAAATCAATTTATTGCAATTTACTGCATCCCTAATTATTTTAAGCAAAAACGCTTAAAATAAAAGTTTTAGGGCATCAAATTCTGCATCTAAATCAATAAACAGAATTACTTTTACGTGCTCTGTAACGACAGAAATTAAATATAAAAATGTCGAAAATATTGATAGCCATGGAATTGAACAAAATAAATAAATAAATGCTTGACGTTTTATCTGTCAATACATCAACGTTTGACGTTGTGACAGATAAAATGTCAACGTTTGGAGAAATATGGCTTACACAATCAGCGAAAAAAATCAATTTTTAAAATTGTACCATAGTGGATATAGCATTATCAGGGTACGCGATATATTTGCGGGATTATATCCTGATAGATCAATTCCAACAAAATCAGCAATACAAGTTATTAAAACTCAAGAAAAATTTGGATCAGTATACGTTCCGTGTCAGAAATGCGATAAAAAGCAGAAAAATATTGCACCGGTGGAAGAAGATGAAGCGGAAGAAAACGCTAACGAAATAAATATACTCGCAGCTGTAATTAATAATCCAAATATTAGTTTGCGACAAATTGCATCTGATTTTGGAATACACCATACAACTGCCCTAAAAATATTAAGAAAACATAAATTTAAGTCATATCAATTCTCCGTACACCAAGAAATTTTTGAAAATGATAAGTTTCAACGCATGACCTTTTGCGAAAGAATTATGAACATGGCTAATGTGGACGAAAATTTTATCAACAATATTTGCTTTTCTGATGAGTCTACCTTCAATATAAATGGAGAGCCAAATGTTCAAAACTTTCGTAATTGGCATCAGGAAAATAAAAATTTAATACTAACTAATCATTCACAATATCATGGGACAGTTAATGTTTGGGTAGGATTATTGGGCCGTAATGTAATAGGGCCATTTTTTATTGATGGAAAAATGAATGGCGATAAATATTTAGAATTGCTTCAAATCAATGTTGGACCTGCCATTGACAATGTTGCAGGAGAAAATATTGTTTGGTTTCAGAAGGACGACTGTCCAGCACATTTTACAAATACAGTAACTTTATATTTGAATAAGGTTTTCCCAAATTGTTGGATTTGCCAACTCAATCACCGGCTTTGTCATCTAATGACTTCTTTCTATGGGGCCATTTAAAAAATGAAATTTACTAAAGTAGGCACCCAAATGTAGATTCTCTAAAACAAAGAATTGCAGAGGAATGCAGGAATATTACAGCCCGGCAGCTATCAAATATGCGCCGTAATTTTTATGAAATACTTGGGTTTTGCTTAGCGAACAATGGAGATGTTTTTAAGCGTATGCTCTAGACTAGAATATGTATTTATTATGTCCAGTATAGTTTAATTTTGTTATAAATAAATTTTAGTTCTGATATTAAAATTAAATAAACTGTTTACGGGCCTACTTCATTTCATATTTAATTTCTGTCGTTACAAAGCACGTAAAAGTAATTCTGTTTATTGATTTATATGCAGAATTTGACGCCCTAAAACTTTTATTTGACGCGTTTTTGCTTAAAATAATTAGGGAAGCAGGAAATTGCAAAAAACTGATTTCCCATGTTAAAGTCCTATGACCGGCTGAGCGAGTCACCAGCCTGTATATAAATGATAAGCTACAATCACTCAGAATCAAAAACATCTACTCACCCCCTTAGATGAATCACACTTCTCCCCGACGAATACATTCGCCGGTGATGAGCACGGAATGAAATAGTCGTTTTGGACCTCTGGGCGGCCGCAGTAACCTGCTGCATGCACAGGATTCGCAACGAGCTCCTGCAAAAAAAAAAGAAATTATTTTCATTATAGGTTAACAACCATGACATAACTCATTGGTACTAAGGAGACCAAAAACGCGGATTACTGTCTAAGTAGAAGATGACGGTTAAAAAAAAATCTTACTCACGTGGATTCTAATCCAGATTTCCAATAACTCGCCCACTAGCCCTCATTCCCCAGCACTAAATTCGATACAATGACCGCTGCTAAAAACAAACTATTAAGGGAGATTTATTTTAATTTTCTGTGTTGAACCGGACATAAATTATTTTAGGACAAAAATACTTGTAATAAAACACCACGTTACCGAGATCTGTAACGGCAGTAATTGGTATAAGGCGTGATTAACTAAAAAGATCGAGATGTGCAAGAATTATATTACTTTAAACAAAAACAAATAACTTAAATTTCTTTTATTTTAATTTTTAATATTTATCTCTTTTATATTCTATTATACTATTTTATAATTTACGTACCAGACTTTAAAGATTTCCTTGTAGCACGGGAGACTACATTGGAGGCAGGCGTCTCCCCATGGAATACGAAAAACACCTGAAATCAAAAATAATTTTATTTGTGGTTTACCTACATTATTTGAGCTTCGAGAAAATAAACACAAAAAGTTTGTTCCATTTTGGAGTCGTTTATCTCAAATTTAATTGTTGAAATGTAATATTTCTATGTTATTGTATCCTCTATACGTGTTACGTACAAAGCAATTTATGTAACAAAATGTTGATACATTTTCAAGTATCAAAAACTATATTTCCAGGTAAAATTTGTATCAAGATCGTCTGAATAACATCTATACTTACGAAAGGTACTATATTTTATTATTATTTATTGATATTTTTATTCAAAAACTCTAATTTTCTAGCAGCAAAACTACCTGTCATGTTCGTTACTTTTGGACTCGACACGCAGCGCATGCGCACAACGTGATTCTTCCAAGCAAACCAGGGATGGTTTTATCGGGATCTATTGCTAGGTATAAATATGTTCATAACGACTCATTTAAATTAAATTTTCACTATTTTATTGATTGTTTATTGAAGCACACGTAATTGTTTATATGTGTACGAAATTTCATAGCTGTAAAATAAATAGGGATGGTTTTATCGTAATCTATTGCTAGGTATAAATATGTCCATAACGACTCATTTAAATTAAATTTTCACTATTATATTGATTGTTTATTGAAGAACATGTAATTGTTTATACATATATGAAGTTTCATAGACGAGAAATAAATAGGGGCGGATTTATCGAAATCTATTGCTAGGTATAAATGTGTCCATAACGCCACATTTAACGTAATATTTCACTTTTTTGTTGATTTGTTATTGAAGTACATGTATTTGTTTATATGTGTACGAAATTTTATAGCTCAGAGTTTAACAGGGATGAAATAAATCAAATCTATTGCTGGAGACAACACATGTCACACATGATGTATATATTGATGACGTCACTTCACTGTGTATCTGCAGTGCTCCTTTAAATCTATTGCTGGGTATAAATGTCTTATACTTCTATTTGGAACAATGTATCAATTTTCAGTTATTTGTTTTATTGTAGTAAACATTATTGTCTACAAATATACTAAATTGCCCGTGATGAAGTTTTTATAGTTAAGGTGAAGCATACGGCCTGAAGTTCGTTAACCAACAATTTGTTATCGTGTAAGTAGGGTTTCTTGTAGTTTTAACAAAAATGTTGATCTGACCAATCATAAAAAACCAAGTATGAGTCTATGCTAAATAGTGGTAGGGGTATTGGCACGTAGTTTAAAATTATACAAACGTGAAGATTTTCAAGAAAATTATTTCAAATAACAGAAAATAATTGTAAATGATATGTTAACACAATAAATACTAAAATGTAATAACATATAGTATTTTATTTGATATTATGACAAAAACGACATTACAGCAACTTGAATATTCTGACTTTAGAATCGCAGTTCTCATTTCTCATGTATTTTCTAATCATGTTTACGTTCTGTAATCCTAAAATGTATTGAAAACATGTAAACGCTTCAATTAAACAAAATACATGCACTATCAGAGTTGTAGATGCTTTTTTTTATATATCAAAATATGAAAATAAATTTTTCCACAAGCATTTGTTTATAAATTTATGTACGTATTTTTAATTTTGCATCGACGAGGTATATTTGTTCTGTTTTATGTTTCATTCATCTTATAATCTGTAAGAAATATAAATAAATTCCTACTTCCTTTTGTGAAATATTTAAGGTTAGAATATGAATTGTTGTCTATGAACGTTAAATTAAAAACTTTGATAAAAATATCGGTTTTTAAAACAAATAATCCATTTCAATATTACTAACCATACTGTTCTACTAATCTGCTCTGCTAAAATTGATCAAATGTTTGCAGTAAAACCTTATGTATCGTACTAATAACTTCGAATATTAGTGTAATATAATACGAAAAATAATATAGATATATGTCAAACCACAAATTCTGAAATACTCATTCATAACATGTATATATCTACATCGTGAAATATATCATTATGAATGAAAGCTGTCAATCTAGATGTTCATTTTTGCGCTGAGTGTACGACAAAGCACACATCAAGTGTGTAAAATGAGTATTTCGCAAAGTTACTGCAACAAATTCAAATTTCAAAAAAATATTTTACATACTTATTCTCATCTAACTGAAGGAACAAGTAGTGCAGAATAATCTCACAACATTCTACTTTTAGATATGTACAATAAAAAGAATGTGAAATTTCTATAAAACAAACAAATTTGAATTGATATGCAGCAGGTCAAGATATCAAAATTTCGAGTCTGAATTTCTCAAAAATGCCGAGTACGATTTTGTATAAAAAATTATGTATATTTAAGAACATGGTCCTCTATAACATATACAATTTTTATCCAATTTGAATTTGTAACTTTTGAAAAAAAAACAAAAATATCCGAAAAAGCCTGCTTTTGAGCGTTTTTTCGCATGTTTATTTTTTTTTCTCAAAAGTTACAAATTTAAATTGGATAAAAATTTTATATGTTTTAGAGGACCATATTCTTAAATATACAAAAAAATTTAAAGAAAATCGTACTCGGCATTTTTGAGAAATTCAAGTCTATTTTTGAACCGTTTTCTATCAATTAATTGTACATAAATTTTATAATATGTATATTATTACTACGCCTTGAAGTATTGGCTTTAAGATTATGTACAATTCATCGTAAGTTTCATTCATAAAAACAAAGATATATTATTTGAAAGAGATCAAGTCAGATCAAGTGTTCTGCAGCTAACTTAAGATTTAATTAAGCGGATGCTTCACCTTAAGGAAATAATGAAACTATTGCTGGCTAATTTATTGCTGCGGAACTGTCATTGACAGCTAGCAATACATTTGAACGGTAGAACTATAGTTGAGGTAGGTTAGTGTATTGCTGGGAAAAAGTATTGCTGATTTCACATAGATATTTTAGGTTATGTTTTGGTTTATATGTCAAAATAACTAAATTGTTATAATGCTTGCATAAATATCCTCGAAATTGTTATTTTATTTATAAATATGAGTGATCCAACCTCTTGTGCGAAACCACAACCATTAAAAACTGTTCCCAAACAGACTATTAAACCACAACCAGTAAAAAATGTTCCAAAACCATCAGTAAATAAATGTTTCCCAACATTTATTCTCCATCCCAATAATGTCAAAGATTTATTTAATACTAATGATATAATAAAGAAGACTATGAAAAATATGAGCGCGACGCACAAATTTATAGTATGTATTTATCCTCTATTCTTTTTCTAATCAGTAATTTAAACAAATCAATTTGCAGATACAAAATACTAAACCAGCATCTTCGAAGATAAGTATGTTACGAACATTTGTCAAACAAGCTCAACCTCACATTATTATTCCAATGGAAATAACATCACCGCACGGCCAAAGTCTTGAATTTTACTGTAAATGCTGTGAGGCTGCACTTTACAAATTTTGCCAAACAGATAACTTAATGTTGACATGTACGGTAAAAAAAGAACAACAGAAAGTGCCGATGACTCTAATTGTGGGACATAAAGGGACACAGGATTTGAACACAAGAGAGTTAATATTAGAGTTAATTAAACCTCGGGTAACTACCTCACCAGTTACTGTTAATTTACATAATTGTGAAACCATAGCTGGTAACTATAATAAATCATTTCGCTTTATTCAATCATTGTGAGTTTATTTGCAGGTATGTGTAAAAAAATATATTTCGATATAAGTAATCCTCTAACACTTAACTATGTTGTCAACTCTTTAAGAATTTTAAAACCTCAGGTTTTAATTTTATCTCATAATAATATTACATCTCTTAAGAGATGGAAGCGACCGATTCCATTTGAAGTTATCGATTTAAGTTATAATCAGGTAATACATCACGTTTTGTTCTTCCTTTCAAACAATTCATAGATTCATCCTGCAATTAATCTTTTGCTTCATCCACATTTATACCGGGTGGAACATCATACCTGTGTACATAGGCGATTAACATGAAAAAACAGTTTTTCCGTGCGCATTGCTCCCCAAATTATTTTAGCCAAAAATGCTTCAAATAAATGTTGTAGAGCATAAAATTCTGCATCTAAATCAATAAACAGAATTACATTTACATGCGTTGTAACGACAGAAATTAAATTAAAATATATAAAAAATTACGTTCAAAATATCAAATAGCCATGGAAGTGAAACAAAAATAGATAGATGCTTGACGTTTTTCTGTCTTTTTGATATTTTACCCCCGACAAATTAATCATTCAATAAAATTCATACAAAAAACTCCATACCTATGATTACAATTTAATAATAAATAAACAATTGTACATTTCAATGAAACGTTTATTTCTTATAGGGTTGGTCATGTAAAAATTATAACCTATCTATTATAATTCAAATATCAAACAATAATTCTCTCAATAAAATAATCACTACAATTTATTATTACAACAAATATTCAAATAAACCTCCATTTTCAGCCAAGCAATAACCAAGTCTATGGTAGAAGGAATGTCGTACATTAGCGAGCTGCCTATTTGTGATTAAGGCGCACTTATCCACGATAGCTTCTCTCAACGAATTAATATTTGGGTGGCGTTGCTTATAAATTTTACATTTAAGATAACCCCATAAAAAAATCGCTAGGTGTTAAATCAGGAGATCTGTCAAACGTCAAGCATTTATCTATTTTTGTTTCACTTCCATGGCTATTTGATATTTTCAACGTAATTTTTAATATTTTTTTATTTAATTTCTGTCGTTATAACGCATGTAAATGTAATTCTGTTGATTGATTTAGATGCAGAATTTTATGCTCTACAACATTTATTTGAAGCATTTTTGGCTAAAATAATTTGGGGAGCAATGCGCACGGAAAAACTGTTTTTTCATGTTAATCGCCTATGTACACAGGTATGATGTTCCACCCGGTACAATCATTTTCATACAATCTCGTCTCATCTTTCGTTTACGCAGCAAACCATCCATTTATTCCTCGGCATACTAGAGAAGAATGTTGATAGAAAGAAAGATTACAGTTTAACTTTTTTCCAGATTAAATATTTAGATGATTTAGGACCAATATTACGAATAGAGTTAACAGAAATTAATTTACGTGGCAACCCAGTTTGCCAAGAATTTGCTAGTAAATTAGATTATTTACAAAGAGTTAAAAAGTTATTTCCCACCGTACAAATAATTGTAAGTGTTGCATTAACTTAAAATTAATACAAATTTAGAAGAAACTTAGATAATTGGAATTTATTTTTAAAATGTTACAATTCCAACGATAACCATCGCCTTCTTCAGGGATATGTAACGTCTAATAATTGACATAAACAAATTGTTTAAAAAAACTTAACATAATTAGTCACAATTTAAAAGAATAAATAGTCAAAAATGTTTAAAAATTACAACAACTTTTAACAACTAACTAGTACAAGATTTAAAACTAGATTTAAAACTGTGATAATGATTTTTTGTAATGTTCTTTTTAATGTGTTTTATAGTTAGTTGTTAAGAGTTGTTGTAATTTTTAAACATTTTTGACTATTTATTCTTTTAAATTGTGACTAATTATGTTAAGTTTTTTTAAACAATTTGTTTATGTCAATTATTAGACGTTACATATCCCTGAAGAAGACGATGGTTATCACCGAAACGTTGGAATTGTAATATTTTAAAAATAAATTAGACTGATATTCCAATTATCTAAGTTTCTTCATTATTTAAACAGTCGATCATCGTATTTACTCAATATAAATTCTAATTATGTTTTTTAATGACAGGATTCAACCCCAATAGAAACAATAGAATTTGAAATTCAAGAAAATTATTTTCCAACCTCCGAAGCCGCAGAATATTTAGTCGATCAATTTATGGAACATTATTTTACATTGTACGATAATCCGAAAAAACGGAGATACCTACAAGATATTTATCACCATGACGCATTATTTTCTTTAACTTCTAATATTGTTGACGAAAGCGGTCTTTCTTCAGCGTAAGTATCTTTTAAATGAAACTTGTTCATATTTTATTAATCAACTTTGAGTTTTAGTTCTCAAAGATTCAAACACCATGCTCATAATTTATTACAAACGAAATCGCCAACAGACTTTTCAGTTGGCCCCGCAGAAATTATAAGAAAGATTTGTTACTTACCACAAATCGAACATGATCCTCGAACATTCTCCGTTGATATTCTTCATTATTCCGAGGTAACATTCTCCAATTTTCTTTTAAATCTTGTGCTGCAATCTTCTTCTTGCAGAATAAAAGCGTAATGTTCATCATTCACGGCATCTTCCGCGAGTTATCCTCGGAGAAGATCATGTACATCTTCACCAGGACATTTATATTGTTGGCGGGCGTTGGAGGTGAATTTCATATCATCAACGACATGTTGTTTGTTTCCAATTCTAAAGATGAGAATCTGCGAATTGTTAAACCGTTTAAAGAAACATTTCGTTACCAGGAATTTATAGAAATGACCAAAAAAATACCGGTAGCAATTAGTAAAGAAGAAAAAGATGGGTTTCTTTCAGTTTTTATAGAATTAACTTCTTTACATGTCGTACAAGCTACAGAGTAAGTTTTAATATATTTTTAAATACAAATTTTTATTGATTTGTTTATAGTATTCTAGAAAAAAGTAAGTGGAATATAAGAGATGCTTTGGAAATGTTTATTCACGAATATCGATTCGATCAAATTGATTCGGAATGTTTTATGCACGATGAAATAATGCAAATTTTATATAAAAATATTTTAACTATTCGTCCTGGAATGAATATGGATCAACTAGGAAGGGTTTTGAAGAATTTAAAAACTTTAAACGATGAAGGACAATTAAATAAACCGATCGGAGTTAAAAAGAACATCTGGCGTAAACACATGATTACATTAAAACAATTGTTGGTTAAAGAAAATTGACGAATTTAGCTGCATTTTAATTACTGTACATATTTGATTATCATTCAATATTTTTCTATGTATTTATTTGGTGAATTAATAAATAATGTTTACTTGAAAATGGCTTATTTATTTTATTGTTGAATTATATTATTTAGAATATTTACGTTTCGGTTCTGATTTTTATGTTATATTTTATAGGTAGGTAAAAACTTTTAAATAAAAATGTAGAAGCCTAACATCTGTATTTAAATCACGCTACATAATATTTTAATTAATTTAGTTACTATTAAATTAAACTTTAAAATATGTATTTACTCTTCATATATTTTATAAACAATTTATTATAACTTATTGTACCGGTTCTAATAGTCAGATGAAGAAGCCTAGTTTTAACAAATAATATAAAAAGTAAATAAATAAATTTACGTGTTTTATTGCTTTTGGTGCAAAATTTGATTTTTTTCCTGTAATTAGAGAAATATTGATAGCAGAAAACTCATTTCCAATACTAATAATCTACAGCGCAGTATTTATGAGACAGTCCCTTTAAATGGGGTAGCACGAACCCTTGAAACATAAACTGTAGGTAATGTACGAAATTAAAAACAAAAACTGTGTTGCGATCACTGAACTTATGAGATCCCTTAGTTATATTTATTAGTTGATTTTAATTTAAACTATTATTATATTATTTCTAATCATGCAGAAGTCATTAATTATACATATAATTACTAATTTAATGTAGTTTTCTTTACAAAATACACTTTTAACATTTCACAACACTGAAATAAATGAAGACTTCAAACTATCAACAATAGCTCCTGACATCTAGGCGGCTGTTATTAGAACTACTTCGCGGCAAAATTCAAATTTGAATTATTTATAAAGAAAAATGTATTTCGTACATTTCTATACAATATTTCATTTTGTGGATGCTTTTAGCTATATTAATATAAATCAATAAATACATTATGAAGCTATTTACCCATTTCTGCGTTTGGCAGCTCGAAATAAGCAGATATCAATAAATGGAAAACTATTGTACTGATCTAAATTCTTGTTTTTTTCCAAAAGTAATATTTCTTTTTTGAGGATGAATTATGTATGTTTTTTTCTGTGATTCCCCGTAAGGGTGCGAGATCTCACGAACATCAGCGAAGGTTCTCGAGGTGAATGGCGCGCTTTGTGGCCCGCGCCAACGAGGTCTGCGACCAGTGCTGCGTCCGCGTCCGACTCAGCAGCAGCGGCTCCGCGAGTTCATCTCAACATCTCCGAAACCGGTGTTTGAATACTTGTTCGCTGTCATCGTGACACATTCACGTGTTTTGTGCCAAAACTGGACTTGTGCTAGCTGATTCTACACCTCACGGTAAGTACTTCAATTTTATAAATTCTATTTTTATTAAAAAAAAATAAAAAGTTATAATGCGTCAAAATATTATTTTTTTATATTTGTAAAAGAGGTTTGTTTCATATTTGTTTGTTATTCAATTTCCACGTCCTTTTTAAATGTTTATTTTTCGCGTACAAAGAACGAATTAAATTAAAAATAAGAGCGCGTATATTACGAATGTAATTTTATTTTTATTTTGAAGTATAAAAGCTTTTTACTTCTGTATATAAATAAAATAACAATTATAATTGTTTTCAATTAAATTTATTCCTACAAAAAATTCAGCATCAAGCAAACAGTAATTAAACTAAAATAGCAATTATTTTTTTTTATATGTTTACTTTAATTTTAAAAATTCTATATGTATTTTAAAGTTAAACATTTGGTACCGTATATTTTCCGTTGGCAAACGATTTTTAATTATTTTAGAGGAAAATGGTACCTAATAATTTAGTTCTTTCCCAATCTTTTGTTTGAATCATAAATATCATCAATAATTTATAACTATTTGATAGCTGACAACAGAATAAATATTCAGTATTTTATAAACTCTATAAAACGCTAGACAACATACAAATAAATCGACAGGAAGTAAAACTTCGGATTCTTCGATCAAATGGATATTAGTTTTTTCGTACTCTATTCGCAAAATAAACAAATGTCAAAAAAAACCTCTAAAATATACAAACGTATAATTTTTTGCATATTTATAATAAAAATCATATTTTTTAAACGAAAATTCGTTTGAAAAGCAATATTTTTTCAACTATTTAAAAAATTGTATAAAAAGTAAATTCTACATTGTTTTAATTTAACTATCTTTTCTCTATTTTTATTTATTTATCTCTTTGAAGATCACTTAAAATACTATCGGCATTTTGACATCTGTCAAAATAATTTTTAATTTTAATCTCTGTAAAATCAATGTACAACACATAATGAAAGCATATTTTTTCACTCATTTGATTGATACAAAGTTCAAATTTATCTAATAGTTATTTGTGTATTAAGAGCGTAAAGTGATTCTTTGTTACTCGAGCACGATAATTACAGCGCAAGCCAAAGGTGAGAGCTGCAATAGTACAAGAGGAACAAAGACACTTTACGCTCGTGATGCACACATCATTTTTTCTACGATTGCATCTTAAAATTATTTAAAAATAAAGTAATTCTGTTAACTATCAATATGACAAGTTTCTGTTTTGTTTGTATCCCTGGTAACTATTGAAATAAGCGCGCATTTTAATCATTTTCGCGCGATGCCATTGGAGACACGCAAAATAGTTATTTGTGTATTAAGAGCATAAAGTGATTCTTTGTTACTCGAGCACGGTAATTGCAGCGCGAACCGAAGGCGAGAGCTGCAATAGTGCAAGAGGAACGAAGACACTTGACGCTCGTGATACACACATAATTTTTTCTACGATTGCATCTTAAAGTTATTAAAAAACGTAGGTATACGTCTAAAACTAAATTCGTTTTGTTAACTGTCAATATGACAAGTTTCTGTTTTGTTTGTATCCCTGGTAACTATTGAAATAATCTTTTTCGCGCGTTGCCATTGGAAACGCGCGAATTTAACGTCTTTTTCGCGCGTTGCCATTGGAGACGCGCAAAAAATATATTTTTCGATTGTTCCACAGAAAACGTCAACTTTACGATGACAAATGAGAGCGTAATTGTCATCTTTTCATAGCAATCGTAGAAAAAATATTTTTCGATTGTTCCACAGAAAACGTCAACTTCCCAATGACAAATGTCAACTTTTCAGAGCAATCGTAGAAAAATACTTATTTTTCCGTTTATAATTGATTTAATATCAATCGAAGATATGTTTTCATAATTGAAACGACAGTTCGTAAAAAACAAAACCAATCAACATTTTGATTTCAACGCTAGCATTGGTTTGACATATTTTATAGAGATACAAGCAAAATGACAGTTTAGTTCAAATATTTTCCGGGCTTCACTTTCAGTTAGTCGCGCTGTATGTAATCTAAAAATAAAAGAATGATATTGTTAAAATATGTACGTGATGGCTGGGATTTGAGCTCTTGTTTGTTAATCCGGAAATTTAATTTAGTGTCATGTCTCTGGGTGGGACGAAACTGTCCAGCTTCACGGTCTGGCATTGAACATGAACGAGAAAGATTCTATCCATTTGTGGGCGAATCAATTACATAACCTTATTCTTACGACCAACACATTGTATGTAAATCAAGACGATATGAGCATTTAACATCGTGCGTTTTTTCTATTTTTGTTTCAGTTTATCACAGATCATTGACGGAGATATTTAAATAACCTAAACAAAGTGATACACTTTTGTTTCAAAGATTAATTGAATATTTAGTAATGATACAAAATAAATCTGGTTATTAAAAACATACTCTAATTATTATTAGGAATATTGTATTCATGATAGGGAAATAGTATTAAGTTTAGGTACATACATATTTCTGTGAGGATTACCTTATTATGGGGTAGGTGGCTCAGTTTTATCGAGTCGGCCTGTGGACCTTGAATACCCTGGTTCGATCCCCACAGCCGACAAACAATTTTCACCAAATTAAATCTACCCCTGTGTCTCCCCCTCCACTAATATCTTTGAGGGCCGTGGTTTAACGGCTGGTAATATATCACTTACCTGATCTGCTTAGACCAGTGGTTCCCAACCTTTTTTTAATCGTGACCCTTTTTAGTTTTTTAAAAATGTTCGCGACCCCCCTTTCGCATATTTGATCAATAAAACAAAAAATAAAAGGTTTGACAAAATATATTTTAGGACTTAGTGATTATATTTTTTCCCCTCAAAAAAGCCAAGGCGACCCCCCCAAAAAAGCTAAGGCGACCCCCTTGTGGGTCGCGACCCACCGGTTGGGAACCGCTGGCTTAGACAGAGTGCCATACCCAGTAATGGGTAAAAGGCGTGATGATATATTTATTTATTTTATTTTAGAATTACCTTATTTAGTCTGATGTCTATTCTGTTTTTTAAGGCAACATATAACATTGAAATGTGTCTTATTATTACTGAATATTGTATTCAATAAAGTAGAATAGCATGAAGTTAAAGTATGCAAAAGTTCTGTGGTTATTCAGTCTAATTTTTATTCGTTTTACTGTATTCACGAGAGTAGAATAAAGTACAAATAAAAAACAATCGTGTCATGTCGTTTATCTGTAATTTAGAATCGTTTGGAAAATAAATGTTTCTATTGATAAATGTTTTGAAAATATGATATTGACAGTATAAAGACAGACTTACTAGACAAGTTATTTAATATTTATAAATTTTTCTACAAACACTTCTAAAAGGTGGTTTTTTAACTGCTGCTTAGAAAATTAAAAAGTATATTGTAATACTAGTGAGGAAAGGGTTAAACTTGTTTTGCACATGTGTTACATACTATTTTTTTCAACATTAAATGTTAATAGCTATTTATGAAACTAATAAAAAAATGAAGGTTATTACCTTAACGCATGTGAAATTTGCAGAACGAGACGTAGCCGAGTTATGTAAACACATAAGTAAGGCCTTATTTCCTTACAAGTTTCATACAATATTATTATCTGACATGAGAAAAATTCTCAACATCAGTTTAAGAGTTTCATTTTTAAATTGTAAAAAAATATAATATGAAAATGACATTTCCCTCATTCAATTTAGTTGTGATAGTAACTGTTTCCCTCACTAGTAAAGTAATAACTAGTAAGGAAATGAAGGTTATTACCTTTTTCTTCTTCCTATGGCACTACAGCCCAAATCGGGCCAGGGCCTACCGGACACACCGAGCCGCAGTTTTCACACTGCCGTACTGCCGGTTTTCGTAGTCGAATGCTGCATTATTTAAGGCGTATAAGTGACTAGCTTATAGCGCCAGAGTCCTTTTAAATTGAACAATCGGTGACAATTTTCGTTGTCAATTATGGCAGATAATTAACTAATTAATTTCAGACATACAATGCAGTAATATAATAAGTAAAATGAATTGAACTTTTATTTGAAATAATTTTCTGTAAACAACCCAGGGAAACAATGGTACTGGAAATAGCTATTTATGAAACTAGTACGGAAATGAAGGTTATTACCTTACGCATGTGAAATTTGCAAAACGAGACGTAGTCGAGTTATGTAAACACATAAGTAAGGTAATAACCTTATTTCCTTACGAGTTTCATACAATATTTTTTCTACTTCCGTTCTAATAAATATGAAAGAGCGTTTTTGAAATTATGAAATTTTGACATTAATGACAGTTATAAATTCAAAAAATAAAAGAATAACACATCAGAATTCGTCTACGAAGATATCTTAATTTTTTTATGTTGCTATGTTACCTCATTATTTCACTAGTTAAATAATGCAGTTCATTACCCAACTCAAATATGTGAAATAAAACGTCTATTTCCTAACGGAAGTAGAAAAAATTATATTTTCTATTTTGCATTCCTACAGAAGCCATTACGAAACTCAGTTGCGTATCGAAAGAGCGTTCATTACGATACGCAACATTTTGTTTTAGACGGTTGGTAGCAGTAGATGACATACTGAGCCTATCAAGCTGAGAACATCAAAATTTCAATATGACCTCATAATCTAAACAACTGCATAAATGTCAGTAACACAGTTACCAACCACAACATTTCATATACAAATTTCCCTAAATTTACTTGGTTTAAAATATCGCAGATTTTATTTTTAATTTTAATTTATTTGTCGTTTAGAAAACTTGCCTGCGGCTTGTTTTCTAAACTTGAATGCGTGCGAAAAAACATGTCTTATAAAACTCGGTCTTTAATATACTATTTTACGTTTCGCGTTAATCCATACATGAAATTTAATTGTGATAGGTTCTCTCACTAGTGATAAAAGTAATCACTTGAAATTAAAATTTTTATTGGTAAGAAAAAATTAACTTATTGTAGATTGTAATATTGTAATTAGTAACATAAACAATTGTACAAATTTAACAATTAATATAAAACTAAAAAATTGATGTGGACACCATATGACTTCCTTGTACGCGTATTAAACTATAGATATTTTTTTAATTGCACATATTTGACATTATATCTTTTATTTTTTGTTCTAATCCATAGCAAACTTAATTTTTTTTTAAATAAAAAAAATTATAATATTTAAATTTAGATATCTCGTTTATGCAAAAAACTAATTTAACAATTCTTAATGTGCTAGACGTAGAATTTAATTCTCTAAAACTTTTATTTGCAGCATTTATTTCTAAAGCTAAAATAATACAATTTTTTTCAAGAAAAACTGTTAGCAGCTTCATGTAATGTGCCACTTCCGGTTAGTCTATTTTAAATCTATTATGTTATTTCCATTGATATAGTAGTCTTATATACCAAATTTGGAAAGTTTTAAATTATATTTGAATAAAGTTTTTCATGAAAATCTATTATAGGCTTCAAGTAAAGTACCACTTCCGGTAGTTGTATAATGACCAAAAAGGGAGGTGCACAACTAGATGTTATAACAGTCCTAAATATAAAGTTTCAATTTTCTACGGCTTACCGTTTTTGAGTTATGCAAGATACATACGTACTTACAGACGGCATGACGAAATTAGTCAAAATGGATTCAGGGAGGGCCAAAACACCTATTTCCACTGAAATCTGAGAACCGAAAATTTTCGCGATTACAATACTTCCTTTACTTCGTACAAGGAAGTAAAAAGGTTATTTAATAAATTGTATTTGTTGATTTTCTTTTGTCTAATTAGTTCATAGATAAAACATTGTATGACACTAGTGTGTGAAGAGCTTGCGATTAAGGCATGTATCTTAAACTTTGCAACTCATCCTACACTACACATAGTATCATAAATAACTTTATGTTCGACTGCATCATATTACCTTGTTTTATGACACTGTTTACTGTCCATAATCGGGTACTTTATTGGACTAGTACGATAAAAATGCAAAATTGGACTGCTGTCAATGTCACATTAAAACAAAATTCAAAAGAAATATTTAAACACCATTTTCTGTATGTATTATATGTGTCTTCATACAATTGTTAGATATTCTCTTGGGTAAAACTTGAGTTGAGGGCCAAACCTGAAGTTGGCTGCAGAACAAGCTGTTTCTGGCTTGAATTCAGGAGTACCAATTAAAAAAAAAACACCCCTAACCATGCCCAACCTAGTACAGAACGCATTTTTATGATAAATATACTTCAGGTTTGGCCCCCAAGTCAAGTTTAGCCTTCTCTTGCATTACATGCAAGATCTTTTATTTCTTTTGGAACGTCTTCAATGTCTTCATCCATCTCAACACTTTTTTCACTTTGACAATTTGATAAATAAAGCAACAAATGCATAACAACGAAGCACACTTTGAGATGCAATTAAATGTTTTAAATATAGGTATTGACATAATCATATTTTAAGAGAAAATATTCTTCATGCAGTCGAACATAAAACGTTGTATGCAACTCGTACATAATCGGACTTTATAGACTCGCCTTATTTATTAGCCTCACTCGCTGCGCTCGCTCTGCCATAAAATTCGGCTCGTCCAATAAAGACCCAAATTATGTACTTGTTACATAAAGTACTAATTTGGTACTAAACTATCAAAAATATTAAAAGTGATTTTATTTCGTTCATTGCATACAATACCACTTTTAACATTTAGAGAGTAATTACAAAATGAATGTTTATTTTACCTATTGAACTGCAGATATTCGTTTAGAAAATCGAATAGCGGTAAATTGCATGGCCCCCTAGAGGTAAAAATATCGTAATGCAATTTAAATATAGGCGACATACTGCGATGACAAAGTCTGCCAATAACGAGAGTTCGTTCATGATGAACTCGTATGCTGGTTCACTTCATTATTTTCCAGAGATGATCCGTTTTGCTTTTAGTAAAGGTTCGTTGACGTAAGATAATAAATGAGTGACAATGATTTGGAAATAAATTAGGGCTAACGGGAAAGTAAACAGGTCAGGAATGGGTATATATTTTTCCGGGTTTTTGCTTTCCCATTTCCCGAGATAACGTGTTGAAATTTATTTTTCGTTAGCATGATGTGACAACATTTGTAAGTACATAAAAAATTGTCTGAAAAGGCGTGAATGCCGGGTTAAATGTGCCGTGCTTGAATTATGTAGATTTTCCTGAATGATTTTTTCAGTGTTTTTGGCTTTCCTTCCTGCAATACACCAACGCCCAATGAATATGAATTATTTATTTTTTTATTACCTACTAGCACATAAAATAAACACTTTTAAATTATTCAAATTTTTAATGTACTTTTGTTTCTTTAAAACATACCCACTCTTTTCAATTGCTTTTTACATTAATATTCATTTATAGAAATTAATTTCAAACTAAATATCACTTGATTCGATTACGTTAACTTTAATAAAAAATATTGAATAAACACTTGACAAAGTCTCACAAAATTCAGCCTCCGAGTCACCTTATGAGGGCATCGTCAGAGGCGTCACCAGCTTCTTCACGTGAACTTTGTTCTAGGTGAAGAAGTAAGTTATACCATACTGATGAGTAAAGCCCGGATTTTTAGGCAATTGCCTAGATTCAAATTTTAATATACTTCAGGCAATTTAGTTTTTCTATACATAGGTAATATGTTTACGTGTAATGGAAGGTTTTTTTTTCGTGCCTTAGAGCCTATTTTTGCTATATTTTGGTTATTGTGCCTACTTTATCCTTATACAGCCTATTTTGCCTATTTTTGTTGCCTATTCTAACTTTTATAGAACAGACAAGGTTTATCATCTACTTCGTTGACTAATTCAGCACTCGACAAAGTGTTTCAACCTAACTTATAATATTTAAAGTACTTACTTTAATCAAGTTTTTGTGTGTGAATTTAAAATGTCGAAAGAAAAAACGTTTTTAGTCAAAATTTTACGTGGGAATTCAATTGTGTCTTTGCTATTAATCTATGGAGCTGAGGTAACTTTAGACGATATGGCTAAATATAAGAACGTCCCGGTCACATTTTGTGATGTCGAACGAAGTTTTCAACTTACAAGCAAGTTCTGACTGACCGAAGACAGTCCCTTTCTGAAAATTCCATTGAGCAATTGCTCGTAATATTTTGTGAATTAAAGTATACTACATAATTTGAATTTACATAATAGTTAATAAAATGAGAACTCTACATTATTATTTTTCAGATTGCGTTAATTTTTGTTTAAAATGATTATTTTTTTCTAACGAAGAGTAGATACGAGTACCAATATTAGAAAAAGGATTTGTTTATTTTTTTAAAACAAATTATTTACATTTAGGCTGCCTAAAATCCCGCCTATTTTAGAGTAATTACCGGCCTATATGCCTGCTTATTTGGGTGTTTTTAAGAGCCTAAATATCCGGGCTTTACTGATGAGCTCTAATAAGAGCGAAACGCGTCTATGGTTACTAACTGTGCAATCGTAGAAACAATTATTTGTGTATTACGAGCGTAAAGTGTCTTATTGCAGCTTTCGTCTTCGGCTCGCTCCGAGAATAACTTTACGCTCTTAATATATAATTAACTATTTTCTACAGTTTTCAAAAAATGCCGACAAACAATTTTCACCAAATTAAATCTACCCCTTTGTTTTTTTTATGGGGTAGGTGGCTCAGTGGTATCGAGTCGGCCTGTGGATCTTGAGAACCCTGGTTCGATCCCCACAGCCGACAAACAATTTTCACCAATTTAAATCTACCCCAGTGACTCCCCCTCCACTAATATCTTTGGGGGCCGTGATTTGACGGCTGGTAACCGCACTTCACGCGAAGAAATATATCGCTTACCGAGATCTACGTCGACAGAATACCACACCCAGTAATGGGTAAATGGCGTGATGATATATTTATACGTAATTTTTTTCATCATTTTTATTACTATGACAACATGTATTTTGCGCCCTAGTGCACGAGAAATTATTTGTTTTTACGTTTCATTGGTTACAACACATCAATAGTACCAAATTCATATTATTTTTATTTTTTTTCCTTCAATTTATTTGAATAAATCAATAATTATTGTATTATTCTTTTTTGATAGTAGAAAAAATGTTGTTTGTATTTCGTGGGCGAAATTCTTGTTTATTGGCGCTTTCAAATGACCTGGCGGTTTCAACTAAAGGTAACATTCTCACGCGTAACAAAAAAGTACTCATTTCACATTTAATACGAAATAGTTATTATTTGTGCTCGTGATACACACATAATTTTTTCTACGATTCCATCTTCAAATTATTAAGAAACGTATACGTACTGAAAATAAATTCGTTCTGTCAACTATCAATATGACAAGTTTCTGTTTTGTTTGTATCCCTAGTAACTATTGAAATAAGCGCGCATTTAATATCTTTCCGATGGCAGCGCGCGAAAAAGATATTTTTCGATTGTTCCACAGAAAACGTCAACTTTACGATGACAAATGAGAGCGTAATTGTCAACTTTTCATAGTAATCGTAGAAAAATAACTATTCTTGAACACATGCATGCTTTTTGAAGCAATGTGTGTAAATGAATATACTCGTAGTTGTAAATAAATAATGAAATTCATCAAATTTTTACTTCCTTGTACGAAGTAAAGGAAGTATTGTAATCGCGAAAATTTTCGGTTCTCAGATTTCAACGGAAATAGGTGTTTTGGCCCTCCTTGAATCCATTTTGACTAATTTCGTCATGCCGTCTGTACGTACGTACGTACGTACGTATCTCACATAACTCAAAAACGGTAAGCCGTAAAAAATTGAAACTTTATATTTAGGACTGTTATAACATCTAGTTGTGCACCTCCCTTTTTGGTCATTATACAACTACCGGAAGTGGTACTTTACTTGAAGCCTATAATAGATTTTCATGAAAAACTATATTCAAATATAATTTAAAACTTTCCAAATTTGGTATATAAGACTACTATATCAATGGAAATAACATAATAGATTTTGGTTAAAATAGACTAACCGGAAGTGGCACATTACATGACGCTGCTAACAGTTTTCCTTGAAAAAAATGGTATTATTTTAATTTTAGAAAGGAATGCTGCAAATAAAAGTTTTAGAGAATTAAATTATGCGTCTAGCACATTAAGAATTTTTAAATTAGCTTTTTGCATAAACGAGATATCTAAATTTAAATATTATATATTTTTTGATTTTTTTTAAATTAAGTTTGCTATGGATTAGAACAAAAAATAAAAGATTTAATGTCAAATATGTGCAATTAAAAAAATATCTATAGTTTAATACGTGTACAAGGAAGTCATGTGGTGTCCACATCAGATATTTAAATAATGTTATAGGAAGAATGTGCGTATAATTTGATAGTAGATATGTAAATCTGTATAAAATACTTGGTGGATAAGGCGGCACTTTTTTCGCATAGACCGCGCGATTAGTTCTGGTGGCAGCGCAACCGCCAGTATCGCTTTTTGCGGCTTACAAATGATTGCAAATAGAGTTTGCGTGCCTTGGTTGGCTGTGCTGTGGCTGTGGCTGTCGCCTGCAAATCGTTACGAAAACATAGAATGAAACACGAGAACCGATGTTTTAAATTAGCTGAACGCCGCGCCACGCGCTCTGATATTTCCATTCCGGCCACTTGCCGCCAAATTTATCACATCTTTTCTTTTTGTTTTACGTCTTTGTTATTCAAATCGTTGCCTCACTCACTATACTTGTCTACCGACATTATGAAATCGTTTGTCGCTATCTATGCACGACGAGCTACATCTTCTGTCATATTTTGTGAACTAGTTTACATATGTACACAAAAACTTTTCACGGTCTGACATTATCTCGTCAATCATACCCACGAATTTCTGTGAGGCATACATCACACTTTTTATATGTGCATCATCATTTTCAATTATATATGTAGGGCGATTTCAAATAAAAAGCTTCAAATTATAAGTGGCATAGTGGTCTATAGATTTGAGAACCCGGGTTCGATTTTCACAACCGACAAACAGTTTTCACCATATTACAATTATCCCTGGCTCTCGCCCTCCACTAACATCTTTGAAGGCCTTGATTTGACGGATGGTAATCGCACTTCAAGCGTATATAATATACCACTTACTGAGATCTGCTTCGGAGAGTGCCACATCGTATAAGGTAAAAGGCGTGGTGATATATTTATTTTTAAATTGTACCAAAAAAAATAATAATAATTGACAACAAAAGCTCAGACATGCTAATTATATCTATCTTTTACCATATCATCAGAAAATACAAAACATATCAAATTTGAATTATAAATTAAATAATCTAAATAGAAATAGAAACAACAAAATGATGCTATACTTTCATTTCAACTGTGAAAACAAGTCTTATAATGATTTTAAATCAGATATAATAGTAAAAATATATTTTGTAAATAAAGTATGAACAAATATCAATCTACGTTCGATCAAAGCGCCCGAAAATTTACTTCCTGTTAGTTAATCTACCCAGATATTAATTTTATTTTAATTTAAAAATAAGATTGCGCCTCCACCAAAAAATACTTATGTTAACAGTGTCTTGTATCGCACACTCGCCTACGGCGTCCCATTCTTACAATAAAGTAACACTTTTAACTTTTATATTGACATATTTATAAAGTTATTTGATTATTTTTTCATGACAATTTTTACCTACTTTTTATTTTCGACCTAATTTGTTAATGAAACGTATTTAATAAAAAAATGTATACTTTTTTTGTAATTACAGATTTATTTAGTAGAAATTATCATCATATGAAAATATTACAATTTTTTTTCAATGTAAAATAGATACATATCTGTTATATTTACTTGCACGTTGCAATTATCTACTCTGTCAAATCATGACACAAACATAAGAACTAAGCGTTAACATTTTAACTGAAAGAATTCCGTAAATGATTTGTTGCCATTTGCATTAAAAGTAGACTTTTGTTGGCAATTGACTTTTACAAGCTAGGCTATAAAAGTGTACTTTTATAAACAACAAATTTGACATTTATGATTCCGTAAAGCTAATTTCATCTGTTTTTTTAAAAAAATTGACAATGTAAAATACAGATATTTATTAAGATTGGAAAAATAATTTTGTGAATAATAAATGTTGAAGATGATGGGTTAACCATCGAAACGTCCAATAAATAAATAAAATTATTCAAGGACCCTACAGTGATATATTCCTTTCTATAATTGAAACACAGGATCAACACATTCCTAACTTAATTTAATATAGTAACAATCGCACGCCCCTTTTTAATCCTAGGTGGGGTTAACATTCTTCTCTCACTTTCCATTATGTATATTATAAATTTAATTAATATTTAATGATTCATAAAAACAGATAGACATTTATGAAATTATAAACGTCAAATTTGTTTTTGTAACAAGTAAAAACAACATGATGGTGCCGATTAAAAATATTGAAAATAATCACAAAATTAATATAAACTTTTTATACTTTGCGTTCACAATTGTCCAGTACCGAAAACAGTTGAACAATGAAGGCTATTGTTAAACTCTTTGGTTACTTTTTATTTATTAATATTGGTACTACTACGCAGTCATTTCATTTCAAAATGATAACCTCAATTGTTTTAAAATGTTCTTTTATAACAATTTAAAAGTATTTCCAATGACAGATAATTATTTAAAATAAATAAATATATCATCACGCCTTTTACCCATTACTAGGTGTGGCACTCTGCCTAAGCAGATCTCGGTAAATGATATATTTGTTCGCGTGAAGAGCGGTTACCAACCGTCAAATCACGGCCCTCAAAGATATGAGTGAAGAGGGAGCCACAGGGGTAGATTTAAATTGGTGAAAATTGTTTGTCGGCTGTGGGGATTGAACCAGGGTTCTCAAGATCCACATGCCGACTCGATACCACTGAGCCACCTACCCCATAAATAAATATATATCACGCCTTTTACCCATTACTGGTGTGACACTCTGCCTAAGCAGATCTCGGTAAATGATATATTTGTTCGCGTGAAGTGCGGTTACCAGCCGTCAGATCACGGCCCCCAAAGATATTAGTGAAGAGGGAGCCACAGGGGTAGATTTAAATTGGTGAAAATTGTTTGTCGGCTGTGGGGATCGAACCAGGGTTCTCAAGATCCGCAGGCCGACTCGATACCACTGAGCCGCCTATCCCATTATTTCATTCTGTTATTATTAAGTAAACTCAATAAGAAGGTCAATATAAAACGAAATTATAATTTTGTAAGCTATAACATGACCTGAGAATTTAAATCATCACAATATCATCATCTTTATTTTTAGATTTTATATTATAACTACATAATTTGCATGAAATGTACTAAATTACTATCTATACACACATGCGATGAAAATAGAAAAGTGTGAAAATTTTACGTGTTTTAAAAAAAGTTCAAGTTTATTATTCTAAATTCACAGTAGAGATTCGGCAGTGTTACCTAAATCTCTTTATTCTTAGTTTTTGTTTTGCAATTGAAATTGTACCAAATTCACATTATTTTACTTTTTTCCCCTCAATTTACTTGAATAAACCAATAATTATTGTATTATTCTTTTTTGACAGTAATAGAAAAAATGTAGTTTGTATTTAAAAAAAATATATATATATCATCATACCTTTTACCCATTACTGGGTGTGGCACTCTGCCTAAGCAATCTCGGTAAATGATATATTTTTCGCGTGAAGTGCGGTTACCAGCCGTCAAATCACGGCCCCCAAAGATATTAGTGGAGGGGGAGCTACAGGGGTAGATTTAAATTGGTGAAAATTGTTTGTCGGCAGTGGGAATCGAACCAGGATTCTCAGGATCCACAGGCCGACTCGATACCACTGAGTCACCTACCCCTACCACCTACCTAATTTGTATTTCGTAGGCTAAATTCTTGTTTATTGATGTTATCGAATAACCTTGCGGTTTTGACTAAAAGTGACATTTGTACGCGCAATTCAAATTGTAAAATTTGGATGAAATAAATGATATAAAGTAAAAAATATCTGATGTGCACACCACATGACTTCCTTGTACGCGTATTAAACTATAGATATTTTTTTAATTGCACATATTTGACATTAAATCTTTTATTTTTTGTTCTAATCCATAACAATCTTAATTATTTTTTTTAAATCTAAAAATATATAATATTTAAATTTAGATATCTCGTTTATGCAAAAAGCTAATTTATTTCTAAAATTAAAATAATACCATTTTTTTTAAGGAAAACTTTTAACAGCTTCATGTAATGTGCCACTTCCGGTTAATCTATTTTAACCAAAATTTATTATGTTATTTCCATTGATATAGTAGTCTTATATACCAAATTTGGAAAGTTTTAAATTATATTTGAATATAGTTTTTCATGAAAATCTATTATGGGCTTCAAGTAAAGTACCTCTTACGGTAGTTGTATAATGACCAAAAAGGGAGGTGCACAACTAGATGTTATAACAGTCCTAAATACCAAATTTTAACTTTCTATGGCTTACCGTTTTTGAGTTATGCGAGATACGTACGTACGTACGTACATACGTACGTACAGACGTCACGACGAAATTAGTCAAAATGGATTCAGGAAGGGCCAAAATACCTTTACTTCGTACAAGGAAGTAAAAAACTGTTATTTTGAGAAGAGAGATGCTTGAAATAAAAGTGACTTTTTTTTTGAAGAAATGTTTAAAGTAATTTTGTGTAAGTTGAGTATAAATAAGCAAGTGAACCATGCGTAGTTGATGTGTATATAATGTCAAGTTTGGTGGTTGTTGGTGAAATGAATTTTACATAAGTTAATTAATTTCCTCGATGGAAATTAGCGTAAAGAGTGAAACTGATGAGAAAATTTAAATTTTCTACTAAATTATGTACGAATTCATCAAATTCTCAGAGAGAGAAGTAATATAGCAAGTTTGAAAATCGCATGTCTAAGAGTAGTGTAGCAGCGTCTTGTGTTGTGTACAACAAGAACTTTATTCTTTTGGCAATAAAAGTTGGGGCGTGTCACGTGACAGCCTCGGCTCTCGAACTTCAGGTGGCCACTCTACACTTGCGCAACTATTTATTAACTTTTTCCTATCCCTACAATACCTGCTGTTGCTGTAGCTGTTGCTGTTGCTGTTTCTGACCCAGTATGTCGTAGCATTCACCTTTAAGCTATAACGATACATAATGATATCATAAAATTTAAATATTTCTTGTTGTAAGTCTGTATTATAGTCGTGAGGGCGCGGCCAAGAAATTACCTTTGTAATTTCGCGGAAGGAATCAAAATGTTAATTAATTTCCGTGCGACCGTGGGAGGTACGCTGTAGACGACAGTTATTATTTCTTGGGATTTTTTCCTTTAAATGACGCAAACTTGTCGCAGAACTAAATTAATATTGCAACTTTCTCAAAGCGGTTTTTATTACCACTGATATTATTTACTTCTTTATTTTAATGCAATTTTTTACTTGGATAAAGTCAACTAGAGGCGTTTTCCATTTGCCTTTTGGATCAAAGGTAACACATTTACATTTACTGCAACATATTACTTATTTATTTCACTATAACCTGTTTACTGAATTATTTTATATACGACTAACTAATATTATCATTATATATGCGTTTTTTGTTATATAATGCTATATATAATCCCGCCGGGAATAATGAGTCGGAAATAATGGTCATTATTCCCGCTCGTGAACTAATCAAAATGCTTAAAACATGGATCATTGTTTTATTGTGCCATCGGAACAGTTTTGCCATAGCGACTCATATTTAAATTAAACAAGCTCGTTGCTAAGTTCACTGTTTACGAATCGGAAACAAACAAAACGAAATCATCGTTGAGAAATTGTCAAAAACGGTATTGCAAATTGTGTTAAATTTTTGTGTTTAACTGTAATTGAAAAAATGGACAGTATTACAGAAGACAGTATATCTTCTACACCACCAGAAATAACGAAAATCGCTGATGCTACTACATATGGTGTATTACCGCAAAAGTCTAAAAATTTCTATGACAAAGCATACCAAAGTTTTATGGACTGGCGTATTAAAATGAAGACAAATTCGTATTCAGAAAATGTATTGTTGGCATATTTTACTGAATTAGGTGAAAAATACAAATCATCTACATTATGGTCTTTTTACTTCATTTACTCATTTCAATTAGATGTAAATTTATTAGGTAAATAGATGTAAAATTAATAGATAATAAATAATATTAAAATTGACTATTTTTTATGAAATTAGTCGTATATGTTAGTCGTATATAAAGTATAGTATACAACTCGCTATAATGGCTATTATTACCTCGGATGATTACAACCTTTGCTCGCTCCGCTCGCTCGCAAACTTCATCCTCGGGAATAAGAGCATCCATTATAGCGTCGTTGTATAATATACTATTATACACGTCATCAATTTGGGACTAGGAAAAATTCTCTAATTCATATTATAAAGCTATTATAATTGCAATAAATATTTATCCTGTATGTGAGAAAAGAAAAGTCTTTAGTTTCAGATAAGAAATACACAATTCAATGAAATATGTTCGAACGCAGCAAAAACAAGAATTTTACCCACGAAATACAAACAACATTTTGCTACAAATGTCAAAAAAAAATAAAATAATTATTGATTTATAAATAAATAAATAAATATATCATCACGCCTTTTACCCATTAATGGGTGTGGCACTCTGCCTAAGCAGATCTCGGTAAGTGATATATTTTTTCGCGTGACCTGCGGTTACCAGCCGTCAAATCACGGCCCCCAAATGTTAGTGGAGGGAGAGCCACAGGGGTAGATTTAAATTGTTGAAAATTGTTTGTCGTAAATAAATAGTTATTTGTGTATTAAGAGCGTAAAGTGATTCTTTGTTACTCGAGAACGGTAGATAATTGCAGCACGAGCAGAAGGCTCGAGTAACAAAGAAACTTTACGCTCGTGATACACACATAATTTTTTTACGATTGCATCTTTAATAAAAACTTACAAGTACTAAAAATAAATTCGTTTTATGAATATGACAAGTTTCTGTTTTATTTGTATCCTTAGAAACTATTGAAATAAGCGCGCATTTAATATTGCAATACACGACAACAGTTTTCTTTATTGTTCCACAGAAAACTTCAACTTTACGATGACAAATGAGAGTATAATTTTGAACTTTTCTAGTAATCGTAGAAAAAATAAATTTAGAAATGTTTGACCGATGTATTAATGTTAATGTAGCGCCAGTTCTGCTGTCCTATTACGTCGTGATTTTTAAAAGCGGTAGTTTATTTAAATGTTGCATTAATAAGAAAGTCTAATTTAAATTTTATCTCTGGAGAAGTTGGAAAACGAGTCTCCGTCGGTAAGCTAGCATAGCGGCATAACGTTACCATATTCGTTGCGAGCGTTTAAATTATTACACGCTCCGGTTCCGATAACGAACGGCGTTCAAGACGTTAATACGCGACGAAATGGCGCAGGACAATCAAAAAGAATTCTTGAATTTATTAGATAATTTACACGTTATTACATCGTACAAATTGATTTACTAGGGACTCGCCCCCCGAGGAATTCTCCCTTCTCGGTACAATTCACAACAGCTGTGCACAATCGCCACCCAAATAAAAACAAACTTCCCTGACCCACACGCCAGCAAAATTACTTTTACTAATTAGCGGAATCTTATTTTACTTCAGTTTTTTAAATAATTCTGTAGCAAATATATTTCCATGATTGTGATTGGCTTGAATAAATATCAAAACTAAGATAAGTTTAAACGCTAAAATTGGAAAATTTGATTTGTCTTTTGTCAGATCAAAATACAATATACGTGGTACATATTTTAAAACAATAAAAAATTGATAATGTTATGAAAAAATGTATTATTAAAATAGAATATTAAATTATTATCTGACATGAGAAAAATTCTCAATATCAGTTTGGGAGTTTCATTTTTAAATTGTAAAAAAATATAATATGAAATAGTATGTTATGCATCAAGGGAGGGAAACAAGCGATTATTCCCGCGTGTGAAGTTGGCAAACCGAGACGTAAGCGAGGGCCGAAAGCTCGAGCTGAAGTCGAGGTTTGCCAACTTCACACAAGGGATAATCGCGCCTTCCCGTAAAGCATATTATACTTTTCGTAACAAGTGCACAAAAATTACTGTCTTATCGGGAGAAATGTCAAATATGGGTTGCGTAACTAGTTACCTAGGAAACGCCGCAAACAGCTAATAATCGTAGTCTCTAGGGAGAGAAACATCCTGCCTACGGAGAGAAACATCCTACCTACGGAGAGAAACATTATGTTTCTCTCCCTAGGGGAGAAAAGCAGTGTTTCTTTCTCTAAAATTAGAGAATAAGAACGTGTTTCTTGTGCATGTGTTACGAAAATGATATTTCCCTCACTCAATTTAGTTGTGATAGTAACCGTTTCCCTCACTAGTTAAGTAAATAATTTTCGTCACTAGTGAGAGAAACAGTTACTATCACAACTAAATTGAGTGAGGGAAATGTCAATTGACATGGTGACCAAGGAAACGTGATGTGCATTTGCAAATACAACTCCTTTGATTTATATAGAATAATTATTAAATTTATTGTGTCGCAAACATAAAAATATCATTTTTACGTTTAATTGGAATAAAAATAGCATGTAACACACGTGAGAAATGGCCATAGCAACTAACGTTCATGATTCAACTTTCGTACTAGTTTTGCAATTAAACCCTTTCCTCGCTAGTATTACAATATACTATTTTCGTTTTTAATCTGTCTTAGCTGATGAAGAAAATAGTATATACACCTCGGAAGAGGTAGCCCTCATGAAAATCATACATTTCTTTCCCTGAATATATAATATACTATTATTTCCTTAGATATGAACGATTTTAGAGACATCTGTTGGCAACTGTATTCTTATTGTAATCGACTGACAATTTAGTTACAAAAATTGACAAAACAAAATGGCTGGTAGTACAAGCTCTGATTTTGGTTGTTTTAAGAGCACGGTTTTAACATGTTAGAGATAACTAAAACATCCAAATATACACTCTTAAAACAGGCAAAAACAGAGCTTGTGTTACCAGCCAATGTCTCTAATCTCAAATCTATGTTTATAATTTTGACAGAAAATTTACACCTTTCAAGAATCAAAACAATACGAAATAAAAATATTTTAAAAACAATATTACAAAAACAATTTCATATTTTGCAAATATAAATTGTCAAACTGTCAAATAAGAGAGATGAATAGAAAAAGTGACGATGGAAATGAAAATATTGCGTCGAGAGAATTAACTCAAATATGTCATATTTTCTTCATTTAGAATTCTTAAAAAAAGAAATATAATTCTGTACGTTATCATAAAACGCAAACGAATTTATTCTATCAATCCAATGGAATTTAATGATTCGTTTTTTGTGCATGATGTGTAAAACACGGTCGTTACTAATGCGCAAAAAACGTGAAAACGTTGTGACACTAACGTGCTAGCGTTTCAGCTTGATGGGGGATGCTTTCGTTTTGTGTTGTGAATTTAAACGGAGAAAAATTCTCCGATACTGCGAACATGCGCAAAGTAATTCTGTAACAACGCCCGAGAAACAAGAAACACGTATTTAAGACGCAAAACTTTGTACAACTACTTACACAACTAAAAGTTTTATAGTCGACTCAGGTCATAACATATATTTTTCATCATGTTACTCAACTTTGTCAAATAGTTTCATAAATTATAAATGCTTGCGCTTAAATCCGTTGCATATTTTTCAAATTTATATAAACTGGATATTTGAATCTTGAGGTACATAAACAAACCAAAATATTATTTTATACTTTAAACTTGTTTCAACTTTGTCTAATACCACTTTTTTAATTTTTCTTCACATTTCTTTCTCTTCTTTATTTAAAGTTTATCTAAATGTCTTGTGTCATAACTCAAATATAACACACTAAATTAAACAAAAAACTGACAGACAAAAAATTAGTAAATAATTTGCTTCCAGAAAATTACAACTTGTTAACAGTTATCGTTATATTTATTGTAATTTTAATGAACAAAGTATTTACCATTAAATAGGGTAGCACGAACCCAAGAAACATTCACGAAACAACCACTTGTCAAATTTATCAAAAAAATTGTATTTTTTAAATATTCACGTTTCTTCCATAAAAACTCATTTATTTCTCACACGCGGAATCTTCCATCTCACAACAAACCTTTATTAATTACATTCATCAATTCGCTCCTATACACCTGTTTTATTAATCTTTTACTTATGTCTACTTGAATCTAAAAAGATAAGAAAGGAAGAGAATGTAATGCAGCGCTTGGTTTTGATAATAAATTTCATATATTTGCAAAGTAAACACAGAATCAGATTCATCCCGCAGTTAATTTTAATGAAAATTTTGAATAATGGTAAATATAAAAACTAAAAAAAAATCTGATGTGGACACCACATGACTTCCTTGTACGCGTATTAAACTATAGATATTTTTTTAATTGCACATATTTGACATTAAATCTTTTATTTTTTTATTTTTTGTTCTAATCCATAGCAAACTTAATTAAAACAAAAACTAAAAATATATAATATTTAAATTTAGATATCTTGCTTATGCAAAAGGCTAATTAAAAAATCTTAATGTGCTAGACGCAAAATTTAATTCTCTAAAACTTTTATTTGCAGCATTTATTTATAAAATTAAAATAATACCATATTTTTCAAGGAAAACTGTTAGCAGCTTCATGTAATGTGTCACTTCCGGTTAGTCTATTTTCACCAAAATCTATTATGTTATTTACATTGATATAGTAGTCTTATATACCAAATTTGGAAAGTTTTAAATTATATTTGAATATAGTTTTTCATGAAAATCTATTATAGGCTTCAGGTAAAGTACCACTTCCAGCAGTTGTATAATGACCAAAAAGAGAGGTGCACATCTAGATGTTATAACAGTCCTAAATATAAAATTTTAATTTTCTACGGCTAACCGTTTTTGAGTTATGCGAGATACATACGTACGTACGTACGTACAGACGTCACGACGAAATTAGTCAAAATGGATTCAGGGATGGCCAAAATGCGTATTTCCGCTGAAATCTGAGAACCGAAAATTTTCGCGATTACAATACTTCCTTTACTTCGTACAAGGAAGTAAAAATCCAAAATAAAAAATATTATTAAATGTATTTATGGTTTGCAATTGTTCACTTTTAGTAATTCTTACAACATCATCAAATTTATCAAAGAATCAATCTTCGTCCAACATTCTCATCCCACACACACCACCCTCGCTTCAACCACATTAACGTTCCCTTCTTTTAAGTTCATTTATTCCTCTTACTCGAAATCACATCCATCAATTCGCTCCTATATACCTAATTTATAAATACTTTATATCAAATATATTTGTACTTTCTACTGTATTCAGATGAATATTTGAAATGTGTGAAACAACAAAATATAAACAGGTAGAGTAGATCAACATTCATAAACCGTTTTATTCCTCAGTTAGTAGATAAACCCGGGCACCATCATTTGTATCCGATTCAGCGCACCCAAGTTATTTCACCTGAAAGTAGAAAAGAAAGCAAAGTGTGCAAAAACCGGAATCGTAGTAGAATTGCGTGATTCCCGAGCGGGAGCATCATTTCATTACAATGCAGAAACAGTTTGTGAAACACTGGTGCAGATAACGAGTCTTTTGTGGCGCGACGTCGACGGTGGCGGCAGCAAGGACGCAGGTTATCGTGTCCGTTATTATGCACAGTGGCCGGAGATTGGAATTTCAAGTGCAAGACAGACAAAGCATCGGACGTGGATGAGAGCTGAAGATGCAAGTGCAACACCTTGCACAACTACTTCATGGGGATGCTACTTGCAACTTTATTACTTAACTCACTCTATTTTGTGTTATTAGCAAAGTGAATTTGGATAATCGTCCGGGAAGATCTTGCTTTATATGTCGACTGTCTTTATTTATTTCATTCTTGTTCTGTCAAATTATGCACGAGAGTGAAGACTGTCAAACATAAATATAACCTAGATTGTGGCTGATATTTTAATATCCTAACAAACTTCAACAAACAACCTTAAAATATTTGAAAATTGAAGTTTATGTTATAAAATGAAATACAAATAAAATAAATAAATATATTATCATGCCTTTTACCCATTACTGGATGTGGCTCTCTGCCGTAGCAGATCTCGATATATTTCTTCGCGTAAAGTGCGGTTACTAACCGTCAAATCACGGCCCCCAAAGATGTTTCTGAAGAGGGTGCTACAGGAGTAGTTTTAATTCGGTGAAAATTGTTTGTCGGCTGTGGGGATCGAACCAGAGTTCTCAAATCCACCTACCCCATGAAACATATTTAATGGAATTGTGTATTTTATTTATACATTCAATTAGGTTAGGTTATGTTAGTTAGGATGTTAGAGGCGCTAGTTGACGTGTCCGCTCTGTAAATTTGAAACTAGAAATTTTAATGATCTATGAAACGCCCATAATAAGCGTAGCGCAATTAAATAAAGTTGGCCATAGTTATACAAAGTTGAACTTTATAACACTGTTTTTAACAAAATTCATTTTGTAATCGCGCTATAAGAAATAATATAATATACTTTTTCTACGATTGCTATGAAAAGATGACAATTACGCTCTCATTTGTCATCGTAAAGTTGACGTTTTCTGTGGAACAATCGAAAAATATCTTTTTTGCGCGTCTCCAATGGCAACGCGCGAAAAAGACGTTAAATTCGTGCGTTTCCAATGGCAACGCGCGAAAAAGATTATTTCAATAGTTACCAGGGATACAAACAAAACAGAAACTTGTCATATTGACAGTTAACAAAACGAATTTAGTTTTAGACGTATACCTACGTTTTTTAAAAACTTTAAGATGCAATCGTAGAAAAAATTATGTGTGTATCACGAGCGTAAAGTGTCTTTGTTCCTCTTGCACTATTGCAGCTCTCGCATTCGGCTCGCGCTGCAATTACCGTGCTCGAGTAACAAAGAATCACTTTACGCTCTTAATACACAAATAACTATTTGTCGTGTGTCTCCAATAAAAAAAAGATATTTTTCGATTGTTCCACAGAAAACGTCAACTTTACGACAAGTGAGAGCGTAATTGTCAACTTTTCATAGCAATCGTAGAAAAAGTAAATTGTAATGATATTTGTATGAGCAATGATGTGTCTGTTTGACAGTACAACTTTACAAATAAAAACTGTTGTACAATCGAATTTCGTAGTATCGTATTTGACAAAATTGGCTTTGTGCAAGCGTAATACGTAAAACAATTTAATCACGTTTACAACAATAGGAAAACAAAACAAAGTGCACATAATTGCACTTAAATTTAATAACAATTTAGTGTAATTATGATTGTCTTGTTAAGTTTTTATAATAATGTAGTTGCAGTAATGTGCTGCAATGACAAATAGAGCTCGCGAGTTTATAAAATGACAAGAGCAGAAGTAAGTCAATATAAAGTAGCAAATTATGTTTTTGAACTATTTAACCATCAAATGTCACGTAGCGCATGTTACAAACTAACGACGCAATGTCCATGATAAATGGCTACAAGCTTTTATAGCTTTTGATTTATGTGCAGCGGACAAACAAAACAATCCAAACACAGTAAATACTTATCATTACGCTGAATTATTCAGCAGCACTTGGACACCAGCTTCATTCTACTAGACATCGATTCCTTAGATAATTACACCCGCAACTTTCTCTATTACTGAACGAATTATCTTGTAAGTTCAACTACACTTTGACATTCTTCAATGTGGTATAAACGAAGAGGTGGATTCATTATTAAAAAGGCCGCGGAAATTTGTTCACTTTGTGTATGTGATATACTTACTTTTTAATGTGTTGAAATGTGATATTTGAAATACTACCAAAAGCGAATGTCAGAAAGAGAAATTTTAAATTGGAGAGAAATAGAACGATACAATAAATTTAAAGAGCCAATCGGCTATTATTGCCTTGTTTAGTTTCTTCTTTGTGACTTTGTTTGAAATGTTTTAAATAATTGTCGATTTAAAAGTGGTATAGCAATAAATATTACGATAATTGTTAACTATTTACAATTTTTTGGAACTACTAAATAAAAATGGAGTTAAAAAATATTAAATAAACACTTGGCAAAGTCTCACAAAATTCAGCCTCCAAGTCACCTTATGAGGGCATCGTCAGAGGCTGGCCAGCACAGTTAGTAACCATAGACGCGTTTCGCTCTTATTAGAGCTCATCAGTATGGTATAACTCACTTCTTCACCTAGAACAAAGTTCACGTGTAGAAGCTGGTGACGAAGAACTGTGCTAGCAGAGAATAAGGTCTCTAACAAACGGTAAGATGACATGAGAAAAAAAAAGGAAAAGCTACGCAATAGCAATTTAAATAACAACAAAGACAAAATTAATTGTCATCCATACATTTGGTGAAACTAGGTTTAATAAAAAATATTAAATAAACACTTGGCAAAGTCTCACAAAATTTATTTAATATTTTTTATTAAACCTAGTTTCACCAGGTGTATGGATGACAATTAATTTTGTCTTTGTTGTTATAAAAATGGAGTTGTTGGTCTAGTGGGTATGCAGTCGGCTTGCGGTTCTTAAGGACCCGAGTTTGATTCCCGGAACCGACAAACTGGCTTTCACCAATTTAATATCAACTCCTGTGGCTCCTCCTCCACTAACAACTTTGGAGGTCGTGATTTGACGGCTGGCAATTGCACTTCACGCGTAAAAATATATCACTTACCGAGATCTGCTCCGGCAGAGTGCCACACCCAGTAATGTGTAAAAGGCGTGATGATATATTTATTTATTTATTTAAATAAAAATAAATATATCATCACGTCTTTTACCCATAACTAGGTATGGCACGCTACTGCAGCAGATTTCAGTAAGAGATATATTGCTTCGCATGAAGTGAGGTTACCAGTCGTCAACTCACGCCCCCTATAGATGTTAGTTGAAAGGGAGTCATAAGGGTAGTTTTCACGTGGTGAAAATAGTTTGTCGTTTGTGGGAATCGAACCCTGGTTTTCAAATCCACAGATCGATGCGATACCACTGAGCTACCTACATTTTTAAAATTTTATATTTGATTTATTTATTTATTTATGTTACTCTGTACAACAGGAATTTAATCCCAATTACAGAACAGGGTCCGCACTCACCGAGCTGTAGTGTAGTAAGTTTATATAATTTTTAGCTTGAGTGAGATTCCAAATCGGAATCTCCGGTTTCGAATTCCATATTGCTATCCACACCACCGTACAGACGGACAATACACATATAATATAGGTAAACTCATATAATGTAGGTAAACTTTAAATGAAGAAAAGAAAAAAAATGTGGTGAAAAATAAAAAACCTGGCATTAGACAAAGTTGTAGACAAGCCTGAATTATTGAACAATATTTTTGTTCTTTCAAAAATCATAAGAAGAAAATTATTATTTAACAATATTTATAAAAAATGTATATTGTGCTTTGTAAACATGTCTTCAATTAGCCATTTTGAACAGCCAATTAAAATCAAGATAAAATACATCTTATATAACCACGAAGTAATCTGGTACCGAACAGCCCCAAGGATATATTTCAAATTCTTATTATTTTTAGAATCTCCGAATATAATTTTCCCATAAATATATTTTCTATATATAACTATAAATTCTAATTTGTTTTTAAAAAGTTAACAAAACAAAAATAGTAACATACTTTGAGTAGGAATCAGCTATCGGCCACGTCTCAAGTTGTCCAGTATGAAATAAGCAAACCCGTGAATTCTATAAGGTCCATCCAGTCTATTCCACAACATCTCTACTCATATATTAACGTTGGTCGTATACATCACACACTAATACGCACAATTACACGCAATTAAAGCTAATTTACGCATTAAAATATCACTAAAACACTCATGAAACACTGAAGACACTTCGATGACTACAGCAGCTCGCACTTGACTAGCTCGAACGAACGAACAATGGTAGTCTATGTTGAAACTTGTCCGTTAACGTTAAAATATTATTAAGACTAAAAATTAATAATCTTACCTACTAAATATAATGGGCAGATTATATATCTCCGATAATAAACGAACTTACTCGAATTGTGATTTTTTATGCTAATGACCAGTGGTTCTTAAACTTTTTTGAAACATGATGAACTTGCAAACAAAAATCGCAAATAAATTCTTTCGCGACTTCCTTACTTTCGTGTGGTTTCTTTTCAACATTATTTGTGAAAATAGCATTTCCCTCACTCAATTTAGCTGTGATAGTAACTGTTTCCCTCTCTAGTGATAAAAGTAAATAATTATCCTCACTAGTGAGGGAAATTAAATTGAGTGCGAGAAATGTCATTTGTCATGGCAAGGAAACATGATGTGCATTTACAAAAACAACTGCTTTGATTTATATAAAATAATTATTAAATTCCTTGTATCGCAAACGTAGAAATGTAATTTTCACGTTTAATGTTAAAAAGAGCCATTGTTAAACTCGTACTCATTTTGCAATTGAACCCTTTCTTCACTAGTATTATAATATACTATTTTCGCATTCATACTATGTAATTGGCAGATTGTTTATCTGATTTGAGGCTAACAAAGGTGGGAAATTTGAAAATGCGGGATGCTATGAAAATTTGCTGATTTTTACCGTTAATGCGTATAACATAACATCTAACAGATTGAATTAAGTACGAATGTAATTTAAAATTAGTTATTTATTATATAAATAAATATATCATCACGCCATTTACCCATTACTGGGTGTGGCACTCTGCCTAAGCAGATTTTGGTAAGTGATATATTTTTTCGCGTGAAGTGCGATTACCAGCCGTTAAATCACGGCCCCCAAAGATATTAGTGGTGGGGGAGCCAAAGGGGTAGATTTAAATTGGTGAAAATTGTTTGTTGCTTGTGGGGATCGAACTAGGGTTCTCAAGATCCACAGGCCGACTCGATACCACTGAATTTATTATATAAATTTATTATAAAAAGTTTTAAAACGAACATTTGAAATTTGAGGTTATATGTCAAAAGATATGTACTAAGCAATTTTTGGGAATATTTTGTTACTTGTTGCCATGGTTTCAATTGAAAACATGACACCAACGCATTTTCATATTAGGGTTGTATTCTACATGAAAATTAACTCTTTTAAAAAATATGGGGTAGGTGGCTCACAGGTATCGAGTCGGCCTGTGGATCTTGAGAACCCTGGTACGATCCCCACAGCCGACAAACAATTTTCACCAATTTAAATCTACCCCTGTGGCTCCCCCTGGTAATCGCATTTCACGCGAAAAAATATATCACTTACCGAGATCTGCTTAGGAAGAGTGCCACACTCAGTAATGGGTAAAAGGCGTGATGATATATTTATTTATTTAAAAAATAATGCATGTTTATTATGGATATGAAAAAATATCTTCCGTCCTGCGAGAATCTAGTGGCATGTTACATCCCTCAGTGTTTGCTGCTCTCAGAAAACTTCCAAATATAATATGCTTATATTTTCTCTTATGAAAGAATAAACTCGTACTATTTATAAGAGTTTTATAAAAAGAACAAGGAATGTTGCAAAGTATTTTTTATTTTGATCGAAATTTTGCAATTTTACCTACAAGAGTTTTGAGTCGCGATTTATATTAAAAAAATCAGCAATGAATCAAACATCGGATGGTAAATGAGGAGAAATAAGTGATTTTTTATTTATGCCGCAAAGAGAGTGTGCTGTGTATAATTTAGGAACTTATAAGTTATCATTGATGAGATTTGAACTCGCAAACATCTTAAAAGGAACCCTTCAAGTTTGTGTAAAAGATGAATTTTCTTATTCAGGTGAAGAGAAGTTTAAAAGCCAGAGGGGATGATTTGTTTTGTTAGTGAATGGGTCTGTAGAAATCAGTAGGCTAATTCGCTGCTGAACACAACGACGACGGCGACGTGGGTGGCGGGGGTGGTGGCAAGGGGAAGATTAAGTGCTTCGATTGCGAATTAGTGGCGGCCGGCTACGTAGCACAACCCTTCTGGGCCGCATCAACTAGATTAGGGCCGCCGGACAGTGATTGCTCTGCGGCGCTCAGGCGCTGCCAACCTGACAGACGCACAAACTAATAGTTTCACTTTCGCTTTGTCAACACTGAACCATCCCCCCAACGTTCTGACCGCAGCCCTCGACGGTAATTAAATAACACGCCGGAAACACTGATTCCGGAAATGGATAAATAAAAATGACAGGGTGTTTCAAAATTATTGCAAAAAAATTAGGGTATATATTTTTTTATGTAATTATTATAAAGCTAATTTGAAAAAATAATTGCACATTACTTAAAGCAAACATTTTTCGTGTCACTTTTTTATTTAATATAATTGAAGTTTTGTATGTTCTTAGTTTTTATTCATTATTGTAACCTATTAGTCCAGTGGCACTAAAAATATTAGGTTCAAGTAAAGTAAACATATTTTTGCGAATTGCGAAATAAATCTTTTTGCATTGTAATGAAATACATCAAATAATACACGCTCGTCATTTTTTTTACAATAATTTTGAAATTCTATACAAATTGTCGAGATTACAAAACGAATTGGTATTTGAGAAACATAATATAATCAAATTATTGGTAAAATACTGTGATCATTCTTCAAGTTTATAGATCCGTAAGTCTGTAAATATAAAATAAATAAATATATCCTCACGCCTCGATAAGTGATATATTTCTTAAAATGTTGACAAACATAAGCACGTGTTTTTTGTTCTTTGTTTAGAATATCTTTATCGATGGGAATATCAAAGTCCATCGAAGTTCGCAAACTATTATTTTAAGTTAGTAAAGTAAAAAAAAAATAATAAATATATCATCACGCCTTTTACCCATTACTGGGTGTGGCACTCTGCCTAAGCAGATCTCGGTAAGTGATATATTTCTTCGCATGAAGTGCGGTTACCAGCCGTCAAATCACGCTCCCCAAAGATATTAGTTGTGGGGAGCCACAGGGGTAGATTTAAATTGGTGAAAATTGTTTGTCGGCTGTGGGGATCGAACCAGGGTTCTCAAAATCCACAGGCCGACTCAATACCACTGAGCACATAATAATAAACAAAATTACATCTCAATTTGTTGATAAGTAGAAAATATTTCATAGTCATAAATTTTGTTGCGATTTTATTTTCATTATTTATAGATTTAGGAGTTTACAAAATTTATGGATTTACATAGAATTCCACCATATATTAATAAATTTACTATAGTATATTACATATTCGCTTGTCGACAATGTGTGATTTGTCGTAAAATATAAAATACAGTTACATGTATTTGTCACACTCGGGCGCTATAAGCTAGTCACTTATACGTCTTAAATAATGTAGCATTTGACTAAGAAAACCGGCAGTACGGCAGTGTAAAAACTGCGGCTCGGTGTGTCCGGTAGGCCCAGGCCCGATTTGGGCTGTAGCGCCACAGATGATGATGATGATATTACATATTAAGGTTAAAAATTTGTACAATACACTCTTCTCCCAAAGTGTAGATTCTATTGTTTCCACCACTGATATATAACAAATTGTTATTTTTTCTGAAAAAGTCTTCTTGATTACATATTCATATTTATATTAATCATCATTTCGAAATTAAATTTGTAATAAATTTTCAAGTTTTTTAATAAACATAATGCAGTTTGTGTGAAAGAGTTTTTGTGCGCATCGGTTGCGAAATGATGTGGTGCGTCTGCTTTTTCTTCGACGCACATAAACAATCATCCCGCGGCCTAGATAACTTTTTTTTTTTTCGTTGTTATTAGCAACAGGGGAAAAAGTTTATTTTAGTTCCATCGCTCTTAACGATGCGGCACAGCGGGTTATATTTCATTCAACAGAAACTAACTTATCCCATTTTATGAGGAGGCAGTTTTGTCTAATAAATACATAGTTAATAAACATATAATTAATTGATATTATGACATAAAAAGTAGATATACATTCGTGGAAAATGTAATAAATTGAACTTTCAAGCATATTAATAACAACAAAGACAAAATTAATTGTCATCCATACACTTGGTGAAACTAGGTTTAATAAAATATAAACTAAACACTTGGCTAAGTCTCACAAAATTCAGCCTCCAAGTCATCTTATGAGGGCATCGTCAGAGGCTGACCAGCACAGTTAGTAACCATAGACGCGTTTCGCTCTTATTAGAGCTCATCAGTATGGTATAACCCACTTCTTCACCTAGAACAAAGTTCACGTGAAGAAGCTGGTGTTCTAGGTGAAGAAGTAAGTTATACCATACTGATGAGCTCTAATAAGAGCGAAACGCGTCTGTGGTTACTAATTGTGCTGGCCAGCCTCTGACGATGCCCTCATAAGGTGACTTGGAGGCTAAATTTTGTGAGACTTAGCCAAGTGTTTAGTTTATATTTTATTCAAGCATATTGTTAAATTTGCATGTATTAGTGGTCGGTTAAAAATTGAAGACATCTGAATTGCAATATCTGGTAATATCATTAACTATGCTCCTCTAATATGTATAGGTGTACCATGTGTCAGATGATTTATTTATTTATTTATTTGAAAATTCAGCTGCCCAACAGGACAAAGTCCCAATAACAGAGCAGCACAAAGATACAAAAACAGATTAACTTAAAATATAGAATACATAATAAAAAATAAGATTAATCATACAAAATTTAAACATTGCAAAAATAGGTTTTCACGTTGTTTGTAAATACATTTATGGAATCAGAAAATATATCTATGGTGCAATTAGAATTACACAAAGTATTATACATAGAAGTTATTCAATTAAGTGGAGAATGTGATGCAGAATTTGTTTGACATCCGACAATTTTGAAAAGTTAATTAGTTCTCATACAATAATTGGGAATTCTAAATTGCATAACATCAAACAAATTATTACAATTAAATATATTGTTAATAATTGTGTATAAAAATGACTGGTCGGATACTTTTCTTCTGTTTTCAAGAGATATTAAATTTAAAGTTCTTTGTGGAAATTTATAACGCATAGAACGTAAGAATTTGTGTTGAATTTTTTTTTTCAATTCTTTAATTGTAAATAAAATATTGTGGCGACCAACAAACATGATGATAGAAAAATGCCACCTTCAAAATTAAACATAATATATAATATTTTTCGTAACACATGCACAAGAAACACGTTCTTATTCCCTAATTTTAAAGAGAGAAACACTGCTTTTCTCCTCTAGGAAGAGAAACATTATGTTTCTCTCCCTAGGTAACATGTTTCTCTCCCTAGAGACTACGATTATTAGCTTTTTGCGGCGTGACCTAGGTAACTAGTTACGCAAACCATATTTGACATTTGTCCCGATAAGACAGTAATTTTTGTGCACTTTTTACGACAAGTATAATATGCTTCACGGGAGGGCGCGATTATCCCTTCGGCCCTCGCTTACTTCTCGGTTTGCCAACTTCACACGCGGGAATAATCGCTTGTTTCCCTCCCTTGAAGCATAACATCCTATATGAAGTTTGAAGAGCCTGATGTTCATTGAAAAGAAAATGAACTTGTCCAATTTTTCAGTCGTAAACAGAGCAATGTTTGAAGTTTAAGTGCATACGTGCTGGAAATAAGAATGCATTGCTAGGCCATGGTTAGAGCACGACTAGACGAAGCTGGCATCCAGCATGCAGCTCTCTCGTGGAATAGAATCATGAATCCCATTGGTTTTTTGTTGTCCAGCCGGCCGCGATGTCGCTATATATCGCCGCTATCTGTCAGCCGCACACGCCCAACGAACAGCATCCAATTGTACTCAACCAACGTTCGTTATGTTAATAGATATTACATATATTTATTAACATTTTATGAAGAAGGTTGTACTGTACTACTCCGAGTTGATTCACTACCTTAATGTCATCTGCAGAGGAACGTTCGAACGCTAGCTTCACCACAGATGATTTACATCGCTCATGTTTATCTCGATTTTTAAAGCATTAAAATTACATTAAGGTTTGAAGAGTTTCAAGAATCGTTTAAAAATTCAAACTCGTGTTTGTGCAAACATTTTTCAAAGGGAATACTCTGTGTAGAGTCACAAACGAATTTGTTAATTATTTTGGTAAAAGCATAAGAACAAACAACTTGGACTTGGAGTTGTCATCAGTAAATACAATTTAAACAAAGAACTGTATTAGTGTGCTCACCAATGAGCCATTTATCTTATTTTCACCGAATACAACTGGGAGAAAATAAAAAGAATAGGTCCCTCGAGAGGACACGCACACATTTTACTACTAAATAAAAACGGGGCAGTGCGGACAGAACGCTGCAAGAAATAATTTAAGAGGTATTTTAATTTGGAAAATCGACTTTTCTCTACACCACCGGTTCTTAACTTTTTCATTATTACGGGCTCCTTTTAATAATTATTTATCAAGTTTTTTAATGAAGTCAATTAATAATTATGACATTTAAATGCGCGAGCGTAGCGAGCCTCTTAATTGTCAAGATTATTAATCCGCGATAAACACATGAGTTAGTTACAGTATTTTTTCTACGATTGCTATGAAAAGTTGACAATTACGCTCTCATTTGTCATTGGAAAGTTGACGTTTTCTGTGGAACAATTGAAAAATATCGTTTTTGCGCGTCTCCAATGGCAACGCGCGAAAAAGATGTTAAATGTGCGCGAAAATAATTATTTACGTATCAAGTGCAGAAAGATGGGTTTTTTGAATGAGTGATCCGTTGCTGCATGAGCGAAGCGAATGCTGCAAGACCGTGAGTTCAAAAAACCCCTTTCTGCACGAGTTGCGTACACTATTTTTTCTACAACCATAAACCAAATTTTGATAAAAATAATAAAACAAATTTTTTATTAATTTAGAAACTTTAAAAAGATACCTGGTTTAATGTATCCATGACAACTGACAATGACAAACAAACTCAATTATTTTGTTGATAATGAGGAAAAATTTCTCCGTGCTTTCAATTTTAAAAAATGTTTGAATCGAGTGGCGAACACGTATTAGATTCTATAGACATTATAGAAGTAGCAAATGCTGCAATATTAAATTTGCTTCCAAATAAATCGAGAAAAAGAACTGAAAAAGATCATTAAATTACTTTTTTGCACTAGTGCAAAAAGCTGCTACTTTCATAATAAAAATAAGTTCAAAAACGCCTACTTTTTTAATGGTTGTAGAAAAAGATATTGATGCGCGCTTACTTCAATAGGTACCAGGGATACAAACAAAACATAAACTTGTCATATTGATAGTTGACAGAATGATATTATTTTCAGTACGTAACGTTTTTTAATAATTTTAAAATGCAATCGTACAAAAAATTATGTGTGTATCACGAACGTAAAGTGTCTTTGTTCCTCTTACACTATTGCAGCTCTCGCCTTCGGCCTACTTTATGCTCTTAATACACAAATAACTATTTCCGTTGATCGTACTTTTTTAACTTGAAGAAAATCTAATTTCATTCCATAACAAATTTGTTAGGTTATAGTCACGATAACTTAAGACAAATAGATGCGTGAACTGCGTATACTAGCAAACCTTAAAATGTTGACTAACATAAGCACGTGTTTTTTGTTTAGAATATCTTTATCGATGAGAATATCAAAGTCCATCGAAGTTTGCAAACTATTATTTTAAGTTAGTAACGTACCTGTCAGAAATTGATGCATTGAGTTCATTAACCGTTAGTTAATTTTTAAAATAACGTTTATATTTTTATATTCATTTTAAAGGAATGCTACTTGAATATTATTTAGCCAGAAGTTTTACAATCATTTCGTTTAACTCTGTTTAGCATTTTGCTACAAGTTAAGGGTAGTCAATATTTACTATATTACGGTTGTTATACCTACGCATTCTTAAAAATTATAATTATTATGAAATACAAATGTGAAAAAACAATTATTTCGCGAACACCTTACAAAGACAACGCACCCTCCCAGGGGTTCGCGGACCACAGATTAAGAACCGCTGTACCGCACTATGAAGTTAGTTCCCTCTAGACTCATCCATCGCAACTATCCTTTGATGACGTCACCACTATAATCGAAATTTTATGTTATATTAATTAAGCCATAGTCTCTACTACAAAAACAAATAAAGTTTCTTTCGTATTTCGCGATAAAATATTTCGTATACGAAGAAGTCCATTAACTGTTTGACAATAGTTTTCTCACTGAATACAAAATTCTCTGTCGCCGTCGTGTTGTTTCATTTGCTACAATATCTATTTGTTCTAGAGTACAAAAGTTCCCTGCAAATCTACGAATATAAAGTTAATGCATTTAAACACAAATCCCTGCAGTGAGTAGCAATTCCGATCAAAGAGGAAAGGACGAAAAATCGTAAATCGTTTTAACATTTTAATGACATTTACATTACGGCTAAAATATTAATTCATTGATGGCGATGCTTGGATGTTTCAACTACCGCATGTCATGTTTACATATAATGCTATTTATCCAGACATATAGAGTGTGTCACAACATATGGCATTTATTTTTACCCCATATGGTACTCGACGTACTGACTATTAAACAGAAATATTTTTTTTCAATAAATAAATATATCATTACTGGGTGTGGCATTCTGCCGAAGCAGATCTCGGTAAGTGATATATTTCTTCACGTGAAGTGCAGTTACCAGCCTTCAAATCACGGCCCCCAAAGATATTAGTGGAGGGGAAGTCACAGGGCTGATTTAATTTGGTGAAAATTGTTTGTCGGCTGTGGAGATTAAACCAGGGTTTTCAAGATCAACAAGCCGACTCGATATCACTGAGCTACTAACAGACATTTATGTAAATAATTAATTAATGGGCTATTGTAGTGTCAAAATATTATATATGTTTTACATATGTGAATTTAATCAATTTATTTTTAATAAATATGTGTGTATTAATTATTTTTTAATTATTAATTAGAATATTGTTACGTTTCCCTTATTATTATTATTTAAAAATCTACCCCTGTGGCTCCTCCACCACTAATATCTTTGGAGGCCGTGGTAACCGCACTTCACGCGAAAAAATATATCACTTACCGAGATCTGCTTAGGCAGAGTGCCACACCCAGTGATGGGTAAAAAGGCGTGATGATATATTTATTTTTATTTATTTTTATTTCCCTTATTGCAAATTTAATTCAATACTTGTTTTCTTTTTTCATGAATTTGAAATTTGATGCACGAAGACAAAGCCGAAATGTAACAATTAAATGAAGAAAAAAAGATGCTTTCATTACGTGTTGTACAGGTGTTCTTTTTACTTCCTTGTACGAAGTAAAGGAAGTATTGTAATCGCGAAAATTTTCGGTTCTCAGATTTCAACGGAAATAGGTATTTTGGCCCTCCCTGAATCCATTTTGACTAATTTCGTCGTGACGTCTGTACGTATGTATCTCGCATAACTCAAAAACGGTAAGCCGTAGAAAATTGAAACTTTATATTTAGGACTGTTATAACATCTAGTTGTGCACCTCCCTTTTTGGTCATTATACAACTACCGGAAGTGGTACTTTACTTGAAGCCTATAATAGATTTTCATGAAAAACTATATTCAAATATAATTTAAAACTTTCCAAATTTGGTATATAAGACTACTATATCAATGGAAATAACATAATAGATTTTGGTTAAAATAGACTAATGGGAAGTGGCACATTACATGAAGCTGCTAACAGTTTTCCTTGAAAAAAATGGTATTATTTTAATTTTAGAAATAAATGCTGCAAATAAAAGTTTTAGAGAATTAAATTCTGCGTCTAGCACATTAAGAATTTTTAAATTAGCTTTTTGCATAAACGAGATATCTAAATTTAAATATTATATATTTTTTGATTTAAAAAAATAATTAAGTTTGCTATGGATTAGAACAAAAAAAAATTAAATGTCAAATGTGTGCAATTAAAAAAATATCTATATTTTAATACGCGTACAAGGAAGTCATTTGGTGTCCACATCAGATTTTTGTATATTGGCATTAGAATGATTTTATGGATATAATTTCTATTGACCTGTTTTTAACCAAACATAATGTAAAACATTTAAAAATTATACCAACAAGCATATAATTGAAAAAGTGTCACTTTCTACATAATTTTTTGTGACCAATATGGAAAAGTCATTTTTATACAACTGTTAAAAAAACAGGACTTTACATCGTCATGGATGCGTGAAGTCTTCGCGCACTTAATACAAAAATAATAATTATTTAAATAAACGCTAGTTCAATTATACCTACTATCATTTTAGTCAAATAATGCTACTGACAATCAAACAGGAAATCGTAAGGTTAGAATATGAACTAATATATTTATTTTATTTATATTAGACGTCACACCAAATACGGTTTAATTGACTTAATTTATGTTTGTAAATAATGAGTGCTATTTAGTTGTTGAGATTTACAGACACATAAATTAAAGTGAAGCTTTCAAGAACAATTCTTCTAAACGAAGACATAAGTAATGTGTAACAAGCCCAGAGTGTGACGTGTGTGGGAGTGAGACACAGACAGAGGCCTAGTTCTCGTCTCGTGTGGAGATGAGACTAGTTAAACGAAGTAGTTAGGTTAGCCTGGCCCAGGGACCGATACTCATCACCGGTATTGATACCTGTGAGTTTGACCATTCCCAATTCGCCCGTTAACAAAATCTTTAATGATCCTACCTATTAGGATGAAAACCTACCTTGAAATTATTGCTCGGTTTGTACTACACGAGTTATACAGGGTGTCTCAAGTTTAACCCTCTAAACTTATATCATTAATTCAACATTTATATGATCAAATATCCCCAAATGCTTTATTTCTGACATTGAAAAATACAGTATTGCAAAAATGAATTATTTTGTTTACCGGAAGTTGAAAATATTTAAATAAAATATACAGGGTGGAGAATCGAAGGACGTACCATATAATTTTCAATAATATTATGTTCAATTATTAGTGTCCCTAATTGTTTTACATCAACAAAGTTAAATATTTGCATTTTTTGATATTAATATTTACAATTTTACTCCGCTTGGAACCGGAAAAATGACGAAAATGAAAACAAAGTTAATATTTTCTGTGGGACAATCGAAAAATAACTTTGTCGCGCGTTGCCATTGGAGACACGCGACAAAGATATTAAATATGCGCGTTTCCAATGGCAAAGCGCGAAAATAATAATAAAATATAAATATATATATATAAATATATCATCACGCGTTTTCGTCAAGTCACGGCCCCCAAAGATATTAGTGGAGGGGGAGCCACAGGGGTAGATTTAAATTGGTGAAAATTGTTTATAATTATAAATGCGCAATTATTTCAATAGGTACCAGGGATATAAACAAAACAGAAACTTGTCATATTGACAGTTGACAGAATGAATTTATTTTTAGTCCGTATACGTATTTTAATAATTCAAGATGCAATCGTAGAAAAAATTATATGTGTATCACGAGCGTAAAATGTATTTGTTCCTCTTATATTATATTATATATATTATAAAAATAATGCAGGAATATTTATTACAATTGATTTAACAAATTAAATTAATTATATCTCATAATGGGGTAGATGGCTCAGTGGTATCGAATCGACCTGTGGATCTTGAGAACCCTGGTTCGATCCCACAGCCGACAAACAATTTTCACCAATTTAAATCTATCCCTGTGGCTCCCTTTCCACTAATATCTTTGAGGGCCGTGATTTGACGGCTGATAACCGCACTACACGCGAAAAAATATATCATTACCAAGATCTGCTAAGGCAGAGTGCTACACCCAGTAATAGGTAAAAGGCGTGATGATATATTTATTTACCTATATAATAAATACATCTGAATTTAATCTGAATAATCCACTTTCAGATTCCCTTTCATACAATCTCATCTCATCTTTCGTTCACAACAAACCTTCAATCCATCAATTTATTCCTAGGTCATCGATACAATCTTTCACCCTCAATAAATTTAATCATTTATCGATATAGAACTGTCTGAAATCCTGCAACCGTAGATAACCCGTCTAATGTTACCGTTATGAGCATCGAACGATTTCAGATTAAAATGCTTAATGCTCATTGATGACTTCTACTCTCTCTCTGAGTTTATCTGTTTTGTTTGTTCTTTGGTTTCGTGATAGTGTTGGTTATCTTTAAGTGAGTTTAGTATTCATGCAATCGAAGCAGTGATATCGCACCTCGAATCTTAAATGTATTTAGCCAACGAAACAGTAAAATGAAGTAACAGGGTGATACTATTTTGTACTGAGTATAAAGTATTAACAAGAAGAGTTCTTTGCCAATGGAGAGGACGCTGGACTTGAATTAGTAATAGGGCAGTCTTTAACTTATTAGGGAGGTGTGAGCAACATATTTAGCAGAGGATTTTAATACTAATATTGCCCTAATCTGTCTAATCGAATCAGGATTATACTTCATGTAGATTGGATGATAATAGCGGCGTTTTCCAAGTTTATGATAATAATTATGATTTGATAATAGTTATTTACATTGCAAGACCGTTATACAGAAATTTACAGGCGAGCATAGAAAGGTAACGGGCGAGCGCTAGCGAGCCTGTTATCTGTGTGAGCCGGTAAATTTCAGTTAACGGTCGAGCATTGTACAATGTTTTATGTACATTTGAATCGCAATATATGTATATTTAATCAAACTAATTGCAATAGTATAACGTAATAACTAAAATGTTCAATCAAGGTAGACATCGAAAATCTGACAGATTTGGTTTAATCAAAAAATATTTAAGTGTCAAACGTTTAAAATTAGATATGTTGTCATGATAACCAATGTCAACAGCCCGTTATAAATTTTACACGGGCTAGCACGTTATAAGTCTCGTAACCCCTAGAGACAGAGTTAAGTAAACAGTTCATTACGATTCAAATGTACGTAAAAAATATAAAATAAACACTTGGCTAAGTCTCACAAAATTCAGCCTCCAAGTCTTATGAGGGCATCGTCAGAGGCTGGCCAGCACAGTTAGTAACCATAGACGTGTTTCGCTCTTGTTAGAGCTCATAAGTATGGTATAACTCACTTCTTCACCTAGAACAAAGTTTACGTGAAGAAGCTGTGTGACGAAGAACTGTGCTAGCAGAGAATAAGATCTCTAACAAACGGTAAGATGACATGAGAAGTTCTGTGGAACAGGCAATGCCACCTACCGAAAAAAAGGAAAAGCTACGCAATAGCAATTTAAATAACAATAAAGACAAAATTAATTGTCATCCATACACTTGGTGAAACTAGGTTTAATAAAAAATATAAACTAAACACTTTGGATAAGTCCCACGAAATTCAGCCTCCAAGTCACCTTATGAGGGCATCAGGGGCGCCGAGAGGAAAAGCGGGCCCCGGGGAAAAAAAAAATTCGGGCCCCCTTTAACTTCGAATATTTATTAATTAAATATAAGATACAAAAAAAATATATTTATAAATATATGTATGGTTTTGCTTGGTTTTCTTCCCTTGCAGCTTTTTCTTTTCATTTTAAAGCACCTGATTTATGGCGGTAACTCATTTTTAATGTTTAAAATGTATTTTTCGTTATCTGCAACAAATTTATGTCTGCATAACTATGTAAGGGCAGAATTTACAAAAAGAGTTAAAAAGTATTAATAGTGTTACAAACAGATGTTTTATAAAACTTTATATTCATTTACAAAGAATTATTAATTATCTTCATATATGTATGTCATAAATACTCCTTCGTAGTACTGAAGTCTTCAAATTTAAAATTTATTGTGCGAACTAAAATCGAGGCTAAAATATGGTAACAGTTCGGTAAGAGTTAATTGGTGCAGCGATGTGTATTGTATACTCACTGTATGACTATCTAATATCTAGTTGCATATTCGATAAATGCAGGGGATACCAAAACAGCACTACGCACAAATGTATAGAGCCTTTGCCTATGTGTGTTGTATACAATGTAGTAATATAAGAAACAAAAATGCAACAATGTAATAATGTACTTTTGAATAGTGTATACATTTATTTAAAATTTGCAACTGGGGCCCTTGATCAAGCATTTCGTCATTTAGTACTTTATACAATGTAATAAATTGTTGGAAATGTGTATCAGACATTTCGTTATACATGTTTTAGTAAAGAATATAAAAAATTGGTGAAATGGTAGAAAATTAAAAGCAATTTATAAAATAGCATAACATCCGGGTCCTTTGAATTCCACGGGCCCTGGGTATTTTACCCCCCTACCCCCCCCCTCTCGTCGGGCCTGGAGGGCATCGTCAGAGGCTGGCCAGCACAGTTAATAACTTTATGTGTAATTTTGTAAGACTTAGCCAAGTGTTTATTTTATATTTTTTATTAAACCTAGTTTCACCAAGTGTACGGATGACAATTAATTTTGTCTTTGTTGTCAATTATGATTTGATTCCCACAGCCGACAAATAGTAGCTCAACAACTAAATAGCACTCTTTATTAATATAGTCTAGCTGAAATTCCATGGTAATTAGTGGTAGAAAAGTGGGTAAATTTATCGGTACACATGTGCAACCTAATTGTCAGTTGCATAACAGCCCGAGTTCGCCGCAGTCGCACGTTGCACCTTCCACTATCGGCAACTCGTCTTCGACCAAAACGAGAAACAAATGTTAGCGGTCTGCACGCTGCGCTCGACCAGCGCACACCCAAACACAAAAAGACCTCGAGGAAGATCTCCGGTGTTGATTGCAGTGTAATCCTCCACCTCCGCACACATAACTTACCCCTCGTGTGCCGATGAACTGACCATAAGAGGTTGTGATTGTGTTGTGCTGAACGGGATTTAATCATCTACAAATCTACTTGAATTGTTACTTTAACAAACTTGTTCGATGATTTTGTTTAGGGGTGTTTTCATGAATTTTGCGTAATGACGTATGAATAGTACAATATACTTTTTTACTTTGCGCCATTTATTTTATCAAAAATTTGCAATGAAATACTATTTAGGAATTTATGTAATGAATAAATTTTGACTCTAATGACAGCAGAATTATGGCCAACTTCATTGAATTACGCTGACGCTTATTATGGCCATTTTATTTCATCGTTTTGTCTTATAAAAATTTGTCGTAAGTTTTTTACAGATTTGGAATGTCAAGTAATGCCATCTAGTAATTTTTATTTCAATTAATTGAAAGTAACCACGCTTTCAGGTTACAGAAACCACCTTAACATATTTATATGATAAAATGAAATACATTTATTGCCATTGGCTTTTTTTAATGGCATATGAAACGGCCATATTAAGCGTAACACAATTCAATGAAGTTAGCCATGGAAAAATGTAAAAAAATATTTTAATATAAAAATAAATATTAAAGAGTATATATTATTTAATGTACTAAATTCAACGCAACAATAATTTTGCCGAAATTCGCAGAAATAATTGCACATTACTTGAAGCAAATATTTTTTGTCCCACTGTGTTGATATGTTTACAGTACTGAATAAAAATTAGTACACATTAATTAATGTAATTAAAATTGTGTAACAGTTTTTTCAATGTTTAACGTTTACTCATTTTTATTCATTACTGGAACCTTTCAGTCCAGTGGCACGAAAAATGTTAGTCTCAAGTAGCGTGCAATTATTTTTGTGCATATCGTAAAAACTCTTTTTGCGCTGTAATCAGTACGTACAATCATATATATATATATCTTTAGTTTTGAAACACCCTATATGTAAATATAAATTTTTCACAAGATTTAAAATTAATTTTAACTGGAATAAATTGCTGACTTAAAATTTAATATTCTACAAATTTTATTTTGTTTTCCTGTAAAGTAATTAATAGTAGTGGCAAATTTATATCACGCCGTTTACCCATTACTGGGTGTGGTACTCTGCAGTAGCAGATCTCGGTGATAAATGTATGTACGCGAAGTGCAGATACTGTTTTTTTAAATGGTGATAATCAGTTTTTGGCCAGTGGAATCAAACCCGGGTCTGACGCATATGAATCATTAGTGAAAAAGTCAAGAATACGAAGGACGAATATGGTATATAATTTAGTAGTGATCGATATACGCAAATCAAGTCTGGAAGTTTCATATATTCTGGCTCCATTCGTCTGGAGGCAGTCTGGACATTTTCCAAAACCCATACATTTTAATTACATAATATGCAGGAACTATAAATTGACGTAGACATTTTATTACTTACAAATATAGTACAATGAATCATCCATCTCTTCGTGTAAATAAAATGGGACTTATTTAATTGCTTACTTCAAACAGAAGTTATTTATTACAGAATGGCTAATTAAGTAGGCCGAGTTGTCACCAATGAGAAATTAAATAACCATTTTCTTTGTTAAACATTCATAAGACCAGTGGCGTAGTTACTACTTCCTTGTTTGTTTATTTATTTATTTGTTTCTTTGTTTCTTTGTTACTCCACTACAGACGCTAATATCCATTTATGCTACGGGTTTATGAAACAATCAAATTGTAAAATTAAATGCAAAGGCTAAAATAAAATTGGCCATGTTTGGGATATCAAGTAATACCATCTAGTGAGTCTTATTTCAATTAAATGAAAGTGACCACGCTGTCAAGATAATTAAAGTAAAATATTTAAAATATATCTTCACGCTTTTTACCCATTACTGAATGTGGCACTCTGCCGTCGCAGAACGCTAAAGTGATATATTTCTTCCCGTAAAGTGAGGTTACCGGCTGTCAAATCACGCCCTCTAAAGATGTTACTGGCGGAGGAGCCACAGGAGTAGTTTTAATGTAATTAAACAACCTTAAAATATTTGATAATTGACGTTTATGTAATAAAATGAAATACATTTACTGGAATTGGGTATTTTATTTATACATTCAATATTATTAGGTTAGGATGGGTTAGTTACAAGGTAACTTATCAGAGGCGCTAGTTGAAGTGCCCGCTCTATAAATTTGAAACTAGAAATTTTAATGACGTATTAAAGGCCATAATAAGCGTAGCGCAATTCAATTAAGTTGACCATGGTAAGTGATTACCAGCTGTCAAATCACGCCTCCCCTAAAGATGTCACTGAATGGAGTATCACTGAATAAAAATAAATATATTTCATCACGCCTTTTAGCCATTACTTGGTGTGTCACTCTGCCTAAGCAGATTTCGGTAAGTAATATATTTCATCGCGTGAAGTGCGGTTACCAGCCGTCAAATCACGGTCCCCAAAGATGTTAGTGGAGGGGAAGCCACAAGGGTAGATTTAAATTGGTGTAAATTGTTTGTCGGCTGTGGGGATCGAACCAGGGTTCTCAAAATCCACAGACCGACTCGAAACCACTGAGCCACCTACCTACAGGGGTAATATAATTAGTAAAATGTCATGTATTGCAGCATAATTCAAATGACAGTTCATAAAAACAAAATCTATCAACATTTTGTTGTTTCCAACGTTACCTACATTACACATTATAATTGGTTAAATTTACAATATTTTGTATGTATTCCGATGAAATTACGCTTCAGTTTACATAGTTTCCAAGTTTAATTTTCCGTTAGTTGGTATAACTTTTGTAATAAAAAATGGGTTATTGTTACGACGTAGGTTCTTCTACGTCTACGTCCATGTTTTTGCCCTTTAACTAATATTGAATAACAGATTGTAATATAAGTCAAACGGTTTATATAAAATGCAAATAATAATAGGCGATAAAAATTCTTGGTAGTTGCATGTGCGTTAATCAAAGCATGCAAATCCAACGAAAAAATTGCCATTTTACTGCAAGTAAACTAATAATATTTAATAAAAAGTATGAAATAAACACTTGACTATGTTTCACAAAATTCAGCCTCCAAGTCACCTTATGAGGGCATCGCCAGAGGCTGACCAGCACAGTTGGATGACAATTAATTTTGTCTTTGTTGTTATTTAAATTGCTATTGCGTAGCTTCTCCTTTTTTTCGGTAGATGACATGGCCTGTTCCACAGAACTTCTCATGTCATCTTACAAGTTGTTAGAGATCTTATTCTCTGCTGGTACAGTTCTTCGTCACCAGCTTCTTCTCGTGAACTTTGTTCTAGGTGAAGAAGTGAGTTATACCATACTGATGAGCTCTAATAAGAGCGAAACGCGTCTATGGTTACTAACTGTGCTGGTCAGCCTCTGACGATGCCCTCATAAGGTGACTTGGAGGCTGAATTTTGTGAGACTTTGCCAAGTGTTTATTTAATATTTTTTATTAAACCTAGTTTCACCAAGTGTATGAATGACAATTAATTTTGTCTTTGTTGTTAATAATATTTAGCTATTTACGTCAATACAAATTGGTAAAAAGTTCCGGTTTGCAAAGTACATGCTCATTACGAGTATAAATTGAGTAAAACACAAATGCCGCATGAGCAACCAAACGAACCAAACCTCGTGTGACCCGTGTGTAGCAATTAGTTAATTAATCGCATTATCAAAAACGTTGCGACATCTCTTGTTTGCAGCGGAAAGCGAAGCTGATTAAAGAATGCATATTTAATGTGTAGGAGATTATTTCACACGTTGTCGGATCAATGCAGATCGATATTTGATTGGTGTGAAAGCTCTAAAGGCGTGTACATATCGCGGTGAAACAGTTTACATGGAATTTGCGTTATTTATCAATGCGTGGTCGCGGTCTTGCCAACAGCTGTGTAACAATCGCATGTACATTTCATACCAGCCTAACACTCATTCGACATTACGGAACAATATATTCATATCGTCGTTTTCATTCAGAACAATAAATACATGAAAACAATCACGAAAAACGTGCGGAACATTCGGATTTTCAAATTGATTTTTTAAATACTCGGTTTTGTAAATGACTGTTAACTTTTAGCATTCATACTAAAATTTACTTCTTGTATACAGGGTGTTTCACAACTTCTAGTTACCAAAATACAAGAGATTCAAGTTCTATAAATATCACGAAATTTTCAAATTTTTGTAATCAAGATACTTTCGGAAAACAAGAGTTTTATTGAAAAGTCATACCTTATTTAAATAAATTAATTTTATTTATTAATATTAATGAATACGATTTAGAGAACAAAACATAAAATGACACAATTAAATAGACACAGAACAACATAACCAAACATGGAATAGGTTAACAAAATATAAAATAAGATAACAAATTTTTAAAAAATTCCAGCAAGTGTTCAAAATGAGCGCCTTGAACTCGTATGCATGTTATTATTAATAAATAAAATTAATGAAGACAAATAAGGTATGATTTTTCAATAAAACTCTTGTTTCCCGAAAGTATCTTGATTACAAAAATTTGAAAATTTCGTGTTATTTATAGAATTTCAACCTCTTGTATTTTGGTAACTATAGAAAGAATAGGACCTATGTTCATATGACATTTTTGGCTCAAAATGACCTCAGGAATAAGCTGTTAAAGTTTGTTACACTAGTCCTGAAACACCCTGTATAAGTTGAAAATCTTAAAAATACAGGCTGTTTCCCAACTTAGAGCAAAAAATTAAAGGGTATATTCTGTACGACGTGCTGATCATGAAACAAAAAGAATTTTTTTTTAATCGCAAAACTATTTTCCATGTTTCCCAGTCCAAAATTTTTCGTTGTCACTGTCACTGGGTGGATAATTATGTGAAAGTTATTAATTAAATAAAATTCTATTATAAATAACTGCTAATAATTGAATTGTGTAATTATTCTTTCGTAGTTGATACCTACTTCATTGTTTGTATTTAATAGGAAAGCGAATCCAGTGCAGTACTACACAAATGTTTTAGGTTAACAACCCTTAATTTTTCGAATTTAAAAAAAATTCTTTTTGTTTCATGTTCAGCACGTCGTACAGAATATACCCTTTAATTTTTTGCTCTAAGTTGTGAAACACCCTGTATAATAAATAAATATATCATCACGTCTTTTACCCATTACTGGATGTGGCACTCTGCCGTAAGCAGATCTCGGTAAGTGATATATTTCTTCGCGTGAAGTGCCATTACTTCTTGTTAGTTATTAAAAATTGATTTTATAAACGATTGTGTAATGTAGTGGGATTTTTGCCTTAGCAATATAAGAAATTTAATAATTAAATCAAAGGAGTTGTATTTGCAAATGCTCATGACGTTTCCTTGGTCACCATGTCAAATGACATTTCCCTCACTCAATTTAATTGTGTTGTAATCGTTATTTACTTTCATCACTAGTGAGGGAAACAGTTACTGTCATTACTAAAGATGCTAGCCACGTAAATAACTATTAGAAGTATGCTAGAAAATGTTTCATTTAAAGGTTATTGACATATGGACATGCAGAGTGCGAATTTTTGGTTGAACCAGTTCAAAAGTAGAAAATTTTTATATTACGGTTCTATATAATTCAGACCACGAGAAATGCACTCGTTCAAACCGCATTTCAATATCTTTTTTAGTTTTTGAGTTACAGTGATTTTTGACTTTTTTTTAAATCTCAACTTTGAGAGCCCATATCTCGAAAAATAAAAGAGATATTGAAATGCGGTTTGAACGAGTGTATTTCTAGTGCGCTACTTAATCTCTATGGAAATTTTGAAAATTTTGAAATTTTTTCAAAATTTTCTTTCATCAATATTTCAAAAAGTTGAAAAGATATTGAAAATCTGAAAACACCAGTGAATTCCACGCGTGAAAATACATAGGTATGCAAATTTTCACAGCAAAATTCGGACGGATACATTTTTTATTACAAAAAATCGAAAATGGGCGTTTTTTGAAGATTTCTTAAGGGGTACCCCTTGGTGTTTTTACGAGTTTTGGCCATTTTTCGATTTTTTGTAATATAAAATGTATCCGTGCGAATTTTGTTGTGAAAATTTGCATATCTATGTATTTTTACGAGAGAAATTCACTGGTGTTTTCAGATTTTCATTATCTCTTCAACTTTTTTAAATATTGATTAGTGAAAATTTTGTAAAAAATTCAAAAATTTTCAAAATTTTCATAATTTCCATATAAGTTAAGTAGCGCACGAGAAATACACTCGTTCAAACCGCATTTCAATATCTCTTTTAGTTCTCGAGATATAAGCTCTCAAAGTTGAAATTTTTAAAACGTCAAAAATCACTGTAACTCGAAAACTAAAAGAGATATTGAAATGCGGTTTGAACGAGCGCATTTCTCGTGCTTTGAATTATATAGAAACATATTAAATATTTTTCATTTTTGAACTGGTTCAACCAAAAATTTGCATTCTGCATGTTCATAAGACGATATCTCTTAAACACCAAACTAAAAAAAAATTATGATCTTTTGAGGTTTATTTATATTTTACTATGCTCACTTGATTATGTAGGCTCGATTCTTTGTCGCTCGCCCCGAAAACTTTCCAGCTCGCCCGTAAAAATGTATTTACGTAAATAACTATTACCGCCTTGTTTGCAAACAAGTTAAATTCTGCGTGTCAAATGTCAACTTTGTTTAAGAGTACAGTAATGTCAGTCTCTATTTATTATTCGGCACAACAGGAACTTTATCGCAATTATAGTAGCTTATAATTATTATTTTAAAAATTTGATTTGAAGTCAGCGAAACGTCTACTAATATTAACATAACTAGCGATACAAATATATGAAAGGTTCGGTGATGAGTACTGGTATATATTTAATTTAATTAGCGAACATAATTACAAACTAACCTAAAACTAGTCAAACACAATGTGAATATCAGCAAATATCTATTAGAGAAACTACTAAACTATACGATTACAATCCAACAATCACATAGTGTAGATTAATTGTAACATATCTAATGATCAGATGATAGAATATAAATATTTAATTAATGTATATAATTAGAGCAGATTCAGTGCTGCAAGGATATTACATGTGACAATATGACAATAGTCGGTAACGACATACAATCTGACTTGTGCTTTATGTTCGTTGATCAGATATTTGTATCATCGTCCTATGAATATCGCCTCTAATTAGTCTGTATTAAGCGGCTTGTCTATTCCTTGTTAATTGTCAGCACACTCACACACACACACGAACATTCGAGCATACATCATTCGATATCTGATGTATGAATCGTAGTATTTACCCATAGCATGGTTACGGCATTTAGTTTTACAACTTGGAGCACTAGAGACATCTGGTGATTATAATTTACAATAATACTAATTAAAATATAGAATTATTGACGATTGAACTACTTCTCTGTGGGATTAAGTTCCATACATCAACATTACTCTATATCCCATTAAATAGGGCAGCATGAACCCCTGAAACATTTTCAGAACATCCACTAACAGATTCAACCAAAAATCAGTCCTCATCCTGACACACGATACTCGCTTCAATCACACTAACGCTTCCTTTATATAAGCTCATGGAGGTCGTGATTTGACAGCTTCACTTCATGTGACTTACGGAGATCTGCTATGGCAGAGTGCCACACCTAGTAATGGATAAAAAGAGGGATGATATATTTATTTTTGTAACACATGCACAAGAAACACGTTCTTATTCCCTAAAAATTGCTTTTCTCCCCTAGGGAGAGAAATATTATGTTTCTCTCCCTAGAGAGATGTTTCTCTCCCTAGAGACTACGATTATTAGCTGTTTGCGGCGTTTCCTAGGTAACTAGTTACGCAACCCATATTTGACATTTGTCCCGATAAGACAGTAATTTTTGTGCACTTGTTACGAAAAGTATAATATGCTTCACGGGAGGGCGCGATTATCCCTTGTGTGAAGTTAGCAAATCTCGACTTCAGCTCGAGCCTTCGGTCCCCGCTTACGTCGCGGTTTTCCAACTTCACACGCGGGAATAATCGCTTGTTTCCCTCCCTTGATGCATAACATACTATTATTTAAAACTAAGAGATCACTGAACAAATTCTCAATCACATCAATCCATTCGCTCCTATCTATAAAGATAAGTATGGAAGGAAGTATCGGCCTGTGGTTGTTTTGAAAGTTGTCTACACAATTGCAGTTAGACACTCTATATTTATTAATAACTAAAAAAGAATTAGAAAGACAAAGAAGGAAGGGAATGTCGTACGGCTTGTTTTTGGAAGTGAATTCTATATTCTACATAATTGCAGTTATACACTCTATTGTAAGAATAGCAAACAAATCAAGTATCATAAATATATTTCATAAATATTCTAGTATAAAAAAGATGTAAAAAGAACGTAAAAATGTTGTTATACTCGTATACATGTTTGTTGTTTTCATATATTGATTGAATATTGAATGCAAAAGCGATACTGCTCTACAAAATTTCATTTATGCACCAACGCTATGAAACGCGATCCCAGAAAGTATTGTAACCTAACCCCATACAAAGTGCAGTATGTTTACGTTAAGAAAGCATCGATGCATCTTAGAAACATATTCAACATCTTCAAATCATCTCCAGATACTTTTACACTCAAGATTAATGCGGTAGAAATATCGAAAAACACTGTTTAGTTTTCATATTAAAATAATCTTCAAACTTAGATTTTCTAAGCAACAAAAATATTCATCAATAGTTTAAGCTTGTCTACAGTTTTGTCTAATGCCACTTTTTTACCTAAATTAAAAGCTAGGTTTAAAGTTTTTACGCAATGTTTATAACTTTAATGATGTTTAATTATAAAATATCAAACTAAACACTTGTCTAAGTCTCACAAAATTCAGCCTCCAAGTCACCTTATGAGGGCATCGTCAGAGGCTGGCCAGCACAGTTAGTAACCATAGACGCGTTTCGCTCTTATTAGAGCTCATCAGTATGGTATAACCTACTTCTTCACCTAGAACAAAGTTCACGTGAAGAAGCTGGTGACGAAGGACTGTGCCAGCAGATAATGTTTAATTGTTTAAACATATTTAAAATATCTCTATTTATAAGCAAGTAATAGACAAAAGTTCGCTTTAGATTCTAAAATCGCAGAAAGTTGGTTTTAAAATTGTAAAACGACTAGTGTCAATATTTCACCTAAATTAAAAGCTAGATTTAAAGTTTTTACGCAAAGTTTACAACTTTAATGATGTTTAATTGTTTAAATTTAATTAAAATATCTCTATTTATAAGCAAGTAAAGAACAAAAGTTTGCTTTAGATTCTAAAATCGCAGAAAGTCGGGTTTAAAATTGTAAAACGTCTAGTCTCAAAATTTCACCTAAATTAAAAGCTAGGTTTAAAGTTTTTACGCAATATATATAACAACAAAGACAAAATTAATTGTCATCCAACACTTGGTGAAACAAGGTTTAATAAAAATATAAAGTAAACACTTGGCTATGTTTCACAAAATTCAGCCTTCAAGTCACCTTATGAGGGCATCGTCAGAGGCTGGCCAGCACAGTTCAGTTAGTCACCATAGATGCGTTTCGCTCTTATTAGAGCTCATCAGTATGGTATAACTCACTTCTTCACCTAGAACAAAGTTCATGTGAAGAAGCTGGTGACGAAGAACTGTGCCAGCAGAGAATAAGATCTCTAACAAACTAGTAAGATGACATGAGAAGTTTTGTGGAACTGGTCATGCCATCTACCGAAAAAAAGGGAAAGCTACGCAATAGCAATTTAAATAACAACAAAAACAAAATTAATTGTCATCCAACACTTGGTGAAACAAGGTTTAATAAAAATATAAAGTTTTTTAAAAAAGCATATATTTTTGTGAAAGTTTTAGTGCAACTGGCCTATTAGACTTGAGAATGTAAGTGGAACGGGATGCCGGTGAAGAGCAGGCACTTATATTTCCCTAACAAATCTGCGCGAGAAGAAATCCATCGATTTACAAATATATATGTAGGAAAAGTTTTGAAAAGAAAAATAAAACTCTCTTCTCATATTTTATACATGCTCCATATGCAAACAAAAACAAAATATTCTCATTTTTTCAGATAAACAACGAATTTCGTATGTCAAATATTTTTTCTCCCAATATTGCAACATAAATCTTGTCGCGAAATAATGCGAGCATTTGTACGAATCGAAAATGTATTTTTTCACATGGAACGCATTTCAAACAAACTACACAAACACTTCAAGGTATCTTCATTATCCTTAAAAGCAAGAGCTTTATTCGAAAGCAATATTACTTCAAGTAGAGAAATATTCCTAGCAGCAGTGTTGTTATGAATAAGCATCTTATATGAATGGTAAATGCGCAGTATATTTTCAAGAAAAATTTACTCTTCACATTTGTGTATGTACTTATATCCCTCTTTAGATATTATTTGTTATGCGAGCGATATTATAACAGACAACTAGACAAGTATATCTACGTTAGTAGCAAACATAACGATATCAGAAGTACGCCAAGATATATAAAACATAGGTTAGAATTCTCGTAATACATCAGTTCAGATTTGAATCTATTTCAAATCAAATCGTAGACATCGTGTGTTTTATCATAGCAATACAAGCACAGAATTAAGCGATTTCTATATGTACAGGCTGTTTTATTTATCAAAAACATAATTTATAACTAGTGTAATAAATATATACAGGGTGTTTCAGGACTAGTGTAACAAACTTTAACAGCTTATTCCTGAAGTCATTTTGAGCCAAAATGCAAGAGGTTGAAGTTCTACAAATAAGACGAAATTTTCAAATTTTTGTAATCAAGATACTTTCGGAAAACAAAAATGCGCGCAAATAGGGGATGGGAAAGTTGGCTTCTATTTGGATATCTGTCTTGGTATTCTCTGGACGCATAACGGGCATTACCATTACATAATCCATAAATAAAAATCATATCTGCATATTCAGCAGTACTATAACCATCCATTATGAAACAATAATACAATCAAAAGTACAACAATTTTTAATTAAGACAAATAAGGTATGACTTATCAATAAAATTCTTGATTTCCGAAAGTATCTTGATTAAAAAAATTTGAAAATGTCGTGTTATTTATAGAACTTCAACCTCTTGTATTTTGGTAACTAGAAGGAATAGGACCTATGTTCATATGACATTTTTGGCTCAAAATGTCCTCAGGAATAAGCTGTTAAAGTTTGTTACACTAGTCCTGAAACACCCTGTATACGACACCTCTGCCAATCTAGTAAATTTGTTAGAATTTTTGAAAAATTATGAGCATTCGCCGGGATTTGAACCCAGAACCTTCCACTCGCTAGGTGACAGCTCTACCACTTGAGCTACAATGCACGAAAAATCATGAGTACTCGCCGAGTATTTGTAGCTTAAGTGGTAGAGCTGTCACCTAGCGAGTGGAAGGTTCTGGGTTCAAATCCCGGTGAAGAATGCTCATGATTTTTCAAAAATTCTAACATAATTTATAACAGCTAGAAACTGCATTTCATGCGCATATATCACTTATCGACTTCTACTACGGCAGAATGCCAGTAATGGATAAATGGCTTGATGATATATTTTTTAAAATGTATGTATATATTGACTTCGGTTGTACATTCGTGATATTATTTCTGGTTTACTAGTAATTAATATCAATTTTACAAATTAAAAAATATATATACCGGGTGTTTACAGAAATTGGGGCACTCCTATTTACTTCTTTATTTATACTGATATTTAATTGTAAATATATGCGTAAACTTAACATATGTGGTATCATTTTTATCTATAAATGATAAACGTATCATATTTGGTTTAAGTGGAAGTAACATTAACTTTCTAATTTTAAATAAAACACTCTGTATATTTTTACATTTTTCAATTTTACGTCCAATTCTGAATACAATAAATACCATAAGCCAGATTTTTCCGTAAAAAACAATATCTAATATAAAACAATCATTTTTTGTTTGCTTGTTACTCTTGCAAAAAAAAATTGAGCAACAACTTGATATTTTGCAGAGCTATTTATTTTAGCTTTTGTTGAATCAACCCCTTCCTTTATTTTTTGCTCTTAGTTATACGATTCAATTGTTTCAATTAAAACCACAGCCAACTTTTGTTGTTTTGATTAGATTTTTTTGGATTATTAGTGAAAAATTTGACTTGTGCCACATATTATATTCAGAATTTTACGTAAAATATAAAAATATACAGAGTATTCCATTTGAAATAAGAAAACTGATCCCACTTCCGGTTAAACCAAAAGTGATATGTTTATTGTTTACAGATCAAAATAATGCCACATAAGTTAAGTTTAGGTACATACATAAAGAAGTTACTAGGGGTGCCTCGCTTCTTTGGACACCTTTTAGCCATTACTGAGTGTGGCACTCTGCCGTAGTAGATTTCGGTAAGTGATATATTTATACGCGTTTCCAGCTGTCAAATCACGCCACCAAATATGTTCGTGGAAGGAGTAATTTATAATGTGATGAAAATTATTTGTCGGCTGAATTGAATCCAGTCCGACTCGATACTATTGCATTGAAGGGCGGTATTTTTATAGTCTTGCCTCGCTGAATTTTGAGTTTAGTCCGACCCTGTTGACAATCATATAGCATACAACAAACATTACATGCAGTGTAATAAAATAGTGGCGCATACATCTCGCCTGATGGCACTCGGTGAAATGCACGCGTGCACTGCAAACTAAACTAACCACCGTAAATTAAGAACAACTGACTGTGCAGTGTACCTAGCTAAAACAACTGAATCAACTATCTTAAACAACTGCCACCCTCCAATAATTAGTTAACAAATATTCATTACACTCTCCGCGAAAATTCATACAAGCATTCCACTTTACACAGGAGAAATTTCAATAAACAGACTTGCTAATTACTCAACTTGTGCGTGCTTTGAATACCTGATGCATATAAAATTGTTGCAGCTTAAATTCAAGCATTCCAAAAATGCACACAACAAATTAGTAGAAATAAAACAAACAAAAAATCTGTCTGTTGTTCTTCTCGTATCGAGTACAGATGGAACTACTGCGGTTCAGTGCTGCCAATCTCAACTGTAATTAATCTATGAATAGCTACGCACGTTTTGCTGTAATAATTGGTCGTGTTTTGTTTCTGTGCGTACCGTGGAAATGTTCTAGAACCGACGGACAACGTTTATACGTTTACTGTACAAACACATCACGACTCAACGTAAAACTTTTATTTTCCTATAGTTTGTTTATTAATTAAAATCATATACATGTCTGTAACTAGATAGATGGGTTCAATAATTTTGCATGTACCACTAATTAGGTTGTATGGCATTCCGTTCCTTTCGTTTCTTTTTAGATTCATCGAAGTGGGAGTAACTGAAAGATGAATAAAACAAGTGAATAGGAGCGAATTGATGGATGTGATTGAAGGATTGTTGCGTGATGAAAGATTTCGAGTGTGAGGAATAAATGAGCTTGCATGAAGAGATCGTGAATGTGGTCGAAGATGAGAATGTTTGGTGAAGACTGATTCTTTGATCAATTTAAATAAAATATATCATAACGCCTTTTATTCATTACTGGGTGTGGCATCCTTTCGTAGCAGATCTCGGTATTTACTTTGTGTGAATCGCGGATACCAGTCGTCAAATCATGGAATCTAAAGATGTTATTGGAGGGCAGCCACAGGAGTGAAAATTATTTGTCGGCTGTGGGAATCGAACCAGGGTTTAGGAAGCCACAGGTTGACTCGATACCACTGAGTTTTAATTTCTAATAAACACGGCAAATATAGACATAACCTAAAAGATTTAATAATAAAATATCAAACTAAACACTTGTCTAAGTCTCACAAAATTCAGCCTCCAAGTCAATTTATGAGGTCCTCGTCAGAGGCTGGTCAGCACAGTTAAAAACCATAGACGCGTTTCGCTCTTATATGAATCTATGGTTACTAACTGTGCTGGCCAGCCTCTGACCAGAACCTCATAAGTTGACTTGGAGGCTGAATTTTGTGAGACTTAGACAAGTGTTTAGTTTGATATTTTATTATTAAATCTAGTTTCACCAAGTGAGCATTCAAAGACAATTAATTTTGTCTTTGTTGTTTTTTATTTAAATAAAAATAATATTGACGAGGGCCTCATAAGTTGACTTGGAGGCAGAATTTTATGAGACTTAGACAAGTGTTTAGTTTGATATTTTATTATTAAACCTAGTTTCACCAAGTGAGCATTTAAAGACAATTAATTTTGTCTTTGTTGTTTTTTATTTAAATTGCTACAAAATTTAACGTAAACAAAATGAATACCTCGTGAGGGTTTACAATAATTTTTAAGAGTATAAAAAGACAAAAAGGTTTGGGAAAGGCCGCTATAAACCATAGTTTCCTTCCTGCTGCAGCGTTATTCATGATGTGTGTTCACGTTCACGTTCACGTTCACATTTTGTTATTTACGATTGGTGATGGGTGTGTGAGTGTACGCGGTAATTTTTCACAGACGGTAGAAATTTCTCGGCTGTCCTCAATAATAATTAATTTGGTCCCGGTAGAAAAATAAAACGCGAGAACAAAAGGCAGTAGCGGCGTTCGATTTTCGCTTTATCTTGGGTGGCGGTGGCGGTGGCAACCAGGTGCGCTATTTCTTCTCTGAACATTGCGCGCTGTTTGTTTCATAGCGATTTGTATGTGGGGCTCGCGCTACTCGTAATATACCAACCAGACCCGGCGCCACATATTATAACCCACTCTTCTCTCCAACACACATACACTTACAGCCTCACAATCAATACACACACACACACAAAACTACCCACAAAGAAATGTTTGCTATAGTTACACTGGGGTTCTTTACAGTTTTTTAAATTTTATAAAACATCATCTAAATTGAAAATAATATACAGTTCTAAAAACTCTTAATTAATATTCATTAGGTTGTAAAGATTTTTTAAAAATAATTGTGACGTTAGACTTAAGATAATGTGAATCTTAAACAACGGAGCTCACATATACAGGGTGTTTCACAACTTAGATATTCCTATTCAAATTAATACATAACTATATTGATGATCCAGCTTTACTAAACTGCATTAATTTCCATTACCCAGCCTTCAACACACGGTCTTCAAACACTTTCTACTTACCTAATGTTCATACAAACTCACTATATAAGTCACCAATATTTAACGCATGTAAACTTTATAACTCTGTACAGTCACAATTAGATATTTATGACACAAACAATTTTGTTAATAATCTAAATCATTTATATTAATTTTGGTTATATTTTTATTATAATACTCTGTTAATTTTCTTTTTCATTTTTTAGGCACTTATGTATTTGTATATTTTTGTTCCTGTCCTTTTATTGGGCTCGTCCTGTAGGGCAGTGTAATAGTAATAAATAAATAAATAAATAAATAAATAAATAAAAAATTAAAGGGTATATTCTGTACGACGTGCTGATCATGAAACAAAAAGAATTTTTTTTTAATTCGCAAAATTATTTTCCATGTTTCCCAGTCCAAAATTTTCCGTTGCCACTGCCATTGGATGGATGATTATGTTAAAGTTATTAATTAAATACAATTATATTATAAATAACTGCTAATAATTGAATTGTGTAATTATTCTTTCGTAGTTGATAGCTACTTCATTGTTTGTGTTTAATAGGAAAGCGAATCCAGTGCAGTACTACAAAACATGTTTTAGGTTAACAACCCTTAATTTTTCGAATTAAAAAAAAATTCTTTTTGTTTCATGATCAGCACGTCGTACAGAATATACCCTTTAATTTTTTGCTCTAAGTTGTAAAACATCCTGTATTATAGTAGTAACATATATGATCTACTTTATCATTTACAAAAATATATAAATTAAGTTTAAATAACTTTCATGCCAAATAATTCAGTTATTTCAGAAAGAAAAGTACATAAACTGTAAGATTATCTTAGTCAAAGATTTGATTGCCACTGGTACGATTCAGTTTAACTTTCCCCTCACTGATTTGTGTAAACTATAAAAAAACTACAATAGTCTATTTATTCATTATACTACATCAGATAAATGTATATTGGTAATGTTAATAATTATAAAATAAAATAAATAAATATATCATCACGCCTTTTATCCATTACTGGGTGTGGAACTCTGCCTAAGCAGATCTCGGTAACTGATATATTTCTTCGCGTGAAGTGCGGTTAATAGCCGTCAAATCACGGCCCCACAAAATATTAGTGGAAGGGGGAGCCACAGGGGTAGATTTAATTGTTTGTCGGCTGTGGGGATCGAACTAGAATTCTCAATAATTTATAATTATAAATAAATTAATAGTATATTAGAATGAAATCCTAAACGAGTGGCACTAAAAATATTTATTTCATGTAAAGTACAGTTAATTTTAAGATTTTTCATAATTAGTACGTTGAGTACTATATGGAGTTAAAATAAATGGCATAAGTTGTGAAACACCCTGTATAGAAACAGAAATTGTTTCTAATTACAGTACAAGAGGTCTACAGCTTATAGTGGAATAAGAATCAATGGGATACAGTGTATTTATGTAACTATTTTTTTATGTTCGATGCTACGATTTTTTCACACAAATTTCTCTCGTCAATTGTTGACACGCAAATCCGTTTTCATAAATAAAATTATAATAATATCCGCGATAAGTTTCTCAGAGTTCTATTATACCTTTAGAAATCTCCGCTCTTTATTTATTATTTATTCGTCGTTATAGATCAGATCTCGAATTTCTCAAGCTAAATAATATATTAAAACGAAGTTAGCGGTTTAATTCCGACCACTTAATACTTAAAATAAAGTTGCAAAATGTCTGCATTGCCGGCAGCATTCTCGCGAATCCTGGAAGCAAAACAAAGAAATGTGCCCGCGTTAATTCCATCGTGAAGATGATTAGATTCCCTCGCTGCCGACGGTTGCGTCTCGACGCTCTTGCGTCTTATTTAGCGTAAGTTGTACATACATCCTGCAACTGCACTCACTGTTGTAGTTGTTGGGTTATTCTCCTGCTAGAGGCTTTGCAGGAACTAAGAAGTTTTAGTTGGAACTCTAGCGCAATTTACTAATTTCTATGTTTGTTGATTTGTATTAATTTCTACTTGAATGTGGTGAACAAGGGTGGTATTAAAGTTTTTTTATTTGTTTCAGGATACTATTGGCAGAGATTTTGAGAGTTTCATCCACGTAAGTTAAACATAATTTTGTTTTTGTTCTAATTAACATAATTTAATTAAAATTTTGTAGAAAGTTTATAAATAATATACCCGTATTTTTAACTGAGTAAATGGAATGACCAATGAAATATCTTTTCTGTTATTTGTTTTTAAATAAAGCATTAAATTTTGACAATTTAATAAAAAGGTTAAAATTACAGATGGATAAAACAGCGGATCTCGACAAACTTTATATCTTTCTGATTTTCGTTTTCGATATTGCGGAGTGACACCCATCTTTTTATTCATATTTAAATCAATTTTGACTATTTATTTTACAAGTAGATAAAAATAATCATGTATTAATAGTTATATTAAGCTAAAAGAAAGTAACAACAAAGACAAAATTAATTGTCATCCAACACTTGGTGAAACAAGGTTTAATAAAAAATGTAAAATAAACAGTGTTTATTTTACATTTTTTACTAAAAGAAAGTGATATTTCTTCTCGGAAGTATTTGAAGAAAAAATTACTCTTTGCTCTCGAGGTATACATAAATAAATATATCGTCACGCCTTTTATTCATTACTGCCGTAGCAGATCTCGGTTAATTATATATTTTGTCATGTGAAGTGCAGTTACCGGCCGTTAAATCAAGATCCCAAAGATTAGGGTTGTGCATTTGACCAGTCAAATATTTTTCGGTCAATTGACCGACTATTTGACCGGTCAATTGACGAAGAAACATTTAATAAATATCACAATTAAAATTGTAATTTATCTATATAGTACTGTTTACTACATCCAATATTACTAAAAATGAAAAACCAACAACAACAAATAAACAAAACCACATCAAATTCAAAATAAAGCAAAAGACGTAATGAAATGAAATAATATGTATTTATTTTATTTGTAAAGTAAAGTAAGCAAATTCTCCAGAACCCAGAATACCAAATTAGATATATTCATGTAATAATAGTAAGTAGCTATTTCTATTGAACAACAGATGTCGTGGCGGTTTAATTTAGATTATTTGACCGTTTTTTTTTGGCCGTCAAATATTTTTGGTCAATTGACCAGTCAATTGTCCGGTCAATTGACCACGGCACAACCCTACCAAAGATGATAGTGAAGGGAAGCCACAGGGGTAATATATTTTAGGCGTATTAATTTAATTTGAATAACATTGTAGGAAACATAATTTTGAAACAACTGGATAAATGACTATTTTCCAGGGTTCGAAGATATATATCGATCGATATATATCATGATATTTATTTTGATATATATCGTCATATTTTTGCAATGATATATATATCCATTATATAAAAATATCAAATAGTTTTAGTGATATAGCCTCCGGAAAAGTGAAATTTTTAGAATTTTTCAGTTTTTCTACTTTTCCGAGGCTATATCTCAAAAACTAAATGTGATATGAAAACGCGCTCAACGGCATTAATTTTCTCGTGCTTCAGTTAACTTATAAACATAGTTTCAGCGATTTTTATTTTTTTTCAATTTTCCGCCAAAAAAATCGCAAAATGCGGTTTTTTAACATTTTCTCGAAAACCAGAAGTCATATGCATTTGAAGATTGCACCACTGGATTCAGTGGGTCAAAATACATATGTATGTAAATTTTCGTTTTAATAATCCTACGATTAAGGATTTTTGGGATAATTGAATTAAAATCTGAAAAAACCAAAGGGGTACCCCTTAGGAAATAATTAAAAATATTAAATTGCATAAAATTGTATGAAAATTTGCTTATAAGTCAATTCGGACACGGGGAATTCAACGCCGTTGAGCGCATTTCCATATCTTGTTTAGTTTTTGAGATATAGCCTCCGTGAAATTTTTAGAATTTTTCAGTTTTTCTACTTTTCCGAGGCTATATCTCAAAAACTAAATGTGATATGAAAACGCGCTCAACGGCATTAATTTTCTCGTGCTTCAGTTAACTTATAAACATAGTTTCAGCGATTTTTATTTTTTTTCAATTTTCCGCCAAAAAAATCGCAAAAAGCGGTTTTTTAACATTTTCTCGAAAACCAGAAGTCATATGCATGTGAAGATTGCACCACTGGATTCAGTGGGTCAAAATACATATGTATGTAAATTTTCGTTTTAATAATCCTACGATTAAGGATTTTTGGGATTATTGAATTAAAATCTGAAAAAACCAAAGGGGTACCCCTTAGGAAATAATTAAAAATATTAAATTGCATAAAATTGTATGAAAATTTGCTTATAAGTCAATTCGGACACGGGGAATTCAACGCCGTTGAGCGCATTTCCATATCTTGTTTAGTTTTTGAGATATAGCCTCCGGAAAAGTGAAATTTTTAGAATTTTTCAGTTTTTCTACTTTTCCGAGGCTATATCTAAAAAACTAAATGTGATATGAAAACGCGCTCAACGGCATTATTTTTCTCGTGCTTCAGTTAACTTATAAACATAGTTTCAGCGATTTTTATTTTTTTTCAATTTTCCGCCAAAAAAATCGCAAAAAGCGGTTTTTTAACATTTTATCGAAAACCAGAAGTCATATGCATTTGAAGATTGCACCACTGGATTCAGTGGGTCAAAATACATATGTATGTAAATTTTCGTTTTAATAATCCTACGATTAAGGATTTTTGGGATAATTGAATTAAAATCTGAAAAAACCAAAGGGGTACCCCTTAGGAAATAATTAAAAATATTAAATCGCATAAAATTGTATGAAAATTTGCTTATAAGTCAATTCGGACACGGGGAATTCAACGCCGTTGAGCGCATTTCCATATCTTGTTTAGTTTTTGAGATATAGCCTCCGGAAAAGTGAAATTTTTCGAATTTTTCAGTTTTTCTAAATGTGTACAAAAACTAAAATTAAAAAATAAATATCCAAAAAGTGATATTTATCTGATATATATATCCTATATATCAGATATTTTGATATTTATTATAAATATCATGATATTTACGAACCCTGCTATTTTCCGAACAAATAAAACCTTTTAATGTAGTCATTTGTACAAACCAAATTTCCAATCACGAACAAAAATATGAACAATTGTCTGCAATAAACAACAAACAACATTTTAACTATAGATACAAAAGAATACAATGTAATTTGATAAATAACCAAATTACGCGCAATTTGAATTACACGCAGTAAAGCCTGCATTATACGTACATATGTCGAACACATTACACGAAAATAGGTTCGATAGAAATCTATGAAAACAACGAAAAATAAAACACGTTCAATTAAATTTGACCTATTTATAAATCCGTTAGAATCTAATTAGCGTCAAGATCTACAAATAGAAATCTAGATTTAATAATTATATCAAGTGAAATAGTAAAAACAAAACAAGAACGATAATTACTGTAGAGTGGGCCTCAGACAGTTGCGAATCGCGCGCTTCACTTGTCATTAGAACCATTAACCCAGCTACCGTCAAAGCTAATCTGTGTAGCGAGAGCTTTACAAAAATACCGCTCCAAACACTAACTATAATAGACAGTTTACAATATTTTTATATTACGTCATTTGCAGAATCATATGAATTAAATACGTTAGTTATTTATTATTTCCTAGTTAAGTTTATGCAAATATTAAATAATTTTTCTTGTGCTATCTAAACACTCTGAATGCTTTTTGCATGTTAATGCTGTACAAAGAGTTGAATTCATTTTCATGTTTCACACCTAATTGTTTTAATTAAATTTTAATAACACAATTTCTATGAAATATCATCTGTGGAATTAGGTGCATTTCTCTTATTTATTTTTACTTCCAGTATTTATTTAAATATTGAATAATAAATAGCTTACCTTACTGTATCCGTTGTTTAGTTTGGACAGCTTTATACAGGGCGCTCTGAAAACAAAATAAAATAGATAAATATTTAATATCTTTATGGGGTACATAACTCAGTGGTAATGCGTCGGACTGTGGATTTGAGAATCCGAGTTCGACTCCTAAAACCGACAGTTGATTGTTATACAAAAAGTTGCGCCAGTATGCTCGCAAATGCTTCGTTGATATTAAGAACCCGGGTTTGATTCCAGAGCCGCCAAACAAATTTCACGAACCCTTGTGGTTCCCCTCCTCTAACATCTTTGGACGTCATGATTTGACGGCTGGTAATCATACTTAATGTGCATAAATATATCACTTATCGAAATCTGTTACAGCAGAGTGACACACTGAGTAATGGTTAAATGGTGTGAATTTTTTGTTGAACCAGTTCAAATATCGATTTTTTAATACGGTTCTATATAAATCAGAGCACGAGAAATCGAATGGCGGTGAGAGCATCTTCATATCTTTTTTAGTTTTTGAGTTACGTCGATTTTTGACTTTTTTTAAATTGTAACTTTGAGAGCTCATATCTCGAAAACTAAAAGAGATTTTGAAACGCGGTTTGAACGAGAGTATTTCTCGTGCTCCAATTAACTTTTAAGGAAATTTTGAAAATTTTGAAAATTTTTACCATTTTTTCAAATTTTTTTTTGTCCATATTTCAAAAAGTTAAAGAGATATTGCAAATCTGGAAACACCAGTGGATTCCCCGCATGAAATTACATAAGTATGCAAATTTTCACAACAAAATTCTCACGGATACATTTTTTATTACAAAAAAACGAAAAATGACCAAAATCCGTAAAAACGCCAAGGGGTACCCCTTAAGAAATATTAAAAAAACGGCCATTTTCGATTTTTTGTAATAAAATATGTATCCGTGCGAATTTTGTTGTGAAAATTTGCATACTTATATATTTTCACGAGAGGAATTCACTGGTGTTTTCAGATTTTCATTATCTCTACAACTTTTTGAAATATTGATAAAAAAAATTTTTGACAAAAATGGTAAAATTTTAAAAATTTCCAAAATTTCCATAAAAGTTAATTGGAGCACGAGAAATACTCTCGTTCAAACCGCATTTCAATATCTCTTTTAGTTTTCGAGATATAAGCTCTCAACGTTGAGATTTTAAAAAACTCAAAAATTGACATAACTTCTGACTGAAAAAGATATGACGATGCGGTTTGCGCCATTCGATTTCTCGTACCCTGAATTATATAGAACCGTTTTTATTTTTTTTTCGGTTTTTGAACTGGTTCAACCAAAAATTCACATTCTACATAAATATATCATTACGAATATGTAACCATTACTGAGTGTGGTACTCTGCAATATGAGATCTTCGTGATTCATTTATGTGCGTGAAGTGTGGATACCAGCCGTCAAATCACAGCCCCCAAAGATGTTTGTATTGGGAAAGTCACAAGGATGAATTAAAAAAATATATTACATCATGCCACTTATTAATTGTTGAGTGTGGCACTCTGACGTAATAGATATATTTCTTTGCGTGAATTGTGGTTACCAACCGTCAAGTTTGGGTTCGAATGCCGTAACGAAACTTGTAAATAATCTTGTATTGTTTTGAGTTTTTAATTCAGGAACACCCTGTACTATTAATGTATTAATACTAATTTTTATTTGCAAATAATATATTAATTGAACGGGATTCCGTCAGGCCTAAAAATATGGCAAACCAATAGTGCAAATTCAACAGGCGCGGTGGCCGAGCGTGTTAAGGCACATCTCTTAACATACTGTGACGTCACCCGAGCCAAGGTTCGTCAGTTCGAATCCGCCTGTCGACAATGTGTGATTTGTCGTAAAATATAAAAAATACAGCTACATGTATTTATCACACTCGGGCGCTATAAGCTAGTCACTTATACGCCTTAAATAATGTAGCATTCGACTACGAAAACCGGCAGTACGGCAGTGTAAAAACTGCGGCTCGGTGTGTCCGGTAGGCCCAGGCCCGATTTGGGCTGTAGCGCCATAGATGATGAATAGTGCAAATTAATAGTGAAATGCACTGACTATTTAGTATTAGAGCACCCAATATTTATGTAACAAGTTTTAAGTATCATTAAGTAATATTGATCTAATTTTAAAAAAATGAATCATGAAAAGAAAGTTGAATTCAAGTTGCGGTAGTCGTCTCATTAATCATAATTACATTTTCGATTCAGGAAGCATAGGTCGCGATTTCCGTATAACGTATAGGTCTTAGGATAAGAGGATTCATTAAAGGTTGTCACAGTAACGCAGTCACCAGTGGTGGGGAAACAAGGGTGTTGGGAAGGGCAGAGGGGTATGTTAGCGCTAGCGACATGTAAACTGAACTTTGTCCTCTCCCTGCCTTATTATATTAATTAAATTTTAGAATTTAGTCGAATGTTTACAGTTAAATTTAATTTGAAGGTGTAGGTCTTGCTATCCCTAACAATATTATCATTGTCGAAATTTCATTAATCACGCACGAGTTTGCCGAGGAGATTAAGATTACGTGTTCGATGCTGAGAGATGTGAAATTGTCAACAAACAGACCGGCACCGAACCCACATTCAATATTCTATTGATTTTGTTTCCAATTACATGGAAAACATGCACAACAACTTATTTTTCGTGAACGCCCACACATCATTATTTTTCAAATTTAAATTCCGGATAATATATATTTTAATAAGCTTATTCATTTCATGTTTCAGAATTAATTTTTGTCTGCTAAATTATTATATTTTTCTACTCCCGTTAGTAACATGGCATTTAATGTACTGGTTTCCATGGCGCTAAAAACATCTTAATCACATGCTGATCGTTTTAGTCACGGCTTGAGATATTAAAGCACGGGGCGAAGTTAGTTTCAGGCATCTGTCATTGTAATTTAAACTTACTTTTTAAATAATACATAAAACTTGACATTCTGTTGATGTCTTAATTTGCGATCGTAGAAAAAATATAGTATGAAATCATTTTAGAAACGTTTATGAAACTTGTTTCATAATACACTATTATGGTGGTATTCAAAATAATTTCATAGTGTCTAGTCTTTAAATCAAAATAATATTTTTACATATCTTACAAATATTATTTCCTATACATGCAAATGTAAAGTAATTGATTTGTTGAGACGATAAATTTGCCAGATTTTTTTTGCTGTTTTGTCGCACATAAGCGGCAAAGTGACATTTTGCGTAGACAAATATAAGCAAAAAAAATATGGGGTAGGTGGCTTAAAGGTATCGAGTCTGCCTGTGGATCTTGAGAATCCTTGTTCGATCCTTATTGTAGACAAACAATTTTCACCAAATTAAATCTACTCCTGTGGCTTCCCCTCCACTAACATCTTTGGGGGCCGTGATTTGACGGCTGGTAACCGCACTTCACGCGAAGAAAAATATCACTTACTGAAATCTGCTACGGGCGAGTGCCACATCCCAGTAATGTTTAAAAGGCGTGATGATATATTTATTTATATTATAAATACAACCGAAAATGCGTTCTTTTTCGATTGCTAGACAGAAAATATCAACTATGAGAACTGAATTGTTAACTTTTCATAGCAATCGTAGAAACTAGTTACTTGTGTATTAAGAGCGTAAAGTGATTCTTTGTTACCCGAGCACGGTAATTGCAGCGCGAGCCGAAGGCGAGAACTGCAATAGTGCAAGAGGAACAAAGACACTTTACGCTCGTGATACACACATAATTTTTTCTACGATAGCATCTTAAATTATTTAAAAACATATACGTACTGAAAATAAATTCATTCTATCAACTGTCAATATGACAAGTTTCTGTTTTGTTTGTATCCCTGGTAACTATTGAAATAAGCGCGCATTTGCAATCTTTTTAACGTCTTTTTCGCGCGTTGCCATTGGAGACGCGCAAAAAGGATGTCAACTTTACGATGATTAATAAGAGCGTAATTGTCAACTTTTCATAGCAATCGTAGAAAATATTAATTCTAGTTGACCAATTGCACGGAAAATAGGCGGCTCAAAGAGCTTGCATCTTACAAGATCCACATAACCCACGATTGATACACGCTCTCAATCAATATTAGCGACAGATTAACGCACACAACACACACACATCTACACACGTACATAATAATACAGTTGTCGACAAGTGATTCGATCCACTAATGCGAATTCCCATCTAGTGATGTATGAACGTATATACTTAGGGTTAGGCGCGACACGGGCTTATCAATTTCATAACTGCATCAAGGCATTAGCTATGCACCGCAAACAACCCGCCACTTATTTTGTCTTTGTGTTTGTTGCTGTGGAACTAAACAAGGTTATCGGATGAAAGTGGATCGAGTTTCGCTACTAGAACAGTATCAACACACGCACGAACTTTACAGGTTGAATTCCCGTGCTCAAATCTAGCTGGCTTTAACTTGTATCAGAATCAACTGTAATTCTAAAACAGAACTGAACTCCAACCACCAAAAAAGAACAGCTTTTATGGTTTTTTTTCCGCTTAAAGTTGAATTGTCTGTGTTGTAATTGGTTAGATGTTTCGAGTGTTTACCTGCAATTGTGTGGAGACCATCTTCAGAAACAAGCGCAGTGTACAGGAGCGAATGGATGAATGTTTGTTGTGTGTTGATGGATTTTGGTTGTGAGAAAAGAAAGAGTTTGTATGGAGGAAGTGTTAATGTGGTCGAATCGAGTATCGTGTGTCAAGATGAGAATGTTGACGGGTTCGTGCTACCCTATTTAATGGGATATAGCGTGATGTTATGTATGTATGTAATTTAAATTTAACACAAATTTTTAAAATAATGCGCATTTTTATACAATACGACATTTTCATTTTATCAACTTTGCCCTTAACATTTGCAAAACCTTAAATGGTTTGACATGAGTATAAAACCTTTTAGTAACACATGCACAAGAAACACGTTCTTATTCCCTAATTTTAGAGAGAGAAACACTGCTTTTCTCTCCTAGGGAGAGAAATATTATGTTTCTCTCCCTAGGTAGGATGTTTCTCTCCCTAGAGAGATATTTCTCTCCCTAGAGACTACGATTATTAGCTGTGTAATTTAAATGTAACACAAAAATTTTAAAATAATCCACATTTTTATACTTTCAATACGACATTTTCATTTTATCAACTTTGCCCTTAACATTTGCAAAACCTTAAATGGTTTGAGATGAGTATAAAACCTTTTAGTAACACATGCACAAGAAACACGTTCTTATTCCCTAATTTTAGAGAGAGAAACACTGCTTTTCTCTCCTAGGGAGAGAAATATTATGTTTCTCTCCCTAGGTAGGATGTTTCTCTCCCTAGAGAGATATTTCTCTCCCTAGAGACTACGATTATTAGCTGTGTAATTTAAATGTAACACAAAAATTTTAAAATAATCCACATTTTTATACTTTCAATACGACATTTTCATTTTATCAACTTTGCCCTTAACATTTGCAAAACCTTAAATGGTTTGAGATGAGTATAAAACCTTTTAGTAAAACATGCACAAGAAACACGTTCTTATTCCCTAATTTTAGAGAGAAAAACACTGTTTCTTTCCCCTAGGGAGAGAAATATTATGTTTCTCTCCCTAGGTAGCATGTTTCTCTCCCTAGAGACTACGATTATTAGCTGTTTGCGGCGTTTCCTAGGTAACTAGTTACACAACCTATATTTGACATTTGTCCCGATAAGACAGTAATTTTTGTGCACTTGTTACGAAAAGTATAATATGCTTCACGGGAGGGCGCGATTATCCCTTGTGTGAAGTTGGCAAACCTGGACTTCAGCTCGAGCCTTCGGCCCTCGCTTACGTCTTGGTTTGCTTCACTTCTCACGCGGGAATAATCGCTTGTTTCCCTCCCTTGATGCATAACATACTATAATGATATGAAGTGAAGTTCATCGTCATCTTTTAAATAAAGTAAAAGTTAATTCTCATTGAAAAAGAAAATACGTCTAGTGCATATGAAATGATGATAGCGTAATGAATCCCTGCATAAGAAATATGATATAAAGTCCGGGGCTTCAGCTCCAGGGGATTCCAGTAGTTCATAACTAGTCGATCGCGAATCGTGCAAATATATTTATCAAATGCAAGTGCATGAATATTTAGCGCGTGCTATTAAAACATGAATATTCATGTGCAGAGCGGCGTGGTGCTCGCCATAGCACACGCGTCAATCCAGGTTCTGCAAAAATATATAGCCACGAATTGTGGCGAATTAGCAGTGGAATATATCAACGCTATCTATACATATACACGTCTTACTGACTTATTTCATTTATTTAACGGAATCAGAATCGCGGAGACCAGAGATGTAGAGTCGGAAAAAGAACATTCGATTCGAAACTCCTGATAATTTTAATAATTCTACTTCGATTCCACCGCCGACTTCGACAACATTAAATATTAAGACTTTTTATGGTGTGACAAAATATATACCGAGTGTTTCCAAATTTTCAAATATAACTCAAATTTAAAGTTTTATAAGAATTGCGTTTTTATAGTGACAGCCGTGGAATTAAATAAAAAACAAACATATGTATGACATATTAACTGTCAGAATAAATTAGTGATATGAATAGTTAACCATTTTTAATAATAATACAACGACAATACATTATATTGTTACTTAAATAATTAACAAATCTATTTAAAATTAAACGTTCATTAATAAATGCAGCCCGATGCTCCCTTCTTTTTTACTTCCTTGGTCGAAGTAAAGGAAGTATTGTAATCGCGAAAATTTTCGATTCTCAGATTTCAACGAAAATAGGTATTTTGGCAGGGAGGGCCAAAATCCATTTTGACTAATTTCGTCGTGACGTCTGTACGTACATACGTACGTATCTCGCATAACTCAAAAACGGTAAGCCGTAGAAAATTGAAACTTTATATTTAGGACTGTTATAACATCTAGTTGTACACCTCCCTTTTTGGTCATTATACAACTTCCGGAAGTGGTAGTTTACTTGAAGCCTATAATTTTCATGAAAAACTATATTCAAATATAATTTAAAACTTTCCAAATTTGGTATATAAGACTACTATATCAATGGAAATAACATAATAGATTTTGGTTAAAATAGTGGCACATTGCATGAAGCTGCTAACAGTTTTCCTTGAAAAAAATGGTATTATTTTAATTTTAGAAATAAATGCTGCAAATAAAAGTTTTAGAAAATTAAATTCTGCGTCTAACACATTAAGAATTTTTAAATTAGCTTTTTGCATAAACGAGATATCTAAATTTAAATATTATATATTTTTTGATTTAAAACAAAAATTAAGTTTGCTATGGATTAGAACAAAAAATAAAAGATTTAACGTCAAATGTGTGCAATTAAAAAATATCTATAGTTTAATACGCGTACAAGGAAGTCATGTGGTGGACACATCAGATTTTTTATCTTTATAGATTCGTTGTTAGAGGAGTGAACGTAAGTGAAAGATTAATGAAATAGGTGTATAGGAGCGAATGGATGGATGTGATTTATGGTTTGTTGCGTGTTGAAAGAGTATAAGGAATAAATGATCTTGTTCGAAGGTGAACGTGAATGTGGTTAAAGCGAGAATGAAAATGTTGGACGAAGCCTGATTCTTGATAAATCTGATAAGTGGATGTTTTGTGAATGTTTCAAGGGTTTGTGGTACCTCATTTAATGGGATATAGCGTGATGTTATGTATATAGTAAATAAATAATAATATAATAAATGGGTAGGTGTTTATCTGAATACATTGGTGAATGATTCATTCAAATTTTAAATGTCAACAATTACCTCTTACCACTTTGACTTTCTTTTTAATTCAGTGATTCTCACAATTTTTTGTTTGTTTTTGTTTTATTTGCCATTCTTCAAAATATAGAACATTTCAGAAAAGTTCCGGTTTTGTTACATTTATATTTGTTCTTCCCTATTTCATCTACATTTAAAAAAGTTTCTTATCAAATTATTTTATGAAAATACATTTTTGTATTCACTGGTTTATATGAGGGTCGCTGGATTAGGGATATCGAGCCGGTCTGTAGATTTAAAAACTCGAATTCGATTCTCAGAGTCGATAAACAGTTTTCACTAGAGATGGGCGAATATCAAATTTCTCGAATTCGAATATCGAATACGAATAATTTATCAGATCTCGAATATTCGAATGCTCCTAAAAGTTAATTTATTTATTATTAATAATTATTTAATTATGTCCTTTTCATTATTTGAATGAAATTGTTAAGATAAAATAAAATTAAAACAGAAAAGAAAAAAACGAAAACTTCAAATTTAAGGTGAAACGTACGGGCTGATGTTGGCGAAAAACAAATTTGAAATATGGTACGTCTTCACGGTTTTGAAACAAAATATCTTTGTTATTAATAACTTCAAAGTATTGTAATAGCTTTAAGTTTATGTACAAATGATAAAGGAAAACATAGTCAAAAATTGAGGTCAACATATGTTAATATTCGCGGCATTCGACTATTCGCGGATGATATTCGCCCATCTCTAGTTTTCACTATATTAAAATTACCCCTGTGGTCCCTCCTTCGCTAACATCTTTAGATGCAGTGATTTGACGGCTGGTAACCGCATACTGCGTTCATAACTTACTGAGATCTGCTTCGACAGAGTGCCATTTATTTTCTTATTTTTTTGTTTGACATGCTTTGATGAATTGAAGATCCTCATAGTACTAATAAAATGTGTCAAGAGCTTTTGCAAATATGTTGTTCTATTCGGCGTGATTTGGCGTAGAAGTAAAATACATTGAAGAGCAAGTGATCGTAGTTGGCGCGATTTGTTGATGCACACAAATTACATCTCGAGTGTCATCTGTGAAGGGTTGGGGTTGTGTTAGTATTTTTTAATTGGCCATAGAACAGATCGCAGCATGGGGAGCAAGCGAGCGTTCGCCCAGCTGTGTAGACCGTGTCGCCCTCTGCAACCCCTGGGTACTGGTAGCACTTCCACTCGACTGCGCCAACACAAACAATCGCATTGTGTCCCAACACGGCTCACTATAAAAACTATTTAATCTCGCTTAGTTTAGTGCGCCATAAGCTATCCTCGATTTAGTTTTATGAATGCGGCTAGCGAGCCGGAAACAAGGGGAGACCACTGTATCCCAATCACGGCGAGGACGACTCGTGCTACTCGTTCTACTCCTGGTTCCCATCATAACCGCTGCTAACAAATTCCCGATTTCCGGCGCGGAGAATAAAACTCACAAAGAACGCGATTTCCGGATTTTTATTCATCGGCTGAACGCGTCGTTTTATTGCGGCGGCGCCGCGCAAAAACACAAGCCACGACAGAATGCCATCGTTAATAACTTTTGGAGAACTTGAAACGGGAGAATACGGAATGTCCCGTGCTACCGTGCTACCGTGCTGCTATTGATCTTGTTCAAACTGCGTTTATCATCCAGCGGTAATGGAATGCACATACGCTCCAGGCTATTACGCTAGTCAACACTATTTTTAGAATCAACAATGCACAAATCACTATGACATACATGGTGTCAGCAACGATGAAAAACTTCTCTGCTACTCTGTTTTTAATTATGTTTATGTAAAATCATCATAATAGTTTTTAGAAATAATAAACAGAGCCTGAGGCTGAAATTTTTCATTTCATGTTCACTTGAAAATTTATTACAACATTAACTTCGAAATATAAATGAATATATCATCATGCCTTTTACCCACTACTGGGTGTGGCACTTTTTTGTAAACTGCCCGACAAAAATGTATTATTTGGGCGAGCTGTTCTGAACCAACAATCCGATAAACAAACAAATTGTTATTTTTTTAAACATCTCCTTGGTTACAAATTGATATTTATAACAACCGTTATTTATGGGGTAGAAGACTCAGTGGATTTGAGAATCCGGACAACAAACAATTTTCATCACATTAAAACTACCCCTGTGGCTTCCCCTCCACTAACATCTTTGGGGGTCGTGATTTGATGGCTGGTAACCGCACTTCACGTGGCCCTCATAAGGTGACTTGGAGGCTGAATTTTGTGAAACTTAGCCAAGTGTTTATTTTATACTTTTTATTAAACCTAGTTTCACCAAGTGTTGGATGACAATTAATTTTGTCTTTGTTGTTATTTAAATTGCTATTGCGTAGCTTTTCCTTTTTTTCGGTAGATGGCATGGCTTGTTCCACAGAACTTCTCATGTCATCTTACCTGTTTGTTAGAGATCTTATTCTCTGCTGACACAGTTCTTCGTCACCAACTTCTTCACGTGAACTTTGTTCTAGGTGAAGAAGTGAGTTATACCATACTGATGAGCTCTAATAAGAGCGAAATGCGTCTATGGTTAGTAACTGTGCTGGCCAGTCTCTGACGATGCCCTCATAAGGTGACTTGAAGGCTGAATTTTGTGAAACTGAGCCAAGTGTTTATTTTATACTTTTTATTAAACCTAGTTTCACCAAGTGTTGGATGACAATTAATTTTGTTTTTGTTGTTATTTAAATTGCTATTGCGTAGCTTTTCCGTTTTTTTAGTAGATGGCATGGCCTGTTCCACAGAACTTCTCATGTCATCTTACCTGTTTGTTAGAGATCTTATTCTCTGCTGGCACAGTTCTTCGTCACCAGTTTCTTCACGTGAACTTTTTTCTAGGTGAAGAAGTGAGTTATACCATACTGATGAGCTCTAATAAGAGCGAAACACGTCTATGGTTACTAACTGTGCTGGCCAGCCTCTGACGATGCCCTCATAAGGTGACTTGGAGGCTGAATTTTGTAAAACTTAGCCAAGTGTTTATTTAATATTTTTATTAAACCTAGTTTCACCAAGTGTTGGATGACAATTAATTTTGTCTTTGTTGTTAATTATCAATTAATTTAAGCTTTTTAAAACTTCAAACAATTTTCACCAATTTAAATCTACCCCTGTGGCTCCCTGCACTAATATCTTTGAGGGCCATGATTTGACGGCTGGTAACCGCACTTCACGCGAAAAAATATATCACTTACCGAGACTACTACGGCAGAGTGTCACACTTAGTAATGGATAAAAGGCGTGATGATATATTTATTTATTTATTTGTTTATTGCTTAATCTTATCGCTGTCGATAAATCTGCTATAAACTTGAAAGTTAGTTGTATTAGTATTTGAGTCTTGGTTGTGATACGTAGTGATATGAACGTCGTCCGCTCGCCCGCTCGCCCGCTCGCCCGAAGGGATTATTGATTAGATAGACGCGCTGGAGAAGCTAGTGATTTCGGGTGAAACATGTCTATGTAATAACAGTTGTGTGTAGGAAGTGAGATTCGCCGCCGAGGTTGAGGATATCAAGTTGCATTAGCTGTGGTCAGCGTAAGTTGTTCTGTTCTGTTCACTAAGTGCAGCACTTGTATGTTGCATTACATTGCATTACACGATCTCGGATCGGAGAAGTTCAACTAGCCGTTCCTAGTTGTTGGATGTTCACGCTGGCTGCTTTGTTTAAATATAAATTCTAGCGATTTATAAAGAGAATGTAAACCGTTGAGAACGATCCTTTATCATTCTTTGTAAGGCAACGTAACTAGAAACATTGGGCATGCCCTCGGGAAGTATGTAAGACTACAAAATCTTAGTCTGCGCGCGACAGATGCATTGAGACTGGCCCTTTGCCTTTGATCAACTAAACTTACATTAAAAAGAACAAAAAATTATAAAAGAAACGAAAAACTTAGAGAAATGTCAACGTAGATATTTCTTTGCTTTTCTTCTTCGTATTTGCCGACGGATTTATTTTCTCAAATAATTACATACTTATAAATAAAATTCCAAAGAGGAACAGGTTGACAGAAGGAATTAAGAAGCACAAACAAACATACGTATAACATGATTACTTTATACACGAGAAATTACCTATGATATTATACCCACAAAATGGAAGAATCTACAAGACAATCTTTAGTATCGCTTATTTATTTGCTACTTTACATAACAGGGACTTAATTCTAATTGCAGTTTTACATTACAAGGAGTCTACAGTGTCAAGTGCAACCCGAATAACTCAAATATAACAATATAAAAACACGAACATAGGTTTATAACATGCGATATCAGTTTTTTTGAGTTGTAAATAAAATAAATAACTATATCATCACGCCTTTTACCCATTACTGGGTGTGGCACTCTGCCGAAGCAGATCTCGGTAAGTGTTATATTTCTTCACGTGAAGTGCGGTTACTTCTTGTTAGTTATTAAAATTTGTTTTATAAACGATTGTGTAATCACGGCCCCCAAAGATGTTAGTGGAGGCGAAGCCATAGGGGTAGATTTAATTTGGTGAACATTGTCGGCTGTGGGGATCGAACTAGGGTTCTCAAGATTCACAGGCCGACTCGATACCACTGAGCCACCTACCCCATAAAATAAATACATCATCACGTCTTTTACCCATTACTAGATATGACACCTTGCCGAAGTAGATCTCGGTAACTAATATATTACTTCGAGTGAAGTGCGATTACCACCCATAAAATTACGACCCCTAAAGATGTTAGTAGAAGGGGAATCACAAAAGTATTTTTATGTGGTGAATATTTTTTGTTTGCTGTGGGAATCGAATCCGGTTTCTTAAATCTAAATAAAAATTATAGAAATAAAACATATTTCATTTGTGTATAAAAAATTAAAAACAATTGTCCGCAAAGATATTGTCTGTCAGAAAATGGAAAAACTTTTGAATAGTTATTGTAATTTTTATTACTTATTAAGTTTGTGTTTTTGTAATAGCATATTATGTAACAAGTTTTATAAACGTCCCTTTAATTACGAGTGTATAAAAAACGAGTATCTAAAGAGTTTATAAAACGAGTCACAGTTTCTACGATGGCAAATTAAGACAACAAAAAATGTAAGGTTTTAAGAATTATATAAAAAGTAAAGTTTGATCTTAAGTTACTGTTATGTAAGCAAATAATAAAAAAATAACTATATCCAATTGCTATAAAATCCAGTATTAAAGTATAGGTATTTTGTGAACAACCCACATCAACCAAAAGAAAGTAAATGTCCGGAATCTGTGTTGCACTGCAATTGTAAAATAAATAAATAAAGTTAACGCCTACAGAAAATTTGCATGATAATATAGAACAAGGATAATGACAGTGTTCAAATGATATGATTCTATGTATGACAACACTAAAATTTAATAACATCACATGTTGAAGAGCATTACATGGGCTTAAAAAAGCAAGAAGAGAATGTTTTTATTTCATTACAATGTACCTGCAAGCGATTTGGGTTCTATCTCATATAACAAGATACAAAGCTCGGAGGACAACCATGCCTGCGTCTTGTTATCTGATACTTTATACATTTTCATATCCAAAATACACAAATAATCATAAAAAAGCCAGAAGAAGGTAATATTTTACCTCTGACATAAAAACTAATCATTTGCAGAATGGAATAGAAGCTTAATAAAATTTACTCTTATATGTAATAAAGAAAAAGGAACATCTGTGCAGAAACAAAGGAAAAAAACGTCGTCTCGTCATGCGGGTAATCTAATACACTCCAAATGACGTCATCTCGCCACACAAACACAAATGTATGACCTTATAAAGAAACCACACAATCTAGAACACACGACGATGTTTTAACTATATACTATCAGTTTCAAAACTATACTTAATTCAGTTTGAAATTGCAAAATTACTTTAAAAATATTCACTAAAATTTAAAATAAATTATTATTTTTTCAACATTACTTATTAAATAGTAGATTGTAATACTAGTGAGGAAGCAGTTTATTTGCAAAACAAAAATAATACCAGCTTTGCAATTTTCCGCTTTTTCAACATTAAACATGAAAATTACATTTTCTACGATTGCTATGAAAAGTTGACAATTACGCTCTCATTTGTCATCGTAATGTTGACGTTTTCTGTGGAACAATCGAAAAATATCTTTTTTCTACGATTGCTATGAAAAGATGACAATTACGCTCTCATTTGTCATCGTAAAGTTGAAGTTTTCTGTGGAACAATCGAAAAATATCTTTTTTGCGCGGCTCCAATGGCAACGCGCGAAAAAGACGTAAAATGCGCGCGTTTCTAATGGCAACGCGCGAAAAAGAAATAATAGTTACCAGGGATACAAACAAAACAGAAAGTTGTCATATTGACAGTTGACAGAACGAATTTATTTTCAGTACGTATACGTTTTTTAATAATTTTAAGATGCAATCGTAGAAAAAATTATGTGTGTATCACGGGCGTAAAGTGTCTTTGTTCCTCTTACACTATTGCAGCTCTCGCCTTCGGCTCGCGCTGCAATTATCGTGTTCGAGTAACAAAGAAGCACTTTACGCTCTTAATACACAAATAACTATTTTGCGCGTCTCCAATGGCAACGCGCGAAAAAGACGTTAAATGTGCGCGCTTCCAATGGCAACGCGCGAAAAAGATATTAAATGTGTGCTTATTTCAATAGTTACCAGGGATACAAACAACACAGAAACTTGTCATATTGACAGTTAACAGAACTAAGTTATTTTCAATACGTATATGTTTTTTAATAACTTTAAGATGCAATCGTAGAAAAAATAATGTGTGGATCACGAGCGTAAAGTGTCTTTGTTCCTCTTAACATACACTATTGTAGTTCTCGCCTTCGGCTCTCGCTGCAATTACAGTGTTCGAGTAACAAAGAATCACTTTACGCTCTTAATACACAAATAACTATTTTATGCCTGCGATACAACAAATTTAATAATTATTTTATATAAACTAAAGGAGTTGTACAATTTTTGCAATGGCTCGTTCCTACGTGTGACATACAACATTAAACGTGAAAATTACATTTTTACGTTAGTGATACAAGAAATATAATATTATTTAATATAAATCAAAAGAGTTGTACATATTTGCAAATGCACATCACGTTTCCTTGGCCACCATGTCATATGACATTTCCCTCACTCAATTTAGTTGTGATAGTAACTGTTTCCCTCATTTAATTTTTATTTAAGCATTTTTGCCTAAAATAATTTTGGACGCAATGCTCACGGAAAACAGATTTTCCATGTTAAATTCTTATGACCCGTTTTTCGTGATATACTCGGTATATATTATTGAACTTCAATCCCGATTCCAATTCTTTCACAGTTGAACGACGCGATTTAAAACCGACAAGGGATAATTCATCCCGGACAAAAACCTAAACAACCCCGAGTGGATAAACAATTAGTGGGACAAAGAGAAGGAAACAGATGCTGTACCTTCGTTGGTCCTTCCTTCCACCATCGAAAAAAACACACGATAATTACCGACGGCCGTTTCACCGCTCTTAATTCTGGCCGCGTGTGTTTGTGTCCTGTCAAATTAATGCCTCGTCCTTCGAAGTTGGCGTGGTAAGCGCCGAATCCCCACAGGCCAGAGGCCGGCCGCAACTTCTACACGCACACACGCACACACACAAGGGGAGAAGTCTTTACATTGAATTTTTTCCGGTTTGCTTCAGGAATTATAATACATCTATTTTCTTCTTCCTTTATTACAATATTAGGCACAATTTAGTAATTTTTTTCACGATCGGAAAGTGTTTGATTGTCTCTATGATACGAAAATCGATACAGAAATAAAATATTTTGTCCTTAGGATAATAATGTGCATATTATTCCTCTAAAAATGGAGTAGGTGGCTCAGTGGTATCGAGTCGGCCTGTGGATCTTGAGAACCCTGGTTCGATCCCCACAGCCGACAAACAATTTTCACCAATTTAAAAAATCTACCCCTGTGGCTCCTCCACCACTAATATCTTTGGAGGCAGTGATTTGACGGCTGGTAACCGCACTTCACGCGTAAAAATATATCACTTACTGAGATCTGCTTAGGCAGAGTGTCACACCCAGTGATGGGTAAAAGGCGTGATGATATATACATTTTTTTAAAAATTATATATCATTCTGATAATTCGGCTGTTAAATATGTAAAAACCAACTTATTGGTTTTCAATTAATTTATAATAAATAAATATAAATACAATTAGAAAGAATATAACTCTTTTTATTTTTCTTTAAATAGTTACTAACAACAACCCTTTTTCGTTTCCCAAGCCTACTTTTTCTTTTGTTTTTCAAATTAAAAATAATAATGAGCACTACAAATATATGTATGGGGTAGGTAGCTCAGTGGTATCGAGTCGGCCTGTGGATCTTGAGAACCCTGGTTCGATCCCCACAGCCGACAAACAATTTTCACCAATTTAAATCTAACCTTGTGGCTCCCCCTCCACTAAAATCTTTGAGGGCCGTGATTTGACGGCTGGTAACCGCATTCCACGCGAAAAAATATATCAATTACAGAGATCTGTTTAGGCAGAGTGCCACACCCAGTAATGGGTAAAAGGCGTGATGATATATTTATTTATTTTTATTTTATTTTACAAATATATATAAAATACTGTAGATTACAAGGAAACAAATAAAAATCTAAGAATAGCTGCAGAAGCTGCATCAACAATTTCTTCCGAAAGTTCTGCACTGTATTTCTTATATTCTAATTTAGAAATAAATAACAAATCTTTTTTATATAATTTTTTCCTGTTGTCAAAGTATTTTATCTTTTGGTTAAAGACTACTAATAATTTTAAAATTAATAAATATCAAAAAATATGAATAAATTATATTTCAAAATTACTTGTGAAAATTACATTTCCTTTATTCAATTTAGTTATGATAGTAACCGTTTTCCTCACTAGTAATGAAAGTAAATCACTTTTCTCACTAGTGAGGGAAAAGGTTACTATCACAACTGAGTGAGGGAAATGTCATTTGATATGGTGACCAAGGAAACGTGATGTGCATTTGCAAATACAACTCTTTTGATTTATATTAAATAATTATTATATTTCTTGTATCAAAAACGTACAAATGTAATTTTCACGTTCAATGTTGTAAAAAATAGTATGTAACACACGTGGGAAAGGGTCTTTGTAAAACTTGTACTATTGGAGCACGAGCAAAAGCTCGTACTCGTTTTGCAATTAAACCATTTCCTCACTAGTATTACAATATAGTATTAAAATTACTTATTTTGTTTCTAATCTTACTTAGGTTGTGAAAAAAATACTATATACTCCTCGGGAGAGAATGCTATTTTTCCCTCGGTGTTTTGTAGCCATATAATAACAAGATTGCTCAGTGGTATCGAGTCGGCCTGTGGATCTTGAGAACCCTGGTTCGATTCCTACAGCCGACAAACAATTTTCACCAATTTAAAAATCTATCCTTGTGGCTCTCTCTCCACTAATATCTTTGGGGGCCGTGATTTTATGGCTGGTAACTGCATTTAACGCGAAAAAATATGTCACTTACCGAGATCTGCTTAGGCAGAGTGCCACACTCAGTAATGGGTAAAAGGCGTGATGATATATTTATATTTATTTTATAATAAGATTATGTTGTATTTCAACATTTTGAGAATATGGTTTAGCTTAATTTAACTAATACAAAATTCCGAATTAGCTAAAACGCTTTGTTCAATCAAAAAATTCCGTCAGCATGTTTATACTCGTATGTCAATATCTCTTAAACCTATTGTCAACTTTCAGTAGCAAATGTGTCCGATATAAAGTCAGCAAAATCCTATTAAGAGCCTCTCACATTTTTAAAGTCGCACGTCATCAATATGGAGTGATCTACCCTAATCCAAGTAAATCAGTAACCAGCTTATCAGGTGTCAAAAATCTCAGCGGCGGCATCACATAATTACATGTCGTGAGAAGGGTTCAGTGCGCGGCGGTGGGGGCGGTAGTGGGAGTTAAACTACACGTACATCGCCGCCGCCTGCCCGCCACAATAGAGTCGGGCGCTTTGTGTCGCGTGACAGCCGCAAGGATAAATGGGGCACAGCGCCAGCGCTCCGCTGACCTGATGGCTTATTATTATTGTAAATAAGGGGCGGCGAGCCAGTTAGAGTACAACAATGCCCGGTACTACAATGACGAGATGCCCTGGGCTAAGTTGATAATCCTAGGATTGATTCAATCACTATTATGTCTTTGATAGGATAGATGTAAAGCTTTGCGACGAAACGATTATATTGTTCTAATTTTTACTTTTTCCAACTTTATAAGATTAAAAATATAGTTATTTGTGTATTAAGAGCGTAAAGTGATTCTTTGTTACTCGAGCACAGTAATTGCAGCGCGGGCCGAAGGTGAGAGCTGCAATAGTGCAAGAGGAAAAAGGCACTTTACGCTCGTGATTATTATTCCAAAACGTATATGTACTGAAAATAAATTCGTTCTGTCCACTGTCAATATAAGTTTCTGTTTTGTTTGTATACCTGGTAACTATTGAAATAAGCGCGCATTTAATATCTTTTTCGCGCGTTGTCATTGGAGACGCGCAAAAAAGATATTTTTCGATTGTTTCACAGAAAACGTCAACTTTACGATGACAAATGAGAGCATAATTGTCAACTTTTCATAGCAATCGTAGAAAAAATATATTATATCGTTTATTAGTCAGCACTGTTTGTAACTTTGTTTACAAGTTAACTAAAGCACGAGAAATTCAATGCCGTTGAGCGCATCTTCATAAGTCGATTTTAACTTTTCCAGAAGCTATATTTTTAAAATAAGATACTACTCGTATGTATTTTTACGCTGGGAATTTACAGATTTTCATTATTTCCTCAACTCTTTAAAATATTTCTAAAAGGAAATTTCGAAGAAATAGTAAAAATTTTAAAGAACTTCATTTCAATATCTATTCAAAATATGGGGTCTCAAAGTTTAGATTTGAAAAAAGTCAAACATCGATACGTTCAACAGCATTCAATATCTCGTACTTTAAATAATATAAAACTGATTTGACGGCTGGTAACCGCACTTCACGCGAAGAAGTATATCACTTACCGTGATCTGCTTAGGCAGAGTGCCACACCCAGTAATGGGTAAAAGGCGTGGTGATATATTTATTTATTTATTTAATTCAAACTTATTTGAACCAAAAATTCACATTTTACATTTTTATGTCAATAAAGAGTCATTAGTTTTGTTAGGGTAACTCGAAATTATTTTACCCATCACTGGGTGTGTCACTCTGCCGTAGCAGATCTCGGTAAGTGATATATTTTTTCGCGAGAAATGCGGTTACCAGCCGGCAAATCACGGCCCCCAAAGATATTAGTGGAGAGGGAGCCACAGGGGTAGATTTAAGTTGGTGAAAATTGTTTGTCGGCTGTGGGGATCGAACCAGGGTTCTCAAGATTTAAACCAAAAGTCACATTCTACATTTTTATGTCAATAAAGTGTCATTACTTTTGTTAGGGTAATTCGAAATTATTTTACCCATCACTGGGTGTGTCACTCTGCCGTAGCAGATCTCGGTAAGTGATATATTTCTTCGCGTGAAATGTGGTTACCAGCCGGCAAATCACGGCCCCCAAAGATATTAGTGGAGAGGGAGCCACAGGGATAGATTTAAATTGGTGAAAATTGTTTGTCGGCTGTGGGGATCGAACCAGAGTTCTCAAGATCCACAGGCCGACTCGATACCACTGAGCCACCTACCCCATATGAAAATATTATGAAAACTAAATAAAAATGTTTTAAGACCAAGTGGAATATAATCTCTTTATCTCTTCGAGATATGAGACTTTAAAAAGTCAATAAACGTTGTAAGTACTTTCACATGCAGAAATGTATTTATCTGTTTTATTTTGGTATTTTAGAATGTTGGCAGCGGTAGTGGCAGCGGTAGTGGCAGCAGTAGTGGCAACGCGGTTAGAAGCACATTGTTGCAGTGTGTGGCAGTGCAATGCACTTATGTCGTGTTGAAGGTATTTTTATTTTCCGGCGTTGGTACTATTGGGTAATTTGCATGCGGAAATTGGCTATTGTGTGCGAATTTACGCCAAGCATCGACGGCGTCGACAACATCGCCGTCGTCCTGTGCAACATCTCTGCTTTTTGCTAATCTCGTGCAATTCCAGAGCCGTTAGTCGAACGTTTAACTTTGGCTGCTGATTGTCAGTACCAGGAAAAACTCTTTGTGGCGACGGCGGGATATACTTTCCACCAGACTTAACCTATTTACCAAAATATAAAAAAAAACGCGAGACATTAAAACGTAATTTTAATAAATTTGCACAAAATTTCGTGCGTACGGTTTTTCAAAGCAAAAACTCGCGATTTAATAATCGTCTGAAATTAAACCGTCTTTCTGTTCTCTTTTTTATTGTTTATTGTACCCGAAATAACACAATATCACTACGACACTACTCGTGTTCTGTAATTAATCGATATGCTAATGACAATTTTTATATTTTATGAATGTTCTATACAGAATGTTTCTAAACTTAATCAAACTTAAAAAATAACCGAATGTAGAATTAAAATATGTAACATAGAAAATACAATAGTACTTTTTTAATATGATGATTGTTGCTTCCCTAATTAAATGAAACCAAAAGTGTAAATACAAAAAATGTTAAATATTAACAACTGCATCTAATACGTAACTATTTTGCTGCTCAATTGTTTCTTATATAAGAGTAATAAGCAAACAAGAAATGGCTCTTATGAAGAAAATTTCGGATTGAAATCTACGAAACAAAATGATAAAACTTTAACAGTTACAGCAAGCTTTACTTAACGTATTAATTGTTGTGAACTGTTTTAAATATGGAAATAGTATAGTAATGAATTTTGGCATTAAATTAATAGTAAGTATAATAATAAAACATGGGGTAGATGGCTCAATAGTATCAAGTCGAATTGTTTTTTTAAAAACCTGAGTTTGATTCTACAACAATTTTCACCATATTAAAATTACCCTTGTGGCTTTCCAACCTCTAACATCTTTGGAGGGGGGCGTGATTTGACAACTGGTAGCTGCACTTTATACACATAAATCACTCCCAATAATAGATAAAAGACGTGATGATATATTTATTTTACTTATTTTCAGCAACTTACTTACGAATGCCACAGTGAATTGTTTCTATTTATTTAACTCTCGTAATCTTGTTTACTAAAAATATCTGATGTGGACACCACATGACTTCCTTGTACACGTATTAAACTATAGATATTTTTTTAATTGCACATATTTGACATTAAATCTTTTATTTTTTTTCTAATCCATAGCAAACTTAATTTTAAAAAAAATCAAAAAATATATAAATATTTAAATTTAGATATCTCGTTTATGCAAAAAGCTAATTTAAAAATTCTTAATGTGCTAGACGCAGAATTTAATTCTCTAAAACTTATATTTGCAGCATTCCTTTCTAAAATTAAAATAATACCATTTTTTTCAAGGAAAACTGTTAGCAGCTTCATGTAATGTGCCACTTCCGGTTTGTCTATTTTAACCAAAATCTATTATGTTATTTCCATTGATATAGTAGTCTTATATACCAAATTTGGAAAGTTTTAAATTATATTTGAATATAGTTTTTCATGAAAATCTATTATAGGCTTCAAGTAAAGTACCACTTCCGGTAGTTGTATAATGACCAAAACTAGATGTTATAACAGTTCTAAATATAAAGTTTCAATTTTCTACGGCTTACCGTTTTTGAGTTATGCGAGATACGTACGTACGTACATACGTACGTACAGACGGCATGACGAAATTAGTCAAAATGGATTCAAGGAAGGCCAAAACACCTATTTCCGTTGAAATCTGAGAACCGAAAATTTTCGCGATTACAATACTTCCTTTACTTCGTACAAGGAAGTAAAAATCCCTAATATTTAATATTTGATAAATAAATCAATAATTTCATTGATACCGGCTTGAAAAATCTTATACATCACACATGCAGAATCTGTTTTCCCAGTACTCGCAATTAACAAGTCTCTCTACTCTTTGAGGGCCGTGATTTGACGGCTGGTAACCGCACTTCACACGAAAAAATATATTACTTACCGAGATCTGCTTACGGCAGAGTGCCACACCCAGTAATGAGTAAAAGGCGTGATGATATATTTATTTATTTCTAGTCTCACTCGCAAGAAATTAATTTTTCTTTATATCGCTGCTAAAGTATATAAATTAGAGTTGTACTGCAAGAACTGAAAGGCCGACAACGCCTAACAAGATGGCGGTGGAAGCTTGTGCTCGGTGAATATTAAATTAAGCACCTGATTTAATTTCATTCGATATAGAAAAGTTGTGTTTGTTTATTTAGTAAAGTTCATGTTTACAGCTCCAAGTTGTCGAGATCAATTTCCAAGTTTGTGTGCGTGGAGTTTTGGCGGCAGCGGTGAATTTATTTAAGTAAATACGTAAATACGAGGCACATAAATAATTAACGTGAGTGAACAGTGCCACTCGGAGATGCTCTTCTTTATGGAATCACTTGACGTTCATATTTTCTTTCGTTTTCTGCTCTGTTTTTCACCTCACTATTTTATTTAATTATCTACTTTCGCTTCGCTTTGACTACTGATATCATGGTACCGACTATCTACTAACTTTTTCTTAATTGAAAATTAAGTGAAATGTGAGGCAAAATAAATATTTGATTATAATTTATTTTAATTGAAAACCATATTTACTTTTCTTATTAGTAGATATAACATTTGATTTAACTAAACATAATTCTTTTCTGAAAACATGTTTTCCGATTTTCTGATAAAATATTCTATCGCGTAGATTTACAGTTTAATAGTATAATATACTTTTTTTTACTTTACGTCATTTATTTCATCGAAATTTAACAATTTCAATTGCAATCTAGGGATTATATGATATGTGGTAACGTTTCTAAATTGTAAATTTTGAAGAAAATCGTACGACACTAATTAACGACCAATAGAAACACTTATACGAGCATGGGTTACCTAGCAACGTCAAGATTTTCTTGAAAATTTTTCATTCCTAGACCAACCTAAGTGAAATTAATAAGTGGAAATTTTTATGTCAAATTTGACAGTTGGACAATATAGTGAAACGTCATATTGAATGTTTAGAAATTATAGTTTTATTTTAACGGTCAGTATAATCAAGAAAGCAGTAACTAACGCATATTAATTAAAATTAAAAACACAATTGTTATAAGTAATGCTTCCTTTGTAAGAAGAATCTGATAAAGTGTTAGCAGTAGAAGAACAAATGATACTACCAGATTCAGGTTTTTTTTCATTCCTCATGCTTTCTATTATATTTTTATGATGTTCTGCATCCATTTGCAAATAAGGCCGAATAGAATGCGCATTACTATGCCCTGTAACTTTGATGAGCTGTTCTTCTCCGACACCTTTATCAATATTTTGTAATGACAGGGAACCAAAACGTGTTCCACTCGGGCCGATTAATACGTTGTTGAAATGCACTCCTAAAAATTTCCGGAAAGAATTAACGCTCTTATGATATTATAAGTGAATATACTTTTTAAGACACGAAAATTTTCAGACATTTTACTTCACATGTGTGTAAGTAGTAATTTAGTAATTTTCGTCCATATTATGTAGTTATAATATCAAATCTGAAAGTACAGATGATGATATTTTGATGATTTAAATTCTCAGGTTATGTTATAGCTTACCAAATTGTAATAACCTTTATTGACATTCTTATTGCGTTTTCTTAATAATAATATTATAAATTATCCGTAATTGGAAATACTTTCAAATTGTTGTAAAAAACATTTTTAATTTTTTGAAATTACATTTACCGTATGTCTGCGTAGTACTACTAATTGTTTGTCGGGTGTGGGACTCGAACCCGGGGTCACAAATCTACAAGCCGACTCGATACCACTGAGCCACCTACCCCATATACCCTTATTATTTTTTATTTATTTATTATTATATTTGAGATTAGGGATGATAAAAACTACATCTAATCATGCCATGAAAAACAAAGATAGATATAATGAGCATGTCTAAACTATTTTTTCTACTTCCATTAGGAAATAGACGTTTTATTTCACTTATTTGAGTTAGGTAATGAACTGCATTATTTAACTAGTGAAATAATGAGGTAACATAGCAACAGATATTTTGGTAGACGAATTCTGATGTGTCATTCTTTTATTTTTTGAATTTATAACTGTCTTAATATGTCAAAATTTCATCATTTCAAAAACGCTCTTTCGTATTTATTAGAACGGAAGTAGAAAAAATATTGTATGAAACTAGTAAGGAAATAGGTTATTACCTTACTTATGTGTTTACATAACTCGGTTACGCCTCGTTCTGCAAATTCCACATGCGTAAGGTAATAACCTTCATTTCTTTACTAGTTTCATAAATAGCTATTTCATAATTTGTCAATTTTGACAGAAAATTTGTTTCAAATTTATTATTTAAAAATTGACAACTAAAATAATTATATTTGAACAAATTATATATATTTCATTAAAAAAAAGTTCTTGTAAATTGAACGATCGGTGACATTTTTCGTTGTTAATTGACAGATAATTACTTAATTAATTTCAGACATACGTATATATTTTCATGGCACAGTTTGATGACATTTTTTTGAATCAGCCATTATACAGGGTGTTTCAGGACTAGTGTAACAAACTTTAACAGCTTATTCCTGAGGTCATTTTGAGCCAAAAATGTCATATGAACATAGGTCCTATTCCTTTTAGTTACCAAAATACAAGAGGTTAAAGTTCTATAAATAACAAGAAATTTTCAAATTTTTGTAATCAAGATACTTTCGGAAAACAAGAGTTTTATTGAAAAATCATACCCTATTTGTCTTCATTAATTTTATTTATTAATATTAACGAAAACGATTTAGAGAACAAAACATAAAATGACATAATTAAATACACAGAACAACATAACCAAACATGGAATAGGTTAACACAATATGAAATAAGATAACAAATTTTTAAAAAATTACAGCAAGTGTTCAAAATGAGCGCCTTGAACTCGTATGCATGTTAATATTAATAAATAAAATTACTTTTCAATAAAACTCTTGTTTTCCGAAAGTATCTTGATTACAAAAATTTGAAAATTTCGTGTTATTTATAGAACCTCTTGTATTTTGGTAACTAGAAGGAATAGGACCTATGTTCATATGACATTTTTGGCTCAAAATGACCTCAGGAATAAGCTGTTAAAGTTTGTTACACTAGTCCTGAAACACCCTGTATAAAACTAAGTATGTAATTAAAATCTGAAGCACATATGCATGAAATGTGTGGGCGTAGCTGTATATAACCGTCGAGTAACGTGATTCTCGTCTCACTCATGTCTCAGTCTCGTTGGGATCAACCGTGACCAGTTTACAAGTCAGATCTCAAGTTGTGTTGAACCGCTCCGTGTACGCTAATCCCGCAAACTTCTGCAACGTGCTGAACATGTACGACTCGGAGACGGAGACAACTTTCACATCATTCTGTTCAAGAACTTTTCACACACAATTGCGTTGTCAACTCGCATTTATACACCGCACACTTCACTTTAAATCCTACTGTTCATCCTTCAAACATAAAACCTCATTCTCCCATTTCAAAAACATTATTGTATTGTTTCGAGCGAAAAAATGTTTGTAAGTGAATTTGTCAAAATAGTTGGCGGGTTTTTGTTTTCCATTTAGACTAAAAGCATTTTATAAGTTAGTGTGTATGTGTGTATAATATTAGTTTTTCACCCTGTTGACATATTTGAGATTTATAGTACAGTTTCATTCTATTTTTGTGCAAGCTGACCAGATTAAATTCGGATTAAGCACTTTGACCACAATAATATTTTTGGTTGAATATTTACACGAGTTTTTGTTTTTAAACTTTTTAAACACTATTGCTAATATTTATTGTTCATTTAATAGTTGTTTGTATACCTAGGTCGTGATATAACTGTCGAGGCAGACGATATTCTGAGTATGCATTTGTGTACTTTTTTAATACGATAATGACTGAAAGTATGTTTTTTTTTTAATTTATATATCGGACCAACTACTAAGGTCATATGCCGATATGTCCTTTGCATGGTCGCCACGGGCGGGACCCGAACCCACGACCTTATGGTTGTGAGTCAGGCCCTCAACCCGCGCGACCATCACGCGGGACAAAAGTATGTTATTTCAGTAGTTATTTAAAAACAAAATGTAGTAATTTACCAAACAACAAGCATTTATTATACAGGGTGTTTCACAACTCAGAGCAAAAAATTAAAGGGTATATTTTGTACGACGTGCTGATCATGAAACAAAAGATTTTTTTTTTAAATCGCAAAACTATTTTCCATGTTTCCCAGTCCAATTTTTCGTTGCCACTGCCACTGGGTGGATGATTATATTAAAGTTATTAATTAAATAAAATTCTATTATAAATAACTGCTAATAATTGAATTGTGTAATTATTCTTTCGTAGTTGATACCTACTCCATTGTTTAAGTTTAATAGGAAAGCGAATCCAGTGCACTACTACAAAAAATGTTTTAGGTTAACAACCCTTAATTTTTCGAATTTAAAAAAAAATCTTTTTGTTTCATGATCAGCACGTTGTACAGAATATACCCTTTAATTTTTTGCTCTAAGTTGTGAAACACCCTGTATGCTAATATGATGGATTGTAATCGCCCAAAACTGCAATTGCAGATTACGTCATGCATGCCGTTTGACTTCAGAGCACGTTACAAACGTTTCGTTGTATTCAGTAATTGATTCTGATAAAACCGCCCCTATTTCATTCCCAGCTATGAAACTTCGTATACATATGAACAATTACGTGTACTTCAATAAACTATCAACAAAAATGTGAAAAGTTAGTTTAAATGAGGCATTATGGACATACAATTCATGAATTGTTTCTATATTTCTATGTTGTAAATTTAATCTTATTTAAAGTACTAGTTTTCATTTAAATGTCATGTATACATACTTATTTCTGTACTTAAATATTTTAAATACTGATAAAATTATGAAACAGCCTGTATAAACAAAGGGCAAAATAGTGCATACACCTGGTGCTGCAATAGACTACTTTCTGGTCTAGATCCACAAACAACTATTATGATTCTGTCAGAAAGTAAAATTTTATGATACATTTTATCTCTAGTGAAAATAGGATGTTATGCATCAAGGGAGGGAAACAAGCGATTATTCCCGCGAGTGAAGTTCACACAAGGGATAATCGCGCCCTCCCGTGAAGCATATTATACTTTTCGTAACAAGTGCACAAAAATTACTGTCTTATCGGGACAAATGTCAAATATGGGTTGCATAACTAGTTACCTAGGAAACGCCGCAAAAAGCTAATAATCGTAGTCTCTAGGGAGAGAAACATCTCTCTAGGGAGAGAAACATGCTACTTAAGGAGAGAAACATTCTACCTAGGGAGAGAAACATAATGTATCTCTCCCTAGGGGAGAAAAGCAGTGCTTCTCTCTCTAAAATTAGAGAATAAGAACGTGCTTCTTGTGCATGTGTTACGAAAAAATATTTTTTTCTTTAGGAAAGGAAAGTAGAGCCATATCCATGGTAACTGGAAAATAATGGCATGATTTGATATAAGTGACATCCAGACGACTTCCATGAAGAAAATAATCAATCTTAATTAAGTTTTTAATTTACTTTCTGATAGGTTCATGAAAAAAATATATATATACCTCGTGAAGAAAGTATCATTCGTCTTTGTTATATACAAGTTATTATTATATCTTATGAAATAGGGTAGCACCGACCCTAGATACATACACTAATCAGATTCATTAAATAATCAGTCGCATCCTAACACACCATCCTCGCTTTAACCACATTCATAGTTCCTTCCATACAAGCTCATTTATTCATCACACTCAGAAACATTTATCAGGCAACAAACCTTCAATCACATCCATCCATTCAATCCGAATACACCTTTTCATTAATTTTTCATTCAATGTACTTGTCATAAACATCTCAAATAACTCATGCGTACTTCTCTAACAACGAACGTAAAAAATCTGATGTGGACACCACATGACTTCCTTTTGTACGCGTATTAAACTATAGATATTTTTTTAATTGCACATATTTGACATTAAATCTTTTATTTTTTGTTCTAATCCATAGCAAACTTAATTTTTTTTTTAAATAAAAAAATATATAATATATAATATTTAAATTTAGATATCTCGTTTATGCAAAAAGCTAATTTAAAAATTCTTAATGTACTAGACGCATAATTTAATTCTCTAAAACTTTTATTTGCAGCATTTATTTCTAAAATTAAAATAATACCATTTTTTTCAAGGAAAACTGTTAGCAGCTTCATGTAATGTGCCACTTCCGGTTAGTCTATTTTATCCAAAATATATTATGTTATTTCCATTGATATAGTAGTCTTATATACCAAATTTGGAAAGTTTTAAATTATATTTGAATATAGTTTTTCATGCAAATCTATTATAGGCTTCAAGTAAAGTACCACTTCCGGTAGTTGTATAATGACCAAAAAGGGAGGTGCACAACTAGATATTATAACAGTCCTAAATATAAAGTTTCAATTTTCTACGGCTTACCGTTTTTGAGTTATGCGAGATACATACGTACGTACAGACGGCACGACGAAATTAGTTAAAATGGATTCAGGGAGGGCCAAAATACCTATTTCCGTTGAAATCTGAGAACCGAAAATTTTCGCGATTACAATACTTCCTTTACTTCGTACAAGGAAGTAAAAGATAAAAACAAATAGCAAATCAGAATAATTAATTTGAAATTAAGTTTCTGTTGTGCAGAGTAACAACGAAATCAGATTTTATTTTTACTCCTATCGGGATATGAATGGAAAGTCGTTTTACAGTTTAAAAAGAAAGAAATAAAATGTTATTTTAAAAGCTTCACAATATGCTTGTTGATAAATCACACCAAAAACTAACAAATATGATACACAAACACATTTGTCAATAGAGTTGTCATGAAATAAACATTTTTCTGTATTCCGCCCACACAATCAATACTAAAACAACTGCACCACACAATAGTGACAGGCCTACCAATATTAATTAGATTGAAACAACAAACAAACAAACATTTGACTGTCAGTCCATCTATCCCTCCGGGGTTCAATCCCAGGCAACAAGTTACCCAGCCATCGCATACGTTAACATGAACGTAAGAAGCCCTCTTTACTTTTCGGTAGAATAGTAATGAATGCACGGCACTAAAAGCTACCTTAAATTTTAAAATGGTACTAACCGTCTAGTTATTAATAAATTACGATTAGAGAAATCGACCTTCGGAAATACAACGCACACAATTCGCCCCAAAAATTAGCACTGTGAATATGGTTATCTTTTAGATCAAGCTCATTCAAAATTTAACATAAAATAGAAGTTTTATTTCAGCGTACTCCCAAGTGAGCTTCAAATCTGATAAAGCTGAAACTGTATTCCGTGATAAAGTGAAATTTTTGTGCAAAGGTGTTATCATTATGACTACGGTTTATAAGTAAATACGAGCGTACAGGATCGGACTTGACGCTAAATAAAAATAATAATTACTTACTACTTGATGCAACATCTGCGAAAGAAGTTAATTCTTGTCCCGCGTGGTGGCCGCGCGGGTTGAGGGCCTGACTCACGACCATAAGGTCGTGGGTTCGTGTCCCGCCCGTGGCGGCCATACAAAGGACATATCGGCATATGACCTAAGTAGTTGGTCCGATATATAAATTTAAAATAAAAAAATAATTCTTGTCCAGTTCAGGCTAATCTGATTAATAAAATATTACTCGTATTAATCAGTGCTTTTTGATCTTATAAATATAAAGACAAAATTTAAATGTTTCGTACACCCTATTGAAAGGAAAACATAAATAGCTATTTTCTACTTCCGTTAGGAAATAGACGTTTTATTTCATTTATTTGAGTTAGGTAATGAACTGCATTATTTAACTAGTGGAATAATGAGGTAACATAGCAACACAAAAAATTAAGATATCTTGGTAGACAAATTCTGATGTGTTATTTTTTTATTTTGTGAATTTATAACTGTCATTAATATGTCAAAATTTCATAATTTCAAAAACGCTCTTTCGTATTTATTAGAACGTAAGTAGAAAAAATATTGTATGAAACTAGTAAGGAAATAGGTTATTACCTTACTTATGTGTTTACATAACTCGGTTACGCCTCGTTCTGCAAATTTCACATGCATAAGGTAATAACCTTAATTTCCTTACTAGTTTCATAAATAGCTATTTCCAGTACCATTGTTTCCCTAAGTTGTTTACAGGAAATTGTTTCAAATAAAAATTCAATTCATTTTACTTATTTTATTACTGCCAGTATGTCTGAAATTAATTAGATAATTATCTGCCATAATTGACAACGAAAATTGTCACCGATTGTTCAATTTAAAAGGACTTTTTAAAAATGAAATAAATATAATTGATTGAAATATATGTCATACTGTTTAAATGTAACAATAATCAATAAAATTGAAAATAATATAATATAAAACTAAACACTTGGCTGAGTCTCACAAAATTCAGCTTCCAAGTCACCTTATGAGGGCATCGTCAGAGGCTGGCCAGCACAGTTATTAACCATAGACGCGTTTCGCTCTTATTAGAGCTCATCAGTATGGTATAACACACGCCTTCACCTAGAACAAAGTTCACATGAAGGAGCTGTATGACGAAGAACTGTGCCAGCAGAGAATAAGATCCCTAACAAAACAGTAAAATGACATGACAAGTTCTGTCGAACCAGCAATGCCATCTACCGAAAATAGCAACTTAATAATAAAATATAAAACTAAACACTTAGTGTTTAGTTTTATATTTTATTATTAAACTTAGTTTCACCAAGTGAGCATTCAAAGACAATTAATTTTGTCTTTGTTGTTTTTTTAATTTAAGATTAAAAATAATAAATTTGAAATTGTAAATCCGGATCTGTTTCGTTTCAGCTGGTTTGGGAGGCACAATGGCGCGAAGATGTGAAGGGCATGTTAATAATTTATAATTATATCAGTGGCGTGCCTTTTTCGTTCACTTACCCCATTCATACTAATAAAGAAACATCTTTTGTTTTCCGGTAACAAATTGACTACAAATTACTATTAGCTTTGCATTAGCCCAGCTAGTAATTTATAATAATTAATATAATACAAAAAGCAGTAATCAAACCTGTCATGTTTATGTTCCTTTATAATGGGAACTTTGTTAAATTTATGTCCATAGTGATATGCTATTACTTTACGAAGCTAATTTCTAATTTTAGATAAGAGTTGGATTATATTCATGTTGAGCTTGTACCTGTACGAGATTAATTAATAATTAACAATGTAAAACAGGCATTAGTCGGCGATCTAATCGCTCGACAACAATATCTAACTGATTTATCATTCAGTTTTTGTGGAAATGATTCGATATTCTACGCAGCGAACGCTTCAGAGAAAACCAGCGACCAGCTACCAAAGTAAATGTACTAGAAAATGCACAACTGCATTTTGTCTCTCTAGGAAATATCGTCGGATTGTTTAATATTTATTTGTTCTATATTCACTTTAAGTATTCTACGCAAATCGCAGAATTTTTTTGTACATTTTAGCATGTTATTGTATTATAGATGTATATTTTCACATTAAAACTACCCCTGTGGCTCCTCCTCTACTAACGTCTTTAGTGTCCATGATTTAACGGCTGGGAACCGGAATTTTCCCGAAGAAATATATCACTTACCGAGATCTGCTACGACAGTATGCCACACCCAGAAATGAATAAAAAGCGAGATGATACATTTATTTATTTATTTTATTTGTATATTTTCTATAATTAATACTTTAAAAGATATGACAATATTATTAATATATGTAACAAGTTTTATAAAACAAGTCATATACTGTACTTTTTCTACGACCGCACCAGAAAATTGTAAAGTTAATTATTTGACAAGTTAATTACAGTAATAATAACAGGTGTACGAAACTAACTTCAGCCCGTTGCTTAATACGTCCGTTGTTATCTTCACGCCGTGACTAAAACGTTCAAAGCCCCAGTTTGTCAACATGTGATTCAGATGTTATTTAGCGCATAGAAACCAATATGTAAATAGTTATTTTTATATTAAGTGTGCGAAATGAATGTTTTTTTTTGGTTGTGCGCTAGAATCTAACTTTTAATCGACACAAAAAAATAAAAATTTCGCGCCCGAAATACAAACAAACTTTTTTCTACAACTACTGCAAGAATTATTGATTTATTCAAGTATATTGAAAGAAATAAATAAATGATAAGAATTTGGTATTATTGATATGTTGTAACCAGGGTTCGTAAATATCATGATATTTATAATAAATATCAAAATATCTGATATATAGGATATATATCAGATAAATATCACTTTTTGGATATTTATTTTTTAATTTTAGTTTTTGTACACATTTAGAAAAACTGAAAAATTCGAAAAATTTCACTTCTCCGGAGGCTATATCTCAAAAACTAAACAAGATATGGAAATGCGCTCAACGGCGTTGAATTCCCCGTGTCCGAATTGACTTATAAGCAAATTTTCATACAATTTTATGCAATTTAATATTTTTAATTATTTCCTAAGGTATACCCCTTTGTTTTTTTCAGATTTTAATTCAATTTTCCCAAAAATCCTTAATCATAGGATTATTAAAACGAAAATTTACATACATATGTATTTTGACCCACTGAATCCAGTGGTGCAATCTTCAAATGCATATGACTTCTGGTTTTCGAGAAAATGTTAAAAAACCGCTTTTTGCGATTTTTTTTTGGCGGAAAATAATAATAAAAATCGCTGAAACTATGTTTATAAGTTAACTGAAGCACGAGAAAATTAATGCCGTTGAGCGCGTTTTCATATCACATTTAGTTTTCGAGATATAGCCTCGGAAAAGTAGAAAAACTGAAAAATACGAAAAATTTCACTTCTCCGGAGGCTATATCACAAAAACTATTTGATATTTTTATATAATGGATATATATCATTGCAAAAATATGACGATATATATCAAAATAAATATCATGATATATATCGATCGATATATATCTTCAAACCCTGGTTGTAACCAATAGAATATTTTGCACACTAGGATGCCAAATAGTGCGCAAAATATGCGTTGTCATGGTAATGTAAATGATGAAAAATCATGTACTTCGCGCACTGAGTTTTATAAAAAATAAATTAATTTACTTCCAAAGTAATAAAAAAATTATTTATTCAAATGACAGCAATATTATATATTATACTATAAAATAAAATTAATTATAATTTGTTAATTGAAATACAAGTTGTAGAATTCGTTGTTATCCATCTTGGGAAAACTTTCATAAGAAAGTAGGTCTTAGGATCAAAATTATTAAAGTATATTTGTATTTACAAACAAATATATGTATCAAAGAAATTTTACTTTAATAATTTTAATCCTAATACCTCTTTTCTCAATAAATTAATTGAAATACATTTAATATGGAGATAAATGTATTCTCTCATCAGAAAATAATATTTTCCTTGAATTTGCCTCGTGCTTGAATTTTACACATTATGAAAAAGACATGCACTTCGTTCCCTTGGTGTATAATATACTAGATAAGTAATCTATCACTTTATGTTAGTGTGAATAAACAGTTCCTAAGATGGATAAAAATCTGGTATTATGTTAAATAGCATTAAGAGTTTGTTTTCGTTCGCTAATCCTAGCATATATGCAAATAAGTGAGTGTTTTTGAGCGTCGGATTATACTCTGATAAAGCGAAAGGAACTAGGATTAAAGTGGCAACTTTAATGATTAACTGTGACGTCCTAATGATGTTAAGATTAATTATGCTGGACAATGCAGAACAACAATTCTCTCCTTCTTTGTCTCTTGCATGCAACTGGAACGTTAAACGTTTTTTAAAATTTAAACAATACAGACGTCAGCTAATTTATCTTGATGGACAAAAACTGCAAGAGTCCGGAGTCTGGAACCCGGAATGAGACTCCGGAGGGCAATGCGACTTGAAGATAACGCGGACGATGCTTATCAGCGGACGGGACCAGTTTAACGCCCAAATTGATTGGACACTTGCGAGAGGTACGCGACTCGCCATTATCGTAATGCAGGCCCGTCTCAAGGAACTAAAAACTCATTTCAAACATTTTTTGTGCAGTCAGAATCTGTCTAATCAGATTTTAGTAATTCGATAAATTAATTATATTCATACAGCACACTTAAACAAGTAAATATATCATCAAGTCTTTTATCCATTACTAAATGTGTGGCACTCTATCGTAACAGATCACGGTATGTGAAGAGCTGCAAATATTTAATATACATTATTTTTACTTCCTTGTACGAAGTAAAGGAAGTATTGTAATCGCGAAAATTTTCGGTTCTCAGATTTCAACGGAAATAGGTATTTTGGCCCTCCCTAAATCCATTTTGACTAATTTCGTCATGCTGTCTGTACGTACGTATGTATCTCGCATAACTCAAAAACGGTAAGCCGTAGAAAATTGAAACTTTATATTTAGGACTGTTATAACATCTAGTTGTGCACCTCCCTTTTTGGTCATTATACAACTACCGGAAGTAGTACTTTACTTGAAGCCTATAATAGATTTTCATGAAAAACTATATTCAAATATAATTTAAAACTTTCCAAATTTGGTATATAAGACTACTATATCAATGGAAATAACATAATAGATTTTGGTTAAAATAGACTAACCGGAAGTGGCACATTACATGAAGCTGCTAACAGTTTTCCTTGAAAAAATGGTGTTATTTTAATTTTAGAAATGAATGCTGCAAATAAAAGTTTTAGAGAATTAAATTCTGCGTCTATCACATTAAGAATTTTTAAATTAGCTTTTTGCATAAACGAGATATCTACATTTAAATATTATATATTTTTTTATTTAAAAAGAAAATTAAGTTTGCTATGGATTAGAACAAAAAATAAAAGATTTAATGTCAAATATGTGCAATTAAAAAAATATCTATAGTTTAATACGCGTACAAGGAAGTCATGTGGTGTCCACATCAGATTTTTTAATTAATACTTTACGATAAAATGGTTGTTAAATACTGCCTTTGGTTAGGTTTATACAAATCAGTGAAGGAATGAAGATCAGGAAATCGTACCAGTAGTAATCAAACCTTTGACTAAGATAATCTTATAGTTTATTTAATTTTCTTTCTAAAATAATTGATAGCAAATGCATATTTTTAATTATTTGACATGAAAGTTATTTCAACTTCATTTATATATTTTTCTAAATGATAAAGTAGATCATATATGTGGTTACAATTATATGTGATACCTACACATTTTTACACAAATTAAAAAAAAAATTGTTACAGTTTAATGAATATAAATTAAGACTTTCTAGATCTGTACATTGTTTTCATTTTAAAAGAAGTTTCATAAAACAAATTGTATTTTACCTTTAGCTTGTAATAAATTCTTTGAATCTTCCAATACAGATTTTTTTTTAAATTTCTAAGACCGGATGTATTCATCGACTGTTAATAAAATTGATAAACCAGTCATGTGTAGCATCCCTTCAATGTCTTCCCCAGACCAATTTTTAGAACGACTGGTCTCCAGGTTTCCCATAAATTAATCAAGATAGCAATGATATTAGCAAGATCATTTTCCATGTAAATCGCTCATGGTTCAGTTTTCTTTTACTTTTTGCCCGGAGATAATATCTAACAGATAACCAGACTAAATACAGTCAATCTATTATCATAATGAATATCCAAGAGCGAAAAAAAAACAACAATAAAAATCTAATAGACTTTGTCAGTTGTCAGCCGAAATCGAATCAATAAAATAATCGAGTTGAGCGTCCGCCGCGCTGCGCCACGCCGCCACACCGGCCGTCGTCCGCCGCTAACGCAATTTCATATCTAATAAGCCACAATGAAAAGCTGCGCGCTTTCCTCGGTTAATAAACACGTTATAGTAATTCCATTAGCGCGAATCAATCGATCATTGTGTCACCCGCTGAGATACATCGACAGCTGTTGTATAAATATTCCGTTCTTCCGAAACGATTCCGCCAAATGTCGATGAACAAACAATGGGGTGACGAGTGCAGGACCGAACTCAAACCAGAAAGGAATCTGTCACAACATATTCCTGACATGTCGCCAGTCAAAACAGATTTAAAATGTTTGGATGGCCGTTGAAATGATTTGGGCTTGTAAAATTTATGTTGAATGAATGATTGGTGAAAGATTGCTTGAATGATTTAGGAATAAATGGATGGATATGATGGAAGGTTTGTTGTGTGAATGAAAGTTCAGACGAGTTTGAATGAATGTCTTTGGGGCCATGATTTGACGGCTGGTAATCGCACTTCACGCGAAGAAATATATCACTTATCGAAATTTGCTACGGTACAGTGTTACATCCAGTAATAAGTAAAAGACGTGGTAATATATTTATTTATTTTTTATTTTAAATAATATCAAAGGTTGTTGCGACTTCGTCGCTTTCAGCTCGCCCGTAAAAATTCATTTACTGTGCTGGCCACGTAAATAACTATCATAATACCATTTTAAAACAATTGAAAAAGAATTTAATTTATTGCTATTGGAGACGATCGGAAAACTTAAATAAATGCTTGTTACCAGCCGTCAAATCACGGCACTCACAGATGTTAATGCGGGGGAGTCCCGGGAGTAATTTTATTCTAGTGAAAATACTGCAATAATAGAATTTGCATTTGATAGATGTAAAATAAAGTTCGCTCCGGCCCTGGTCGAAGGTGAAACCAAAAGAGGGTAAGTCGTCGTTCCCTTGCGGATTGTACTCGTATAATCGGAGAATAAAGACATGCACAACACACTGTGTTCACATTGTTTCAATTTCGTTTACTTATCGGAGTAAATTTGACTTTTTATCGATTTGGTTATTGGTTGGTTACTTTACTTTACTTTATTCCGGTTATTTATCGACTGGAGTGTTTCCTGTTTCGTGCTCTTCCAATGAATGCAAGAACAAAGAACTCCAGACATGTTCCTTTGTTCTAGAACAATAAACTTTTCATAATTTGTTGTTGTGTGAATGACGAGTTTCACACTTTTATTCAATTATACAATAAGGAAAATTATTCGCGGCAGATATAACACAAAGAATTGCTTCGTGGAAATTTACTTACATCAAGACAATTATTCAAGCTATTATTTCATCTTTTAATATTATTTTGTTCCGATCATTTTTAACTCTAACATAAATATTGTTTTAATAGGAATACCATGTGTTCATATTATTTTGGATTTTTTCCTTCTATTTATTTGAATAAGTCAATAATTATTGTTTTTTTTATAGTTGTAGGAATAATGTTGTTTGTATTTCGTGGACGAAATTCTTCTGTTTGATGCATTCGAATGACTTTTTTGTCTCGTCGTTTTTCATTTCGCGCACTTAATACAAAAATAAGTCCCAATTACACTGTAATTAAATTTTTGTAACCTACATGTAATTCTTCTTTGATAATGCTTTAAATTTAAGATCAATACGTCGCCGTTTTTCAATTGTTTTAAATTCAAAGTAATGTAACCAACGAAACATATTGAGGTTTTATTTAAGAAAAAAAAAACTGATAAAAGTGAGTTTTGGAAGTATATTTTTGAGTGACTATGATTAAACCATTAGTAAGAAATGATCTGCAATCAAGTATAGGAAACTGGTGTAAACGTAGCTTAACAGTAATGGCAATAGAAGTGTGTCTTGAATGATTTTTAATGCATTAACGATACTAAGTAGTGTGCAGTGCATTTGGTTTATTACATTTTAATGGGCATTTAGTAATGTGTTCGTCGTGGTAGACTTAACAATTTCATTTGCTTTGGTGCAGTCGCCATTCAGTCACCGAGGGGTGGAAGACTGAAGGGTAGTTAGAGTAGAAAGCTATTTTCCATCTCGGATGAAATTTCCGAATATATAGTCATTGGGAATATTAAAGAGGTTCTTCTTTTCAATAAGTTTCTTTCAGAGAGTTGTCTTATAATTTGTGAAAAGTAAACGCGGGATAAAAGCGTAAAATAAACTTTATTCTTTGAAATAAAACTTTATCCTGAAATGAATAACATAAGAGCATTATGAATAAAATGTCTCTTCTGTGAATTCAGCAATGATTAGTTAGTTGCGAGTTGGCGTTCTTTCTTTCAAGTGAGACAGTTGACTGTTTGAAGGGTGTAATATACTCGTATAACCTGTGCTGGCTGGAATTTCCTTCTTAATGCACTTTCGAGTTAAACTGGAGAGTTAGACATGCAAATGAAGCGCTTTAACTCGCTTTAATAACAATCATACTCCTATACGTGCTTGTTTTTCAAATTAACCAATCCGATTATTTACTTCTTTGTTCTTTTCTGTGCCTTGATTGCACAATAAAAACAACCATTCTAACTTTCTCGATTATTGTAGCAAATCCACCGTTGTTTTACTATTTTACCATTATTGCATCGCTACTACGTTTAGAGAGAACCAAAGGAAATTGCAAATCTTGACTGTTTTCTTTCTCATACACAACAAATATATTTTATACAAGCTACTTATACAGGGTGTTTCACAATTTACACCACTTATTTTAACCCCCCATATTTACTGATTGTAAAACAAAAAGAATTTTGTCAAAATTCGCAAAATTAATTGCACTTTACATAAAGGAAATATGTTTAGTATCACTGGTTTGAGAGTGATTTCTAATATATTAATATAAACTAATTAATAGTATATTATACAATGACGCTATAATGGATGCTCTTATTCCCGAGGATGAAGTTTGCAACCCGAGCGAGCGGAGCGAGCAAGGGTTGTAATTATCCGAGGTAATAATAGCCATTATAGCGAGTTGTATACTATACTTTATATACGACTAACATATACGACTAATTTAATAAAAATTTATCAATCTTTATATTATTTATTATCTATTAATTTTACATCTATTTACCTAATAAATTTACATCTAATTGAAATGAGTAAATGGAGTAAAAAGACCATAATGAAGATGATTTGTATTTTTCACCTAATTCAGTAAAATATGCCAACAATACATTTTCTGAATACGAATTTGTCTTCATTTTAATACGCCAGTCCATAAAACTTTGGTACGCTTTGTCATAGAAATTTTTAGACTTTTGCGGTAATAAACCATATGTAGTAGCATCAGCGATTTTCGTTATTTCTGGTGATGTAGAAGATATACTGTCTTCTGTAATACTGTCCAATTTTTCAATTACAGTTAAACACAATAATTTAACACAATTTGCAAGACCGTTTTTGACAACTTCTCAACGATGATTTCGTTTTGTTTGTTTCCGATTCGTTAACAACAGTGAACTTAGCAACAAGCACGTTTAATTTAAATATGAGTCGCTATGGCAACACTGTTCCGATGGCACAATAAAACAATGATCCATGTTTTAAGCATTTTGATTGGTTCTCGAGCGGGAATAATGACCATTATTCCCGACTCATTATTCCCGGCGGGATTAATATATAGCATTATATAGCAAAAAACGCATATATAATGATAATATTATTAGTTAGTCGTATATAAAAGTTATTATTTGCAGCATCTGAAATATTTTCTATATTATCTTGAACTGTAAGCAAATCGCTTTCAAATTCGTCGTTGAGTATTAAATCCATTATTTCAAATTATTTATTGCTAGAATTTACGAAACTATTGATACTGACACTAGTTGTTTGTACATCATAACGATCACAAACACCATGACAACATCTAGCTATAAATTGCCCTACCGTCAACAACCTTTGATTACAAAATGTAATGTATCTTTTTATAAAACTAATAAAAAATTATTAAAAAACGCTGTGGAGGTGAAAATAAAACTTATTACTTGGCATGTTTGCAATTAATCTTTACTGGGCTCACTGCTTTAGCTATTTTACTATTATTGCATCGCAACTATATAGAAAGAGAACCAAAGGAAATTGCAAATCTAGACTCTTTCCTTTCTCATACACAACAAATACATTTTATACAATCTACTTACAGGGTGTTTCACAACTTATGGCATTTATTTTAACTCCACATAGTACTTAAGGTACTGATTATGGAACAAAAATATATTTTTTTTTAAATTCGCAAAATTGATTGCATTTTACATGAAGCAAACATTTTTAGTGCTACTGGTTAAGAAGTTCATTCTAACATATTAATAATTAAATTATAATTATAACACTATTAATAGCCATTTATCTGATATTGTTTATTGAAGAATTGGAATATTGTAGTGTTTATAATTATAATTTAATTATTAATATATTTGAAATAACTCTCAAACCAGTAGCACTAAAAATGTTTATTTTATCTAAAGTGCAATTAATTTTGCGAATGTTAACTAATTTATCTTTTGTAAAATTTAATTTTACATAAACAAACTAAAAAATAATAACAAATAATTGTCCCGCGTGATGGTCGCGCGGGTTGAGGGCCTGACTCACAACCATAAGGTCGTGGGTTCGGGTCCCGCCCGTGGCGACCATACAAAGGACATATCGGCATATGACCTTAGTAGTTGGTCCGATATATAAATTTAAAAAAAAATAACAAATAAAAATTGATAAACTAAGTAAAAGAAGCAAGCAATTATTATTAAAAGTTTGACAGTAATTAATCAAATTATTTAAACGAGTGAATAAATAGCATGCTTTAAAATTAAAAATTAAAAACTAAGAAATAGAAAAAACAACTTATTCCCCAAATTTTCTTTCGAATTTTCGCTCATATCTGGAAAACAGCTGATACCATCTAGTTGACTTTCTCTCAATCGACTTCTTAGGTTAAATTACATTGTCCTAAATTACTCACATCCCTATATTGTAAAGAACTAAATTTTCATGAAATTTTTCTCTAATTTTCTTTTACAATGATATACAAAACCTGCCTTGATCGTTTTCAGGGGCGAAAAAATACATTAGAATATGAAGCACCGAAATCTTTAGAGTCAATTTCGAGATAGTACAAACATATAGACAAGAATTGCTTGTATTAGAATATATGACAAATAATGGCTATTAATTATAATTGCTAATTATAATTAGTAATTGAATAACTGGGCACGTTATTTTATAGAAAAATCCGAACGGTTTGGACACAGTTGAATTTGAATTAAATTGAGGGTTTGAATTTCTAGCTTGTACGACCAACTATAATAAAGCAATAGGTTTAGAAATTAATTCCAATTACAGTACAGGATACACACAGCTCAAATATAATTGTATATTTAGTCGAATTCACTAAGATCTGATGTCGCTAGCTCTATCTCGTGCTTGTGCAGTGCTAGCACGATGCAACAACTAGATAATGAAGTAAGTGTTATAAAGTAAAAGAACAAGGTTCGAATTTAAATGTAACATTAAAGAGTAATCTAAATGGACAGAGTTTAGAATTCGAAGGAAAATAATTCCCGAGTTCGAGGCATTAAAATGCTGGCTAATCTTTATGTTCCCGTGGTTTAAGTGGCCGTTAAAAACAATTATTTCCTATTAGTCCAATTACGAAGCCAGGGGTTGGCGTACACTCGCATTCAAAAGCAACGCTTGTCGCTATATCACGTTTACTTTGCTACCGAGATTATTTTATTTTTATTTGACTTTTTTCCGATATTCTAAACTGGTTTCTGTATTAAACAGACCTGATTTGGATTTTAAATATGCAAAATACAGGACAGGATTTAGTTGAAATTATAGTGAAAGTTTTCTGAAAATGAAGAGAGCTAAATATAGACATATTTAGAGGAATGGCGGTGTGGTGAAGGCAATATACAAAAAGCAATTTTTCAACGCCCTACGTTAATTATCGCAGGGGGCCACACCCTGATCTGTTCATCATAACCATCGAATTTATGTTTTGATGTCCAGCTGTTTGATTTTACTGAAATATCTCACTTGGGATTTGTTTATCTTTGACACGATGTTTTAAATTAATTAAAGTGACTTGATATGTACAAATTAGGGTGCAGGCGAGATATAATACGTGTCATTTATTCAATATGACGATTTTTTTATTTTCTGTACTACACGCTGTACAACAGGAAATGTAATATTTGAACCCGTGAACTTTCGTTACATCGTCGTATAGGTTTCACTACAATTTTTGTTATGAAGTTTCATGTAATTGAAAATGATCTATAAATTTAGAATGTGTTAAAAGCAGGGTTGGTAAATATCATGATATTTATAATAAATATCAAAATATCTGATATATAGGATATATATCAGATAAATATCACTTTTTGGATATTTATTTTTTTATTTTAGTTTTTGTACACATTTAGAAAAACTGAAAAATTCTAAAAATTTCACTTTTCCGGAGGCTATATCTCAAAAACTAAAAAAGATATGGAAATGCGCTCAACGGCGTTGAATTCCCCGTGTCCGAGTTGACTTATAAGCAAATTTCATACAATTTTATGCAATTTAATATTTTTAATTATTTCCTAAGGGGTACCCCTTTGGTTTTTTCAGATTTTAATTCAATTTTACCAAAAATCCTTAATCGTAGGATTATTAAAACGAAAATTTACATACAGATGTATTTTGACCCACTGAATCCAGTGGTGCAATCTACAAATGCATATGATTTCTGGTTTTCGAGAAAATGTTAAAAAACCGCTTTTTGCGATTTTTTGGCGGAAAATTGAAAAAAAATAAAAATCGCTGAAACTATGTTTATAAGTTAACTGAAGCACGAGAAAATTAATGCCGTTGAGCGCGTTTTCATATCACATTTAGTTTTCGAGATATAGCCTCGGAAAAGTAGAAAAACTGAAAAATTCGAATAATTTCACTTTTAAGGAGGTTATATCTCAAAAACTAAACAAGATATGGAAATGCGCTCAACGGCGTTGAATTCCCCGTGTCCGAATTAACTTGTAAGCAAATTTTCATACAATTTTATGCAATTTAATATTTTTAATTATTTCCTAAGGGGTACCCCTTTGGTTTTTTCAGATTTTAATTCAATTTTACCAAAAATCCTTAATCGTAGGATTATTAAAACGAAAATTTACATACATATGTATTTTGACCCACTGAATCCAGTGGTGCAATCTACAAATGCATATGATTTCTGGTTTTCGAGAAAATGTTAAAAAACCGCTTTTTGCGATTTTTTGGCGGAAAATTGAAAAAAAATAAAAATCGCTGAAACTATGTTTATAAGTTAACTGAAGCACGAGAAAATTAATGCCGTTGAGCGCGTTTTCATATCACATTTAGTTTTCGAGATATAGCCTCGGAAAAGTAGAAAAACTGAAAAATTCGAATAATTTCACTTTTAAGGAGGTTATATCTCAAAAACTAAACAAGATATGGAAATGCGCTCAACGGCGTTGAATTCCCCGTGTCCGAATTAACTTGTAAGCAAATTTTCATACAATTTTATGCAATTTAATATTTTTAATTATTTCCTAAGGGGTACCCCTTTGGTTTTTTCAGATTTTAATTCAATTTTACCAAAAATCCTTAATCGTAGGATTATTAAAACGAAAATTTACATACATATGTATTTTGACCCACTGAATCCAGTGGTGCAATCTACAAATGCATATGATTTCTGGTTTTCGAGAAAATGTTAAAAAACCGCTTTTTGCGATTTTTTGGCGGAAAATTGAAAAAAAATAAAAATCGCTGAAACTATGTTTATAAGTTAACTGAAGCACGAGAAAATTAATGCCGTTGACCGCGTTTTCATATCACATTTAGTTTTCGAGATATAGCCTCGGAAAAGTAGAAAAACTGAAAAATTCGAATAATTTCACTTTTAAGGAGGTTATATCTCAAAAACTAAACAAGATATGGAAATGCGCTCAACGGCGTTGAATTCCCCGTGTCCGAATTAACTTGTAAGCAAATTTTCATACAATTTTATGCAATTTAATATTTTTAATTATTTCCTAAGGGGTACCCCTTTGGTTTTTTCAGATTTTAATTCAATTTTACCAAAAATCCTTAATCGTAGGATTATTAAAACGAAAATTTACATACATATGTATTTTGACCCACTGAATCCAGTGGTGCAATCTACAAATGCATATGATTTCTGGTTTTCGAGAAAATGTTAAAAAATCGCTTTTTGCGATTTTTTGGCGGAAAATTGAAAAAAAATAAAAATCGCTGAAACTATGTTTATAAGTTAACTGAAGCACGAGAAAATTAATGCCGTTGACCGCGTTTTCATATCACATTTAGTTTTCGAGATATAGCCTCGGAAAAGTAGAAAAACTGAAAAATTCGAAAAACTTCACTTCTCCGGAGGCTATATCTCAAAAACTATTTGATATTTTTATATAATGGATATATATCATTGCAAAAATATGACGATATATATCAAAATAAATATCATGATATATATCTTCGAACCCTGGTTAAAAGATATTTATTAAGTAGTTAAAATTAAATTAAGTTAAGTTAAAATAGTTTTAAAGTTAAATTTATGACAGAAAAATTCGGATGACGCCTGGATTCGAACCAGGGACCCTTCGCTTGCCGGGCAGAGATGCTAACCGCTACACCACGTCACCTGTGTCCGACGTATGGCATCAACCGAATTCTTCTGTCATAGTGTCTAACGTAGCATCGATCCCAAAGACTCCTATATCTATGATAGGCATTGACAACGGGTTTCGTCTACAGGAGGGTCCCTGGTTCGAATCCAGGCGTCATCCGAATTTTTCTGTCATAAATTTAACTTTAAAATTATCTTCATTACTGTACGTTCAGTCGAAGTCATATGTTAAAATAGTTATTTTTATATTAAGAGCGTAAAGTGATTCTTTGTTACTCGAACACGGAATAGTGCAAGAGGAACAAAGACACTTTACGCTCGTGATACACACATAATTTTTTCTACGATTACATCTTAAAATTATTAAAAAACGTATAGGTGTAGAAAATAAATTCGTTCTGACAACTGTCAATATGACAGGTTTCTATTTTGGTTGTATCCCTGGTAACTATTGGAATAAACGTGCATTTAATATCGACAAAGATATTTTTCGATTGTTTCACAGAAAATGTCAACTTTACGATGACAAATGAGAGCGTAATTGTCAACTTTTCATAGCAGTTTTAGTGGCGTCTCCAGTTTTTGACTTGACACATTTTGAATTAAAAGTTTGTCAATTTTATTTTAACATGTTATATTTAGTAACTAAATTTTATTTTGTTTTGCTATCTATAGTCCTGAATTATTAATAAAAATTAGAAAAGTCTAGAAATCCTTTTCAACTTAAATTATGGCTTAAACAAAATAAAACTTTTTCAAGTATAAAAATTGTTATCAAGTGCCAGAAGGGCCAAAACAATGCTGGCGGTTTGGATTTGGCTCGCAGGCCGGCTTTCTCCATCCTGTATTCTGTAGAAATATTCTATTTTGATTTAGTGTGTGTGTTTGTGCCATTTCCCCAGTGCCTAAATATAACGCCAGTAGTTATGGCAGATATTGTAATAAATATGAAATAATATAGGCAATATTATGTTTTCAATTTGATACACATCAGTTGCATTTTAATTACTACTTCCGATATTTACAAAATTAATAACGCAACATTTAATTAGCTAATTTGCTATTTGTCCTGCCTATAATCAAATACAGAGAAACATTATGAAAATTTTGCAAAATATAATTATTATTTGCTGCCGGGGTGGCGGCCTGTTTCCAGTGAAACACTAACAGTCAATTACAATTTCAAACAATACCAAATATACAACTAAATTATACCCGCCTAAAACCCGGTTCGAAATTCGAGTAATGCACAGGTACAGCGTGATTCGCGCGTCTGGATGTAGATGATACAAATACAATAACCGAAATGTACGAATTTAATAGTCGATATGGATCCGTGTAACTCTTGAAAAACTATCACAACGATAGAAAAAAAACCAAACGGGAAATTCAGTCGAATGTAATCTCACTGTGCGATCGCGAAATATTTTTTTTTGTCTGTTTCGTCAATTGTACACGCATTACAATTGTTTATGTTCGCGTGTACTACATTCGCATATTTTAAATTTTATCGTAGCTACCAGAATAAAATATCAAATTGCCAAAATATTTTGTAAACTATTTTCATTACAACTCATAATAGTTACATTTACTCGTACGTTTAGAATTGACAAGTTAGACAAACTAATGTTCATCAAAAAAATTCAAACAAATATCAACTGTCAAATGCAGATATATATTGTAAATATGTTTTATAACAAATAAAATAAAATAAATATTTACATCACATATACAGGTGGTCCATCGCTCTGTATTTTTTGTATTCGATTATTTAAAATATTAAAAAATATAAAATAAACACTTGGCTATGTTTCACAAAATTCAGCCTCCAAGTCACCTTATGAGGGCATCGTCAGAGGCTGGCCAGCACAGTTAGTAACCATAGACGCGTTTCGCTCTTATTAAAGCTCATCAGTATGGTATAACTCACTTCTTCACCTAGAACAAACTTCACGTGAAGAAGCTGGTGACGAAGAACTGTGCCAGCAGAGAATAAGATCTCTAACAAACAGGTAAGATAACATGAGAAGTTCTGTGGAACTGGTCATGCCATCTACCGAAAAAAAGGAGAAGCTACGCAATAGCAATTTAAATAACAACAAAGACAAAATTAATTGTCATCCAACACTTGGTTAATAAAAAATATAAAATAAACACTTGGCTGGTTTTTATTAAACCTAGTTTCACCAAGTGTTGGATGACAATTAATTTTGTCTTTGTTATTTAAAATATTACCGAAATTTTTTTCAATTTTTTTTATAAATTAAAATGTTCACAAGTTTTTGTTTACCGGGTATTCCATATGCATCCTTTTTTAAATGGAACACCCAATATATTTTTTTACGATTGCTATGAAAAGTAGACAATTACGCTCTCATTTGTCATCGTAAAGTTGACGTTTTCTGTGGAACAATCGAAAAATATCTTTTTTGCGTGTCTCCAATGGCAACGCGCGAAAAAGACGTTAAATGCGCGCGTTTCCAATGGCAACGTACGAAAAAGATATTAAATAAGTGCTTATTTCAATAGTTACCAGGGATACAAACAAAACAGAAACTTGTCATATTGACATTTGATAGAACGAATTTATTTTCAGTACGCATACGTTTTTTAATAATTTAAAGATGCAATCGTAGAAAAAATTATGTGTGCATCACGAGCGTAAAGTGTCTTTGTTCCTTTTACACTATTGCAGCTCTCGCCTTCGGTTCGCGCTGCAATTACCGTGTTCGAGTAACAAAGAATCACTTTACGCTCTTAATACACAAATAACTATTTACAAAATTTTAAAGATTTTTTTAACACTACTTATGAAAACGACTTTTCTCTCATTCAATTTAGTGGTAGTAATATTGTAATACATCCCTACATCAATAAGTTAATTACAAATAGTTGTAGCATAATGGTAGCACAGCTAGTATACAAGCTACAGTTCGCGATTCAAACATATAACTAAAAGTAGTATTGCGTCCGAGTTAATCGAATTTCATTGCATGTTTCCCAGCTATAATTGTGATAAATTTCTTCCTAAATATCCTGAGTCCTACCCTGATGAGTGCGTTCACGAACGGCACTGGTGACAGTGATGAACCGGGACCAGCGAACCAGCGGACCAGCGGGACTTATCGTAGAACCACGGGCCGGCCTCTCATAAAAAACAAGATTGTTCGGGAAGGCACGAGGGGCAAGAGAGGACGAAGAGGAAACTAACTCAAGACACACACTCACGCACAGATACACGCACACGTGCACGCACTGGGAATGGGCAGTGTTTTAAATATCCATTAAATGGGCCGGTCCAGCTGGTTCAGTTGGAGACCTGATAAGAAGATGAGACGACGACCCTCGCGATCCTCAGCCAGCTTAGATTATTAAATCCTGAGGACGTAAAACCCGCACACAATTCTTAAAAACTGCTCCGGTTCCAAATTAGTGAAAATAAAACCAAGAGAGAAATTGTTATGTGAGCGTAATGGCATTTCTACACCGAACAATAGATTTTATTGCAAGAGAAGTTGTTCTGATAGCTTTGTACTACTTATAAATGTTAAATTACTCACGCTCATAATATCATAAAATACGACTAGGTTTTTTATACTCCCGTTGTTAAAATAATACCGAAAACAACATTTTTTGTTTTAAAATATGAAAACTAAAAGTGTTTCTGTAACCGAAAACATAACTGAATCAATATTATTTCGGTTCTCAAGGCGTATATTTAAACTGGAATAAAAAACGTACTGAGCTGAAAATAGCAAGAATACAAAGAAGAATATGTAATTAATTTTCATATTTTTATAAAATTTCAGTATTTACATTGCAAATAAGTTGCTTTAAAAATATACAGTAATTGTACAGTGCATGTATAGTATGTTATGCATCAAGGGAGGGAAACAAGCGATTATTCCCGCTTGTGAAGTTGGCAAAGCGAGGGCCGAAGGCTCGAGTTGAAGTCGAGGTTTGCAAACTTCACACAAGAGATAATCGCGCCCTCCCGTGAAGCATATTATACTTTTCGTAACAAGTGCACAAAAATTACTGTCTTATCGGGACAAATGTCAAATATAGGTTGCGTAACTAGTTATCTAGGAAACGCTGCAAACAGCTAATAATCGTAGTCTCTAGGAAGAGAAACATCTCTCTAGGGAGAGAAACATGCTACTTAGGGAGAGAAACATAATGTGTGAAAAGCAGTGAATAACAACGTGTGTCTTGTGCATGTGTTGCGGAAAATTATATTATCTGTTTGATATCGGAAAAATGTATTTATTTTGAACCGAAACCGTAACAAAATCGAAATTTATAATTTTAATAAACCGAAACTAAAATTGAAACCTATATAATATTTTCAAGAAAACGTAACCGATAAACAAAACCGAAATTTCACTATCGCAACTAAATTGAGTGAGGAATTATTATTTTTCTACAACCATTAAAAAAGTAGGCGTTTTTGAACTTATTTTTATTATGAAAGTAGCAGATTTTTGTACTAGTGCAAAAAATGTGAATTATTTCTGCACTAGTGCAGAAAAGTAATTTAATATAAATAAACTCTATACAGTACACTTTCTTGAGTTTATTTGTCATTGTCAGTTGTCATGGATACATTAAACCAGGTATCTTTCTAAAGTTTCTAAATTAATAAAATTTCAGAGATGTTACAATTACTGAAATTTGTTTTATTATTTTTATCAAAATTTGGTTTATGGTTGTAGAAAAAAAGTGTACGCAACTCGTGCAGAAAGGGATGTTTTTGAACTCACGGTCTTGCAGCACCCATCTTTCTGCACTTGATACGTAAGTAACTATTTCGTAACCAGTGCACAAAAATTACTGTCTTATCGGAACAAATGTCAAATATAGGTTGCGTAACTAGTTACCTAGGAAACGCCCCAAACAGCTAATAATCGTAGTCTCTAGGAAGAGAAACATCTCTCTAGGGAGAGAAACATGCTACTTAGGGATAGAAACATAATGTTTCTCTCCCTAGGGGAGAAAAGCAGTGTTTTTCGCTAAAATTAGGGAATAAGAACGTGTTTCTTGAGCATGTGTTACGAAAAATTATATTATCTGTTTGATATCGGAAAAATGTATTTATTTTGAACCGACACCGTAATGAAACCGAAATTTATAATTTTAATTAACCGAAACTGAAATCGAAACCTATATAATATTTTCAAGAAAACGTAACCGATAAAAAAAACCGAAATTTCACTATCGCAACTAAATTGAGTGAGGAATTATTATTTTTCTACAACCATTAAAAAAGTAGGCGTTTTTGAACTTATTTTTATTATGAAAGTAGCAAATTTTTGCACTAGTGCAAAAAATGTGAATTATTTCTGCACTAGTGCAGAAAAGTAATTTAATATAAATAAACTCTATACAGTATACTTTCTTGAGTTAGTTTGTCATTGTCAGTTGTCATGGATACATTAAACCAGGTATCTTTCTAAAGTTTCTAAATTAATACAAAAATTCACAGATGTTACAATTACTGAAATTTGTTTTATTATTTTTATCAAAATTTGGTTTATGGTTGTAGAAAAAATAGTGTACGCAACTCGTGCAGAAAGGGATTTTTTTGAACTCGCGGTCTTGCAGCATTCGCTTCGCTCATGCAGCAACGGACCACTCATTCAAAAAAACCCATCTTTCTGCACTTGATACGTAAATAACTAACTAGGGAGAAAAACATGCTACTTAGGAATAGAAACATAATGTTTCTCTCCCTAGGGGAGAAAAGCAGTGTTTCTCTCTCTAAAATTAGGGAATAAGAACGTGTGTCTTGTGCATGTGTTACGAAAAATTATATTATCTGTTTGATATCAGAAAAATATATTTATTTTGAACCGAAACCGTAACAAAACCAAAATTTTAATTTTAATAAACCGAAACTAAAATCGAAACCTATATAATATTTTCAAGAAAACGTAACCGATAAACAAAACCGAAATTTCACTATCGCAACTAAATTTAGTGAGGTATTATTATTTTCACAAGTAATATTGACAAAAATAAACTAGTGTCATGTATAGATCTCATGAATAAATGTTGAGTGAATGTCTGAAATCATATTTAAATTCGATATTATAATACAGTTGCGAATTCGTTCATGACAATTTTTAAAAGTGTCCTCCAGAATTAAAGTGCAAATAAAAGACAAAGTTCAGTGCAACTCGATGGCACATTCTTGTTCTGTTCAAGAAGTAAAGAATAGATTTTATTGCAAGCAGAAGTTGTAATAGCGTAGCGAACGCGATAATTTCATTCTATTAAATTAAAAATAGTCGAACATTCCGTTGGCGTGAATGCAATTTGAAATTTCGCAGCAGAACAGTAAAACGAAATAAATTTAGCTGAATGCAAACGATCCATCGGTAACGAATGAAGCCTTTGATCATTCATGTTTCATTCGCGAACCAATCGAAAATTCTAACCGTAAAATAGAACCTATTACTTCCAGTATGTTTGTTTAGAAAAATACGCCGGCTCTGTTTTTAGTGCGAGTTTAACTTTTTTATACTTTTACCAGCACTCTTGTGTGGGGCGGTGACGAAGCAAGGGGGTGGTTTACTGCTCCACCGAGCGATCGAGTTTATGGATCTCGTCAGATTCCCCAGGACAGAACGGCTGGCGACTCGCCACCTGACCATAACTTGAGTCTCTAGCAAACTCACTCTCAACAGAAATCATTGGTGTTTCGAGTGTTGAGTCTCCCGCGGCCACCAGAATGCACTTTCATACGATACCACTTTGTAATTCATATACGGGTAATTCTCTCGGAGCAAGGAACTCGTAAACTAACCGTTTATTATCATTCATTCTATTATTTTTAATTTCTCGACAATTATGTCATTACGAATTTTGTTTTGTTTTTTATTTACTTCTTTAGTATTCTCTGTCTCAATTTAAAGTGGTTTTTATAATTGTTAAAATTGTTGTTTGCTATAAAGACACAGATATTTAAATTCGATAGATTTAGCTGTCGATTCTCGTTGAAACATTTTAAAATAAAATTAAATTAAAAAACACTAGGTTAGTTTCAAATAATGTAAAGTCAATAAGTCCTTAGAAAATCCAAGAGATGGTGCTCGTAGTATCGAAAATGATTTTTTTCCAGTAAGCAGCACTCTTAACTAGTCAACTGTAAGAGTTTTAACTTTAGCCGTCACGTAGTTTCATTGTTGTTGTCAATTGTAGTAAAAAACTTTTGATTGTTTATAATAATGGATAAAAGTGAGTTTCGAGCGGTGATTAAACATCTGTATTTAAAAGGCTTAACGCCGAAAGAAATTAAAGCTGAGTTGGATGAAGTTCATGGCACATCTGCTCCTGTGTTTGCAACTGTTTACAATTGGGTGAATGAGTTTAAACGTGGTCGTACATCCACAAAAGATGAACATCGTTCCGGACGCCCTGTAGAAGTGTCTACCCCCGAAATGATTGACCAAATCCACGATATGGTTTTAAGTGACCGACGAATCAAAGTGCGCGAAATAGTTGAGGCTACAGGCATATCACAAGGCACAGTCGCTTTAATTTTGCACGAAAAATTAGGTGTGAAAAAAATTTCGGCAAGATGTTTGCCGCGGTTGCTCACAGTGGAGAATAAACGCAATCGTGTGGTAGACTCTGAGGCTGTTTTGGCGCTTTTCCGTCTTAATCCTGAAGATTTTCTGCGTCGATACATAACTGTGGATGAGACTTGGATACATTACTACACTCCAGAGACAAAAGAACAGTCAAAACAGTGGATTTTTAAAGGCGAACGGGCTCCGAAGAAGGCGAAGACGAAGAAATCGGCTAGCAAGGTTATGGCAACGGTCTTTTGGGATGCACGCGGAATCATCTTCATCGACTATTTGGACCGGCTGAGCGAAGAAATAAAAGAAAAACGTCCTCATTTGAAACGCAAAAAGCTCCTTTTTCATCAAGACAATGCACGTGTGCACACCTGCGCAGTTGCGATGGCCAAAATTATGGAATTAAAGTTCCAATTATTGCAACATCCACCGTATTCACCAGATTTGGCCCCCAGTGACTTTTTCTTATTTCCAAACTTAAAGAAATGGCTTGGCGGACGAAGGTTTACGTCCATTGAGGAGGTCATCGCCCAAACGGAAGCCTATTTTGAGGAGCTTCCGAAATCCTACATTTTGGACGGCTTAAAAAATTTGGGAAAACGATTAGAGAAGTGTATAGAGCTAAAAGGAGATTATGTAGAAAAATAAAAAAAAAATACCCAAAAAAAGTGTTTTTTCTACTTTTTTCTAAGGACTTATTGAACGACCCTCGTATTTCGGTCGACTAGACCATCATCAGGTGAACAAGATATGAATGAATTTGTACATTAGAGTAAGACTTATAAATAGTATACACAAGAAGTGGGAGATAATAAATAATTATAGTTACCTCTTCGGTCTGATCTTATTTTCTTTCAACTATGGTCATAAATGTATTTTTCCCAAACTAATTGTACTTATAACATCTGTTTTCAATCATGTATCTCCCACTTCTTGTGTCAGAATTCTTATGTATACTATTTATAAGTCTTACTCTAATGTACAAATTCATTCATACCTTGTTCACCTGATGATGGTCTAGTCGACCGAAATACGTATTGTAAAATAAACTTTACATTATTTGAAACTAACCTAGTGTTTTTTAATTTAACATAGATATTTGTTGACTCAGTGGTATCGAGTCAGGCTGTGGATCCTGAGAACCTTGGTTCGATCCCCACAACCGACAAACAATTTTCACCAATTTAAATCTACCCATGTGGCTCCCCCTCCACTAATATCTTCACGCGTAAAAATATATCACTTACCGAGATCTGCTTACCCAGAATGTCACATCCAGTAATGGGTAAAAGGCGTGATGATATTTTATTTTTAAATTCTAAATAAGTTTTGTGGACTCGTTGGAACTGTTCTACGTGATAACGCGAGTTAAGCAACGTTGCACGCGAGGAATATTTGGATGGATGACTGTCTAGAGATCAAGGCGTAATGGCGGCATAATATGGTCCACCAGAAAGTCAGAGAGAGAAAGAAAAAAAAAAGACTTACATACTTTGAGTAGAAATCAGCTATCGACCAAGTCAAATCAACACATCTTGAAATCCTATGAGATCCATCCAGTTTATTGCACACCACTACCAAGTTTCTTTTATACACCACGCACTAATACGCACAATTAACGCATTAAAATATGTTTTAATATTCACTAGAACACTCACAAAACACCAAAGACACTTCGATTACTACAGAAGCCCCGTACTCGACTAAACTAACTCGAACGAACAAACGTTGACCAACATTGTAAATTAATTGCTAAGATACTTGTTCGGTAACGTTCAGATACTTTTATTTATCATTAAAAACCAGAACTCATATATACTAAATATAATGTAGGGATTCTAGAGCTGCCGGATTTTGTCGAAAATAGACGAATGAATTCGATTCACGATTTTTTTAAAAATATGTACAGAAAAAAATATTTTTGCGGAATAATGAGGGAAATTAGTTTTCATTCTCTAGAGAGGAAAAAATGAATGTTATTTTACAAAAAAATTTCATTATTTTGTTGAAAATTGTACACTAATTAACAGCCAAAATAAACGTTGTATCAAGCATTGTTACCATGGTAATACAAAAATTTCTTGGAAATTTTTTTATATTTGAACCATGGCCAACTGAATTGCACTGACGTTTATTATGGCCGTTTCATTCCATCTTTTGCCATATAAAAGTACTACTCGTATAATGGGATATAGTGTGATGTTATGTATGGATGTACGATTAATATACAGGGTGTTTCACAACTTAAAGTAAAAAATTCTGTACGACGTGCTGATCATGGAACAAAAATAATTTTTTTTATATTCGAAAAATTAAGGGTTGTTAACCTAAAACATTTTTTGTAGTACTGCACTGGATTCGCTTTCCTATTAAACACAAACAATGAAGTAGGTATCAACTACGAAAGAATAATTACACAATTCAATTATTAGCAGTTATTTATAATAGAATTTTATTTAATTAATAACTTTAACATAATCATCCACCCAGTGGCAGTGACAACGAAAAAGTTTGGACTGGGAAACATGGAAAATAGTTTTGCGATTTAAAAAAAAATATCTTTTTGTTTCATGATCTGCACGTCGTACAGAATATACCCTTTAATTTTTTGCTCTAAGTTGTGAAACAACCTGTATTTTTAAAATTTTCAACCTATACAGGGTGTTTCAGGACTAATGTAACAAACTTTTGAGCCAAAAATGTCATATGAACATAGGTCCTATTCTTTCTAGTTACCAAAATACAAGAGGTTGAAATTCTATAAATAACACGATATTTTCAAATTTTTGTAATTAAGATACTTTCGGAAAACAAGAGTTTTATTGAAAAATCATACCTTATTTGTCTTCATTAATTTTATTTATTAATATTAACATGCATACGAGTTCAAGGCGCTCATTTTAAACACTTGCTGGAATTTTTTAAAAATTTGTTATCTTATTTTATATTTTGTTAACCTATTCCATGTTTGGTTATGTTGTTCTGTGTCTATTTAATTGTGTCATTTTATGTTTTGTTCTCTAAATCGTATTCATTAATATTAATAAATAAAATTAATTTATTTAAATAAGGTATGACTTTTCAATAAAACTCTTGTTTTCCGAAAGTATCTTGATTACAAAAATTTGAAAATTTCGTGTTATTTATAGAACTTCAATCTCTTGTATTTTGGTAACTAGAAGGAATAGGACCTATGTTCATATGACATTTTTGGCTCAAAATAACCTCAGGAATAAGCTGTTAAAGTTTGTTACACTAGTCCTGAAACACCCTGTATGTAAGATATTGCTGTCAAACATTCGATTTATTTTATTTGTTTAAATCAAATTGTCTATAAGAATTGTAGTATTACAATGTGGAAATAAAGTAGAATTTGATGGAAAGGCCGGGGCTTTCGTAGTGAAGAAGATGTTTGTGTGATCGAGGCATCTTAATGAGGAAATTAATGATATTTGCACGCGTTATCTGTTTGTAATATTCGCGGACTCGGTCTTGGTACCTCTATAGGTTAAAGGGCTGCGGTCGCTGATGTGACTACAGATTGTCCTGTCATCATCATTAGAGCTAAGACGCTACGTGGATCACTGACGATATTACTTCAAGTACTAAACCGAAATCAATATCTCGAACAAAGCATTTCGCTTAATCCACATCAGGAATTCTGCAAACACGTCTCTTACACTACGCTGTCACTCAGTTATAATCCTGTGAGCTATTTGAGTTTACTGCCGCTTGCTTAGGCTATGCTAGGCTAGCCTAGCCGCCTCGATCTTATACAACTCCCTCTCTCACAGGAGTCGGTAGCACCTATACGAGGAGTGCTCAACATTGATGCCAAGTGATGTATGCGTAACACACGGTAACGAATATAAATATGGATGAATGTTTCAAGTCGACTAAATCCATAACATGAATGCAAATTAATTCAGACAAAAACATCAAAATAACTCGGAAAAATAATTGCACATTACTTGAGGCAAACAATTTTCGTACCACTAGATTAATGCGTTACAGTAATGAATAAAAATTTTAAACAAGCGATTTCATTGATTGTTATAGTTTATTATGTAGTTTCATAATAATACAGAAATAAGCTTACATCTTTATACCGGGTGGAACATCATACCTGTGTATATAGGCGATTAACATGAAAAAACAGTTTTTCCGTGCGTATTGCTCCCCAAATTATTTTAGGCAAAAATGCTTCAAATAAATGTTGTAGAGCATAAAATTGTGCATCTAAATCAATAAACAGAATTACATTTACATGCATTGTAACGACAGAAATTAAATAAAAAAATATTAAAAATTACGTTGAAAATATCAAATAGCCCTGGAATTGAAACAAAAATAGATAAATGCTTGACGTTTTTCTGTCTATTTGATATTTTAGCGCCGACAAATTAATCATTCAATAAAATTCATACAAAAAGCTCCATACGTATTATTACAATTTAATAATAAATAAACAATTGTACATTTCAATGAAACGTTTATTTCTTATAGGGTTTGTCATGCAAAAATTATAACCTTTCTATTACAATTCAAATATCAAACAATAATTCTCTCAATAAAATATTCACTATAATTTATTATTATAATAAATATTCAAATAAACCTTCGTTTTCAGCCAAGCAATAACCAAGTCTATTGTAGAAGGAATGTCTTACATTAGCGAGTTGCCTATTTGTGATTAAGGCGCACTCATCCACAATAGCATTTATCTATTTTTGTTTCAATTCCATGGCTATTTGATATTTTCAACGTAATTTTTAATATATTTTTATTTAATTTCTGTTGTTACAACGCATGTAAATGTAATTCTGTTTAATGATTTAGATGCAAAATGTTATGCTCTGCAACATTTATTTGAAGCATTTTTGCCTAAAATAATTTGGGGAGCAATGCGCACGGAAAAACTGTTTTTTCATGTTAATCGCCTATGTACACAGGTATGATGTTCCACCCGGTATATTTGGATCGTATGGTATATACGTACTTTCAATGGTATCGAGTCGGCCTGTGGATCTTAAGAACCCTGGTTCGATCCCCACAGCCGACAAACAATTTTCATCAATTTAAATCTACGCCTGTGGCTCCCCCTCCACTAATATCTTTGGGGGCTGTGATTTGATGGCTGGTAACCGCAAAAATATATCACTTACCGAGATCTGCTTAGTCAAAATGCCACACCCAGTAATGGGTAAAAGGTGTGATGATATATTTTTTATTTATTTATTTTCTAAAATGAAATAAGCAGTCCTTTTGAAGTGTACAAGCTCCTAAATTTTAGATTTTGTTTCTTAATTAAATGCAAACCCTGTGAACCAAAGTAAAAGAGTTTATTTTTATAGAGTAATCCTTCAATTAAACAGTTTTGCCAACTGTGCACAGTAAATTAATTATACGGAGAATTACGAGAAAAATGAAACGTTTCTAGTTTTAATAGAAGTGGGTAAACATTTCTTTTTCCTCTCCGAGCAGCCTCCATACAATTTTCATAAAAATATTCCAGTTTTATCGTTAAACCAAATAATCCTTTCGTTAATAAAACTGCATAGCAAATAATCCAAGTTTCGTTATTAAATTTACGTAATAATATTGCATATTGTAGCTTTTCAATTTTACAGAACTGTTGCGCAAATAATTCTTGTGATGAGCAAGAGCGGAACAGGAAACAAAGGCGTATTGTATGATAATGTATTGTTCACGGATATCGAATCACTAATAAAGAATTGATTTTACAGTATCAGCCTGCTGCATTGAATGCTCTGCTTTGCTACCGGCGAATTGGATTTGAGAAGCTGGACACGGTATTGTCGCTGTGCGACTGTGCCAGAATCATCTGTGCTTATAATTGAGGACAATTGGATAGGATCCAATATGCAAAAATGATCGCTTATGCGAAAACAAAACGTATTCATCAACAATTGATACTGTATCAACTTAATATTAGTTCATCATGCTATATCCCATCTAATGTGGTATACTATTTTCATTTTAAACTGGAGGGATCGGCATAAAACGATTAAACGTCCCTGTAACATATAACTACAATGAAATCTATTAGTGCGGCTACAACAAATCGCTTAACGATGGTCACAACAGGTAATTTTTTAAGGGTCGTATTCCAGGATTGCTGGTATTTTGCCCAGCCAAAAAAAACCCACCCGAGTTTTTTTTGGAAAAACCCACCTAAAAAACCCAATTAAACCCACTAAAAAACCCACTTCACACATTTAACAGCACATTCAAACATCAGGGAATGACGAAATTTCTGTCATAAACACGTCCTCGAATCGGAACGTATATCGCCGAATAACAACATAACCTCAATCGACTGCTACCAACTTAGAGAAAAGTCACTAACTCCGTGACTGCAGTCTCCAATAACTAACTTCACTGTTATTGTTTTTATTTGGGTGGGTTCATTGGCTAAGTCAAATGTGGTTTTTAAATGTACATTTATGGATTATTAAAAAAACCCAATGTTGCCCAAAAAAACCCATAAAACCCCAAAAAAAACCAGTGGGTCGGTTTTTTTTAACCTGGGTTTTTTGCAACCCTGTCGTATTCAGCCTAAAATTATTCTTGTTTTTTCCTATGATTGACCATTTTAAAATAGCGGCGAATGGGGCTGTACAACCCTGTGCGAACCTTGTGAAACCAGTTATAACGGGTCAATTTTCACCAATTTAAATCTACCCCTGTGGCTCCCCCTCCATTAATATCTTTGAAGGCCGTGATTTGACGGTTGGTAACCGCACTTCACGCGAATATATATCACTTACCGAGATCTGCTTAAGCAGACTGCCACATCCAGTAATGAGTAAAAGGCGTGATGATATATTTATTTTATTTTTATTTATATTTTGAGTTCCTTTGTAAACGTAATTGCGGTGCATTTAATCGTTTTATGCCTCCAGTTTAAAATGAAAATAGTGCAGCACGAACCTTTGAAACAATCACAGAACAACCACTCATCAAATTCATTAACATTCTCATCCTGACACCATCCTTACTTTCAGGTACAGCGCTACGGCTAACGGCGCAACCGACCTCGCGGGATAAAGAGTAGCTAATAGCATAGATAATACAAATCGGATAACAAACATGATTCACTTTTGCATTATGGTTATGGTTATTGTTATTGTAAGTTTGTTGCGTGATGATGGATTTTGGTTGTGAGGAAGGAAAGAGATCGTATGGAGGAAGTGTGAATGTGGTTGAAACGAGTATCGTGTGTCAGAATGAGAATGTTGACGTGAACTGATTTTTTTAATGAATTTTTTACTGGATGTTCTGTGAATGTTTCAGGGGTTCCTGCTACCCCATTTAATGGGATATAGCGTGATTTTATGTATGTATGTTATTTTTACAAAGTTACGAAAGATCATGCTCAATCCGCTTTCAAGAATATTAAATAAGAGAAACGCATGTCGAATGAAAGATTGATGAAATTGAGAGTGAGAAATTGCGTAGATGATCTATGAATAAATAAATATATCATTACGCCTTTTACCCACTACTGGGTGTGGCACTCTGCCGTAAGCAGATCTCGGTAAGTGATATATTTTTTCGCGTGAAGTAAGGTTACCAGCCGTCAAATCACGGCCCCCAAAGATATGAATAAATGCACAAATATTATTGAAGGATTGTTGCTTCATTTGAAGAGTCCGAGTAAGAGGAATAAACAAAGTTGCTTGAAAGGCTTTATAATTATGGTTGAAACTAAAATGGTGAATCAGGACAGGAACGTTTGGCGAAGATTAATTATGGGGTGAATCTGATGAATTAAGTAGATTTTTGTTTCATTGTTTAGTTATTTACTATAAAGCGCATGCGACACTCCTTTTTTTCTTATCGTTTTGATTAGTTTTCTGTTCTTACAATATAATGTTTAACTTGAAATGGATGAAATTCACTTTCAAAAACAAATACAACCCGACACTCTCTTCTTTTCTTATCTTTTTAGTTTCGTTGTTAGAAGCAGGTACATAAACCCAAGAATGTTTGAGTTTGGTTACGGTTATATTATTTTAATTTTAAACTAGAGGGATCGAAATAAAACGATTAAATGAACTGCAATTACGTTTACAAAGAAACTCAAAATATGACCCGTTATAACTGGTTTCACTAGGTTCGCACAGGGTTGTACAGCCCCATTCGCCGCTATTTTTAAATAGTTAATCATAGGAAAAAACAAGAATAATTTTAGGCTGAATACGACCCTTAAAAAATTAGCTGTTGTGACCATCGTTAAGCGATTTGTGGTAGCCGCACTAATAGATTTCATTGTAGTTATATGGGACAGGGACGTTTAATCGTTTTATACCGATCCCTCCAGTTTAAAATGAAAATAGTATAACAGCTTTCATATCAGTAAAATTTCAGGTTCATCCTGAGCTCATTTTTGAATAAATGTATAACATCTCCATATGTAAGTGAGTATGTAGCGATAATAAATCTATTCTTTTATCGTGACTTATGCCCAAGTTAAGCCTTCATGTTAACAAATGTCAAACCGTATTCAAGATCGTGATTCATCGCTTTATAATCCGATTATCGATTTTAGTTTTTATGTGAGTTTTTGCAAGACTTACATCTATAAAATGCTTATCCGGTACCTTTCGTTTTATATTCATAATATTATATGTATTCATGTCTGTAGTAATACTGCAATATACGTTGAGTTTGCATTTCAAATACTGTTTGATTCTTATTCTTATACAACACATTTCCATCACAAACATTTTAAATTCTATCTCTGGATCTTTAATAAACTAATGCACGTTCAACAACGTATACTTTTTTCTGATAATTATTAATATAAACAGTTATTAGAGAAAAATGTTTGCAGAACTTTTGAATATTTGATGAAACAGCCTTCATCTTGTGTAGTTAGTTTCAAAGCCATTATGATTATGAAGTTTATCTAAAAAAATATATATTTATTTTGATTTATTTTGTTATTTAATTAACTACGCTAAGAGGCAACTTGCATAGCTTTTGAAGAAATATCGGCTTATAGCTCAACAAAATATAACTTTTAAAGATACAAGATTTCTTTTTATTCTGCTAATTAGGTAACATCGTAAGTAGTAAATATCTATATTTTACTTCAGTCCCGATATTCACGTTTGTTTTTAAACTTTCAACCAATAGTTCATTTTTATATTTATTCATAAGCCATAGACATAACAAACATTTTATTACTATGGTTACTACACTTAGGCCCAGATGCAAAAAGCGATGTTAACTTGTTAAAAGTTAACAATAGCCAAGATGGCTGACGCCACATTTTATTTATTTATTTATTTATTTATGTTACTCTGTACAACAGGAATTTAATCCCAATTACAGTACAGGGTCCGCACTCACCGAGCCGCAGTGTACTAGTTTATATAATTTTTTTAGCTTGAGTGAGATTCGAACTCGGGATCTCCGGATTCGAATTCCATATTGCTATCCACACCACCGTACAGATAAATTTTATATATATATTCTGATTTTTATGTTATAATTAATTAATATAAATATTAAAATGTTTATTGTGCGTTAAATAACAATAAGAAAACAATATTTATAAAAAATAATTATTAGTTTAAGCATACTTTAGAAATTATAATGTTAAGTCGACTTGTGGATTTGAGAACCCTGGTTCGATTTCCACATCCAACAAACAATTTTCACCACGTTAAAACAACCCCGGTGGCTCCCCCTCCACTAACATCTTTTGGGGCCATAATTTAGCGACAGGCAATCACACTTCACGCGAAGAAATATATCATTTACCGAGATCTGCTATGATAGAATGCCACACTCAATAATTGGTAAAAGGCGTGATAATATTTAGGATGTTTAAAAATTATTGCAAAAAAATTAAGAATAGGTATATATTATTTGACTTACTATTTTTTTTCGAAATCTGTAAAAAATAATTGCACATTGCTTGAACCTAACATTTTTGATGTCACTGAATTGATAGGTTACAATAATGAATAAAATATAATAAACTGTTACACAACTTTAATTTAATAAAATATATTTTATTATTTATTATAATCCATCAATCTACTAGCACGAAAAATGTTTGCGACAAGTATTCTGCAATTATTTTTGTGAATTTAGGAAAAAAAATTAGGGTTGTAATCAGTATATTAAATAATATATACCCTTAAATTGTTCTGCAATAATTTTGAAACACCTTGTATTTATTATATCTCATTATCATACAATTGTTTCCGGTTTTATTTTAATTCAATGGACGTTCCAAAGAAGTATCTTTATTTTTACAATGAAGAAATGTCAATAATTAAATCTGATTGCTAACTTAGATACAGAATTTAATTTTGTACAACATTTATTTGTTTAAAACCAGGTCAATTTTTTAATTAACATCCTTGTATGAACTTTACCTTTAGATACCTGAGTTGCTATTTAATTTAATAACAAAATAATATTGACTATAACTATCATTTGATAATATTTTATATGATTAATTATTTTTACAAAATAAAACTGGCACTATTGTATCCACTTAATCTTTGTAATGTTAAATATTTCATAGCTTGTAAGTTTGAGTTAAAATGTTTCACATTTTTATGTCTAGCCAAGCAATAACCAAGCAGGAAGTAGTAGAGTCGTACAACAGGAAATTCGAAATGGGCCAATAGTAAACAAGAATAATATTTGTACACCTACAGTAGAAATAGATTTTATTGACTAGCTATTATTGTCCTGGAAAATTACGTGTTTCCTTAGAATTACCTTTCAATATTATGTACTAATAAATAATAATGTTAGCATTCAGTCAGAGCTGCCGAGTTAATTGAATCGAATATGGTGAAGCAAGTTTTCTTTCATCGAGCTCTCATTGATATTCGTACGAACCTCGGCCGCGGCCGTGGCGTCGCAGTCAAACACGACGACGGCGTCGTCGGCGACGTCGGCTTATCTGAAGCGAAGCTTGCGGGCCGTAAATGATTCCATTTCGTATATTTCGCGACATTAACGCATTTTAATATTATTGTCGAAAGCACCGCCTTTGAATTTTAAGTACGCATTTTTAATGAATAAATTAAGCACGCTTTCAATGTGGATATACGAAGTTTCAATTACTAGATAGTCAATTATTTTCTACACCCGCGTATTTTCAACTGTCTTTGTGACGACAATGATGTACAAATTTAATTTTAATATTCTTCGCATTTTTAATAAATGAAAATTATTAAATTGGGAACGGAAAAAGCAATAATGTAGGTACAAGGGACTAATAAGGAAAGCATTGAATTTATTACATCCCTTATACAGGGATGGCTATTTTATTTGAAGTATTTTGCAAACAGAATTTCCTTTTAACTGTCAAAAATGTTGCATTTTTCACTTATATCAATTTGCCATGGTAATTGTGAATTTTTAGTTGAACCAGTTAAAAAATCGGAAATTGGGAAAACCTGGTTCTATATAATTCGGAGCACGAGAAATGCACTCGTTCTAACCGAATTTCAATATCTCTTTTAGTTTTTGAGTTATAGCGATTCTCAACTTTTTTTAAATCTCAACTTTGACAGCCCATATCTCAAAAACTAAAAGAGATATTGACATGCGGTTTGAACGAGTGTATTTCTCGTGCGTTACTTAACTTATATGGCAATTTTGAAAATTTTGAAAATTTTCAATTTTTTTCCAAAATTTTCCTTTATTAAAAGTACATGGGTATGTAAATTTTCAGTAAGAAATTCACACGGATACATTTTTTATTACAAAAAATCGAAAAATAGCCAAAATTCGTAAAAACGCCAAGGGGTACCCCTTAAGAAATCTTCAAAAAACGGCCATTTTCGATTTTTTGTAATAAAAAATGTATCCGTGCAAATTTTGAAGTGAAAATTTGTATATCTAAGTGTTTTCACGTGAGGAATTCACTGGTGTTTTCAGATTTTCAATATCTTTTCAAGTTTTTAAAATATTAGCAAAGAAAAATTCTGGAAAAAATTGGAAAATTTTTAAAATTTTCAAAATTTCCATAGAAGTCAAGTAGCGCACGAGAAATACACTCGTTCAAACCGCATTTCAATATCTCTTTTAGTTTTTGAGATATGGGCTCTCAAAGTTGAGATTTTAAAAAAGTCAAAAATCGCTGTAACTCGAAAACTAAAAGAGATATTGAAATGCGGTTTGAACGAGTGTATTTATCGTGCTCTGAATTATATAGAAACATATTATAAAAAATTTGATATTTGAACTGGTTCAACCAAAAATTCTCATCTGTACGTCAATATTTTGGCCATTCTTAAGCATGGCAGCTCTGCAATACCAGATTTTGATAGCACATATTTTTGCCCCTTTGAAGTATAATTAGCAATTATTTAACAGAAAATGTTTATGTCAATATCTCGTCAACGAAGTATAAAATAAATATATCATTATGCCTTTTACCCATTACTGCACTAGGAATGCATTTGCAAATAGAACTCCTTGGATTTGTATAAAATAATTATTAAATTTCTTGTATCGCAAACGTAAAAATGTAATTTTCATGTTTAATGTTGAAAAAATTATATGTAACACACGTGGAAAAGGGCCATTGTAAAACTCGTACTCTAACTTTCATACTTGTTTTGCAATTAAACCTTTTTCACACTAGTGTTACAATATATACTATACTACTATTTGATAGGATCGTGAACAAATTATAAGTCTGCTTACTGTGGCGTTAAGATTCAGTGAGGAAACAACGAAATACTATTACGTATTAAAAAGTTGACAAAGTGAAATCTGAAGTGACGCATTTTATAATAAAATTCATATCCGATTGGGTCCCGCATGTGTTGTATAAACTATAAAGCACAAAGGTTAATGAAGCACGCTTCACAGTATAAAACAGTGACAAACAATTGAATATCGCAATTCGTCTATGCTTGGCGAAAACAATGGGCGAAGTTCGCGTCACACATTGAGTAGCGCTTTAATAAATTATATCGAACGTGGCGTGGCTTGGTAGCTGGTCAGCGGTCACTCGTTTCCCGGAGTTATTTATTGTAATTGTACAAAAGGCGCGAAGCGAGCGCCACGCACAAAGACCTAGAGCTCGTCGTCATGGCTGCCCGCCAAGCATACATCATACCAGGCTATGCCGCAATCTCGATGTCGCGGTTTTTGCACAGCGTGCATGCGCCACCATTTTATTTATTCTTGTAACTTGACTTTCTCACTGACATGTGCGTATTTATTGCCACGATTGTCCTACATTATTCTTTTGTTTTTTAACACGCTAACGAATTAGAAAATGAATCATTACTTTTTAACAACCAGATTCAGAACTTTGTTCTTGCAGATCTCTTGTACTGTAATAAGAATTATTTTGCCCGTTTATTCACTATATCAATAGGAATTGAATCTTCGGATTCTTTGATCGAGTGAAGATTGCATTTTTTTGAAACATGAACAAATCTAACTTGTAAAACAGTAATTCTTAACCAGAGTTATGCGGACACCTAAAAGTCCGTGCAAGGGTCTCAAAGGGTCCGCGAAACTTAAAACGTTATCTCCAGTGTTAACCTACTAATATTTTTGTCTGTAATTATTTTCTTTTCTATTTTATTGCATGTCTTTTTTTATTTTTCGTTCGAATCCGATTTAGTAGCAGATAATTATATTTTAACACTTGCTAGTAGTAAGTTAGAAATTTCAAATATTGCAAGTATTTTATCAGAGTAAGAAATGAACTTTTCAAATTTTCTCCCTTAAAAATAGAGATATTTTTAAAACTTAAACACTTTTAAACATTATTAAATTTATATATTTGAGGTCTTTATTATATCAGTACTTATTTTAAAATCAATATAATATTCGTAATTTCAGCAGAAATTCAGAGGCCGCGAAAAATATTTGAAAAATTTGGGGATCCGGGATGACAAAGAGGTTAAGAACCGCTGCTCTAAAAGATATCTAATATTAAGAAACAATATATAAATAAAGAAATAAATATATCATCACGCCTTTTGCCAATTACTGGGTATGGCACTCTGCCGTAGCAGATCTCGGTAAGTGATATATTTCTTCGTATGAAGTGCGGTTACCAGCCGTCAAATCACTGCCCTTATGTTAGTGGAAGGGGAGCCACAGGAGTAGATTTAATTTGGTGAAAATTGTTTGTCGGTTGTGGCGATTGAACCAGGGTTCTCAGGATCCACAGGCCGACTCGATACCACTGAGCCACCTACCCCATAATAATATAACAATTTAATTTTCAGCTTACTTACTGGCGGTATGCACTATAATTGGTGGAAAACTAATTCCTTTGAAACTGTAAATTTAAAGTATTGTGGGTTGTTTGACAGTGGAAAATATGGAAGATTTAGTTTGTTCCATCCCTGTATGTATTGGAATCCGCGTTGGTAACTTGGCGTTCTTTGCCGAGGCTTAAAGAACTTTCCGTTATTTAAGTGCGCTAAATTTCATTTCGAAAACCTTTTCAAATACGACAACGAACGAGTCTCTAAGAGATAACGAAAACAGTGGCATACTAATTCGCCAGTCGCTGTGCGTAGAATAAATTACGCAAGTGTTACTTGGACTCCTTAAATGAACTCTGCAAGAGGAGAGAGTACACGAGCAGATTCGCCCCATGAAAAATTTAAAGCTTAGCGGCGTCAGAGTGAACAGCCAGGGATATATTTTTCCGTTTGAAATTTCCATGTCATTTTGACGTAATCGATTAGTGCAAACGAAGCTCAAGAGTAGCGAACACTGTTCGCTTTTCCATCCTGCAGTAATTGCTGACAATATCGGTCACGGGTTTTGAATCAATAGCGAAATCGGACATATTCGACGGAGCGCTAACTGTATTTGTCTGTCGTTTGTGCTTCACAACTGTCCGGGAATCTCTTTTCAAAAATGATACTTCATCGATATTGTTACAAACTGTAGACTTAAAAAGTCAGTGCATAGGCAAATACATAAAGAGGATTAATTTTGGAATTAAAGAACTACTACGTTGATGTATGGTAGTGAATGTTGGGTATGGATGAAGAAACATGAACGGCGTATAACTGCTGTGGAAATGAGATATTTGCGGGGTGTGTGTGGATATACTAGAAGAGATCGTGTCCGGAATACATCGGTGTATGATGAATGTGAGATTGGGAAGAATGTTGTAAGAAGAGTGGGAATAAGTCAGTTGAGATGGTTTGGTCATGTAGAACGTATGTCGAATGACAGATTGGTGAAACAGGTGTATGTTGGTGAAATTGAGGGTGAAAGTTTACGTGGATGGCCTAGGAACAAATGGATGAATATGATTGAAGGGTTGTTGCGTGAGCGAAAGATTCTGAGCGTGAAGAATAAACGAGCTTGTATGAAAAGAATTATGAATGTGGTTGAAGCAAAAGTGGTGTGTCAGGATAGGAATGTTTGGAGAAAATTAATTGCGGGATAAATATGATGAATGAAGACAAGCGTATGATTCTTGATTTTAGATTAATTGGTTAGATGTTTTGAGTGTTTACCTGCAATTGTGCGGAGTCGATCTTCAGAAACAAGCGCAGTGTACACTAGCGAATGGATGAATGTTTGTTGTGTGTTGATGGATTTTGGTTGTGAGAAAAGAAAGAGTTTGTATGGAGGAAGTGTTAATGTGGTCGAATCGAGTATCGTGTGTCAGGATGAGAATGTTGACGGGTTCGTGCTACCCCATTTAATGGGATATAGCGTGATGTTATGTATGTATGTATGTAAAGAACTTTATATCGCAAATATAGGGATTGTCTTTGAATTCTTCCTGTCCTAATTGACGTATAAGCAATTTTTGTTATTAATTATTTTCTAAGGGAAATTTTCTCTAAAATTATTATTCGTTTTAGAGTTAATTTTAATGAGGAAATTAAAAACATCATAATTGTTAATACCTCGTTTATAATGGGGTAGGTGGCTTAGTGGTATCGAGTCGGTCTGTGGATCTTGAGAATCCTAGTTTGATCCCCACAGCCGACAAACAATTTTCACCAATTTAAATCTACCCCTGTGGCTGCTCCTCCACTAATATCTTTGGGGACCGTGGTTTGACGGCTGGTAACCGCATTTCACGCGAAAAAATATATCACTTACCGAAATCTGCTTAGGCAGAGTGCCACACCTAGTAATGGGTAAAAGGCGTGATGATATATTATTATATATTATATTATTACAAAAAATTAAATGTCATTGAACGCGTCTTGGTCGTTTAGGTTTTAAAATATAGTTTTGGAAAAGTACAAAATCAGAACACAATTAAAAAAACATTTCCGGACGACATATCTAAAAAATTAAACAAGATATGAAAATGCACTCAACGGCATTGAATTTCTCGTGTCCGAATTGACTTATAAGCAAAATTTTAAACAATTTAAAGCAATTTAATTTCTTTAATTATTTCCTATTTCAGATTAATTGGCCAATTTTCTCTAAAATTCTTAATCGCAGGAATATTGCAACGAAAATTTACATACATATGTATTTTGATCCACTGAACCAGAAGTTAAATGAATATGTCTTCTACTTATTGTGATAATGTTACAAAAAACGGTTTTTGAGAAAATTTTGGCGGGAATTTTGAAAAATTAGAAATTGCTGACTTTGTTTATAAGTTTACTGAAGCGCGAGAACTGGAATCCTGTTCAGCGCATCTTCATATGTCGTTTAATTTTTAGGATATAGCTTCGGGAAAGTACAAAATCTAATGAAAACGAAGAATTTAATTTTTCCAGAGGCTATATTTTAAAAACTAAAGAAGATATGAAGATGCGTGCTGAAGGATATTTAATTCCTTGCATCCGAATTGAATTTGTAGCTAATTTGAAGCTTCGGAAAAGTACTAAATTTAAAGAATAAGAAAAATTTTATTTTTCCGGAGGCTATGCCTAGTGTTACTATTTTTCAATTCCAGAAGCCGATGTTGAAAGTTCGTAATATTTTAATATTATACAGCAATTTAATTGTATGAAAAATAAAAACATTAAACAAAAATACATTCAACTAAAAAAAGTTTTAAATAAGTAAATAAACACAGAATATCAGTAGCATTCAATACTTTTTTGGCATTATCATTGTTAATATAAAGTTTGGAAAAACTCCTATCATGTTCATTAATTTCGTTCTAAGTTTCAAAACGTGAATCCCGGTCAAGATTATAAAAAGCATCTAATTAATAGTAGGCGCCACCGCACAGCAAATGTGAATGATTAATTCGGGCCGAAGAAATAAAATACATTTCCTTTGTAGTCAATAACTATTTAAGCATAGAAATTAAAAGCCAACTACCTGAACACATTTGAATACGATTAGTATGAAAGCAATAAGGCAGTAAATATTGCTTAAACATTTATTCTATCCGGAACTACAGCAGTAAATGGAAAATAATAGTGCAAGGAAAGATGAATTTCAATCTTATTTGTTCGGTCATAAAATATTTATGTATGCACGTGTGACCAATATAGTTATATGATATGTGCGCGGCCACAATGCTTTCATATTTTACAGTCGTCGTTTAAAATGCAGTTCGCTTGAATCTACCGCTACCGACCGACCGACCGAGCTGTACCGACTTTCTTGTTCAGCACTAAAACCGCACTAAAACAGTTAAACCTAATAAGTTACATAGCTATATAATTCCTTGTCGACCTACTCACAGTTTTTGACAGTTGTAGCTAAAACTTATTTTTCTATTGCCCCACAAAAAATATCAACTTTACGATGACAAATTGAGAGCGTAATTGTCAACTTTTTATAGCAATCTTAGAAGAACATTCTTACAGTATGTACCAATGTAAATTTTTTAATCGTATTTGGGAATAAATTGTTTTGAAGCCATAAAACTAAAAAAATAAATTTTAAATCTCAAAACAACACAAGAAGCTCTCAAGAGATATTTATATATGAATTACGCATGTGGGTTTCCCTCCACTAGCATCTTTGAGAACCGTGATTTGGCGGCTGGTAATAGAATAATAGACGGTCATGAGCAAAATATATCACCTATCGAGATTTGCTTCGGCAGAGTGCCACACTCAGTAAAGGGTAAAAGGCCAGATGATATATTTATTTATATTATGTTTCGTTTACGATGCATCATTCGAATTTTTTGATGAAGTTCTAAATGAAATTTTCTATTGCATATTATACTTCACAGGGGTAAAGATATTAAAGATGCGCATTTTTACCCGAAACCCGAAACCCGACCAGACCCGACCCGACCCGCAGTCGGGTTTCGGGTCAGTTGTAAGTTGTTCATGTCGGGTCTGGTTCGGGTCTGGTTCATTTACGGGTAAGTCGGGTCTGGTTCATTTACGGGTAAGTCGGGTCTGGTTCATTTGCGGGTAAGTCGGGTCTGGTTCATTTGCGGGTAAGTCGGGTCTGGTTCATTTACGGGTAAGTCGGGTCTGGTTCATTTACGGGTAAGTCGGGTCTGGTTCATTTGCGGGTAAGTCGGGTCTGGTTCATTTACGGGTAAGTCGGGTTTGGTTCATTACGGGTAAGTCGGGTCAGGTTCATAATTTAATTTATATTTATATGAAATATTCACGTGCAAAATAAATAAATAAATATATCATCACGCTTTTTGCGCATTACATATCTCGGTAAGTGATATATTTCTTCGTGTGAAGTACGATTACCAGCCGTCAAATCACGACTCCCAAAGATATTAGTGGAGGGAAAGTCTCAGGACTAGTTTTAACGTGGTGAAAATTATTTGTCGCCTGTGGGAATGAAATCAGGGTTCTCAATTCTACAGGACTATAAACCACCTACCCCATTACAAGTATATTTAGAATTTATTTAAAATTTATAATTAACGCTTGGTCGCTTATACATATTATATACGGGGTGTTAAAAAACGATAAAAAAAACTTTGAGGGCTAATACATTTTAATGTGCTGATTATGAATTATAAATAAAATAAAAGTAAATATATTACTACGTAAAAGATGTAATAATAATTCATTATAATTTTTATTAAAAATTACATGTCGGCCAGTGCCTCAGAAATATACGCTTCAAGAACCTTTAGAGCCTTTAATTTAGCGAATTAAAAAAAAAAAGTTGCTGAGAATAAGTACTCTGAAATGTATATGCCTTAGTTTTTACCCTTTTTTGAACAGCCTGTATGTTTATAATATTGAGCAGAGGTGAAAATCTAACAGTGCTTGCGCTCTCATTCATGCTTTGTAAACATAAATCAAAGCAATGCTACGATAAAGATGGCATAACAAAACAAGTGTATCACAAATTGTATATTTTTATAATTCTACTGCCGCTTTTATTCGTATTATCTAATCATGGATTTTAGTATACTTTATGTCATTCCGCTTTAGTATTTATATTTACCACTGGCGCACGCAAGGGGAGGGGTTTTCACTTATATTTCATATTTATTTAAATGTAATTAAATAATTTCTATATATATATATATATACGAGTATATATATATATATATATATATATTTAAATTCTACTCGTTTTACAAATATCCAAGCCCCCTCCAAATATATTTTCTCGGTTCGCCACTGATATTTACTGAATTTTAGTGTAGTCTTTGCTACAAAACCGCAATTTGTACCAAAAATGTGTAACAACTATAAACATTATATATTTGTTTAATAAAATATTCACTCAAATATTTATACTTATAACAAATCATTTTGAACTACTCGTAAGTATACAAGTAGATTTAAGTAAATAGTAGTTTTGCACAGTTAATATTAACAGATTTTTTATTGTATCTAATGAAATACTACATATTCCTTGTAAAATTAACTTTCGGATCAGTTGGGTACATATCTGTTCAAGTAGTATACACATAATCGGGTTAGATTGGATATCCATCCGGTCGGGTCGGGTTGGATATCCATCGGGTCTGGGTACCCATCGGGTCTGGTCGGGTTGGATATCCATCGGGTCTGGTCGGGTCTGGTCGGGTTGGATATCCATCGGGTCTGGTCGGGTCTGGTCGGGTTGGGTACCCATCGGGTCTGGGCGGGTTGGATATCCATCGGGTCGGGTATCCATCGGGTCAGGTTGGGTACCCATCGGGTTCGGGTCGGGTCTGGTTAATTTTTTTTATAAAATGCGCATCTCTAAAAGATATGTCTTCTATCAAGATCTGGTATTGCGGAGCAGCCATGCTTAGAAATGGTCAAAATATTGACGTATAAACATGCAGATGTGAATTTTTGGTTGAATCAGTTCAAAAAACGAAATTTTTAAAAATATGTTTCTATATAGTTCAGAGCACGAGAAATGCGCTTGTTCAAACCGCATATCAATATCTCTTTTAGTTTTTGAGTTACAGCGATTTTTGACTTTTTTAAAATCTCAATTTTGAGAGCCCATATCTCGAAAACTAAAAGAGATATTGAAACGCGGTTTGAACGAGTGTATTTCTCGTGCGCTACTTAACTTCTATGATAATTTTGGAAATTTTGAAAATTTTCAACTTTTTTCAAAAATTTTCCTCCTCAATAATTCGAAAAGTTGAAAAGATATTGAAAATCTGAAAACACCAGTGAATTTCTCGCGTGAAAATACATACGTAAGCCAATTTTCACAACAAAATTCGCACGGATACATTTTTTATTACAAAAAATCGAAAATGGCCGTTTTTTGAAGATTTCTTGGTGTTTTTACGAATTTTAGCCATTTTTCGATTTCTTGTAATAAAATATGTATCCGTCCGAATGTTGATGTGAAAATTTGCATACCTATGTATTATTACGAGAGGAATTCACTGGTGTTTTCAGATTTTCATTATCTCGTCAACTTTTTGAATTATTGATGAAGGAAAATTTCGAAAAAAAATTCAAAATTTTCCAAATTTTCAAAATTACTGTAGAAGTTAAGTAGCGCACGAGAAATACACTCGTTCAAACCGCATTTCAATATCTCTTTTAGTTTTTGAGATATGGGCTCTCAAAATTGTGTTTAAAAAAAAGCTAAAAATTGGTATAACTCAAAAACTAAAAGAGATATTGAAGTGCGGTTTGAACGAGTGCATATTCGTGCCCTGAATTATATAGAACCAGGTTTACACAATTTCACATTGTTGAACTGATTTCACCAAAAATTCACAACAAATAAATATCACGCCTTTACCTATTATTGGGTGGCACTCTGCTATAGCAGATTGATATTAGTTAAAATTAAATTTTTGACAGTTAAGAGGAACAAAGGTACTCTACACTCGTGATACACACATAATTTTATCTACAATTGTATTATAAATAACAAAAAACGCAAATATACTGAAAATAAATTCGTTCTGTTAATGACAAGTTTGTTTTGCTTTTCTGGTAAATATTGAAATAAGCGCGTATTTAATATCTTTTTCACGCGTTACCATTGAATATACGCTCATTTTAATATCTCTTTCTCGCGGTGCCATTTGAATCGCGCGATAAAGTTATTTTTTAATTGTTCCACAGAAAACATCAACTTTACGATGACACATGAGAGCCTAATTGACAATTTTACATAGCAATTAATTTATATTTTTCAATAAAAATAAATAATTTGTTTTATAATATCAAAGGTTCAATAATTTTTTTTCAATCCCAGGTCCCGTGTTTCAAAATTATTCGGGAACAGCACCCACTAGTAAATAATGAACAAAATTATTTCAATATTTATTTATAAGTAGAAAATACTTCATAAAGTTACACAGATTTCTGAATCTACTTATAAATTTACACAGAATTGCATCATTACTATCTGTTTATTAGAGTTAAATAGTGAATAATACAAATAAACAATAAATAAATATATCATCATATAAGCAGATCTCGGTAAGTGATATATTTTTTCGCGAGAAGTGCGGTTACCAGCCGCCAAATCACGGCCTCCAAAGATATTAGTGGTGGAGAAGCCACAGGGGTAGATTTTTTAAATTGGTGAAAATTGTTTGTCATCTGTAGGGATCGAACCAGGCTTTTCAAGATCCACAGGCCGACTCGATACCACTGAGCCACCTACCCAATAATACAAAACCTTAATAAATTAATTTTTCGGTTTACTGTAGAAATAAATAAATAAATATATCATCACGCCTTTTACCCATTACTGAGTGTGGCACTCTGCCTAAGCAGATCTCGGTAAGTGCGGTTACCAGTCGTCAAATCACGACCTCTAAAGATATTAGTGTTGGAGGAGCCACAGGGGTAGATTTAAATTGGTGAAAATTGTATGTCGGCTGTGAGGATCAAACCAGGGTTCTCAAGATCCACAGGCCGACTCGATACCACTGAGCCACCTACCCCATTAATTAGCAATATATTGAAATTTGCCACTAAAATATAAATATAACGGAAGTAGTTATGTGTAAAGTTGCATTAGTGAGTTCTGCAATAAATAGCACTAGAGCTGCAGATATTCTTTGATTTGTAGCGAGAAGCAAACAACCAGCAACAGCACGTAATTTGTAGTTGTAGCTAGCGAGCATTATCATCCAATGCTGTGTTTACAGAACAATACACGATGTGCTAATGTCTCTTTTGCATTTCCACCAACTTTCATAATAGGATCATATTTGATCCGATTGTAATTTTGACTTGCAATATTGGTACACCTAGTTTTATTAACTAACAACAATTTAACCAAATCAAATAAAGCGCTGTTACTGGTGATGTTGGTGTTTGTGCGGCTGCCGGTCGTAAAATGATGATAGAGTCGACCACGCATATCAAATGAATTATGACAGAAACCTTTGTTTTAAATTTATATTTGTGTTTGTGACACAAATTTTACAGCATACGGTTTAAAAATAGAAATGTGATAAGCCTGATGCACTCACACAAATAAATACAAATCATGTACGAACAACAGTTTCAGTTTTCTAATATTTTACATTACCATGACATATTGTGTTTTAAACAGGGTTCGTAAATATCATGATATTTATAATAAATATCAAAATATCTGATATATAGGATATATATCAGATAAATATCACTTTTTGGATATTTATTTTTTAATTTTAGTTTTTGTACACATTTAGAAAAACTGAAAAATTTCACTTTTCCGGAGGCTATATCTCAAAAACTAAACAAGATATGGAAATGCGCTCAACGGCGTTGAATTCCCCGTGTCCGAATTGACTTATAAGCAAATTTTCATACAATTTTATGCAATTTAATATTTTTAATTATTCAATTTTCCCAAAAATCCTTAATCGTAGGATTATTAAAACGAAAATTTACATACATATGTATTTTAACCCTCTGAATCCAGTGGTGCAATCTTCAAATGCATAGGACTTCTGGTTTTCGAGAAAATGTTAAAAAACCGCTTTTTGCGATTTTTTAGCGGAAAATTGAAAAAAATAAAAATCGCTGAAACTATGTTTATAACTTAACTGAAGCACGAGAAAATTAATGCCGTTGAGCGCGTTTTCATATCACATTTAGTTTTTGAGATATAGCCTCGGAAAAGTGGAAAAACTGAAAAATTCTAAAAATTTCACTTCTCCGGAGGCTATACCTCAAAAACTATTTCATATTTTTATATAATGGATATATATCATTGCAAAAATATGACGATATATATCAAAATAAATATCATGATATATATCGATCGATATATATCTTCGAACCCTGGTTTTAAATAATATGCAGTGCTACCAACGGCAAGTGAAACCCGGCATATATGTTAACTAAAATATATTTTACAAAATATGTCAAATTTCACCAATTAGAGGAATTTATTTTTTTATTTAATCAGCCTGAAATTGTATGAAAATTAATGTTTGTTCGAACCGGAAAATTTTGGGGTTATGGTTAACGGTTTTTCTATCAGCAAAATTTCGGTTTCGGTACGATTTAAAAAATTATTATATAGTGCCTTTTCAAAGATATATTTACGCGCAATATACAATTACAGTATATTTTTAAGTAACTAATTCGCAAATTTTAAAATTATTAGTATTTTCGATTTCTGCAATCTTAAAAAATAATTTGTACGTACGCCATAGTGTTGATCTTGCTTTCATTCTACAATTCATATACAGTAGTTAGTCCTGCTACGTCTGTAAAGAGTGCAACTTTATAAAAATATATAAAACTAATAACTTATAGTCTTTTTTGTATTATTAATAGTTTCGGTTCAGTACGTTATTTATATCGGTTTAAATTTACGGTTTTAGAATCGAAATTATATAGGTACGGTTACCTTTTTGGTTACAGAGTCAATTAAATTTTTGTTTCTATTTTTGGTTACCATATTCCAAAACAAAAAATATCGGTTCCTGTTTTCGGTTACGGTTTCATAAAAATTGAATATCGGTGCAGTATTCGGTTACAGTTTTATTTATAATAAAAAGTACGTTTAATAAATAACCTACGAATCACTGAACCGCCGCTTACGTTATATATAGGGCTAAACTGGACCATAAGGGTGCTTTTTCCGAAAATAATTTAATTTAAATTTAAATCAAATTAAATTATAAGGAGAAAAAAAACCTAGCACCTATAAATTTCGATCATATGATTTAAATCAATTAAATTACGGTCGTCTGTGATTTAAATCTGATTTTATTCTAATTTTTCTTTCTATTGTTGATTTGCATTAATTAAGTATTTACTTCAAAAAATATTAAATCAATTAAAAATGCTTGTTTGTACTACCCACATTCAACATTTTTTTTAATCTGCGTTTTAAGCCAGTAGCTCTGACATATGATACTTGGATTAAAAAAAAAATTGAAATATTTTGCTTATATAATGTGTTTAAAAATTGAATATAACGTTTCTCCAAAAAAAAATTCAAAAATATAACAAACAGAAATATACTTTTAGTCTTTGAATTTATTTATAAAATAATGATACGCTATGAAAAGAACTTGTCTGTTATGAATTACTTATAAGCTACTGTAATTGTGATTACATTTCTGTTATACGAAGTAGTAAATAAATAAATTATTGTTTCATACTGAAATAGATACTATTTATATATATATAAATTCAATACATACTAACATTAAAAAAAATAATATTAATAATAGTTCAATACTTATCAATATTATTTCAGAAATTCCAAACAAATTTTAATTAGCGTAATATTTGATATTTCATCAATGATATTTTAATTAATTAAAATGAAAATATGAATATAATAAATATCTGTTATATAAATGGTAGAAATGTTTGTCGTGCGATGAAAGCATGCATTATTGGAAATTCTATTCCAAGAGTTATACTTTATTTTTATTGTTTCACATATTGATATACTAAAGAAATATAACAAAAAGTGAAGTTAGTCTAATCGGATCAAATAATTAACATAAAATAGACAATCACATTTAAATTTATCCTTTATTTATTTATGCTACTCTGTAAAACAGGAACTTAATTCCAATTTCAGTACAGGATCCGGAGTCACCGAGCCGCAGTGCGGCAGTTCATATATTTTTTAACTTGAGTTGGATTCAAACCCGGGATATTCGGATTCGAATTCTTTAACGCTGCCCACATCACCGGATTTGTTTCATTAAATGGATCAAAAATAATTTGAATTAAAATTTCTGTTTGAGGAAATAGACAGGGCAGTACAAACGTTTTTTTTCAATTTCTTTTGAGGCTTTATGATTTTTATAACAATAAAATTAAAGTATAAGAATTAAAAAAATATATACCATAGGCTGTTAACATTCATTTTCTAATTACAGGAAAATTTTTACATATTTTAAACTTGATTTTAAATAAAAAATAAATAAATAAATATATCATCACGCCTTTTACCCATTACTGGATGTGGCACTCTGCCTAAGCAGATCTCGGTAAGAGATATATTTCTTCGCGTGAAGTGCGGTTACCAGCCGTCAAATCACGGCCCCCAAAGATATTAGTGGAGTAACAGTAACTAAATAATATCTAGACTAATTTAGAAGCAGAATTAAATATACGAAACGGTTCGGTAAAGTAATGAGGTAAGCAATGATAACGAAAAATATATTTGTCATGTTAGTCGTTTTCTTGGGATATTCTGTATAAATTTGAAAATAAAATAAGGTAATAGTAGTTGAAGCTGTTCGTCAAATATCATCTGATGTGCGAGAGCTTTAAGCACGAGATTTAATTTGATAGATTGAATAGATTCGAAGGCAGCGTGTTCTATTCGTTTCTCGTATGCAAATGCGGTGTAATTAAATTTGTTTGAAATGGAGTCACACCGGGAGCCTCGTTGTCGACATTGTATTCACTTTTGTTTTTTGCAGGTAATCACATTGCTTGTTGTCACGCCACATGTTTTATACACGTATTTAGATTAGGAAAATTGTTTAAATTCTTTTCCTTGGAATTGTCATAAAACGTTGCGATAACATCCAGCGCAAAACGCGGCGCTTCCTGGAACTAAATTACCTCTTACAAAATGTGGAAACTACCGAGAAATTCTTTTTATTCTCCTGCCTACCCTTTGTTGTCCAAATTATGAAAACTTACTTAAACCAATTACCTAGCTTTACATTCGAAATTAATCAGACCATACTAGATTTCAAATCTGTATATTGTATTATTCAGTATGTTTCAAAATTCGCAAAAATAATTATACATTACTGAAGCAAACATTATTTGTACCACTGGACTAATAGGTTACAGTAACAAACAAAAATGAATAAATATCTATATTATACAGTTCTAGCAATGTTTATATTTTACTTATTTAAATATATATTTTTTGCATATAATATCCTATATGTTGCCTATATACTGGGAATCTACTTTTTTTCCGAACATAGGAAGTGCAAATGTTAAAATGTCTCTTTACCTATTAATTTTAGAACAAAAGTGTACGGAAGAAAAATGTTCAGAATGAAAAACTGCATCCATAGAGTATAAGTTTGTTGTTCAATTGTTTTTTATATCCAAGTTAGAAGCAAAAGAAAATACACGCTTTAAAGCAATTATCAGAGTGCCATAAGAAATAAAACAAATTAGATATCTTACTAATAGGTATTTATTTGTCTAGATTGTGTAGAAAAAAGAAAATAATAATTGCTATAATTAGTTTTATAACAAATAAATAAATTAGAGTAAGCTTCCAATTCTTGTCCAATATGTCAAATAATGACAGACACATCAAACAAATTATTGTTTTATTTCTCATGGCACTCTGATAATTGCTTTAAAGCGTGCGTTTTCTTTTGCTTTTGCTTCTAACTTGGACATAAAAAACAATTGAACAACAATCTTATACTCTATGGATGCAGTTTTTCATTCTGAACATTTTTCTTCAGTTCAATTTTGTTCTGTAATTAATAGGTAAAGAGATATCGCTAAATCAAAATTTTAACATTGAATTTCCTATGTTCGGAAAAAAAAGTAGACATCCGGTATATATATATGATTTTTTTTTCATTGCATATAATTCCGCCCTTTATAGTATGTTCAAAGATATTCCGTTATGGCTTTAACTAACTTACTAAGCCTGTGTTGAACCTCACACTGTAAGAGATTCTACCTGTTGGCGCTCAGGGTAGGATTGCAAAATATTTAAATTCGGAAATCTCTAATCTCTGTGCGGATTACGTATTTCAGATTTACTTGAAATAATATACAATGATACTTTCATGTAACATTTTTTTTTTGCTTCATTATCAATAATAATATTTGTACAAAATTCTCTGTTTCATTATTATAATATATATAAAAATTAAATTAAATTGGGAAATACTGAATACATACCTGTCCTTGCACCCCTATAAATCAAGCTTAAATCCCTAACAATAGACCCGCTGAGAGGGCCATAACGGAATATCTTTGAACATAGTATACTTATAAAACTCGTATAATACGAGTAATATAATATTATCTAATCCTTTTTGGAAAATAGCAAAGCGATGCTTTCAGTGTAATTAGTGAGGTAAAACAAATGACATAACAAACGTCAGAGCGTGAGCGTGAGCGTGACATTGGTGACAGAGTAACAGTAACATCGGTTGACAAGAAAAGGATAAAAGTAAATGATATTCCATGGTTGAATAGAATTCCAAGTTGATCCCGGAAATCCACATCGAACGTGAATACATCTCATCCCGCTAAGAAGTACACGTCTAGTACATAATAACATATCATAAAGGCACCTACTTGATATTCAGATATCAGCATGACCTATATTAAAGCAAATTTTATAGATTTCCTCATCTTTGTCCCGTTCGTTCTCGCTGGAAGTGAAATAGGATCCTTGATCAACGCTGCTCTGCGATATTGCACAATTATCCGAGTACCGTTTCGCTTTCAAGTGAACGAAATAAATGAGAATTGTAGGACCGTTCCGTTGAACCATGCAGTAAATAACGGAGCTGGGGTAATGAAAGCTGTCGACGAATTTATTTTAAAACCGTTCATTGCCAAGCGACCGAACGACCAACCACCACGGTAGAACAACTCATTTTATAAACACACTTATTTAGTAGCTACTAAAACCCCGCAGACTTTTTTTGTTAAAATAGATTGATAGATGATCACTTGTTTAATTCTTGTTTATTATGGTTGTCTTTAAAAATATTGAAATTGCTATTTTATAACATAGGTGATTAACATATAAATTAAGTATCTTTGTTTATTTAACAGGAGAATATACAGAGTGTTTCACAACTTAGAGCAAAAAATTAAAGGGTATATTCCGTACGACGTGCTGATCATGAAACAAAAAGAATTTTTTTTTTTAATCGCAAAACTATTTTCCATGTTTCCTAGTCCAAAATTTTTCATTGCCACTGCCACTGGGTGGATGATTATGCTAAAGTTATTAATTAAATAAAATTCTATTATAAATAACTGCTAATAATTGAATTGTGTAATTATTCTTTCGTAGTTGATACCTACTTCATTGTTTGTTTTAACATATTCTGTCATAAAAATTTAACTTTAAAATTATCTTCATTACTGTACGTTCAGTCGAAGTCATATGTTAAAAAAATTAGTTCGTGGAATGATTCCCTATAAATCAGAACTGTGTCGCTGTAGACGAAACCCGTTGTCAATGCCTATCATAGATATAGGAGTCTTTGGGATCGATGCTACGTTAGACACTATGACAGAAGAATTCGGTTGATGCCATACGTCGGACACAGGTGACGTGGTGTAGCGGTTAGCATCTCTACCCGGCAAGCGGAGGGTCCCTGGTTCGAATCCAGGCGTCATACGAATTTTTCTGTCATAAAAATTTAACTTTAAAATTCATTGTTTGTGTTTAATAGGAAAGCGAAACCAGTGCAGTATTACAAAAAATGTTTTAGGTTAACAACTCTTAATTTTTCGAATTTAAAAAAAATTCTTTTTGTTTCATGATCAGCACGTCGTACATAATATACCCTTTAAGTTTTTGCTCTAAGTTGTGAAACACCCTGTATAATAGTTTTTAACTTTTTGTCTATAACTATTCTTTTCTATTTTTTAAGTTTACCTAAATTCAAGAAGTTAAACTTAACTCTCATTTTATAAAATCAAAAAATGTTATTAGATAAAAAAGCTGTGATCAATTTTCATTCAAAAAGTTACAGACTGTTAACAATTATCATAATGTTTATTATAATTTTAAAGGACAGAAAAGTTCATGATTTACACAAATATTTTAACTCCATATAGTACTCAATGTACTGATTATGAAACAGAAAATTAATTGCAAATGAAATAAATAAATGCCCTTGCCGCTCTTCCGTGGACAAGCGGCAATAGATTACTTTCTGCTTCAGGTATAGATAAATAACTATCTCTTACGACAGTTAGAACTACACGCATGTAAATGAATGGAGAAAATAATTATTTTCTGCACTTAAATATCCATAGAATGACATTATTGTTTTCGGTTGTCATAAATATAAAAAAAATCTGATGTGGACACCACATGACTTCCTTGTACGCGTATTAAACTATAGATATTTTTTTAATTGCACATATTTGACATTAAATCTTTTATTTTTTGTTCTAATCCATAGCAAACTTAATTTTTTTTTTAAATAAAAAAATATATAATATTTAAATTTAGATATCTCGTTTATGCAAAAAGCTAATTTAAAAATTCTTAATGTGCTAGACGCAGAATTTAATTCTCTAAAACTTTTATTTGCAGCATTTATTTCTAAAATTAAAATAATACAATTTTTTTCATGGAAAACTGTTAGCTGCTTCATGTAATGTGCCACTTCCGGTTAGTCTATTTTAACCAAAATTAATTATGTTATTTCCATTGATATAGTAGTCTTATATACCAAATTTGGAAAGTTTTAAATTATATTTGAATATAGTTTTTTCATGAAAATATATTATAGGCTTCAAGTAAAGTACCACTTCCGGTAGTTGTATAATGACCAAAAAGGGAGGTGCACAACTAGATGTTATAACAGTCCTAAATATAAAGTTTCAATTTTCTACGGCTTACCGTTTTTGAGTTATGCGAGATACATACGTACATACGTACAGACGGCACGACGAAATTAGTCAAAATGGATTCAGGGAGGGCCAAAATACCTATTTCTGTAGAAATCTGAGAACCGAAAATTTTCGCGATTACAATACTTCCTTTACTTCGTACAAGGAAGTAAAAATAAATAAATATATCATCACGCCTTTTATCCATTACTGGGCGTGGCACTCTGCCATAGCAGATCTTGTTAATTGGACAACAATTTTCTTATTTAGAAAATCTAAAGTTTAAAGTAAATTTTAATAGGATAAGTAAGTTTCTGTACGTGAATAACTAGAAGACAGGCTTCTTAATCTCATCTTAACTGAACATAATGATGCGACGATTTGAAGATGTCTGCATGAATACCTTCCTCAGCATAATAACCATCCCCAAGGACGAGGAGTAGAGTATCTGGTGGTGTAGGTCAGCAGAGTGTAGTACAAAATCCGATACTAATTACGTGTAACTGTATCGTGTGCATAAAGTGTGCCCACTTGTGCGGTAAGTAGAGGTTAGAAGCAGACGTATAAACCACCCCCACCCAACACAACAACAGCCTCCGTCCATCCCCGCACACCCAACAACCACTGAGATAAATCGCCGACTATAGACGTTAAACTTGCGAAGTCCGAAGTACATAATCCGCAGAATGTTCTCGGATACCCGCCGCTTTTCGCTTAACTCATTCCTGGATTACAAGCAATTAATAGTTTCATGCGAGACTTATTTAGATTCCGAACGCACTACATCACTAAATTCACTTCACTAGTAAATATCATAGCTGGCGTCTTAGACTCACTTGTCAAGACGACTGTATTTTTATTTTGTAAGTGTGGTAAGCGTAGTTCCAGGCTTGTACGTGGCAATTTTCGGTTTTGCAACAATAATTTTTAGTATTTTTTTTAATTATAAATCAATTATTTAATAAACGAGCTTGTATGAAAAGAATTATGAATGTGGTTGAAGCAAAAGTGGTGTGTCAGGATAGGAATGTTTGGAGAAAATTAATTGCGGGATAAATATGATGAATGAAGACAAGCGTATGATTCTTGATTTTAGATTAATTGGTTAGATGTTTCGAGTGTTTACCTGCAATTGTGTGGAGACCATCTTCAGAAACAAGCGCAGTGTACACTAGCGAATGGATGAATGTTTGTTGTGTGTTGATGGATTTTGGTTGTGAGAAAAGAAAGAGTTTGTATGGAGGAAGTGTTAATGTGGTCGAATCGAGTATCGTGTGTCAGGATGAGAATGTTGACGGGTTCGTGCTACCCCATTTAATGGGATATAGCGTGATGTTATGTATGTATGTATGTAATTATTTTATATGGGGTAGGTGGCTCAGTGGTATCGAGTCGGCCTGTGGATCTTGAGAACCCTGGTTCGATCCCCACAGCCGACAAACAATTTTCACCAATTTAAAAAATCTACCCCTGTGGCTCCTCCACCACAAATATTATAGGTGGCTATGTGAAAATAAACAAAATGTAACAGTGTTATACAACTTAACAAACTAAAGCAACAAATTCAGTAACAAAAACAACTTAAAACAAATTATTTTCACATAGCCACCTATAATATTTGTATAAAAATTATTTCTAGTATTTCTCAATTTTCTTATTTTTCTCGAATTTTTTCAGATACATTAATAAAAACTAATACACCGTTGAAAAGAGAAAAAAAATGGCGGTTTTTATTTTTGTAAAATAATTATAGGTTGCTATTTAAAAAATAAAAGTTGATAGTCGTATCTTGTAAACCTGACTTTATAAAAAATATCTACATCTGCCATCAAATAGTATATTTAAAATAATAAAACTTACATATGAACCATTTTTTTCTATTACTCATAATAAAAAAGTTAAAGGGGGGGGCGTCTTCCCAGACTCACCCTGTATACAGGTATATCTGAAGTTTTAGAAACATTGCAAAAGAGGATTCCAACTAATATTTTTCGTGCTCTAATTTTAGAATTATTTTTATCGTGTTGCATGCAAGAAAATGAGTGAAATTTAATTATATCACAGCTAAATTTAATAGTAATAATGATAATAATACTGTTAGTGCATGGTTAAAATTAGAAGAACATTTAATGACCCATAAAATGGGGCAGCACGAACCCTCAAACATTCATTCAGCAGTTCAAATCCCAATCAAGATAAAAAACAACCACACTGCGACTTGGTGAGTCCGGATCCTGTACTGTAATTAGGATTCACTTTCTCTTAGACAGAGTAACATAAATAATAAATACATATACATTCGACAAACCTATTCTGCCACATCACTTTAGACACTCTTATTGATTATTAAGTATTTATCTAAAAAAAAAGCTATTCTATTGTTAGTCAGTGTACAAAAGCAATCATAGCTAAGTGGAGAAAACCGAACTAAAACTTGTGTTAATTAACAAGCAAGCGGTCGTGCGATCAAATTTCACTGACTTAAACTTAATCCAAAAAAATTCGATTATATTTGAGTGGTTCGGATTTAATGGAGTCCTCCACTATTTTTTATGAAATCTAAATTGAAAACAATGAACAGTTCTAGAAAGTTTTAATTGATATTCATTAAGCCGTAATGATTTATTAATTTTTTTGTGACGTCCGACTTAAAAAAATTTGAATCTCAAACAGTGGAGCTCACATTTAATTGTAGCCACATATATGATCTACTTTATCATTTATCATGGGGTAGGTGGCTCAGTGGTATCGAAAACCCTTGTTCAATCCCCGCAGCTGACAAACAATTTTCACCAAATTAAATCTACCTCCATTCACATCTTTGGGGGCCGTGATTTGACGGCTCACTTCACGCGAAGAAATATATCACTTACTAAGATCTGCTATGAAGGAATGCCACACCCAGCAATGGGTAAAAGGGATGATGATATATTTACTTATTTATTTTATTATTTAGGAAATATATAAACGAAGTTTATTAATTTTCGTGGCAAATAATTAAAAATATGCATTGCTATCAGTTATTTTAGAAAGAAAAATAAATAAACTGTAAGATTATCGTAGTCAAAAGTTTGATTACTACTGGTACGATTTAATGATCTACACCATTCAATTTTATTTTCCCTTCACTGATTTTTGTAAACCTAACCAGAGTTTCGAACTATTAATTAATTAAGAAATGATATATACAGGCTGTTTCACAACTTAGAGCAAAAAATTAAAGGGTATATTCTGTACGACGTGCTGATCATGAAACAAAAAGATTTTTTTTTTAAATTCAAAAAAGTAAGGGTTGTTAACCTAAAAACATTTTTTGTAGTACTGCACTGGATTCGCTTTCCTATTAAACACAAACAATGAAGTAGGTATCAACTACGAAAGAATAATTACACAATTCAATTATTAGCAGTTATTTATAATAGAATTTTATTTAATTAATAACTTTAACATAATCATCCACCAAGTGGCAGAGGCAACGAAAAATTTTGGACTGGGAAACATGGAAAATAGTTTTGCGATTTAAAAAAAAATTCTTTTTGTTTCCTGATCAGCACGTCGTACAGAATATACCCTTTAATTTTTTGCTCTAAGTTTTGAAACACCCTGTATATATAAAATATAGTTCACTTTTGTATAACAACTTTAAAATTAAGTGTCCGTTAGACAAAGACAAAATACATGAATAATAGAAAGAATTCTGAATAGACTAAATCTGCGAGAGAGATGATTTAAGAAAGAGCGCAATACACAAACATTTTTGAAATTTTTATTGACTATTGTACAATGTGAGTATAGTCGTAATGACAAAAGTACTAGTTTGTAAGTATACCGGGTGGAACATCATACCTGTGTACATAGGCGATTAACATGAAGAAACAGTTTTTCTGTGCGCATTGCTCCCCAAATTATTTTAGCCAAAAATGCTTCAAATAAATGTTGTAGAGCATAAAATTCTGTATCTAAATCAATAAACGGAATTACATTTACATGCGTTGTAACGACAGAAATTAAATAAAAAAATATTAAAAATTACGTTGAAAATATCAAATAGCCATGGAAGTGAAACAAAAATAGATAGATGCTTGACGTTTGACAGATCTCCTGATTTAACACCTAGCGATTTTTTTTATGGGGTCATCTTAAATGTAAAATTTATAAGCAACGCCACCCAAATATTAATTCTTTGAGAGAAGCTATCGTGGATAAGTGCGCCTTAATCACAAATAGGCAGCTCGCTAATGTACGACATTCCTTCTACAATAGATTTGGTTATTGCTTGGCTGAAAATGGAGGTTTATTTGAATATTTATTGTAATAATAAATTGTAGTGATTATTTTATTGAGAGAATTATTGTTTGATATTTGAATTGTAATAGATAGGTTATAATTTTTACATGACCAACCCTAAAGAAGTAAACGTTTCATTGAAATGTACAATTGTTTATTTATTATTAAATTGTAATCATAGGTATGGAGTTTTTTGTATGAATTTTATTGAATGATTAATTTGTCGGGGGTAAAATATCAAATAGACAGAAAAACGTCAAGCATTTATCTATTTTTGTTTCACTTCCATGGCTATTTGATATTTTGAACGTAATTTTTAATATTTTTTTATTTAATTTCTGTCGTTACAACGCATGTAAATGTAATTCTATTTATTGATTTAGATGCAGAATTTTATGCTCTACTACATTTATTTGAAGCATTTTTGGCTAAAATAATTTGGGGAGCAATGCGCACGGAAAAACTGTTTTTTCATGTTAATCGCCTATGTACACAGGTATGATGTTCCACCCGGTAGTGAAGGACCCCATTGCGATTGAGGAACAAATAAATAAATTGCAAATTTCACAAAAGTGGAATAGAGCTATAATCGCATTTAAAATTAGGTAAAGGTAGTATGAATATAAAGTAAAGAAGATATCGTAGCTCACAAAGTAACAGAAGCAAATTTCTCCAAGTATTTTCAATAGTATTTTACTTGTGCACGCTTCAAATTTCCTGTTGCAAATGCGATATCTCCAAAGGAAAAGTGTCGATTTTTTCGTGAAAGCCAAAAGGTTTTTCTTGACAGCCAATAACCGTACTTTAAGCCGCTCTGACATGGACACAGTGCATGGCTCGCTCGCCTTATAACAAAAGCGATCCTGCGTGTTTCGCGTAACCTTCACGCCCGGAATATTGCACCAGAAAATATCATTTCCTCCGGATTACTTCGTGTGTTGTGTTCTGTGTTTTCTCTCTGCACTCTCTGGCTACTTTACTACGAGGCTGCGAAATGGACTCGATCATATTTAGCATTTGGAACAGAGAAAACGAAAATGTGATGGGGTGTTATTAGTTGATGGATTTATGAAACATTCGGATTCTCCACTATAGTCATAAAATCATAAATTAGTGATTTATATTAACAACTCATATTCCATTCTCCTACTAAATATATCTGTCAAACAAATAAAAAGTATCGCATCTCTCACCATTTTTACTTGTTTAAATTGAATGATTATGAAACTTATTTTTAATATATATACAGGGTGTTTCACAACTTAGAGCAAAATATTAGAGGATATATTCTGTACGACGTGCTGATCATGAAATAAAAAGATTTTTTTTAAATTCGAAAAATTAAGGGTTGTTAACCTAAAACATTTTTTGTAGTACTGCACTGGATTCGCTTTCCTATTAAACACAAACAATGAAGTAGGTATCAACTACGAAAGAATAATTACACAATTCAATTATTAGCAGTTATTTATAATAAAATTTTATTTAATTAATAACTTTAATATAATCATCCACCCAGTGGCAGTGGCAACGAAAAATTTTGGACTGGGAAACATGGAAAATAGTTTTGCGATTTAAAAAAAAATTCTTTTTGTTTCCTGATCAGCACGTCGTACAGAATATATCCTTTAATTTTTTGCTCTAAGTTGTGAAACACCCTGTATATACACTATATACATGTATACAAGTTATATAGTTTATTTCTGCATTTATTGATACTAATATTTATAAAATTATTTTATTTGGAACCGAAGAAATGACGGAAATGTTTATTGGTAATTAAAAATCATCAGTGTCATTAAATAGTAAAACAAATGTACCAAACAAAAGTTATTGTTTTTATTAGTCATTATTATAATAAATAACTTTTTCATTTATTACATAACATAAAGTTTTAATTAATATCACATTTATTTTGTTATTTCATAGCACTGATGTTTTTATGTAAATTACGAATTAACAGTTATTTTTCCAGTTCCAGGGACAGTAAAATTATAAATATTACTATCAAAAAATGCAAATATTTATGGGGTAGGTGGCTCAGTGGCATCGAGCCGGCCTGTGGATCTTGAGAACCCTGGTTCGATCCCCACAGCTGACAAACAATTTTCACCAATTTATATCTACCCCTGTGGCTCCCCCACAACTAATATCTTTGGGGGCCGTGATTTGACGGCTGGTAACCGCACTTCACGCGAAAAAACATATCACTTACCGAGATCTGATTAGGCAGAGTGCCACACCCAGTAATGGATAAAAGGCGTGATGATATATTTATTTATTTTTTAAATGCAAATATTTTTTGTTGTAAAATAATTAGGGAAGTCAATAATTGAACATTTAAAAAATAGCATTAAAACGTTATGAGTGGGTCCTTTCGTAGCAGATTTCGATCAGTGATATATTTAGCGCGTGAAGTTCGGAAAGGGAGGCACAGGGGTAATTTTAATTTTTGATCTACTTTCAGAAAGTTTGTTTCGTAGTACGAAAGAGGAAAAAAAAATGCGATAGGGATTGATTCTGGGCTATCTTGATGGACGTACGAATCGTGCATGTGTGGGACAGACCAACAATTGAACAAAAGACAATCGGACATGCAGACAAAAGGTCGCGTCAGTGAATACGCAGATACAGAACTCGCGACTTCTAAATTGTATTCCGCGCTGGATGGCTGCATGGAGCAGCAGGGCTGCTGTAGTCGTATAGGAACCGCGAACAATGAGCACAATTTATAGATGTCACAAGTCGTACGTTATACACTGCACTACACAGATCATACACGATGTGTAAACTACAAAAATAAACTAAGATTCGGGGTTTAATTCCACCGACAGCGGACAACAAAGCGACTCAAACTGAATGTAGTGGTTGCCTTGCTTGGATCGCACGAGGCTGCTTCGCTTTTTGCTCTTTTCTTTTCTACCATCCTTTTTATATAATGAATTTTCCTTTTCCTTTTATCTTAATCACATTCCTTTCGGCCCATCTTTACTCTTACTCAACAAGAATTAAAATTATTTTACTTTAAAGCCTCCAATTGCACATTATTTATCCGGCCATCTACTGGAAGCGCTCTTCAGTGTTGTTATTAAATTTATTTAAACAGGATTTTCAAAACACACAAAATATCTACAATTTAATAGTTTACTTGATCTAATGCCAGTGTTTTAATTTTGTCCAAAAGGTTGATTCTGTATCTTGCGTGAGCAGTTGCGTGATTAAATTTGCGTTAGTACAATGTATGACGTCACCGATTCTTTTCTGGTGTCGAGCATAGGGAATTCCGTGTTTTACGTTTTCGCGCCAACTTTAGTGTTGGTAATGGTTTTGAAACTATAACTGTCAGTTGCAATCACATGTCATTGATTGTCAACATCGTTTTGTAGTTTTTTAAAACGATTTTATTATGGCAGAAGATAGAAAACGTGATATGAACGTTACAGAGGAGCAAAAACAAATTTTAATAAACTTTATGGCAGATATGGCGTTGATAACGCAAAATGACAAGAAAGTAAAAGACAAACATAATGATAGAATGAGACAGGAGCCTGATTCTGTATCTTGCGTGACTACTTGCGGCACCCATACTAACACACATATGTCACATGCATATAGTAAACCATCTATCGGACATTTAAAGAACTAATGGGTATGACGTCACTACTTGCGAGACACGCAAATATAGATGCGTGACCTCCGTAGGTCCTGTTTCTTACTTGCGACACTACCTGTCTCATTCTAACATTATGTTTGTCTTTTACTTTCTTGTCATTTTGCGTATGACAAACAATGACATGTGATTGCAACTGACAGTTATAGTTTCAAAACCATTACCAACACTAAACTTGTCGCGAAAACGTAAAGCACGGAATTCCCTATGCTCGACACCAGAAAAGAATCGGTGACGTCATACATTGTACTAACGCAAATTTAATCACGCAACTGCTCACGCAAGATACAGAATCAACCTCCAGGTCGCAAGTAAGAAACAGGACCTACGGAGGTCACGCATCTATATTTGCGTGTCTCGCAAGAAGTGACGTCATACCCATTAGTTCTTCAAATGCCCGATAGATGGTTTACTATATGTATGTGACATATCTGTGTTAGTATGGGTGCCGCAAATAGTCACGCAAGATACAGAATCAGGCTCCAGAATTATACTTTTCTTAATTTAAAGTTTACATACATATTTTATAGAGAAATTAAAGAAAAACATGTTTCTACAGCTGTCAGTAATTGTTCACAATTTTCACTAATATCAATACGCAAAGTACGTTTTTTTAAATCTTTTGTATTAACATGGTAAAGCGTATTTCATGCACTGTTTTGTACCCTAAATGAGATTTCGCGCACGTTCCCAAATTATTATTTTTTTCATGGTCCATTGGTTACAACACATCAATATTACCAATTTTATATTATTTTTAATTGTGTGAACGACCTAGGAATTAGGTATAAATGAATGGATATGATTGAAAGTATCTTGCATCAACCAGGGTCGGATCCAGACTTCAAATTAGGGGGTGCATGGAGTGAATTTTGTCTCGGGGGAAGGGGGTATTGTCCATCTTCTAAATATAAATATCTGATGTGGACACCACATGACTTCCTTGTACTCGTATTAAACTATAGATATTTTTTTAATTGCACATATTTCACATTAAATCTTTTATTTTTTGTTCTAATCCATAGCAAACTAATTTTAAAAAAAATCAAAAAGTATATAATATTTAAATTTAGATATCTCGTTCATGCAAAAAGCTAATTTAAAAATTCTTAATGTGCTAGAAGCAGAATTTAATTCTCTAAAACTTTTATTTGCAGCATTTATTTCTAAAATTAAAATAATACCATTTTTTTCAAGGAAAACTGTTAGCAGCTTCATGTAATGTGTCACTTCCGGTTAGTCTATTTTAACCAAAATCTATTATGTTATTTCCATTGATATAGTAGTCTTATATACCAAATTTGGAAAGTTTTAAATTATATTTGAATATAGTTTTTCATGAAAATCTATTATAGGCTTCAAGTAAAGTACCACTTCCGGTAGTTGTATAATGACCAAAAAGGGAGGTGCACAACTAGATGTTATAACAGTCCTAAATATAAAGTCCCATCTTCGAAATATAAAAAACGGTTTTTCGATGGAATACAAAAATTATTGAATTAGAAGTTGATTTTCTAAGTGCAAATGTCGGTTAGTCACATACTTGACTAGGTCTTAAATAGGGTACCTCTCCCATCTGCGGGTCGAAATAATATTGGTTTTTGGCTATTTATTAAAATAATAAATCAAACAATAGTTCTTAATTATCTTAGAATTTTAAGTTCTTAGATAATATTTTTTATTTATTTTGTTTAACAAATTAAGTTATCGTAAATAATGACAATTATTATTATCTATTAGGGCCAACATTTAAAAATAGGCCATGCTTAGGGGAGGGTCATGACTCCCATGACCCCCCCCCACCCCCCTCGATCCGCCTCTGTGATCAACGAAACATTGAGAATGGAATAGATAAACTTTTACAAAAGTATAATGAATATGCTGCTGTGAAAGTGATGCATCAAACTAAATGAATAAAAATAAGTTTCAATTGTATTTAACATCATTTGTTTTAAAACATCAATGTAAAATAATGAATTCAATCTGACTTCCTTTGATTCATTCTTTCTTTCTTTGATATTCTTGAACTTGATTGTTATTTGAAAGTGTAAATAGTAGAGGGCGTGGATAGTTCGCGCACACTTGATTGGCTCGCAGACATGTTTCAGTTTTTTTACAAGCAATTTTCTCTTTCAGATTGTCGCAGCGCCCGACACCGATTCTTACAGCGCTGTCGAAGGAGATAATAAACTTGAAGGAAGAAGGTGAGTCAACTTCTCTTTTTATTTCATTTTATTTCCTTCCGAGCATTACACTTGAAATGTTTTATTAGACGAAAGAAACATTTTATCTTTCATATAAGAATAGTACGTTTCTATTGATCTTACCTATTTCTACTCTAATACCCTAATCTTACTCAAGTGGACAATTTTTTATTTATTTTCACACTTTACTCAAGAGGATTCAATTGAAAAAGGTGATTGAGACTTTTTACACTCATAGCTTCTTTGTTCAGTATTTTTCATAAATATTTCGCATTACTTTCCTGTCCAAATATTGAACTAAAATCTAGATTAGAGGAGTTTCTGGCCGCGGAAATTCTATGAGCTTTTGGAAATGATTCTTGTTTTATTGATTAATCATAAAATACTATCAAACTTTTGTTACTTATACTAAACAACGTTTATTTCAGTAATGAATAGTCATTACTTTACGGTAACGAAACATTAGTTTAAAGTTCATTTAACCCTGTTTTAATATGGAGATATATTTATTTGTATTTTGATTTTATTAACTCGCAAAGAATGTTGTAGCGAAAAATACGACAGTTTTTCTTGGATTACGGCTTGTATTTTATTAAATATCAATTAAACAACAAATAGAAGATGACGTTTCAAGCTTATGATTGGACCCATTCTTTAGTCAAAAATTTATATTAAAAAGTTCATAGTCAAAACGTATCCATTGAAATTAAAATTTATAAATTATTTTAAATAAGTTAAACAATATAAAACTTCATACTGTAGCGACTACTACCTGGGTCTACAAGAGATTGAAGGTCTAAATATATATATTTATATTTAAAGAAATATATAAAATAAGTGACTTACTACTTGATAACAGCGTCTGCAGAAGACGAAAAGTTGTTGAAAAGTATCAAGTCTGTTAACCTGAAAAAGAAATAAAATATTTGTAATTAATTAATAACAAAGAGCATAAATAAATAAATCATGTTTAATAAATGCAAGTGACTTATTCTTACGGATATAATTATGATAAAACAAACAAAAATCATCAAGAGATTTTAATAATTCATAGACAAATATTTTTCATGTTATCATTTTCAATAATCAAAATAAATAATTTAAGAAGTATATATTCGACATCTCTGTCTGTCTAGTAAATATGTAGCTCAAGTGGTAGAGCAGTCACCTAGCGAGTGAAATGTTCTGGGTTCAAATCCCGGCGAATGCTCATGATTTTTCAAAAATTCTAAAATAAATAATGTTGTATGAATTTTTGACATATTTCAATTGAGGAAACTTACACTTTGGAATGGGATTAAAAACTAAAAGAATATTTAAATACTTCTAAATTAGATTAGTTATGTCCAAATTTAAAGAACTGCGCTTCGCTTATTATAGCCATTTCATATGTCATTAAAATTTGTAGTTTCAAACGCCTAACTAACGCTTCTGACGAGATAGGTCGTAACTAACCTAACCTAACCTAATCTAATAATATTAAATAAATAAATAAATATATCATCACGCCTTTTACTCATTACTGGGTGTGGCACTCTGTCTAAGCAGATCTCGGTAAGTGATATATTTTTTCGCGTGAAATGCGGTTACCAGCTGTCAAAGCACGGCCTTCAAAGATATTAGTAGAGGGGGAGCTACAGGGATAGATTAATTTGGTGAAAATTGTTTGTCGGCTGTGGGGATCGAACTAGGGTTCTCAGGATCCACAGGCCGACTCGATACCACTGAGCCTCCTACCGCATTAAATATTAAATGTATAAATAAAATAGGCAATTCCATTAAATATATTTAATTTCGTCACATAAACTTTAATTTACAAATTTTTAAGGTTGTTTTTGTAACTTGACAGCGTAGTCACTTTCATTTAATTCAAATAAAAATCACTAGATGGCATTACTTGATGGAACAAATCTATAAAAAAAAAGTAGCGCAATTCAATGAAGATGGCCATGAGGGTTTTTCATTCAGTGTACCGCAAAATTTTTCTATATTATTAAACATATTTGACTCATCAGTGCAATATATTTTTCTTTGTGCCTTGCTACAAACGTATACATGTGGTTACATTTTTATGTAGTCCTAAATCTTTCATTGATCAGGAAAACACTACTTACTTCTCAGTACACATTTCTGTTTGGTTCGTTTACGTATTCAAAGCATTCAGTTCGTTTGTCTCCGTAGAAACTAATGGATGCTGAGATGGTTTCAAGTGTTTTATTTCATTTCAACGGTGTTAAATTTTACAAGTGTGCTGACAAATCATTTAAACATAATAAAATATTTATTTAACTTCAAATAATTAAAAAATCTGATGTGGACACCACATGACTTCCTTGTACGCGTATTAAACTATAGATATTTTTTTAATTGCACATATTTGACATAAAATCTTTTATTTTTTACTTCCTTGTACGAAGTAAAGGAAGTATTGTAATCGCGAAAATTTTCGGTTCTCAGATTTCAACGGAAATAGGTGTTTTGGCCCTCCCTGAAACCATTTTGACTAATTTCGTCATGCCGTCTGTACGTACGTATCTCGCATAACTCAAAAACGGTAAACCGTAGAAAATTGAAACTTTATATTTAGGACTGTTATAACATCTAGTTGTGCACCTCCCTTTTTGGTCATTATACAACTACCGGAAGTGGTACTTTACTTGAAGCCTATAATAGATTTTCATGAAAAACTATATTCAAATATAATTTAAAACTTTCCAAATTTGGTATATAAGACTACTATATCAATGGAAATAACATAATAGATTTTGGTTAAAATAGACTAACCGGAAGTGGCACATTACATGAAGCTGCTAACAGTTTTCCTTGAAAAAAATGGTATTATTTTAATTTTAGAAAGGAATGCTGCAAATAAAAGTTTTAGAGAATTAAATTCTGCGTCTAGCACATTAAGAATTCTTAAATTAGCTTTTTGCATAAACGAGATATCTAAATTTAAATATTATATATTTTTTGATTTAAAAAAAAATTAAGTTTGCTATGGATTAGAACAAAAAATAAAAGATTTAATGTCAAATATGTGCAATTAAAAAAATATCTATAGTTTAATACGAGTACAAGGAAGTCATGTGGTGTCCACATCAGATATTTATTTTTTGTTCTAATCCATAGCAAACTTAATTAAATACCATTTTTTTCATGGAAAACTGTTAGCAGCTTCATGTAATGTGTCACTTCCGGTTAGTCTATTTTAACCAAAATCTATTATGTTATTTCCATTGATATAGTAGTCTTATATACCAAATTTGGAAAGTTTTAAATTATATTTGAATATAGTTTTTCATGAAAATCTATTATAGGCTTCAAGTAAAGTACCACTTCCGGTAGTTGTATAATGACCAAAAAGGGCGGTGCACAACTAGATGTTATAACAGTCCTAAATATAAAGTTTCAATTTTCTACGACTTACCGTTTTTGAGTTATGCTAGATACGTACGTACAGACGACATGACGAAATTAGTCAAAATGGATTCAGGGAGGGCCAAAATACCTATTTCCGTTGAAATCTGAGAACCGAAAATTTTCGCGATTACAATACTTCCTTTACTTCGTACAAGGAAGTAAAAACTGGCACGAAATAAATTAATTGTAAAAATATCAGTACAAAATTTTTGATTGTGAAATCGACAGTAGTCGATAGTGAAGCATTTATCCGGTCGCTCGAAGCCAAGAATCCATCGGCGTCCGTCCGTGGCGGTGCACAAGGCGTCCATTACTCGGTAAAGTTGCCGATAGCGTTAGCAAATGTTAGGTTTACCATCGAACTATCGATGTGCATTAAGCAAAGCGCTTGGAGTTGATGAACAACAAGCGATATTGCATTCTGTCCGACTTGTGCGACCCCGAATGCAAATACACCAGCGGCATCCGCCTCATATTTGCCATGCTGTGTTTGTTTTGTTTTTGGAGAAAGCATTTTGGACGTTGTTTGTTTTTGTATAATTAAAAAAAGTAATTATTAATGAAGTGGCGCTGGCGGAGGCGCGGCTAACTTATATCAAATGGAATTGCGTTTTTTTTTTTCTAGAATGAAGCGTTGTTAAAGTGCACTTGTGTGTAGTACGGCGCATGTTTATGTATTGCGCGGTAGCATCGTTGTGTATTTGTGTGTTAATGAGTGTTGTATTGAATATTTTAATATTTTATGAAGTTTTCGTAATGGGCTGTGTACATGCATAATCAAACCACTACTTCCAATATACGCAAATTGCCAACAATTTTTCCATTTTATTCATCACGAATAATCAATCAATTTTACCCAATTATATAATGGCATACTTTACCATCTACCATCAGACATTGTTAACCAATCAACTAACATTTTTTCATAAAAATGTAGACAGAAAGAAAATACAGCTGCGTTTACAGCTATCAGGAGCGCATTCAGGCAGTACGGTAGTATGGATAGCGATACGGAATTCGAATCCGGAGATCCCGAATTCGAATATCATACATACATACATACATAACATCACGCTATATCCCATTACATGGGGTAGCACGAACCCGTCAACATTCTCATCCTGACAAACGATACTCGATTCGACCACATTAACACTTCCTCCATACAAACTCTTTCTTTTCTCACAACCAAAATCCATCAACACACAACAAACATTCATCCATTCGCTAGTGTACACTGCGCATGTTTCTGAAGATGGTCTCCACACAATTGCAGGTAAACACTCGAAACATCTAACCAATTAATCTAAAATCAAGAATCATACGCTTGTCTTCATTCATCATATTTATCCCGCAATTAATTTTCTCCAAACATTCCTATCCTGACACACCACTTTTGCTTCAACCACATTCATAATTCTTTTCATACAAGCTCGTTTATTCTTCACGCTCAGAATCTTTCGCTCACGCAACAACCCTTCAATCATATTCATCCATTTGTTCGTAGGCCGTCCACGCAAACTTTCACCCTCAATTTCACCAACATACACCTGTTTCACCAATCTGTCATTCGACATACGTTCTACATGACCAAACCATCTCAACTGACTTATTCCCACTCTTCTTACAACATTCTTCCCAATCTCACATTCATCATACACCAATGTATTCCGGACACGATCTCTTCTAGTATATCCACACACACCCCGCAAATATCTCATTTCCACAGCAGTTATACGCCGTTCATGTTTCTTCATCCATACCCAACATTCACTACCATACATCAACGTAGGCACTAACACACCATTATAAACACTCAATCGAGCATCTCTGGATACATTCACGTTCCGAGTAAAGGTTCCCAGAGCAATCTCTCGATCAATACGTCCATCCCTCGAAAACACACTCCCCAAGTATACAAACTCATTTACTTGACCCAATCTCACACCATTCACCGAAACATTGCAATCAGTCACCAAATCACTCTTCTCAAACACTAACACTTTACATTTATCAACATTCAGTAATAGATTTAAACCTTTTCCTACTTCATTTATACTTAGAATCATTCTTCTCAATTGTTCTTCAGATTCACCCATTACAACTACATCATCCGCATAAGCTAACGCAGGCACTACACTGCCACCAATACGTACACCATCCGCCCCATTCAGCGACTTTCGTAACAACACATCCATATATAAATTAAACAACCACGGGGACATCCCACAACCTTATTTCACGCCAACATCTATAGAAAACCAATCACTCAATCTACCATCAACTCTCACCGCAGCCTCGCTATCTTCGTATAATGCACGAATCGCTCCCAACAAATTACCGAATATCACTCAAGCTAAATATTATATGAACTACTACACTGCGGCTCGGTGAGTGCGGACCCTGTACTGTAATTTTTTCATAAAAATGTAGACAGAAAGAAAATACAGCTGTCAGGAGCGCATTCAGGCAGTACGGTGGTGTGGATAGCGATACGGAATTCGAATCCGGAGATCCCGAGTTCGAATCTCACTCAAGCTAAATATTATATAAACTACTACACTGCGGCTTGGTGAGTGCGGACCTTGTACTGTAAGTGGGATTAAATTCCTGTTGTACAGCGTAATATTTTAAAATAATCTTTATGGGCTCTAGCCCAGAGTTTTTTAAATCATATTTTTAATTTTACTCGTAACGTATATACACAACTCGGTTAGAATCTTAGTGATCTGTATTCAAAGAAATATTATTTTAAATTTGCTATTATTACAATTTGTACATTGCTGTATATTAGCAAAATTTAATGAATCTAAAGAAAAAGTTAATTTGTTAGTATTATTTTTCTCGTATTATGTGTTCTAAAATCAATACAAAAATATATTTTTTGCAACATTACATTCCTTAACCCTTTGCACTCCAGCCTAAATACTTATAGAGGATAGCAATAACTCCAACACTATATTAGTTACATACATACATAGTATACAAGTACATGCATGTAATGTAAAAATGTCGCAAATACGGCGACAACGGAGTGCAAAGGGTTAATAGTGGAGGAAACGGTTACTATCATAACTAAATAAAGTGAGAGAAATGTCATTTGACATGGTGTCCAAGATAACGTGATGTGCATTTGTAAATACAACTCCTTTGATTTATATAAAATATTTATTAAATTTCTTGTATCGCAAAAGTAAAAATGTAATTTTTCTACGATTGCTATTAAAAGATGACAATTACGCTCTCATTTGTCATCGTAAAGTTGACGTTTTCTGTGGAACAATCGAAAAATATCTTTTTTGCGCGTCTCCAATGGCAACGCGCGAAAAAGACGTTAAATTCGCGCGTTTCCAAGGGTAACGCGCGAAAAAGATTATTTCAATAGTTACCAGGGATACAAACAAAACAGAAACTTGTCATATTGACAGTTAACAAAACGAATTTAGTTTTAGACGTATACCTACGTTTTTTAATAACTTTAAGATGCAATCGTAGAAAAAATTATGTGTGTATCACGAGCGTAAAGTGTCTTTGTTCCTCTTGCACTATTGCAGCTCTCGCCTTCGGCTCGCGCTGCAATTACCGTGCTCGAGTAACAAAGAATCACTTTACGCTCTTAATACACAAATAACTATTTTATGATTAATATAAATAAGTAAATATATCATCACGCCTTTTACCCATTACTGCCTAAGCAAATCTCGGTAAGTGATATATTTTTTCGCGTGAAGTGCGGTTACCAACCGTCAAATCACAGTCTTCAAAGATATTAGTGGAGGGAGAGCCACAGGAGTAGATTTAAATAGGTGAAAATTGTTTGTCGGCTGTGGGGATCGAACCAGGGTTCTTAAGATCCACAGGCTAACTCGATACCACTGAGCCACCTACCCCATTAATTAATGTTGAAAAAATAGTATGTAATATACGTGGAAAAGGACCATTGCACTGGCACATTCGCTGTCGTTCGTACTCCAACTTTCGTACTCGTTTTGTAATTAAACCCTTTCCTCACTAGTATTACAATATACTTTTCCATCTCAAAATTTAAAAAAAACATGCAATTAAGAGATTAAATGAGGGTAAAAAAAACAGTCTTTCGACAAAATGGCGAATGAGTCGTCACAACTTACTCAAGCTGGAATTAATTGAGTAGGCCCTCAAATAATGTTACTCTAGAGCCCTCAAAGTTAACGGTCTGCCCTTTACAGCTATCTAAGTAATTACAATTAGCAATTACAATTAATAGTTACTGTTTGTTTTATGGTCAAATAAACCTAGAATTCGCACCGCTAAACTGAAGATATTTTAACAATAGCTGAATCAAAGTGTGTGACAAAATAAGAAACTATTCAATTTATATGAAATAACATAACATTTCTGTAGTTATCATACAAAATTTTTATCAAACAGCGAAAATATTGCTCAGTCTTGTGAAGAGATAGTGCAACCACAGACTTACAACTAGTGGTAACGCGTTACATATTTCCATCTTAAATCTGTCAGTGTATATCGAGTAAATATCTCGTCCATAGCAGCTACATAAACTATACATTTCAATACGCCGCGCCGCGCCGCTTTAGAATAAAAAGAAAAGCGATTTTCACGCGAACGTTGTTCTTGCGAGTAAAAAGCATGAGCCGTGAACGTGAAGCCAACATTCACGTTCTCTCTTTGTCGACTGGAGTCTACAGTCTCTTCGTCCATCGTAACAAAAACTTCTCTTAATAAAGTTTATCGTAAACGAAACGTTAGCAATGCGTAAATAACGTAGGCGACAAAGCCGAGCTATAAATACCATAGATATACACGATTAAGAATGAAGTTTATTAAATTGCTAGTGGTACTTCAATTTTCAAATATTTTAAGGTTGTTTTTGTAACTGAACAGAGTCGTCACTTTTATTTAATTGAAATAAAAATCACTAGATGGCACTTGACGTACCAAATCTGTAAAAAATTCGTGACAAATTTTCATGTGGCAAACTGATGAAATGAAACGGCTATAATAAGCTTTAGCACACTTTAATGAAGTTGGCCATGCTGGAAAACAATGAAAGGTGACATTTATTAAAAGAATAATGTATCTGATCTAAATTTTTAATTTGTGTTTGAAAATTCTTTCTGATGAGTGGTGAAAAATAGTTATTACTTGTACCTAAAACAGAAAGTAGTCTATTGCAAAGGCACTTTTTGCTTGAGGTGTACACATCTATTTTTATAAGGCTATTTATTAAAAAAATAATAAAGTTTTGAAATTCGTTTGAAAACAGTTAACAGTTTTCATGCTGATCTACTCTATCAGAAAAACTCACTTTCCGCACGTGTACAGAAAGTAGTACTTTCCAGATGAATAGGAGGTAAATATCTACTTTCTACACAAGAAATTCACGTCCAAAAGTTTACTTTCCGTCATGGTTATATACTAAATTATATGTATCATATAAGAAAATGTCATTGTACCTCAAATACTTTATAATGGGTGATTTAAAAAATGGTATCAAATTGTGCCATGAAAAATAAAAATGGATATAATGGGCATGTCTGAGCTTACCACAATCGGTGACATTTTTTGTTGTCAGATAATTTGTCAATTGTGACAGATAATTAATTTCAAATTAATGATTTTGAATCTTATTGATTATTATAACAATTAAACAGTATGGCTTTCACCGATCATCAAAATAATTATATTTGGATCAATTACTTTTATTTCATTTTAAAAAGTCCTAGTATATTGAACAATTGGTGACATTTTTTGTTATCAATTATGACAGATAATTACGTAACTAATTTCAGATATAGGTTTTAATCACCCGATATGAATGAAACAGCACCGTTGAAAAGAAATATCTCACTTTCTTCTCGTGATATACAAATATATATTTTTGTTTAAAATCTTTTGAAAAAGTATTAAAATACAGCTTTTCTATTCAATTACTGATTCATAAAACTTGTTAATATTTTACTGTCTAGAATACCTCTTTTTTATTGATCAATGCCCCAAATTTTCCACTTCTATATTTAAATATGAAAGTTTATTTATTATTGTTAGAGTTGTAGAAAGTGTAAATGTTATGTTGAATACTTTAAAAAAATTGTCAGCTCTCCCGTTAACAGTTATATGCCAGAGGAAGGAATCAGGCAGGAGCCAGCAACAAATGAAACACGTATATGGTTTATAAACAACATAGGGGCGCAATAACCCGCTCTATAACTCAGAGCGTCTGTTTATTGTTCCCGGGCGAAAGGGGGAATCTTGCGAAGATGAAAGGGGCAACTTGTATTTAGTTCATCGCATCAGGAACATCATATTTCTCTAGTAGGCCACGGAACGTGCAGGCGAAGCTGCTGCAGATTAATTTATGACATAGAGGGCCCTGACATACATACTCGATATTGATTTTAATCACATTCTAATTTTATTAATTTTGTCAAAGGAATTTTAATTAACTAAATTTATTTTCTATTATAATAGACTTCTATTCATTTGAAATATAGGTACGTTTCTTTTGCAGACAAATAAAAATGTTATTTCTTATTCTGCAATGCCAATTACAATGTAACTTTGCATTCAATAAGGGCTGTTTAAGCTAAAGGTTCACCCCTGACAGCTAGCCAAGTAATTAGGCGGCTCAGTGGTATTCAGTCCGATTGTGGATTTGAGAATCCGGGTTCGATTTCCACAGCTGACAAATAGTTTTCACCACATTAAAACTACCCCGAATGAGGTAGGTGTTTCAGTTGTATCGAGTCGGCCTATGGATCTTGAGAACCCTGGTTTGATCCCCACAGCCGACAAACAATTTTCACTAAATTAAAACTACCCCTGTGGCTCTCGCTCTACTAACATCTTTGAGGGTCATAATTTGACGGTTGGTAACCGCACTTCACGTGAAGAAATATATCATTTATCGAGATCTGCTATGGCAGAGTGCCACACCTAGTAACGGGTAAAAGGCGTGATGATATATTTATTTATTTATTTATAAAATTACTTCTGTGGCTCTCCCTTAAATAACATCTTTGGGGGACGTGATTTGATGGCTGGTAGCAGCACTTCTGATGCAAAAATATATCCCTTCCGAGATCTGTTACGGTAGAAATGCCATACCCAGTAAAAAGTGTGTTAACATATTTATTTTTTGTTTCTTACTTGAACGGGAGATTCAGAGTGTGACGAATAACAGAGCTTGTATGAAATAAATTATGAATGTGATAATTAGCATATAGGGTGTGAAATAAGTTTTTGTCTATAACTGGGAAAGATATTTCTAACTGTCAGTTGAGTGCAGAAAGATGACGTTTACCTCTTGGTGAGTAGTAAACTGAGAGTGAAACTGTATTCATTTTCATTTTCAAGCAAATTTGAAAACAGAAAAACTGTCAAAATTATTTTAATTTTTTTCAGTCGTTTCTAAATGATTGTAGAAAAAAATATTGTATGCATCCTGAGCAAAATGTATCCTAGCCTGCTTTCTTCAACTTTTTTTCAGCTCTAGGTACATGTTAGCAGTAATAAAATAAGTAAAATTAAGTGTGGTATTATTTGATTTAGATGTATATTTTAATTATGTATAACTTTCATTTACAACATTCTCTTTTAAAGTAATCAGAGAAACATTGATCGTAGAAAACTCGACTCAAAATATTCTTCACAATCACAAGAACAAAAGGCCGTATAATTAGCAACTATAAAACCAAGCATTTCCGGTATCAGGGCGATTAGAATTCCGGTATTTATCCTGCAAACATTTTGAACTCAACACAAATAATATATGAGAAATTTAAAAGCATTTTGATTGAAATTTAATAAAAGTGGAATGTAGCAAAATATTATTGACAGGCGAAATATTAATGTACATATCCTACAAATCCTAATTATGAAAACAATATTGATCAGGATTGATTTGTAGTATCACGCGACGTGTCAGCTCGGATTCGACTGTAACATATAATAATTATTCGTAATAGGTCATATCAATATTTGACAGCGTACAGTGACAGAATACACGGGCAGATAATGACATGGCTTCACCATATTTTATATACAAACGAGGATTAGGAAGCCAAAACTAATTTCACGTACACTCTGTTGCAAATCATTTAACAGGAAGTAAATCTACAGTCACTTTGATCGAATGGAAATTGCTTTATTTACAAAATTAATAAATAAAAATATAAGGTAAACACTTGGGTATGTTTCACAAAATTCAGCCTCCAAGTCACCTTATGAGGGCAATTTTGTGAAACATAGCCAAGTGTTTACTTTATATTTTTATTAAACCTTGTTTCACCAAGTGTTGGATGACAATTAATTTTGTCTTTGTTGTTATTTAAATTGCTATTGCGTAGCTTTCCCTTTTTTTCGGTAGATGACATGACCAGTTCCACAAAACTTCTCATGTCATCTTACTAGTTTGTTAGAGATCTTATTCTCTGCTGGCACAGTTTTTCGTCACCAGCTTCTTCACATTAACTTTGTTCTAGGTGAAGAAGTGAGTTATACCATACTGATGAGCTCTAATAAGGGCGAAACGCGTCTATGGTTACTAACTGAACTGTGTTGGCCAGCCTCTGACGATGCCCTCATAAGGTGACTTGGAGGCTGAATTTTGTGAAACATAGCCAAGTGTTTACCTTATATTTTTATTAAACCTTGTTTCACCAAGTGTTGGATGACAATTAATTTTGTCTTTGTTGTTATTAAAATTAATAAATCTGAAAAAACTTTTGAAAAATATCTAATAAATAAATTAAGGGATGTTTTCAACTATTTAAGGATATATATTATATGTTGTAGCATAGTTTATTCCTTTATTTATTTATGCTACTTTATACAACAGGACCTGAATTCCAATTATAGTACAGGGTTCGAATCCACCGAGCCACAGAATGACATTTATGAAATTATAAACATCAATTTTTTTCGCGCCACCGTCCGAAATTAGCAGTAATTCAAAATCATCCGGAAACTATGTGTTTACCGGCCGAGGCCGGCAAAATTTAGTGACTTTTTATGGCATATATTGGCATCACTCCTGAACGTACGAAATGTCAAAATATGTCATTGGCATAAACATATTATGATAAAATATTCATAGAAAACAGAATATTTATACATATATTTTAAACAAAATTGTAATTATAATTGAATTAGCAATATAAAATCCAAATAAAATATGTTCATTTTTTAGTTTATAATGCTGGAATGACAAGTCGTGAAATAGACAAAGAAATGAATTATGTTTTATGTTTATTAAATAAAGTGTACAGTGTAATTAAACTTATTGAAGATGTAAATTGATGAACAATAAATAATTAATTAAAATTAAAAGTACAGTTCTGACAATTAGAAATGATGTTACCAACAAAAACGTCGGCGCGAAAAATCTTGTGTATTACACGTCTAGAAACTATTTTGCGAGTGTTCGCATTTAAACGCCTCGCCTGCGGCTCGTCCCTTCAAAATATACTCGCACTCGCAAAATAGCATTTTCTGGACTAGTGATACAAATAACTATTTACATATCCACCGTTTAACAAATGCAGATAGTTTTCGTGACGTCATTATTATAAAGTCCTTATAAGAACTGAAAGAAAACATTGACCAGAAAGCATTTCACGAACTAGTGTTTGCAATAAAACGAAAAATTCGGTTTACAATGTAAGTTCACTACGAGATAATTGGTTACAAAGCTGCTTAAAATTCATTTTGTTCGTGAAACAAGCTATAAAAATAATTCAATTTGATCCTGTCACTTGCAAAGCTTTTAACGACTAGCCGCCTGCATCCCGGAATCTGAATGAAGAAAGTTTACGAGTACATCGCCTTGCCAGCGTCGCCGCCACCGCCGCACAGAGTCACTCACCGTACCGTACCGTCCCGTTCGTTCGTTGTTCGCTGCAAATTTTATCATTTATCTTTCTGCAAGCATCACACACCTCCCTACTATAAAACTGAAACATTGATGGATACGGTGTCACTCATGTGCAAACAAAACAACTATGTTATGGCGAATGCTACAATGTAGCGCACCTCGTCAAACTTCCTTCATACTAACTAGATTTTATTGGTTACCTTCAACGACTATATTTCTATGCTCTTTTCACAAACCTGAATGTTGGATTCAAGTTTTTATTTAGTAGTGAATTTATTACCATCAGTACGGTGGTGTGGATAGCGATATGGAATTCGAATCCGGAGATCCCAAGTTCGAATCTCACTCAAGCTAAAAATTATATGAACTACCAGACTGCGGCTCGGTGAGTGCGGACCCTGTACTGTAATTGGGATTAAGTTCCTGTTGTACAGTGTAACATAAATAAATAAATATTCTTCAATAATTTTAAATAAAAAATCTGATGTGGACACCACATGACTTCCTTGTACGCGTATTAAACTATAGATATTTTTTTAATTGCACATATTTGACATAAAATCTTTTATTTTTTGTTCTAATCCATAGCAAACTTAATTTTTTAAAAAACAAAAAATATATAATATTTAAATTTAGATATCTCGCTTATCCAAAAGGCTAATTTAAAAATTCTTAATGTGCTAGACGCAGAATTTAATTCTCTAAAACTTTTATTTGCAGCATTTATTTCTAAAATTAAAATAATACCATTTTTTTTGAAAGAAAACTGGTAGCAGCTTCATGTAATGTGTCACTTCCGGTTAGTGTATTTTAACCAAAATCTATTATGTTATTTCCATTGATATAGTAGTCTTATATACCAAATTTGGAAAGTTTTAAATTATATTTGAATATAGTTTTTCATGAAAATCTATTATAGGCTTCAAATAAAGTACCACTTCCGGAAGTTATATAATGACCAAAAAGGGAGGTGCACAACTAGATGTTAAAACAGTCTTTAATATAAAGTTTCAATTTTCTACGGCTTACCGTTTTTTAGTTATGCGAGATACATACATACGTACGTACATATGTACGTACAGACGGCATGACGAAATTAGTCAAAATGGATTCAGGGAGGGCCAAAATACCTATTTCCGTTGAAATCTGAGAACTGAAAATTTTCGCGATTACAATACTTCCTTTACTTCGTACAAGGAAGTAAAAATGATGGAAGACCTCATTGGCGTTACGTTGTCTTTTCTGGTTAAATAATTAAATAATAACAACAAAAAATTATTAAAACTTGGAGGTAGTTCATTTATGTTGAAAGGAAATATGAAAATGTACTAATATAAGGAAACATAAATGATCAAAGTTGATAGCAATGGAGTATGTTATATGGAAGGAATCCATATTTCGTGCACGGGTACCATAAACCCTCACACAATTTTGTGTTCTTTTTTATCGACAGATTACACGAGATAAATTTTGCTTTTGAAAGCTTTTTACAACCCTGTTGAATGGAAAGAAGCTCTACAAATCTGATTACTCGGTACTAAACTCTTTGCGGTCTTGCAAATAAATCCGCGATTGTTTCTGTTCAAATTCCGCGTCTCAAAAATATCACGTACAAAGAATAAAAATCTGTAAGTTACCTATGGATCTAAGATGTTTCACTTACGCATTATTGAAGCGTTAGCAGGATAGCAGTACAATACAAAAATAGTTATTTGTGTATTAAGAGCGTAAAGTGATTCTTTGTTACTCGAACACGGTAATTGCAGCGAGAGCTGCAATAGTGTAAGAGGAACAAAGATACTTTACGCTTGTGATACACACATAATTTTTTCTATGATTGCATCTTAAAATTATTAAAAAAACGTATACGTACTGAAAATAAAATCATTCTGTCTACTGTCAATATGACAAGTTTCTGTTTTTTTGTATCCCTGGTAACTATTGAAATAAGCACGCATTCAATATTTTTCTCGCGCGTTGCCATTGGAAACGCGCGCATTTAAAGTCTTTTTGGAGACGCGCAAAAAAGATATTTTTCGATTGTGCCACAGAAAACTTCAACTTTACGATGAGAAATGAGAGCGTAATTGTCAACTTTTCATAGCAATTGTAGAAAAAATATATTATAGGCTTCAAGTAAAGTATATAGACCAAAAAGGGAGGTGCACAACTAGATATTATATCAATCCTAAATACAAAATTTTAACTTTCTACGGCTTACCGTTTTTGAGTTATGCGAGATACATATGTACGTACGTTCATACGTACGTACTGAGGGTACGATGAAATTAGTCAAAATGGATTCAGGGATGGCCAAAATGCGTATTTCCGCTGAAATCTCAGAACCGAAAATTTTCGTGATTACAATATTTCCTTTACTTCGTACAAGGAAGTAAAAATGTTTGTACTAAGGCTTGTTGCAGAAAAAAGCTTGGAAAATAAAAATTGATATTTGACAGTTTAATTTAGCCTGTGTCACGAAATAAGAGAGAACAAAAGCTCGCAACAAATGAATAGCAACCTAAAACCGCAAATCAGTTCACTTAGTGTAAACCTAGCTTATCAAGGCAGCAATATTGCCGTATACAGGATCGAACAGCTAACAGATCAAAGCATGATTTAACACACGTGATGATCTAGCCGCCTATACTACACCCCCTCGTCTTCACCACCCCCCGTGTTAGCTACGCGTAAATGGATTGCATGTCAGGTGATTACTCATTACTAGATTACCTGTCAGAAATCATGCGCACCGTTCTGTTAGCCGCAACACCACACCATAGAGATGTAACTAACATTCACATTTCGCATGCATCAATAACAGAGACACAGAGGGTGCCAACTCAACAACTCAATTTAACTCAACTTTTCACAGAGTGAAATTAATTAGCGGGGGAACAGGTTTGCAATGTGTTTCTACCAATGACCAATATCATAAAGAACATAATAAATTTACTTCAATCAAGTTTATTTATTTTATGGTGTATATTTATAGTTAAACGTTCGACTGTCATTTGACGGAATACATTTTATTTATTTTAGTTGTAAATTTATTTGTCGTTTATAAATAAATATATCATCACGCCTTTTACTCATTACTGAGTGTGGCACTCTCCCTAAGCAGATCTAGGTAAGTGATATATTTTTTCGCGTGAAGTGCGGTTACCAGCCGTCAAATCACGGCCCTAAAAGATATTAGTAGAGGGGGAGTCACAGGGATAGATTTAAATTGGTGCAAATTGTTTGTCAGCTGTGGGGATCGAACCAGGGATCTCAAGATCCACAGACCGACTCGACACCACTGAGCCACCTAACCCATAAGTGAAATAAGTAGTGTTAATTGATTTAAATGCAGAATTTAATTTTCTATCAATTTCATTTGAACCATTTTCCTATAAAGTAATCGGAAAGGCAATGTTAGTGAAAAAGTTATTTCCCATATTAATTATCTAAGACAGCTGTTCTTAACCTTTTTGTTCTCGCGGACCTCTAACTCGATACTACTGAGCCATCTACCCCATAATAATAATAATAATATATTATGTAACAAGTTTTATAAACATCTCTTTAGTTGCGAGTTTTTTTGAAAGTAGTTTTTTCTGCATTTATTTCAAGTATGGAAAGTGGAAATTTATCGTCTACTCATGAAAAAAGTACTACTTTCCGTACACGTGCGGAAAGTGAGTTTCGAGTAGAACACCGAATATATCTGTGGCTCTCCTCTACTAATATCTTTAGGGAGCTGATAACCGCATTTCACGCGAAGAAATATATCACTTACCAAGATCTGCTATGGCAGAGTGCCACACTCAGTAATGGGTAAAAGGCGAGATAATATATTTATTTATAATTAATTTATACTTGAGTTCAGTTTCCATAGCCGACAAACAATTTTCACCACATTTTTGGTGGATGTGATTTGACGGTTGGTAACCGCAGTTTATGCAAAGAAATATGTCACTTACTGAGATCTGATATGGTACAGTGCCACACCCATCAATTGGTAAAAGGCGTGATGATATATTTATTTATTTAATTTATAATTAATTAATTAATTAATTAATGGGGTAGGTGGCTCAGTGGTGTCGAGTCGGCCTGTGGATCCTGGGAACCCTGGTTCGATCCCCACAGCCGACCAACAATTTTCACCAATTTAAATCTACCCCTGTGGCTCCCTCACCACTAATATCTTTGAGGGCCGTGATTTGACGGCTGGTAACCGCACTTCACGCGAAAAAATATATCACTTACAGAGATCTGCTTAGGCAGAGTGCTACACCCAGTAATAGGTAAATGGCGTGATGATATATTTTTTTTTTTATAATTAATTTTAAATTTATGATTTTTAATTATTAATTACGAGAGAATCAATTACCTCTATTAAAAAAGTCCACCTAAATTGAACAATTAGTGATATTTTTCGTAGTCAATTATGACAGGTAATTAGCTAATTACACAGTAATAAGAATTAAATTACAATAAAAATAGTTTTGTTAAAATGTTACATTGAAAAATATATATTTTTTATTTTGCCTCTATTGGCAACACTAAAATGTGAAGCTTCAATGTTTATATCCATATAAAATAATAAAAATATTGTTGCATACTTCGAGCAGAAATCAGTTACCAGCTGTCCCACGATGTCCACCATTAAATCAGCATACCTTAGAATCTTATAAGGTCCATCCAGTCTTGTTCACACTAATACGCACAATTACACACAATTTACGCTTTAAAATATCACTAAATACTCACAAAATACCGAAAACACTTTTATCACTACCGCAGTCCGCTGTCTACTGACTCAACTCGAATATACGTTTTATAACGTTGTTTACTAATTGCTAAGATATGCCGTAACTTGTTCATTAACTATGAGATATTATTATTAAAAATTGATACTCTTACCTACTAAATACAATGTACGGATTCTACAGCTCTCGGCCGGTTCCGATAAAAACCGAACGAAAGCGATTCGCGATTTTTAAAAATGTCAAAGCGACAATGTATTATTTTATTAAAAAATCTGATGTGGACACCACATGACTTCCTTGCACACGTATTAAACTATAGATATTTTTTACATTGCACATATTTGATATTAAATCTTTTATTTTTTGTTCTAATCCATAGAAAACTTATTTTTTTTTTAAATCTAAAAATATATAATATTTCAATTTAGATATCTCGTTTATGCAAAAAGCAAATTTAAAAATTCTTAATGTGATAGACGCAGAATTTAATTCTCTAAAACTTTTATTTGCAGCATTCATTTCTAAAATTAAAATAATACCATTTTTTTCAAGGAAAACTGTTAGCAGCTTCATGTAATGTGCCACTTCCGATTAGTCTATTTTAATCAAAATCTATTATGTTATTTCCATTGATATAGTAGTCTTATATACCAAATTTGGAAAGTTTTAAATTATATTTGAATATAGTTTTTCATGAAAATCTATTATAGGCTTCAAGTAAAGTACCACTTCCGGTAGTTGTATAATGATCAAAACGGGAGGTGCACAACTAGATGTTATAACAGTCCTAAATATAAAGTTTCAATTTTCTACGGCTTGCCGTTTTTGAGTTATGCGAGATACGTACGTACGTACGTACAGACGGCACGACGAAATTAGTCAAAATGGATTCAGGGAGGGCCAAAATACCTATTTCCGTTGAAATCTGAGAACCGAAAATTTTCGCGATTACAATACTTCCTTTACTTCGTGCAAGGAAGTAAAAAATGCTTCAAAAAATAGTTTTGCATATTTTCATTTAAAATATATATTTGTGTAAATAATTTAGGGTTGTTTGACAGGCGGAAGTAAACGACACAAAAAGTTGTGAACCTTTAGAAAATCCTGTACTCGCAAACCACATTCATATTTCAGTTTTCTCATATAGGGCAGGCTGGGTCGATAAATAATTTTTTAATATCAGATAAACTGCGAAAGTCAACATGCTAAACATTATTTATTTATCGACGTGCACGTGAACAAAGAAACAAGAAAAACTCGAAAACTCGAAACATACAAACGAAAATCAAGATGACATGAAACAATGGCAGCATGACAAACGCACACTATCTATAAACAAATACAAATCGCACCGGCGGAAAATTTTAAATCTGTCAATATATCTCCACAAATGCAGACAGGCGAGACAAAACGCTGTTACGTTCGAATATATCGTGGACTGGCAGGTACATTGCACCTATGTATGACAATCGAACATGAAATGCTTTCGCATCTTCTCTTTTGAAGAAGAGAACAAGAAGAACAGCGCTTCCTTCTTCTGAAAAACGTTGAAGAGAAGATATTCCTTTTGAATAACAATAAGCAAGACTTGATATGATCTTGTACGTGATCAAAGTGAAATTCGTAATTGCTTGTATATTACACGTCACTTTATACTGCTTCATCCCTCGATAATCATCCCCTAATGTACATTAAAAATAAATCAAACACAAGCTTCTGTACTCATGGTTCAACGGCTACCATCTTTATTACTCCTAAATGTTTATAACTTTATTTAACGCTAGTTACACCGCTGTAAACAATCAAGAATCCAAAAGTAATGTAAAATTGGATTAATAAATATTGCTGTTAACAATTAGATTCGATTTTTTTTTACGTCCTGGATATTTGATATTTAAGAGTGTCTAACTGCAATTGTGTGGATGTGTTTCAGGACTAGTGTAACAAACTTTAACAGCTTATTCCTGAGGTCATTTTGAGTCAAAAATGTCATATGAACATAGGTCCTATTCCTTCTAGTTACCAAAATACAAGAGGTTGAAGTTCTATAAATAACACGAAATTTTTAAATTTTTGTAATCAAAATATTTTCGGAAAACAAGAGTTTTATTGAAAAGACATACCTTATTTGTCTTAATTAATTTTATTTATTTTTTTTTGTGGCTTCTTGGCGGACCATCTACTTAGGTCATATGCCGCCATTACACCCTGATCCGCGTTTTAGGTCTTTTGTCAACAGCAACGCGGGTTTAATTTTATTTATTAAAAATGACACAATTAAATAGACACAGAACAACATAACCAAATATGGAATAGGTTAACACAATATGAAATAAGATAACAAATTTAAAAAAAATTACAGCAAGTGTTCAAAATGAGCGTTTTGAACTCGTATGTATGTTAATATTAATAAATAAAATTAATTAAGACAAATAAGGTATAACTTTTCAATAAATCTCTTGTTTTCCGAAAGTTTCTTGATTAAAAAAATTTGAAAATTTCGTGTTATTTATAGAACTTCAACCTCTTGTATTTTGGTAACTAGAAGGAATAGGACCTATGTTCATATGACACTTTTGGCTCAAAATGACCTCAGGAATAAGCTGTTGAAGTTTGTTACACTAGTCCTGAAACACCCTGTATAAGACTACTATATCAATGGAAATAACATAATAGATTTTGGTTAAAATAGACTAACCGGAAGTGGTACATTACATGAAACAGCTAACAGTTTTCCTTAAAAAAAATGGTATTATTTTAATTTTAGAAATAACTGCTGCAAATAAAAGTTTTAGAGAATTAAATTCTGCGTCTAGCACATTAAGAATTTTTAAATTAGCTTTTTGCATAAACGAGATATCTAAATTTAAATATTATATATTTTTTGATTTAAAAAAAAGAGTTAAGTTTGCTATGGATTAGAACAAAAAATAAATGATTTAATGTCAAATATGTGCAATTAAAAAATATCTATAGTTTAATACGCATACAAGGAAGTCATGTGGTGTCCACATCAGATTTTTTATTTTGAAATATGGAAACCAAAAATCACCACGAAAATTTAATTGATTATGTAACCCAATCGATATTGAACTGAAAATAGAATACGTAGCAGATCTTGGTAAGTGATATATTTATGCAGGTAAAGTGAAAATGTTAGTGGAAGGGGAGCTATAGAGATAATTTTAATGTGATGAAAATTGTTTGTGGTTTGTTGGGAATCGATCCTGTTAGTGTTTATTTCGTAAAAATAGTGTGAAACTTTTGATCGTCCAAAAACATACACGATTATAAAGTTGAGTAAAGTAAACAGTTTTGGAGTGACTGCATAAGATGTTTAAAAGAAAAATGTAGCCGAGATGCGTAATATATGCTTTAGTAGTTTTGTTTACACTGAAGATTCAGCAATTATCACTTGCCGGATATCTGATTTTAGTTACAAACTCCACAGTTTGTTTGAGTTGAACTGTTTACGCGAAATGCGTTCATAGCCGACTATCTTTATTCATAACACACATTTTTGACTTATGTAAACAGTAGTTTATTTACAACTTATCTAACAGATAACTGAAAATTCCATGCGTTATTTACTGCATGTCATGATAAATATGACAAAAGTGAACTACTTGAGGTTCTACAGTTTCTTGTAAGGAGGAAAGTGGGACAGTTCTCGAACTGAAAGCATCTGAGGGAGAATGACACTTTTTTCACATATATAATTTTGTTCACTATCTTATCAGAAAATGCAAGTTTTAAAAATAAATATTTTGTGAACTGATACAATTTTTTAAATGAAATAAATAAAACCTTTGAATCCTATACTCATTCTAAAAAATTATTATATAAATCTTAATGATATAAAAGTGATCGTTGGGGAAGGATTAAAATGGAATATGTGGAACAATGGATAGATGGCTAACTGAAAAATTATTTATTTATTTATTTATGTTACGCTGTACAACAGGAACTTAATCCCAATTACAGTACAGCGTCCGCACTCACCGAGCCGCAGTGTAGTAGTTCATATAATTTTTAGCTTGAGTGAGATTCGAACTCGGGATCTCCGGATTCGAATTCCGTATCGCTATCCATACCACCGTACTGACGGACAAATTTGATAGTTATATTACTAAAATCTCTACCCAGCAGCATAACTATTCTCAAAAACTATGCATACATAACATCACGCTATATCCCATTAAATGGGGTAGCACGAACCCGAAAAACTATGCCTCAAGTCAATAATAGCTAGTCACGTGGCCAACGTAGTAAATTAATTTTTATGGGCGATTTGGAAAGTTTTTGGGGCGAGCACTTTGTAAAGAATGTCATTGTACCAAAAATGCAGTTTTTGTTAACTTATTTGACATTTACAAAAATATAACTAATGATAATAATAAAAATTATTATATATATATATATATATATATATATATATATATATATATATATATATATAGGGTGTTTCACAACTTAAAGCAAAAAATTAAAGGGTATATTCTGTACGACGTGCTGATCATGAAACAAAAATTATTTTTTTTTCATGATCAGCACGTCGTACAGAATATACCCTTTAATCTTTTGCTCTAAGTTGTGAAACACCCTGTATATAAATACGTATTTTTTTTTGTATTGTTTCATGTTTCAATGAATTCTGTCTACTTTTTTGTTCACAATTTTTATAAATAATATGCAATACGTAATGATTGAATTTTAGTTCTACTCTTTCTCCAATGAGAGAAATCTTTTTTAACATGAGAAAATTAAGTCGCGTTGACAGTTATAAATGACATCTTCTTTTATGTCAAAATGTTATATGTCAGACAGAAATTGTAGTTTATAAATATATTTGAATAATTTTCATTATACTTAGTGCATAATTCATTTTTAAATAGATTTCTTCCATTAAAGTTCAAGAATGAATAGTAATATTTAAACACCAAAAATCAAACATGTCAAATTTGACATTGCTGTAGGTATGTGAAACTACTTGTAAATGGTGTTGGTTTTGACGTTTTCTCAGCTGGGACAGAGTATACAGTACGAAACGTAAATACCAGTAAATCAATGATGTAATAAGTTGTTATCCAAGTAGACATAGGTAAATAAATTCTGTCGCAAACATCCATTCAGTTCCGTGGATTGAAAGATATGCGTGAACATCAAAGTGTTTACATGTTGTGTCAGTAGTTTAATTATCGGCATAGTGAGAGGAGAGAGCAGAGAGCAGAGAGCAGAGAGCAGCACGGTGGAGGAGTGAAACTAAAAGCACTGGGTGCGTCTAACATCGGACGTTGGACTTGTCTCAGGCTGGCCGGCCTTTCCTTTACTATTCAGTGTAGCGAGCACAGCGGCCATTTGTTTGACATGCGAGCTTTTCATCCAGCTCCATAGGGAACGACCCTGCCCTAGCCGTGAGCCGTGAGCCCTGTGCCTTGTGCCTTGAGCCAGAAGTCCGCCCTACAACTAAAACATATACTGAAGGGTTTCATTGTCTCCTACACGAACGGATTCCGAATTATAACTACGACACAAAAACAAAAGAGGATGATTTACATTCCTGCATTGCTTCAAATTATGAGGCAAATTTTACTTTTTTCGATTTTAAGTCAATTACAAACTATTTTCTTTTACGAATACTGTAACGAAAATTTACATACATGTGAATCCAATGATAATATTCCCAAATGCATAAATCTTCTAGTTTTTGAGATAAAAACAGTTTTATGGGAATATTTTTAATTTGCTGATTATTTTTTAATTGTTTAAAGCACGATTAATTTAATGGCGTTGGCGATCTTCACATCTAGTTTGAGTGAACATATAAATTTATAACTTGAATTCAACACAGAACTTCCCTGAAAATGCTTCTTTAAAAAAAATAATAATATGCAAAATGAAAATAGGTAATTAGGCCTTAGTAATCCTTGGATAGTGGAATAAATTAACAATTCTGTTTCATTTAAACTTTATTGGACGTTTCTAACGTTAAAATACGTTCATCTTCAGCTGTAGAAATGTATACAATGTTAAAATACAATAAAATTATTTGTCTACAACATCACTCACCAGTAATACAAGGTGCTACGTAAAAACAGTTGAATGGTTTAAATATTTTAAATAACCATCACTGAGATAAATAATAACCTATTTTCAAAAATTCTTTTGGATCCACATAACCTACAAATATGCAAAATGAGAATTTTTGGTTGAACCAGTTCAAAAATTGTAATTTTTTAAATTATGGTTCTATATTAATCGGAGCAAGAGAAATCGAATGCCGGTGAGCGCAACTTCATAGCTCTTTTAGATTTTGAGTTAGAGCGATTTTTGACTTTTTTTAAATGTCAACTTTAAAGGCCTGTATCTCGAAAACTAAAAGAGATATTGAAATGCGGTTTGAACGAGCGTATTTCTCGTGCGCTGCTTAACTTATATGGAAATTTTGAAAACTTTGAAAATTTTACAATTTTTCTCGAAATTTTCTTTCATCAATATTTCAAAAAGTTGAAGAGATAATGGAAATCTGAAAACACCACTGAATTCCTCTCGTGAAAATACATAGGTATGCAAATTTTCATAACAAAATTTCCACGGATACATTTTTTATTACAAAAAATCGAAAACTGGCCAAAATTCGTAAAAACGCCAAGGGGTACCCCTTAAGAAATAATTAAAAAATGGCTATTTTAGATTTTTTGTAATAAAAACTGTATCCGTCCGAATTTTGTTGTGAAAATTTGCATACCTATGTATTTTCACGTGAGGAATCCAGCGGTGTTTTCAGATTTTCATTATCTTGTCAACTTTTTGAAATATTGATGAAAGAAAATTTCGAGAAAAATTGTAAAATTTTCAAAATTTTCATAATATCCATATTAGTTAAGTAGCACACGAGAAATACACTCGTTCAAACCGCGTTTCAATATCTCTTTTAGTTTTCGAGATATGAGCTCTCAAAGTTGAGATTTTAAAAAAGTCAAAAATCGCTGTAACTTAAATACTAAAAAAGATATGAAGATGCGGTTTGAACGAGGGTATTTCTCGTGTTCTGAATTACATAGAAACATAATTTAATTATTTTCGATTTTTGAACCGGTTCAATCAAAAATTCACATCTCCATTTGCACGTATATTTCTAGAAAAGCTATTTTTTATATTTTAAGTTTAGTCGAGATATTTCTATAAGTAAAATTCTATGTATTAATAAAGTTCAGTGCATATTTGAAACAATAGTTCTACTCGTATTTCTCGCTAACTACGAACTTAAGAATTTCCTTGTTATGTTTCGCTCTACCTGTAGCCCTATAGGAGAAATTAGCACTTCAAAATCACTGGAGTGTTAATTACTAATTAATTGTTACGGCCATTGCGTGGTTAACTCATTAGTAGGCCTTGGTGCGGTTTCCAAAACGCACAAAACAATAAAGAAATTGCATTTCTTTAAGTTGTAATTAAAAAACAACTTGACTAACTTTGCCAACATTTAAAAAAGTTTAATATTTTTAATTAGAAAAGTTTTTTCGTTTTAACGACGCTAAACCCGGTTTTAATTCCATTCATTATTATAATTTTCATTTGGAATATTAACATACCTGCAGACTGTTATTTTACAATTTTGCTTTTACATAAACCATTCACAACAATTAGTTTCTTGGTAATTAAAACATTAAACACTAAATGTAAATTAACCACAAAGTCAAAACAAAAATAAAAACATTTAAATCAACTATAATATAACATTATTTTTGCATTAATTAACAGATCTCGCTTTAAATTAAATAAACATTTTTAGTACCTTTGATTTAAAAGTTATTTATAATATATTTATAATTAAATTATAATTGAAAACATTACAATATAGTAGCACAGTATAATACTGAGTAATAAATCATTACTTACGACCACAACTAATGAACTACATTATCAATTAAGAAACGCATATAAAATAAATATATTATTTAATGGTCGGAGAAAACTATTTTTTTGTCACACGTGCACTGAAATGACCCCTTTTTAATGCGTATCTCCTATTCAGTTGGTTTCGGTTTAAAATGAACATATATCAAATTACAATTAAATTTAATTTGCGATTTGATAAAAATACTATTTTCGGCTTAGTACGTTAATTATACCGATTTAAATTTACGGTTTTAGAACCGAAATAATATCGGTTCGGTTACGTTTCCGGTTGCAGAAACAATTTTAATTTTCGTTTCGATTTTAGGTTTCTATATTTCAAAATAAAAAATATCGGTTTCGATATTTGGTTACGGTTTAATAAAAAGGTGAATATCGATTCTGTTACGTTTTCGGTTACAGAAACAATTAAATATTCGTTTCGATTTTAGGTTTCCATATTTCAAAATAAAAAATATCTGTTTCGATATTCGGTTACGGTTTAATAAAAAGGTGAATATCGGTTCGGTTACGTTTTCGGTTACAGAAACAATTAAATATTAGTTTCGATTTTAGGTTTCCATATTTCAAAATAAAAAATATCTGTTTCGATATTCGGTTACGGTTTAATAAAAAGGTGAATATCGGTTCGGTTACGTTTTCGGTTACAGAAACAATTAAATATTAGTTTCGATTTTAGGTTTCCATATTTCAAAATAAAAAATATCTGTTTCGATATTCGGTTACGGTTTAATAAAAAGGTGAATATCAGTTCGGTTTTCGGCTACGGTTTCGTTTCGGTTGCGACAAATAGTCCTATACGTTCCTAGGTCGGAGCCTCTATCTTAATTCGAGTTGGCAATTCGTAAAAATAGAGCTTGTTCCGGTCTACAAATGTAATGTACTATTTTCTACTCTAATACTTTAATTTACTTATTAAATAGGTACATTTCAATTTTATTTTAATGTGACTCTTTATAATACGGATATTTTTTTTTTGCTAATAAGTATAATATTTATTTTAATAATTTGAATAACTGGATTTAATAGAAGATACAGTGTATGTAATTCGAGTATAATGGCTATTAATATATATGTTACTACAGTAATACTTAAAAGAGATTTAAAAAGTAAATAAATAAATATATCATCACGCCTTTTACCCATTTCTGGATGTGGTACTCTGCCTATGCAGATCTCGGTAAATGATATATTTTTTTGCGTAAAGTGTGGTTACCAGCCGTCAAATTACAACCCCCAAAGATATTAGTGGAGAGGGAGCCACAGGGGTAGATTTTAAATTGGTGAAAATTGTTTGTCGGCTGTGGGGATCGAACCAAGGTTTTCAAGATCTACAGGCCGACTCGATACCACTGAGCCACCTACCCCATAATTTAAATTTAAAATATTTTAATAATAATAATTTAAAAAGGTTAATGATAATAATACTACAGTAAAGAGTTGTTTCCATTTAGTCCTCGTTCGTCGAAAGTTGTATCTATTTAAGTACGACTGCTCAAATAATGAAATATAAACAATAATAATTACATTTGATAAATCTTCCCGACGCAATTAAAAAATGCAACCCTGTAATGATGATTGAATGTTTGTGAACAAAACCAAGAAATGAATTGAAAGATCGCGCGTGAAAAAATTCTGCATGGCAGGATAATAGCATCATCACTTGAAATGCATCGCGCGTGACAATGCTAGATGCTCGCGAAAGCATTTCAGCAGCCGTGCGCATGAAATTTACCGTGGAGTGCAGAGTGAATGTGTGTCGTGCGGAGTGAAGTGCCCCCGGGTGACGGCCGCCGCTGCGCTGCGGTCTGCAAGCACTTGCGTGTTTGTTTTATGGCATTCCAACCACCCCCGACTGTCGCCCCCGCACACGAGATGCTATGCGATGAAGTTCTAGTTCTACCCGCGAGAACATCTCGTAATTTAAATGCACCGAAAACTCATTTACTTTCATCTGCTATTGCAGAGCTATTATATAACTACATGGAAATATATCATCTTGTCTTTTATCTTTTACCCGGTACTGGGTGTGGCACTTTGTCCTAGCATATCTTGGTAAATACCAGCCGTCAAATCACAACATACAAAGATGATATTGGAGGGAAAGCCACAAGAGTAGGAAATAGTTATATTTGTATTAAATAAATGTTTTTTTGTTGTTGCCCGTTAGAATATCACTTTTAGTCGAGCCAAAAAGACACCATTTATACATATAATATACATATTTTAAAAATAATAAATAATAATAATTTTTATCATTTTTCCGTTTCATATTAAACTCCCAGTCGTTTAATTAATTTCTTTCTTAAAGTTAATGCATCCACCAAGTAATTTAAATGTTAAAAACTGTCCCCATACATCGTATTTTAAATATTTTCGACTTTTGAACAGGTTCAATAAAAATTTACATCTCTATGTTTATATGTAAATACGAATCATTTGCGAGCATATTTTTAAAGAAACTGTTTAATTAAAAATCTGATGTGGACACCACATGACTTCCTTGTACGCGTATTAAACTATAGATATCTTTTAATTGCACATATTTGACATAAAATCTTTTATTTTTTATTTTTTGTTCTAATCCATAGCAAACTTAATTAAAAAAAAAAACAAAAAATATATAATATTTAAATTTAGATATCTCGCTTATGCAAAAGGCTAATTTAAAAATTCTTAATATACTAGACGCAGAATTTAATTCTCAAAAACTTTTATTTGCAGCATTTATTTCTAAAATCAGAATAATTCCATTTTTTTCAAGAAAAATTGTTAGCACCTTCATGTAATGTATCACTTCCGGTTAGTCCATTTTAACCAAAATCTATTATGTTATTTCCATTGATATAATAGTCTTATATACCAAATTTAAAAAGTTTTGGATTATATTTTGATATAGTTTTTCATTAAAATATATTATAGGCTTCAAGTAAAGTACCACTTCCGGAAGTTATATAATGACCAAAAAGGTAGGTGCACAACTAGATGTTATAACAGCCCTAAATACAAAATTTTAACTTTCTACGGCTTGAGTTATGCGAGATACGTACGTACGTACATACATACGTACGTACAGACGGCATGACGAAATTAGTCAAAATGGATTCAGGGAGGGCCAAAATACCTATTTCCGTTGAAATCTGAGAACCGAAAATTTTCGCGATTACAATACTTCCTTTACTTCGTACAAGGAAGTAAAAATTGTTGTTTTTATCTGTCATTATAATAATAAATAACTTTTTAATGTATTAAATATAGTAAACTCTTAATTAATATCACATTTGTTTTATCATTTTATGGCACTGATGATTTTAAAGAAATTATAAATATTGTTTAAATTTATTGCTGTAAAATAATTAGGGAAGCCATTTCAAAAATAACATTGAAAACGCTATGGTGCGTCCTTCGACTCTCCACCCAGTATACATATCAAATAATATTTCATAAAACTAACCTAAAATCGATTGGGAAAATATGAGTTCGAAATATGCATTACAATCTGTGCCATTATTTTGTTAATTTGTTTCATTTTAATTTGAAAAATTCTGCGAAATTATCTAAACAAGTGTGTAAAAAAATGTTTCAATTGACTTAAATATACTATTTCAAGACTACGTGTCATCCGGAATTCTTAATAATTCAACTCGAAAACTTATATTTTATATTGGATAATTTTTTCCGTTCATGAATGATGTAAATAAATGGGAAGATTCATCTGTTCATCTGCTGATCTCGTCAGGATGAATCAGTATAGACAAAAAGTTAGGGTTGGCGACACTGAAACGAATAGCAGGAGTCCGGACGGCAAATACCGGAATGTAAGATTGCGTCCGGCTTGCGGCGACTGGGGAAACTTTTTGATAAATGGTTCAATAATGCCCTGGCGGACTTTTTAATTTGGAAAGTGTCAAATTACAGGATTAAAAAGCGTTAGTTCCGAAGAAGGTTAATGATTTATAAAAGACTGAAGGGGCTATTAATTCCAACGCAAACTTGACGACAGGAAGATGGACCACGTGTTAGCTTTGTTCCTTTTCTATACCGGAAATTCAAGAATTTTGATTTTTCGGTCTTCCGTAACTCAATTATAAGTGTTATCGGATGTTTATCGACGATTTCATTTCATTCGGGAATCAAACACAATTTTTAAAAGCATAATTGTGTCGCCATTGGCGAAAGAAAAGGTTTAATTAAAATAACTCATTTTTTGTTTTTTACATTTTCAGTTATGGACACTGAAATACTTTAAAGAAAATGTTTGGAACCACTGGTTTAACTAGTTACTTTTTAAATTCAGTTCGTTTACCAACTTCAAAATAACTATAAGTTCTTAATTATAATAATAATATTGTTAATAATATTAATAATATTGTTTAATATTAATTGTTTAATATTAATAATATTGTTTAATATTAATATTAATAATATTGTTTAATATTAATATTAATAATATAATAATATATAATATTGTCCCGCGAGATGGTCGCGGGGGTTGAGGGCCTGACTCGCAACCATAAGGTCGTGGGTTCGGGTCCCGCCCGTGGCGACCATACAAAGGACATATCGGCATATGACCTTAGTAGTTGGTCCGATATATAAATTTAAATATATATATATATATATATATATATATATATATATATATATATATATATATATATATATATATATATATAATATTAATAATATTGTTTAATATTGTTTCTCAGTGGTATCGAGTCGGCCTGTGGATCTTGAGAACCCTGGTTCGATCCCCACAGCCGACAAACAATTTTCACCAATTTAAATCTACCCCTGTGGTTCCCCCACCACTAACATCTTTGAGAGCCGTGATTTGACGACTGGTAACCGCAGTTTACGCGAAGAAATATATCACTTATCGAGATCTGCTACGGCAGAGTGCCACATCAAGTAATGGGTAAAAGGCGTGATGATATATTTATATTTATTTTCTTTATATTATTAAACAATTTCTGATAACAAATATCCTAGCAACGACAAATAAACAAAAAACCGTGTAACCAAATATAACAAGAAAACGTTAAACTTAGTGATTTTGTCTATGGTTTAAATTACAATTTTTCAGTCTTATCGGTAAGAAATAATTAATTTATTGTAGATTGTAATATTGGCATAAAAGCCTTACATTACACACTTGTATCATAAATAAACTATTTTGTCGCATGTGCGCTGAAATGATCCCTTTTTAACGCGTGTTTCTAAAACGAAAATAGCCTTTTTCAAGTGGTTTCATTATCGCCCTGTTTCCACATCCATGGCAACTAGAAAACAACGGTATTTGACATTAGAGATATAGTATGTTATGCATCAAGGGAGGGAAACAAGCGATTATTCCCGCGTGTGAAGTTGGCAAACCGAGACGTAAGCTAGGGCCGAAGGCTCGAGCTGAAGTCGAGGTTTGCCAACTTCACACAAGGGATAATCGCGCCCTCCCGTGAAACATATTATACTTTTCGTAACAAGTGTACAAAAATTACCGTCTTATCGGGACAAATGTCAAATATGGGTTGCGTAACTAGTTACCTAGGAAACAGCTAATAATCATAGTCTCTAGGGAGTGAAACATGCTACCTAGGGAGAGAAACATCCTACCTAGGGGAGAAAAGCAGTGTTTCTCTCTCTAAAATTAGGGAATAAGAACGTGTTTCTTGTGCATATGTTACGAAAAAGTAATTACCATTCGACCAATACAACGGAGAATATGGTTCCTGTAGTTTTATTAGTAAGTTTGTGACAGTTATCTCGTGAAGCAAGCGTGTTACTTTAGAGGCACAACAGCCCATTTAATGTTAATCAATAAGTTCTAAATGAAATGACGTTTTAATGAACAAAAAAAAAATATGTTTCAAGAATATATAATCATCAAAAGAAAAATTTACATATGGAAATAATAAAAATGTATGTGAAAGGCTAAACGTCAATGTCAAAAGCAGTTAAGAAAAACGGGACTGATAAAACCTAATCGCCTTTTTGCATAATGCATGGTCACGACACATGTTCCAGCATATAAAAACAATAAAATAACTATTTTACTGTGCCACACAAGATGGAGATAAAGATAGCCGAGTGTGAAACTGCATTCATCACTATATCAAATCACAGCAGGACATGGCGATGCTTCACTGTCTCATTACTTCCGGTTATGGCGTCCTACATCAATGCACTACATGAGCCATACAGAAACTAAAAATTCCACTCTGCAGCTAATAAATAAACAAGGCAAAAAATATGCTCCGCGTAGGTTTTTTGGTACATTTATACAAAAATTATTTTTCTGTGTAATTTAGCGAGGAAGGAAAGATATATCATCCTAACGAGTCCATTAAGTTTAGAAAAGTTTAAGTTTGGAGAAGTAGAGATACATAAAGGGATGGAGAGTTCATTTTTAAAATAATTTTTTAATTAAAATTATGGTCTACTATCCTGGTCAACTTCATTCAATTGTGCTACGCTTATTACAGCCATTTCATATGTCATGAAAAATTCTAATTTCAAACTTCAACTAGCGCCTCGGACGAAATACGTCGTAAATAACATAACCTAACCTAATAATTAAAGTCCTGATATTTAGGCTCTTAAAAACACCCAAATAAGCAGGCAAATAGGCCGGTAATTACTCTAAAATAAGCGGGATTTTAGGCAGCCTACATATAAATAATTTGTTTAAAAAATTATAAACTAATTCTTTTTCTAATATTGGTACTCGTATCTACTCTTCGTTAGAAAAAAAGAATCATTTGAAACAAAAATTAACGCAATCTGAAAAATAATAATGTAGGGTTCTCATTTTATTAACTATTATGCAAATTCAAATTATGTAGTATACTTTAATTCACAAAATATTACGAGCAATTGCTCTATGAAATTTTCGGAAAGGGACTGTCTTCGGTCTGTCAGAACTTGCTTGTAAGTTGAAAACTTCGTTCGACATCACAAAATGTGACAGGACCGTTCTTATATTTAGCAATATCGTCTAAAGTTACCTCAGCTTCATTGATTAATGGCAAAGACACAATTGAATTGCCACGTAAAATTTTGACTAAATCGTTGTTTCTTTCGGCATTTTAAATTCACACACAAAAACTTGATTAAAGTAAGTACTTTAAATATTATAGGTTAGGTTGAAACACTTTGTCGAGTGCTGAATTAGTCAACGAAGTAGATGATAAACCTTGTCTGCTCAATATAAGTTAGAATAGGCAAAATAGGCTGTATAAGGTAAAATAGGCACAATAACCAAAATACAGAAAAAAATAGGCTCTAAGGCACGAAAAAAAAACCTTCCATTACACGTAAACGTATTACCTATGTATAGAAAAACTAAATTGCCTGAAGTATATTAAAATTTAAATCTAAGCAATTGCCTAAAAATCCGGGCTTTACTAATAATATTGAATGTATAAATAAAATACGCAATTCCATTCAATGTATTACATTTTATCACATAAACTTTACTATGCAAATATTTGAGGGTTGTTTTATTTAATTTTCAAATATTTAAGGTTGTTTTTGTAACTTGACAGCGTAGTCACTTTCCTTTAATTGAAATAAAAATCACTAGATGGCATTACTTGATGGAATGATCATGGCCAATTTCATTAAATTGTGCTACGCTTATTATGACCGTTTCATATGTCATTAAAATTTCTAGTTCCTAATATAGAAAGCGGGCATGTTAACTAGTGTTTCTGATACTGTGCCAGGAAATGCGTTAAAAAACTGAATAATCTAAATTATCTCTTAAAGAAAGTGATACAATATTTGGAAATTCCTTGTAATATTTATTCATGTGTATTATTTAGAAAAGAATTCTAACGATTCGTGTGAAACCTCCCAGAAAAAACAAACAGAAGACGGTCGGAGTTATGACGTAGAAAAGCAGAAGTCACAACGGTACAACCTGTCCGTATTTTTATATTCCGTGGTCGCGATTTTTTGTCTGGCTTTAAATATGTAGAGAGCATAGTTGCCGCACAAGAAATACCTCGCGTTTCCATTTCAAATTCTTGCCGCATGCGAAACGAAATGTGGCAACGTTGCAGATATTGGCAGGGGGTTGTTAACACTCTATTTTCTGTGCCGAAAAGGTTCGCACAGTTGACTTTATTTTCCTCTGATTAGTAAAATTTAGTCATGCCGAGAGATATCAGTTTTTGAAAATCTCGAATATCAGAAATTTTTGAGACTAGAACAATATTCTCGACATTAGTTTAGGACGAAATTGAAAATTTGAGATCTTTTAATTTTTATTATATATTATTTGTTTTGAAATATGGAAACAGAAAATCGAAAGGAAAATTTAATTGATTCTGTAACTAAAAACGTAACTGAATCAATATCATTTCGGTTTTAAAATCCTAAATTTAAACCGATATTGAACCAAAAATAGTAAGTATACAAATAAAGTTGAAATTTACAGTCGTAATAGGACTGGTAACACTGGATATGAATGGGGTAGTGTGAATGCAAGATCGACACTATGGCGTACGTAGAAATTATAGAATATTGAAATACAAATGATTTTAGAAAATTAGCGAATTAGTTACTTTAAAATATATTGTAATTGTGTTACAGTGCGCATAGTATATTATTCGTTTGATATAGAATGTAGTAACCTATTTTATGAATTATATTTTTACAAAGATATATATTATTTTAATTTGAAATAATGTGTTTATTTTTAACCGAAACCGTAAAAACTTTAACCAAAAATACTGGAATCCTAACATAACCGATATTTATAATATTTAAAAAACCAAAACCGAATCCGAAATCTATATAGTATTTACAGAAAAACGTAATCGATAAACAAAACTGAAATTTGACTGATATAAAAACCATTCATCGTAACCGAACCCTCAAATTTTTCGGTTTGAGGCTCTATGGGGAAAATATCATTCATTTTGTTTCAATTCCACGGCTGTCACTATTAAAAACATACATACATACATAACATCACGCTATATCCCATTAAATGGGGTAGCACGAACCCGTTAACATTCTCATCCTGACACACGATACTCGATTCGACCATATTAACACTTCCTCCATACAAACTCTTTCTTTTCTCACAACCAAAATCCATCAACACGCAACAAACATTCATCCATTCGCTCCTGTACACCAGTTTCGTAAATCTTCACTTACGCCCACTTCTCTAACAACGAATCTATAAGAAATGAAGGCAGCATCGCCTGCGCTTGTTTAAAAATACATTTAACACAAAAAACAATTCTTATAAAACTTTAAAACCAGCAAAATAACATTTTTTTTTAAATTTATATATCGGACCAACTACTGTCATATGCTGATATGTCCTTTGCATGATCGCCACGGGCAGGACCCGAACCCACGACCTTATGGTTGTGAGTCAGGCCCTCAACCCGCGCGACCATCACGCGGGATAAATAACATTTAATTATTGACTTAGAAACATAATTTAATTGTCTATAACTTGATGAATTTTATCTAAAATTATCAGATTTTGAACTCGCAAACTTTAGCTACAACTGGTGATATTTGTATAATTAATACATTTTGAGAACCACTGTTGTATACAAAAAATATAGGTAGCTAAGTGCGGTAAAGGTAAAGTACCGTCCACAGCTGCGCGTAAACGTAAATGATCCATGCAATAATTAGAAATTAATGCAGTGTTTTATGGAAAGACAGCATGTGCTTACAACCCGCTGTAATTTGCTTCAAACACAATGTTCTAATGAAACTACCCATGAATTTTTTATTAGAAAATAATATCAATTCTTCACCGAACCTTCTAAACGAACGGAACTTATACTAATCATACATTAAGCACTTTTCGTGAAACTTTTTGTACGGTAATGACACATTCATTTGTTTGATACTGAGGGGTTTGTTGTCCTGATGAACACTAGATTTGAAAGTAAAGTTTCAGGCGATATAATCAGCAATAAATTATAGACCGTTTTGAAGTAACAAATTACTTATAGTTATGAATATACGATAATTCCAATGAGTCAGATAAATTGTCAAGCGATTACAGGATATTTATTACGATAATTCCGTTTGACGTCCAGACGAAATAAAAATTACATGAAACAGTATAATCAATTATAGATACATCAATTTATATATTATATACGTGTGCATGAATTGTATTTGTAACATAAAATACAATTTATAAAAGCTTGTTCATTAAATATTCAAAGTATTTCTAGTTAGGCCATTTATCACAAATTTAATAATATAATGTAATTCACCTAAGTAATGTTTCAACGGAAACAAGAGAAATACGAAGATTAACAAAGAGCCATGGCGGCCATTATCGTAATGTCAGGCATGTATAAGAATCCAGAAGGAGTCATTATCGTACGCACCGTTTTTTATTAGTGGGGGCAGTATCATTATTCACTCAAACGCTAATACTGCTTCGAGAATATACCCTAAAACAGTGGTTCTTAACCTTTTTGTCATCGTGGACCTACTAATTATAAGATGACAATTTAGCATTTTACACTACAAAAAATTATTTAATTGTTGCGGATTCATTGACTAACTGACGTTTTTATTATTATTTTGTTGACACTTATGTGCAGAAAATAATCACTTTCCGCACGCAAATGAGTACTTTTCGTACTGTTGTATGAAAAATAGCTAGAGATGGGCGAATATCATCCGCGAATAGTCGAATGCCGCGAATATTGACATTATTCGATATTCGAGATTTTCGAATATTAACGTCAGTATAGCGAACATTCGAATACATCGAATATCGCGCCATATGTTGACCTTCATTTTTGACTATGTTTTTCTTTATCATTTGTACATAAACTTAAAGCTATTACAATACTTTGAAGTTATTAATAACAAAGATATTTTGTTTCAAAACCATGAAGACGTACTATATTTCAAATTTGTTTTTCGCCAACATCAGCCCGTACGTTTCACGTTAAATTTGAGGTTTTCGTCTTTTTCTTTTTTGTTTGTACTTTTTATTTTATTTTATCTTAACAATTCAAATAATGAAAAGAACATAATTAAATCATTATTAATAATAAATAAATTAACTTTTAGGAGTACTCGAATAATCGAGTACCTCGAATATTCGAGATCTGATTAATATTCGTATTCGATATTCGAATTCGAGAAATTTGATATTCGCCCATCTCTAAAAATAACATATCGCATTAATTGTAATTGAAAAACTTTTTTTATTGTGACCAGAAGTACGGTAGTGTGGTTAGCGTTATGGAATTAGAATCAGGAGATCATGAGTTCAAATCGCACTCAAGTTAAAATAGTATATTATGCCTCAAGGGAGGGAAACAAGTGATTATTCCCGCGTGTGAAGTTGGCAAACCGAGACGTAACCGACGGCCGAAGGCTCGAACTGAACTCGAGGTTTGCCAACTTAACACAAGGGATAATCGCGCCCTCTCGTGAAACATATTATACTTTTCGTAACAATTGCACAAAAATTACTGTCTTATCGGGACAAATGTCAAATATGGGTTGCGTAACTAGTTACCTAGGAAACGCCGCAAACAGCTAATAATCCTAGTCTCTAGGGAGAGAAACATGCTACCTAGGGAGAGAAACATAATGTTTGTCTCCCTAGGGGAGAAAAGCAGTGTTTCTCTCTCTAAAATTAGGGAATAAGAACGTGTTTCTTGTGCATGGGTTACGAAAATTATATAAAGTACCACATTGTCGCTCGGTGCGTCCGAACCCTGTATTTTATTTGGGATTAAGTTCTTGTAACATAAATAAAAACATGTTAAAAACTAAAATAATAATCAGAAAAGAAAATAAGTCAGAAAGATGACTTGTAAGTTTGCGAATTACATAATAAAGGAAATACATTAAAAAGAAAAACTGATCCTGCAGATTTGAGGATTTCACACTTGTAGGTAAAAATATCTGATGTGGACACCACATGACTTCCTTGTACACGTATTAAACTATAGATATTTTTTTAATTGCACATATTTGACATTAAATCTTTTATTTTTTGTTCTAATCCATAGAGCAAACTTAATTTAAAAAAAAATCAAAAAATATATAATATTTCAATTTAGATATCTCGTTTATGCAAAAAGCTAATTTAAAAATTCTTAATGTGCTAGACGCAGAATTTAATTCTCTAAAACTTTTATTTGCAGCATTCCTTTCTAAAATTAAAATAATACCATTTTTTTCAAGGAAAACTGTTAGCAGCTTCATGTAATGTGCCACTTCCGGTTAGTCTATTTTAACCAAAATCGATTATGTTATTTCCATTGATATAGTAGTCTTATATACCAAATTTGGAAAGTTTTAAATTATATTTGAATATAGTTTTTCATGATAATCTATTATAGGTTTCAAGTAAAGTACCACTTCCGGTAGTTGTATAATGACCAAAAAGGGAGGTGCACAACTAGATGTTATAACAGTCCTAAATATAAAGTTTCAATTTTCTACGGCTTACCGTTTTTGAGTTATGCGAGATACGTACGTACGTACATACGTACGTACAGACGGCATGACGAAATTAGTCAAAATGGATTCAGGGAGGGCCAAAACATCTATTTCCGTTGAAATCTGAGAACCGAAAATTTTCGCGATTACAATACTTCCTTTACTTCGTACAAGGAAGTAAAAAGAAAGACTAGCAGATTTGAGGGTTGCACAATATTTAAAGACTGCATTTAAATGTAGTATCAGCCACTCTATATTATATTTTATTCTAACTTACTGACAAAAACAAATGCCTCAGTGGTATCAAGTCAGACTTTGAATTTTAGAACCCGGATCCGATTCCCACCGATTTTCACTCTTTGGCTTTTCCTCCACTAACATCATTGGGGACCGTGCTTTGACGACTGGTAACCGCACGTCACGCTTATACCGAGAACTGCTAAAGCAGTAATGGGTAAAAGTGTAATGATATATTTATTTAAAATCATCAGGAAACTAAGTTTTCAAATAGATGGTAAAAGTTTTGTTAGAGGTTTATTTTATATATGTTTCATGTAAGGTATTTATTTATTTATTTATTTATTTATTTATTTATGTTACGCTGTACAACAGGAACTTAATCCCAATTACAGTACAGGGTCCGCGCTCACCGAGCCGTAGTGTAGTAGTTTATATAATTATTAGCTTGAGTGAGATTCGAACTCGGGATCTCCGGATTCGAATTCCGTGATCTGTGAATGAACTATACCGTTTCGAAGAGATTATAAAACGAAGTTCGTCAAGAAAAAGTGAAAAATTGAATTGTAAGTATGTGCGTGCAGGCAGGCATCGATGCGTACGATACTCCCTGAGCGTATCAGAGGCGGTCTGCCCCTTGGGACACGCACCCCGGCCCTCTGCTTCAGGCCGGGGCATGGATGTCTGCAAGAGACGTTCTCGATGCTCGTCTTTTCTTTGTTTCTCGCTTGTCACTAGTCGTCGCTTGTTTCTTTGTCTTCAGCATCGGGTGGCCACGTATGACGTCATATCGTATTCTGGTTTTATTTATCGTAGATTTTTATTTCGCCATCGAAATGGAAAATTTCCTTTCCTTCACGAGGCATTCCAATCGCTTGCTTCTTTTCATTTTCATATAAATCTTCTACAAATTATTACTTTGTACATATAGAATTTTAAATTTTTTAGCGTTACTGCATTTGAATTTGAAGAGCTCGGGTTCGAATCTCATCCATTCAAAATTGCGGCTCGGTGAGTCCTGTACTGTAATTGCGATTTATTCCTGTTGTACAGAAAATAAATAAAATAAATATATCATCACGCCTTTTACCCATTGCTGGGCGTGGCACTCTGCCTAAGTAGATCTCGGTAAGTGTTTAATTTTTTCGCGTGAAGTGCGGTTGCTAGCCGTCAAATCACGGCCCCCAAATATATTAGTGGTGGGGGAGCCACAGGGGTACAGAGTGGCATAAATAAACAAATAAATATACAGGGTGTTTAATAACTTATGGCACATTTAAACCCATATAGTACTCATTGTACTGATTATGAAACAAAAAGAATTTTTCAAAATTCGCAAAAATTAATAGCACTTTACATGAAGTCAACATTTGTAGTGCCACTGGTTTAAAAGTAATTACTAACATATTAATAATTAAATTATAATTATAAGACTACTAATATACATTTATCTGATATAATAAATAAATGGACTTTTGTAGTGTTTATAATTATAATTTAATTATTAAAATATTAGAAATAACATAAATTTTGGAATATACTGAACTTTAATCAATATAGAACGTTTATTAAATGATGTCATGGTCATATGTACTGTAATTCCAAAATTTATTAAAATTCCATGCAGTCGTTTATTTCATAATAATTAGAAATAACTTTCAAACCAGTGGCACTAAAAACATAAATAGAAATATCTATGCATAGATGAATAATTTTATTATAAACTTTGTTAGGGTACATGGCTCAGTGGTATTGAGTCGGCCTGTGGATCTTGAGAATCCTGGTTCGATCCCCACAGCCGACAAACAATTTTCACCAATTTAAATCTACCCCTGTGGCTCCCTTTCCACTAATATATTTGGGGGCCATGATTTGACGGCTGGTAACCGCACTCCACGCGATAAAATATATCACTTACCGAGATCTGCTTCGGTAGAGTGCCACACCCAGCAATGGGTAAAAGGCGTGATGATATATTTATTTATTTATTTTATTTGTTAGAGTAGATGGCTCAGTGGTATTGAGTCGGCCTTTGGATCTTTAGAATCCTGGTTCGATCCCCACAGCCGACAAACAATTTTCACCAATTTAAATCTACCCCTGTGTCTCCCTTTCCACTAATATATTTGGGGGCCATGATTTGACGGCTGGTAACCGCACTTCACGCGAAAAAATATATTACTTACCGAGATCTGCTTCGGTAGAGTGCCACACCCAGCAATGGGTAAAAGGCGTGATGATATATTTATTTATTTATTTTATTTGTTAGAGTAGATAGCTCAGTGGTATTATTGAGTCGGACTGTGGATCTTAAGAACCCTAGTTTGATCCCCACAGCTGACAAACAATTTTCACAAATTTAAATCTACCCCTGTGGCTCCCTTTCCACTAATATCTTTGGGGCTGTGATTTGACGGCTGGTAACCGCACTTCACGCGAAAAAATATATCACTTACCGACATCTGTTTAGGTAGAGTGCCACACCCAGCAATGGGTAAAAGGCGTGATGATATATTTATTTATTTATTTGTTATTCAAGTGAAATATCGGTACTAAAATTTGTAGATGCCCTGTACTGTAATTGAGATTAATATCCCGTTATGCAACGTAACAAATTATGAAAATTGGTGAATTGATGACCGATGTGCTCCATTTATATTTGATTAGCAGTGTTAAAAACTTAATGATAGGTGTGTAACAAATGCAATGTACGTAAAGAACGAGTCCAAGTTTAAATTTAGTTTTGATTGCAGTGCAAAAGATGTGGTTCGTTTATTAATGACGGGGTGCGGCAAAATCAGGGAAATGTGTTTGAATTGTATCGTTTATGGGTAAGAGGTAATATTGATCGTTCGTTGCATGCTCATTCGTAATTAAAGGTCGTATATTTTCTCTCGTTATGACTGAATACCAGACATTACAGCGCTAAATTAATGAAACTTATGTAGTTCAAGGAATATGATATATGCATCATGCATTATGCTGTATTTATATATTTAAATATATTCTTAAAATCGTTTTAGTTCAATCAGATATCGAAAATAAATATGTACGTTATAAATACTTTCATGATTACTTATCTCTTTGAGCTACTTTGTGTATTTTTCATATAAAAAATTAATTATTATTTAAGTTTTAATCAATAATTCACCTCGGAAGCGATAAAAAATTAATATTTCGCTTTTAAATTTTCAATACAGATAAAATAGACAAAAAATAACATGATTATTTTTATTATAATCACATTAAACCATGTTAGGTGTTGCAAATATACAAGGGTGAGTTTTTTAAAAGAACCAATCAGTTTTGCTGGATAACAAATAACTTTAGAGAAAAAATAAATACACAGGTTTATACAATCAGGGGCGGATCCAGGGGAGGAGTCATGGGGGTCATGACCCCCCCCTCAAGCATGGACTTTTTTAAAATGTTGGCCCTAATACATAATAATGATGTCATTATTTACGATAACTCAATTTGTTAAACAAATTAAATAGAAAATATTATCTAAGAACTTAAAATTCTAAGATAATTAAGAACTATTGTTTGATTTATTATTTTAATAAATAGCCAAAAACCAATATTTTGTGGGATATTATTTCGACCCGCAGATGGGAGAGGTATTCTTTTTAAGACCTAGTCTAGTATGTGACTACTGACATTTGCACTTAAAACGTCAACTTCTAATTCAATAATTTTTGTATTCTATCGAAGAACCGTTTTTTATATTTAGAAGATGGACAATCAAACCCCCCCCCCCCACCCCGAGACTAAATTCACTCCATGACCCCCTCCTAATTCGAAGTCTGGATCAGCCCCTGTATACAATAAGGAGGGGGGGACATCATTCTACTCTTGGTAAAATAAAATTGTTATGGGGGATGTGCTGGGAGTGAATTAAAGAATTAATATCTTTAATATGTTGTTTTCCAGCCTACCTAAAATTTTATTTTTCATATTAAAAATGTTTTTTAAACTTTGTGACCATAATTTTAATTTGAGGTATTAGATATATGTACCCCTTTCCAATTAAGAAAATATAACATTACTTGTGCAAATGACGTTTCCCTCACTAGTGATGAAAGTAAATAACTTTCCTCAATAGTGAGGGCAACGGTTACTATCACAACTAAATTGAGTTAGGGAAAAGTCATTTGATATAGTAACCAAGGAAACGTGTTGTGCATTTGCAAATACAACTTCTTTGATTTATATAAAATATTTATTAAATTTCTTGAATCACAAACATAAAAGTGTAATTTCAACGACCAATGTTGAAAAAAAATAGTATGTAACATACATGGGAAAGAGCCATTGCAAAACTTCAACTTTTGTATTCGTTTTGCAATAAAACTCTTTCTTTAATAATATTACAATTCTATCCCCTTCCTTGCTGTATAAGCCTGGTTTGATCCCCACAAACGGCAAACAATTTTTTCCAAATTAAATCTACCCCTGTGCCTCCCCTCCCCAGTTACTTCTTTGGGGGGGAGGGGGTATTTGAAGGCTGGTAACCGCACTTCACGCGAAGAAATTTATCATTTACCGAGATCTGCTTACGGCAAAGTACCACACCCAGTAATAGGTATAAGACGTGATGATATATTTATTTAATTTCTAGAGATGAAAAGTATCACATTCTTCTTTTTGGCACTAATTTTGAAACACCCTGTATAAATTACTATTCTTTGCTTCAGGGTCGTGTAAAAAATATTTGAACTTAATTTTAATATGTATTTGGAGGACTAGTACACGTAGTTAACCATCTCAAGAATTCAAAACAGATCAGACAGAAAAAAAAACGGAATTCCTTTTATGAAATAAACTTGTAAATCTACAGAGAAATACTCGTACGAGTGACACTAGAGCAGTGGTTCCCAACCTTTTTTTAATCGTGACCCTTTTTAGTTTTTTAAAAATGTTCGCGACCCCCCTTTCGCATATTTGATCAATAAAACAAAAAATAAAAGGTTTGACAAAATATATTTTAGGACTTAGTGATTATATTTTTTCCCCTCAAAAAAGCCAAGGCGACCCCCCAAAAAAGCTAAGGCGACCCCCTCGTGGGTCGTGACCCACCGGTTGGGAACCGCTGCACTAGAGCAAAGTAATACTCAGTATTTATACTTTCAATTCGAGACAAAAAGAATAACAGCACGACAAAACGTTCTTTTCAGCACAGGGGGATGAATATCAACAAGGGTTGAGGACGCAGACGCTATTTTAGTTAGAGCACGTCGTCGCTACGCGCGACGTCAAATAAATTTGATCGTGGAACGGAAGAGCGACGCGCCTAGAAGACGGAACATTTAGAACTTGCTAGAGGACTAAATCATAAAGTGAACTATGTACATCCGATAATATTGAACATGCTACAATATCTACGACAACTATATCTTCTCGTGTCAAACGCTCGGATAAAAGAATTAGTTAAACATTTATTTATTTATTATTTTGTGAAATACAATTTTAACATGTCAGAATGTTTTGTTTCTACATCGTACTCAATTCAAATACTGTGTTTTACACTGACAAAATTGAAATGCGGAAATCAAACAGATTCGTGTTCAAAGAAAATCATGAAAACATAGAATTTAATTAGCGGGTACATTTGGCATCGCTGGATTCGTTTATATCATTTTTATGAAATGTTATTAAAAGACGGACAACACGCTGAGCGGAACTAAATTGGCTGCTCGTTTTATTTTTTTATGAAGAATACGCGAACACAACCGGGTGCAAATCTCATTTCTTCTTAGATGCTCAGAGTCAATAATGAGCGCTCCAATAATTAAACTCTCACATACCAGCAGACTGAAATCACTTGAGAAAAACAAACGAGAGTGCATGCTCCCTCTGCTACCACCAGAAATCACTCAAGTTTATGTAAGATTTGCGGAGAGAATTCATTTATATTATTTTCGTAACACATGCACAAGAAACACGTTCTTATTCCCTAATTTTAGAGATAAAAACACTGCTTTTCTCCCCTAGGGAGAGAAACATTATGTTTCTCTTCCTAGGTAGGATGTTTCTCTCCCTAGAGACTACGATTATTAGTTGTTTGCGGCATTTCCTAGGTAACTTGTTACGCAACCCATATTTGACATTTGTCCCGATAAGACAGTAATTTTTGTGCACTTGTTACGAAAAGTATAATATGCTTCATGGGAGGGCGCGATTATCCCGCGTGTGAAGTAGGCAAACCTCGACTTCACACACGGGAATAATCGCTTGTTTCCCTCCCTTGATGCATAACATAGTATTCTTAATTCATTACAGAACTATATTATTTGATGGCCAGTTACGCCAACAAAACTTACATTGTAAACTAATGACTAAATCCCGGATTTTTAGGCAATTGCCTAGATTCAAATTTTAATATACTTCAGGCAATTTCGTTTTTCTATACATAGGTAATATGTTTACGTGTAATGGAAGGTTTTTTTTCGTGCCTTAGAGCCTATTTTGTCTATATTTTGGTTATTGTGCCTATTTTACCTTATACAGCCTATTTTGTCTATTTTTGTTGCCTATTCTAACTTTTATTGAGCAGACAAGGTTTATCATCTACTTCGTTGACTAATTCAGCACTCGACAAAGTGTTTCAACCTAACCTATAATATTTAAAGTACTTACTTTAATCAAGTTTTTGTGTGTGAATTTAAAATGCCGAAAGAAAAAAACGTTTTTTAGTCAAAATTTTACGTGGGAATTCAATTGTCTTTGCCATTAATCAATGGAGCTGAGGTAACTTTAGACGATATGGCTAAATATAAGAATGCTCCTGTCACATTTTGCGATGTCGAACGAAGTTTTCAACTTACAAGCAAGTTCTGACAGACCGAAGACAGTGCCTTTCATAGAGCAATTGCTCGTAATATTTTGTGAATTAAAGTATACTACATAATTTGAATTTGCATAATAGTTAATAAAATGAGAACCTTACAATATTATTTTTCAGATTGCGTTAATTTTTGTTTAAAATGATTATTGTTTTCTAACGAAGAGTAGATACGAGTACCAATATTAGAAAAAGGAATCGTTTATTTTTTTTAAAACAAATTATTTACATTTAGGCTGCCTAAAATCCCGCCTATTTTAGAGTAATTACCGGCCTATATGCCTGCTTATTTGGGTGTTTTTAACAGCCTAAATATCCGAGCTTTACTAATGACTGATTTAATAGTTATTAGTACACGAAGGAAATAAAATGAGAATCTGAGTTGAAATTTTGTTTCTCCAGGGAATTATGTAGAGTAAAAACATTTAGAAAAAACCTAGGCTATCATACAGCACTGTTTTGATTTGTGTGACATGAAACGGCACTTTATCACAGAGTTACAGAAAATTTAAGTGCGTTTGAAATTCATAGCAAGCGTAGATTTATTTCCAGCGTCGACTTGACTGCAACTCCGTTTAGTATTTTTCTGTGAACGGATGTGCTTTGGAACTTTTCATTTCGCATGCATTGTGGTTTCGTTCTAGCTGGTAGCACAGTTAGCGAAACTTTAATCCGAAAGTTAATTAGCCTGCTGGATGATACATCCCTGTGTTCACTCTTTGTGTGGTGTACAAGGAAAAACCGTCACATGTGAAGAGATGCAAGATACGCACACACGCCACAAGACAACGATACCAGACAAAAGAATATTTTTGGTCTACATATAATATACAGTGCAACCAACGGAAGGTGAAGTACAAAATATCATGTTCAGAAAAAAGAGGCATTTATATTTTAATGGGGTCTAGTTTTGTCATTTATATTGAGGCTAGACCTAAATACACCATCCTAGAGACAATCAAAGTTTAAGGAATATTAAAAAAAACGCGTCTATGGTTACTAACTGAACTGTGCTGGCTAGCCTCTGACGATGCCCTCATAAGGTGACTTGGAGGCTGAATTTTGTGAAACATAGCCAAGTGTTTACTTTATATTTTTATTAAACCTTGTTTCACCAAGTGTTGGATGACAATTAATTTTGTCTTTGTTGTTATTTAAGAAATATTATTCGTTTTTATAAAAATAAATAAATATATCATAACGCCTTTTACTCATTACTGGGTGTGGCACTCTGCCTAAGCAGATTTCGGTAAGTGATATATTTCTTCGCGTTAAATGCGGTTACCAGTCATCAAATCACGGCCCCCAAAGATGTTAATGGAGAGGGAGCCACAGGGGTAGATTTAAATTGGTAAAAATTGTTTGTCGACTGTGGGAATCGAACCAGGGTTCTCAAGATCTACAGGCCGACTCGATACCACTGAGCAACCTACCCCATTCGTTTTTAAGATATTTAAATTTTAAAAATAAATAAATAAATATATCATCACGTCTTTTACCCATCACTGGGTATGGCACTCTGCCTAAGCAGATTTCGGTAAGTGATATATTTTATCGCGTGAAGTGCGGTTACCAGCCGTCAAATCACGGTCTCCAAAGATATTAGTGGAGGAGGAGCCACAGGGGTAGATTTTTTAAATTGGTGACAATTGTTTGTCGGCTGTGGGGATCGAACCAGGGTTCTCAAAATCTACAGGCAGACTCGATACCACTGAGCCACCTACCCCATTCGTTTTTAAGATATTTAAATTTTTAAAATAAATAAATAAATATATCATCACGCCTTTTACCCATCACTGGGTGTGGCACTCTGCCTAAGCAAATCTCGGTAAGTGATATATTCTTCCGCGTGAAGTGCGGTTACTAGCCATCAAATTGCGGCCCCCAAAGATATTAATGGAGAGGGAGCCTCAGGGATAGATTTAAATTGGTAAAAATTGTTTGTCGAGTGTGGGAATCGAACCAGGGTTCTCAAGATCCAAAGGCCGACTCGATACCACTGAGCCACCTACCCCAATCCGTTTTTAAGATATTTAAATTTTTAAAATAAATAAATAAATATATCATCACGCCTTTTACCCATCACTGGGTGTGGCACTCTGCCTAAGCAGATTTCGGTAAGTGATATATTCTTCCGCGTGAAGTGCGGTTACTAGTCGTCAAATCACGGCCCCCAAAGATGTTAATGGAGAGGGAGCTTCAGGGATAGATTTAAATTGGTAAAAATTGTTTGTCGACTGTGGGAATCGAACCAGGGTTCTCAAGATCTACAGGCCGACTCGATACCACTGAGCAACCTACTCCATTCGTTTTTAAGATATTTAAATTTTTAATGCCATTAAGTCTGACGTCAGAATATTGCAATTTTTATTTAACTATCTCTCTCGCACATATACTCCATTCAACTGAAAACAACGATATGATTTAACATTAATGACATCCAGGCGACATCTGTCAAAAAAACTTGTAAATATTATTTATTTTTTAAAATTAAACTTTCTGATAAAGAAAATAATATGTATACCTCGCGAGAAAAAAAGTTATTCTTTGCTTAGTATAAAAATAATTAGTTTACAATGGCAAGTATCTAAAAAAGGATAATAAAGGCCTGTCAGAAAGGTATAAAAATGATGATATTTTCTGCTGTAAATTCAGAGTAATTATCTCAATGGTAAGATGGCGTAGTGGCATTATAGTTTCAACTGTTTAATGAAATAATTGAACTTCTTATTGCTTAATAATTGCAGCGGAATTTCTCGTTTCCTATAATTCAAGTTAATTAAATTAGGTTTATTTAATTTTTTCTTTTACACACCAGACACAGCTAATGAGATTTTGTGAATTAAAATTTTTAATTATTCGAAAGAAAAAATTAAATGTAGTAATTATGCCCCGAGATAATTAAGAGACACTTTATAATGGAAACTACTTAATATTAAGTAAAGAATTCTGTATTTGGTTCACTTATTAAAAATAAACTTGGCTACCTTCATTTTCTTGTCAGAAACATGTTTTAATTAAAATTCCCATTATATTTCCACGAGTGGACGACATGTTCCCTCCCCCTACCCCCTGCAAGCATCTTCCTCATATCACCAAGAAAATAACACATTTCTAAACGGATGATTTACAAACTGTTTTCCGCGTAGACACTGTAAGAATTACGAGCTCGATCAAATAGAAGTTATTTTGTCTTTTTTTGGAGTCATGAAGATTCTCAATAAAATTTTATTTCCCATTATGAAATGAGTTCCCGTCTGCACTATAGCAACGGTCCCCAAACTTTTTTGATAACGTACTTCAGAGTTAGGACCACCACAATATTGAAACAATAGATCGGATAACTTTTGTTATTGTAACCAAAAATATATTAATACCTAAGAATGGAGAACAAAGCTATATCTGTAGCAATTAGAAAACAATGATATGATTTGATATCTATCAAAAGAAGAATTAAATAATAAAATAAATAAATATATTATCGCGCCTTTCACCCATTACTAGGTGAAACACTTCGCAGTAGCAGATCTCGATAAGTGACATATTTCTTTGCGTGAAGTGCTGTTACCAGCCGCCAAATCACGGCCCCCAATAATATTTGTAGAGGAGAAGCCACATAGCTAGGTTTAATGTGGTAAAAATTATTTATCGGCTGTGGGAATCGAACCCCTAATAATAATAAATCATATTTAAATTTCTAATTTACCACGTATATGTAGGGGACTAATAAAATCACGAATTTGTTTGAAAACGAACCAATGAAATGAAAGCTATTTTGATAATTAACTAATGAAATTAATAAGTTTAAAATCAATAAAATAAATGTATCGAAATGGCAAATTCTCGATGGGAATTGCTTCTACAGAAATTTAAATTCTCTCGCAAAATATAAATAAAATATATATCATCACGCCTTTTACCCATTACTGGGTGTGGTACTCTGCCTAAGCAGATCTCGGTAAGTGGTATATTTTTTCACGTGAAGTGTGGTTACCAGCCGTAAAATCACGGCCCTCAGAGATGTTAGTGGAGGGGGAGCCACAGGGGTAGATTTAAATTGGTGAAAAGTGTTTGTCGGCTGTGGGGATCGAACCAGGGTTCTCAAGATTCACAGGCCGACTCGATACCACTGAGCCACCTACCCCATCACGCAAAATATAATCCATAATATATAATATTTTGATATGAATTTAAATTCGTTGTTACGGAAATAGAAATACAGCTCGTGCTGCAAACTCGCTATATTTCCTCATGATTCATATTAAAATATTATCCGTAATTATCATATCATTTGTTATAGTAGTTATGAAAACTTTACTGTCTGATAAGATAGTGAAAATTTATATGTATACCTTGTGAAGAAAGTGTTTCTTGCATTCGGCTCGGAAAATGAAAGGGTATATTCGGGTAGAAATATCTCATTTTCTTCGTTTAATATACAAATAACTGTAAGGTAACTAAGGAAACAATGGTACTCCTATATGTCCTATATTGGTTATAAAAATCTGATGTGGACACCACATGACTTCCTTGTACGCGTATTAAACTATAGATATTTTTTTAATTGCACTTATTTGACATGAAATCTTTTATCTTTTTATTTTTTGTTCTAATCCATAGCAAACTTAATTAAAAAAATATATATATAATATTTAAATTTAGATATCTCGCTTATACAAAAGGCTAATTTATAAATTCTTAATGTGCTAGACGCAGAATTTAATTCTCTAAAACTTTTATTTGCAGCATTTATTTCTAAAATTAAAATAATACCATTTTTTTCAAGGAAAACTGTTAGCAGCTTCACGTAATGTGTCACTTCCGGTTAGTGTATTTTAACCAAAATCTATTATGTTATTTCCATTGCTATAGTAGTCTTATATACCAAATTTGGATAGTTTTAAATTATATTTGAATATAGTTTTTCATGAAAATCTATTATAGGCTTCAAGTAAAGTACCACTTTCGGAAGTTGTATAATGACCAAAAAGGGAGGTGCACAACTAGATGTTATAACAGTCCTAAATATAAAGTTTCAATTTTCTACGGCTTACCGTTTTTGAGTTATGCGAGATACATACATACGTACGTATACAGACGTCACGACGAAGTTAGTCAAAATGGGCGTATTTCCACTGAAATCTAAGAACCGAAAATTTTCGCGATTACAATACTTCCTTTACTTCGTACAAGGAAGTAAAAATGAAAGAAAATTATGAAATTTAGTACGCGCACACTAATATTAGCACGAACACGTGCCTATTGAGAGACGAGTACCCCAGATAGAGTTTGTTGATGTTTCGTTTCGGCGATTGAGTCAAGTACAAGTAATGTTAGCTCGTGGAAACTTTGTTACGTAGGTATACATACATAGGTCGAAAGTAAACCAACAGCAAAACATGCACAAAGTGAGCTACGAGTTAAACGCTGTTAATTTTAAACAGTAAATCACTTGCTAGTACAAACTACACAACACGAACTAATACGTAATTCCGTTTGTCGCGAAAAACTACAATAATAGAGTATCGTGCATGTACACTGGCTGATGGCTGTCGAGACAAAACACACAAGAATGTAAAGTGCGCATCGTACCAGCTCCCGAATCATCCATCAAGAGATTGCGACTAAAACCCTTGAATAATATTTGGTTTAAAGATATTTTCTACGGTCACTGCGATGTGGGCTGGATACGCTTCGCTGCCCACCGGAGAAACAAGTGACGCGCGCACTGACTCCAAGGAGTTTTCGGCAATTACCCACTGACGAGGAAATGCTTCTTTGCCCGGAGATGGAATGTACACTCGTCTCGAACAGACATGAAATTTATTCAAATTTTCTTACTCATACATTGAAAATTATGATGGTAAATGTTTGAATGTTAAACTATTCGTTACCCAGATTTTTTCAGTACTGAAACCTAAACGAAATCCGGCTGAAACTGGTCCGTGTAGTCAGATCTGACACGCCTCATAATAAATATTCAGAAGGGGTAAGTTACGACACGTGCAAATGTAAAACATGAACCGTATTTCTGTGCTGATTGTCCCCGAAAACAGGTTCACCCCCTCCCATAAACAAGTTTGTTTTTAAAGCAATTGCATTCATAGTACACATTTAAAAACTACTTTCAAAAGCACTTTAAACTATATAAAGAGTGAAAATATTCTATTTCCGGTGTAATTGGAAGTGACCCTAACTTTGTAATTTTAAATGGAACACCCTGTATATTTTTCTAAACATTCAATTTAACTAAGGATATTTCAAAAACAAATTAAATTTATTAGGCTCTTTTGACAAATAACTAAAAAAAAGAAATAAACAAATTTAATTAAATACAAACTTTACACTAAATATTCAAAATATGCCACACTTAGTAATGGGTAAAAGGCGTAATGATATATTTATTTATCCAACACCCACTACTTATAAAGTCATTATTGTTTTCATTTTAGATTAGTAAAGTGGTTTATAAGTCACACGTGAGTTATAAGTCATAAGTCACGCATAAATTATGACTTATAACTCACTGTTGAGTTTAAATATAACAAAGTTGAAAAAAGGTTGCAGCTGTAGTATTCGAAATGGAAGACGAGAATTTTATTCCCGAAATAATCATTAAGGAAGCGGAAAAAGCGGTTGTTGATATTTTATCAAAAAAGTCTAGAACTTCCTATGAAAAGCACTTTCATTTATACCTTTGACGTTTCTAGTTGTCATCCAGTCTTCAAACATATGAAATTCTTTTTCATAGGAACTTCTAGACTTTTTTGGTAAAATATCAACAACCACTTTTTCCGCTTCCTTAATGATTATTTCGGGAATAAAATTCTCGTCTTCCACTTCAAATACTACAGCTGCAAGCTTTTTTCAATTTTGTTTATTTAAAAAATTTGAGTAACCTAGACAACAAAACAAGAAAGTATGACTACCTAGAATATTATTTGAAATGTAGACAAATGTGTCAAAATTTATATTTTAATGTCTTAATTGTAGTTGTTGGATAAAATTTCGTATGCCACTCGTGTGTTATTACAAATAAGTCACTTCAGAAAATTATTCCCCTCGGTCTAACGGCCTCGTGGACTAATATTTTTCTTCCGTGACTTATTTGTAATATAACACACTTGTACCATAAATAACTATTATTTTACTTTCATGCGATATTCTATTATTTATCCCACTGATACTTATTCGGAACTTTATCCGAAGATGAAAAAAGGGTGTTTAATGTTCCTTGCATAACATTTTGTAACATTTCCGCCGTAATCTATTGAATGGCTTAATTTAGTTTAGTTTTTTTTTTTTAGATGAAACGTCATAACATTTTTGAACGTGTGATTAATTCAGCGGGGTACCTTTAGTTTAGTTTTGGTGATTGTTGTTAATTTAGTTTTCATTTTTGGCGGTCTGATGCGATTGGGTTTAGGTGGCGTAGCTCTGATCGTTAAATGTTGTTATTTAGAGTGTAGGGTCGTAATCCTTAAGCACCGAATTTTTCGGGAAGAACAAGAGTTTTGTCTAGGGCAAATTTAATATCCTGAAGGAACATAAGAGAGCTTAAAACGGGATATTGATCGACACAAACCCAGATTATCCTTTCTGACCGAATCCGAATTGCAATGCGGTCGCCGAAAAGGTTTTAAAGGATAACGCGCAGGATAAACATTGACACAGTAAATTATAAATTGTTTTACAAGTTCGATGCTAGTGAACTTGTTGCAATGCAAAAGAGTGAATTCCTGGTAGAGCGGTAAGAAACAGAATTAAAGCCGGACTCGTGCCTTTAATTAAACTGATATTTAGCGTGGTGCGGTATTTAAAAGAATAATGCCCGTTGCGCATGAGAAACTACGAGTTGTGTGAAAAAGAAGAAAAATGTTTTATGAGTTTTCGCTAGCATTGTGCAAAAATGTCCATTTGCATGTAGCATAAACGAAGTTTTAAAAACTTTGCACTTTTATTGCAGAATGTTCCTGCAACATCCGCGGATAAATTATTTTAATTTTTTACGAGATTCACTTAAAGTTAGACTTATCACATGTATTTCTTTTGTTTCGCATGAGTAAAAGGGGCTATGAAAGTTCGTGAGGCTTGTTTAGCTTGTTGTGTTGTTTCGCGCAAAAATAACCCATTTTTATGATAGTTAAGAAGTTGAAATGCGGCGTAAGGCAGAATTTATAGCAATGAAGGGAAACCAGGGCTGTAGTGCCCGGCCTGGAGGAAACACTATAATAAAGGCATTCTTCATTTTTATGTTTCTTTCTCAAGTCACCCGCCATTTTATTTATCACACGTGCAGACTCGACTTGATTCCGTCCGTCCGCTAACTTGAAAATTTACTGCAATCCCCACTAACATGCCAGACGTTTTATTAAAAATATTACTTATAGCAAAGTGCCTTCTTCCGTCCATACATCCAATATCGACTGTCTCAATACAATTGCATTTGCAACTTCCACAGCCAGTTCCGTAACTACTAATTTTTATCCCACAACCAATATTTATTTTTCGTAACACATGTACAAGAAACACGTTCTTATTCCCTAATTTGAGAGTGAGAAACACTGCTTTTCTCCCCTAGGGAGAGAATCATTATGTTTCTCTCCCTAGGTAAGATGTTTCTCTCCCTAAGTAGCATGCTTCTCTCCCTAGAGAGATGTTTCTCTCCCTGGAGACTACGATTATTAGCTGTTTGCGACGTTTCCTAAGAAACTAGTTACGCAATCCATATTTTACATTTGTCCCGATAAGACAGTAATTTTTGTGCACTTGTTACGAAAAGTATAATATGCTTCACGGGAGGGCGCGATTATCCCTTGATGCATAACATACTATTTTCTTCTATCGTTAAAAATAGGAGGCTGTTTTGATTAATTACAGTGTAATTTTTTTTAACAGTAACACATCTTTCTTATGTTACCATGACAATCGAAAAAAAATGTTTATTCACGGTTTGGGAAAAAACATTTTGCACGATTTTAGAATAAGCTTTACCACGGAATATATTTCAAATATAAAACAAAGGTAAAAGTTCTACAGATTTATTTCGGAATTATATTTCCTTGAAAGAATACAATTTTAAAACTAATTATTTATGACTTAAAAATTTATTTTACAGTTCAGCAGTTATTAATATTAATTCCTGACGAATATTAAAATTCAATGGTAAAAAAATAATTTTAGATTCATTGTTAGAGGAGTAGGCGTAAATGAAAGATTAATGAAATTGGTGTATAGGATCGAATAAATGGATGAGATTGAAGGTCTGTTGCGTGATGAAAGATTCAGAGTTTGAGGAATAAATGAGATTGTATGGCGGAAATGTGAATGTGGTTGAAGTGAAGATGGTGTATCAGTGTAAGATGTTTGACGAAAACTAGCTTCCAAAAAAAATTAATTCTTAATTTTTTTCATATTTTGTACATTTTTGAAGTTATATCTTAAAACCTGAACCAAATATGAATATTTATTTATTTATTTATGTTACACTGTACAACAGGAACTTAATCCCAATTATAGTACAGGGTATGCACTCACCGAGCCGCAGTATAGTAGTTCATTTTTAGCTTGAGTGAGATTCGAACTCGAGATCTCCGGATTCGAATTCCATATCGCTATCTACACCACCGTACCGACGGTATGCGACCAATGGCGTTGAATTTCTCGTACTTCAGCTAACTTATAAACGAAGTATTAGCAATTTTATTTTTTTTTCAAATTTCCGCAAAAATTTTCACAAAAAAAGGGTTTCAACCAGGGTTCGTAAATATCATGATATTTATAATAAATATCAAAATATCTGATATATAGGATATATATGAGATAAATATCACTTTTTGGATATTTATTTTTTAATTTTAGTTTTTGTACACATTTATTATCACAATCATCATCTGTGGCGCTACAGCCCAAATCGGGCCTGGGCCTACCGGACACACCGAGCCGCAATTTTTACACTGCCGTACTGCCGGTTTTCGTAGTCGAATGCTACATTATTTAAGGCGTATAAGTGACTAGCTTATAGCGCCCGAGTGCGATAAATATATGTAGCTGTATTTTATATTTTACGACAAATCACACATTGTCGACAGGCGGATTCGAACTGACGAACCTTGGCTCGGATGACGTCACAGTATGTTAAGAGATGTGCCTTAACACGCTCGGCCACCGCGCCTGTTTATTATCACAATAGGAAATACAAAATAAATTATTACTCCTAAATAAAAAATTAACATAGGTAATGAAAAAAAGTAAATATACATTGAATGGATACACAAATATTATATAGTACTAAGAATAGTAAGAATATTTAAATAATCCTATATCCTAAATAGGGGCAAATCACCATCTTCTGATGAACTTCCTGAACATAGCGTTGCAGATAGAGACTCACTTGGCCAAATCGAATCTAAATTAGTTTTTTTTTGTAGTTTCTTTTTGGTTTAAATATTTAAACATAAAAACTAATTTACCGGCTTTGGCGTTACCGAGACGATTACGTAATTGAGATTGGACAATGCCAAAAGTGGAGAAATATCGTTCCAGCCCTGCTGTGGCTGTTACAGCAGTGTGTAACTGTTCACATAGTTCAATAAATGTACTTTTATTTGGCCACTCTGACTCATTGATAGTTCCACTTTTCCACCATATTAATGGATTTGTATTTCTAAAATGAGTACCAAATAAAAATTTTGGAAATGGTTCAGACTTTGCCGTTAATGACATCACAAATGGCACACAATTTGGATTTATGTCGTTGATGTGAAGTTAGTCAAAAGCTAGTAAAGTAAAAATTATCTTTAGAATATAATTTTAACAGAATTAATGAAAGTAATAATACTGTATTTATTATAGACTATTTGATATTTTTATATAATGGATATATATCTTCGAACCCTGTTTATAAGTTAACTGAAGCACGAGAAAATTAATGCCGTTGAGCGAGTTTTCATATCACATTTAGTTTTCGAGATATAGTCTCGGAAAAGTAGAAAAACTGAAAAATTCGAAAAATTTCACTTTTCCGGAGGCTATATCTCAAAAACTAAACAAGATATGGAAATGCGCTCAACGGCGTTGAATTCCCCGTGTCCGAATTGACTTATAAGCAAATTTTCATACAATTTTATGCAATTTAATATTTTTAATTATTTCCTAAGGGGTACCCCTTTGGTTTTTTCAGATTTTAATTCAATTTTCCCAAAAATCCTTAATCGTAGGATTATTAAAACGAAAATTTACATACATATGTATTTTGACCCACTGAATCCAATGGAAAAATGTTCAAATGCATATGACTTCTGGTTTTCGAGAAAATGTTAAAAAACCGCTTTTTGCGATTTTTTTGGCGGAAAATTGAAGAAAAATAAAAATCGCTGAAACTATGTTTATAAGTTAACTGAAGCACGAGAAAATTAATGCCGTTGAGCGCGTTTTCATATCACATTTAGTTTTTGAGATATAGCCTCGGAAAAGTAGAAAAAAATAAAAATTCGAAAAATTTCACTTTTCCGGAGGCTATATCTCAAAAACTAAACAAGATATGGAAATGCGGTCAACGGCGTTGAATTCCCCGTGTCCGAATTGACTTATAAGCAAATTTTCATACAATTTTATGCAATTTAATATTTTTAATTATTTCCTAAGGGGTACCCCTTTGGTTTTTTCAGATTTTAATTCAATTTTCCCAAAAATCCTTAATCGTAGGATTATTAAAACGAAAATTTACATACATATGTATTTTGACCCACTGAATCCAGTGGTGCAATCTTCAAATGCATATGACTTCTGGTTTTCGAGAAAATGTTAAAAAACCGCTTTTTGCGATTTTTTTGGCGGAAAATTGAAAAAAAATAAAAATCGCTGAAACTATGTTTATAAGTTAACTGAAGCACGAGAAAATTAATGCCGTTGAGCGCGTTTTCATATCACATTTAGTTTTCGAGATATAGCCTCGGAAAAGTAGAAAAACTGAAAAATTCGAAAAATTTCACTTCTCCGGAGGCTATATCTCAAAAACTATTTCATATTTTTATATAATGGATATATATCATTGCAGAAATATGACGATATATATCAAAATAAATATCATGATATATATCGATCGATATATATCTTCGAACCCTGGTTTTAACATTATCTTAACAATTAGAATGCACTTGAGGACTGTACTACAGGATTCAGTATGTATGTAAATTTTGTTGCAATGTTCCTACGATTAAGAATTTTAGAGAAAATTGACTTAAAATTTGAAAAAAACCAAAGAAGTACCTCTTAAGAAATAATTAAAAAAATTAAATTGCTTCAAATTGGATAAAAATGTGCTTATAAGTCAATTCGGACACGAAGAATTCAATGCCAATAATAACATATTAATATCTTGCTTATTTTTAAAGATATATTCTTCGGAATAGTTAAATACTTCATTATCTTTAGATTTTGTACTGCTGCTTAAAGCACAGTTGATTTCGTTTTTCTTTTATAATTTTTCGACACAGAAACGAAGCTGGTCCTACTAGTTTAAGGTCCCTATATATTCCTTGCTTTTACTACCCTATAATTAGGTCCTTGCTTCAACGGTATCTGTGCATAAGTGCATTGTCTTACAAGATATTGTCACCTTTAACAATTAATGATAGCTTTAATAGAGTGCAATTAATGAAGTTTATTTTGTCGCCATGTGTTGTGTGATTTGTTTAAAGTTTCTTGCGTTAATTAAACTCGTTAGTTTCATTTACATTCTGTAATCCCAGATTTAAAATAGCTTTGTAATATGTAATGAGTCTATTAAAGGCGATAGCTTCAGATTGTTACATCTCTTTATAACTAACAAATATTTTTTTTTTAAATCAAATTAGAAATTCCATTATTATACAATAAAAAAGTCATAGAATTTTTAATTTTTTTGTTTCCCAATTTATTAGGGATTGTACCGAGTAAAACGTTAAAGAAAACTTTTTTCATTGTTGTGTTCCTCTTTAAAACGAGCATTTTATTTCACTTGCAGTATTTTATTGTATATTGAAAACATTTGTTACATGCCTTACGGCAATTGTTTTAATTTTATTAAATTATTATTAATGGTACGTGCAAATGTTGTTTATTACCGTAATATGTGTATAGTACACATTTATAAACATAAATCAACATGGCCGTGTACATTGACATTCCACTGACAGATTTGTCAGTAATAATTTACTAGGCGAAATGTAAATAACACTTTGTTCAACTGCGTTTCTACCACAGTCTTCAAATGACCTCTGGACAAAATCTAACCAGTTACAAATTTCATTTTTTTTTCTAGACAATATGTAAAATTGATCATCTATAATAATTTAGTAACGCAATAAACAATATATTGTTGAAAGATTGTAGCTTGTCGATTTTCCTTAGGTGATGAAATCGACTTTGGTTTAGGTTAAGTTAGGTTCCGTTCACTCTGACATCGATCGGTCGTTAGTTGTCGATCGTTGGTTGCTCGTCTTCTTTGTGCCTCAAACTGCTCCTGTTGTTTAAATATGGTTTCAACCAAATATTCTTACAGATCAAGTTCGACCTATAAATGCCCTATATATTTCAATTATTTTCAAATATGGCTAACTTTAATCGAAAATTAATTCATTTTTGCAATCAAAATAAGTTCATTGTTATTTATAATAACTAGTTGTGATTGTTGTTTTTATTGAGAAGATAAATTATGAGTATTGTATTAGATAATTAAATGTTTTTGGTTTATAATCATTATGTTTATTGATTTGTTATTGATCAAGACCTACTGTTTTGTGTCATGTTAAATAAAATTTATCGAAACTTTAAATTGAATTTTCTCAATATTTTTGTTATGTAAGGATATAAAATGATTACATGGTTGAATTCATTAAAAAATACTCTATCGAATAGGCCTAAAAAATATGTATAATCCTATTTGAAAAAATATAACTTTGTGTTGTAGCTTGAGAACCACTGGTTTAAAAAAATTTTTTATTCTTTAATCAGATGTCCCCCTTGGTCTTCTACAACTTTGCTTTATAATATTTTTTTGTAACTATAATAATAAAGAAAAATATATATATATATATATAATTTTTGCAGCACACATTGGCCATGCATAACCCAATATTTCAATACCACTGATAATAGTGACATTGTTGTTGAGATTACATATACACATTATTTACGTTACCATGGACACGTCATCAATTATTTGTCTTCACTTTTTTTCACAAATACCAATACGTAAAGTACGTGATTTTTCATCATTTACTTTACCATGACAACGCGTATTTCACGCATGTTTCGCACCGCAGTGCACTAAATAATTATTTTGCGCAAGATCCAAATAATTCAGGTTCCTTTGGTTACAACACATCAAAAGTACCAAATTAATATAATTTTTTTATTGGTTTTCTTCAATTTACTTGAATAACTCAATAATTACTATATTATTCTTGTGGCGCGTTCGAATGACTTTTTTATCTCAATTAAAAGAAACATTCTCACACTCCAACTTATCAATTACAGCTTCATTTGTGATCGTAAAGTTCTTGTTTTTGTGGAGCAATTAAAAAATAAAAGATATTAAATGCGCGCTTACTTCAATAATTACTAGGGATACAAACAAAACAGAAACTTGTTATACTGACAAAACGAATTTATTTTTAGTACGTATACGTTTTTTAATAATCTAAGATGAAATCGTAACAAACATTTTATGTATCTTTGTTCTTTTAGCACTATTAACGTGGCCGAATAACAAAGAATGTTTTTATGCTCTTAATACACAAATAACAATTTTACTTCTGCTGTCATGGTGATAAATAAAGCCCGGATATTTAGGCTCTTAAAAACACCCAAATAAGCAGGCATATAGGCCGGTAATTACTCTAAAATAGGCGGGATTTTAGGCAGCCTAAATGTAAATAATTTGTTTTAAAAAAATATTGGTACTCGTATATACTCTTCGTTAGAAAAAAAATAATCATTTTAAACAAAAATTAACGCAATCTGAAAAATAATCATGTAGGGTTCTCATTTTATTAACTATTATGTAAATTCAAATTATGTAGTATACTTTAATTCACAAAATATTACGAGCAATTGCTCTATGAAATTTTCGGAAAGGGACTGTCTTCGGTCAGTCAGAACTTGCTTGTAAGTTGAAAACTTCGTTCGACATCACAAAATGTGATAGGATCGTTCTTATATTTATCCATATCGTCTAAAGTTACCTCAGCTCCATTGATTAATGGCAAAGACACAATTGAATTGCCACGTAAAATTTTGACTAAAAACCGTTTTTTCTTTCGGCATTTTAAATTCACACACAAAAACTTGATTAAAGTAAATACTTTAAATATTATAGGTTAGGTTGAAACACTTTGTCGAGTGCTGAATTAGTCAACGAAGTAGATGATAAACCTTGTCTGCTCAATAAAAGTTAGAATAGGCAACAAAAATAGGCTGTATAAGGTAAAATAGGCACAATAACTAAAATATAGAAAAAATAGGCTCTAAGGCACGAAAAAAAAACCTTCCATTACACGTAAACATATTACCTATGTAAAGAAAAACTAAATTGTCTGAAGTATATTAAAATTTGAATCTAGGCAATTGCCTAAAAATCCGAGCTTTAGTGATAAATAACATTTCTGAAATAGCGTTCTTTTACTATTGAAATAATAATAATAACTGTCTGAAAAAAAAAGACAAAAGTATTTTGTGACTACAGATTATTAAGATCATAAACTTAAATATTGATGCAAATAAAGCTTTATAGTTCCGAATAAAATAAGATGAATGACAATCTTTATAATTTCAATTAATGATCCTTGCGGAAAAAAACTAAGAATCCTATTGACAATAATGATAAGCTAGATCTTCCAGCGATAGTGAAACAGGATTTTTTGCTGCTTGATATTTGAATGAGGGCGACAAAAAACCGTCGGTTCTTCAGAGTCCGTAATGTAATATTCCCTTGCTAATGAAGCAATTCTCCCTTAAAGACGCTCTCTGCGTTCTGCTGATCTCATCATCAGTGATTATTAATCTTTTCGAATTTGTTTTGGGGTTTGTTAACAATAGAAAATAAATAATGTGCAAAAAATGATTGTGAGTGAGTGATTTGTATGTCAGTATCATTATCACAATTGGTTGGGGAAGTCCGTTAATCATAGAGGAAAATGGCAAAGTTTAGTAACAGCACTCGTATCGCGTCACACAAAGTGTCGCCGACGAAACTGAAAACACGAACACGGTGTTGTTATACAAATGAGTTGAACAAAGCAATATCAGAAAGTGGAGCAACCTATTTCACATGTTTTATGTCCATCTTAATCAAAAATATCGAATGGGTTTGTCACGACATGATGTTAACCGCCCGAACCACTATATTCACGTGTACACGCACAACTAATATGTCTATTAAATATTCAATAAAATTCACTGTTTTTGGAATGTGCGTAACTTTTTCGCTGCCAAACGATCGTAAATTATTGCCCCAAATACATGTTACAAATAGTTATATACACTTTTCTCACGCGGTGTATCTACTATTTTTTCCACGACCCCCAAGGCATAAGGTGATTTCTTTAAAATATTAGATATAATTATTATTATTATTAGAGATGGGCGAATATCAAATTTCTCGAATTCGAATATCGAATACGAATATTTATTTATTTATTTAAATTACACTGTCCAACAGACCGTAGCCTAATAATAGGACAGGAACAATTACAAGAGATAAACACTTTAAAAATAATATACAAATATTAATCAGATCTCGAATATTCGAAGTACTCGAATATTCGAATACTCCTAAAAGTTAATTTATTTATTATAAATAATTATTTAATTATGTCCTTTTAATTATTTGAATGAAATTGTTAAGATAAAATAAAATTAAAACAAAAACTACAAACAAAAAAGAAAAGAAAAAGACGAAAATTTAAGGTGAAACGTACGGGCTGATGTTGGCGAAAACCAAATTTGAAATATGGTACGTCTTCATGGTTTTGAAACAAAATATCTTTGTTATTCATAACTTCAAAGTATTGTAATAGTTTTAAGTGTATGTACAAATGATAAAGAAAAACATAGTCAAAAATTGAGATCAACATATGGCGCGATATTTGAGGTATTCGAATGTTCGCTATACTGACGTTAATATTCGAAAATCTCGAATATCGAATAATGTCAATATTCGCGGCATTCGACTATTCGCGGATGATATTCGCCCATCTCTAATTATTATATATTATTAATGGGGTAGGTGGCTCAGTGGTATCGAGTCGGCCTGTGGATCCTGAGAACCCTGGTTCGATTCCCACAGCCGACAAACAATTTTCACCAATTTAAAAAATCTACCCCTGTGGCTCCCCCTTCACTAATAACTTTGGGGGTTTTTCATTCTGAACATTTTTCTTCATTACAATTTTGTTCTAAAAGTAATAGGTTAAAGAAATATCGGTAAATCAAAATTTTAACATTGAATTTCCTATGTTCAGAAAAAAAAGTAGACACCCGGTATATATATATATATATATATATATATATATATACCGGGTGTCTATATATATATATATATATATATATATATATATATATATATATATATAATATATAATATTTATAGCGAAATTATAAGTTAGTTCACATTTTAACCGAAAGAACATGTTTCTTAACCTTGCTACAAAATATACGATATATTTTCTAACAAAATTGACCATGTATTTTTCTACATTGTCTGTTATTTTAAAGATAAATTCTAGAAATAATACTGATTCATAATTTAGTTTTTTACTTGAACAATTTTTCTGCCAAATCATTTTAATATATGTGATAGCGAAAAACATATAATTTCAATATGAAATATGTTTCTACTTAAACTGACGGACAGCACTTGAAGAGCATAGAGCATGAACGAGATCAATAGTGAAATTAATAATGGACGATTGGTGGCTTGTTGTCATATATGAATTATACATGTATCACTTGCTCTGAGAATGTGTCATTACTAATTCCCTCGCCCCGCACGACATCATTTTACCTTGATTACGAGACATTATGGAAATTAAGTGTACAACAGACAGGAACTTATCATTACTGAATATAATTATATTTAATGTGTAATAAGTAATTACATTTTCCACCTGACAGGTCATTTTGTTGCTGGGGCGCTTAATTTTATTAGGAAACATTTCTATTTCGTGTCTCATTAAAAATGAGGATTAACTACTCCCGTACTTCAATTTCGCAAGTAATTTGTTTGGTACTTTATTTCAGATCGGTATGTCAATTTCCTTTTTTTTTAATTCGAAGCAATATATTTTATTTGTTTAACAAATTATAATATATTATAATAGGTAACAAGTTTTATTTTTTTGATACAAGTTGAGTGATGCGAAACGAATGTATAAAAATCGAATATCTAAAGAGTTTATAAAATGAGTTACATACTATATTTTTTTCTACGATCGCAAATAAAGACAACATAAAAATGTAAAGTTTTTTTATTATTTGAAAAGTCAGGAAGCTAATTTCACCCGGTAATTAATGTTGTTATTTTTATACCGTGACTAAAACGTTCAAAGCCACAGTTTGTCAACATGTGATTAAGATGTTATTTAACACCATGGAAACCGATACGTAAAATGACATTGTAATAACGGTTGTAGAAAATGGTATATTATGTAATAAGTTTTATAAATGTCTCTTTAGTAATGAGTGCATAAAAAACAAGTATCTAAAGAGTTTATAAACGAGACACGTTCAATACTTTTTCTACGCAAGTTAAGGCAACAACAAATATTATTTGAAAAGAAAGATTAAATTACATTGATATAGTATGTCATGTATCAAGGAAGGGAAACAAGCGATTAGTGAAGTTGGCAAACCGAGACGTAAGCGAGGGCCGAAGGTTCGAGTTGAAGTCGAGGAATGCCAACTTCATACAAAGGATAATCGCGCCCTCCCGTGAAGCATATTATACTTTTCGTAACAAGTGCACAAAAATTACTGTCTTATCAGGAGAAATGTCAAATATGGGTTGCGTAACTAGTTACCTAGGAAACGCCGTAAACAGCTAATAATCGTAGTCCCTAAAGAAAGAAACATGTCCCTAGGGAGAGAAACATGCTACCTAGGGAGAGAAACATAATGTTTCTCTCCCTAGAGGAGAAAAGCAGTGTTTTTCTCTCTAAAATTAGGGAATAAGAACGTGTTTCTTGTGCATGTGTTACGAAAATAATTATAAGAACAGTACTATAAATTAATAGTACTTGCATTAGATTTGGTCAGCCATGATGATAGTGGAAAGTGCGGCCCTGTCTGTGTATCAGTCATCTTTAGCAAATTATGTTCGCCAGTAAAATTCTGAAGTTAGCGTGCAAATACAGCGTGTTTGATAGAACGGAAACAAAGATAATAACAATAAAAATCAGGGTGATGTATCCAGTGGCGTTAAGTGGATCAGTTGCGTGTAAATTAGGTAATTCCTTCCATTACGCGTATCCATAATGGAACAGGTGAAGCAAAGAGCATTCGACACTTCGCTAAGAAGCGGAAAATCGAGATGACAATGAATTATTCAATCATCCTATTGTTCCGCGCTCAACTTTACATGTAATTATAGACGTCGTCAGTTGTCACACTCGTACTTCCATTATTCACACAGACGCAGACATCTTCATCGATAATAAAACTGTCTACTTTATCTTCTCAGTTTCCATGTTGATGTGGATATAGAATACAGGATAGGATAGGGTAAACGTAGCATACATCGTTCCTTATTGCTTTCAGCTGACTCAGATGAACTACAATGATATATGGATCAAAAGATTCCGATCAAGATTTAATATCCGCGTGATTTGGTTCGCAACCGAAGCAAATATCGCTTGAGAAGCGTGCTTACGAATGTTTTTATCGACTGCATTCACTATCGACCAACACAAGTAAAGAGGATTCATCAATTCATCTTACCACTGAACTATACTGAATCATAGACATATAAGTATACTCACTATTTTCTATTCGGTAGAATGAACCCTTCAAACATTTATTCGTTAAATTCATGTTGACATTAATCACATGTAAGTTTTTATTAATATTATAAGGGAAAGAGACGTGTGTCTTTGTCTCGTGCGTATATAGTCCAAGGTCCAAATTGTGCATCTACGTATGATTTGTTCCAAGATTCCGTTTTTGGGATTCTTTTACCTGTGGCTTAGTAAACCACCATAATGATACAGAAAAAGATTTTCTCTGAATTTAAGTGACAACAGAATAACATTATTGTTTTCGGTTATCATAAATATAAAAAATGACAGTGAGACAATGAATCCACAAAAAGCTCTGATATTATTTCAGAAAATATAACCGGATTTAAATATTATATATCTTGCAGATATTTATTTATTTATTTATTTATGTTACTCTGTACAACAGGAATTTTAATCCCAATTACAGTACAGGGTCCGCGCACTCGCCGAGCCGCAGTGTGGTAGTTTATATAATTTTTAGCTTGAGTGAGATTCGAATTCGGGATCTCCGGATTCGAATTCTATATTGCTATCCACACCACCGTACTGACGGTTATTATTTTAAATATTACCAAAATTTTGTTAAACAAAGTTTACTTTAAATGGAAATGCGCACATATCTACAGTACAAATTTTTCTACCGGGTATTCCATTTTTGTGGAAAGATATGCAACTTTATATTTTTTAATGGAACACCCCTATATATTTTTGCAAATTTTAAAGTTCTTTTGTTTCTCTTTAAAACAAATCTTATTAATTATAGTACTAAAATGATCAGTACAGAAACTATTCATATTTTTATTAATAAATAATTATACACAGAAAGTATGCCATTAATTCATCAAGAACAAATATCATGTTAACTAATCCTGTAGAAAAACTTATACTGCATATGTAGAAATTGAAAGTAAAAAAAATAAAAATTCGGTAATATTTAAAATAATATAATGAAAGTATTATTTTATAGTTGTAGATAATAGCTATTTATAAAACTAGTAAGGAAATGAAGGTTATTACCTTACGCATGTGAAATTTGCAGAACGAGGCGTAGCCGAGTTATTTAAACATATAAGTAAGGTAATAACCTTCATTTCCTTACTAGATTCATACAATATTTTTTCTACTTCCGTTCTAATAAATACGAAAGAGCGTGTTTGAAATTATGAAATTTTGATATATTAATGACAGTTATAAATTAAAAAAATAAACGAATAACACATCAGAATTCGTCTACCAAGATATCTGTTGCTATACTTATTTTTAAATTTATAAGATAATGATTCACTTTGAATTAAAACCAATTTATTTTGAACTTCCATTATCTTTATTAGTGAAAAAACAATTTATAACACAACGTTTCGATAGCGCAAAAATCTGCTATCGTCATCAGGTGAACTGATACTCAGTAGTTATAAATTGTTAAAAGTATTTTGTGTTATAAATTGTTAAAAGTATTTTTTTCACTAATAAAGATAAAGGAAGTTCAAAATAAATTGGTTTTAATTCATCTGTTGCTATGTTACCTCATTATTTCACCAGTTAAATAATGCAGTTCATTATCTAACTCAAATAAGTGAAATAAAACGTCTATTTCCTAACGGAAGTAGAAAATAGTCATTTAATGATGATGTATAATGAATAAATTGACTATTGTAGTATATATAATTATAATTTAATGAATAATATATTAGAGATGTCTCAAATCAGTGGCACTATAAATGTGTACTTCATGTAAAAATTATATTTTTGACTCGGAATCGATGAATCTTGTGAAACATTCTGTATAGTAATGAGAATGAATGTATATAAAATGTGCTTAGGTATTGGTTGAATTTTTAAGTGTTTTGAATTAGTTGAAAACAAGTCAAGGCAAATTATTATTTAAAAATGTCTTCTCAAAGTTGCAATTCCATATTTCACTAAGATATAAAATATGACAACTATCACATCAAAAGTGAAATGATGATGATATGATGATATCATCGATTAAAAAATATATATTTATGTAGCGTCGCTATCAAATAGTTTGGCGACGTTACATTATTTCGTCTCCAAGTAACTTCTAATTATTACTCTATTGTTTATGTTTACTTTTCTGTCAACTATTTATTTATTTTGATTCTTCTTTCAAACTTAAAAGTGTACACATCTTCTATATTATATATTTCTAAATTCAATGTCATATATTTAAATAAAATGAATCTACATACAACTAAATAATTTATATTACATTTATTATTTTGTGTGATGTGATCATAACGTATAATAACTCATATTATTTATAAAATAACATACTCAGCGCCGAAGCTCATACACATATATGTGATGCGTGTCTAACACAGTGTCTGTGCGTAATCTAGTTTACGAAATCCCGACACAATCCCGCGATGACATCAGCGCGTCATTAGCTCTGCCACTATTATTATGACGTTACGCACGGCTATTTATACCCGCGTCGGGCAGCGTTAAGTTCCGCCTAATTCCGCGGCCGCCGGCCCACAAGATACAGATATGGAAATAAGTACGGGATTAGGTGCAAATGTGAAATTAAATTTGGGCGACCCGAGCTTCGATAGCCACGGACCGAAGCCGTTGGGAACTTCTCACACCTACACTTTGATTTTAATGTGTTTCGAACGACCTGACTTTGGATCGCATCCAAGCGATAACTGTTATCTCGGCAAAACTTTTAATTATTCATTCCTGCATGGACTGTACTCGGACCTACAATTCAAACTGCATTTAATACATATATTGTTCGCATTATCAATAGTTGTGTTTAAAAGCTAAACCACGTAAAATTAATTCAAATATCTGGATCTAATATTTACATATTCAATTATTTGCCATAACCAACAATTCAAGCTGCTTAAAAGATAAAATGGTAATAAATCAACGATACATAAAGTTTAATTATATCCGTTATATTATTAGCGGCTGTTACAAATAAATTCTGTTTGCATTTTGTAGAAAAATTAAACATATTTTGCCTAGCTTTACAAGCTTAATAGTATGTTATGCATCAAGGGAGGGAAACAAGCGATTATTCCCGCGTGTGAAGTTGGCAAACCGAGACGTAAGCGAGGGCCGAAGGCTCGAACTGAAGTCGACACAAGGGATAATCGCGCCCTCCCGTGAAGCATATTATACTTTTCATAACAAGTGCACAAAAATTACTGTCTTATCGGGACAAATGTCAAATATGGGTTGCGTAACTAGTTATCTATGAAACGCCGTAAACAGCTAATAATCGTAGTCTCTAGGGAAAGAAACATCTCCCTAGGGAGAGAAACATACTACCTAGGGAGAGAAACATCCTACCTAGGGAGAGAAGCATAATGTTTCTCTCCCTAGGAGAGAAAGGCTAAAATTAGGGAATAAGAACGTGTTTCTTGTGCATGTGCTACGAAAATATTGTTTTTCTACGTTTGCTATGAAAAGTTGACAATTATGATTTATTTAAATGACACAAAAAATCTTTTTTCTACAATTGCTATGAAAAAGATATTAATTGCGCACTTATTTCAATAGTTACCAGGGATACAAACAGAACAGAAACTTGTCATATTGAGAGTTGACAGAACGAATTTATTTTCAGTGCGTATACGTTTTTTAATAATTTTAAGATGCAATCAAAAAATAATGTGTGTATCACGAGCGTAAAGTGTCTTTGTTCCTCTTACACTATTGCAATTACCGTGTTCGAGTAATAAAGAATCACTTTACGCTCTTAATACACAAATAACTAATATATACCTCGCGAAGTGAAGTATCATTTTTAGTTACTATAATCGGATGTTAAACTGGCAATATAAAGTTTTTTTACACAAGATTAATTATGAATAAAATGCAGATAATCTAGTCTCCATTTTTAGTGTAAACAGAAAATAGAATCCCAGGTTTGTATTTATCATGTAGTAAACGTTTATTGAAGCGGTTAATTTAATGTGAAGTGAAACTATCTCGGTTGTAATGTAACAGTAACACTCTCGTTTAGAAAACCCAATAAAACGAACGGTGAGGGCACAAGCTGTGGTGTCCTTATGTCCCCATAAAAGGACCTAAAACTGCACTCACTTGAGGCAATCTCCAATCTTTTGTTCTTAAACGCACGATAAAAAAACTCGACATGTTTACATACATTAAACATTATTACATATGTGATATGCAAATAAAACAACTTATTTAACTTGTATCGCTCGGTTTAATCAAACGCAATATGTTTTATAGCGGAAATCAAAGCCTTGCAAATATGCATCATCAAGTTGGCCACTCCCGCAGAGAGTGTGAAAAGTGAGCATGCTAAACTTGCTGCATAAAGTTGATAGAATGTGCAATAAATGTTTTAATGCATCATGATGTCATTGTAAGTAATTGATTCTCCGTGCGTCGTCTTACAGTTTCTCAGTGTGAAATATGATTTTTGTGGGGGAGAGAATAAGATTTGCCTTCGCAATGTTTCGTGCATCAATTCAGTGTTTTAAATGGGTTGTTTTTAGGAAATAACGAGATGTATTTAATATTAAAGAGCAGCGAAGGAAAGAGAACAACACAAGGAAGTTTTTTTGCGGGAACATCTTCGATCTTTTGCTCTTTTGCGTTATAATTAGCGTGGTAGAAACTATACAATGCCTGTCTCGTTAAAGTCTTTCATATTTAACTTTGTCCTCATTAGAAAAATTGCAGATATACAACTGCCGCAGCTTTTATTCATTGTTCTATTAATGGAAATTAAGACACAAACAAATTGTTTAAGTCTCCGTAAAATTACCCAAAAACACGAAACTGACGTCTTCTTTTGAAAGAAAGACTTGCAAATTAATTAATTGGAGTGTACGTGGAGTTTGGTGTATGATGATTGTGAGATTGAGAGGAATGTTGTTAGGAAAAGGGTGTATCAGTTGAGGTGGGTGAAAAAATAAAATAAAATTGTAATAATCAACAATAAAGAGTGTTGTAAAACTAAATGAGATATGAAGATTCGCTCAACGGCATTGAGTTTCTCGTGCTTCAATTAACTTACAAACAAATTTTTAATATTTAATTTTATAAAATTTTCACTAAAATTTTCTATTAAAACATTATCTTTTTAACAGGGGGTCAAAATGCATATGTATTTTAATTTTCATTATTATATTCCTACCAGAATTTTTTTTAGAGAAAACTGTCTGAAATTAGCCTAAAATCTAAAAATAATTTAAAAAATGAATTGCTTAAAATTAGCTAAAAAGTTTATAAATCAACTATAACGATTTATTTCATATATGTGTAACATTTTAAAATTATTATTATAAAATAAGGTATGGGGTAGGTGGCTCAGTGGTATCGAGTCGGCCTGTGGATCTTAAAAACCCTGGTTCGATCCCCACAGCCGACAAACAATTTTCATCAAATTAAATCTACCCCTGTGGCTCCCTCTACACTAACATCTTTGGGGGCCGTGATTTGACGACTGGTAACCGTAAATCACGTGAAGAAATATATTACTTACCCAAATCTGCTACGGCAGAGTGCCACATTCAGTAATGGGTTAAAGGCGTGATGATATATTTATTTATATTTTCTTTTCAATTAAAAACTGCCACAACAAAAAAAATGCTGTCGCCTTGAATTTATAACAATAAATTTTTCATAATTTTGAGATTATGAAATAAAAACAAATATAACAATAATGCAAGTAATTCAATACTTTAAAATTGACTAGTACTTAGTACTTATACTTAATAATTAAGTACTTTTTAATTAGTACTTGTCCATCTCTAGATATAAGATGTAGTCAGTAATTAGCAAACATGAATTAAATCTCGGTTTATCCATAGGGCTATAATTGCCTGTAACAAAATAATAAAATAAAATTGAGGATGACCTATATAGTAAATAATGAATAATATTCAGTTTTCAACTGCCACCAAATTTCGCTTGTCGTATTTGTTTCGTGCAGTAATAATCTGCAGCTAATATCAGAGCAACTGTCGACTATGGCAAGTCAGGGGTTGCAGGGTTGCGAGGAACAAATGACACGCGGCATGACAACCATAAACCGCAGCATGGCGGCGTTGACAGCCAAACAACGACGCATCGCACATCACCCGCACCGCATTGCTTCCAAACAAAACAAAATCATCTGCTACCCGCACACTGTCATTTTTATGTCAAAATACTATACTTCATCATCACGTGCAACGTATGTCCAATGCCGATTCGTGAAACAGGTGAATGGGGGTCTAATTGCCGCTGAGAAATTACTTTAAGAATAAATAGATGGATATGATTGAAGGTTTGTTCTCTGATAATCTCCCTAGAGCATTTATTCTTTCTGAATTTTTTTTTAGTGCATTCCAACAAAATATTAATCTGCACTCGTGTTCCACTCGTACAGATTACGTTGTTGGATTGCACGATAAAAAATATCTGGAATATTAATGCTCGAGGGCTTTAGGTTTTATATTTTGTTTAAACTAATCAAATTATGATAGAATAATATATCCATGGCAACTTGTATCAAGTAAATAAAAGTGACAATAAAAAATAATTTTGTTCAATCCTGCTATTGAAACATGTTATTTCTAACTTGGATACAAACCTTGAAACCCTTTGTTTTGTCCACGTAGCGGCATCAGCTTCTTTTAAAATAATTTCTGGTATAGTAACATCGTCATATTCTTCCATTTTCTCAATTATTAATAATATTTTCACAATGCAACGGTAAATTATTTGACATTCGCAAATATTTATTTATATTTAAACAAACGAACCATAGCAACGCAATGGCATCTATGTTCATTTATACTACATAAACAGCCGTACAAATCTTAATATTTTTTAAATATTTCAATAGCAGAATTGAACAAAACGCTATACATCACTCGAGAAGAAACGAATTCGCTCACTTCGCCTCGTGTTCAAAACTGACACATGCGTGAGCGAAATTCTTAGTTTCTTCTCTTGTAATGTAATATACTATTGTAACATTCTTCACACGAATAAATTTCCACTTAAAATTTTGCTTAATTAGGTTATGTAATAAAAAATATCCAAGAAATTTTTATAATACCTTGGTAACCATGCTTAATACAATGTTTCTATTGATTGTTAATTAGTGTTGAATCTAATAAGGTAAAAAAAAATATAGGTTAATATTTTTTTTAAATACCATTTGAGAACCACTGCTTCAATATAGAGTTTGTACTAATAAATTAACCCCTTATTCCTGATCAATTTATGTAAATAACATTTTTCTCTAAAGGCATTAGTTATAAAGGAAACACCCAGTAAAGCTAATATAAATTTTTAACTTGTTTAAATATTTTCCTATAAAGTAATTAGAGAAGGAATGATAATGAAGAACTTTGTATCTCGTAGTTTCCGAGATTGCAACAGACAAAATAAAAATACACCATGTACACAATTTCTATTCAAAACTATTATTTACTAAAGGTACTCCAATATCTGGGAAATTTCATTTGTTTACATTTATCAATAGAGCAGACAGGCATACATTACCAGATGAATATTTATTCTCATTGTTTGAAATCTGTGTTTACACGAGAAATGAATATACAGTGCAGTCATGCCGTTTTTACCATCCAGAGCCTGCTGACAATTTAATTCGAGTACTCGCTCTTTGCATCTCACATCTGCATAGTCAGTTGAGTAGTTCAGCGGATGTCAGGTGGCACGTGACCACCGGAAGAGATAATCAAGTGGAAGTAGAGACTTGAGACAAGCTACTTGTACTCATGTAAAATGAAGTCGTCGCCTGCTGGCGTTTAAGAGTGCATTAGCATTCAAGGACTGGGGTACTCGCGCAATCTGGCTTGGATTGTGTTAGGTAGGACGTTACACCTGTGCGTCACGTGCACGACTTGCTTGCTCTAATTAACGCAGCGGGATTCGATGCGCGAATGTTTAGCGAATATACACAGAAATAAATGAATTGCCACTTACGTTTGTTGACACTGCGAATTACTGCGGAAATCTGCAAATAAAACATACATTAATATTTTAAAATTAATACAATTTATATCATAGAAAGACAAATTGAGATGCCACCAGGATTTGAACCTGGGAATTTCAGGCAAATGCTCTTACCAACTGAATATAATTTATATTCAACTGGCAAATAAAGTTGGCATTTACGTGTACAATTCAACTTTTTTATAAACAGCCCAATAAAAATTCATTACCGAGCTGTCAGCCAATTTGACGGACTGATTTAAACCAATCAAAAACACGAAAAACAAATTATTATTTTTTTTCTGAAAACGAGTCCTTGATAACACATTCATATTTATATTAACCATCATTTTAAAATTAAATTTGTAATAAATTTTGAAGTTTTTTAATGAACATAAGGCAGTGCGTGCAAAATTTTGTTTATATCTTGATCGCAAAATTATTTGGTCAACTAGCGCCTGTGGCGATATACGTCGTAACTAACCATAACCTATCCTATCCTAACCTAGTAATATTAAATGTATAAATAAGATACAAAATTAAATGTGTTTCATTTTATAACTTCAATTTTGAAATATTTTAAGGTTGTTTTTGTAACTTGACAGCGTGTTTACTGTCATTTAATTGAAATAAAAATCAATAGATGGTATTATTTGACGTACCAAATCTGTAAAAAACTCACGACTAATTTGTATATGGCAAAACGATGGAATGAAATGGCCATAATAAGCGTTAGTGCAATTCAATGCAGTTGGCCATGATACTATTGTTATTTGCCAGTTGTAATAGATGTGGCTTCACTTTCCTTCCATAGGGGAGTAAAATTAACTTTTTGCCACACGTACACTTTAATGATCTCTTTTTAATGCGTGTTTCTGAAATGAAAATACCCTTTTTTGAGTGGTTTCATTGTCGCCTCGTTTGTACATACATACATACATAACATCACGCTATATCCCATTAAATGGGGTAGCACGAACCCGTCAACATTCTCATTCTGACACACGATACTCGATTCGACCACATTAACACTTCCTCCATACAAACTCTTTCTTTTCTCACAACCAAAATCCATCAACACGCAACAAACATTCATCCATTCGCTCCTGTACACCTGTTTCGTAAATCTTCACTTACGCCCACTTCTCTAACAACGAATCTATAAGAAATGAAGGCAGCCTCGTTTGTGGTTGGTAAAAATGTTATAGCCCTAAAACTTGACGATAAAAATTTGCCATATTCGTGGCAACAACAGTATGGTTTGACATTAGTGACATCCAGATGACATTTTCAATTTCTATTTTATTTAACTTTACGTAACATAAATGTGGTCATTTCAGTGCACTTGTAACAAAAAGTTCTGGCCTAGGATCGAAATATTCTATTCTTGCTTAGAATTGAAAAGAATAAAAATTTTCTTCACTCATTTAAGGGACGAAAACTTAACTTGTGACAGAGTCTTGAAAAAAGAAATTTCTAAATGAGGTATGCATTTCAGGCTTTAATTATTTAAATCCTCTTACAGAATAGGGGAGAATTGTGTATAAAACTTAACAAATATGAATTTTGATGTAAACATCTGAAGATGTTTCTTTGATGGGATGCTTAAAAAGAATAATAAAACATAGTCTCCTTTGCGTCTATGTATCTGAGCAGATACATTAGGGTTAAAAGAATGCGGCTTGCTCATCAAGGCATCGTTGCTATGCGACACAAGTGCAGACAGACGACGAGTGGCGCATTTCTTAAAGATGATTTAAATGCGATTTCAAGGATCCAGATAGAGTTATCCCGGTCCCATCCTGCTAGTGCTCCTGACCGAAACTCGTAAATAAAAGTGGAGCTGGAACGTGTCACGTGAGAGGAGTGGACACAGACGACACGGCCGACACTAGCGCCGCGAGCGGTGACTTCAAAAGGAATTCATTCTCATTTTATCCGCTTTCATGAGCCTTTGCTAACTGGCTACGCCATTATAAAGCATTTGTTTTAGTTTGCTACTGATCTCGTAACACTTTTACGTGTGTTATTAGTTCAACTTAAAAGACTAGTCGTTGTATTTCTCTACTAAAGTCATTTACATATATGTGTAATGGTTTTAATTTAGTCATGAGCTAGCAGAACAATCCTACGATTATAGCAAAGCCATTAATAAGATTATGTCATCATCCACAATTAGTGTGTGCTGTATTACACTTGTAAATAACATATATACTGTATCAAATGGTTCATTTGTGTGTTGCTACAACAAAACAGTTTAATGATTTTTATCGTAGATTTGATTGATTTCGTTCAATTGAAAATACGTCGGTATTTAGATTTTTTCGTGTTATTTTTATAGGAATTTAAATAAAGATAAATATGTAATAATATCAAAAGTATGAGCCGTTGGCACTTGGTGAAACATTATGAATAAGAATAAAGAACGTAGACACTTGATTATTTATAAATATGTAAATTTACGCACACTTGCGATGAAAATGTTTATCATATTTGGTTCGACATATAGTTATGAACACACCTTTTTACTCATGAACTACAATAAAACCCGAACACGATCCAAGTGAACAGATGAATATTTAGAAACGATTTTTAAATGGCTACCACAAATCTGAAACCAGAGATTCCGAAATTATTAGAAAACCAAACAACTTAGTTTCATGAAATTTAATTGAATATAATATTAACACATAAATAAAATAAATAAATCATCACGCCTTTAACCCATTACTGGGTGTGGTGGTACTCTGCCTAAGCAGATCTCGGTAAGTGATATATTTTTCACGTGAAGTGCGATTACCGGCCGTCAAATCACGCCGCCCAAAGATATTAGTGGAAGGAGAGCCACAGGGGTAGATTTAAATTGGTGAAAATTGTTTGTCGGCTGTGGGGATCGAACCAGGGTTCTCAGGATCCACAGGCCGAATCGATACCACTGAGCCACCTACCCCATATAACACATAAATAAAATAAATATATCATCACACCTTTTACCCATTACTGGGTGTGGCAGTCTGTCTAAGCAGATCTCGGTAAGTGATATATTTTTCACGTGAAGTACGGTTACCAGCCGTAAAATCACGGCCTCCAAAGACATTAGTGGAAGGGGAGCCACAGGGGTAGATTTAAATTGGTGAAAATTGTTTGTCGGCTGTGGGGATCGAACCAGGGTTCTTAGGATCCACAGGCCGACTCGATACCACTGAGCCACCTACCCCATATAACACATAAATAAAATAAATATATCATCACACCTTTTACCCATTACTGGGTGTGGTGGCACTCTGCCTAAGCAGATCTCGGTAAGTGATATATTTTTCACGTGAAGTACGGTTTCCAGCCGTCAAATAACGGCCTCGAAAGATATTAGTGGAAGAGGAGCCACAGGGGTAGATTTAAATTGGTGAAAATTGTTTGTCGGCTGTGGGGATCGAACCAGGGTTCTTAGGATCCACAGGTCGACTCGATACCACTGAGCCACCTACCCCCCTTAATATTAATATTAACACACTTTTGTAAATTTTATATTTATTATTGTATTATAATGCAGAATAAATATTTTAGTTTCCTTTGTTAATAATCATTATAATAAGTTCATTAAATGTAGTTTTTAATAGAACAGAAAATATGGACGTAAACAATTTGAAACAAGCGCAAGAAGATGCTCCCTTCCATTCTTATCTTTTTGATTCATTTTCTGTTTTTACTATAGAGTGTCCAACTGCAATTGTGTGAAATTCAGTTTCAAAAACAAGCGCAGGTAGATACTCCCTTCCATCCTCATCTTTTTTTTTCATTTTCAGTCTTTACTATACAGTGTCTAACTGCAATTATGTTAAATGTATTTTTAAACAAGCGTAGGATATGCTGCCTTCATTTCTTATAGATTCGTTGTTAGAGAAGTGGGCGTAAGTGAAGATTTACGAAACAGGTGTACAGGAGCGAATGTATGGATGTTTATTGCGTGATTATGGATTTTGGTTGTGAGGAAAGAAAGAGTTCGTATGGAGGAAGTGTTAATGTGGTCGAAACGAGTATCGTGTGTCAGGATGAGAATGTTGACGGGTTCGTGCTACCCCATTTAATGGGATATAGCGTGATGTTATGTATATGTGTATGTATGTAACAATTTGAACATTGTATTTCTTATATAATAAGCTATGTAGTGATTGGTCCGCCAAAGTTTGGCCATTCCTGTTACAGTGGAAAGTTTAAAAACACACAAACTCTTGTTTGTTAATCACTAAACACAAATTTCACCTTCGTGAAATCCCCCGCGTTACGATTGTTGTAATAAAAGCAGGGTTCGAAGATATATATCGATCGATATATATCATGATATATATTTTGATATATATCGTCATATTTTTGCAATGATATATATCCATTATATAAAAATATCAAATAGTTTTTGTGATATAGCCTCCGGAGAAGTGAAATTTTTCGTATTTTTCAGTTTTTCTACTTTTCCGAGGCTATATCTCGAAAACTAAATGTGATATGAAAACGCGCTCAACGGCATTAATTTTCTTGTGCTTCAGTTAACTTATAAACATAGTTTCAGCGATTTTTATTTTTTTTCTATTTTCCGACAAAAAAAATCGCAAAAAGCGGTTTTTTAACATTTTCTCGAAAACCAGAAGTCATATGCATTTGAAGATTGCACCACTGGATTCAGTGGGTCAAAATACATATGTATGTAAATTTTCGTTTTAATAATCCTACGATTAAGGATTTTTGGGAAAATTGAATTAAAATCTGAAAAAACCAAAGGGGTACCCCTTAGGAAATAATTAAAAATATTAAATTGCATAAAATTGTATGAAAATTTGCTTATAAGTCAATTCTGGCACGGGGAATTCAACGCCGTTGAGCGCATTTCCATATCTTGTTTAGTTTTTGAGATATAGCCTCTGGAAAAATGAAATTTTTAGAATTTTTTAGTTTTTCTACTTTTCCGAGGCTATATCTCGAAAACTAAATGGGATATGAAAACGCGCTCAACGGCATTAATTTTCTTGTGCTTCAGTTAACTTATAAACATAGTTTCAGCGATTTTTATTTTTTTTCTATTTTCCGCCAAAAAAATCGCAAAAAGCGGTTTTTTAACATTTTCTCGAAAACCAGAAGTCATATGCATTTGAAGATTGCACCACTGGATTCAGTGGGTCAAAATACATATGTATGTAAATTTTCGTTTTAATAATCCTACGATTAAGGATTTTTGGGAAAATTGAATTAAAATCTGAAAAAACCAAAGGGGTACCCCTTAGGAAATAATTAAAAATATTAAATTGCATAAAATTGTATGAAAATTTGCTTATAAGTCAATTCGGACACGGGGAATTCAACGCCGTTGAGCGCATTTCCATATCTTGTTTAGTTTTTGAGATATAGCCTCTGGAAAAATGAAATTTTTCAGTTTTTCTAAATGTGTACAAAAACTAAAATTAAAAAATAAATATCCAAAAAGTGATATTTATCTGATATATATCCTATATATCAGATATTTTGATATTTATTATAAATATCATGATATTTACGAACCCTGAATAAAAGTGATAGTACAAAGAAAGAATGTATCTATGTAGCTTCCCTGGCATATGTTCGTCGGTGTTGACTCCACCCTCGTAATATATCTGAAGTGTTCGACTCGGTATAATTCGGTGTCTGTGTTTAGATGTCGTGTATCGCGAGGCGACAGCCGGGGTTCGTTGTCTGTATGGAAATGTGCGGCGGCTGTTGACAATGAACCTCGCCGCCGTATCGTGTCACGCAGTTTCGCTTCTGATGATTGGGATTCACTGTGTATATAGTCACAACCTTCTCTACTCACATCACTAATGCCACACATTTTTAGCAACTACCTTGTTGTACATAGGTATAGGTACATTCATGTACAGTCGTAATCTAGTGATTTGTTTTTCTGCGAGACATTTCTTGATGGTCAGACGTGCACACAAAAGTTCATTCGTCTTTTTGCAACAAAAGTTTAAATTTAAATTATAACATCATGATTTAAATTAATGATTACGCATCTATGTAGTTTTACTGTATTCTTGTTTTTTCGTTAAAAAATGGAGCAAATATTTGATGTCTGAAAGTGGTCCGCAAATGTCGAAAGTTTGAGAAACACTGACTTAGTGAATGTAACTATAAAAGATAGTTCGCGAATAATATTTGTTAATTTTGGGGGTGGTTGATCTGTATTTGCAGAGTTATGGCGCCCGTAAACTATTTTTCAAAGTGAGTGAACAACAAGTTGATATTCAGTTTAACACTACATTGTTTTTTGTATTTACACTTTTGATTAATTTAATTAGGGAAGCAACAATCATATATTAAAAAAAATTCCAATGTATATCTTATCTTACATATTTCAATTCTACACCCGGTATATACAGGGTGTTTCACAACTTAGAGCAAAAAATTAAAGGGTATATTCTGTACGACGTGCTGATCATGAAACAAAAATAATTTTTTTAAATTCGAAAAATTAAGGGTTGTTAACTAAAACATTTTTTGTAGTACTGCACTGGATTCGCTTTCCTATTAAACACAAACAATGAAGTAGGTATCAACTACGAAAGAATAATTACACAATTCAATTATTAGCAGTTATTTATAATAGAATTATATTTAATTAATAACTTTAACATAATCATCCACCCAGTGGCAGTGGCAACGAAAAATTTTGGACTGGGAAACATGGAAAATAGTTTTGCGATTTAAAAAAAATTCTTTTTGTTTCATGATCAGCACGTCGTACAGAATATATTCTTTAATTTTTTGCTCTAAGTTGTGAAACACCCTGTAGAGAAAATAATTGATTCCCACAGCCGACAAAATTAAAATTTCCCTAGTTGCTTCAAATCTACACTAAAATCTTTGGGAACTGTAATAAATATATCATTTTCCGAGATCTGCTACAGTAGATGGACATACCCAGTAATAGGTAAAAGGCGTGATGACATATTAATATTTATATATTATAACTATACAGAAAATTAATTCTGCATTTAACGTAGTCTAGGTATCACATTTTAGTTACAGTTAAAATCAAGTTTAAAAATATATTTTTGTAGTAAAACATTTGTTTGCGTTGTTTCTAATAAGTTAGGTTAGCAAAAAGATGTATATTTTAATTCTTTCCAACTTTGATTTAAAATATTTTCTTATAAAGTAATAACGAAAAGCAATAGTAATCCTGCTTAAATAAAGTACGAATTTTGGTGGATGCGCCAGACAAACTAGAATTTATTTAATTTTGTTTCTTTTAAAAATATTATGTATAATATGATACATTACATTTAAAGTACATATTATAGACGATTAAATTCAGTTGTGACTCAACGATTAACACTCTCGATACACAAGCAAGAACTTCAATTAAAAATATCAAATAAACCAAAAATTCTCTTTGTTGATAATATAGTTACTGGAATGAATAGAAAAACTTTTAATAAACCTAATTAATACCTACAATTTTCAGTTTTTTTTTACCAAAACAAAATATATTTATATGAAAACTCATACGTATTTGAAAATAGTAATAATGAACGAAACAAGCTAGAAAATTCTCTTTTTAATTAATTAACAATAACACGAATATTACGAGTGTGCTGGGAAGAAAACAAAACAAATGTAATTCGAGAAACCAACATACAGTATAAACACACAGACACACACATACCCGGACGAGTGTCGCGCATGAATAGCGTGCTGGCAACCGGAAGTTCATCTCAGTGTATAGCATAATTTCCTATTCTTGTCAAAATATGAATGGACAATTCATGTAGCTGAGTTAGAGTCCTCACAATACCCGCACACTTTGTTCCAAGATATGTAGAACGCCCACGCCAACGACAGTATTACCAACACAAGTAAATGCAAAAGAAATCTACGTAATCGAATGCATCATTTGCAAGGCGACGCGGCGTCGGCCGCTCGTTTCATGTTTGTAAAAGAAATGGAAAAACGAGAGTATGCTTCAGTCGTTTTTATTTTTCAAGAATTTCTAATATGAATAATTTATATCGTTAGATGTTCGGGCATGTTCAATTAAAATTTCAAGTACGCTTATTTAAATTCCTTCAGTGCTTCGGTTCGGTTCGGTTCGGGGCGATCGATTCGATTCAATAGTTATTAACGAACGTCAAAATTCTTTCGCGATGTCCTTTAATTCTTTTAGGTTACGTTTACAATCGGGCCAAGTCTATATACGGGCTAATCAATCAATTTTATACCTCTGGACAGAGTATGCCTGTACGACCATTTTTTTAAATTATCATAATCTGGTTTTAAGTTAAATTAAATAGAACAAAAACTAATGTTATAATAAACATTTAAAAAACGAACTTCGCGAATTTGTATCACATCTTTTACCCATTATTGGCTGCGACAGTTTGCCGTAGTAGAAATATTATAATTGCAGAGACTCGACCCGTACTGAAACCGTAACCGAAAACCTTTTTATGAAACAGTAACCGAAAATCAAAACTGATATTTTTTGTTTTAAAATATGGTAATCGAAAACCGAAACAAAAATTTAATTGATACTTTAACCAAAAACGTACTTACTCCGATAATATTTCGGTTTCAAAACCGTACATTTAAACCGGTATTCATAACGTACTGAACCGAAAATAGTAATACGAAAAAAAATTTAAGTTAGTGTTTATATTTTTATAAAGATGCAGTTTGAAATAGGACTGGAAACACTGGTTATGAATGATAGTACAAAAGCTATTATTTTTGAAGATTGTAGAAAACTAAAATACAAATAATTATAGAAAATTTGCAAATTAAATAAATAAAATAAAATAAATAAATATATCATCACGCCATTTACCCATTACTGGGTGTGGCACTCTGCCTAAGCAGATCTCGGTAGCTGATATATTTTTTCACGGGAAGTGCGGTTACCAGCCGTCAAATTACGGCCCTCAAAGATATTAGTGGAGAGGGAGCCACAGGGGTAGATTTTTAAATTGGTGAAAATTGTTGGTCGGCTGTGGGGATCGAACCAGGATTCTGAAGATCCACAGGGCAACTCGATACCACTGAGCCACCTACCCCATAAAAAAATATACTGTAATTGTACAGTGCGCGTAAATATATTATTTGTTTGATATAGAATGTAGTAGTATTTTGAGAATTATATTTTTATAAACGGATATGACTATTTATATTATTTCATAAATTTAGTATCGTGGCAGCTCTAAAACTGCAGATCTAAAGTGAATGAGTAAACATTGATTTTAATTTGTATTTAAATTAGTATGTTATGTGATAATAAATATGTAAATAGATGGAATCGTGTCTTTAAAATAAAAGTTTGCTAGTGAATGTGAGCCATTACCTGCAGACGGTAAAACGCCTTTAAATTATTGCGAACGAGCCACTAAAACACTACTTTATATCAGATTTTACGAACGAACAGCGTTATTGTTCGTATAATTTCCAAATAAATTTTTTGCAGATTTTTTACTGCCGGCGTAAGCACTCCATTTTGATTATAAGTTATAGTATATGAAACCCTGGGGCCCGTCGCCGTGCGCTGGGATGGGACGCTACGCTACCCACAATTGGGAATGCATTATTTATGACGTCGTAGGAATTATCCGCAACGCGCGACATTGTTTCTACTGAGTTCGATCCTGCTGCACTCGCCACTCGGCTCTCAACACTCGCCAGTCGGTCACTGGACTTCAGTGACACGCCCTATTTTATTATCGCGGCTCCTTGAACGCCGCCAGGACCGTATTCATCGTAATTGTGATTTATTGACGCGATTTTACATCTTGAATTACGGTGTTTGCTTGTTTATGGCTCTTTCATTAATGGAACTTTTATGTTTTACGTACAACATACAACTCAATTTCGTTTAAAAGCGAGCTTTATTTTTACAACTATCACGAATTGCAAACTGTTTGCGTCAGAATCAAGACAATATTTTTCTTCTTCGTTCATTATTTACGTTCGATTCCCCAGTCTGGCATCGAGCCCGACTTTCGGGACTACATTTTCACCTGCGGCTTTAACTTTTACCACAACTTGCCTAAATCGAATCACACTGCACTTGCCAGAAATAATGAAAATCTTACTATTTAAACACATTTAGCATTTTCTGTTAATATTATTATATTTAAAACTACCCTCTGTGGCTCCTCCTCTACTAACATCTTTGTGTACCATGATTTGAGGGTTAGTAACCGCATTTTGTTTAAGATAATATGCAATTATTTTTAAGAATTTCGGAAAAATTCTTTTTGCGGTATTATTAAAACATAATTATATATACAGCGTGTTTTACAACTTAGAGCAAAAAATTAAAGGGTATATTCTGTACGATGTGCTGATCATGAAACAAAAAGATTTTTTTTTAAATTCGAAAAATTAAGGGTTGTTAACCTAAAATATTTTTTGTAGTACTGCACTGGATTCGCTTTCCTATTAAACACAAACAATGAAGTATGTATCAACTACGAAACCATAATTACACAATTCAATTATTAGCAGTTATTTATAATAGAATTTTATTTAATTAATAACTTTAACATAATAATCCACCCAGTGGCAGTGGCAACAAAAAATTTTGGATTGGGAAACATGGAAAATAGTTTTGCGATTAAAAAAATAATTCTTTTCGTCTCATGATCAGCACGTCATACAGAATATACCCTTTAATTTTTTGCTCTAAGTTGTGAAACACCCTGTATATATACCTTATGAAGAAAGTGTTATTCATTCCTCAGGACTACAAACATACATAACATCACGCTATATCCCATAAAATGGGGTACCACAAACTCCTGAAACATTCATTCATCAGATTCATCACAAAATCAATGTTCGTCTTCCATCTTCACCCTGACACACCTTCCCCTCGCCACAACCACATTGACGTCCCCTCCATACAAGCTCATTTATTCCTCACATTTGGAATCTTTCATCATCCAACAAATTTTTAATCACATCCATTCATTCACTCCTATATACATGTTTCATTAACCTTTCAATTACGCTAACTCTACAAAGATAAAAATCTGATGTGGACACCACATGACTTCCTTGTACGCGTATTAAACTATAGATATTTTTTTAATTGCACATATTTGGCATTAAATCTTTTATTTTTTGTTCTAATCTATAGCAAACAAAAAATATATAATATTTAAATTTAGATATCTCGCTTACGCAAAAGGCTAATTTAAAAATTCTTAATGTGCTAGACGCAGAATTTAATTCTCTAAAACTTTTATTTGCAGCATTTATTTCTAAAATTAAAATAATACCATTTCAAGGAAAACTGTTAGCAGCTTCATGTAATGTGTCACTTCCGGTTAGTCTCTTTTAACCAAAATCTATTATGTTATTTCCATTGATATAGTAGTCTTATATACCAAATTTGGAAAGTTTTAAATTATATTTGAATATAGTTTTTCATGAAAATCTATTATAGGCTTCAAGTAAAGTACCACTTCCGAAAGTTATATAATGACCAAAAAGGGAGGTGCACAACTAGATGTTATAATAGTCCTAAATATAAAATTTCAATTTTCTACGGCTTATCGTTTTTGAGTTATGCGAGATATATACGTACGTACGTACGTCACGACGAAATTAGTCAAAATGGACTCAGGGAGGGCCAAAATGCGTATTTCCAATGAAATCTGAGAACCGAAATACAATACTTCCTTTACTTCGTACAAGGGAGTAAAAAGGTAAGGAGCATCCTTTGCGCATGTTTTGAAATTATATTCCACACAATTGCAGTTAGTAGAAAATGAAGCTTTCCACATCAACAATTTGAGTCGTTTAGAAACTTTTGTCAGTGGTAATATTTTCTGCTGTATTTATGATTCCATTCCTGTAGCCTGTAGTCCACATGGTACAACTTTGTTAATAGCATTCACATACAATTTAATTCCGGGTACACAATGATTGTTGATATGAACCGTTTAATATCGCATTCCTTTTAATAATAATTCAGCGTAATTTGATTTGAGAGTAGGAGAGTGTTCGTATACGAGTCGCGCGTTATTATATTTGAAACGCTATGCGTTTAACTGTAGCCAGCTAAAGCCAATGAATCCCGTGCGTCGTGCATGCAACATGCACTAGCTCTGGTCCTGGCAAATCACATATTAAATTTGCACAACTCGACTTGTATACAGATTCACAAACGGCGTCTGTAAATACGGTTACGGAGTCAAACCAGATGTTTCTATACATTTCGAAAAACCCTGTGGAGGTATTAATAAATGATGGCAGAGTTTGCCCTGTAAACTTACTTTACAAGATTTCTAAATTACGTATATGTCAAGATGTTTTAAATGTCGTATATCTAGTTATTTATTTGCTTCTCTTCTGATTTACCAATGGGGTTCTTCACTACTTTTTATAAATCTAAATTGAAAACAATGTACAGTTTTAGAAAATCTTTATTCATATTCATTAAGGCCATCATCATCATCATCTGTGGCGCTCAGGGTTCGAAGATATATATCGATCGATATATATCATGATATTTATTTTGATATATATCGTCATATTTTTGCAATGATATATATCCATTATATAAAAATATCAAATAGTTTTTGAGATATAGCCTCCGGAGAAGTGAAATTTTTCGAATTTTTCAGTTCTTCTACTTTTCCGAGGCTATATCTCAAAAACTAAATGTGATATGAAAACGCGCTCAACGGCATTAATTTTCTCGTGCTTCAGTTAACTTATAAACATAGTTTCAGCGATTTTTATTTTTTTTCTATTTTCCGACAAAAAAATCGCAAAAAGCGGTTTTTTAACATTTTCTCGAAAACCAGAAGTCATATGCATTTGTAGATTGCACCACTGGATTCAGTGGGTCAAAATACATATGTATGTAAATTTTCGTTTTAATAATCCTACGATTAAGGATTTTTGGAAAAATTGAATTAAAATCTGAAAAAACCAAAGGGGTACCCCTTAGGAAATAAGTAAAAATATTAAATTGCTTAAAATTGTATGAAAATTTGCTTATAAGTCAATTCGGACACGGGGAATTCAACGCCGTTGAGCGCATTTCCATATCTTGTTTAGTTTTTGAGATATAGCCTCCGGAAAAGTGAAATTTTTCGAATTTTTCAGTTCTTCTACTTTTCCGAGGCTATATCTCAAAAACTAAATGTGATATGAAAACGCGCTCAACGGCATTAATTTTCTCGTGCTTCAGTTAACTTATAAACATAGTTTCAGCGATTTTTATTTTTTTTCAATTTTCCGCCAAAAAAATCGCAAAAAGCGGTTTTTTAACATTTTCTCGAAAACCAGAAGTCATATGCATTTGTAGATTGCACCACTGGATTCAGTGGGTCAAAATACATATGTATGTAAATTTTCGTTTTAATAATCCTACGATTAAGGATTTTTGGGAAAATTGAATTAAAATCTGAAAAAACCAAAGGGGTACCCCTTAGGAAATAATTAAAAATATTAAATTGCTTAAAATTGTATGAAAATTTGCTTATAAGTCAATTCGGACACGGGGAATTCAACGCCGTTGAGCGCATTTCCATATCTTGAAAAATAAATATCCAAAAAGTGATATTTATCTGATATAATATATCCTATATATCAGATATTTTCATATTTATTATAAATATCATGATATTTACGAACCCTGGTGGCGCTACAGCCCAAATCGGGCCTGGGCCTACCGGACACACCGAGCCGCAGTTTTTACACTGCCGTACTGCCGGTTTTCGTAGTCAAATGCTACTTTATTTAAGACGTATAAGTGACTAGCTTATAGCACCCGAGTATGATAAATACATGTAACTATATTTTTTATATTTTACGACAAAGCCCGATTTGGACTGTAGCGCCACAGATGATGATAATATGAATAGAAGAATGATATTTCATTCGTCAAACCTTCAATTTTGTAATTGAATTGGCGATAATTAATATAATTTTGAGTATGTCAAACAAACGTTGTATCAAACTGCTGGTTTTCCACGGGGTAATTTGTAATAAATATGCGTGAAACATTATGAGAACTACATAGTATAATGTAAAGAAAATAAAAGTTAGTAAAAATGTCCACGCCTGGTTGATATTTGCTTTGGAGATAAATCTTCACTTGCATTTATTTATTTTGGGTAAAAATGTAATTCGGATACAGTTATCTTGGCGGTTTTCCGTGGCGAAACAGAATATTCATGATACCATTTAAACAATATAGTATTAATTCATGAATAAATGTTATGTTAATACTGTGCGGTTTGTATTTAGCTAATTTACATTTGAATTGTTGTCCGCATTGTGCTATAAGAGGCAGGCGGCTCTGCAAGTCGAGGAAGGCGAGGCGTCACGCTATACCAGCACACACACACACAAACAACTGCAATGACAATTAACTTCGCGAACTATCTCCCTTAGAATCACATACACTTCTTCTAGTATCCTTTTCTACGATTGCTATGAAAAGTTGACAATTACGCTCTCATTTGTCATCGTAAAGTTGACGTTTTCAATGGCAACGAGCGAGAAAGACGTTAAATGCGCGCGTTGCCATTGGAAAGACGTTAAATGCGCGCTTATTTCAATAGTTACCAGGGATACAAACAAAACAGAAACTTGTCATATTGACAGTTGACAGAACGAATTTATTTTCAGTACGCTTACGTTTTTTAATAATTTTAAGATGCAATCGTAGAAAAAAATATGTGTGTATCACCAGCGTAAAGTGTCTTTATTCCTCTTACACTATTGCAGCAATGATCGTGTTCGAGTAACAAAGTATCACTTTACGCTCTTAATACATAAATAACTATTTTTATAGTGTTGTATTATTATCAACAATGCAGAGGAGAAGCTTGCTTCCTTTCTAATATTTTTTAAATTGTTGTACATACATACATAACATCACGCTATATCCCATTAAATGGGGTAGCACGAACCCGTCAACATTCTCATCCTGACACACGATACTCGTTTCGACCACATTAACACTTCCTCCATACAAACTCTTTCTTTTCTCACAACCAAAATCCATCAACACACAACAAACATTCATCCATTCGCTCCTGTACACTGCGCTTGTTTCTGAAGATGGTCTCCACACAATTGCAATTAATGAAACAAGTGTTTAGAAGCGAATAGATGGATGTGATTGAAGGTTTATTGCGTAATGAAAGATTTAAAGTGTGAGGAATAACTGAGCTTGTGTGGAGAGAAATGTGAATGTGGGTGAAGTGAGGATGAGAATGTTGAAGAGCTAAGAAAGAAATAAACATTTGACCAAAGCTATAAATGAACTAGTTCGCGAATATAATTGTCAGCCTTTGTATTTACCGTCGCCGGAAGAATATTTTTTTAATGAAATGTTTAGCCGAATGGTCCTTACGAGGACTCGCAGGACGTTAACAGTGTATATGTGTGACGGTATAATTCAACACAATTTCGCTCCGGGTCAGTCTACCTGTTTAATGTTTTAAAAACATTATAAACATGAAAAGACTTTTAGTATAAAACTCGCTGGACTTGGACATATATGATAATGTAAGAAATAAGAACAGAAATGGTGTCATATTTTTTTTATCAAACTTTATTTTAATTAAAAACGATCTATACTTCTAGAAACAAAACATACATTTTAAATTTAGTTATTAAATGTTTAACAATATGACATGTAGCTACGATTTGTTTTTAGTAATTTAAAATAACTTTAAAATTTAAGTTTGGTTCAAAAAGACCAAAAATTTTCATATGACATAGTGAGTGACCTATTTTATCATTTAGAATAATATATAAATTGAGTGTAAATAACATTCGTGGCAAATAATTACAAATATGCATGGATCAAAGTTATTTTAAGATGAAACAGAAATTGAGACATTTATTCTCGAAAGTGCTGTTTCATTTCTCGAATTGAAAGCAAAGGTACATGAGGGAAGAATGACATTTTTTGGACGAGGTAACATATAATTATTTTCATTACTTTGTCACAAACAAATTGGCGTTTTATTTAAGAGTAATGCCATCTAGTGATTTTTATTTCAATCAAATAAAAGCGACAAAAACAACAAGTATAAAATAAACACTTGGCTAAGTTTCACAAAATTCAGCCTCCAAGTCACCTTATGAAGGCATCGTCAGAGGCTGGCCAGCACATTTAGTAACCATAGACGCGTTTCGCTCTTATTAGAGCTCATCAGTATGGTATAACTCACTTCTTCACCTAGAACAAAGTTCACGTGAAGAAGCTGGTGACGAAGAACTGTGTCAGCAGAGAATAAGATCTCTAACAAAGAGGTAAGATGACATGAGAAGTTCTGTGGAACAGGTCATGCCATCTACCGAAAAAAGGAACAGCTACGCAATAGCAATTTAAATAACAACAAAGACAAAATTAATTGTCATCCAACACTTGGTGAAACTAGGTTTATTTTATACTTTTTATTAAACCTAGTTTCACCAAATGTTGGATGACAATTAATTTTGTCTTTGTTGTTATGACAAAAACAACCTTAAAATATTTAAATTTAAATATTTGAATAGGATAGGTGACTCAGTGGTATCGAGTCGGCCTGTGCGTTTGAGAATCCAGGTTCGATTTCCACAGTCGACAAACAATTTTCACCACATTAAAAGTACCCTTATGACTCCCCCTCTACTGACATCATTGGGGGCCGTGATTTGACGTCTAATAACCGCATTTCACGCGAAGAAATATGTCACTTAAAGTATAAAGAATTTAGAATAGAGTAGACGTTTGAAATAGAGGCTTGAACAGATATCGCAATCGTCCGGAAAGTAGTATTACATTTCTTATGATCTGCAAATTAATTTTCTTCCAAAATAAATAAAATCCATTTAATAAAAAATATTAAATAAACACTCATCAGTATGGTATAACTTACTTCTTCACCTAGAACAAAGTTCACGTGAAGAAGCTGGTGACGAAGAACTGTGCCAGCAGAGAATAAGATCTCTAACAAACGGTAAGAAGACATGAGAAGTTCTGTCCAACCAGTAATGCCATCTACCGAAAAAAGAAAAAGCTACGCAATAGCAATTTAAATAACAACAAAGACAAAATTAATTGTCATTCATACACTTGGTGAAACTAGGTTCTTCGTCACCAGCTTCTTCACGTGAACTTTGTTCTAGGTGAAGAAGTAAGTTATACCATACTGATGAGCTCTAATAAGAGCGAAACGCGTCTATGGTTACTAACTAACAGAGAATAAGATCTCTAACAACAGGTAAGATGACATGAGAAGTTCTGTGGAACAGGTCATGCCATCTACCGAAAAAAAGGAATAGCTACGCAATAGCAATTTAAATAACAACAAAGACAAAATTAATTGTCATCCAACACTTGGTGAAACTAGGTTTATTTAATATTTTTTATTAAACCTAGTTTCACCAAGTGTATGAATGACAATTAATTTTGTCTTTGTTGTTATTAAAATTCATTTAAATGAAGGTCAAACTTTTGATAGTAATATTATGCCATAAAATAAATAAAATTGATTTGAATTTGTTAATTTATGTACATTTACTATGGAAGCAAATTTATTCTGTCTTTTATGAAACCGAGCATAAAACTTTTATTGTCCACGATACAAAGTTTTGAGTCTAGCTGAAATATAAATAGTAACCAATTCATCATTTTGCAACTTTATTTTGTAAACAAGCCGTATTTTTTTTAACTTTTAAGTTTATTTATATAATACCTGGACACAGTACAACAGGAAAACTTGTATTATTTTCTCACAGCTTTACAAAAATATTTAGTTTAGAAAGCACGCAGTGGAATAATATAACTTTCATAGAAACTGCGTCAGTAACTGAAATGAAAACATCAAAACAATGCGTGAAGTGTCAGTGAAGCGGGGGAGAGACGTCACTCATTCTTCCCTTGACGTACGCCACTGTAACCGAGACGTGGAACACAATAATAAGATGTATTAGTGGATTAGACACAGATCAGTTCTCGAAACACGCGAGGAAACTGTTCAACAATATTATTTTATTTTTTATTTATTTGTTAGGAACTTCATTCCATTTACAAGTAGTTTATAGTGGAATCCGAATCGCATTTTTTTTTGTAACATCAAAATTATGATCTCTTTGTAACAAGATATCCTTCTTATTATGAAAGAACCTTATTATACAGTGTGTTTCAAAATTATTGAGAAAAAATTGAAGGGTATATATTATTTGATGTACGGAATACAACGCAAAAATATTTTTTCATAAATTCGCAAAAATAATTGCACATTACTTGAAGCTAAAATTTTTCAAACTTATATAATATATTTATTTATTCATTCGAACAGGCAATCGCCCAAAAATACAATATGTGCGTATAAGTAGTACGACTTTACATATTTCATTTCACATGTAACATAGGATACAGGTCATTTCTCAGGAGAAATCATTTAATAGCATATGTTTAGTTATAAATCTGGTTAACGTGGTTGAAATCAAGTCGCTGTTTACATCATTAATATTAAAATTTAAACTATTAAAGCGCCGACATATTCTCCATAAAGGAGCATGAAACCAGTAGTTTGCGGTACAATGAGGAATACAAAATATAGGTTGAGCATTTCTCAGATTCCGTGACGGAATCTGCCAAGACAGTTTAGATAATAAAAACGGACAGTCGATGTTGTTATTAATTAATTTAAATAAAAATAATGTATCATTGTAATTGATATAAGATGCTAGTGAGCTTAACTTCGTTAAATTAGCAATAGTAAAATAATCATGAGTTATTCTGGAGGACTCCATGTGAAGTCGCCATGATATATGTTGGAAAAATTTGTGCTGAATAGATTCGATCTTTTTAATGTGTACGCTATAGTAGGGAGCTCAAACTGGAGTAGCATATAATAATATAGACCTTACAAGTGATGTGTAAAGATTTCAAATGGAGTGGATATTGGTAAAATCTTTCGTCATTCTCAAAATGAAACCCAGCATTCGAGAGGCTTTACTCACTATGTAGTCTATGTGTAGGTTGAATTTTAGTCTGGAATAAAAAATGACACCCAGGTCTTTAAATTTATCCACAGACTCTAAATACTCTCCTTCTATCTGATAAGCATAATACACAGGAGACCGAGAGCCAGTATAACGCATGATTTTACATTTACCTATGTTCAAACTAAGGTAGTTTATCTTACACCATTTCGATAGTTGGTTTATGTTATGTTGTAGATGCATACAGTCTGACAAATTTTTTATAACCATAAAAAGTTTGAGATCATCAGCATACAATAGAAATTTACAGGAGAAATACTTGCTAATATCATTAACAAAAAGTAAAAAAAGTAACGGGCCCAAATGTGACCCTTGAGGTACGCCAGACTTATTGTTGTCTATCAGATAAGTAGTCTATAGGGTGAAAGATTGAATTTTTTTTTGAGTGAAGGAATTATTCTAAGTGGGAGGAATAAACGAGTTTGCATGAAAGAAATGATGTATGTGGCATGTTCAGATAGAAATGTTTGGCAAATTGCAGGATGATGAATAAATGTTCAGTGAATGTATGAAGGGTTAGAGCTACCCCAATTAATGGGATTGATTTAAAAGGCAGTTCGGAACCTAACACTGTAATTTGGATTAAGTTCATGCTGTGCAGAATAGTATAAATAAATAAATACAATTTCAAAGTTTCACCAATTTAATATCAACTCCTGTGGCTTCCCCTCCACTGACATCTTTGGGGGCCGTAATTTGACGGCTGGTAATCGCACTGCACGCGTAAAAATATATCACTTACCGAGATCTGCTATGGAAGAATGCCACACCCAGTAATGGCTAAAAGGCGTGATGATATATTTATTTATTCAAACTTTCAATTGTTACATACGTGACTTATTGTTATTGATCAAATTTGCCATAATTTGTAGAGATTGAGAAACTTTATTTTACATATTTTCTGGGCTTCGTCATGCTGGTTGCGCTGTAGCTAGCTTTTTGTACAAATAACATACAAGTACAAAAAAAATGTAATAAAAGCTTTTGTTTTCATTGTTTGTTGAAAACGTTTTGCATGTTGGTGAATTAAATTTCATATTGAGAACTCGTAGATGGCTACGAGTACATTGTAGAAAACCGTGAAAAAAAAATTATCGTGACAAACTAAACAAAACAACTGCCTGCATAACAACATTAGCAGCGTTTTACGCTTGTTTACAAAAAAATCACAACGAAGTGAACAGAACAGGGACAGGGCTGTGTTGTAAATCAACCTGGTCCGGACCTGGCCTCCACACAAGCCTGCATATAAATCACACGGCAGGTAACTGACCATGGTGACGTCACGTCGTCGTCATGTCCGTGGTTTTGTGTATCATCGCGCCTGACGAGACGTCAATGTCTTGTCATCAATATACTTGCGTAATTTACTGCTGTACGCTTGGCTTCGGTCTCCGCCATATTCATATGTGAATTATGACCGTCTCCGTTGACATACTTTGCTATAGCAATACGGCGTTTCGAACCATCGAACTCATGTTGTTTTCTATTGTTAATTGGATGAATTAGTTGGCAACCTAGATAGGCAATTGTCGCGTGCTTGGTGGTCGAACCACGCTTGCTAGATTTTATTGTTCTTGACATTATATCTTCGTTTTTCTCATCATTAATCATCTTGTCTCTTCTTATCATAATCAAATTCTTCTTAAAGTGTTCGTACTAATTTTATATTCTATTTTAAGATTATCTTAACTTGACCTAAAAAATAATAAAATCGCGCCATAATCTTCCGCCCATATTCATTCAGTTATTATAATAATTTTTATGACTATTTCCTTCACAAACTAATAACAAATGAAGTCTTATCAACTGAGCTGTATGAGTATTTCATTTGCCACTGTCATTGTAATTGGGCTATCAACAAAATCCGAATCAGTAAATGTAATTACTGTAAAGAAAATCAGAAAAGTAATCCAGTGTTCTGGTACAGTAAATGTAAGTTGTGTCTGATCCAAATTTCAAATGAAATAAGCATCATAGGAGTATAATTTCATTTTTCTCCTTATTAGATTTGAATTTTATGGACCTCATAACTTCGTTGGCAAAACCTAGATTCGAGTCCTTGTACTCGTAGTATCTTAATGTACCTCTGTACAACAAAATTAAATTTCAACAATTGTTTATTTGCTTAAAAAAAATCTAATTAAAAATATATGACAGTTAAACGTTGTGAATTTGTTTGCATTTGTTTCAGTTGCGACAACTTTTAAAATTAATTTTAACAGTAATGAAATACGAGTAAGAAAAATGAAATGTGTTAATAGATTTAGATGGTAATTCTCTTGTCCTGTAAAGTTATGTTTTATCTTTAAGTAGTTTGTTTGAATCATCTGATTTATTTCGAACGCAGCAGTTGAGATATTTTTCTATGTATTTGAATATAAATTTAAACTTTCAACACTGGTCATAACTAATTAAAAACATAATAAGAGAAAAACAAGGGATGTCAGAAACAGAGAAATCGTTTATACTGTAGAGGTGCAAATGTAGAAATTAGCAGGAAAAGCAAAATGTAATCCTGGAATTATTCATTAATCCTAACATGCGATTGGAGTGACATATTGATTCAAATGTCATGTATCATAAAACATGCAACGAGCAGCGATTATAAACCCGCCTCATAATCCATAAACACTTTCAATTTATTTTTGCACAATCAGTTTTTTTAAAATATTTATTTATACGGTTTCCAAGGCAGTAAACTATATTTAAGACGTACTGATCAGTAAATAATTACCGGTTGGAAAATAGTAACATAAGAACTATTCAAACATACTTTAATCTCCTATTTTTTTTTAAATCAAAATAATTTTTATATACCGACTGATCCATTGGTCAGTATTTTTGTTTGTACTCGATTATTTTAAATATTACGAAATAAAAAAAAACTAAATGTCTCGTACAAGTTTTTCTACCGGGTAATCCATATTCGCTCAATGATATGCAACAGGATAATATTTTTAAATGGAACGTCCTATATATTAAAAGGATCTTTTGTTCCTATTTTCACCAATTTAAATCTACCCCTGTGGCTCCCCCGCCGCTAACATCTTTGGGGGCCGTGATTTGACGACTGGTAACCGCACTTCACGCGAAAAAATATATCACTTACAGAGATCTGCTTAGGCAGAGTGCCACACCCAGTAATGGATAAAAGGCGTGATGATATATTATATATATTTTTTGTTTCTCTTTAAAACACTTCTTATTTGTTAAAAAACTATTAGTCGTCAAATCACTGTCCCTAAAGTTGTTAGTAAAGAGAGAGAGAGAAACTGGGGTAGTTTTAATGTTGTGAAGATTGTGTGTCGGCTATGGAAATCGAACCCGGGTTCTCAAATTCACCAGTGAGCCAACAACTTTTTAAGACTATTATAATGATAAAATCGTCAGAGGCTGGCCAGCACAATTGGTAACCATAGACGCGTTTCGCTCTTATTAAAGCTCATTAGTATGGTATAACCTACTTCTTCACCTAGAACAAAGTTCACGTGAAGAAGCTGGTGACGAAGGACTGTGCCAGTAGAGAATAAGATCTCTAAAGAAGATAACATGAGAAGTTCTATCGAACCAGTAATGCCATCTACCGAAAAAAGCAAAAGCTACGAAATAGCAATTTAAATAAAAAACAACAAAGACAAAATTAATTGTCTTTAAATGCTCACTTGGTGAAACTAGGTTTAATAATAAAATATCAAAATAAACACTTGTCTAAGTCTCACAAAATTCAGCCTCCAAGTCACCTTATGAGGGCATCGTCAGAGGCTGGCTATGATTACTAACTGTGCTGGCCAGCCTCTGACGATGCCCTCATAAGGTGACTTGGAGGCTGAATTTTGTGAGACTTAGACAAGTGTTTATTTTGATATTTTATTATTACACCTAGTTTCACCAAGTGAGCATTTAAAGACAATTAATTTTGTCTTTGTTGTTTTTTATTTAAATTACTATTATAATGAGTAAAAAAACGTTTTTATACGGCATACATTTTTTTATTTTTAACAGCCTGTCTAGAATTAATTTTTTTGCAATTTTTCTATGCAATATTTATTTATTTATTTATTTATTTATGCTACTCTGTACAACAGGAACTGAATTCTAATTAACAGGGTCCGGATACACCGAGCCGCAATGTGCTAGTTCAATATTTCAACTTTTTATTTTATTTGTGAAAAAAAACCTAATTCCAATTACATTTGTTTAAAATGAAATCCAACCTACTCAAATACAATCGAATTTATTGAGTACAAGTTCCTTGAAACCCTTGTCTTGCTTGTACAGTGAGCTACGTTTGCTTGTAGTAGAAGTAGTGATACAGTGTAGTGAATTTCATCCCCTTGTTAATAAAGCACGGTACGAACTTTGATTGCGAGAAAATTAAAAGTTACCGCAGCGCAGATTAATTTGTTGACTTAACGGATCCGTGCTCTGGGCATCGTATTATTTATTTTCGAACTAGAATGTTAATTACCTTGTACAAATAAACTTTAATTCTCTACTCTTTTTAATCACGTTGCAAACTGGCCGGAAATTAAATCGCGTTCCAATGGAGATTTATTTTTTATTGTTCGTTGCACCGGTTCATATACACGCGATTATTATATCTTAAACAAATTTGATATAACTCGTGCTAACTACATTGGTTACGTTACGTTGCAAGCTTGCTAAACAAACTATCAGAATTTACTCTAACTTTCATACAACGATTTTGTACTCCATTATTTCTGTTCCCAGGTGTTCACGTCGTCTGTTGTTAACAAATAATTTAACTTATAAATTAGAAACTGCTACGCAACATATCCCTACACATTCGTTCTACCGAAATGATTTTAGGTTTAAATTGTTTAAAGTGCTTCTTTCATTTCTTATCTTTATAGATTCGTTGTTAGAGGAATAGGCGTAAGTGAAAGTGTACAGGAGTGAATGAATGGATGTGATTGAGAGTTCGGGTGTGAGGAATGAATATACAGGGTGTTTCACAACTTAGAGCAAAAAATTAAAGGGTATATTCTGTACGACGTGCTGATCATGAAACAAAAAGATTTTTTTTTAATTCGAAAAATTAAGGGTTGTTAACCTAAAACATGTTTATAGTACTGCATTGGATTCGCTTTCCTATTAACACAAACAATGAAGTAGGTATCAACTACGAAAGAATAATTATACAATTCAATTATTAGCAGTTATTTATAATAGAATTTTATTTAATTAATAACTTTAACATAATCATCCACCCAGTGCAGTGGCAACGAAAAATTTTGGACAGGGAAACATGGAAAATCGTGTTGCGATTTAAAAAAAAAATTTTTTGTTTCATGATCAGCACGTCGTACGGAATATACCCTTTAATTTTTTGCTGTATATATAAATATAAATATATCATCACGCCTTTTACCCATTACTGGGTGTGGCACTCTGCCTAAGCAGATCTCGGTAAGTGATATATTTTTTCCGCGTGCAGTGCGGTTACCAGCCGTCAAATCACGGCCCCCAAAGATGTTAGTGGAAGAGGAGCCACAGGGGTAGATTTAATTTGGTGAAAATTGTTTGTCGTCTGTGGGGATCGAACCAGGGTTCTCAAGATCAACAGGCCGACTCGATACCACTGAGTCACCTACCCCATAATGAGCTTGTATATTTTGATGAATCTGTTAGTAGATGTTCTGTGAATATTTCAGGGGTTCGTGCTACCCCATTTGTTATGTATGTATGTACATATTATGTAACCCTATTAGATGACGACATAACAAATATGTGATGAATGTCTAACGGAATCTCTCACGCTGTAATAAGAACCTTTCTGATAAGACACACTATAAATACGTGTGAAACAAAGACATGTTATCCTTTTTACTGTGAAAACTCTAAGTTACAACTGCTAAATAAAGTCTGTGTTGAAATCAAAATATTGTTTTTTTTTTATTATATATCGACCACGATCATATAATTTACATATGTTAAAAATATAATTTAGCGCTTACATACTTAAATAACAATTGCAAACATTTTGGGTTGTGGTGAAACAGTAAGTAAGGTTAATTGGGATTAATTTTCCGCAAGTAAATAAATATATAAAATGGTGAAATGGCGTGATGATTTATTTATGTTGCGTGGCCTGGACGTCCAGTAAAGCGGGGGGACATTTGACGTAAAGCCATTGGGGTGGTAGGAAGTGAGCTGTAAAGGAATTATATATTAAGGTAGGGCACGGTTGTCTTAGCACGTTTGCGACCGCGGTGTTCGACGTTTGTGAACGCTTGGTTTGCTGCTTGCCAGTGGACCAGAAGCCAGAAGCCAGAAACTAGAATCCAGAAGGCAGAAGGCGATGCGTTGGATTTTTCATTCGAAGTAGATAAATGGTGGGTCCTACTATGGATTTAATGTCAGCCAGGATGAATTTGTATCGGGTTTCCGATCAAATTAAGCCACGGCCTTTTTTATTGGCTTCTTTAAACAACGCGCGAGAGACGATTTATCGAAGCCCTGATTCTCCCGATGGAGCGCGCAATTAGGACACCGCTTCACAAATATATACAACTTCAATATCTTTAACAATTTATCCTATTCCTACATCAACAGTAATTGCTAAATGTCGCGCCTATCCCTCACACATAATCAAGATTTGTATATTAACAACGTAATGTGATTCTTTGTTACTCGAACTTTCATTCGCGCTGCAATAGCGTAAGAGGAAGACACTTTACGCTCGTGATAAACACATCATTTTTCTACTATTACATCTTGATGATGATGTTGTCCCATCATTCCGTTTCGGAACATGTGGGCCCGGGCACACCGAGCCGCAGTTTTAACACTGCCGTACTGCCGGTTTCTTTAGTAAGATTATTTTAAGGCGTATAAGTGACTAGCTTATAGCACCCGAGTGTGATAAATAAATGTAACTGTATTTTTATATTTAACGATAAATCACACATTGTCGGCAGGCGGATTCAAACTGACGAACCTTGGCTCGGGTGACGTCACAGTAAGTTAAGAGATGTGCCTTAACACGCTCGGACACCGCGCCTGCGCCGGTGTCTTTAGTCAGATTATTTTAAGGCGTATAAGTGACTAGCTTATAGCACCCGAGTGTGATAAATACATGTAACTGTATTTTTATATTTAACGATAAATCACACATTGTCGGCAGGCGGATTCGAACTGACGAACCTTGGTTCGGGTGACGTCACAGTAAGTTAAGAGATGTGCCTTAACACGCTAGGGCACCGCGCCTACACTATTACATCTTAAATGATTAAAAATGTATACGTACTGAAAATAAACTTGTTCTGCCATTATGACAAGTTTCTGTTTTGTTTGTATCCCTGGTAACTATTAAAGCTCGTTGTCGATTGAAAGGCAATCTCTCGAAATTGACAATGTATTTTTTTCCACAATCGCCACAATATATTTTTCCATTTTAAAAATTTTATTTAGTTTTTAACGTACAGGGGAACAAAAATGAAAATTGTTTATTTGTCGTCATTGGTTGTTATTGCAACGTTCAATGAACATTTGATTTAGAGTAAAAAATTCGGGGAGCGAGCGTTTTTTCTGTTTTACAGCGCATAAGCGGCATTTTGCGTCGACAAATGTATGTGCAAATGCCTACTTTGTTTATCGACTGTAGAAGAAAGTTATTTTTTTATTGTTCCACGGAAAACGGCAACTTTACGATGACTAATTAATTAAGAAGTATGCACGCAAATATTTCATTCAAATGATATTTACATATGAATACCCATGAAGCTCCTCCGCGACTAGTATCTTTGAGAGTCGTAATTTGACGGCTGGTAACCGAACTTTACGCAAAAAATATATAATTTATCGAGATTTGGTAAGGCAGAGTGTTACACTCAATAATGGATGAAAGGCGTGATGATATATTTATTTATTTTATGCTTCGTTTACGAAATATTGACATAAACATGCAGAATCTGAATTTTTTTATTAACTTAAATAACAGTAAGTTTCAAATACAATTTTATATTTGATTATAATTCGCGGGAGTAAAGATACATCTCCTATTTAGATCTGGTATTGCAGAACAGTCATGCTTAGGAATGGCTAAAATATTGACATATGAACATGCAGATGTGAATTTTTGGTTGAATGAGTTCAAAAAATGAAAATTTTTATAATATGGTTCTATATAGAGCAGACTACGAGAAATCGAATGGTGGTGAGCGCACCTTCATATCTCTTTTAGTTTTTGAGTTACAGTGATTTTTGACTTTTTTAAAATCTCAACTTTGAGAGCCCATATCTCGAAAACTAAAAGAGATATTGAAATGCGGTTTGAACGAGCGTATTTCTCGTGCTTTACTTAACTAATATGGATAATATGAGAATTTTGAAAATTTTGCAACTTTTTTCAAAATTTTTCTTTGTCAATATTTCAAAAAGTTGACAAAATAATGAAAATCTGAAAACACCGCTGGATTCCTCGCGTGAAAATACATAGGTATGCAAATTTTCATAACAAAATTCGGACGGATACATTTTTTATTACTAAAAATCGAAAATGGCCATTTTTAAATTATTTCTTAAGGGGTACCCCTTGACGTTTTTACGAATTTTTGCCATTTTTCGATTTTTTGTAATAAAAAATGTATCCGTTAGAATTTCTTACTGAAAATATGCATACCTATGTATTTTCACGCGGGGAATCCATTGGTGTTTTCAAATTTTCATGATCTTTTCAACTTTTTGAGATATTAACAAGAAAAAATTTTGTAAAAAGTTGTAAAATTTTTAAAATTTTCAAAATATTCATAAATGTTAAGTAGCGCACAAGAAATACACTCGTTCAAACCGCATTTCAATATCTCTTTTAGTTTTTGAGATATGGGCTCTCAAAGTTGAACTTTAAAAATAGTCAAAAATTGCTGTAACTCAAAAACTAAAAGAGATATGAAGATGCGGTTTGAACGAGGGTGTTTCTCGTGCTCCAAATTATATAGAACCATATTATACAATTTTTCTATTTTTGAAATGGTTCAACCAAAAATTCACAATAAATCACGTCTTTTACCTATTACTGGATGTGTCACTCTGAAGTAATAGTACTCAGTTAGTAATATATTTATGCACTTAGTAGCCTTCTAATCGCGGCCCTATATTTTATCTCAACGAAACATTTGCGAGCATACATACTAAAGGAACTTTTTGTAACTAAATTTGTTCATTTTCTAATTTTACGTCCGCAAAATCTCTATAATCTTTGCGCTCCGGCAATGTACAACTAGCATTATAAATTGCACGAGTTTCCTGTAGTGTAGAGTAGCAAATAAATAAATAACATACACAATAGTTATTACCTTTCAAAACATATCTTTACCACAACAATTGCATCGCTCTCCATATTATTCTTATTGCGTTCGTTTGTAGTTAAAACCCTCGTACAATAGTTGGATACATTACCAGGTGAAAGAAAACGACGCAAATAATATTAATGACTGGCCACTTCAGTGGTCTGTGTCCACATAAACAAGTGACAGATACAATCCATTCGAGATGGCATGTAATAAATGGATCAAGTATCCAACGAACGTGCGTGTGCACTCAGTGTATACTGTCTACTCCCTGGGTGTCCCTCACACACACACACACTAGACGAAACTAACGTAACTAACTCCTGAGTTCTTTATTACTGGGAGTTAGAGAGCTGTGATAGTAATAGCATAGTTGGCGATTTTCTCCAAATATGTTAATTAATTTGTATTCACAGTCACTTAATTAATAATTGCGATTAGAAATTAGAATTATCAATTAGTAGAAGCGTTCTAAAATTTGCGATTGCAAAATATTTTCTTGGTTACACATTCATATTTACAATAACCATTATTTTGAAATTTTAAAAATACATGAAAAGGATGCTGACATTTAATTTGATAATTTTGGATTATGAAGACGGTGAAAAAATAGAGGATTCCAATTAGTAATGTTAAAATATCTCACAAAATTCACCCTTATAAGTAGGCGCATGCACCCACCTTCTGTTGTCAATGAAATTGTTTTATGTTCGGTTGTTAGTATTGTTCTGTCAAATGTAATATTTTGATTTTAAATAAATATTTTGGATTGTGATTAGTTATCTTGTCTTGCGATCTACAAACCTCGACAAGTAATTACGATTAGAAATTAGAATTATCAATTAGTGGAAACAACCTAAAACTTGCAATTCAAATACCGGATTATAAAATGCCACCGTTAAACAAATAAATTGTTATTTTCCATGAAAATGTTTTCGTTACACATTCATATTTACAATAACCATTATTTCGTATGTATGCTGACATTTAATTTAATAATTTTGGATATTGAAAATGATGAAAATATAGAGTATACCAATTAGTAATTACGGTTAGAAATTAGAATTATCAATTAATGGAAACGTCCTAAAACTTAAAAAATAAATACATTTAAAATCTCAAAACAAAACAAAAAGTTCCTTTAGTTTGGAAGTATACTCATAAATGCTTTTTTTAAGAATAATTGATACATGAATTACCCCTAGTGCTCCTCCTCCATTAATGGGTAAAAGGTGTGATGATATATTAAAATATTTTATGCTTCATGTATGAGATATTGACATACATAGTTCCAAATTAAATTTTCTATTTGATAATTGCTAATTATACTTCTCGGGAGCAAAAATATATCTTCTATTAAGATCTGGTATTTCTACGTATGCTATAGTGTCCATCTTGCTTTCATATCCAGTGTTGACAGCCCTATTATGACTGTCAAGACTGCAACTCTATAAAAATATAAATACTAATAATTTATAATCTTCTTCGTATTTTTACTAATTTCGGTTTAAATTTACGGTTTTAGAACCTAAATAATATGTTTTCGGTTACAGAATCAATTAAATTTTCCTTTCGGTTTTCGGTTTCCATGTTTCAAAACAAAAAATATCGGTTTCGGTATTTATTTACGGTTTCGCATAAAAGAATATCAGTACGGTTTTCGGTTTATAGATACAAATAATATTAATCTAGTTCTTGTTCGTTCAACATATTCAAAAATCTAAAACAATGAAAGGGAATCAATACAAAATAAACTTTATTAAATTGTATCAAAACAATATGAACTTATTAAAAAGATAATAATGTATCCAGATTAAACAACCGAACATAAAGTATAGATTTAGAACCTCAAAACAATCAAAAAATTCCTTTGTTTAGAAATTAATTCGCAAATGTTTCGTTTAAGAGACACACGCAAATGTGAATTTTTGATTGAACTCATTTAATTCGTGAATATTGACACAAATATGCAGAATCTGAATTTTTTAATAAGCTAAGTAACAGTAAGTTTCAAATGATATTTTCTTTTAGATAATTACTCATTATTCTTCACTGGAGCAAATATACAGGCTGTTTCTATAAGTCTGCACGAAACTTTAATGACATATATAATTTGATATACTGATTATAGAACAAAAAGAATTTTGTATAAAAATGTTCGCTTGGAATGAAATACTCTAATTTTTGCGAATTTCAAAATAAATCTTTTTGTTCTACAATCAGTATATCAAATTATATATGTATATGTATTAAAGTTTCATACAGAGGTATAGAAACAGCCTGTATATAATATTTAGATCTGGTATTTCATAGCAGTTATGCTTAGAAATGGCCAAAGTTTTGACATACAAATGTGAATTTTTGGTTGAAGCAGTTCAAAAATCGAAAAAAATTACAATATGGTTCTATATAATTCAGAGCACGAGAAATACGCTCGTTCAAACCGCAGTTCAATATCTTTTTTAGTTTTTGAGTTACGGCGATTTTAGATTTTTTTTAAATCTCAACTTTGAGAGTCCATATCTCAAAAACTAAAAGAGATATTGAAATGCGGTTTGAACGAGTGTATTTCTCGTGCGCTACTTAACTAATATGGGTATTATGAAAATTTTGAAAATTTTGCCACATTTTCAATTTTTTTTCTTGTCAATATCTCAAAAAGTTGACAAGATAATGAAAATTTGAAAACACCGCTGGATTCCTCGCGTGAAAATACATAGGTATGCCAATTTTTATAATAAAATTCGGACGGATACATTTTTTATTACAAAAAATCGAAAATGGCCATTTTTAAATTATTTCTTAAGGGGTACCCCTTGGTGTTTTTACGGATTTAGGCAATTTTTCGATTTTTTGTAATAAAAACTATATCCGTGCGAATATTATACTAAAAATTTGCATACTTATGTATTTTCATGCGAGGAATTCATTGGTGTTTTCAGATTTGCATTATATCTTCAAGTTTTGGAAATATTGAGAAAAGAAAATTTTGAAAAAAAGTTGAAAATTTTTCAAAAATGTTAAAATTTCGGTATAAGTTAAGTAGCGCACGAGAAATACACTCGTTCAAACCGCATTTCAATATCTCTTTTAGTTTTCGAGATATGGGCTTTCAAAGTTGAGCTTTAAAAAAAGTCAAAAATCGCTGTAACTCAAAAACTAAAAGAGATATGAAGATGCGCGTTGCGCCATTCGATTTCTCGTGGTCTGAATTATATAGAACCATATTTTTTTTAAAATCGATTTTTTGAACCGGTTGAACCAAAAATTCACAAAAAATAAATATATCATTACGCCTTTTACCCATTACTGAATGTGGCACTCTACCATAATAAATCTCAGTTAGTAACATATTTGTACTCGTAAAATGCATTTTCTAGCATGCTAATTACCACCGATAAATAAATAAATTGTTATTTGTTCTTCTAGAATTTACAAAACTGTTGACACTGACTGTATTTGTTTTTCATCACAATCTAGCTATAAATTGCTTTACCGGATTACAAAAATAAATGTATCATTTTATAAAACTAATAAAAATTAATAAAAAAAAAAAACGCTGTGAAGATGGAAATAAAACTTTGTACGCGGCACGCTTCCAATTAATATTTACAGGGCTTACTGGATTATGGAGGCTCGTTTCTTTCAAGCTCACCTGTAAAAATTAATTTACTGTGCTGTAACTAACTAAATAACTATTGTAGGTCTGTTTATGAACAAGTAGAAGTTGATGGAGTGAATTTTATGCGTATATGTCAACTTTGACAGTTGCGTATAATTTTTATTGTAATATTTAGCCTGTAGGGCAACAGTATTGTCCACGATGTATCTGTAATAATTTGTAGAGAAGTAGCATCTTGAAAAGTGTGTAGTAAATGTCAGAGAGAAGTGCATATATCTAATGTTAGTAGCGGTCTTTTCTTATCTAATGTGCGCCTCGCTCCAGACATAGCTATAAACATAATGTTATTCAACAATAAATAAAGAAAAAATTGCAGCGTATTTTACACGCGCATTATGCGAACCGTTACTAGCGTTACTGGCGTTACTCGGTTACTGCACTGCGCAAGAAAAATGTCAACCGGAAAATTGAAATCACCATTTATTGCATGCTCTATGGAATCACTAGCTGAACACAGGAAAAGCTCGTAAATTATTTTTATTATTGTTGATTTTATTTCCACGCTTTTTATAACAATTTTATCGTAGACACTGTCCAGAAAAAAAGTCACGTTGAAGTCGCCCATCAAATGAGGGAGCACAAACCCTTCAAGCATTCATTGAACATAAATTAATTAGGTCTTCTTATCTTACATTCAAACAACAAATCTTCAATCACAACCATTTATATCTTCCTGAGAACCCTTGGACACATTCACTGAACATTTATTCATCATATTTATTATGAAATTAATCTTCGTCAGAAATTCCCATCGGAATATATCACTTTTATTTTTATTTACATTCAAAATTTCTTTCATAAAAGTTTGTTTATTTAGTACTCTAAGTGATACCGCAAAATTTCAGTTTTTCGAGATCTTATTTCGAATATTCTAGAAATTTGAGATTTTAATAGCTTAATTCTAGTTTCGAGACGAGACGAGAGCAATATATATATTTCTACCTAACTTGAAACGATTCGAGAACAACTCTGTCTCGAGACAAGAGTATACTTATTCTCGACTTGAATTATTTATAACTTAACAGCGTGGTCAATTGTCTTTAATTGAAATAGAAATCACTAGATGGCATTACTTGACGCATCAAATCTGTAAAAAGAATCACAACATACATACATACATAACATCACGCTATATCCCATTAAATGGGGCAGCACGAACCCCTGAAACATTCATAGAGCATCAGTGCACATCAACATTCTCATTCTGACACACGATACTCGTTTCGACCACATTAACACTTCCTCCATACGTACTCTTTCTTTCCTCACAACCAAAATCCATCATCACGCAACAAACATCTATCCATTCGCTCCTGTACACCTGTTTCGTAAATATTCAGTTACGCCCACTTCTCTAACAACGAATCTATAAGAAATGAAGGCAGCATTACAACAAATTTTAATATGGCAAAACGATGGAATGAAACGACCATAATAAGCGTTAGTGCAATTCAATGAAGTATCTTGACACACCACTTCATCCATAATTCCTTTCATACAAGCTTATTTGTTCGTCACACTCAGAATTTTAAGGGGTAAGGCAACTCTGACAAGGAAAAAAAGGGTAATTTTCAAGATTTTTTTTAACGAAATATAAACGTGCTGCATAAGAACTGTTTTTGGATCTTTATTTGGTGCTTTTTAAACTTTATTTAAAATTTTTTTTTAAAGAAAATATTCAAAATTGTCGTCAGAAATTAAAAAAAAATGGCGACTCCTCTCGGCGCGTAGGGCAAATCGGGCGAAAACATTCCGGGAACAGCAATAGACCTGGATCAAAAAGGGATATATTTTCTTAATCTATGATGTATACTCTAAAAAACTACGGGCTGGATTTTGAAAATTTTGATTTTTAACAAAATGGCGCACGTTTGAAAAAAAAGTTCATTATTCGGGACTAAATTTCTGTATAAAAACGACCATAAAAAACGAATGAAGCACTTAAAAAAAAGCCCCCGTAGTTTTTTAGTATTTTATATGTAGAATAAGAAATAAAAAGATTCAGCACGATCCATCAATTAGTATTTCAGATTTCTTTTCGTCCGATTTTGAAAATATGATTTCGAGAAAAACGCGTTTAAAGTTTCGAGTCATGTACTCGTATATATATAAATACTAGTACTAATACATATATGCTTTTTTTCCTCTGAAATACTTCCGCCCGGCATTTAAATTAATTGTCCCTTATTCCTAAGGGTTTAAACTATAATTTAAGCAAATAAAAAAATATGCATTTTTAAAAAATTCTAGAGTGGCCTTACTCCTTAAACCTTCTATTCATTTTCATTCATTTATTCCTAGATTGTCCACGCAATATTTCTCACTCCATCTCAACTGAATTATACCCACTTTTCCAAAACCATTCTTCTGAATTGTACATGCATCATACACCAACGTTCTACAACTGGAGGAATTTGAATCATTTGGCAATTAAGTTAATGTTATGCAAGTGCAGATCGTACAAGTCATATTTATTCTGTTTGCCACAAGTAGAGTTCGTGGCGTTGTAGCATTTCCCCATTAATTAAATGAACTTTGTCGGTGTAGGGAAAGCTATGCGAACCTAGATAGAAATGGAGGGTCTATCAAGAGATAAAGAGCAAATACTTCGTGCATTTATTGCGTCAAGAGTCTCATGTCTCCGCCGTGCTGCGTGTTTGCTTTTGTTTAGCGTGAAATTTGAGTCCGGCGGGTCCGGTACCTGGGCCGTACCGTGTAACCGTACTGTACCGTGCTGAGCAAGCCTCGCTCACTTGTTGACCAAATCGATTAGGAGCCTGCAGTGTCCGGCGAGCAGTCCCGGCTGTTTTATGTTACACGTGAGTCAGATTACAACTTCACAGCACGAAACATGAACACCGCCGTTGCTGCAGTGAATTGATGAGCCGAAAGCGTCCTGTACGACTTACCGGATCAGTTTCTATCATTACTATACTATTATTCACTTAAATCAAACTATGAAGATGACTGATTTTTACTTATAATCTCTCTAGAGCGTTAATTCTTTCCGGAAATTTTTAGGAGTGCATTTCAACAACGTATTAATCGGCCCGAGTGGAACACGAGGGCCCGATTACGTTGTTGGAATGCACGACAAAAAATTTCCCGGATATGAATTAATGCTCGAATGTAGATTCGGTAAGAAAATCGTAACGACACCGCTACAAAAAGCAAAAATACATAAATTAATATTTAAATTTTATTCGAAATAATCAAGTTGGAATATAAGTATAACTATAGCAACGTAATAAAATTATTGACAACAAAAACAATTACTGAAAAATGTCACGTTTTGGTTCTCTGTCATTACAAAATATTGATAAAGGTGTCGGAGAAGAACAGCTCATCAAAGTTACAGGGCATAGTAATGCGCATTCTATTCGGCCTTATTTGCAAATGGATGCAGAACATCATAAAAATATAATAGAAAGCATGAGGAATGAAAAAAAACCTTAATCTGGTAGTATCATTTGTTCTTCTACTGTTAACACTTTATCAGATTCTTCTTACAAAGGAAGCATTACTTATAACAATTGTGTTTTTAATTTTAATTAATATGCGTTAGTTACTGCTTTCTTGATTATACTGACCGTTAAAATAAAACTATAATTTCTAAACATTCAATATGACGTTTCACTATATTGTCCAACTGTCAAATTTCACATAAAAATTTCCACTTATTAATTTCACTTAGGTTGGTCTAGGAATGAAAAATTTCCAAGAAAATCTTGACGTTGCTAGGTAACCCATGCTCGTATAAGTGTTTCTATTGGTCGTTAATTAGTGTCGTACGATTTTCACTTATAATCTCTCTAGAGTATTGATTCTTTCGGAAAATTATTTTTGAGTGTTGTAACACGAACAAAGCTGGGTGAATAATTTAATCTTTCCGGATTGCATTGCATTACATTATTTACATTACTTCACAACCTATGTTTATACTATTTTGTTGGTGAAGAACGTAAAAATTGAACTATTGCTATTATTATTAGTGTTATTATTACTATTATTATTATCATCATTAACATTATCAATTTAATTACTTATTATTATTACTATTGTATTGCAGATTTGATGTATTTAGCAACACTGCTATTACTATGTGATTTATACTATTTATAACATTAGGTAACTCATCTTTTCACTATTTCTTTTGTATAGGACTTGTAACTTAAAGCTTTATTACCATTGTTATTGTTATATTAGTTATATTACTTAGATTATTATGTAACCTATTTATCTACCATTTCTTTTGTATAGGACTTTGTGCCTTAAAACAAAATAAATATTATTATATTATTATTATCTTTCCGGATTGCGTCAATTGTAACACAAAAGGAATGGATGCAGTCTTGAAATTTAATTAACATATTGCTATCAAATATTTTTTACTTATTGTAACACGAAACATTATAATTTAGTATGATGATTGAAACAGAATTATTATTTATATTAAATTTTTATTAATTATAATACTTAATTCACTAATCTAGTTTAAAATTAAATAAAACGCGAACACCACGTGATGTGAAGATCTACATCTTCACGCGTTGAGTCGATGGACGAGACTCATGGTTTCCACCAAAACACTTGCTGTCCTGGGTACGATACCCACATCTGGAATCCATCCCCCACACATCGGGGTGGACACAGATGTCTCAAGTGTTTTGGCCATGTAGTCTGACACTCTGGCACTGTAGATAACGCGAAAATGAAATCTTGTTGGAACACTAACAATATTAACTATAACTGTCTCTTTTTATAATTTAATGCCCTATATTTGAAAACCAAAAGATCTCATACTCAGCCTTAATGTCACATGTGGTCACGAGTGTCAAATTACACGAAACCAATCTTATCTAAACGCAACATAACAACAATGATATACCTCATATTGTTACAGTGTATTCCAAAAATTCCAGATTACGTTGTTGGAATGCACGATAAAAAATTTCCCGGATATGAATCAATGCACGAGAACAGATTCGGTAAGAAAATCGTAACGTCACCAACACAAAAAGTAAAAATTATTTAGATTTTATACTTTGTTTAATATAATAATGAATAAGAATTGTTTTAAAATCTTGTGAAAATATATTTATTTATGTTACGCTGTACAACAGGAACTTAATCCCAATTACAGTACAGGGTCCGCACTCACCGAGCCGCAGTGTGATAGTTCATATAATTTTTAGCTTGAGTGAGATTCGAATTCCGTATCGCTATCCACACCATCGTACTGACGGATGATTGGGTGTTCCATTTTAAAATATAAGTTGCATATCATTGCACGAAAATGGAACAGCTTATAGTGCAAAATATGTGGCCATTTTAATTTACAATATACTTTGTTGAAAAAAAATTTCGGCAATACTGAAAATAATGGAGCAAACAAAATGGAGCACCATGTATACTTCCTAAGAGATCAATAAAGCCCGGATTTTTAGGCAATTGCCTAGATTCAAATTTTAATATACTTCAGGCAATTTCGTTTTTCTATACATAGGTATTGTGCCTATTTTACCTTATACAGCCTATTTTGCCTATTTTTGTTGCCTATTCTAACTTTTATTGAGCAGACAAGGTTTATCATCTACTTCGTTGATTAATTCAGCACACGACAAAGTGTTTCAACCTAACCTATAATATTTAAAGTACTTACTTAAATTAAGTTTTTGTGTGTAAATTTAAAATGCCGAAAGAAAAAACGTGTTTTAGTCAAAATTTTACGTGGCAATTCAATTGTGTCTTTGCCATTAATCAATGGAGCTGAGGTAACTTTAGACGATATGGCTAAATATAAGAATGTCCTTGTCACATTTTGTGATGTCTAACGAAGTTTTCAGCTTACAAGCAAGTTCTGACTGACCGAAGACAGTCCCTTTCCGAAAATTTTATAGAGCAATAGCTCGTAATATTAAGTGAATTAAAGTATACTACATAATTTGAATTTGTATAATAGTTAATAAAATGAGAACCCTACATTATTATTTTATTAATATTTTTCAGATTGCGTTAATTTTTGTTTAAAATTATGATTTTTTTTTTCTAATAAAGAGTAGATATGAGTACCAATATTAGAAAAAGGATTCTTTTTTTTAAACAAATTATTTACATTTAGGCTGCCTAAAATCCCGCCTATTTTAGTGTAATTAACGGCCTATATGCCTGCTTATTTGGGTGTTTTTAAGTGCCTAAATATCCGGGCTTTAGAGATCAATACTATATTCTTTGCAAATTTGAATTATTATAAATTAGGAACTTAGCAAGGAAACAAACCATGAGATATGACTTGAATTCCTCTGTAACAGAATTGATAAAATGCGTGATATTTTTCAGCAATTCTTCGTGATGGAAAACAAATCATACACGATTGTGTAGCAATTGTGATGACAGCATGTTTAGTAACAGCAAAAACGTTTGTGTGATTGAACATGACGGACGTTAATGGAGACAGAGCAGCTCGGTGGTAGCTCGGGGGGGTGAGAGAGGGTAGCGGGTAGTACATGACATCAGGGTGACGAATGAAAGGGTCTAATCAAATACACGCGCGACTCACTGTAATTGTTTACTTATTTCCTCGAATCGTAAATTCTTTCTCGCGCTGTTTGTTTATGGGATCACGTACACATACGTACAGTGGCGGTGGAGTGGTGGGGAGGGGGGAGGGGAGAGCACAGAAAGTCGCCTGGTCTCCTGGCCATGTATTCCCGTGACTGTCGTTCCGTTCCCATAAATCATACGACTCACGTTTCAGGCATTAGTGTTTGAACGAAACTGACAAAAACATATAGCGGCTACAGCCAGCTCTGCATACAACACAACCCCTGTCTCCTCGAGCCGTCCCTGTACTCCCTGTTTCTGTCCCTGGCCCCACAATGCCACACATCGTTAACGGCCCCGAAATTTGACAACAAATTTAATTACACAACGGTCAACCAGCAAAAAGGCTTTTCAATTTTTTTATTAAATGGATCCTTTATGTTTAATTACTGTGTAATTTGTGATTTCAAACCTTGTGTTGTCGTTTCGAGTTATTTTACCGGCTAATTAGCAAATAAAAATCACCAGGTCCGTACTAAACAAATATTTGTATAGTTGATCTAACGTTTAATTGAGCAAATGATTTTTAAATGTCTCTATAGTTGCTACAATATTATGATTTTTTTTCGTTTGCTATTAATTTTGTGCAAATACAGGGTGTTTCAATACTTCAGGGAAAACAAATAAATATTACATAATATTCTTTAAATACAACAAAGACAAAATTAATTGTCATCCAACACTTGGTGAAACAAAGTTTAATAAAAAATATAAAGTAAACACTTGGCTATGTTTCACAAAATTCAGCCTCCAAGTCACCTTATGAGGGCATCGTCAGAGGCTGGCCAGCACAGTAGTAACCATAGACGCGTTTCGCTCTTATTAGAGCTCATCAGTATGGTATAACTCACTTCTTCACCTAGAACAAAGTTCATGTAAAGAAGCTGGTGACGAAGAACTGATGAGCTCTAATAAGAGCGAAACGCGTCTATGGTTACTACTGTGCTGGCCAGCCTCTGACGATGCCCTCATAAGGTGACTTGGAGGCTGAATTTTGTGAAACATAGCCAAGTGTTTACTTTACATTTTTACATAATATTCTAATTTTTAGTTTCATAGGTTTAAGAGTTACTTTTAATATAAATAAATAAATATACCGTCAAGCCTTTTACGCATTACTAGGTGTGCAACTCTACCGTAGCAGATCTCGTTAAGTGATATATTTCTTAGCATTATATGCAACTACCAGCCGTCAAATCATGCCCCCCAAATGTGTTCATGGAGAGGATTTTTTAAACCAATTAAATGTAAAAAATAAGAATAAATCTACAGAAGAATTAAAAATTATACGTTAATACAATCCTGTAACTCGTGCAAAATAAGGCGAATGTATAGTCAGCGGAGCAGTTCAGTATTGTACATACGTTACTAAGCCAAGAATAACATCCCGGGCTAAGTATTTTATTGAGTAACTACAGTCGCGCCAAACCACATAAACTCTATCTGTTTTTAAATAGTTTTCAAGCAATTTTCATCTTTTGTAATCTATTTAGAGCATACATTTCCCGGGAAACAAGAATTTTCAACAGTAGCATCGATTAGTGTGAATGGAGGGATTTAAAAAAATCATTTTTCCAACTGTTCGCTGGACGTACTATACAGACTAGCTTAAATAAGTGAATAGAAAAACCGTTTATTTCCACAATAGCATCGAGTAGTGTTTATAGAGAGATTTAAAAGTCATTTGTCCAAATGAACTCTAGATCAAGTATACCTTGTTCCAAAAATTGAATTAGTCGCGGTGATAAATTGGGCTGTATATCAGCGACTGAGAACTTGTATTAAAGAACACATTTCTAATTTAATTCGGCTACAGGCCGCCATAAAACACGCGCTTTCTGATACGATCTACGTAATGCATAATGCGCGTTTTACATGTAAAAATACTAATTAAAATCATGTGCACACGCGAAATCTATTAATAAGCAAAATGTTTTCAGTTGTAAAAGGCAAGCCTTGTTCACTGTACGTCTGGATGCGTTCACACAAACTCTATTTCATTACAGATGAACCGGGAGCCAATGACGAAATTATTACCACATATTTATAGTTATATACCGAGTGTCCACAGAAACAGAGCCACCTCTATTAACTTCTTTATTTACAAAGATATTTAATTGACAATTTATATGCGTAACAACAAAGACAAAATTAATTGTCATCCATACACTTGGTGAAACTAGGTTTAATAAAATATAAACTTAGCTAAGTCTAACAAAATTCAGCCTCCAAGTCACCTTATGAAGGCATCGTCAGAGGCTGGCCAGCACAGTTAGTAACCATAGACATGTTTCGCTCTTATTAGAGCTCATCAGTATGGTATAACTCACTTCTTCACCTAGAACAAAGTTCACGTGAAGAAGCTGATGACGAAGGACTGTGCCAGCAGAGAATAAGATCTCTAAAAATTTTGTGAGACTTAGCCAAGTGTTTAGTTTATATTTTATTTATATGCGTAAAATACATTTTTATTTTTTTATCTATAAATGATAAACATATCACTTTCGGTTTAACCGGAACTGGCAACAACTTTCTTATTTAAATTTAGCACCCTGTATATTTTTTTACTATTCAAATCTACATAATTCTGAATATATATTTGTGCCACAAGTCAAATTTTTTAGTAAATAATCGAATTAAAACAATAGCAGTTGCAATGGATTTTTATTCATTAATGTAAGCAGACCAGTGGCACGAAAAATGTTTGTTTCTTGTAATGTGCAATTATTTTTGCTTTGTACATACAATAATTGTAACTATAAAAAATATAAAAATTAATAACGTATATTCTTCTTCGTATTCTTACTATTTTCGGTTCAGTATGTTATTTATATTGATTTAAATTTATTTTTATTTATCTTTGGGGGGCGTGTTTTGACGGCTGGTAACCGCACATCACGCGAAGAAATATATCACTTACCGAGATCTGCTTAGGCAGAGTGCCACACCCACGAATGGGTAGAAGGCGTGATGATATATATATATATATAATAAATAAATATATATATATATATATATATATATATATATATATATATATATATATTTATTTATTTATTTATTTAAATTTATGGTTTTAGAATCGAAATAATATCGGTTTGGTAAAATTTTTGGTTATAGAACCAATTAAATTTTTGTTTTGGTTTTCAGTTTACATATTTCAAAACAAAAAATATCTTTTTCGGTTTCCGGTTACGGTTAAATAAAACGTTGAATATCGGTGCAATTTTCGGTTACTGTTCGGATCTCAGATGTTACGACAATTATGTATTCGATACGATGTATTATTATTAAAAATATATAAAATATTACTTTATGAGTTACAAATAAATAAATAAATAAATATATCATCACGCTTTTTACCCATTACTGGGTGTGGCACTCTGCCTAAGCAGCCGTCAAATCACGGTCCCCAAAGATATTATTACTTAATTCATTTGTTACGAATTGCTCTAGTGAATTAAATTGTTGTAGTCACGATAAGTCCCAATGAACCAGAAGCGGATGTTTTCAATTGCAGAAATATAACGTGTGTATGATGATATTTGGCGCATTTCTTTTACGACTTGGCGCAGTGTCTCTTCTCTCTGTGTGTGTGTTGTACGTGTGTGCGTGGCGTTATTAAGGAAACGGCCCACATGTGACAAGAAGCGACGATAAATGAAGTCTGCGAGCGCTAACAGTCGTCGTGATGCTCGACTGTTACACACCAGTCATCCTACACTCATTTACACAAATGCTGCTGAGTCCCCGCAGACTTCTACAATTTTTTTTGTTTCATCAAAATCATAACGTTGCGAAAAAAATAGTTACACGTGTTCAGTGATGTCTGGAATGTTTATTCGTATTGTCTGGAATGTAATTTTGTACGACTGGAATCAGTAAAGTTTTAGTTTTCTATATTACTTTAGTTTATAGAAACTAAACTTATATATTTGATGTTTGCCGGCAAACAAATTATTCAATATAGATTGAACATTGGTTTTTATGTACTTTTGTACTCATGAAATCTTCAATATTCAGCATCTTACATTTTCCACTGTTACACATTTATAAATTACTTTAGAAATAGTTTCTTAAAATATAAATAGAACTCAACATACTTCCACTTTTGTAAGAAGCGTTTAATACTGTTTATTTTATACTGTATCGTATGTATACAAGTGATTTCAGTTCGGAAAGTGAGACTTTACAGTACTAGAACTGTATTAAATATTACGGTACTGAAATCGTGAAGTTGCTAGGTAACAATTTTAATTAATAGTATATTACATAATAAGTCAGGAAATTGATGCTTTACTTGACGAAGCGGTTGTTTGAAGTACGAGGCCGTCAGGCCGAGTATTTTAATTCGCTGAGTCAAGTAAAACACTTTCGTGACGCATTATATTTTATCAATATAATTTGGCAGAGTGCCACACCCAGTAATGGGTAAAAGGCGTGATGATATATTTAATTTATTTTATTTAAATATTTCAAAATGTTTAATTTTTTGGTAAGAATCATATTGGCAGCAAACTACATATCCAAGGTGATAACAAAAGTTGTTGAAAACAATATCTTATGTGAAAAATCTATTGAATATATTTGTGTCAAAAGTAATATTGTTGACAGAGAAGATTTCTTTATAATGTTGGAAAATATAGATGAAAATGAGTATGAGGCGGTAATTTCAAGTACTCCTCCTGAAATCTTAAATCAAGCAATTGCGGCTGTTGAAAATTTATTACCGAGCAAGTCCAAAGACCGATATGATAAAGAGTATGAAATTTTCATGGATTGGAAAAAGCAAAATAATTTGTCAGCAAATGTGCTACTTGCTTATTTTATTTACTGAATCTCCAAGTAATTTATCGATTGCAACAATAAATTTAGCTTCAAATTCGCCAGTGTCATACATAAATTTTAGTAATTTAAGCAATTGTATATTTAGTATTAATATTATTGATAAAAACAAATAAAAATCTTATTAAATTATTTAGTTGTTTAGTTTATTTATTTGAGTCAGGTAAACACTTACTTTCCATACTAAAATGCATCAGGAAAGTAGGCATTTTCTTGACGATTTCAGAAAAATTCATTTTAATGTTTACTAATTTTTATTCATTACTGTAACCTATCAATTCAATGACTTGAAAAATATTTGCTTCAAGTAATGTGCAATTATTGTTACAATTTTTAGAATTTTGTTTTAATCAAATAATATATACCTTTAACTTTTTTGCGAACTCTTTCTTTGCTTATTACTGTTTTATATAAATTCTACATTTTTTGTGGCGAAAATTTATGTATAGTAGTTTTCTTTCTGTGCGAAAATATAGCAATATGATATCTGAAATCTATTTCAAGGTGTAGAATCAATAACCGTCTCCAGACAAATAAGTGTGAGTATGCAAAGTATGCAAAGTTGCAGGAATGACTGCTGCTGTTGAATATATAATCATAATGCACCTGATTATATCGATCAACGATGACCGAGCAAGCACAAAACAAATATTTTACTTGTATGGGATGTATCCGTGATGGCGGCTATTTATTTTCGCGAGTAAATACAAACGAAAAACGCTTTTTATTTATTGCACCGCAAATACAACAATGATTAATTAGTAAAATAATTGAATTTTATTCACAAAAACAGTCTATATAAGTGAACATGACAGTAATTAATCACCCTATATCCTCAGTAAAAACTAAGTTGATACAAAAATGTTTCGCGGCGTTATCGTCGACATAGCTTCACATGGATCATGTTCAAACTGCAAAACTTTTCACATGAACAAATAAACCAACAAGGACTGATTCCTTGATTTGATCGAATGAGGATTGCTTTTTGTTCATACATCATTTACAAAATAAAAACATTTAGAAAAACTTTTTAAATATATCTAATATTATTATCGATATCAGTAGGTGGCTCAGTGGTATCGAGTCGGCCTGTGGATCTTGAGAACCCTGGTTCGATCCCCACAGCCAACAAACAATTTTCACCAATTTAAAAAAATCTACTCCTGTGGCTCCTCCTCCACTAATATCTTTGGAGGCCGTGATTTGACGGCTGGTACCGCACTTCACGTGAAAAAATATATCACTTACCGAGATCTGTTTAGGCAGAGTGCCACACCCAGTGATGGGTAAAAGGCGTGATGATATATTTATTTATTTTATTTTATTATTATCGATCTGAAATCTGAATCGAAATCCAATTCGAGAACCGATTTGAACCGGTAATGAAGTTAGAAACTAGTTCATTTGTTATTAGACCCAAAAATATCATACTAGAAACAATCAAAGTTTGAAAAATGTTATTGGTTTCAACATATTTGAGTTTTTAATGCCAATAAGTCTGACATCAGAGTATTATGAGCTTTCTGTAACCATCTCCTTTGCACATCTAGTCCAATAAGTTTTCTATTCTTCCAACTATTCATAAGTTTTGTCATCATCTAAGTTAAAGTTAATATTCATATACAGGGTGTTTCACAACTTAGAGCAAAAAATTCAAGGGTATATTCTGTACGACGATCATGAAACAAAAAGATTTTTTTTTAAATCGCAAAACTATTTTCCATGTTTCCCAGTCCAAAATTCTTCGTTGCCACTGTCACTGGGTGGATGATTATGTTAAAGTTATTAATTAAATAAAATTCTATTATAAATAACTGCTAATAATTGAATTGTGTAATTATTCTTTCGTAGTTGATACCTACTTCATTGTTTGTGTTTAATAGGAAAGCGAATCCAGTGCAGTACTACAAAAAATGTTTTAGGTTAACAATCCTTAATTTTTCGAATTTAAAAAAATAATTTTTTTTTCATGATCAGCACGTCGTACAGAATATACCCTTTAATTTTTTTATCTAAGTTGTGAAACACTCTGTATATATGTGAACTCCGCTGTTTGAGATTCACATTTTCTTAAGTCTGACGTCAAAAAATAAAAAAAATAAAAAACATCAAAGACAAAATTAATTGTCTTTAAATGCTCACTTGGTGAAACTAAGTTTAATAATAAAATATCAAAATAAACACTTGCCTAAGTCTCACAAAATTCAGCCTCCAAGTCACCTTATGAGGGCATCGTCAGAGGCTGGCCAGCACAGTTGGTAACCATAGACGCGTTTCGCTCTTATTAGAGCTCATCAGTATGGTATAACCTACTTCTTCACCTAGAACAAAGTTCACGTGAAGAAGCTGGTGACGAAGGACTGTGCCAGCAGAGAATAAGATCTCTAAAGAACGGTAAGATGACATGAGAAGTTCTATCGAACCAGTAATGCCATCTACCGAAAAAAGCAAAAGCTACGAAATAGCAGCCTCTGATGATGCCCTCATAAGGTGACTTGCTGGCACAGTCCTTCGTCACCAGCTTCTTCACGTGAACTTTGTTCTAGGTGAAGAAGTAGGTTATACCATACTGATGAGCTCTAATAAGAGCGAACCGCGTCTATGGTTACCAACTGTGCTGGCCAGCCTCTGACGATGCCCTCATAAGGTGACTTGGAGGCTGAATTTTGTGAGACTTAGACAAGTGTTTACTTTGATATTTTATTAATAAAAAAAATTACAGCTGAATATCAGTTATGACATTCTAAAACTGTGCAATGATTCTAATGTAAATGAAGTTTGATAAACAAAATAGAAAACCAAAGTAGATGACCCCATTGTAATTGTAATTTTGCAATCAGTACATGAAATAATTCTGATGCATATTTTCATAATAGCCGTCTAAAATTGAAATATGATGTGAATGTTTTCGTTGACAACAGGTCACGTGAATGCAGCTTAACATAACGTAACCGTGATGAATGAAAGAGCACCGGTAATACATTATTCTTCTTAAAAAAAAGTCGTTTGAAATTTAATTAAACTCACATATCCGCATTAATTTCCCGGGAGATGAGCGTTGGTTGCGGTGGAGGCGGTAGTGGAGGCGGTAGCTCCATCTAATGACCGTGCGGTTATTTTGAGTCGCGCCCGACACACTTGACTGGCAGAGATTATCCCGGAATCTCTCTCCGGCGGTCACCCGGAAACTTCCTGCACTTCCACTACCCATTAACAACGCTCAACGTCTTGTGAGAAAACTCACATGTGTGTCATTGTAATTTCTTTCCAACATTTTCACAAGTCACTGAAGATCACAAGCTTACAACTTTTTTCAAATACGGACACCATATTTATTATTTATTTAAACCCAAGAACTATCTTATAGAGGATACAGGTTATACAAAACTCAACAGAAATTATATCCCAATTACAGTACAGGCTCCAGACTTACCGAGCTGCAGTGTAGTAGTTTATATATGTTTAGCTTGAGGAGGATTCGAATTCGGGATCTTCGTAACGCATAACCGTTATTCAGAAATTTAATTGATATTTTAAAATTATTTTCATTATTATTTGCATACAAAATTAATGTCTTAAATGTATTAGAATACTTTATATTAGGGCATCGGGTTATAGGTTAACCGATATTAAGAACGTTATAATAACATCTTTTGTTCAAAAAACGGTTTAAACCGGTTAAGTGAACAGTTAAACAAATTTTTTATTTATAATTTAATGCATTTATCTATTTATATGTACATACAGGATGTTTCACAACTTAGAGCAAAAAATTAAAGGGTATATTCTGTACGACGTGCTGATCATGAAACACAAAGAATTTTTTCTAAATTCGAAAAATTAAGGGTTGTTAACCTAAAACATTTTTGTAGTACTGCACTGGATTCGCTTTCCTATTAAACACAAACAATGAAGTAGGTATCAACTACGAAATAATAATTACACAATTCAATTTTTAGCAGTTATTTATAATAGAATTTTATCATCCCAGTGGCAGTGGCAGTGGCAATTTTGGACTGAGAAACATGGAAAATAGTTTTGAGATTTAAAAAAAAATTCTTTTTGTTTCATGATCAGCACGTCGTACAGGATATACCCTTTAATTTTTTGCTCTAAGTTGTGAAACACCCTGTATAATACAAAAAGTAATTGTATCAATCTTATACTTATAAGAAATATATCACTTACTGACATCTGTTACGGATAAAAAGCGTGACGATATATTTATTTATTTTTATTTATCTAACTTGTCATGAAAACAAAAAAGTTATTATTTATTTATTTGTACTCTGTTCAACAGGAACTTAATCCATTACAGTAGCGAATATAATTGTATTAATTTTGGGTGAAAGTTAAAGTGAGCGGGTATTAAACTTATGAATTCTTCCTTGATAGAGATAAATTGTATTCAATCGAGGGTATGAACTTTATTTCATTATAGTTTCAAATATGTCGTTGTTGTCAAGCCATTCAAGATGACATATATACTCCAATTGCATGAAATATGCGCTCATAAAGTTTTTAGTTCGATATTCTTGCAGGAAATATTTTAATATTGTTAGTAGGTGCTTTACTCGTATATTTCATAGCCTGAATGCAGAAATATTGAATAGTCTGTAGAAATTGAAATTTTTATCATACCACTTCACTACTGCACAATACAATTTCCATGTTTCAATTTTAATTCCGTTACATTACAACACACAAAAATATTTCTAACACTACAACGATGAAATTATTCAAACGAATGTATAGATTTTTTTGCTGATACAGATATTGCATTGTTGTCATGATAAATATTTTTATAAGCGCGTCGATACTAGCAATTATTGGAAGATAATTGCATTTGAATAAAAAATGCGATGAAACGGTGAAAGTGTTTTGCGGCGCGCGATAATCGAACGGAAAATGAAAGTGAATGTGGTTTTCCACAATTTGTTTGTTTGTTACTATAAATATATTTATGTTCGACTGCATCATATTACCTTGTTTTACGACACTGTTTACTGTCCATAATTGGGTACTTTATTGGACTGGTACGATAAAAATGCAAAATTGGACTGCTGTCAATGTCACATTAAAACAAAATTCAAAAGAAATATTTAAACACCATTTTCTGTATGTATTATATGTGTCTTCATACAATTGTTAGATATTCTCTTGCATTACATGCAAGATCTTTTATTTCTTTTGGAACGTCTTCAATGTCTTCATCCATCTCAACACTTTTTTTACTTTGACAATTTGATAAATAAAGCAACAAATGCATAACAACGACGCACACTTTGAGATGCAATTAAATGTTTTAAATATAGGTATTGACAATCATATTTTAAGAGAAAATATTCTTCATGCAGTCGAACATAAAACGTTGTATGCAACGCGTACATAATCGGACTTTATAGACTCGCCTTATTTATTAGCCTCGCTCGCTGCGCTCGCTCTGCCATCAAATTCGGCTCGTCCAATAAAGACCTAAATTATGTACTTGTTACATAAACTACTATTTTCTATTCCCGTTCTTCAAATTTAAAGTGATGGTTCCCACGGCGCTTAATAACATCTTAATCACATGTTGACAAATTGTGGCTTCGAACGTTTTAGTTACGACTTGAGATATTAAGCACGGTGTGAAGTTAGCTTCATAACTTTACTTTTTAAATCATTCATAAAACATAAAAATTTGCGATCGTATGTGACTCGTTTTATAAACTCGTTTTTTATACTATTGTAACTAAAGAGACGTTTATAAAACTTGTTACATAATATACTATTATAGCATGAAAATAGTGAATTAATTTGTTGGTCTGTACAACAGGAACTTAAGGTGAAACATGTGTTTACTTGGGTGTAAAGTTGGCACCATTGTTGAAACTAAATTTATTGTGACAGTTGCATAAATATAGATAATTGTATACCAAACGTTCAAAGTAGCTGTTTGCGAAGAGAGGCTCGAGATTGTAACATGAATATAGCGAGGGCTGTAACTAGTCGAGGGTTGCAAACATACTTTACTTCATAACATGTTTTGGTCGGAAATTTAGATTGTCGATGGTTAATTGTAATTAATCACTTTTTATAATATAGGTAACTAGAGAAAGAATATAAAATGTTTAACTATACAACTACTAATATATTCTCCGATCGTTAATCACTGTATATAGGGTGGTTCATTCGTATTTATTTTTTTAAAAGTTTATTTTAAATTTAAATGCTCACATATCTGCAATATACGTTCTTCTACCGGATGTTCCATTTTGGTGCAATAATTTATAACTTTATGTTTTTAAATTGAACATTCTATAAATTTTTACAAAATTTTAAAGATATTTTGATACCCTTTAATCACCCCTCAACGGTGACAGTGATATATCTACATGTGTTTTATTGTTAAAAAAAATTATGAAAATCTGTACAACCTACAAAAGATTTTTTCGTAACACTTGAACAAGAAACACGTTCTTATTCCCTAATTTTAGTGACAGAAACACTGCTATGGGGTAGGTGGCTCAGTGGTATCGAGTCGGCCTGTGGATCTTGAGAACATTGGTTCGATCCCCACAGCCGACAAACAATTTTCACCAATTTAAAAAATCTACCCCTGTGGCTCCTCCTCCACTAATATCTTTGGAGGCCGTGATTTGACGGCTGGTAACCGCACTTGACGCGAAAAAATATATCACTTACCGAGATCTGCTTAGGCAGAGTGCCACATTCAGTGATGGGTAAAAGGCGTGATGATATATTTATTTATTTTATTTTTAGAAACACTGCTTTTCTCCCTTAGGGAGAGAAACATAAGGTAGGATGTTTCTCTCTTTAGGTAGCATGTTTCTCTGCCTAGAGACTAAGATTATTACCTGTTTGCGGCGTTTCGTAAGTAACAAGTTACGCAACCCATATTTGACATTTGTCCCGATAAGACAGTAATTTTTGTGCACTTGTTACGAAAAGTATAATATGCTTCACGGGAGGACGCGATTATCCCTTGTGAGAAGTTGGCAAACCTCGACTTCAGCTCGAACCTTCGGCCCTCACTTACGTCTCGGTTTGCCAACTTCACACGCGGGAATAATCGCTTGTTTCCCTCCCTTAATTCATAACATACTATATACTTATATGTAATCACAAAGAAATTTTACTTCCGGTGTGAGGTTCAAACACATTTACTTTTTTATATAAAATGAAATACATAAATACATATATTTAATTAAAAATTAAAAAAAAACCCTATTTTTATGAGAGTTCATTTCAACTTCTAATAATGCGTGTCTCGTAGTATTTTCACAGCCACAAAAATAGCACGCCTGCTCCAAGTAAAACTTAATTGTAATGTGACAAATACGCGACTTACAATTCACAAATATATGGGACATATGCGATGCTCGCTTGGGAGTTTTGCCTGACCTGTATGCAAAGTTCTCTCGTGCTGTCATCTCTTACTTACACGAGTGTTACAAGAATTCTAAAGGCATTTTATCTTCACCGGCGTTACACAATAAAATATTTTCTCCTCTTTTCTTTCGCTTGCCGTAAACGTACGAGTATTATACGGCAGGCATGTACGTTAGAAATTTCAAACGCGCAGTTGTGTGCTGAAGTTTGAAAGTTATTAAAAACGTTGCATTAACCCACACGTCAACAGCCATGAAAGGTTTTATCTTATAAATGCACCGCAACACGGCTGACGTTGTTATGAGCGTATGTTGCTCAAAGGAATCTTAATGTTCGTACGTCATTATCAACAAATGAATCAATCTCTGCTAGCTGATTTACATACTACTCCTTATCTTACTTCTATTATTGTTGCCAAGATTTTCTTCAAAGAAATCCTTACATTACTTAGTTGCTGTGTTGAGGGCAGGGGCGCCGAGGGCAAAAGCGGGCCCCGGGAAAAAAATTGGGCCCCTTTAACTTTGAATATTTATTAATTAAATATAAGATACAAAAAAATATATTTATAAATATATGTATGACAACAATAAGAATTATTAATATCTAAATAAAGTTATAACAATATAAATAAAATTAAATAGAAAATTCTGAGTTAATTGGTGCAGCGATGTGTATTGTATACTCACTGTATGACTATCTAATATCTAGCTGCATATTCGATAAATGCAGGGGATACCAAAACAGCACTACGCACAAATGTATAGAGCCTTTGCCTATGTGTGTTGTATACAATGTAGTAAGAAACAAAAATGCAACAATGTAATAATGTACTTTTGAATAGTGTATAAATTTATTTAAAATTTGCAACTGGAGCCCTTGATCAAGCATTTCGTCATTTAGTACTTTATACAATGTAATAAATTGTTGAAAACGTGTATTAGACATTTCGTTATACATGTTTTAGTAAAGAATATAAAAAATTGGTGAAATAGTAGAAAATTAAAAGCAATTTATAAAATAGCATCACATCCGGGCCCTTTGAATTCCACGGGCCCTGGGTATTTTACCCCCCCCTACCCCCCCCCCCCCCGTCTCGTCGGGCCTGGTTGAGGGTGAAAGATTGCGTGGATGATTTAGGAATAAATTGATTGATTAGATTGAAGGTTTGTTGTATGGACGAAGTAAAAGTACTGTGCCAGCTGATGAAGTTTAATTATTATTTTTTTAATCTTATTGAGTTTCTGAACAATTTTGTTTTAGACACAAAATATTATTGTTATTATGTTAGAATTTTTGAAAAATCATGAGCATTCGCCGGGATTTGAACCCAGAACCTTTCACTCGTTAGGTGACTGCTCTACCACTTGAGCTACAAATACTCGGCGAGTATTCATGATTTTTCGTGTATTATAATTTAGTTGTTAAGTAAATTGTAAAGTGACATCAATATGTCAATTCGTTACAAATCAACAACTGTAGTATGCAGCGGCCAATAGCCAGGGAAGAAATAGTTTAAGAAGTATATATTCGACATCTCAAAAATTCTAACATATTTACTGGACAGACAGAGATGTCGAATATATAATTCTTAAATTATTGTTATTATTTGGGGGGTACGGGGCCCGGCTTCGACTTCTACAGCCGACAAATAATTTTAATAATGGGGTAGGTGGCTCAGTGGTATCGAGTCGACCTGTGGATCTTGAGAACCCTGGTTCGATTCCCACAGGCGACAAACAATTTTCACTAATTTAAATCTACCCCTGTGGCTCCTCCACCACTAATATCTTTGGGGGCAGTGATTTGTCGGCTGGTCACTGCACTTCACGCGAAAAAATATATCACTTACCGATATCTGCTTAAGCAGAGTGCCACATTCAGTAATGGGTAAAAGGCGTGATGATATATTTATTTTACAAATAATTTTTATCATATGAAAAATACCCCTGTGGCTCTCTCTCCACTAACATATTTGGGAGCCATAACTTGACGACTGGTAACTGCATTTAACGTACATAAAAATATTAGTCATCGATATCTGCTAAATCTAAAATTTGTTTCACAGGGCTCAACCAATATTATAATTTTAGATAGATGAACTCTTTCTTTCCTCACAACCAAAATCCATCATCACGCAACAAACATCCATCCATTCGCTCCTGTACACCTGTTTCGTAAATCTTCACTTACGCCCACTTCTCTAACAATTTACGTGCATAAATATACCACTTACCAAGATATGCTACAGCAAATGGCCACACTCAGTAATGGGTAAAAGGTGTGGTGATATTTACTTTATCGTTTACTTGAATTAAAATATTTTTTTTCTACAACTGTCAAAATTTCTTTCATTACGACAACGCATATTTAGCGCAATATTTTGCACCCTAGTGCGCAAAACAAGTGTTTGGCGCACGGTCCCAAATTTTGTTTTATCATGTTCCATTCCACACATTAATAGCACCAAATTCAAATTATTTTGGATTTACTTGAATGAATCAATAATTATTGTATTATTATTTTTGACAGTGTAGAAAAAAATGCTTTTTGTATTTTGTGGTGGAAATTCTTGTCTTTTTGCGCGTTCGAATGACTTTTTTGTTACGACTGAAAGTGACATTCTCACGCACAACAAAAAAAAAACACTAATTTCGCGCACTTACTACAAAAATAACTATAGGAAGTTTTGCATGTTCTTGTATTATTTGTAAACAACGATGAATATCAAATGTTAGAACAGAAAAGTAATGAAATAAAACAGTAAAGTTTGTAGGGGGACAAAACTTTAAGAGTATTTGATCCACAATATTTTATAAAGTCGAGTGATGTCCCCAGGGCGCGTAGCAACGCACCGCTACAACGCTACGCAACGCAACGTAACGTAACGAGAATCATCGAATATATATTATACGGCTGTGGTCCCCTGTATATTACAGTATCGGCGGCGGCTCGTACTGTAAATTGAATTGTTAAGAAGTTTGCGAGTTGAGTAGAGGGCTGGGGAATGACACAGGCATTTAGATACAAATGGAGCCGAGAAGGGACATGTCTGCATCCCCCAACGAAGCCTCTCAACAATAAATGTCACTGCGTCCCTGAGAACTGAGAAATCGCTCCCACAGCCCTTGATGATGCTACTCTCATTTTTACTCAGATTTTTTACGATTTCTATAATTGAAAATTTTCTTACGCTCTACATAAAAAAGATATTGCTATTCTGTGGTTCAGACTACACAGAAAATTGAATTTATAATTAGAGATTTTAAAATATTAATTTAAATATAATTAAACAACAATTAAGTATTTCTGCAATTTTCCGTGCAATTGCACAATATTTATATCCACGTAATTTAAATAAAATAACATGATAAAAAATTCTACTGGAATTAATTAAATTGTTTTTATATGAATATTTATATGAAATTAAAAAACGTTGAATTTAATTACAGCTCACAAATATATTAAGCTAATTGACTTTATTGGCTTCCCCCAAGAGAGAAAATCATGCAGCAAAATCGATATAAAAACCATGTCGCACCAACAAAACTTCAATTTTTAATTTGGTTTAAATTAATGAAAGCAAATCGAAGTTACATGCCATATGTAATACATTTACATTGCTGTTTAATTTATTTAAATTAAGTTTAAAATTTAAGTTTTTATTGGAGCAACTGCCATTATTTATTTATCTAGGTCGTGTAATGATTGTTTACCGTATCGATGAATCAACTTATCGATTGAGGCAGACGATATTCTAAATACTCCAACCAATATCTTTCCTCATTTCCTGTATTCAATTGTCATTAGAATGACATTACTGTCGGTTGAGAAAATAAAAATAGATCTTATGGGTAGAGAGTAGGTGGCTAAGTGACATCGAGTGGGCCTGTGGATTTGAGAACCTGGGTTTAATTCCCACAGCTGTCAAAGAATTTTCACTACATTAAAACTATCCCTGTGGCTCCTCCTCCACTAATATTTTTATGTGCCGTGATTTGACAGCTGGTATATCACTTACAGAGATATGCTACGGCAGTGTGCCACACCCAATAATAGATATTAACTTTTTTACAAAACCGCAATCGAAAACCAAAAACAATTTTTGTGTTTTGAAATATAGAAACCGAAACGAAAATTTACTTTATAAATAAATAAATATAAATATATCATCACGCCTTTTACCCATCACTGGGTGTGGCACTCTGCCTAAGCAGATCTCGGTAAGTGATATATTTTTTCGCGTGAAGTGTGGTTACCAGCCGTCAAATTACGGCCCCCAAAGATATTAGTGGAGGGGGAGCCACAGGGGTAGATTTAAATTGGTGAAAATTGTTTGTCGGTTGTGGGGATCGAACCAGGGTTCTTAAGATCCACAGGTCGACATGATACCACTGAGCCACCTACCCCATTCTTTAGTGGTTTATAAATATAAAATGTTGTGTACTAACGGCGCAGTTGTTTTAATTAAATATATATATATAGTCGTATACCCTTCTACCGTGAAGTGTAGGGTTTTCTGGTCTTAACCGTGCACAAAATTTGCCCATTGTTTCTTGTTTTTCGCCATTTTTTGGGCTTCTTGAAGTGTCACGTTCCTCTTCCTCAAAATCTTCTGTATTGTGTTGTCCCAGCTGTCCTTAGGTCTTCCACGACCTCTTTTCGTTATCACATTCGTCATCCAAATTTGTCTTACTGGTCTAGCTTCATTCATTCTAATCATGTGTCCCCACCAGGCTAATTGTCTCTCTTCTATAAAATCTAGGATCGGTTTGCACTTTAGTTGTTCTCTTATCACTTCGTTTCTTATTCTATCTCTCATTGTCACTCCTTGCACTCTTCTTAAATACTTCATTTCCAGTGCTTGGATTTTGCTTTTCATTCTTCTAGATAGTAGCCATGATTCGCATCCGTACGTCAATATAGATCTGTATATTGAGTTGTAAATTGTTATTTTTGTTTTCGCACTGATTTCTTGCTTTCCTATGAAGCAGTTTTTTAATGCATGGAAAGTTTTAGCTGTTTTATTAATTTTGTCGTTTATATCACTATCTTGTGAACCGTTGCTTTCTATTAATGCACCTAAATATTGAAATGTGTTTACTTGTTCCACTTTTTCCGTGTTTATCATGATGTTTATCACCTCCTGTTCTTTGCTTATCGCCATCACCTTAGTCTTTTTTGCATTGATCTTCATACCGTATTCTGTTAGTGTTTCGTTCCACACGTTTATGTTATGCTGCATTTTTTGTTCGCTGTTTGCCATTATCACTATATCATCGGCAAACGCACACAATTAATTAAATTGATTTTTAGATTTTGAAAATTAAATCTTCATTCCTAAAGTTATATCTATGTTTTTGTTGTATTTTAATGTATTTATTTTCACAAAATTCAGCCTCCAAGTCACCTTATGAGGGCATCGTCAGAGACTGGCCAGCACAGTTAGTAACCATAGACGCGTTTCGCTCTTATTAGAGCTCATCAGTATATAACTCACTTCTTCACCTAGAACAAAGTTCACGTGAAGAAGCTGGTGACGAAGAACTGTGCCAGCAGAGAATAAGATCTCTAACAAACGGTAAGATGACATGATAAGTTCTGTCGAACCAGTAATGCCATCTACCGAAAAAAAGGAAAAGCTACGCAATAGCAATTTAAATAACAACAAAGACAAAATTAATTGTCATCCATACACTTGGTGAAACTAGGTTTAATAAAAAATATTAAATAAACACTTGGCAAAGGCTCACAAAATTCAGCCTCCAAGTCACCTTATGAGGGCATCGTCAGAGGCTGGCCAGCACAGTTAGTAACCATAGACGCGTTTCGCTCTTATTAGAGACTTTGCCAAGTGTTTATTTAATATTTTTTATTAAACCTAGTTTCACCAAGTGTATGGATGACAATTAATTTTGTCTTTGTTGGTATTTATTTTCATTAACATTTATTTTAACAAAATTAATTAAAACGTAACATTTATAATTTTAAATATGTTACATATTTTCATCGTTCACTTGTTTAGCAGCAGTTTATTATCTAAATAAATTTGATGATACAGTTATTAATCTGTTAGGTTAATGGTGGCAGTATTATCCGTAATTATTTGTTGTTTTTAGCGGTTGGTATTACTGGCTATAATAGCTATAGTCGGTCTAGTTTCGCACGCAATCTAGTTTAGAAGGAATTTACTTTAATTATGAAACATTTTCCTACACAATCCTTGTATTAAATTTCCTCAAAATGGAATTTTCGAGCAACAGACCTTAAGTAATCATTGTAATGTTGGTTAGCGAGGGTTCTTTGCCATCTCTCTTAAATTTTCTCTTGCAGGGAAGGACTCTTTCCATTCTGTCCCCCATTCTGTTTTATATCCTGTCCATACATTATGCAATAATTGCTGTACTGAGGACAATGTTTCAACCGGCACAAATACAATTAAAATACCTAGGGTCAAAGGTTACAAGGTTTTCCTTTCAATGGATAATTAAGTGGTGTATGCCAGGAATATATAATAACTCGTACAAATGTTAAATATTGAATGTTTGTTACTTTCAAAAATCAAATAACATTTTAATTTTATTTGTGACTGATTTTATTTTTCTGTTTTAGGTAAATTGACTTTTCTACTACGTATCTTCTAATTTGATCGCATGTAAGGTAAGATAATTATAATCACAAACTAAAGGATTTGAAGAGAGCTTTCGAACAGAATTATTAAAAATTGTAATAAACTGATTGTCAATTATTTTATTTCTAAAAGTCATTGGAAACATCGTGTTTGGTATCAAATTAAATGTTTTAAAGACAAATTTCGAGCAGAATAATTACAAATTATTATCGACTAATTGTCAATTGTTTTTCTTTATTGTTGTTAGAAATATGTTGTGTTTAGTGGATAAATGAAAAATTTCGTGTAGAATAATCAAATATTATTTAATACTTTTGTTTAGGGTCCGGGGGGCATAGCTGAGTGTCGATTACTAGTAGATAATTACTAAAGTGATTAAATTGAAACACGCCGCCATTTTTTTACTAATTGAATATTCGAAAATGAAATTTACCATGGTTACAGTATTTCTATTAGGTATCATAGTAAAGCTATAATAGATTAATTTAGTAATGACGTTACGGTGGCATATTTATAAGTGATTATATAATCGCCAAGTTAAATAATTAATAACATAAGTACTTAATAAAACTATCAGTCATCTGTATCATTTGTTTGTATTTGTTTATTGCATAGCCTACTTTAATATTGTAATATTATTTCTTATTTTTAATTTAACAAAATTAATATTATTGAAATCAAAAGAAATTTTTATATCTAATAGACTAAACATTTATATAAATTATCATAAAAAAAATACAATTTTATTGTATTGTTTGAGAACCACTGGTTGAATATAGGGTTTGTTACTACAGATAAATTAGCCCTTTATTCCAGGTCATTTTATGTATATAACATTTTCCTCTAAAATCAATAGTTCATTCAAAAACAGCATTTGTTTTAAAGCAAACGTCCTGTGTATCTTATTTACATCGCTTAACTATTTCTTATATTGTTTATAATAATCGCGTCCAAAACTAATTACCCTAAATTAGTTTTTAACTATATTTATCACCGTAAAAACCAGTTAAAATTAAAACTAACCATACAAATAATACTGCGTCTTGAAACGACAATTAGTTTGCCACGTGACTATGTGTCAAAATGTATCTCCAATGAAAATATCTGTGTAACTCACCGATGTAAACAGTATGAGCTACCTTCCAGCGATGTACGGGAACAGCAGGAACAAGATGGGACAGCCGACATCATCACTACCACACAATACACAACACACACTGCCGATCTACACGTTCACTGACACAATACGACACTTGACGTTGATCTACGCATAATTCAAACACATCCAAATGTCCAGCAACATCTTATATCGCGATTTTATATATTTACATGAATGTACCGCGAGTAATAACGCTGTAAAACCAAAATAAATCACACAGAAACTGTACACTGACTGACGAACCGACGCAATCACTAAACTAAGATGGCTGACGTTTTGTAACAAGTTAGAACAACGAGCAATGCTTGAATGAATTTTAGATAAAGAGGTACTGTGTCTACAATGTTGTATTAGCAAGTCTATTTTCGCTGAATTTAATAAATAAATTGTATTTTATATTTAAAATTATATATAAAGTTGACATCTGAACACTGGGCTTTTTGAAATAAGGTATTCTTAAATTAAATATTTTATGTATTGTATATTTATTTATTTATGTTACGCTGTACAACAGGAATTTAATCCCAATTACAATACAAGGTCCAAACTCACCAAGTCGCAGTGTGGTAGTTCAAATAATTTATAGTTTGAGTGGGATTCAAACTCAGGATCTCTGATTCGAATTCCATAACGCTATCCACACTACCGTACTGACGAATATTTTTAAGTTAAAGTTTAAATTTGGAAATATAAAATTGATTTGCAAATAATAAAAGAAAATTACTTCAAATTTAAAGAACTTTGTTTCTCAAAATTAGTTGAAAAGTAGATAACATAAAAAATAAATAAATTGTATCCATAATTGGGTGTAGGTACTTTGCTGTAGCAGAACTTAAAAAGTGATATATTTCAGCATGTGAGTTGCGGTTATATCAGCCGTCAGATTGCAGCCCCATAGATGTTAATAGTAGAGAAGCCACAGAGATAATTTTAGTATCGAGAAATCTACTATGTGATATATAATGAATAAATGGATTATTATAGTGTTTATAATTATAATTTAATTATTAATATAGTTCAAATAACATTCAAACCAGTGGCACTAAAAATATATACTTCAAGAGAAGTACAAGAATTATGCGAATTTTGAAAAAATTCTTTCTGTTTAATAATCAGTACGTTGAATACTATATGAATTTAAAATATATGCTAGAAGTTGTTAAACATCCTGTATTAGGAATAACAATCAAATCAGTGTTACTAAAATGTATGCTTTATGTAAACCACTCTTAAAAGTGCAATTTAAAAAGAAAAATTTGTTTGATCTGAGTTCAGTATAACTTGTAAAATCTGCCATTTAATTGTTTTTCCTAAAGTAGTGAAACACCCTGTATATATAAAGCTTGTACTCAATGAATATATTGTTTAAAACAATTAGGGATAAACAAGAAACAATTAAATTAGCAATAACTATAAAACTAGAAAAATAAATAAATATATCATCACGCCTTTTACTCAACACTGGGTGTGGCATTCTGCCTAAGCAGATCACGGTAAGTGATATATTTTTTCGCGTGAAGTGCGTTTACGAGCCGTCAAATCACGGCCCCCAAAGATATTAGTGGAGGGGAAGCCACAGGGATACATTTAAATTGGTGAAAATTGTTTGTCGGCTGTGGGGATCGAACCAGGTTTCTTCAGATCCACAGGCCGACTCGATACCTCTGAGCCACCTACCCCATAAACTAGAAAATATTTGAACAATTAGTATCTCATGTATTAATTGATATTGAGAACGAGTGTAGATAGTCCACTGTTTGGATACGGCCCTGGTAGAGCAGAATTTAGCATTCGCTTACATTATTAGAGTTGGTGCCTGTTGAACCGTCACTCATAATAACAATCATTACGAATGAGATTATTTGAATTTGATAAAAGCAGCGAGGGTGAAGTATGCGGAGTGTGGGGTAAGTAGGGCTGCGCCCCCAAGCCATTAGCGCCCCTCTAGTGCAGTTTATAAAATATGTAACAATCACACACCAACAGCGGTCACCACTGCAGCTCATTAACAATGCAACAAGCCGGCAAAGAATTTCATTTTCCAGTCGAGCTATTTATTTTCTGTATAATTGGATTGCTTTTCAATTACCTACCCCCAGTGTCGACGCCACTGCGTCCTGCGTCCTGCGTCCTGCGTCCCTTTTGTGTCTTCCACCCACCTATAATTAACACTTATTATCTTGTTCTATTTCTGTGCAGTGAGTCAAGAGCTGCCGATTGTGCGGCCGCTGTACGGAGATGCGATAGCTACTCATTAAAGCATTTTTTAATTAACGGATTTTTCTGTTCTTTTCGCTACTTGAGCGTTTGTTTGAGGGAATTTGTCGTTTTCTGCAGTTTTTGTTCGCGGGTCTCGCGTCGCCTCTATCGATTATTCTAATTTCTCGTGCAACGATGCTTATAAATCATTATTAAATTTATTTTTAGGATGTGTGCTGGCGTGTATCACATCCGCTATTAATCACAAGAACTCGTGGAATACAACGAATTTTCATATTTCCACGATCTACCCCAAAAACAGGGTGGACAACCCCCCTTACTTTTATTACATTTATTTATTTTTAAATGCAAAATGATTTTAACACTTCTAGTTGAATAATATTTACGTAGCATTCCTTTTAAAATGAATATAAAAATATAAATATTATTATAAAAACGAAAAAATAGCTAGTGCTAGCTAACTGTTTAATGAACTGAACGCATCAACTGAAAACTGGTCTCATCGATAAAGATATTCCAAACAGTTTCAGGTCTCTGTCAGTCTCAAGTTTTCGTGGCTATAACCTAACAAATTGGTTATAGAATGAAATGAGATTTTGTCCAAATTATAAAGGTACGGTCAACGGAAAAATATTGTCATGTGTTAATCTCGATAATTAAAGGGCTCACTACGCTCGCGCATTTCAATATCTCAAATATAAATCAACTTCATTGATACTCAAATAACTAGTTCACCATTCTATTAAAATAGTATTTTATGCATCAAGGGAGGGAAACAAACGATTATTCCCGCGTGTGAAGTTGACAAACCGAGACGTAAGCGAGGGCCGAAGGCTCGAGTGGAAGTCTAGATTTGCCAACTTCACACAAGGGAATAATCGCGCCCTCCCGTGAAGCATATTATAATTTTCGTAATAAGTGCACAAAAATTACTGTCTTATCGGGACAAATGTCAAATATGGGTTGCGTTAGTAGTTACCTAGGAAACACCGCAAACAGCTAATCTCTCTAGGGAGAGAAACATCGCTCTAGGGAGGGAATCATGGTACCTATGGAAACATAATGTTTCTCTCCCTAGGGGAGAAAAGCAATGTTTCTCTCTCTAAAATTAGGGAATAAGAACGTGTTTCTTGTGCATGTATTACGAAAAGTGAATTTTAATTTCTCCATTGTGCAGATTTTGTTTGCGATTTGATTTGGTATACTCAGAAAATAGTCTGCCTCGACTTTCAGCCTTATTCGCTTAATTCTTTCTTCGATGCACACAAACGATCAGTTCATGACCTAGATACAGAAATTACTATTAAAAAAGAACTACAGGTCTTTGAGCTATATGTAGCTTTTATTTTCATTCTTCAATGTAAGTTATAGACCTGATTTGTAGACTGAAAAAAAGATGTTAGAATAATTGTATAGCAACTAAAATGTGCAACTGTTTCTGTAAATGTCAAAATTATCTGTTGTCGGAATGAAATATGGGTCGTAAACGTAATTTTAAAGGTACATGAACTTATGATAAAGTTGTAAATACACTCTTGATTACGACTTATATTTTATAAAAGTTTTAGAGTAATTAGAAGCACGCACCCTGGAAAAAGAGAAAAAGCAGAAAAGTTCCAGCACGCCAACCAACATGCTCTGTACATTGTACGTAACGTAACGCAACGCAAGTAGATTAAAGCAATGGAATTACGATTTAGCCACAATATAATAATTAATGATTCCGCTGAGGATTTATCAAACGAACGAAAAATTCAGTTTAATTAAAATGAAACGCGTCAATGACGTATTGATCCTACAGAGGGCGACAGGTCACATGTGTAATATTTCCACAATGTCAAAACAACGACGTTTCGCCAACGTCTACGTAATTGAAAAACAATTAAATCGATAAACGAGCGTTAAACTAAAATTGAATTTATTTATCGGTTCCTTCCGCGAGATATAGCATCCTTTCACAAAACAATTACCCGGTAATTGATTATCAGTAATTGACAACACAAAAGTCCCAGGACAGGGCCGAAGCAGGAGGACAGGAGCCACTAACACCATTCTCAACTTCCTTTCATTTCAAAGGACAATACGAAACTGAACAATTTATAAAGGACCCCTGTTGTTTCAAACTGTTCGTGTTCCAGCAAATTTTAATTCGACTGTCTTTCTAATTTGTCTCATTATAATTTCACTATAATATAAATATATTGTGGCCAAGCTCACTAAGTGATATATTTTATGTGTAAAGTAAAGTTACCAACCATTAAATCAGCCTCCAAATATTTCGTGATAAAAAAGCCACATGAGTCACTTTAATTATAAAAATTGTATCGGATGTTTCTGATCAGCAATATCGATCCTATTCTCACTCTCGCTTCGTTCTCGCAGATGAATCTCACGAGAGTCTCGTCGAAATTCAAACTATATTCTTCGAGTCCAAACTGACTTATAAGCAAATTATTAGCGATTTAATTTTTTTAAATCAATTTTAGACTGTTTTTTTCTAAAATTTGTTCTCGTACGAATAATGTAGTGAAAATGTACATACATATGTATTTTAATCAGCTGAAACCAATAATAAATTTTCCAATTATATATTTCTTCCTGTTTTTGAGATATAGCCTCGGGAAAATACAAAATATGATGAGGTAAATGTTATGGAAAGTCAACTTTTCCGGAGGCTCTATTTTAAAAACGAAACAAGATATGTACAAATTGACTTATAAGTAAGTTTTTAGCGATTACTATTTTTTTTAAATTCTTCAATTTTAGGCCAATTTCAGACTGTTATCCCTAAATAAAATTTTCGTACTAATATTGTAACGAAAATTTACACTCATTTGAATTCTGACCCGCTGAATCCAACGGGAAAGTTTTTAAGTGCATACGTTTTCCTGTTATATAGACATAGGTCAAAAACTAAACAAGATATGAAAATGCGCTCAACGACATTGAATTCCCCGTGTCCGTATTGATTTGCAAACTAATTTTTAGCTTTTAGGAAAGTACAAAATATGTCGTAAAATTTTTGTATTAATTTTCAGACTATTTGTTCTGAAATTTTTTCTCATATTGTAACAAAAATTTACATACATATGTATTTTGATTCGCTGAATACAGTGGTATACTTACAAGTGCATATGTTATCTAGTTTTTGAAAAAGAAATAAAACTAAAGTTTAACTAAACTGATGAATATATTTTATTTTATTTAACCAACGTCCGACTGTCCCCTGTGTTATAATTGGGATTATGGTCCTATTATGAATTCGTAAAGTTATATTTATTCACTCGTTTAACAAAATGTAACTTTGCGCAATAGGTACATAATAGTAGTTTACGTAACAAGTACATAATTTAGATCTTTGTTGGACGAGCCGAATTTTATGGCAGAGCGAGCGCAGCGAGCGAGGCTAATAAATAAGGTGAGTCTATAAAGTCCGATTATGTACGAGTTGCATACAACGTTTTATGTTCGACTGCATGAAGAATATTTTCTCTTAAAATATGATTGTCAATACCTATATTTAAAACATTTAATTGCATCTCAAAGTGTGCTTCGTTGTTATGCATTTGTTGCTTTATTTATCAAATTGTCAAAGGGAAAAAAGTGTTGAGATGGATGAAGACATTCCAAAAGAAATAAAAGATCTTGCATGTAATGCAAGAGAATATCTAACAATTGTATGAAGACACCTATAATACATACAGAAAATGGTATTTAAATATTTCTTTTGAATTTTGTTTTAATGTGACATTGACAGCAGTCCAATTTTATATTTTTATCGTGCTAGTCCAATAAAGTACCCGATTATGGACAGTGAACAGTGTCGTAAAACAAGGTAATATGATGCAGTCGAACATAAATAATATTTCTATTATAATTATTTGAAGCATTTATTCTTAAACAAATTTGAGAACGTTCGACATGAATCTGATGTATAAATATTGGTGTTAAATATGTAAAAATGTGCAAGGTATATGTTAGTGCTACATAACAAGGAAACTGACACTAAAGTCATTAGCGAAGACATTAGCGCGCGTATTGAAGTGTTATGTCTCACGCTATGCATCCCCCGGCGCGATCTGATCCCGGTCGTCAAGGAGACTAATTTCGCGAAATTCGTCTTCGTTATCAGCACTCGCAGATGCGTGTCCATTACTCCGTTCGATTTCCAGGCGTTTCCTTTTCCGGTGGTAATCCACAAGCCGCCGCCGTGTGCCACCACACCGCCGCCGCCGCCGCTAAATGGAATGATAAAATGAAATGAAAGGATTTTTACAGAGCTGCCGGTAATGAGATGAAAAGCTCCGTTGCTGAAAAATTAATTCGCTTGCTCGCAGCGTTGATGCTGACGCTGATGCTGAAACTGGGTAGTGCGAGTATAATGCGTGCACGTAGTGCGCACTACTGTCGTTTTCAAAAGTATTGTTACAAAGGGTTGAGTAACTCTTTCCAACTAAATCATACAAATATTAAATTAATGTTGCTGAAATATATCAACATTTTTATTCTATAGCATAGTGTTTCAATTTTTAAATTCGTCAATATTTTAAAAATCGATACAAATAATTTGAATTTAATTAAAATTAATAACATATTAAATACAGTTAAGTCACTGTGTGGTAGCCGTAGCAGATCTCGGTAAGTGATATATTCCTTCGCGTGAAGTGCGGTTACCAGCCGACAAATCATGGCTCCGAAAGATGTTAGTAGAGAGGAAGTCACAAATGTAGTTTTAATTTGGTGAAAATTGTTTGTCGACTGTGGGAATCGAACCAAGGTTCTTAAGATCCACAGGCCGACTAGATACTACTGAGCCACCCACCTCATACGCGAAAATAATATTAATATTTTAAAAATATAAACAAATAATTATTTAAATTATTATTAACTATTGTATTATTTACTATTTATAATATATTAATTTAAAGCAATTGTAACATGTCATATTCATGTATGCAAAATTAAAACTATATCTTTTATTGAAATATTTCTAAGATAAATAATACCTTAGGTATTCTTACAAATATTTGAATATAATTTATAGTTTTAATTTTTACATTCAATTTTTAAAATAACCCTGTACAATTTTGAGCAGTATAGCTTTCATTTCATTCGTTAATTTTCAAACAAATTCGTGATTCTATTGGTTGCCACATACTCGTACATATACGTGGTGAATTCTCAACAATATCACATGTAATTTTTAAATCATTTACAAATTTACTGATCAACAAAACTTATGAAGTCCGTCAGTACAGTGGTGTGGATAGCGATACGGAATTCGAATCCGGAGTTCCCGAGTTCAAATCGCACTCAAGCTAAAAATTATATGAACTACTACACTGCGGCTCGGTGAATCCGTATTCTGTACTGTAATTGGGATTAAGTTCCTGTTGTACAGCGTAATATAAATAAATAATAATATTAGTTAAATTGTTTGTCAGCTACAGGAATAGAACCAGGATTCTCAAATCCATAGTCCGACTCAATATCACTGAGCCACCACCTACCACACAACAATTGCTAATTCAAATTAGTAATTGGGTATGGGTGAATGTAGTTTTATTCAACATAAAAACCAAGTAACAATACTTTTGATTTCGTTAGTAGTGCGTGTTCTCTACATGTAATTATGAACAACGTTGCAGCAGGTATATAATCTTTATTACCAAACAAAAGTTATTATGTTTGTTTTACTCTCACTGCACTTGCGGATCTTATACGTGCATAGAGAGTATTAGGCATCTGTAATTACCTTCATATTAATTAGCAGCTAATTAACTACATTTAATATTATCTCGTAGACAAGACAGACGCGTGTCTGGAATATTGTTTGATCATGTGGAATATATAGTGAACGAAAAGTTGCTGAAATTAAAAATGAGAGAAGGTTGGAATAGATGACTGAATATGATTGATGGTAAAAGTAATGAATCTAAATTTAGCGGGTGAAATATTTTGTGGAGATGAATCTCAGAAAAACATGAGAAATACGGTTTTCGTTAGCATTGTTTGTCTGATTACTTTAAAAGTAAAATATTCAAATGAATGTTTACAGTATTTAATTCTGTTTTTAAATCAGATATATCTTACAGTTTACTTATTTAGTTACAGTTGATATCAAGTTTAAAATATGTATGTGATAGTTAAACGTTACACAATTGTTTGCATTTGTTCCAGTTAGCTATGTATAGGTAGATATTATAAATATACAATTGTTACAATTAAGGTTTGCAGTAATTAAATAAATTAAATAAATTATGTTCATTGATTTAGATGCAGAATTTTATTCGAAACAACTTTTATGTGAAGTATTTTCATAACAACAAAGACAAAATTAATTGTCATCCCCATACACTTGGTGAAACTAGGTTTAATAAAAAATATTAAATAAACACTTGGCTAAGTCTCACAAAATTAAGCCTCCAAGTCACCTTATGAGGGCATCGTCAGAGGCTGGCCAGCACAGTTAGTAACCAAGACGCGTTTCGCTCTTATTAGAACTCATCAGTATGGTATAACTCACTTCTTCACCTAGAACAAATTTCACGTGAAGAAGCTGGTGACGAAGAACTGTGCCAGCAGAGAATAAGATCTCTAACAAACAGTAAGATGACATGAGAAGTTCTGTGGAACAGGCCATGCCATCTACCGAAAAAAAGAAAAAGCTACGCAATAGCAATTTAAATAACAAAAAAGACAAAATTAATTGTCATCCATACACTTGGTGAAACTAGGTTTAATAAAAAATATTAAATAAACACTTGGCTAAGTCTCACAAAATTCAACCTCCAGTTCACCTTATGAGGGCATCGTTACTAACTGTACTGGCCAGCCTCTGACGATGCCCTCATAAGGTGACTTGGAGGCTGAATTTTGTGAGACTTAGACAAGTGTTTATTTTATATTTTTTATTTTAACAAAAAATATATTATTTGAAAAGTAAGATTAAATTACATTGACAATAATTTACTATAAATATATAGTACTTGCATTCGATTTGGCCAGCCATGGTGATAGTGGAAAGTAAATTTAATATTTTGTATGAAATATTTTCTTTTAAATATTAGCGTAGAATATCACTCCCTTCCTTTCTTATCTTTTTAACATTCGTTCTTAGATTCTTTGTAAGACAAGTGATTGTGAGTAATTTAAGATGCTTTGAGGATGTGAAACGTATGAAATACGAGGTGACTTGAATAGGTGTATAAATGAATAAATGAACTTGTATGGAAGAGAACTATATTTGATGAGCACTGAATATTAGACCTTGGTAAATGATATATTACTTCGTGTGAAGTGCGGTTACCAACCGTTAAATTACAGCCCCCAAAGATGTTAGTAGAGGGGAACCACATGAGTATGTTTTTTTAACGTGGTGAAAACTATTTGTCGGCTGCATAGGTATCAAACATGGGTTCTCGAAGCCGACTCGATATCATTGAGGCTCCTTGAAATATTAAACGTTTATAATATTATAGGATTGCGTCGATTGGGTTGAATTTTAATTAATATTCAATGCAATCACGACCAAACGAATTATGATTGAAAAAATCCCAATCACAGTCCAAAGATACGCAGCTTTTGCATGATGTAAGTTTCGTTTTGTGAATGTACTTTAAAAGCTTTATAATTTTATTATTACGATGACATAAAAAATGTATGATTTAAATTTTTAATAGAGTAAAAAAGCGCGTTCCGCTTGCAGCTGAAAGCTTTCAATTCCACATGTATGTGAATGATTCAATTCATTTATTACAACAATAGTTGATCATCCACAGTCGGATATTTGAAATTGTAAAGCTACAAAAAATGTAATTATTATTTCAATGAATCAAATTGTCAATTAAATGATGAAAACAGAATAAATATGTAATAATCTAGTTTGATTGCAATAGATGTTGTGATGAAATTTGTAAAGTATCTCGTTCATCACAAACCAGTCACCTGTCCTCTAGCGATGTTAACATTCGTACCAAACTGCAGCCAATCAATCATTCGCGATACGCGTCAACAATACTTCGAGGAGTTAATTCCTCAAGTGGAGATGAGGTTCCACGCAAATGAAAAAGCAAGAGAAGACGAGTACATCTCACGTTCACACCCCGCGATCCATCATAGTGCTGTCCGCGACCCAACCGAGCCATTTCAATTTCACATCGGTTTTGCGAATGTTGTGGGACTGTACGGTCCTTGTTTCTTGCATTTTTAAAGAGAGTGTAGTTTTTACTATACTCTTACTAAATTTCACTGTTATTGTTACAGAAATGAGCTAATTAATGTTGTATTCTATTTACCATTTGGGTCACTTGAATCCGTGGAGATTAATTAGACCACACGTCTATTTAAACTGAACTAAGGAAATTGAAGTAAGAGTATAAAATTAATTGCGGGATAAATATGATGAATAAGGACAAGCGTATTATTCTTGATTTTAGATTCATTGGTTAGATTTTTCGAGTGTTTACCTCCCTTCCTTTCTTATCTTTTTGATTCATTTTCTGTTTTTACTATAGAGTATCCAACTGCAATTGTGTGGAATTCAGTTTCAAAAACAAGCGCAGACAGATACTCCCTGCCTTCCTCATCTTTTTTACTTCATTTTCAGTTTTTACTATACAGTGTGTAACTGCAATTGTGTTAAATGTATTTTTAAACAAGCGCCGGTAATACTGCCTTCATTTCTTATAGATTCGTTGTTAGAGAAGTGGGCGTAAGTGAAGATTTACGAAACAGGTGTACAGGAGCGAATGGATGGATGTTTGTTGCGTGTTGATGGATTTTGGTTGTGAGAAAAGAATGAGTTCGTATGGATGAAGTGTTAATGTGGTCGAAACGAGTATCGTGTGTCAGGATGAGAATGTTGACGGGTTCGTGCTACCTCATTTAATGGGATATAGCGTGATGTTATGTATGTATGTATGTAGTAATGTAGTATACTTCAAGCTGAAAATAAATAAGTGATCTGGTTCAGTAAGTATAAATTAGATCAGATGCAAATGGAAAATGGAATTTGTTTAATATTGAATCTAATAAAACGAAAGATAAGTTTAGCAATTTTCCGAATATTCCATTAATGAGATTTTTAAATAAGAATGCGGTCATAGTGGCAAAAATTGGAACTACAACAAAGATACAGTTTGCTACTAACCTAATAACTATATATGTAAAAGATAAATAAAAATTAATGATAATATAACTAATATTTACTATAAATATCTACCCCTGTGGTTCCATCTCCACTAATATCTTTGAGGGCCGTGATTTGACGGCTGGTAACCGCATTTTACGCGACAAAATATATCACTTACCGAGATCTGTTTAGGCAGAGTGCCACACCCAGTAATGGGTAAAAGGCGTGATGATATATTTATTTATTTATTTAAGAAGGTAATAAAATTCTGGACTGATTCTCATTTGTTGTTTCTAAATGGCATTACAAATCTGTCGTGTCTGATGTTAAATGAACGGTTTTAAAGAGAGATTTCGAGCATAACAATAAGAAATTATAATCAACTGATTATTAATTGTTTTCCCTAAAAGTCATTAGAAATCAGTTGTGAATTGTATCCAACAAAAAGCTTTCAAGAAAGATTTCGAACAGAATTTTTAAAAATTGATTATAAAAGTGATTAGAAATCTATTTTGTTTAGTCTCAAATTAAATGTATAGAAAAGAGTTGTCGAGTAGAATGAGTTAAAATTATCATCGACTGATTGTCATTAGAAACTTTATCGTGCTTGGTATCAAGTCACAAGTTTTGAAGAGAGTTGTGTAAAATAGCCAAAAATTGTAACCGTTTGATTGTCAATTATTTTGACCTAAAAGTTATTGAAAATATATATTTTTCAGTTGTGATTAAAGGTCTGAGAGATAAAGAAAAAATTAATCAACAACTAGTTGACTTCGTCTCTGGCACTTTTTGTCAAATTAAAATCAAAACAGACTCATGCATATTTTCATGCAAAATTTTCAATAACATTTAATGCACTTAATATATTACTACAGATGATATAACTCATAATAAAATCATCTAATCATACTTAAGAATTTTCTAGGTTACCACATATAGATGAACGAATATACCGTTGACGACGTGGTATAATCACTTTCGTCGAAATATATTGTATTGATCCACTTAACATATTATTTTAGGACTCGTAATTTTCCAAAATAATACATTTTGTGGCAATACAATATATACATACATACATAACATCACGCTATATCCCATTAATTGGAGTAGCACGAACCCCTGAAACATTCTCATCCTGACACACGATACTCGTTTCGACCACATTAACACTTCCTCCATACTAACTCTTTCTTTCCTTACAACCAAAATCCATCATCACGCAACAAACATCCATCCATTCGCTCCTGTACACCTGTTTCGTAAATCTTCACTTCCGTCCACTTCTCTAACAATCTATAAGAAATGAAGGCAGCATCGCCTGCGCTTGTTTAAAAATACATTTAACACAATTGCAGTTACATACTGTATAGTAAAAACTGAAAATGAAGAAATAAGATGAGGATGGAAGGGAGTATTTCAATGCGCTTGTTTTTGAAACTGAATTTCACACAATATATTCGATAATTTTAAATACACGAAAGAAAGAAGAAAATGATACATTTTAATGTGAAAGTGTATCATCAGTTGGGATGAATAATCATGGATCCAAGTTGCGAGACATCTTAGAGAGTATGTAAATCAGATTTCCGACACCTCTTCAGACAACAATCAGTCGAAATTCCTATCGGTGTAGTTGTGCTGCTGTTATGTATGTAAGCGGATCTTTGATTATGACTGAGAACAATGGCGGTGTCGAGGGCGTTAGTTTAGGGTTGATTGTGTGTGTGTGTGTGGCGGCTTTTACGAAACTAATCGCGTAGGTACGTTCCATGCTACGTGCAATGATCAGAACAGACGATGGCGGTGGATCGACAATCCTAAACTTACGTGTCATCAACAAATGTAGCCATTGTGGAGTTGTCTTGCGTTAATTGTTCTGAGCACACGGTACGTTCTTCAATGGGCGTAGTTAGCGAACGTACCGAGCGAGGCAGCACTAATACTTGAACCCTTCATTGCTACGTGTGTGAGCCAACCATTGTGTACTACAAACCGCATATTCTTACCTTCTCATTCCCTAATAGGGATACTGTTCCACAACAATCCAAACATTTCTATACAAAACTCGCGGAAATATTTAAACCTCTTTATTTATTTGCTACTCTGCACAACAGGAATTCGAACGTCATTTCTATTACTGCAGCACTTGTCACCGGGATTTAGCAAATCTGTAGGGGTTTCATTTTGAAAAAAAATATCCATTACTAGGTGTGGCACAATTACATTTTCGCGCCACCGTCCGGCATTAGCAGTATTACATAACTGAAAATCGTCCGGAAACCATGTGTTTACCGGCCAAAGCCGGCAAAAATTAGTGACTTTCTATAGTTATATGTTGGCATCACTAGTATAGCGAACTCCTGAACGTACGAAATGTCAAAATATTGCATTGGCGTAAAAATATTATGATAAAATAGTCATAGTTGAGTATTTTCAATACAAGAAAACAGAATATTTATACATATATTTTAAACAAAATTGTAAGTAATTATAATTGAATTAGCAATGTAAAATCCAAATAAAATATGTTGATTTTTTAGGTTATAATACTGGAATGACAAGTCGTGAAATAGACAAAGAAATGAATTATGTTTTATGTTTATTAAATAAAGTGTACAGTGTAATTAAACTTATTGAAGATGTACATTGATGAACAATAAATAATTAATTAAAATTAAAAGTACAGTTCTGACAATTAGAAATGTAAATGTTACCAACATAAAAATATTCCCTGACATTTAGAATGTGAGTAATAAATTAAACTTTTTTATTAAATTTACAAAAACGTCGGCGCGAAAAATCTTGTGTATTACACGTCCAGAAACTATTTTGCAAATGCTCGTATTTAAAGGCCTCGCCTGCGGCTCGTCCTTTCAAAATATACTCGCACTCGCAAAATAGGAGTTTCTGGACTAGTGATACAAATAACTATTATTTTATTTAAAAAACTCCTTACCTAATTAATTTCAGACATACTTCCTTTTATGTCAATTGTTTTGAATGACCCGATACGTAACATGCATTGTAATTAAAATAACCTAATTAAAAATTCAGTAGTAGAATCTTTCGAGTAACAATATATGAGGATGTCCTTTGCCGCTATGCTTTGGTGAAAAGTACAACGTATTTATTTTTAATTTTCGTGCCAATAACTCTTGTTACAGATGTTTATTTTTAAAATTCCAGCGATTGGAAAAACAATGGATTGTGTTTGTAGCGCCTTGCGGTGTTCAGCGTTCAGCGTTGAGCGTTCAGCTCTGACGTCATATTTACGTTTGTTTCAATAACCCGTGATTCAATAGCGCTGGTTCCGGATCCGGACACACAGCAACAGCAAACACGTGACATTTGACTTACGGATATTGGTAAATTGTTACCATGGTGACCTTTCTATTCATTTCGTACACGCCAAGCAATATTTAATTAACTAGTTTGTGAAAAAATGGAACTAACTTCGCGCAATATTGGATGGAGATATTTATTTATTTCAAACTGTTTTTAAAATGCCTCAAAACATTTGAACCGCCTGCGCTCAATGTTCAACTTGACCCTTTTGCTGGTGCAACCCTTCGCCCTTCCTGTCGTGGTTGTTTGCCACTAACCCTTTCACATGAATTAAAAATGAATATATCGACATGTGCTACCCCAATAATTGAAAAAACCATTACAATGTTATACATTATTCCACAGGTCATAAAAGCAACTGATAACTGTCCAAACAAATCATTATCCAGGCTTGATTTAGACTGTTTCATATTCAGACAATACTTTCTAAAATATCTGACAAATACGAGTATATTTGTAAGGATAAGAGTGCTGAAAATCAGTTGATTCCATTATTTAAGAATTGTTCTGCAGAGTGCCACGCACAAAAATAGGTAAAAGGTTTGATGATATATATATATATATATATATATATATATATATATATATATATATATATATATATATATATATATATATATATATACAGGGTGTTAAAAAAGTTCCGGGACGGTGAAATATCTCGAGAAATACAAATCGAATCAAGAAACCAAAAGACACGTGTTTCATATTTTGCAAAAACTTATCTAAGCACACCAAACACAAACCCCAACTCCCACCCCCGGGGGTGGGGCGGAGAGTAACTTTTGAAACATGATACTGAAAGAAAAGTAAAAAAAGTCAAAAAGGAATAAAATAACGTTTATTTTATAAAATGGTTTTGCAAATTTATTTCAAGCATTTAGTCGGTGAAAGGCTTGTGGCTACTTGTGATTATGTTGATTTTTTAATTTGATTCAATGTTTATTTCTTGTGATATTAGACCGTTTTTTACTTTTCTTTCAGAATCATGTCAAAACTTATTTTTGCGATTAGAGCGCCATCTATTCCGAATTGGAAAAAAGTTTCAGATAAAATTAACTTATTTTTTTTTCGCAGAATACAAATCTACAATAAAAGATAGGGGTTCCCATTTCAGGTTTCAAAGTTGTCCCCGCCCCACCCCCTGGGGGTAGGAGTTGGGGTTTGTGTTTGGTGTGTTTAGATAGGTTTTTGCAAAATATGAAACACGTGTTTTTTTGGTTTCTTGATTCGATGTGTATTTCTCGAGATATTTCACCGTCCTGGAACTTTTTTGACACCCTGTATATGTCATAATCAGAAGGAGAATAGTAACCAATTGACATATAATTAGTATAATTACAATTATACACCCATACCTCGCTTTACGGCCTAGATACGTTCCACGTAAGAGCGTATAAAGAGCGGCCGTATAGCAAGGTATGGGTGTATTCGTTTTGTTATTTCATATTGCTGATAATTTTAAGAAAACTTTTAACAAACATGTTCGTCATTTTTCCGGTTCCAGCTAGAGTAAAATTATAAATGTTCTAGAACAGGGTGGCGATTCAAGTAACATTAATAAATTCCCTGACTTTTCCCTGATTAAGTAAAAAAATTCCCTGACTTCTAGAATATTGACTTATTTATGAATTTATGGTTACATTTCATAAATTATATCATATATTGTAATATAATTGTTTTTTTTTTTTATTAAATTTATAGTAAAAGCAAAATCAATTTGTGTTTCTAAACAGGCAAAGACACAACCTTAAATATTGCATACAGAAAAAACTTAGCGCGGTAGAAACGTTAGACAAAACAAAACAGTTTTCAATTAGTAAACATCCATCGGTTATATTTTCATAGATGGCGGATCTCACTCTTAAGAAGCAATAAAGGGTATTTGTTGCCAATAAAGGTATACTATCTATCTAATAAAGGGTATTCTGCCAATAAAATCTAAAAATAACTAAATACATTTTGAAATAAAAGTTTGTAGTTATTTTTCTAAAATTAAATTAAAAAATTGAAAGAACAAAAAACTTTTTTCCCTGACATGGAATAAAATTCCCTGACTTTTCCAGAAATATAAAATTCCCTGACTTTTCCCGGTTTCCCAGGTTAGTCGCCACCCTGTAGAATAAACTATTTCACTTTTTCTTATGTAAAATAATTAGGGAAATCAATAATTGTACATTTCCAAAACAGCATTGAAAACGCCTATGGTGCATCTATCGATTCACCACCTTGTATAGAAACTATCCGTTAGTACGGTGGTGTGGATACCAATATGGAATTCGAATCCAGAGATTTCGAGTTCGTACCTCACTCATGCTAAAAATTATATAAACTACCACACTGCGGCTCGGTGAGTGCGGACCCTGTACTGTAATTGGGATTAAATTCCTGTTGTACAGAGTAACATAAATAAATAAATAAATAAGAAATTTGTTAATACGTATACAATTTCTCACAGAAGAAACACTTCTTATCTCATGTTTGTAATATGTCGAATGACCAATGTTTTATTTCCTCTGTACTGTACTTACTTGTAATATGTACATTTCTTTCTCCCTACTTGTATTGACGTCTGTAATAATACTCTTTAGTAGGGTGGGGGTTAGTCAATGGCATAATCATGGTAAAACAAGGAAGGAATGTCATAATGGCAAAGGTACAGACACACACAGAGAAAGAGAGAGAACAGAAGTATAGAAAGCCAATGCTAGATAAAAACTTTACTGGCTTTGTGCCCGACTCGTAATGACGGTACATATTTACTTATTTAAGTTTAAAGAGAAACTTTATCACATTTATGTGTTTAACTGTGGAGAGTTAATGTACAATACTCGGGAGTTTTGTTGAGAAATTACTGTAAAGTTGGTAACAAAAAGACGCGTACACTGACATACTAATGAACCGATAGTTTTCGTCTTGGACGACTTTACATTGAATCTCGTGAGATTGTATTATCCATTAGATATTATAAGCATATGTTTACGAACCCTCAAATATCATTTAACAATTTGTTCTCTTTAAATCAATTCGTACATTTTAAGAAAGTAAGTAGTATTTTGCATAACTGTATTGTACAAGTAATATTTACTAGTTTTTCAATATACTATAGTCACATGTAAATTATTACGATAAAATTAAAATATCTATGGTATTAATTCTAATTGAAAGTTTGAATTTTGTAAGAAAATCATTTAGTAATAAAATTCAACCTCCAAGTCACCTTATGAGGGCATCGTCAGAGGCTGACCAGCATAGACGCGTTTCTCTCTTATTAGAGCTTAGCAGTATGGTATAACTCACTCCTTCACCTAGAACAAAGTTCACATGAAGGAGCTGTGTGACGAAGAACTGTGCCATAAGTCGACTTGGAGGCTGAATTTTGTGAGACTTAGACAAGTGTTTAGTTTTATATTTTATTATTAAACTTAGTTTCACCAAGTGAGCATTCAAAGACAATTAATTTTGTCTTTGTTGTTTTTTATTTAAAAATTATTTAGTACTTATATTTAATCTTTCAATTTAGTAGATGTGAACGCTAGCTAGCAACTATTAATTGTAATTGCTAATAGTGATTACTAATTGAATTGTTGTGAACGTTCTTCTGTTAGTTTTGAAAGCTATGGTGATGATAATATTGGCAGACAGCTCTATCTCTCGTGACGTGGTTCTTCTATACCAATGTATATTTTATTTTATGGTGGACTAATTACAAGCTATGACGATATTAATTTGGTATCCATTAGCCATGCGGCAATTTAATAAATGATTAATTACAAACGGTCTGCACATTAAGACCATTAAAGTAGATGCGATAGTAGCGACAAAGCGGCGCTGCGATCGTTCCGATCGCCTCTAATGCATAGCACACTTGTTTGTGCAACCGACACACACTACACCACTGTGATTTTCTTATCTCATCATGGATTCTTCACATTCACTGTAAGAAAATAAATACATACCGGCTGTCACAACAAAAACTTAGAACCACTGGATACATCTCCATCAATTATACTCAGAATATTTAACTCTAACTATCGTTTTAACCTAACAATTAAGAACTTGTAAAATAAATAAAAGCAATAATATTTACAATAAAAAAAGGTAATAAAACTATAAGTAACTAATATTATACTTTCGGTAAACCTGCAGGAGAGCTACTTCACCTTCGATTTCGCTGAAAGTTTGTGAAAAGTTTCCTCTCAGCGAGCTGAATATAGGAAAAAAACTAACAATTGGCGGTCAAAATTATTTAACCTTGAAATCGAAAAAAAAACACCAATAACCATGCCTAACCTAGTACAGAACGCATTTATAAATAAAAGTATGAATAAAAAGTAGTAAACATTTTTTTCTACTATTGTTAAGTAACTGTTTTTTCACTACTATCAATAGGCGAAATATGTTATTTTTTCATCATTTACTTTACTATGACAACGCGTATTTCACGCACGTTCACAATGTTTTTTTCATGTTCCATTGTTTATAACATATCAATAGTACCAAATCCATATTATTTTGCGTTGTTTTTCTTCAATTTACTTAAATAAATCAATAATAATTATTATTCGTTTTTGACAGTTGTAGAAAAAATGTTCATTTTCGGAGCGTTTGAATAACTCTTTTGTCTCGAATCAGCAGTCTCGACTAAAAGTGACATTCTCACGCGCAACAAAAAAACTGGATTCAGTAGCACCAAATCAATCTGGGTTCGATTCCCACAGCCGACAAATAATTTTGACCACATTGAAACTACCCCTGTGACTTCCCTTCACTAATATCTATGGACGCCGTGATTTGACGACTGGTAATCGCACTTCACGTGAAGAAATATTTTAATAAAAATGTAAATGAAATATGTGTGTGATAATGTTCGCAAATCCCGTTAAATGGTTGTCGTGACCCCAGGTAACAATTTGAAGCGCCGAGTTAAAAATCTACAAGTAAAATAGGCAGCGATGATCCGGGCAAATCGGCTTACGCAGCGAGTAGGTCCGTCCGGTCAGTGTTTACTGTCTTCCATCTGCGCGTTCCCACATCGCCATTTTATATTCACGTCCAGGACCGTATTAAGTGTGTGTGCAGTGTAACCAGGAAAATATGTGAACTAAAGCGTACTAAAATATGTCTAGTCAATGATAATGAGTAATTTAGATAGCGCTGGAGACAGCAAAATGTTGATAGATTTTGTATGTTATATAGAATTCCTGGGCAAAGTCTCTAGATGACGAATCCGACTTTTGTTTGGTTGAATCTATGTATGTATAACAACAAAGACAAAATTAATTGTCATCCATACACTTGGTGAAACTAAGTTTAATAAAAAATATAAAATAAACACTTGGCTAAGTTTCACAAGATTCAGCCTCCAAGTCACCTTATGAGGGCATCATCAGAGGATTTTTTCTCTTTTATCTTGTGTTTGCTAGTAGTTTTTAAAAATTAATTTATATAGAATATTATTTTGTGTTATCTTTAGTTTTTAAATACAAATTTAAGTATACAGTTCATAGGTTCTTTTAATAATGTAGGCATTTCTAATTAGAAAGTATAATATTAGTTAATTATAGTTTTATTACCTATTTTTATTGTAAATATTATTGTTTTTATTTATTTTACAAGTTCTTAATTGTTAAGTTAATACTATAGTAACAACAAAGACAAAATTAATTGTCATCCATACACTTGGTGAAACTAGGTTTAATAAAATATAAACTAAACACTTGGCTAAGTCTCACAAAATTCAGCCTCCAAGTCACCTTATGAGGGCATCATCAGAGGATTTTTTCTCATTTATCTTGTGTTTGTTAGTAGTTTTTAAAAATTAATTTATATAGAATATTATTTTGTGTTATCTCTAGTTTTTAAATACAAATTTAAGTATACAGTTCATAGGTTCTTTTAATAATGTAGGCATTTCTAATTAGAAAGTATAATATTAGTTAATTATAGTTTTATTACCTATGTTTATTGTAAATATTATTGTTTTTATTTATTTTACAAGTTCTTAATTGTTAAGTTAATACTATAGTAACAACAAAGACAAAATTAATTGTCATCCATACACTTGGTGAAACTAGGTTTAATAAAATATAAACTAAACACTTGGTTAAGTCTCACAAAATTCAGCCTCCAAGTCACCTTATGAGGGCATCGTCAGAGGCTGGCCAGCACAGTTAGTAACCATAGACACGTTTCGCTTTTATTAGAGCTCATCAGTAAAGCCCGGATTTTTAGGCAATTGCCTAGATTCAAATTTTGATATACTTTAGGCAATTTCGTTTTTCTATACATAGGTAATATGTTTACGTGTAATGGAAGGTTTTTTTTTTCGTGCCTTAGAGCCTATTTTTGGTTATTGTTCCTATTTTACCTTATACAGCCTATTTTGCCTATTTTTGTTGCCTATTCTAACTTTTATTGAGCAGACAAGGTTTATCATCTACTTCGTTGACTAATTCAGCACTCAACAAAGTGTTTCAATTTAACCTATATTTAAAGTACTTACTTTAATCAAGTTTTTGTGTGTGAATTTAAAATGCCGAAAGAAAAAACGTTTTCCTTTCCGCAAATTTCATAGAGCAATTGCTCGTAATATTTTGTGAATTAAAGTATACTACATAATTTGAATTTGCATAATAGTTAATAAAATGAGAACCCTACATTATAATTTTTCAGATTGCGTTAATTTTTGTTTAAAATTATTATTTTTCTCTAACAAAGAGTAGATACGAGTTCCAATATTAGAAGAAGGATTCGTTTATTTTTTTGTAAACAAATTATTTACATTTATGCTGCCTAAAATCCCGCCTATTTTAGAGTAATTACCGGCCTATATGCCTGCTTATTTTAGTGTTTTTAAGAGCCTAAATATCCGGGCTTTACTCATCAGTATGGTATAACACACTTCTTCACCTAGAACAAAGTTCACGTGAAGAAGCTGTGTTACAGAAATAACTGTGGTAGCAGAGAATAAGATCTCTAACAAACGGTAAGATGACATGAGAAGTTGGGTGGAACAGGCCATGCCATCAACCGAAAATATGCATGCAGGCGTCGATCGCTCATATTTTTCTCTCTTGATTACTGCACCGTGTTATAATAATAATAATAATAATAATAAAGTTTATTTGCCCAACAGTAAACCAATTACAGGACAAAAAATAATATATGAATTTCACAATATTATAAGTATGATGCGAACAGTTTAGTGATTTGTCCCTTTTGGTAGAAATGATGTAATTAGATTGTTGAATTATTCACAATGTTCTTATTACCTCGGGTAGCATAAAATAAAATAGTACTTTGTGGTAATAATTTCCGGGTATTTAGGGGTAAATGTGCGTACAATAGCCAGTACGGATAATAAGGGCATTTAAATAATAAATACGGTAAACACAATGTAGCTATCTGACCGTTATAAGTGGGCATGTTGGCTGGCGTGTTGGGGCGCCAGCTAGCGTGTTTCCCTTGGACAAACAGCCGCTGACAAAACCTCGAGATCACCGAGCAAGCGACGATATATCAAAACGCAATCAGTCGCGCGGACCCGGTATAATTACCAGTTCAAGTTGAGTGTGTATCAGTGTCTGTTGACTTTGCGACTTAATGCAGTAGTGGCGGTGGCGCCGGCAGAGTAACCCTGGGGATGTCAAACAAACGAGGCCGGGGCCTGCTCGACCGCCAATCATTTACATCCGGAGCTTCGAGAGCCGGAGTTGCCCGCAGACCGGAGACTCTGTCACTCAACCGTGTCGAACTTATACAAATCGTCGCGGTGAGAACGACGAACAATACACCCCCTCACTTTATTATTATTTCTTTTAAATTCATTATGGGGTAAGTGGCTCAGTGGTATCGAGTCGGCCTGTGGATCTTGAGTACCCTGCTTCGATCCCCACAGCCGACAAACAATTTTCATCAAATTAAATCTACTCCTGTGGCTTCCTTTCCACTAATATCTTTGGGGGCCGTGATTTGACGGCTGGTAACTGCACTTCACGTGAAAAAATATATGACTTACCGAGATCTGCTTAGGCAGAGTGCCACACCAAGGAATGGGTAAAAGGCGTGATGATATATTTATTTATTTTATTTTAAATTCATTACGTTCACTTCTAATTAGATAACAATTACTTTTTTCAACTTGTAAAAGTGATATTTCCCTCCCTTAATTTAGTTGTGATAGTAATCGTTTCACTCGCTAGCGAGGAAAGTTATTCACTTTCCTCACATTACTATACTGAAAACGTTTTAAGAATGGACTGACGTTATCAAAAAAAGTGTTGATACTTAAAACAATTGTTCATGAATCTGACAGAGCAATGCTACCCATTACTAGGTGCATACAAAATTTTCACTTATAATCTCCCTAGAGCAGCGGTTCCCAACCGGTGGATCGCGACCCACAAGGGGGTCGCCTTAGCTTTTTTGGGGGGTCGCCTTGGCTTTTTTGAGGGGAAAAAATATAATCACTAAGTCCTAAAATATATTTTGTCAAACCCTTTATTTTTTGTTTTATTGATCAAATATGCGAAAGGGGGGTCGCGAACATTTTTAAAAAACTAAAAAGGGTCACGATTATAAAAAGGTTGGGAACCACTGTGTTAGAGCATTGATTCCTTTCAGAAATTTTATTCACGTGCATTCCAACAACGTATTCCACTCAGGCAGATTACGTTGTTAAAATGCACGATAAAAATTTTCTCGGATATGAATTAATGCTCGAGGGCAGAAAATCGTAATGACACAAACACAAAAAGTAAATATTATTTAAGTTTCCTATTTTCCTTAAAATAATTAAGTTATAATTTAATAATGGCAAGTAAATAAAATTGACAATAAAAAACAACTTTTAAATGTCAAACTGACATTTTTGACTCGAAAAAAAAATCCACTTATTAATTTTGCTTAGGTTATGTTACAAATATCATATATCATCATCATGCCTTTTACCCATTACTAGGTGTGGCACTCTGCCTAAGCAGATCTCGGTAAATGATATATTTTTTCGCGTGAAGTACGGTTACCAGCCGTCAAATCATGGCCCCCAAAGATATTAGTGGAGGGGGAGCTACAGGGGTAGATTTATATTACCATGGTAACTAATCTTAATACAATGTTTTTATTGGTTGTTAATTAGTGCCGTACGATTTTCCAAATTAAAATATGGAAAATTTATTACAAATTTTGAGACTTTTCAGAAAATAATAATATTTTGTTTCAGGGTGGCGATTCAAGTAATATTAATAAATTCCCTGACTTTTCCGTGACTTTTCCCTGACTAAGTAAAAAATTCCCTGACTTCTAGAATATTGACTTATTTATGAATTTATGGTTACATTTCATATATTATATCATATATTGTAATATAATTGTTTTTTTTTATTAAATTTATAGTAAAAGCAAAATCAATTTGTCTTTCTAAACAGGCAAAGACACAACCTTAAATATTGCATACAGAAAAAACATAGCGCGGTAGAAACGTTAGACAAAACAAAACAGTTTTCAATTAGTAAACATCCTTTGGTTATATTTTCATAGATGGCGGTTCTTACTCTTAAGAAGCAATAAAGGGTATTTGTGGCCAATAAAGGTATACTATCTATCTAATAAAGGGTATTCTGCCAATAAAATCTAAAAATAACTAAATACATTTTGAAATAAAAGTTTGTAGTTATTTTTCTAAAATTAAATTAAAAAATTTAAAGAACAAAAAACTTTTTTCCTGACATGGAATAAAATTCCCTGACTTTTCCCTGACTTTTCCAGAAATATAAAATTCCCTGACTTTTCCCGGTTTTCCCGGTTTTCCAGGTTAGTCGCCACCCTGTGTTTGTTTATCGCCAGCATTTTATAATCGTATTTTTGATTGGTTTATAACTGCCTATCAAAGCAGCTGACAGCCCAGTAATGAATTTTTGTGGGGCTGTTTACAAAAAAGTTGAATTTCGCGGACTGAATGTTAAAACTATCCCTGTGATTCCCTCTCCACTAATATCTTTGGTCATCGCATTTCAAGTGAAGAATTAGGTAAAACCGCAGTTGACGACCAAACCTGAAGTTAGCTGCGAGTGGCTAGTGACTTTTGGTGAAATCGGCACAAGTCGGACATAGAAAAACCCGGCAAATTTGAATGTCAAGATAATTTAAAAATGTTTTGTTAGCAAAGTCGGATGTTTTTTAAAAATAATAAACACCACTAACCATGCCTGACCTAGTATAGAACGTATGTTTATGGTAAAATATCTGATGTGGACACCACATGACTTCCTTGTACACGTATTAAACTATAGATATTTTTTTAATTGCACATATTTGACATTAAATCTTTTATTTTTTGTTCTAATCCATAGCAAACTTAATTTAAAAAAAATTCAGAAAATATATAATATTTAAATTTAGATATCTCGTTTATGCAAAAAGCTAATTTAAAAATTCTTAATGTGCTAGACGCAGAATTTAATTCTCTAAAACTTTTATTTGCAGCATTCCTTTCTAAAATTAAAATAATACCATTTTTTTCAAGGAAAACTGTTAGCAGCTTCATGTAATGTGCCACTTCCGGTTAGTCTATTTTAACCAAAATCTATTATGTTATTTCCATTGATATAGTAGTCTTATATACCAAATTTGGAAAGTTTTAAATTATATTTGAATATAGTTTTTCATGAAAATCTATTATAGGCTTCAAGTAAAGTACCACTTCCGGTAGTTGTATAATGACCAAAAAGGGAGGTGCACAACTAGATGTTATAACAGTCCTAAATATAAAGTTTCAATTTTCTACGGTTTACCGTTTTTGAGTTATGCGAGATACGTACGTACAGACGGCATGACGAAATTAGTCAAAATGGATTCAGGGAGGGCCAAAACACCTTTTTCCGTTGAAATCTGAGAACCGAAAATTTTCGCGATTACAATACTTCCTTTACTTCGTACAAGGAAGTAAAGATAACAAACCGCTTGCTTCTTATGTCGAACTTGTACCGTTCGAACTGCCGTTTTCCCCAGAAGTCCCTAGCGTCCTGCAGCCAACTTCAGGTTTGACCGTCAACTACGGTTTAGCCAAGAATTATATTATTATACAGAGATCTACTACAGCAGAGTGCCACATCCAGTAATGAGTAAAAGTCGTGATGATATATTTATTTAATTTATTGAATGTCACCTTGATTAGACAGTTGCGTGAAGTAAAGGAAATGTTGTTGAAATATGATAATATGTATTAGGTATGTGAGAATGAGTGCACGTATGCTGTCCGGTGTGTCTGCGAAGACTCGGCGTATTTAATAGAACGTAGTCGTGACGGCACGCATGGAATGCACTGGGCCAGGAATCCAAGAGCACGACAAAGGAGCGAAAGTTACATCAAAGCAAACAAGAAATTTGTCACACGACGTCACGAGACGAGAGCACGAGCATGAGTACGAGAGTATAAGCACGAGTACGAGCAGTAGAATATCGACATACTCCAAATAGGCGGGTAAAACGAAAACTCAATTACATAGAATTTTCATTTTGCTGGAAAAACTCTCACATATTGGTGCGAGAGTAGCTGGCAAGCACGGAGCATGGAGGTTGCTTGAAGCGTCTAAATGGCGCTTGTTCCAAAGTAATTTTAAATTTGGAGAAAGTTCTCTCGTGTCTGTCTGTCAACCCAACATCTCATCAATGGCAAACGTGTTCAAGCGAAGAATGAATTTTCTAGCGATGGTTCGTTTAATTCGCACTTTTCTCATTTTTTGCTTCACCTACTTCTTTCCCTCCATGTTTGCACACGAGAGAAATGTCTCCATTTGCACTACACATGCACATCATGTACGAAAATTAAACCACGATTTCTACAGCTTTGTTCCCTACATTTATTCTGCCAATCTGCATAAAAGTCAAATGAACTTGTCAGTTTGAATTCTTTATTTAAGCGATAAGTATCATTTTTATTTCTTTTTATAAATATAATAAATTAATGGGAAATTATTTAGTTTAATTATGTAAAATGATATAGCGCAAATGGTGCCCATTTTCTGTTTTGCACATTCGTTCTCTTTCTAAAAATTTCAGGTGCTTATTAAAATACACTCTTTCAAATATCCCCAAACGAAACAGTTTAAAGCGATTAAATCCGACTAATTGAAATCACTCCAAGGAAATCATGGCTCCGAAAAATCTGAAAACTATTAGTATATGCTTTCATACTGTATCGTATTTTCATGTTTAATAATTTTCGAAAAGTGAGACTACAGTACTATTACTGTAATAGCTATTTATGAAACAAGTACGGAAATGAAGGTTATTACCTTACGCATGTGAAATTTGCAGAACGAGGCGTAGCCGAGTTATGTAGACACATAAGTAAGGTAATAACCTTATTTCCTTACTAGTTTTATACAATATTTTTTCTACTTCCGTTCTAATAAATACGAAAGAGCGTTTTTGAAATTATGAAATTTTGACATATTAATGACAGTTATAAATTAAAAAAATAAATAAATAACACATCAGAATTCGTCTACCAAGATATCTGTTGCTATGTTACCTCATTATTTCACTAGTTAAATAATGCAGTTCATAACCTAACTCATATAAGTGAAATAAAACGTCTATTTCTTAACGGAAGTGGAAAATAAATATTACGGTATTATTATCGTGATGTTGCTAGGTAATAAACAGTTTTTGATATTTAATTATAATTATTTTAAGATGTACCTTTCAAGGTTAGGAGATGAAAATATTGTTTCATAAATGCGTATGAAAACTACGTTGAACGTCATGAATAATTTTTTACGGTACTCATTTCAAAAGTCCAAACTCAGCTTCACAGCTGTCACTATTAAAAAAAATTCTTATTTTAAGTACAAATATGTATATGTCGGTTACAAAACGTACAAAATAAAATGTGATTAATGACTGATGCAGAATTAAACTTAAATTTGAAGTATTTTTGTCTAAAATTAATTGGCAAATTTTGTGCAAGAAAAAACTAATTTCCGATGTTGAGGTAAGCATGTAACACCCGGTATATATTGAAGTTGAAGTAAACAGGAAGACGATACTGCCTGTATAAGGTGTGTTTCCGCATACATTCACTTGTTTTATTGGTTGTAAATTGTTTATAATTTATGCACGCGTCAATTTGAAATTTATTCGTCATGGATTTACTACTCATTTCGATACTAAATTTATATATGAATTTGTTGGGAAGTGAATTTATTGCGGGTATAAACTAGCAGAAAATGTGTAATATTATTTGATTGGGTGCATTAGGGGTAGGATGTAAATTGGATCCGTTTTATAAATTAATGAAGATTATATTACATATGTATAAATTTATCCCAAATATCATATAATACTCGTAATGATAGTGTTGCTGTTTAAAAATAAACCAATTACATTTTAATGAAACCTACTTTTATCTAACCGAAATTAAAAGTAAATAATGATATTTCGTTTGATATAAAATGCAGGAAAAGAGAATATTTTGTTAGTGGAATGTAAGTATTATTGTTTGAATGCAGAGTTGTATTACAGGCGACTGCATTTGCGTAATGTTAATATTCCAAGCATTTTAATGTTCACATAAGTCTTTGCAGGAAATAAACTTTACTCCTTAAAATTACGACACACTTTCTATCAACCTAAAGACGAAACATTCGCAGAACCGGCACTAGGGTGGGGCAAGAGGGGCATTGCAAATCATTGGGCTCCTCCACTATAATCACAAACATCGTACTAAAGACAATCAATGAACTATGTTATTGGGTTTTAAGATATTTGAGTTTTTAATACCATTAAGTCTGACGTCAGAGCATTGCGATCGTTCTTTAACCATCTCTCTCCCACATCTAGTCTATTCAAAATTCTTGCCATTATTTACGTCTTCTGTCTTGGTAGGTGGCTCAGTGGTATCGTGTCGGTCTGTGGATCTTGAGAACCCGGAGTCGATTCCCACAGACGACAAACAATTTTCATCACTTTAAAACTATTCCTTTGGCTCCACCTCTATTAACAACTTTAGGAGCCGTGATTTGGCGGCTGGTAACTGCACTTCACGCGAAAAAAAAATGTATATCACTTACTGAAATCTGTTACGGGAGAGTGCGACACCATATAATGGGTAAAAGGCGTGATGATATATTTATTGATTTATTATTATTTACTGTCTTTTTTTGACTGATATTTAATTTTGAAGTTATTATTAGGTTTACGTCGTTATATATAGAATTGAGAACTATATTTTGAACAAATATTATATTTCAGGACTAGTGTAACAAACTTTAACAGCTTATTCCTCAGGTCATTTTGAGCCAAAAATGTCATATGAACATAGGTCTTCTTCCTTCTAGTTACCAAAATACAAGAGGTTGAAGTTCTATAAATAACACGAAATTTTCAAATTTTTGTAATCAAGATACTTTCGGAAAACAAAAATGCGCGCAAATAGGGGATGGGAAAGTTGGCTTCTATTTGGATATCTGTCTTGGTATTCTCTGGACGCATAACGGGCATTACCATTACATAATCCATAAATAAAAATCATATCTGCATATTCAGCAGTACTATAACCATCCATTATGAAACAATAATACAATCAAAAGTACAACAATTTTTAATTAAGACAAATAAGGTATGACTTTTCAATAAAATTCTTGTTTTCCGAAAGTATCTTGATTAAAAAAATTTGAAAATGTCGTTATTTATAGAACTTCAACCTCTTGTATTTTGGTAACTAGAAGGAATAGGACCTATGTTTATATGACATTTTTTGCTCAAAATAACCTCAGGAATAAGCTGTTAAAGTTTGTTACAGTAGTCCTAAAACACCCTGTATATACATTTATAATTTCTTAATTAATTAATACCTTGCATAGATAAAATGGTTCTTAAAAATTTAAAACTTTAATTAGGTTTATCGGTTAAAGTCAACTTGAATGAAGTGGATTAGGATGTCGTATCAGTAGTACTGAAACCTTTGACTAAAATATAATATGTGAAAAAACAGACTTTTTGGATTTCAGTTAATTTTATTTATATTTTATTATTCAGTCTGCGTTTTTTCACATTTTATAAATACATATATCATCACGCCCTTTACCCATTACTGAGTGTGGCACTCTTCCGGAACAGATCTCGGTAAGTGATATATTTCTTCGCTTGAAGTGCGGTTACCAGCCGTCAAATCACGGCCTCTAAAGATGTTAGTGGACAGCCACAGGGGTAAATTTAAATTGGTGATAATTGTTTGTCGGCTATGGGAATCGAACCAGGGTTCTCAAGATTCACAAGCCACCTGAGCCACCTACTCCATCACATTTTATAAACAGTGGAATTAAAAATTTATATTCTTTTAAACTATAATATGTATTTTAGTATAAGAAGGCCGTATCTCTTATTTTACCCGCAAGGTAAGAATTGCTAGTTCCAACTCTGGACCTTCATCTTGCAAGTTTCTTCGGTCCGCACCGTGCCGTTGATGAATGGCGTTATCGATACTGCTTCATCTCGCTGTTTCCTTCTAATTTATTTGCGCTTCTCGGTACATTTACTTCGCGTTGTCTTTATCATTTTTACGCTAATCGCTCCATTTACATTCCGCTCATTACCTTCTTGCCGGCCACAATCTTCCAAATATATTGGGGCGCGACCCACCGCGGTCACCACACACAATTTTAAACTTTTTTCGCTGCGCCATCAGATAAATTAAATGATAAAACAAAGTTAACACTGAGAAGACTTCCTGTTTTTCTTTTTTGTAACAAAGAAAGATATTTGTTTTTAATCTGTCTTTTAGTATAAACATGCAACTGCAGATATAATTCATTTATAGTCTTTTCATAGAATCTTAACAATGATGTCCTTACAGGACTGGTTTGTTATCTTTGCTGTTGTTTCTGCAGTTGGTATTCCACGGTCAATAACCAACATACAAATATGATGCCACTAAAAAATAGGGTCTTCCACAAATAAAGTTCTATTTTTTAAGAATATTTATTACAGAATACTTGGAATTAGTGCTATCTGCTGCTGAATAATTGTGTAGAATATGTTTTAATCTACCCAGCCATTTATAAATAAAATAAAATAAATAAATAAATATATCATCACGACTTTTACCCATTACTGGGTGTGGCACTCTGCCTACGCAGATTTTGGTAAGTGATATATTTCTTCGCGTGAAGTGCGGTTACCAGCCGTGAAATCACAGCCCCCAAAGATATTAGTGAAGGAGGAGCCACAGGGGTAAATTTAATTTGGTGAAAATTGTTTGTCGGCTGTGGAAATCGAATAAATAAATAAATGTATCATCACGCCTTTTACTCATTACTGGGTGTGGCACTCTACCGAAGCAGATCTCGGTAAGTGATATATTTTTTCACGTGAAGTGCGATTACCACCCGTTAAATCACAGCCCCCAAAGATATTAGTGGAGGGGGAGCCACAGGGGTAGATTTAATTTGGTGAAAATTGTTTGTCAGCTGTGGGAATCGAATAAATAAATAAATATATCATCACGCCTGTTATCCATTACTGGGTGTGGCACTCTGCCTACGCAGATTTTGGTAAGTGATATATTTCTTCGCGTGAAGTGCGATTACCAGCCGTAAAATCACAGCTTTCAAAGATATTAGTGGAGAGGGATCCACAGGGGTAGATTTAATTTGGTGAAAATTGTTTGTCGGTTGTGGGAATCGACTCCGGGTTAATTAAATAAATTAAATTTGTCAGATTCTGAACCTGATAATTATTTTTTGACAAGTGAAAATGGGCCTTTAGAGAGATCTGCCATAATAAAAAAGGATAATGGACTGACAGTAATACCTCACGGGTGGTTATGAAAATCTACTAATACATTATATATTTATTTTATTGGAAAATAATACACATTTTTTATATTAATAATTCTAAATAAATGTAATACCATCCTGTAACTTTCGCTTATATTCGGTACAAAATATTACCAGTTGCACAATTCAGTATTGTGCACATGTTACTAAGCCAAGAATAGCATCACGGGATAAGTATTTTACTGAGTAACTACGGTCGCGCCAGTCCCTATAAACTCAATCTGTATTTGTAAAAGTTTTCAAACAATTTTCATCTTTCCTAGATATATTTTGTAATCTACGTAGAGCATACATTTGCCTGAAAACAGTAGCATCAATTTGTATGACTGGAGGGATTTAAAAGTCATTTTTCCAAATGATCGCTGAAAGTAATTTTTGACATGTTCTTTTGAAACTTTGGACATGTATTGGCAGCAGGGTTCGTAAATATCATGATATTTATAATAAATATCAAAATATCTGATATATAGGATATATATCAGATAAATATCACTTTTTGGATATTTATTTTTTAATTTTAGTTTTTGTACACATTTAGAAAAACTGAAAAATTCGAAAAATTTCACTTTTCCGGAGGCTATATCTCAAAAACTAAACAAGATATGGAAATGCGCTCAACGGCGTTAAATTCCCCGAGTCCGAATTGACTTATAAGCAAATTTTCATACAATTTTATGCAATTTAATATTTTTAATTATTTCCTAAGGGGTACCCCTTTGGTTTTTTCAGATTTTAATTCAATTTTACCAAAAATCCTTAATCGTAGGATTATTAAAACGAAAATTTACATACATATGTATTTTGACCCACTGAATCCAGTGGTGCAATCTTCAAATGCATATGACTTCTGGTTTTCGAGAAAATGTTAAAAAACCGCTTTTTGCGATTTTTTGGCGGAAAATTGAAAAAAATAAAAATCGCTGAAACTATGTTTATAAGTTAACTGAAGCACGAGAAAATTAATGCCGTTGACCGCGTTTTCATATCACATTTAGTTTTCGAGATATAGCCTCGGAAAAGTTGAAAAACTAAAAAATTCGAAAAATTTCACATCTTCGGAGGCTATATCTCAAAAACTATTTGATATTTTTATATAATGGATAGATATCATTGCAAAAATATGACGATATATATCAAAATAAATATCATGATATATATCTATCGATATATATCTTCGAACCCTGATTGACAGTGGTTTCCTTGTGCTCCGAAACGTTTAAAATTGAAATATAAATAATTTATTTACTACAAGATCATTTTTAATAAATTGCTTAATAATATATCTAAATATTCCTTACACTTCCTCGATTATTATCCTGACAAATATCTATATAGAGATATGTCTTTCTGCACCACCAGAATCCAGACAATATTGACGTGAGTAATAAAATAAGTAATTGATTATAATTTGTTTATCTTTATGGTAGCCATGCTTCCTGTTGTGGCCATCACACGAACTAATGTTATTTTTATGTTTATTATTTGTTTACCACATTCTATAAATATCCGGTGACTAAAGAAGAATAATATGTGAAGAAAATTTACCGCCTTTGATGTCCAATTATCCTTGAGTTTTATTATTTCCTCTTTAAGGAGGTTAACTATTTGTTAACCAAATCGTAAAAAATACTGTTTAGTTTTCCTATTAAAATTAACTTTAAACTTAAGATTTTCGAAAGAAACTAAATATTGTTAAATAGTTGAAGAAAGAGTACGCACAAGAAGTTAAAATTACAATGAAATTAAAAATAACGACAAATTTTGTTGTACGGTTACGGTTAACGGTTTTTATATCAAGAAATTTCGGTTTTGTTACGGTTTTTACGTTCAAAATGGCTTTACAAGAACCTAACTTATTTACGCATCCAGTACTGTAATTACAGTATATTTCAAGTAACTAATTTGCAAATTTTCTGAAATTATTAGTATTACTGTTTTCTGAACTCTACAAAAATAATTTCTACTTACGCCAAAATATCGATCTTGCTTTCACACTACCATTCATATCCAGTGTTTATTTATTATTTATTTATGTTACACTATACAACAGGAACTTAATCCCAAAGGGTCCGGACTCATCGAGCCGAAGTGTAGGATAGTTCATATAATTTGTAACTGGAATTTCCGGATTCAAAATCCGTAACTCTATCTACGCCACCGTTCTACCTTACTATTTTCAGTTCAGTACGTTATATTTACTGAATTAAATCTACGATTTTAGAATCGAATTAGTATCGATTCAATTATGTTTTCTGTTAGAGAATCAATTAAATTTTCGTTTTAATTTTCGGTTTCCATATTTCAAAACAAAAATTTCGGTTTCAAATTTTTTATACAGGGTGTTTCAGGACTAATGTAACAAACTTTAACAGCTTATTCCTGAGGTTATTTTGAGCAAAAAATGTCATATGAACATAGGTCCTATTCCTACCAAAATACAAGAGGTTGAAGTTCTATAAATAACACGAAATTTTCAAATTTTTGTAATCAAGATACTTTCGGAAATCAAAAATGCGCGAAAATAGGGGATGGGAAAGTTGGCTTCTATTTGGATATCTGTCTTGGTATTCTCTGGACGCATAACGGGCATTACCATTACATATTCCATAAATAAATATCATATCTGCATATTCAGCAGTACTATAACCATCCATTATGGAACAATAATACAATCAAAAGTACAACAATTTTTAATTAAGACAAATAAGGTAAGACTTTTCAATAAAATTCTTGTTTTCCGAAAGTATCTTGATTACAAAAATTTGAAAATATCGTGTTATTTATAGAATTTCAACCTCTTGTATTTTTGTAACTAGAAGGAATAGGACCTATGTTTATATGACATTTTTTGCTCAAAATAACCTCAGGAATAAGCTGTTAAAGTTTGTTACACTAGTCCTGAAACACCCTGTATATTCATTCATAAGTTGTACCATATATTTCCTTAAGTATACACTTTACAATTTTCATACAAAATTTATTTTGGACATGACTTTGATGTGCTACTGTTCTGATTTATTCTAATTATCATATTTGCAATTTTAATTCGACATACAATAAATCTTTTTACAATAATTTCTTTTAAATTGTGACAATTTTTTATTATCTCAGTGGGAACACAAGAAATTTAATCGATGGAATACTCGTATGTTAATTACATTATTATTTGTTTCTTTTAATTAAATATTATACCGGGTGGAACATCATACCTGTGTACATAGGCGATTAACATGAAAAAAACAGTTTTTCCATGCGCATTGCTCCCCAAATTATTTTAGCCAAAAATGCTTCAAATAAATGTCGTAGAGCATAAAATTCTGCATCTAAATCAATAAACAGAATTACATTTACATGCGTTGTAACGACAGAAATTAAATAAAAAAATATTAAAAATTACGTTCAAAATATCAAATAGCCATGGAAGTAAAACAAAAATCGATAAATGCTTGACGTTTTTCTGTCGATTTGATATTTACCCCCGACAAATTAATCATTCAATAAAATTCATACAAAAAACTCCATACCTATGATTACAATTAATAATAAATAAACAATTGTACATTTCAATGAAACGTTTATTTCTTAAAGGGTTGGTCATGTAAAAATTATAGCCTATCTATTATAATTCAAATATCAAACAATAATTCTCTCAATAAAATAATCACTACAATTTATTATTACAATAAATATTCAAATAAACCTCCATTTTCAGCCAAGCAATAACCAAGTCTATTGTAGAAGGAATGTCGTACATTAGCGAGCTACCTATTTGTGATTAAGGCGCACTTATCCACGATAGCTTCTCTCAAAGAATTAATATTTGGGTGGCGTTGCTTATAAATTTTACATTTAAGATGACCCCATAAAAAAAATCGCTAGGTGTTAAATCAGGAGATCTGTTAAACGTCAAGCATCTATCTATTTTTGTTTCACTTCCATGGCTATTTGATATTTTCAACGTAATTTTTAATATTTTTTAATTTAATTTCTGTCGTTATAACGCATGTAAACGTAATTCTGTTTATTGATTTAGATGCAGAATTTTATGCTCTACAACATTTATTTGAAGCATTTTTGGCTAAAATAATTTGGGGAGCAATGCGCATGAAAAAACTGTTTTTTCATGTTAATCGCCTATGTACACAGGTATGATGTTCCACCCGGTAATTATTCTCCGTCCTATGAATGCAATCTGTAGCACTGCAAACTGGCATCTTCGTTTTGTATTAATCTTATTCATTTATCTTTGCATATGTTATTATTTTGACGGAAGTGTCCCGACCATATTATGGTTTGAAGAGACTAAAAAAAGAAATCTGAATATCTGAGTAAGAACTGTAAGAAGTCAGATGTCAGCACGGTTCGTTTGTTGGTAGTATTTTAGGCGTTATGAAACATTTATAAATCGCAAATAATGTAATTAGTGGATGAAAGCAGAGTAACAAGGGTTGGCAGTTCTTAATTCGTAATGCGCTGTCAGCAAAAGCATCCCTGTGGTTTACAGAATCAACCTCGGAATCAACCCTTAATCAATGAAACGTAAATTCTTACTGTATGAAAACATCTCCATCTGTGGTCTGCAGATCCTTTCTATCATTGTATAATATACATAGTTAGTTAGTATGTAATATTCTATCACTAAAGTTTCGGTTATAAATTCCGAACTTATAAAATTTATGTTAGAATAAATTTAAATTTTAATCAAGCAAGCGACATTAACTTGGGAACTATTCCGTGTAATTGAATTCTGAACCGAAAGGAACACTAAAAATTGATTAAAACTATAATGCGACCGCGTGTATGAATAGAATTCGTTTGCTCTAAATCTGCGAGAGATTCACGATTCTCCCATTGCAGAAATATACATAACATAACAAGTGATTCAAAAAAATCGAATCAAATCATACATTTCCAATTATTATCTGTCATAATTCACAACAAAACATGTCACCAATTGTGACAAAAACTAACTATTAATTGTAATTGCTAATTGTAACTGAAAAGTTGTGAACGCAGCTTTAGAATATAATTATTAACATTCTTCTCAATCAAGCGCAGTGTACAGGAGCGAATGGATGAATGTTTGTTGTGTGTTAATGGATTTTGGTTGTGAGAAAAGAAAGAGTTTGTATGGAGGAAGTGTTAATGTGGTCGAATCGAGTATCGTGTGTCAGGATGAGAATGTTGACGGGTTCGTGTTACCCCATTTAATGGGATATAGCGTGATGTTATGTATGTATGTATGTATGTATGTTCTCAATCTCATGCTAACGTATTCGGGTCACAAAATGCACATTTGTAAATTAATTTAATTTATATTTTACTCGTGTTATTTTCAAATGAAATTATGGACTAATTAAATTAATTAACGTTTTGACATTATTTATTTTAACTGTAGCAATTATTCATGTGTTCAATGCACAAAAAATGAATGTAAAATAAATATTCATTATTTAAATAACATATTATTTATTAAATTAAATATCATTATCGCATGCATGTAAATTAGATCAAAAACTGCAGGAATACTAAAATTTATGAGCGTGTATTTGTCATATGTTTTATTACATACATGTTGCTCGCTTCAAGCGAAACGTGTTCGTGTACTCGAACCCGATGCCGCTATAAAATGAAAGTTATTTAAACTTTGTGTATAAAGTCGTGTTTAGACACACATATTTTCAAACTTTATCAATAACAAAACTCTCGTTCGCCACTTCAAAGAAACTGAAATAGCATCAAACAGGATCACGCTATCGTCGTTTTCTTCATTTGTCACTGTTCTACCTACTCGTATTTTATTTTATTTCCATGAAATTATCGGAAATTGTATAAAATGATGCAAGTTTGTTTATTTTATTTAAATTGATATGACAGTTTGACGTAAATGTCATGTTTAATCGCTTGTCTCGAAATTTAAAACCGGGATTAAAATATTGATTAAAGCGAATAAAAATGTGTTCCGGCAATTCGTACCCTTACATTTCCACCTCGGACATTTTTTTTACTTATGTTATGATCTGCACCTACAGTTAACCTATTAAGTAATAATAATCATATGCACATTTTTGCAATAATTTCTAGTTTAAAAGCGTAATATTGAGTTTATCTTGTCACTGTAATTTTCGCCATTACCGTTCTAAATAAAATTTTCTCCTTTGGTAGTTGTGATTTGACGGCTGGTAACGGTACTTAACAATAACAAAAATGTGTAGTCTATTAAGATCTGCTATCGCATAGCAGCCATGATCAAGGAAGACTGAAATATTGACATATGAACATGCAGATGTGAATTTTTGGTTGAACCAGTTCAAAAAATAAAAATTTTTATATTATAGTTCTATATAGAGCAGACTACGAGAAATCGAATGGCGGTGAGCGCATCTTCATATCTCTTTTAGTTTTTGAGTTACAGCGATTTTTGGCTTTTTTAAAATCTCAACTTTGAGAGCTCATATCTCGAAAACGAAAAAAGATATTGAAATGCGGTTTGAACGAGTGTATTTCTCGTGCGCTACTTAACTAATATGAATAATATAAAATTATTGAAAATTTTGTCACTTTTTTCAAAATTTTTCCTTGTCAATATTTCAAAAAGTTGAAGAGATAATGAAAATCTGAAAACACCGCTGGATTCCTCGCGTGAAAATACATAGGTATGCAAATTTTCATAACAAAATTCGGATGGATACACTTTGTATTACAAAAAATCGAAAATGGCCATTTTTTAATTATTTCTTAAGGGGTACCCCTTGGTGTTTTTATGAATTTTGGCTATTTTTCGATTTTTTGTAATAAAAAATGTATCCGTGGAAATTTTGTTGTGAAAATTTGCATACCTATGTATTTTCACGAGAGGAATTCAGTGGTGTTTAGAGATTTCCATTATCTCTTCAACTTTTTGAAATATTGTGAAAAAAAATTTCGAGAAAAAATTGTAAAATTTTCAAAATTTTCAAAATTTCCATATAAGTTAAGTAGCACACGAGAAATACACTCGTTGAAACCGCATTTCAATATCTCTTTTGGTTTTCGAGATATGGGCTCTCAAAGTTGAGATTTATAAAAACTCAAAAATCGATATAACTCGAGAACTAAAAAAGATATGAAGATGCGCTCAACGGCATTCGATTTCTCGTGCTCTGAATTATATAGAACCGTATTATAAAAATTTTCACTTTTTGAACTCTTAAACGAAGGATTTGTGAACAAATCTCTAAACAAAGGAACTTTTGGATTGATTTGAGGTTCTAAATTTATACTGTACCTTTGATTGTTTAATCTAGGAACATTATTATTCTTTATATTGTTTTGATTCAATTTAATAAAGTTTATTTTACTTTACCAAATGTGTTCATTCGCTTTCCTTTTTTGTATTTTTGAATAAGTTCAACGAAAAACTAGATTAATATTATTTGTACCTATAACCGAAGACCGAAATCGATATTTTTTGTTTTAAAATATAAAAACCGATAGCCGAAATGAAAATTGAATTGATTTTGCAATTGAAAACATATAATTTCGGTTCTAAAACCGTAAATTTAAAACCGGTATAAATAAAGTACTTACTGGAAAATAGAAAGAATACGAAGAAGATTATAAATTATTAGTTTTTACAGTCGTAATAGTTCTTGCAACACTGGATATAAATGGTAGTGACAAAGCAAGAACGATAGAAATTATTTTTGAAGATGGCAGAAAACAGAAATACAAATACTCGTAATATTAGCGAATTAGTTAATTAAAAAATATACTGCAATTGTACAGTACGCGTAATATATTATTTGTTTCGTGAATCATATTTTTATAAATATACAAATTATATTTTGAACTGAAACAGTAAAAATCCGTAACAGTAATGAAACCGAAATTTATAATTTTTAAAATCCAAAATCTACATAATATTTTTAAAAACTCGCAACAGATAACAACACCGAAAGTTTACTGATTTAAAAACCGTAACCGAACCCTAAAATATTTCGGTTCAAGTCCCTGCTATAAACACATCATGGATTTAATTTCCTTAAACATTTCTAAATCATCTAACATTAGTTGAAAAATATTTGATCGTAATATGGCTGATATAAAAGTGTCTTCCATCTCTGGCGCATTGTGTAAATGTGACAGAACAAAGTAATGTCTGCCGCTGGCGTTATGAGAAGTCACGTAACTAAAATCAATTACTCGCGACGCGTGTCTCATCATCCATTTAAATTCCAGTAAAAGTTGACGGGACTTGTGTCGGGCTTAAAAACCCACGTGGGTGCTATAACTCGTACTCGCTCATAATTCACGCTATTTGTCTCCTTATCGCAGCAGTGTGTATAATGTAGGTCTGGCCGACTACCAAGGCCGCAGGAAAAAGGAACTCGATAAAGGATAAGGAAGGGTTCGGCCGTGTTTCGACAACAAATCACGTGATACTTTCAACGTGCACAACGATGAGCTTCGCTAAGATGCGATTCAGACATTTTCACTTAGAAACAAAGTCTTACTAGAAATTTTGTGAGACTTTGCCAAGTGTTTATTTAATATTTTTTATCTTACTAGAAATATACAAATTAATCACACCTTTTACCCATTACTAATAATAAATAATTAATTTGTTGTAGATTCCAATATTGTAATTAGTAACATACATACATAGTGTACACCACATGACTTCCTTGTACGCATTTTAAACTATAGATATTTTTTTAATTGCACATATCTGACATTAAATTTTAATTTTTTTTTCTTATATTTTGTTCTAATCCATAGCAAATTTAATTTAAAAAAATATGAATAAAGAACGTAGACACTTGATGTAGTTTCACAAAATTATTTATTAACAAGTTGATCGATTTCGGCTTATTAGGCCATCTTCAGAACGTTGACTGAACGTTCTGAAGATGGCCTAATAAGCCGAAATCGATCCACTTGTTAATAAATAATTTTGTGAAACTACATCAAGTGTCTACGTTCTTTATTCTTATTCATAATGTTTCACCAAGTGCCAACGGCTCATACTTTTGATATTATTAAAAAAATATATATATAATTTTTAAATTTACATATCTCGCTCATTCATACAAAAGGCTAATTAAATAATTCTTAATGTGCTAGACGCAGAATTTAATTCTCTAAAACTTTTTTTTTATTTGGTAATATTTAAGGGGGGTTTCAACATCTAGGGTTATTAACCCCCCGGTACTATTATTGCTAAAAAAATTATTTGCAGCATTTATTTCTAAAATCAGAATAATTCCATTTTTTTTTTAAGAAAAACTGTTAGCAGCTTTATGTAATGTATCACTTCCGGTTAGTCCCTTTTAACCAAAATCTATTATGGTATTTCTATTGATGTAGTAGTCTTATATACCAAATTGGAAAAGTTTTGGATTATATTTTGATATAGTTTTTCATTAAAATATATTGTAGGCTTCAAGTAAAGTACAACTTCTGTAAGTTATATAATAACCAAAAAGGGAGGTGCACAACTAGATGTTATAACAGTCCTAAATACAAAATTTTAACTTTCTACGGCTTACCGTTTTTGAGTTATGCGAGATACATACGTACGTAAAGACGGCACGACGAAATTAGTCAAAATGGATTCAGGGAGGGCCAAAATGCGTATTTCCGCTGAAATCTGAGAACCGAAAATTTTCGCGATTACAATACTTCCTTTACTTCGCACTTCACGCGAAAAATATATCATTTACCGAGATCTGCTTAGGCAGAATGCCACACCCAGTAATGGGTAAAAGGCGTGATGATATATTTATTTATTTATTTTAAGGAAGTAAAAAAGGTTATCTAATAAATTGTATTTGTAGATTTTAAAATAAAATAAATAAAAATATCACCACATCTTTTACCCATTAGTTGACACTCATCCGTTGCATATCTTGGTGATATATTTTTTTACGTAACATGTGATTGCCAGCCGTCAAATTACGGCCCTCAAAGATGTTAGTGGAGAAGAAGACATAGAGGTAATTTTAGTGTAGTGAAAATTGTTTGTCAGCTTTGGGAATCGAACCCGGGTACATGCGGATCCTATTTGGGATATTCTGTAATACAGATAGTACTATAATAAAGGTTAATAAAGTATATTATTCTTCAGTTTTCTAAAGCAAAAGTCGTATGGCGAATGTTGATAGTAGTTGATCAATACTATGATTCTATCTGAACTTGCAGTGTTATAATTTTTGGTAAGCACATCGCTAAATCCTGGGTTGATAGCGAGTTGCCGAGGGTAATAGGCTACTTATTAGGCTTATCGATTCCCGTCATGCATTTATCGAAATTAAACTCGCCATTTTGGGAATTTATACTGCTATTGCGTGGCTCCGGGAGCACGGAACCCGGACTACGGATCATTGCAGCTGAATTTGACTTTTGTACGATGCGCAACACTTCCTATTTAATTATACGACACAACCACTTCATAAACATCATATTATTTATTGATTCATCAAGTAATCCACATGACAAGAAGTTTGTTATTATTTCATAACATTACTTCATCATTTATTTCAAGTAATTTCTAGAGATGGGCGAATATCATCCGCGAATAGTCGAATGCCGCGAATATTGACATTATTCGATATTCGAGATTTTCGAATATTAACGTCAGTATAGCGAACATTCGGATACTTTGAATATCGCGTCATATGTTGACCTCAATTTTTGACTATGTTTTTCTTTATCATTTGTACATAAACTTAAAGCTATTACAATACTTTGAAGTTATTAATAACAAAGATATTTTGATTCAAAACCATGAAGACGTACCATATTTCAAATTTGTTCGCCCGTACGTTTCACCTTAAATTTGAAGTTTTCGACTTTTTATTTTTTGTTTGTACTTTTTGTTTTAATTTTATTTTATCTTAAAAATTTCATTCAAATAATGAAAAGGACATAATTAATTATTAATAATAAATAAATTAACTTTTAGGAGTATTCGAATATTCGTATTCGATATTCGAATTCGAGAAATTTGATATTCGCCCATCTCTAGTAATTTCAATAATTTGTTTAATAATTTGTAATAGTATGTGATAAAAATAATTTAGAAATGTTTAACACGATTGCAAATGTTCAAAATTATTGACTTGAATAATTTATACGATTAGAATTTTTGAATAATGAAATTGTTTACTAATTAATTGTAACAATTCGATGGCTGTAAAATGCAAAACATTTAATACATTTAGAGATTGTTGTTGTGATTGAATGAATGTAAAGTTAAATAAAATGGAATCTGTACATTTTGATGAATAGTATCATCTGAACAATATCCTCTAAATCATGACGCCACACAACCGAAACCTAACCGTCAACATACATATGTTATATAAATCAAATATGAGATGATATATTTTCTATTCTTGCCGACAAACACCCTAAATCCATAACAATATATTTTAAAATGGCTTTACACTGTTACATTTCTATATAGGTATTTAAACGCACTGTTATTTCGTTCTATATAATCGCTAGGAAAGTTACAGTATGTTCAGATTTAAATACTCACTATAAGAGGCGCGGTGGCCGAGCGTGTTAAGGCACATCTCTTAACATACTGTGACGTCACCCGAGCCAAGGTTCGTCAGTTCGAATCCGCCTGTCGACAATGTGTGATTTGTCGTTAAATATAAAAATGCAGTTACATGTATTTCTCACACTCGGGCGCTATAAGCTAGTCACTTATACGCCTTAAATAATGTAGCATTTGACTACGAAAACCGGCAGTACGGCAGTGTAAAAACTGCGGCTCGGTGTGTCCGGTAGGCCCAGGCCCGATTTGGGCTGTAGCGCCATCAGAAGAAGAGCTAGAGTGTTAGTAAGCTGTGTTCCAAATATCTATTTAGTAATTGCAAGTAGCATATTACAATTGTTTGTTTTATGTCAAATAGAGTTAGCGTTCATACCAACAAAAAGATATTAATTGTAAGTATTAACAGAAATGTTTGCAAACTCAAATTAAAAAAAATAATTAAAACAATAGATACATTATTTTGTTTTTGTTTTTCTTGGATTTTCGTTTGGACAGTCACAATTTAAATGTCAACTAAAATTTCTCAATTATATTTCAGTAGATTTAGAAAAGTAATTATTTACTTACATTCTATGAAGAAATAGTCGCACTTACCCTGTAACAAAAACAATGAATAATTAGAAAAACTGTAAAAAGTAATTATTAAAAATTAAATAATTGTTTGTATATCAAGGGATGAAAGTCAGACATGAAATATATTTTTTTTCTCTACCAAATCAGCAAGATTTTTTTAAATCTTATAGTAGCGGTTTGAGGTATATTATGCAATTGTTTTCAGTAACTAAAATAACCAATTATTCACATGACAACTATAAACAATTAACAATTTATTCCAATGCCTTGACAACAGTGATATTTCATTTTCTTTTTTTCTAACTTCATTTACGTTACATATATCCCATATTCAATTAATATTGTAATACTCAAGTAAATTTTTAATTATAAATATATCATCATCACGTCTTTTACCCGTTACTGGGTGTGGCACTCTGTCTAAGCAGATCTCGGTAAGTGATATATTTTTTCACGTGAAGTGCGATTACCAGCCGTCAAATCACGGCCCCCAAAGATATTAGTGGAGGGGGAGTCATAGAGGTGGATTTAAATTGGTGAAAATTGTTTGTCGGCTGTGGGGATCGAACCAGGGTTCTCAAGATCCACAGGCCGACTCGATAATTATGTTCATTATATTTCATTTTGTAAATGTAATATTATTCTGTAAATGGGAAATTAATACCTATCGAATAATAGTAAGAAAGTAAAAAATAAGTAGTATTACAACCTCATAACATAAACTTTGGGTCAGTTTAAAACTGTCTTAAGTTTCGACCAATCGCAAATAGTGAAATGTTTGTTGCATTTTGAAACCAAATGGAGTATAGTGATTTAAACGAATAATAAATGAATGTAAAACAAAGTACAGTAAATTATAATATTCAAGATCGTGTTACAAAGTCGGCGGTGTGTAAGTTTAAGATTAAATATTCGCGAGTAATAATTATGAAAATCGTGCGAAAGTTTGGATAATTAAGGAAGTATAAAATGTATGGTTGTGTTACACGAGCAAGTAAGAACACAGGATAATGTGTATGATAGGGTAGTATAGTAAAAGTGTGTTATTTCGCCGGGGGTAGCAGCTGCCTCCGCCTCCGCTCCCACCCCCGCACAGGTTTAAATAACACAAGAAGGAAACACGAGAACACAAGTACACAGCTCGGTAAAGTGTTGTTCGTGTACAACAACTAACGGCGAACGGAGAACGGTTTCCTTATATTCTAATTGCCCGGGGCTTGAATTGATACCCCGATATTACCTTGAGCGTTGCGCAGCCTCCCTAAATATCACCCAACCTACTAAGTGCTCGATTTTACCAACAAACGGGACTTTTACGCAATTGTACACGTATTGAACTTAAAGACTTTCTTCATTTACTAACTAACAAAATCATGAACTTAGAGCAGCTCTGCAATTACAGATCGTAGCAAATTTATACTGGGTGTTAAAAAAGTTCCGGGACGGTGAAATATCTCGAGAAATACACATCGAATCAAGAAACCAAAAAACACGTGTTTCATATTTTGCAAAAACCTATCTAAGCACACCAAACACAAACCCCAACTGCCACCCCCAGGGGGTGGGGCGGGGAGCAACTTTGAAACCTTAAATGGGAACCCCCATTTTATATTGCAGATTCGTATTCTGCGAAAAAAAATAAGTTAATTTTATCTGAAACTTTTTTCCAATTCGGAATAGATGGCGCTCTAATTGCAACAATAAGTTTTGATATGATTCTGAAAGAAAAGTAAAAAAAAAGTCACCCCAAAAAACAATAAAGGAATAAAATAACGTTTATTTTATAAAATCTTTTGCAAATTTATTTCAAGCATTTAGTCGGTGAAAGGCTTGTGGCTACTTGTGATTATGTTATTTGATTCAATGTTTATTTCTTGTGATATTAGACCGTTTTTACTTCCTTGTACGAAGTAAAGGAAGTATTGTAATCGCGAAAATTTTCGGTTCTCAGATTTCAACGGAAATAGGTGTTTTGGCCCTCCCTGAATCCATTTTGACTAATTTCGTCATGCCGTCTGTACGTACGTACGTACGTACGTATCTCGCATAACTCAAAAACGGTAAGCCGTAGAAAATTGAAACTTTATATTTAGGACTGTTATAACATCTAGTTGTGCACCTCCCTTTTTGGTCATTATACAACTACCGGAAGTGGTACTTTACTTGAAGCCTATAATAGATTTTCATGAAAAACTATATTCAAATATAATTTAACTTTCCAAATTTGGTATATAAGACTACTATATCAATGGAAATAACATAATAGATTTTGGTTAAAATAGACTAACTGGAAGTGGCACATTACATGAAGCTGCTAACAGTTTTCCTTGAAAAAAATGGTATTATTTTAATTTTAGAAAGGAATGCTGCAAATAAAAGTTTTAGAGAATTAAATTCTGCGTCTAGCACATGAAGAATTTTTAAATTAGCTTTTTGCATAAACGAGATATCTAAATTTAAATATTATATATTTTTTGATTTTTTTTTAAATTAAGTTTGCTATGGATTAGAACAAAAAATAAAAGATTTAATGTCAAATATGTGCAATTAAAAAAATATCTATAGTTTAATACGTGTACAAGGAAGTCATGTGGTGTCCACATCAGATTTTTTACTTTTCTTTCAGAATCATGTTAAAACTTATTGTTGCAATTAGAGCACCATCTATTCCGAATTGAAAAAAAGTTTCAGATAAAATTAACTTATTTTTTTCACAGAATACGAATTTGCAATAAAAATTGGGGTTCCCATTTAAGGTTTCAAAGTTGCCCCCTGCCCCACCCCCTGGGGGTGCGAGTTGAAGTTTGTGTTTGGTGTGCTTAGATAGGTTTTTGCAAAATATGAAACACGTGTTTTTTTATTTCTTGATTCGATGTGTATTTTTCGAGATATTTCACCGTCCCGGAACTTTTTTAACACCCAGTATAATTCATTTCACTCTTAGAAATAGTACATTTCATAATATTGGTTTACTGTGTCCCGCGCGGGTTGAGGGCCTAACTCGCAACCATAAGGTCGTGGGTTCGGGTCCCGCCCGTGGCGACCATACAAAGGACATATCGGCATATGACCTTAGTAGTTGCTCCGATATATAAATTTAAAAAAAATATATTGGCTTAGTGATATCGAGTCTAATTGTGGATTGCAATAGATCCATAATATTTATTATATTATTTTTTTTTTAAATAATGGAGTAGCAGATGATGCTTCTAAAAAAAATTGTAGTGATCAATATATTAACTAATAAAATAATTTCTCAGTTGAATGAAATAAACTGCAATAAAACAATTACATGCAATCAAATCTGAGTGATAATGTCGTTCGCAATAACTGGAGCTGTGGAATTTGATGTCACTGGTGGCACAATTATCTCCGGCATTCCACACTTTTGTTAATTCCCACACAACGTGACTGCATCACATTCACACTTCACATTGCAGAATGTAAACTATTACACGATTACACTCTTCTCTTCTCCGCGTGATATTGATTCCTCACGCGCAAAGAACAGCACAGGAAGTCAGCGAACGTGCTGCATGATGTTACTGTTATGATTATGATGACATATGCGAGAGATGAACACGAAGACGCTGAAGACAATGTATAGTACAGCTCAGAGTTAATAGGCCATCGCGGGTGTAATGTGCCTACAAACCTCACACAAAATGAAATTTAAAAATGAATTGATTTATGGAAATTGAAACACTGCTTTTATATATTTTGGGAGTGTCCCGTGGGAGGAAGAAGGAACAAGACAGGATATAGGATGAGGTAGTAGCATATCGTCTTTAAGAGGAACTACTTTAAATTCGAACAACAAAAAGAGGACCGTCAACGCACTTACACTAAATTAAAACGGTGTAACGACTTCGGGGCGTTTCAGAGACTGTCACTTGCTGCTATCAAACATTGTCTTTATTTCTTCCCTTTTTGATAACAAACTAACAAACTACACTACTCCTTGCCCTAATTACTAGATCTAATTAACTGTTACTTCACTCGTAAATAACTACGTCGTCTCAAGAAATCATCCCTATTTATACATTACTCCGTATTTTACTTTTCCGTATGTAGCAGCTCTGCTGTTGCTTATTTTAATAAACATCGTATGACGCTAATTAACAGAAAATAGAAACATTGGTTGGTAGCACAAGCTCTGATTTTGGGTGTTCTAAGAGCACGGTTTTAACATGTTAGAGATAGCTAAAACACCCAAATACACTGCTCTTAAAACAGGCAAAAACAGAGCTTGTGCTACCAGCCATTGTATTTTTGCAATAACAAATTATTGAAATCAAAATTTGTTTATTGATTTTAATAAAGAATGAAAGTTTATTTATTTAATTGAAATTGTTTGTCTCCAAATTTGAAACAAATATAGCATTTATTAGTGAATAAAAACGTTTTATCGTAAATGATTTTTACTCTTTAAGTACGTACGGACGAGCTCGCTTCGCCAAAAATGTATTTTTTCTACGATTGCTATGAAAAGATGACAATTACGCTCTCATTTGTCATCGTAAAGTTGACGTTTTCTGTGGAACAATCGAAAAATATCTTTTTTGCGCGTCTCCAATGGCAACGCGCGAAAAAGACGTTAAATTCGCGCGTTTCCAATGGCAACGCGCGAAAAAGATTATTTCAATAGTTACCAGGGATACAAACAAAACAGAAACTTGTCATATTGACAGTTGACAAAACGAATTTAGTTTTAGACGTATACCTACGTTTTTTAATAACTTTAAGATGCAATCGTAGAAAAAATTATGTGTGTATCACTTTACACTCTTAATACACAAATAACTATTTTCATTGATTCCTAAAAACCAACGAATAGATAATTTTTGTCTCTACTAATCTATAAACGCATTAATAATTGTTTTAGTTACTCTGCAGTTGCAGAACTTGGTACAAGGCATATCTTATAGTATTTTAATACAGTCTTAATATGTAAAAAATAAAATAAATATATTATCATGTATTTTATCCATTACTGGGTGTGGCATTCTGCCGTAGCAGAGCTCGGCAAGTGATATATTTCTTTGCGTGAAGTGCGGTTATCAGCCGTCAAATTATGGCTTTCAAAAATTTTAGTTGATGGAGAGGCACAGGGGTAGTTTTAAAGCTGTGAAAATTGTTTATCGGCTGTAGGAATCGAACCTGGGTTCTCAAATCCACAGGCTGACTCAATAAAATAAATAAATATATCATCACGCTTTTTTACCCATTACTGGGTGTGGCACTCTGCTTAAGCAGATCTCGGTAAGTGATATATTTCTTCGCGTGAACTGTGGTTACCAACCATCAAATCACGCCCCCCAAAGATTTTAGTGGATGGAGAGGCACAGGGGTAGTTTTAATGCTGTGAAAATTGTTTATCGGCTGTAGGAATCGAACCTGGGTTCTCAAATCCACGGGGTGACTCAATACCACTGACAAATTTATTTCAATCTGTAAAATGGCTGGTGTAAAATGGTCGTTTCCATGGAACTGTCGTTTTATTTAGTTGGGCGTGTGGGTGTATAATTTGTCGCATATTTGTGAAAATATCACGACGGGCCGGATGAAGGATGAATGTCGAGGGCGGAGGGTAGAGGGCAGGGCGGTCGTTAAGGGCTGGTTGATGTAGTGTTCGTCTTCTTCGCGGAGCAAAAGTCTCCGATGATATTCAGCGGGAAACTTTAGGAAATAATTAATGGCTAAATGAATTATAAGGAAGGTACATTTGCGTTTCTTACTTATTCACAGCATCTGTTATTTATGAATCTTACGCTGCTAGAACAAATACGCGGGGGTTCATTATCGCGATTGATTCAAATTCACTTACCAGCGGCGGACACACATGAACAACTACAAACTGTACAAACTCATTATTTTTATACAAATATTACCAAAATATATCAGTTCCAAATTTATAATTATTTGAAAGGATATAAATGAGGTAGGGATTTGAGAACCAGGTTCGAATCTCACAGCCAACAAACAATTTTCAAAACATTAAAACTATGGTTCCCCCGTCTCTAACATCTTCAGATCCTGTTATTTGACGGCTGTAATCGCACTTCACGCGAAGGAATATATCAATTACCGAAATCTACTACAACACAGTGTCACATGTAGTATTTCATTCATTTCTTTATTTTAATACAGAATTCAAATACAAAATATTTGACATTTTCATTAAAAATAGATTGATCTACTATAATATTTTATCAAGATTTCATTACTAATCATTTTCAAAAAGATATTTAAAAACGGAATGTCATATATTGTACGAGTATAATTAATTGTCATCCACTTGGTGAAACTAGGTTTAATAAAAAATATAAAATAAACACTTGGCTAAGTCTCACAAAATTCAGCCTCCAAGTCACCTTATGAGGGCATCGTCAGAGGCTGGCCAGCACACTTAGTAACCATAGACGCGTTTCGCTCTTATTAGAGCTCATCAGTATGGTATAACCCACTTCCTCACCTAGAACAAAGTTCACGTGAAGAAGCTGTGTGACGAAAAACTGTGCTAGCAGAGAATAAGATCTTTAACAAACGGTAAGATGACATGAGAAGTTCTGTGGAACAGGCCATGCCATCTACCGAAAAAAAGGAAAAGCTACGCAATAGCAATTTAAATAACAACGAAGACAAAATTAATTGTCATCCATACACTTGGTGAAACTAGGTTTAATAAAAAATATAAAATAAACACTTGGGGCTAAGTCTCACAAAATTCAGCCTCCAAGTCACCTTATGAGGGCATCGTCAGAGGCCGGCCAGCACAGTTAGTAACCATAGACGCGTTTCGCTCTTATTAGAGCTCATCAGTATGGTATAACCCACTTCTTCACCTAGAACAAAGTTCACGTGAAGAAGCTGTGTGACGAAGAACTGTGCTAGCAGAGAATAAGATCTCTAACAAACGGTAAGATCTACCGAAAAAAGGAAAAGCTACGCAATAGCAATTTAAATAACAACGAAGTCAAAATTAATTGTCATCCATACACTTGGTGAAACTAGGTTTAATAAAAAATGACTTGGAGGCTGTATTTGGTGAGACTTAGCCAAGTGTTTATTTTATATTTTGTTTAGTATTTTGCTACAACTTGGTGTTAACCAATATTTGTTCTATATTCACAAAACACAGTTTATTGGGGAGGGTATGAGAATAACCCCCGGTAGAGAAAAATCGTAGGTACGCAACTGTTTCTTGCATACGATGTTTATTCTTTGCAACAGCAGCAGCAGCAACAGCAGCAGCAGCAGGAGTCTCGTTTTACAGATAATAACGTTAAGTTAAGGAAAGCGCGCGGCGTGAACATATAAAGGTAGCATACACTAGCAACAGGATGGCAATATTCTCTATTATAGACTATTTGCTAATTAACACATAAATTATATGCGCATGCTCTACGTTCAATTACGGAAATTATTTCCACAAATATTAATTCGCTAAACGAACCGTATATAATTAACTAATGAGAGTAATTTGGGTTAACCCGACGGGTTTTGTCTCAGATTTTATAGCAGCCAACAATGTAATTATTTTATAATCATTTTAAGGGCTGCAGCTGAAGTAAGATTCTCATCTGACGAGTGACGGCGCGGCGCCGGTGACGCTAATTTTCAAATTACGTGCGGGGCTCCCTCGTGACAGTCAGACCCTCATCGCGCCATTTCACAACTCATTTGATCCCTCGTAAAACATCATCACCATCAAAAACCATTCGAGCAGATTTACACCAATGTACAAACCACCCCGAACATATCTGGATTCCTATATTTGCCGCTGCTGTCAAACGTTTTCAAAATTAAAATACTTACAAATTATATTGCTGCACAACTTTAATGGAGTAGGTGGCTCAGTGGTATCGAGTCGGCCTGTATATCTTGAGAACCCTGGTTCGATCCCCACAACCGACAAACAATTTTCACCAATTTAAATCTACCCCTGTGGCTCCTCCTCCACTAATATCTTTGGGGGCCGTGATTTGATAGCTGGCAATCGCACTTCACGCGAAAAAATATATCACGTACCAAGATCTACTTAGGCAAAGTGCCACACCCAATAATGGGTAAAAGGCGTGATGATATATTTATTTTATTTACAACTTTCATTCCAAATATGTGATAATTCTCACGAGCATATGACATTTCACCCACGTGTGATATATAACGTTTTATCATAGAGAAGCAATTATTCTACAACAAAAAAAAAAAATTCAAGCTAAATGACAATGTTGTCAAATAAATGAAATCCCACTATTGTCAAAATGTTGCATTGGTATATAAATTATTACTTGTCTAAGGTTACCATGGACTTGTATAATTTCCATAAAGAAACACTACTGTAAGATAATACAGGGTGCTCAAAACCAATTGATAGTCACGTGACGAGTAATGTTTTTAATTTTACTTAGGTCATGACAAAAATAGTATATACATCTCTGGAGAGAATGCTATTTTTCCCTAGATTTCTCATAAAAAAAAACATGCAATTTAAATAAAACAACAAAGACAAAATTAATTGTCTTTGAATGCTCACTTGGTGAAACTAGCTTTAATAATAAAATATAAAACTAAACACTTGTCTAAGTCTCACGAAATTCAGCCACCAAGTCACCTTATGAGGGCATCGTCAGAGGCTGGCCAGCACAGTTAGTAACAATAGACTTGGAGGCTGAATTTCGTTAGACTTAGACAAGTGTTTAGTTTTATATTTTATCTACTCTTATTAAATAAAGTATTCATTACTTATGAAATACTAATCATTATTGACAGTATTAAGTAATAATTCATTACTCAACACTTCACGACCAATCACACGTCTGAATTTTCATTACTTAACACTTTAATAGCCAATCAAAAAATAACGATAATTGCCGCACGTTAAGTATGCTATGAAACAGTGAAGCGCGCTATTGTTAATTATCTGTCAAAATTAGTTTAAAACGTTTTTGTTTACAATAATACTGTAATTTGTGTGATTATACATGTGAGTTATGGATCCTGAAAGCGAACAAAGTGAAATTTGTACTCCACCAGATATTGTAAAAGCCGCACACTTACGTTTCTTAAATTTACTGCCCGAAAAATCAAAAAAAAGGTATGAACAAGTTTATAAAGCTTTTATGGATTGGCGAATACGCAAAAATGTTAATTTTTTTTTTGGAAAATGTTCTTACAGTATATTTTGGCGAACTTTCTGATAAATATAAATCATCGTCATTATGGGCTACTTATTCCATGTTAAGTAGTGTTAATATTTATTAAATAAAAACAAAAACTTTAAGCAATCTGACTTATTCATAATGTAACATAAAAACATAATTGTAAAATCTTATTACATAATAACATATAGTCGTAGATAAAGTATAGTATTCTATTCGAAAGTAATAGCTATTACTCACTCGAATGATTTACAACACTCACCTTCGGCTCGTGTTGCAAACTTCATTCTCTGGAGTAATAGCTTATATTACTTACTCATTGAATAATATACTATTATTTAAAAAAACATGCATTTCTCTCTCTAGATGTATAATATTCTATTAAAATTTAATTTTTGACAACTGCCATTTCAAGTTTTCTTAGATCATTTTGTAAATAAAATTAAAACAAAACTCAATCTTTATTTGATAAAATCGTTCAAGCTTTTACTTCCTATTAGTTTTCTAATTAAATATAAATTTTTTTATCCAACACCCACTAATTATAAAGTCATTATTGTTGTCATTTTAGATTAGTAAAGTGGTTTATAAGTCACACGTGAGTTATAAGTCATAAGTCACGCATAAATTATGACTTGTAACTCACTGTTGAGTTTAAATATAACAAAGTTGAAAAAAGGTTGCAGCTGTAGTATCCGAAATGGAAGACGAAAATTTTATTCCCGAAATAATTATTAGAAGCGGAAAAAGCGGTTGTTGATATTTTACCAAAAAAGTCTAGAACTTCCTATGAAAAACACTGTCATTCATACCTTTGACGTTTCTAGTTGTCATCCAGTCTTCAAACATATGAAATTCTTTTTCATAGGAACTTCTAGACTTTTTTTGTAAAATATCAACAACCACTTTTTCCGCTTCCTTAATGATTATTTCGGGAATAAAATTCTCGTCTTCCATTTCGAATACTACAGCTGCTACCTTTTTTAAACTTTGTTTATTTAAAAAATTTGAGTTACCTAGACAACAAAACAAGAAAGTATGGCTAACTAGAATATTATTTGAAATGTAGACAATTGTGTCAAAATTTATATTTTAATGTCTTAATTGTAGTTGTTGGATAAAATTTCGTATGCCACTCGTGTGTTATTACAAATAAGTCACTTCAGAAAATTATTCCCCTCGGCCTGACGGCCTCGTGGACTAATATTTTTCTCGCGTGACTTATTTGTAATATAACACACTTGTACCATAAATAACTAATAATTACATTTTTAAAAGTTATATACTTTAATTTAATTCTCTATTGAGGCGGAAAAAATAAGCAGTAGAGAATTTACGTTTCAGATCTATTTCGAAAGATTAAAAAAAAACAATGGACTAAGTATGCAGCATCCTCAAGAAAGTAGTTTGAAGGCGAACAAAGTAAAACTTGACAACAACGTGCTTACTAGCACATAGAGTTCGCAAAACTTATCAAGCTTTGTATTTATTTATTTTCGTTGCAGTAAGAATAAACAGATGAGGTAAAAACATATTTCACGCTAGTCTCATAACAGCGGTAAAACATGGGACAAACTCATTTTTGCTCTAATAAGATTAACGTTCATAAGTAAAGGTGTGTGTACACAACACGAGGCTAAGCTTCATTTCAAAATGGAAAGTAATAAGCAGTAATGTACCCTTTTTACATAGGGTTGTAATTATCATAATTATAATGTAGTCACATTAGTTGGTTCTTAATGTTCTAAATCTGCTCAAACAAATATTTTTTTATGCTGCCCGATAATCTGAACAAATTCCCGAATTACCTCCGACATAAAAGTGAACAACGGAATTTAACAGGAAATTAAACATGATTATAGCCAATAAAAGAAAAGAGAATCGCTGCAAATCGATTGTTATAACGCAAGCGTGAGCCAGATATCAAATTATAGACATGCACAATGAATATGTGTTCAGCTGTTTCTACATGTGATCAACACGAATCGAAATCAAAATCATGTTATATCATTTATTTCAGGAACCCGAATCGTAACGAAACCGTAACCGAGAAGAGCACCGATTTTTACCGTTTTATGAAACTATAATCAAAAACCGAAACCGATATTAGTTAATTTAAAAATATCCTGTAATTGTATGTGTAAATTTATTTGGTTTTTGTAAAGGCATTTTCAACCGAAACCGTAAAAAACCGAAACCAAAAAATACTGCATTCATAATGAAACCGAAATTTATAATCGAAACCTGTATAATATTTTTTTCTATTTCCGTTAAGAAATAGACGTTTTATTTCACTTATTTGAGTTAGGTAATGAACTGCATTATTTAACTAATGAAATAATGAGGTAACATAGCAACAAATATTTTGGTAGACGAATTCTAATGTGTTATTCTTTTATTTTTTGAATTTATAACTGTCATTAATATGTCAAAATTTCATAATTTCAAAAACGCTCTTTTTCTATTTATTAGAACGGAAGTAGAAAAAATATTGTATGAAACTAGTAAGGAAATAGGTTATTACCTTACTTATGTGTTGACATAACTTGACTACGCCTCGTTCTGTAAATTTGACATGCGTAAGGTAATAACCTTCATTTCCTTACTAGTTTAATAAATAGCTATTAAAATACTGTAACCTATAAACAAAACCAATATTTTATTGATATTAAAACCGTTAACCGTAACTGTACTCCCAAAATGTTTCGGTTCGATTTATTTATTTTAATCGTCAACAAATAGCCTGTTTCGGCTAGTAAAAAATAGGAATTTTGGTAAGTTTAGTTTTAACACACTATCAATGTCAGTTTTGTGTAGAATGCTTGAAGGTTAGAGACTTTTACTAATCTTGAAAACCCTGGTTCGATCCCCACAACCGACATACAATTTTCACCAATTTAAATCTACCCCTGTGTCTCCCTCTCCACTAATATCTTTGGGGGCCGTGATTCGACGGCTGGTAACCGCAATACACGCGAAAAAATATATCACTTACCAAGATCTGCTTCGGCAAAGTGTCACACTTAGTAATGGGTAAAAGGCGTGATGATATATTTATTTAAATTATTAATAACATTCTCGACAACTTCTTTAATATATGCTGGAACAGACTATATAAAATGTCACAATTTTAGTATTAAAACAAATGAATTGTTTATATTTATTTAACTCTCGTATCCTTGTTTACAAATGTCCTGATATTGTCGACACAAAAAATCCCTGTTTAATATTTGACAAATAAATCAATAATTTCATTTAAATCGGCTTGAAAATCTTGTTTGCCAGTATTCACAATTTATCGTACAAGCCTGCCTTCGGCTCGGCCTATCAAAATATGCTCGCACTCGTAAAAGTGCAGTTTCTATAACTATTTTATACCTAAGTCATGACATTAATGTTTGGTGCCTCGAAGAATAAACTAGACATTCTGAAAAGACCAACATTTTTTTCTAAAATTACTAAAAAATGTGGTCCTTTTAAACGACATTTACTGACAAAAAGTAGAAAAGAATATAATAATAACTTTCTGATAGCTTGGTAAAAGGGGTAGTTAAAAAGTAATATTTGTTATATTGTCAGATTCGTGTGAAGACAAAGTGCATAAAATTAAATTAGAACTAACAATAAATACTTTTAAAAAAATGGTTACTAACTGTGCTGGCCAGCCTCTAACGATGCCCTCATAAGGTGACTTGGAGGCTGAATTTTGTGAGATTTAGCCAAGTGTTTATTTTATATTTTTTATTAAAGCTAGTTTCACCAAGTGCATGGATGACAATTAATTTTGTCTTTGTTGTTAAATACTTTTTTAATAACATCTTAATCAGATGTTGACAAGCCGTGGTTTCTAACGTTTTAGTCACTGCTTGTGATATTATGCACGGAGTGAAGTTTTTAAATAATTGATAAAACTTTACATTTTTGTGTTGTCTTAATTTGCAAGCGTAAAAAGTAACTCGTTTTATAAACTCTATAGATACTTGTAACTAAAGATACGTTTATAAAATTTGTTTTATAATATACTATTAGTCATAGAATTCCGAGTAGCAAATAAATAAAATAAAAGTAAAATAGAAATGAACCATGTTGTATTGAGTTCTTCGAGTTTTTTGTCAGGTGCTGTGTAATGCAGTCCGCAGTAAGAGGCACCTTTTAGTAGAGCGCCTAGTCTGATTTGTGTTGTGCGATATTCTGAAAGGATTATAAAGGCTGAGGGTGTGCTGTGTACGGAAAGCGAAAGATCCATCTCGTGTAGTGAATGGTGACACCGCCTCCTTATTATAAAGTTATTGGATAAACGGGAATCAATAATCTGCAGACGCTTTAAGCTGGGAAATTTATGCAAAGCTCGCGCAAGAGTAACAAATTGTAATTGTGATCCCAGCAGGCAACGCAAACAAGTAAATAAAAACATGGCGGCGCAGACCTTACATGCCAGACACAACAATTACTATTGCACATGAACGACTTAGAAATCTTGTAAGAAAATATTTATTTTTATCTTCCTTTTCCATTAACATCTTTCATTTCATGCGCAAAATATATCTAGTACCGAGATCTGCTACGCAAGAAGTAGAAACGAAACCACCTTTTACCTCTTTTGGCCGGTATTATAAACGACAAATTAATTTACTTCCAAAGTAAATAAAATATATTCGTTCAAATAGCATTCGTACTTTTGACATAAAATAAATCAAATTGATACAATTTTGTTTATTTAATAGTTATTTGTGTATTAAGAGCGTAAAGTGATTCTTTGTTACTCGAACACGATAATTGCAGCGCGAGCAGAAGGCGAGAGCTGCAATAGTGTAAGAGGAACAAAGACACTTTACGCTCGTGATACACACATCATTTTTTCTACGATTGCATCTTAAAATTATTAAAAAACGTATACGTACTGAAAATAAATTCGTTCTGTCAACTGCCAATATGACAAGTTTCTGTTTTGTTTGTATTCCTGGTAACTATTGAAATAAGCGCACATTTCATATCTTTTTCGCGCGTTGCCATTGGAAACGCGCGTATTTCACGTCTTTTTCGCGCGTTGCCATTGGAGACACGCAAAAAAGATAATTTTTCTACGATTGCTATGAAAAGTTGACAATTACGCTCTCATTTGTCACCGTAAAGTTGACGTTTTCTTTGGAACAATCGAAAAACATCTTTTTTGCGTGTCTCCGATGGCAACGCGCGAAAAAGAGCCTTCGACTCGCGCTGCAATTACCGCGCTCGAGTAACAAAGATTCACTTTACGCTCTTAATACACAAATAACTATTTCGATTGTTTCACAAAAAACTTCAACTTTACAATGACAAATAAGAGCGTAATTGTCATCTTTTCATAGCAATCGTAGAAAAATATATTTATTAAGGAAGTAAATTTATTCTGTTCCTTTTAAAACTCTGTAAAAAATGTTCGGCTTCTAATTGAATCAAACGATTTTGTTTCAGGTAGTGTCCATCTACAATGTACATATCCTCCCTTCGAACAGCAGCCATGGTGGTTCTCATGCTCACCACGGCCTGCTGCACCGAAGCAGCAGCCCGGACCCGGAAAGACAAAGAGCGCAAACGAGAGAAAGACAAGTTTACCCTCGACACAAACCTCTGCAACATCGAGGACAACGCTGCTCCAATGCACTGTTTCTGCGACACGGCTGCACCAGGAAACGCCTCCGACGCCAAGTGCTGGATCTTCACCGGAATGACAAGAGACCATTCTGTTTGGAGCATCTTCAGCTCACAACCGCATATAAGAGAACTAACGATTACTGTTAGACCTGGGGGACAGTTTACTTTCATCCCTACCAAAGGGTTGAAACATTTGCGGCAATTACAAACTCTTGAGATTAAATATGCGAGTGTTACCGACATTCATCCGTACGCTTTTGCCAACTTAACAAGCTTGAAGGAGATATCGGTTTCGAGAAATCAAATTGTTAATTTGAAGCATCATGCCTTTGCGCATATGCCCAATTTAACTGAAGTTACAATGGACGAAAATAGAATTTCCGAATTGAATAGGGATGTTTTTGTTGATCTACCATCTTTACAAAAACTATTTATCGATCAAAACAATCTAAGTGTGATTCATGATGGCGCGTTTAGACACCTAGCGTCGCTTTTAGAGCTAGAACTAGACAGTAACTATATCTCTGTGTTGACAAGAGATACATTCAACGGACTGAGTGGTCTAAAACGTTTGGATCTAACTGCGAACCGAATCAGCATGCTTGGAGACTTGACTTTTGCGGAGCTTTGGAGTTTGGAGGTAAGCGCTTTTTATATTGTGTTTATTTCGCCCTGAGGTTTTAAATAACACTTATTAAAGTTAGGACGAGGCGCAGAACGCAGATAAATCGCAGATGATTTGATTTAAGTGAGACGCGAAACAAAACCGCGAGTTTCAACGCCTGCTGCGTGATATTAAACTCGTCTAAATTAAATATATAATAACCGTTAAAATCTTTGCAAAAGTTTGAAATGAAACCGAAACGGAAACGGAAATAGGAGTGAAGAACACGGGGGAAATTAGGAAATGGGGAATGTGCAGATGTGATGGAGGATCAGTTCAAAATAATTTGAGATTGTTGGACAGCTGAAAAGATAATTCGTTAATGACTGTGGAACTGAGAAGAATGTTGTAGAGATTGATGAAATTGCGTAGATAATCAAGGAAATAATGAATTTAGATCATGGTTTGTTGTGTGAACGAAATATGAATTATGAATGTAGATGTTTAAAAGTTTAAAAGTTGCTAAGCTTACTATAATTTATTAATGCTGGAATGAAATCTACCGGGTGGAACATCATACCTGTGTACATGGGCGATTAACATGAAAAAACAGTTTTTCCGTGCGCATTGCTCCCCAAATTATTTTAGACAAAAATGCTTCAAATAAATGTTGTAGAGGATAAAATTCTGCATCTAAATCAATAAACAGAATTACATTTACATGCGTTGTAACGACAGAAATTAAATAAAAAAATATTAAAAATTACGTTGAAAATATCAAATAGCCATGGAAGTGAAACAAAAATAGATAAATGCTTGACGTTTTTCTGTCTATTTGATATTTAACCCCCGACAAATTAATCATTCAATAAAATTCATACAAAAAACTCCATACCTATGATTACAATTTAATAATAAATAAACAATTGTACATTTCAATGAAACGTTTATTTCTTATAGGGTTGGTCATGTAAAAATTATAACCTATCTATTATAATTCAAATATCAAACAATAATTCTCTCAATAAAATAATCACTACAATTTATTATTACAATAAATATTCAAATAAACCTCCATTTTCAGCCAAGCAATAACCAAGTCTATTGTAGAAGGAATGTCGTACATTAGCGAGCTGCCTTTTTGTGATTAAGGCGCACTTATCCACGATAGCTTCTCTCAAAGAATTAATATTTGGGTGGCGTTGCTTATAAATTTTACATTTAAGATGACCCCATCAAAAAATCGCTAGGTGTTAAATCAGGAGATCTGTCAAACGTCAAGCATTTATCTATTTTTGTTTCACTTCCATGGCTATTTGATATTTTCAACGTAATTTTTAATAATTTTTTATTTAATTTCTGTCGTTATAACGCATGTAAATGTAATTCTGTTTATTGATTTAGATGCAGAATTTTATGCTCTACAACATTTATTTGAAGCATTTTTGGCTAAAATAATTTGGGGAGCAATGCGCACAGAAAAACTGTTTTTTCATGTTAATCGCCTATGTACACAGGTATGATGTTCCACCCGGTATGTAAGGTGCATGTATGAAAGTAATTATGAATGTAGAAGAAGCGAAAGTGGTAGAACGTTTAATTGCAAGTTTAAGAATTTGTACTTTTCATTTGATGAGACACTAAGTGTCGTTATGTATGTAGTCGTATTTTCCTCTAAAATAATGTTTGACAACGTCATATGCAATAAATTGTGAATCTCGTATATGTACAGAGGCAGTAAACGACAATTGCATGGTTAGTTAAATTTTATTGATTGAAACGCGGCGCGTTTTGGTTATTTATACACAGTTTCTGTAATTCAACATATATATGTAGATTTTATTTGTGAAATTTGAATTTTTATTAACTGGAAAATCACCGGTAAATTTCACTCAGCTACCTGCTATATTTCGAGCTCATTTTCAGCTCATTTACTTTACGAGATCCTTTACTCATAAAATTTGTCTATTCCTTATGTTTCATAATTTTTTTATCTACTACCAATCAGAGTTTATGCCTTAATATTTCCAGTTTTTTATGGGTCATAATAAAAGTAATGTTTCCGTCCATTTTGGAGCAAAGCCCTTTTATCGTCGGTCTCTTCTACTCGCGTCGTAAAATCTTTGATTAATTTGACACACAAAAATAGCTAATTAATGCACTGGTAATTTTCGTTGTTTGTGCAGTGTCCGGAAACGTGTATTGTTCTATCGAAAAGGAAATAAATTTGATTGATAAACAAGTTAGAAGGTATAAAATATTTAATGCTGTCTGAGTGGCAACTTGGCAACATTGTTCCACCGTCCTCGTTCTTCGTTTCTTATTACTAAAATGGGTTTTTTGTTTTAAATAATTATGCAAATTATCTGAAATTTATATCGTGTTTCTTGTTTTCAGACACGGAAAGTTTGTTTTTAAAGTTTTCCGTTCAGATAACTTGATTATCTTGAGTTATGTATTCCGAATACTCGAGGTTCGCATGTATTTACTTTAACGTTGGGTTTTATACCAAGGCGCCTCCTCCAAAAGACGCTGAATGCTGCCTGGTCAAGCAACAAAACTTAATCTTTCGCCACTAATATCGTTCAGAAGCCTCATTTGACACCTGACCACCGGGATGTACTCTACAACTTATAGTTAATTTATTTACAATCAGAATTTAATTCCAATCCACATCCAAAAGAAACCAACACGAAAATTACATTGATTCTGCATTCGAATAAATAAATAAATATATCACCACGCCTCTTATCCATAACTGGGCGTGGCACTCTGCTGTAGCAGATTTCGGTACGTGATATACAGGGTGTTTCACAACTTAGAGCAAAAAATTAAAGGGTATATTCTGTACGACGTGCTGATCATGAAACAAAAAGAATTTTTTTTCAAATCGCAAAACTATTTTCCATGTTTTCCAGTCCAAAATTTTTCGTTGCCACTGCCACTGGGTGGATGATTATGTTAAAGTTATTAATTAAATAAAATTCTATTATAAATAACTGCTAATAATTGAATTGTGTAATTATTCTTTCATAGTTGATACCTACTTCATTGTTTGTGTTTAATAGGAAAGCGAATCCAGTACAGTACTACAAAAAATGTTTTAGGTTAACAGCCCTTAATTTTTAGAATTTAAAACGACGTGTTGATTATGAAACAAAAATAATTTTTTTTAAATTCCAAAAATTAAGGGCTGTTAACCTAAAACATTTTTTGTAGTACTGCACTGGATTCGCTTTCCTATTAAACACAAACAATGAAGTAGGTATCAACTACGAAAGAATAATTACACAATTCAATTATTAGCAGTTATTTATAATAGAATTTTATTTAATTAATAACTTTAACATAATCATCCACCCAGTGGCAGTGGCAACGAAAAATTTTGGACTGGAAAACATGGAAAATAGTTTTGCGATTTGAAAAAAAATCTTTTTGTTTCATGATCAACACGTCGTACAGAATATACCCTTTAATTTTTTGCTCTAATTTGTGAAACACCCTGTATTAATGTGATTGAAATGTGATTACCAGCTGTCAAAACACGGCCTCCAAAGATGTTAGTGATGGGGGAGTCACTGGGTGAAAATTATTTGTCAGCTGCGGAAATCGAACCCGGGTTTTCAAATCGATACTACTGAGCTACCTGATGATACAGATTGATAATATTGATATAAAATAATTGATACGAATAATGCGTAAAAGATAAGTAGAATTAGTTCTTGTTTGGTTAAATCTAGATATATGTTCATCACGGCGTTTAGAGTAAGATTTATATCTCGCGATACGAAAGCATCTCATACCTGTTATTTTATTTGTTGTATATACACGGAGGAAGATTCATAAATCTCTGAAAAGGTTATTTAAAGTTACATACGAGATGAATTTACCACATGGGACGTTGGCAGTAATGACGGAACTGACATTTAAACTAACTGATATTTAAACCTAAACTTTACAGGCATTGCACCTTAATAACGTAAGCTTCACGATTGCCACACACCCTCGTTGTCAAGACAAGCCCCTACAATTTTTTATACTCAGGACCGGATTGTAAAAATTTGCCATCGTTATATTTGACTATTTGCTTTTTACTTCCTTGTACGAAGTAAAGGAAGTATTGTTGTAATCGCGAAAATTTTCGGTTCTCAAATTTCAGTGGAAATACGCATTTTGGCTTTCCCATTTTGACTAATTTCGTCGTGACGTCTGTACGTACGTATGTATCTCGCATAACTCAAAAACGGTAAGCCGTAGAAAATTGAAATTTTATATTTCGTACTGTTATAACATCTAGTTATGCACCTCCCTTTTTGGTCATTATATAACTTCCGTAAGTGGTACTTTACTTGAAGCCTATAATAGATTTTCATGAAAAACTATATTCAAATATAATTTAAAACTTTCCAAATTTGGTATATAAGACTACTATTTCAATGGAAATAACATAATAGATTTTGGTTAAAATACACTAACCGGAAGTGACACATTACATATAGCTGCTAACAGTTTTCCTTGAAAAAAATGGTATTATTTTAATTTTAGAAATAAATGCTGCAAATAGAAGTTTTAGAGAATTAAATTCTGCGTCTAGCACATTAAGAATTTTTAAATTAGCCTTTTGCATAAGCGTGATATCTAAATTTAAATATTATATATTTTTTGTATGGGGTAGATGGCTCAGTGGTATCGAGTCCCACAGCCGACAAACAATTTTCACCAATTTAAAAAATCTACCCCTGTGGCTTCTCCTCCACTAATATCTTTGGAGGCCGTGATTTGACGGCTGGTAACCGCACTTCACGCGAAAAAAATATATCACTTACCGAGATCTGCTTAGGCAGAGTACCACACCCAGTGATGGGTAAAAGGCGTGATGATATATTTATTTTATTTATATATTTTTTGTTTTCTTTTTAAATTAAGTTTGTTATGGATTAGAACAAAAAATAAAAGATTTTATGTCAAATACGTGCAATTAAAAAAATATCTATAGTTTAATACGCGTACAAGGAAGTCATGTGGTGTCCGCATAAGATTTTTATAGACGGTGAAACTAAATGTATGTAACTAAATTTAATCAGATTTGCTGGCGAACTAATAACTTTAGACAAAAACATAAATACACAGCAATTTTGTGGGAAAATAATAGTATTTGTGGGTTGAGTATTTGAGGTGTCGCGCGAGCGCTGGCGCTGATAGCAATAATCAGCGGAATCCCTGAAAAATCGGCCATCTCATTGCGGGGTATTTTACACTTGAATGTGTCAGCCGCGTGATTTATGCCCGCGAGTTAGATTGAAAATAATGACTAGCATTTTCGAGACAGATGCTTTCGATATATAAATATGTATATGTAATGTAATATAATACCGCTCCTATATTATCAAGCTGCCAACATTTCAAACAATAAATCTTTCCATTTTGATATAAATAAAAGTTCGTGACAGGTCCGGAGACTTTCGACCCAAATCATCAAGTCGTGACGTTTTATTTTTGACAAGAGAACTTTGTCACATATGATCGGTGTGTACTGCCACGCCAGCGTGCAGTTCCAGATCACGGTTACGAGAACATGACAATCACGTGTTTCACGCGCTGACATTTATGCGTTGGCCGGTTACGAATGCGTATCAATTTAAGCTCTATTAACGGGGAATTCACGCACGTCATGACAAAAAAGAAATTAACCTCGGAAAGTAAATAATTCAGTTCATTTATTCACAACAGCATGGCTCCCTTCAAATATATAACCCTTTAAATAAATAAAACGGTTCTGTCCGCTACCGCTCTCATATTTAGACCGTTCAATCTGCGGTTCACAAACTTTTTAAACAAAATTATAGCTCGCAGATTGTTACGAGCTTGTATGAAAGAAGTTGGATCCTCCACTAATAAATTTGTCATTTATATTGAGACGACTCAAAAATATCATCTTATTGGTTTTTAACATATTTGAGTTTTTAATGCCATTACGTCTGACGTTAGACCATTGCGATCTTTCTTTAACCCAATACCCGCCGCAATTCAATGATCAATAAAAGAATACCTTTTCAGTAAAAATATCTTTGACTAAAGTTAATTTATATTATGACAGAAAAATTCTGATGACGCCTGGATTCGAACCAGGGACCTTCCGCATACCGGGCAGAGATGCTAACCGCTACACCACGTCACCTGTGTTCGAAATATGGCATCAACTGAATTTTTCTGTCACAGTGTCTAAGCGTAGCTTCGTTCCGAGAGACTCCTATATAGGCATTGACAACCGGGTTCGTCTACAGTGACACAGTTTTTGATTATGAGGGAATCATACCCAAGCTTAGAGCTAATATTATTAAGTTGTGTGATTATTAAAGGTAATCATACCTGTAGTTTTTGACTAAAGTTAATTTATATTATGACAGAAAAATTCTGATGACGCCTGGATTCGAACCAGGGACCTTCCGCATACCGGGCAGAGATGCTAACCGCTACACCACGTCACCTGTGTTCGAAATATGGCATCAACTGAATTTTTCTGTCACAGTGTCTAAGCGTAGCTTCGTTCCGAGAGACTCCTATATAGGCATTGACAACCGGGTTCGTCTACAGTGACACAGTTTTTGATTATGAGGGAATCATACCCAAGCTTAGAGCTAATATTATTAAGTTGTGTGATTATTAAAGGTAATCATACCTGTAGTTTTTGACTAAACTTAATTTATATTATGACAGAAAAATTCTGATGACGCCTGGATTCGAACCAGGGACCTTCCGCATACCGGGCAGAGATGCTAACCGCTACACCACGTCACCTGTGTTCGAAATATGGCATCAACTGAATTTTTCTGTCACAGTGTCTAAGCGTAGCTTCGTTCCGAGAGACTCCTATATAGGCATTGACAACCGGGTTCGTCTACAGTGACACAGTTTTTGATTATGAGGGAATCATACCCAAGCTTAGAGCTAATATTATTAAGTTGTGTGATTATTAAAGGTAATCATACCTGTAGTTTTTGACTAAAGTTAATTTATATTATGACAGAAAAATTCTGATGACGCCTGGATTCGAACCAGGGACCTTCCGCATACCGGGCAGAGATGCTAACCGCTACACCACGTCACCTGTGTTCGAAATATGGCATCAACTGAATTTTTCTGTCACAGTGTCTAAGCGTAGCTTCGTTCCGAGAGACTCCTATATAGGCATTGACAACCGGGTTCGTCTACAGTGACACAGTTTTTGATTATGAGGGAATCATACCCAAGCTTAGAGCTAATATTATTAAGTTGTGTGATTATTAAAGGTAATCATACCTGTAGTTTTTGACTAAAGTTAATTTATATTACTACAGAAAAATTCTGATGACGCCTGGATTTGAACCAGGGACCTTCCGCATACCGGGCAGAGATGCTAACCGCTACACCACGTCACCTGTGTTCGAAATATGGCATCAACTGAATTTTTCTGTCACAGTGTCTAAGCGTAGCTTCGTTCCGAGAGACTCCTATATAGGCATTGACAACCGGGTTCGTCTCTATCTTTATTTGAGTTCTAAAAAACAAGTTTTTGATAATAAAAGTTATACATACTTAAGTGTTAAAATATATCTGACCTTGGAATATAATTGTTAAAAACACCGAAATTAAGTAACTTTGAATATTTTTAAAATTATTGGTTTTGCAAATATTTGAAAATTGGCTGTGACTGGCTGTCATAACATAACTAATTAATATATTCATTAAAAAAATATACATTTTAAATGTAAAAAAAAATGATTACAGCCAAATATTTAAGCGTCCCAAAAATGGGACGTTGGCGGTTAATGGGTTAATCATCTTTCTGGCACATCTAGTCTATTCAGTCTTTACTATTTATTTCCTGTCTTAGTCTAACTGATAGTAAATTTTGAGGTTATTGTTATATTTTAATCGTTATATAGAGAATTGATAAGTATATTTTAAATAAATACTTAATACATATATTATTTTTTAATTAATTAAATGGGGTAGGTAGCTCAGTGGTATCGAGTCGGCCTGTGGATCTTGAGAACCCTGATTCGATCCCCACAGCCGACAAACAATTTTCACCAATTTAAATCTACCCCTGTGGCTCCCTCTCCACTAATATCTTTAAAGGTCGTGATTTGACGGCTGGTAACTGCACTTCACGCGAAAATAATATATCACTTACTGAGATCTGCTTAGGCAGAGTGCCACACCCAGTTATGGGTAAATGGCGTGATGATATATTTATTTATTTTATTTATTTATTTAAAAATCTACCCCTGTGGCTCCTTCTCCACTAATATCTTTGAGGGTCGTGATTTGACGGCAGGTAACTGCACTTCACGCGAAAATAATATATCACTTACCGAGATCTGCTTAGGCAGAGTGCCATATCCAGTTATGGGTAAATGGCGTGATGATATATTTATTTATTTATATTTTTTAATTAATTAATTCCTTACTTAGATAAAATGTTTGTTAATTAGTGCCTAAATCGAAATTTTGATTAGGTTTACACAAATTAGTGAAGGGAAAGTCAAACTGAATGTACATCGTACCAGTAGTAATCTTACAGTTTATTTATTTGTCTTTCTGAAATAACTGATAGCTATTTATATGTTTCATTATTTGCCACAAAAGTTATTTAAACTTCATTTATACATTATATATTCGACATCTCTGTCTGTCCAGTAAATATGTTAGAATTTTTAAAAAATCATGAGCATTCGCCGGGATTTGAACCAAGAACCTTTCATTCGCTAGGTGACTGCTCTACCACTTGAGCTATAAATGATTTTTCAAAAATTCTAACATATTTACTGGACAGACAGAGATGTCGAATATATAATTCTTAAACTATTTCTTCCCTGGCTATTGGCCGCTGTCACTTTACAATTTACTTAACAACTAGATTATAATGCACGAAAAATCATGAATATTCTCCGAGTATTTGTAGCTCAAGTGGTAGAGCAGTCACCTAGCGAGTGAAAGGTTCTTGGTTCAAATCCCGGCGAATGCTCATGATTTTTAAAAAATTCTAACATATTCATTTATACATTTTTCTAAATGGTAAAGTGGATCATATATGTGACTACAATTATATGTGAGCTCCGTTGTTTGAGATTCACACTTCCTTAAGTCTGACGTCCCAAAAAAATTTAAAAATCATTACGGCATAATGAATATCAATTAAGACTTTCTAGAACTGCATATTACTTTTAATTTATATGAAGTTTTACAAACAAAAATTATATAAAAAAAGAGTGGATGATCCCAAGATTAATTTCAGGAATCTAACGAATTAATATTACAAGGATTCGTGTCAATTCAGGAATAAATGGGTGTGTATGATTTGTTGAGGAATTACGAATGTGGATGAAGCGAAAGTGATGCAATGTTTGATGAGGAATGCAAGGTGAAACAAGGGTTCGTGCTACCCAATTAGACATTACGGTATTTTTAATTTGTATAAATGAAAATTTATAGAATAAGTGAAAATGTATAAATGAGAGCAATAATTGAAAGTCAAAATTATGAAATATTTAAAAAAACAAATCGCTTATCAAAATACAAATACAATTCCAATAGACTGATTTTGTGTTATTTACTTTTAATTTTCCAATTGGAATGAAAATGAGTTTATTCTGTCAGTTGATGATATGATTTAAACGTAGATGGTTTGATGGTGTGATGGTGGATTAAGGGTGTAGCGGAGGAGAGGGTGCAAGGTATTCTGGTAACATGCGGGCCACTCACAACGTTCCTAATTGAAAAGCCATTGATGTATTGGTTCGGTGAGCCGTTAATTACTTTACTGGCATTTCAAGTCAACAACTCTCTGTTCTTTTTATAAATTGCTTCAAGTCGATTAGGTTTCTTACATTCAGCAGCCCGTGCTTGTTTTTTCTCCCAGATACAAAAACCTACTATTTTCCGAGCCGTTGTTACATCGACTTTTTTATTTACTTTGTTCATTATTTTCCCTACGATTCAACCTATGCATATATTATATACATTTATACTATGTTTCATGCAACTGACTACCACCAACCCTTTCATTATTCACTAATATACATATTCAGTAGTTTTACTCTTTTTATAATATAATCTACTATAAGTATATTATCATAAATGCAATAATAAAAACGTCATAATAGATTCGATGCCGACTCTGGAATTAATAGAGCTAATAGAACGGTTACTATCACAACTAAATTGAGTGAAGGAAATATCATTTGTATTTTTCATTATGAATCATCGTACAAAAAATAAACTAAATTCATTGTACTCTTTATTTAAATATCTAATTTAACAAGGTACCTATAATAAAACATATAAAATAAAATAAAGGAATTCAATTAAGCATAGCTTTAAACTAAATTTTTCATATGTCTGCTATTTTCTTGAACACAAAGATTAATTGCTCTGATTCTTCTTTGTATAACATTCTCTAACATTTACGGTGTAGTGCCATCGGGTGATTAAAAACAATGGCATCAAATCAAATCAAATCAAATCAAATTGGAGTAATGTCCAGTTACACTGAAAATAGAACATTTTCACTTTTCATGTAGTTTCACACGCTTTTAATGTACATATCGTAACACATTCACGAGAAACACGTTCTTATTCCCTAATTTTAGAGAAAGAAACACTGCTTTTCTCACCTAGGGAGAGAAACATTATATTTCTCTCCCTAGGTAGCATGTTTCTCTCCCTAGGTAGGATGTTTCTCTCCCTAGAGAGATGTTTCTCTCCCTAGAGACTACGATTATTAGCTGTTTGCGGTGTTTCCTAGATAACTAGTTACGCAACCCATATTTGACATTTGTCCCGATAAGACAGTAATTTTTGTGCACTTGTTACGAAAAGTATAATATGCTTCACGGGAGGGCGCGATTATCCCTTGTGTGAAATAATAATTGCTTGTGTCCCTCCCTTGATGCATAACATATCTGTAATATGAATGATTATTTTTTGGGTGAGCCTGTTTTTTTTGGAACATCCGGTATAGTTTTCTTCCCTATTACAGGCTCTCCTTCTGGACTCAAACCAAATCGAAATGATCTCCGAGCGAGCGAGCGAGCGATCCAGTTACATACTATTACTAACACAATTATTTTAAACCATTTCGTTGTCGCTTACCGCTTAAATAATTTACAAACATTTGACAATGGCATATACTGATAATAGAACAAAAAGATTTTTTAATTCACATGATTAAGAGTAGTTTACTTAAAGTATTAATTTTAGTACCTCTGATTTAATATCAATAAATTATAATACAAACAGTATTTAAATGACTATTTACAATTACTACCAACGCAGTAGTACTAAGAATGTATATTTCTAAAGTTAAATCAAGTTTAGAAAATCCTTTTTCGAAACACATGCATAAGAAACACGTTCTTATTCCCTAATTGTAGAGAGGGAAACACTGCTTTTCTCACCTAGGGAGAGAAATATTATATTTCTCTCCCTAGGTAGCATGTCTCTCTCGCTAGGTAGAATGTTTCTCTCCCTAGAGACTACGATTATTAGCTGTTTGCGGCGTTTCCTAGATAACTAGTTACGCAACCCATATTTGACATTTGTCCCGATAAGACGGTAATTTTTGTGCACTTACGAAAAGTATAATATGCTTCACGGGAGGGCGCGATTATCCCGCGTGTTTCCCTCCCTTGATGCATAGTATATCACTAAATCTGTAATATGAATGATTATTTTTTGGGTAATCCTGTTTTTTTTTGGAACACCCGTTATAGTTTTCCTTACTATTGCAGGCTCTCCTTCTGGACTCAAACCAAATCGAAATGATCTCCGAGCGAGCGTTCGCAGGCCTCACCCAACTAAAACGTCTCTCACTAAACGAGAACCGATTGACTCAACTAAACGGCGGCCTGCTAGACGGAGTCCCAGCCATCACGTTCCTCGACCTCCGCCACAACGAGCTTCAGACCCTCACCATCGACAACGTGAGACCGATCCTCCATAACCTGTACAACGAGACGAGCTACTTCCTGCTGGAAAGTAAGTAGACGCTTTTATTTTTCTGGTGTCGCCGTTGACAAATTGCATGCGCGCTGAGCATGAAGCGCTAGTAAAGGGTTTAGCGACTTTGAAAATAATCACAATAAACAACTATGTGCATGCATCGCGGCATCGCGTTGTTTATGGATCGTGTATCATCTGTCTTATGACGTAAGATGCTGTTGACTATTTTATCAGGAATTTTTAAGAACAGTGTAGTTAGCTCCAATAAAATATTGTAGAGGTTTAATTTACTTGATTACGTGATTCTATCCACAAAGTAATAGTATATTATTCAATGAGTAAGTAATATAAGCTATTACTCAAGAGAATGAAATTTGCAACACGAACCGAAGGTGAGTGTTGTAAATCATTCGAGTGAGTAATAGCTATTACTTGCGAATAGAATACTATACTTTATTATTATGTAATAAGATTTTACAAGTCAGATTGCTTAAATTTTTTATTTTTATTTTTATTTAATAAATATTAACACTACTTAACAATTTTGCGTATTCACCAATCCATAAAAGTTTTATAAACTTGTTCATAGTTTTTTTTTTGATTTTTCGGGCAATAAATTTAAGAAACGTACGTGTGCGGCTGCTACAATATCTGGTGGAGTACAAATTTCACTTTGTTCGCTTTCAGAATCCATAACTCACATGTATAATCACACAAATTACAGTATTATTGTAAACAAAAACGTTTTAAACTAATTTTTACAGATAATTAACAATACCGCGTTTCACTGTTTCATAGCATACTTAACGCGCGGCAATTATCGTTATTTTTTGATTGGCTATTAAAGTGTTAAGTAATGAAAATTCGGACGTGTGATTGGTCGTGAAGTGTTGAGTAATGAATTATTACTTAACACTGTCAATAATGATTAGTATTACTTATCATAAATTGCATAAGTAATGAATACATTATTTAATAAGAGTAGATAAATATTTTTAACTATCGGTATTATCAACCATCATGTTGTCTTAAATGTAGTTTAAAAAGAACATAAATGCGCAATTAAAAATTTAATAATTCCCGTCATATTTCATAAGTTTGCATACCTATAGTTAGTTACTACTTATATTCATCATATCAACTTAAAAAAATAACTATCATTGCTTCCTTGATTACTTTACAGAAAAATGAAAGTTGTAAATAATTAGATTCTGCATCTGAATCAGTTAACACATTTCAATTTACTTATATCATTATCAGGGGCGTTCCAACCCAGGGTTCTTGGGGTTCCCAGAACCCGGGCGCCAGCATAAAAGGGCGGCAGACGGCAAAAAGTTAAAATAAATATGAGTATATTAAAAGAACACAAATACTGCGTCTTAATATTATTTGTAAAATAAATAAAGTAATTAAATGAATACCAAATGTAGGTACCTACTATCGTACTAAGGCCTTTAATTACAAAAGATCGCGAAGTAATGTGATTAATGTTTGAAATATAAAGTTAACTGTCAAGATTTCTTAATATTTACAACAAATCTTGACGGTTATAGTGACAGCTTCTGTTTCTATGACAAAGCTGTCACAAAAAATCATAATTAGTAGGCGATTTTCTCGAACTATTTTCATTAATTTCTCTAATTTGTGGCATTAAAATGAAGTAATCTGTATGAAATAATGTGTGTGGATAGGTCTAGTATGGTCATGTGCAATATTATACCATAATTTTTTACCGGACACTTTTTATTTACAAAAACCTTTTTTCCCATGTTATTTCCCTATGCCAACCTTTACGTGGAACGCGCGGTATAGTTATGAGTATTTAAGTATTTTTATTGTAAATTTAATTTACATGTATTGATATGTTATTTTGTTATTTGTATAATTGTTTGTGCTATTATGTGCAATTGTAAAATGTAAACTATAAAGTTTTAATTAGGTTTAGGTATATTAGAATGTACCTATGTAGTGAACTAATTTCTTTTTGTTTTTTTTTTTGTATTTATATTTAATTCTATGAGAAACTATATAATAAAATATTTATTTACAAATAGTTATTTTTCTAGACAAACAATGTTCTATTATTCTACGCTAAGGTGAATAACATATTATTTGTCATGAGTTTGCTTATTGCTCTAAATATACACGCAAGTTTCGCATAGTACGGCGTGTCGGCTTACTGCCTTACTCTTTCTGTATCGTAGAGCATAAAATTCCACGTATTTTGAGTACCATATCGCATTTTTGTGCTCCAAAATTTTCGCCTGCGGCGCACGCTTCGGGGCGCCACATTCTGCTTCAGAACCCAGGCGCCAAGTACCCCAGATACGCCCCTGATCATTATTAAAAGTTGTCAAAAATATACATTATATACATAATCATGAAACTGATAGAAATGCAAACAAATGTATAATATGTTTTAACTATCACATACCTAATATAAACATAATTTTAACAGTAACTAAATATCTAGATTAAGATAGATACAAAATGTATTTCTCTACAGATTAATTTGCAATAGTTTCCTGTAAAATAATTTAGAACCATTTACCAGCTGAAAATATAGGACACCAAATGAGTATCTGTATAAACTAGAAACATAGAAAATACAAGTCGTCTGAATATATCCCACCACGAATCATTAGATGAAAGTGTCGCCCGCGCTAAATGATTGATCTAATTTATGCAATGCTATTGCTGTTTATTTCCTCTCGCATCAAGAAACCATCAAGCTATCAGCTCTCTAGACTCGGTCACATCACACAAACTGCTATTAATGGAAACGAGAAGAACTCAAACTCACAACGCCAGCCAGATGACATCTGCGGACATCGATTCAATTTGTGAACATGATAAAAGTAATGTACGAACGAGTAGATACGACGGGCCGTGTATGAGACTGAAGACATAGGCGCCGCCAACTCTAGGGGGCTACTATCTTTATCCCCCCTTCATTAATAATTTACAGAAGGACTTGGTTCTCACAAAATTTATGCTTACTATACAAAATAGTACTAATAAGATTTTTCTTTTGATTCCTATCTCATTTTTAAATTATAAAAATTTTGAGCTAAATATTAGACTCATTGCACCGTTGTATGGGATAGGTGACTCAGTGGTACCGAGTCGATCTGTGGATCTTGAGAACCCTGGTTCGATCCCTACAGGCGACAAACAATTTTCACCAATTTAAATCTACCTCTGTGACTCCCCCACCACTAATATCTTTGAAGGCCGTAATTCGACAGCTGGTAACCGCACTTCACGCGAAAAAATATATCACTTACCGAGATCTGCTTAGGACGAGTGCCACATCTAATAATGGGTAAAAGGCGTGATGATATATTTATTTATTTAAAAATCTACCCCTGTGGCTCCCTCTCCACTAATATCTTTGGGGGCCGTAATTCGACGGCTGGTAACCGCACTATACGCGAAAAAATATATCACTTACTGAGATCTGCTTAGGCAGAGTGCCACATCCAATAATGGGTAAAAGGCGTGATGATATATTTATTTATTTAAAAATCTACCCCTGTGGCTCCTCCTCCACTAATATCTTTGGGGGCCGTAATTTGACGGCTAGTAACCGCACTTCACGCGAAAAAATATATCACTTACCGAGATCTGCTTAGGCAGAGTGCTACATCCAGTAATGGGTAAAAGGCGTGATGATATATTTATTTATTTTATTTATTTATTTAAAAATCTACCCCTGTGGCTCCCCCTCCACTAATATCTTTGAGGGCCGTAATTTGACGGCTGGTAACCGCACTTCACGCGAAAAATATATCACTAACCGAGATCTGCTTAGACAGAGTGCCATATGCAGTAATGGGTAAAAGGCGTGATGATATATTTATTTATTTTATTTATTGCACCGTTGTGTGACGTACAATGTACTAATAATAACTATTGGGATATTCAACTATTAAGAGATGGCGTTGATCAGGATGTGTCAAACTTGTATTTCTTCTTTTTTTTAAATTTATTTTGTGTTTGCTAGTAGTGGTTTGTTAATAATTTATATAGAACATAGTTTTGTGTTGTCTTTAGTTATACTTTTAGTATTTGTTTCATTTATCGTTTAACTATTAGCTACAAATTTCTTCAGGTTTATTTATTAATCTAGACTTTTCTTAGTAGTAATTAATTCATTTAGTAAAATTATTATATTCTTTATTAGTTCTTTTATGATTCATTTTAATTTATTTTTCAAGTACTTAGTTATTAGATTAGTAGCAAAATATACCTTTGTTGTTTTTTCTTTTTTTTAAATCCCAATATGGTACATACATACATACATATATAACATCACGCTATATCCCATTAAATGGGGTAGCACGAACCCCTGAAACATTCTCATCCTGACACACGATACTCGATTCGACCACATTAACACTTCCTTCATACGAACTCTTTCTTTCCTCACAACCAAAATCCATCATCACGCAACAAACCTTTATCCATTCGCTCCTGTACACCTGTTTCGTAAATCTACACTTACAAAATATTCAGTTTTTTTATCATTTAAAAGTCGTTATTATACTATTTAAAGAAGGCAATTTTTTAAAAACATGCTTCTAAAAATGGTATATTTTGTTAAATTATTGTTGTGTATCTTTTTTATACAGATACACATTTGTGATATCAACTTGTTTCTGAAAAGTATAGTTTTTGTTGTGCTCCCTAAGTAATTCTTTTAAGTTGGCGCCTATGACTGAAGACTTGAGTCTTTCAACAAGCACCCCCCGCGCCGCCGCCATCACCGCCTTGTTTGTGATCAAGAGAAATAGTTATCTACTCGACCTCGATCAACCTTTATTGAAAAGAAATGACGTTCTATCCACCATCTCGCAATTTGTACTTTCTTTCACATTAATGAATTTTTTTTCAACGAAGCGAAATTGAATTTCGGGGTTTTGTAACTACTCTGTTGCTATTTAACAATTTCAGTGATTTTGTAATAAAACCGGATGACTATAAATATTCTATGATATCAATATCAATGTTGTATTACATTAACGAGTAACTATCTGGAACATTGTTAATTATTTAATTGTGAAAACTAACTTTAATCAATGCTCCATATAATTGTTTGACAATTAAAATATTTATGTGGCGCAAATGAATATTTTACATGAAACCGTCATTCGTATTTAAATTTAAACAATGTTTTTATCACTGGTCCAAACTAAAATTCTAAACAACAATTACTGCATCAACTGAATTTTTCTGTCACAGTGTCTAAGCGTAGCTTCGTTCCGAGAGACAACCGGGTTCGTCTACAGTGACACAGTTTTTGATTTTAAGGGAATGATACCCGAGCTTAGAGCTAATATTATTAAGTTGTGTGATTATTAAAGGTAATCATACCTGTAGTTTTTGACTAAAGTTAATTTATATTATGACAGAAAAATTCTGATGACGCCTGGATTCGAACCAGGGACCTTCCGCATACCGGGCAAAGATGCTAACCGTTACTGTTTTCTAAAATACCCATGTATGATTAAAATCAATTACAAAGTTGGAAATTCTAGTCTGAAATTTAAATAAAATCAATAAGGGGTAGATAGCTCACTGGCAACACCGCGGCTTGTGAATTTGAGCTGATACACTGTTTTCACTACTTTCAAATTACACCTGTAGCTCCCCCTTCACTAACATCTTTGGGGGCCGTGATTTAACAGATGATAACCGCATTTCATGTGCATAAATATACCACTTACAGGCGCGGTGGCCGAGCATGTTAAGGCACATCTCTTAACATACTGTGACGTCACCCGATCCAAAGTTCGTCAGTTCGAATCCGCCTGTCAACAATGTGTGATTTGTCGTAAAATATAAAATACAGTTACATGTATTTATCACACTCGGGCGCTATAAACTAGTCACTTATACGCCTTAAATAATGTAGCATTCGACTACGAAAACCGGCAGTACAGCAGTGTAAAAACTGCGGCTCGGTGTGTCCGGTAGACCCAGGCCTGATTTGGGCTGTGGTGCCATAAGAATAAGAACTATACCACTTATCGAGACCTGCTTTTGAATAATAATTTAGTTGTATCGAAAATTTCCTGGCTATTGGAATCGAACTCGGGTTTTCAAATTCACAGGTCAACGAAATTCCAATAATATTTTTATTGATAAACAGGGGCGTTCCAACCCAGGGTTCTTGGGGTTCCCAGAACCCGGGCGCCAGCATAAAAGGGCGGCAGACGGCAAAAAGTTAAAATAAATGAGTATATTAAAAGAACACAAATACTGCGTCTTAATATTATTTGTAAAATAAATAAAGTAATTAAATGAATACCAAATGTAGGTACCTATTGTCGTACTAAGGCCTTTAATTACAAAATATCGCGAAGTAATGTGATTAATATTTGAAATATAAAATTTCTTAATATTCACAACAAATCTTGACGGTTATGGTGACAGCTTCTGTTTCTATGACAAAGCTGTCACAAAAAATCATAATTAGTAGGCGATTTTCTCGAACTATTTTCATTAATTTCTCTAATTTGTGGCATTAAAATGAAGTAATCTGTATGAAATAATGTGTGTGGATAGGTCTATTATGGTCATGTGCAATATTATACCATAATTTTTTACCGGACACTTTTTATTTACAAAAACCTTTTTTCCCATGTTATTTCCCTATGCCAACCTTTACGTGGAACGCGCGGTATAGTTATGAGTATTTAAGTATTTTTATTGTAAATTTAATTTACATGTATTGATATGCTATTTTGTTATTTGTATAATTGTTTGTGCTATTTTGTGCAATTGTAAAATGTAAACTATATAGTTTAAATTAGGTTTAGGTATATTAGAATGTACCTATGTACTGAACTAATTTCTTTTTGTTTTTTTTTGTATTTTTATTTCATTTTATGAGAAACTATATAATAAAATATTTATTTAAAAAATAGTTATTTTTCTAGACAAACAATGTTCTATTATTCTACGCTAAGGTGAATAACATATTATTTGTCATGAGTTTGCTTATTGCTCTAAATATACACGCAAGTTTCGCATAGTACGGCGTGTCGGCTTACTGCCTTACTCTTTCTGTATCATAGAGCATAAAATTCCACGTATTTCGAGTACCATATCGCATTTTTGTGCTCCAAAATTTTCGCCTTCGGCGCACACCTCGGGGCGCCACATTCTACTTCAGAACCCAGGCGCCAAGTACCCCAGATACGCCCCTGTTGATAAATAATCGAAAATGTATTAATTTTAGGTTATATTAAATATCAGTGAAGGGGAGAGGGGATGCCATGAATTGCCCTCAGGGTATATATACAAGTATGTTAGGCTTCTGTTTATTCGGTATCTGAGTGGTTCAAATTCCGCTATAAGCTACTGTAATTGGGATGAAGTTACCTGAAATACATCAGGTAGCGGGCGTAAGTAAGTAATTTATTGAGAATAGTGAATAGTATTTTGGCACGAGAAAATAAATCATAGTAAAAATAAAGTGTTCCCGTTCGCATTTTAATTTGTTTAGGTGGGAGTCGGGCGGTGGGCGTGGATCACGCATCGTTTGTCGTGTGTCATGGGTGTTGTATCAGGGCGCGATCAGCCATGCATACATAAACTACGCTTGACAATTTCTAAATAGATGTGTTTTTTGTGTAGGAAACGCGTTCTTGGCACATGAATCATTATTGGTGGATAATGCAGGGGCACGGCACACTACGACGTATGCGTGGTGATTTACGCAAGGCGTCAGCGTGACTTGGTGGCGATCTCTTGCGCTCGTGGCCGAGCTGAGCGAGCTGAGCGCCGAGCGCCGAGCACCGAGCGGAGCGTTTGTCTGCGATCTGCCGTTGCGTAAAATAACAATCGCGTGATGGATGACGTCGGATGTACGTGCCCAGGCGCGAATAATGCAAATACGGGAGAAATACGAGCGTTTTATGTCTAAATAATGCTGGACGGACACAGAAAGCCAGATTCACTCGCGCGTTATTTTTTTTTACATCAAAACCCGAAACCTTTACTAAACCTAATTCCGCAATCACTATCGCAATCGCTACTACCAGGACCGAATCTAGAAGTTTTTATGGGAGGACACAACACAAAGGATAATAAATTAATTTTCCGTTTGAAAGCTACACGCATCATAATTGTATTCATCGTGGATTTAAAATTACAAATCTTTCGTCTGTCATTTGTAGAATGTACTCGTAAATATGTTTCAAGAATCTTAATGTTCACTGGTGTCCAAATCTCGGTAAGTGATATATTTCTTCGCGTGAAGTGCGGTTACCAGCCGTCAAATTACGGCCCCCAAAGATATTAGTGGAGGGGGAGCCACAGGGGTAGATTTTTAAATAAATAAATAAAATAAATAAATATATCATCATGCCTCCATAAATGGTAGTGGAGGGGAAGCCACAGGGGTAGGTTTTATGTGGGGAAAATTATTTGTCGACTGTGGGAATCTAACATGGGTTCTCAAATCCACAGACCGACTCGATACCACTGAGCCACCTACCCTAAATATAAATAAATAAATATATCAACACGCCTTTTACCTATTAATGGGTGTGGCACTCTTTCGTAGCAGATCTCGGTAAGTGCTATAGCCGTTAGATTACGGTCCTCAAACATGTTAGTGAAGGGGGTGCCACAGGGGTAGTTTCTATGTGGTGAAAATTGTTGGCTGTAAGAATCAAACCCGGACAGTACGATTAGATACCACTGAGCCACCTACCCTATATGCATCTATTACTGTAGATGGCTTCTGTAAACTTTCATACAAGTATTTATTGTAAGTGTAAAATTTCAAAAAAAAAAAATTATTTCGAAGGGTGCCTGAGCCTCTGGGCCCACCACTGTCTACAAACACAATACTACAATTTATTCCGTATAATTTTTATCACACACCGTCATATGTTTCCTGCTGTCAAACATAGCAAACGAATTTTTAGTTGGATCAATTCAAAAGTCGAAAATTGTATTCCTTATTGCACGTTGCACAAATTAGCTCTTTTAAGTTCTATAATACATTGACAGTTTTAAACTTTAACTTACGCTTACATTTATAAAGTAATTATGTGCATATTTCCAAAGTAATTTCGAGTTTAAAAGAGTTTAATTGAATTCAAGCCGTCACTGCAATTTTCTTCCTTGCAGTAAGTGTTAAATATAATTTTCTCTTTTGGTGGTTATAATTTGACGGTTGGTAACTGTACTGATGGTAATTGGAATATATAATCTGTCAAGATATGCTATTGCAGAATTGCTACGTTAAAGAATGTTCAAAATATTGACATGGACATGCAGAAATGATTTTTTTGTTAAACCAGTTCAAAAATCGGAATTTTTATTAATATGTTTCTATATCAATCGGGTCATGAGAAATCGAATGCCGCAAAGCGCATCTTCATATCTTTTTTAGTTTTCGAGTTACAGCGATTTTAGACTTATTAAAAATCTAAACTTTGAGAGCCCATATCTCGAAAACTAAAAGAGATATTGAAATTCGGTTTGAACGAGCGTATTTCTCGTGCGCTAAAGAATCTATATGGAAATTTAGAAAATTTTGTAAATTTTACAATTTTTCTCGAAATTTTCTTTCATCAATATTTCAAAAAGTTGAAGAGATAATGCAAATCTGAAAACACCATTGAATTCCTCTCGTGAAAATACATAGGTATGGAAATTTTCACAGCAAAATTTCCACGGATACATTTTTTATTACAAAAAAACGAAAACTAGCCAAAATTCGTAAAAACGCCAAGGGGTACCCCTTAAGAAATAATTAAAAAATGGCCGTTTTCGATTTTTTGTAATAAAAACTGTATCCGCGCGAATTTTGTTGTGAAAATTTGCATACCTATGTATTTTCACGAGAGGAATCCAGCGGTGTTTTCAGATTTGCATTATCTCTTCAACTTTTTGAAATATTGATGAAAGAAAATTTCGAGAAAAATTGTAAAATTTACAAATTTTTCATATTATCCATATTAGTTAAGTAGCACACGAGAAATACACTCGTTCAAACCGCGTTTCAATATCTCTTTTAGTTTTCGAGATATGAGCTCTCAAAGTTGAGATTTTAAAAAAGTCAAAAATCGCTGTAACTCAATAACTAAAAGAGATATGAAGATGCGCTCACCGCCATTCGATTTCTCGTAGTCTGCTCTATATAGAACCATATTATAAAAATTTTAATTTTTTGAACTGGTTCAACCAAAAATTCACATCTGCATGTTCATATGCCAAAATTTTGGTCATTCATGAACATAGCTGCTATGCAATAGCCGATCTTAATAGACTACACATTTTTGTTATTGTTAAGTATATAGCCGTCAAATCACAACTACCAAATTTTTTAAAAGTCTAAAATCGCTGTAACTCAAAAACTAAATTCGATTACCTCGAAGTCTGAATTATATAGAACCGTATTTTAAAGTGGCTCAACCTAAAATTCACTGCAATGAATTATTTCTGAGAATACCAACGGGTGAAGTAACATTTTGTGTTGTTTTGATATTCTTCATTTATATTTTAAGTCTTGCCATTTAACTCGCGAAAAAGTCAACAGTCAACAGTCAAAATATCTTTCCGAATTCTTTCTATAACTACGAGTTCTGAAAGATATTATTATAATAACATACTTTGAACAGGAACCAGCTACTGACTACATTCCATGGTGATCTGCTAGCAAATCTGTACCCTTTGGGATCCTTTGAGGTCCATCCAGTCATATATTTAACGTTTATTTTATACATCACACACTATACGCACAATTACGCTAAATTAAAGCTAATTTATACATTAAAATATCACCAAATATACATCAAAATACTAGAAACACTACAGCAGCACGACCTAAACTAACTCTAACGAACGTCCAACGTTCTAAACTAATTGGTAAGATATTGCTGGAACTTGTCTGATTACGTTCAGATATTTTTATTTATTATTAAAATCGATAATCTTACCTACTAAATAGTATATAAATTTTACACATCTTTTTTCCGATTTGACATTTTTTTAAATCTTTTATAGTATGTTATGCATCAAGGGAGGGAAACAAGCGATTATTCCCGCGTGTGAAGTTGGCAAACCGAGACGTAAGCGAGGGCCGAAAGCCAACTTCACACAAGGGATAATCGCGCCCTCCCGTGAAGCATATTATACTTTTCGTAACAAGTGCACAAAAATTACCGTCTTATCGGGACAAATGTCAAATATGGGTTGTGTAACTAGTTACCTAGGAAACGCCGCAAACAGCTAATAATTGTAGTCTCTAGGGAGAGAAACATCTCTCTAGGGAGAGAAACATGCTACCTAGGGAGAGAAACATGCTACCTAGGGAGAGAAACATGCTACCTAGGGATAGAAACATGCTACCTAGGGAGAGAAACATGATACCTAGGGAGATAAACATCCTACATAGGGAGATAAACTTAATGTTTCTCTCCCTAGGGGAGAAAAGCAGTGTTTCTCTCTCTACAATTAGGGAATAAGAACGTGTTTCTTATGCATGTGTTACGAAAAAGGATTTTCTAAACTTGATTTAACTTTAGAAATATCCTCCTCATTCCTTTTGTCCAGCCGGCTGGACAATATAATTTTTTTTTGTTAGAAACATTTGCACTTTGCATAGGTATAGTTCGCATGTTCAGTAGTCTAAACATTTAGTTAATCTAGTTTTTCCTGGAACATAGATGGCAGTACTGTGTTAGAATTGTGATGATGACATATCTGAGATTTGTAGATTCAGCCATTATCTAGTATTATTTATGGAAAAATCTCTAAAATAGATCTTGTGGTAGATATATAAATGTGGTTAATCGTATCTCAAATAAATGTACTTTGCAATTTACTATCATTTTGTTTAATTGCATTTGTTTTTCTTGCATATGCCGTTTAATATGAATCTAGACTCATTGAATAAAAAAATAATGATTTAAACTAGATATTTATTTCTCGAGACTGAGGAGGATAAACATTCTTAGTACCACTGTGTTGGTAGCAATTTTAAATTGTCATTTAAATACTGTTTATATTATAATTTATTGATATTAAACCAGAAGTACTAAAATTAATACTTTAAGTAAACTAGTCTTAATTTTGTGAATTAAACAAAAATCTTTTTGTTCTATTATCAGTACATCTTATACATCATAAAGTTATGCCATTGTCAAATGTTTGTAAATTATTTAAGCGGTAAGCGACGACGAAACGGTTTAAAATAATTGTGTTAGGAATAGTATGTAACTGGATAAGAGTAGGTAAATGTGCGTTTAGGAACAGTTGTGCAGTATGTTGGTCAGGAAATGCAGGCCACAGACTCAAAGGGCAGCAAATAAGTAATTAGTAATTGAAATGGAGGCCGCGGTCAGCGCAGTAAATTAGTTTTGTAATCTGCACGGGCCAAGACAAACACCACGGCCCAAATAATAATCACTTGTATTCAAATTAAGCTAAATCAAAATTTCATTCGCCAAATACCTTCAGCCCATTATTTAACTGTTATCACCCGTTCAATTATTTCCCAACCAACATTAATTACTTTCCTGAAACTGATTTATCCTTTCAATAATACAATCAGCTCCCAAATTAGAATTTTAATTAATCAATGACTTTTTACAATTTTTCACTAATATCAGTGTGAGAAATAGGTCATTTACGGTACGAAACAAAAATTCTATACGTTAAGAACAAACTGAAATTCTTATTAATATACAGATGATTACTTTACGGGGACAAAATCCAAATAGATGTCAGTTACTTGTTCATTATTGCTAAAAATGTTTTTTCTATTGATTGTTCATTAATGGGTTTCATGAATATAAACAAAATCGTTCATTAGTGACCTCTAGTAATGCATGATTTTGATTAATGTACGATTTTTTGGGATGTGCACAATACAAGTAGTATAGCAAATATTGGCTAGCACTAAGTTGTAGCAAAATGCTAAACAGAATTAAACGAAATTATTTTGACACTTTTAGCTAAATAGAATTCATGTAGCATTTCTTTAAAATGAATATAAAATATAAACATTATTTTAGAAATGAAAAACGCGAGTGCAACCTAACATTAAGTGAACTGAACACATCCATATCAAGAGAAAAATATTGTAACTAACTCAAGTGTTAATCGATAAAAAATATCAACAATTAAAGTGGTCGTTACAATCTCGCGTTAAAATGTCTCGATTATTAACCGATCTGAATAATACACTTGATAGGTAATAGCTATTTATGAAACTAGTAAGGAAATGAAGGTTATTTCCTTACGCATGTGAAATTTGCAGAACGAGGCGTAGCCGAGTTATGTAAACACATAAGTAAGGTAATAACCGAGTTTTCTTACTAGTTTCATACAATATTTTTTCTACTTCCGTTCTAATAAATACGAAAGAGCGTTTTTGAAATTATGAAATTTTGACATATTAATGACAGTTATAAATTCAAAAAATAGAAGAATAACACATCAGAATTCGTCTACCAAGATAACTGTTGCTATGTTACCTCATTATTTCACTAGTTAAATAATGCAGTTCATTACCTAACTCTAATAAGTGAAATAAAACGTCTATTTCCTAACTGTCACATATATTTATCTTAAACTTGATTTGTCAGTAACTAAATAAGTAAAATGTAATGTCTAGAATGATTTAAAAGCAACATTTAATAGTGTAAACATTAATTTGAATACTTTTCTTATAAAGTAATCGGAGAAGTAATAGTAACGAAAAATTTAATTCTCACGTTATATGTCTATGGTACAGTTGTCGTGGTTCACCCTGTATTATTTAAAATGGTGTAAATAGACAGCTGACAAACAACAAAGTTTCATAATATTAAAATTGCCCTTCTCCTCGCACAAATGTTTTTGGGAGCCGCGATATGACGGCTGATAACCACACTTCTTGTGGAAAAATGTCGAGATTACTTACAATAGAATGCCACACCCAGTAATGGGTGAAATAACAGGATATTAGACACCAAAGAATTGGATAAAAAGTTAAATATTAAACTTAATATTTAAAGAAATAAAAGCAATTCAAATAATATGGAATTAATGACATTGCTGTCAAATAATCAATTTGTATTTATTTATTAAAACTAAGTTTAAGTAATGCGACATTTGAAGAAGTAGCGATAACTTCAACCTTATTTTGTTTCCAATAATTTTATCTGGAATAAAAATGGAGTTCGATAACTCCAAATTGAATCCTCTTTATGCATCTGGTTGCAAATAAATATTAAAAATGTGATGTTCAGCGACAGCAGTACAAGAATCTTGTTCCCTTTTCGTGTTTCCTTTCTTTCATTCTGCGAGGGATTTGTGGGTTATTTGTGCGTGTACGGAGAACAAATATTAGGGTCGTCGGCGTGGGCGGAATAAGTAATGGCAAAAATCGTCTGGAAATTAGAAGCAACTGTGCAACATTGACATCGCAGGCTTAAAAAATAAATATAAATTTCATCGGAAGTTTCGAGTTTCTTGGGAAGTTTTAAATCGTTTTTCATACATTCATAATTTAATATACGGTTAGGCGTTCGGTAGAAGCAGTGAGGCAGTTACGTTACGAACGGAATTGATTAAAATTCTGATAAAAACAGAGCGTCGCGGCGCGGCTGGGGCCGCTGATAACGCCAGCAGCGCCACCAATTAGGCCCGGCCCCAACCCAATCCCAGATATTTCAAATTTACCTCCGTAATGGATTTTTCTTGTTAACATGTTTTTGAATTTATTTTTAATTAACTAATGCAATATTTAATAGTCTATCTGTTATATATTATCATATTCTAACACGCTTATAACGAGCAGCATCTCAAATACCACTAACAAATATTGGACACATAAATTATGTATAGTCCATGTCAGATAGTTTCACAATTACGTCATTTCCGATCACTCACTACCAGATTTTCAGAAAATTTGTACCGCAGATATGTGGGTATTTTAATATATTTAAAAATATTTTCGATAATATTTAAAATTGTTTTTTTTATTATTAGAATGTCAATTATGTAGCAAATTTCACAAAAATGTCCTATCTTGGAAGACAATACCGGAGGGAAGGGGTGAGTTTTCCCCACTTGTGTGTCGGTAAATGCCGCTGTTACATTCGAACCGGTAAATAATGTTTTATGATTGCTTTATCGATCACAGTAGGTTGTGCTTCATGGTAGCTATTCAGAGGCTCGACAACTTTGCTGAGAGTGGACGGAAGAACGTTTTGCGACGTCTGAAGAGGGAGAGATAGCTCCTAGAACGCTACAGCAAACAGAGCACAAAGAATTACAGCCGAGCTATTACATTAAAAGATCGAAACGGCCATATCTGTATATCTACAAAAGTATCACTTAATATCATTTATAATATTCATTTACTAATTGTAAAATATCAGAAGATACTTAATAATGTATAGTTTTTATAAAATTCGGGAATATGAAATAAAATTTATTTTTCTACGCCACTGATTAGACTGTAAATAGTTTTTTTTTTCTCCTTCTGGCTTCCTGGCGGACCAACTGCTAAGGTAATATGCCGCCATTACGCCCTGATCCTGCGTTTTAGATCTTAGAGTCAACAGCAACGCGGGTTTCTCGGGACGGTCACCTATCCAAATACTCCCCGCGCTCAACGTTGCTTAACTCGCGTTATCGCATAGATCAGTTCCAACGAGTTGAGCCATGGCCGTTGACTGTAAATAGTTATTTGTACAAGTATAATATAAGTCAAATGTTTGCAAAAAAAATGCTTTTCGTAAGACATGCACAAGAAACACGTTCTTATTCCCCAATTTTAAAGAGAGAAACACTGCTTTTCTCCCCTAGGGAGAGACACATTATTTTTCTCTCGCTAGGTAGGATATTTCTCTCCCTAGAGACGTTTCTCTTCCTAGAGACTACGATTATTAGCTGTTTGCGGCGTTTCCTAGGTAACTAGTTACGCAACCCATATTTGACATTTGTCCCGATAAGATAGTAATTTTTGTGCACTTGTTACGAAAATTATAATATGCTTCACGGGAGGGCGCGATTATCCCTTGTGTGAAATAATAATCGCTTGTTTCCCTCCCTTGATGCATAACATACTATTCTAAATCTGTAATATGAATGATTTTTTTTGGGTGTGAAGTTGGCAAACCGAGACGAGGTTTGCCAACTTCACACGCGGGAATAATCGCTTGTTTCCCTCCCTTGGTGCATAACATACTATTATATGTTGATATTAGATTGATTTTAGGAATATTATTTCCTTCATTACATTATAAGCCAAACAGAATGCGTCATTTACACAAAGAGGGATAAAATATTGATAAAATCACTGCATCGTGTCCTAGGCAACCGTTCTCTGAATTGAACAAAAAATAATAACAAAATAAGTGAACTTACTTTAAAAGACGAAAGAGTTGACTTATCCTCCAGTAGTAGATTCCTGTGTTCTGCAAATAAAGAAAGTAAATTAGTTTAAAAATTCAAAATCAAATTAAAGATTCCAATACATCACATTCTCAATTGCTATCATTTATTGACATATCGTATAGGGTAGGTGACTCAATGGTATTGGATTTGAGAATTCAGCCAACAAACAATTTTTCACCACATTAACACTACCCCTGTGGCTCCTCCTTTACTAACATCTTTGGGGACCATAATTTAACAGCTGGTAACCGCATTTTTTTTGTAAATATATCATTTACTGAGCTCTGCTACAGCAGAGTGTCGCACTCAATAATGGATGAAAGGTGTGATGATATATTTATTTATTTTATTCAAATAATGCCAGTACGGACCATCTCTTTGTGACGTGCGTATATTATCAGCGATTTAAACCCCTAACCCACAGAGCAAAGTTGGTTGGGATTTATTCGAGAAGTAACAACGTATTCAAGGGTGTAAAAACGTCTGTGTGTCCTCTCCGTACGTTTTGTGGTCGCCGTAACTTTGTACGATTTTTATCACATGTTCTACTTCCATAATGGGACAATAACAGCAATTTAATAGCAATTACGCGCGTGATTAATGGCGAACAAAATGTCGCGTGATATTTTAGTTTGAGTTGCGATATATTTGTGTTGTTTATGTTGGACTTGAACGACGAGGAGTCACAATAAACTACGTCAATAACTACGAATTTTTTATTTTAATTCAGCAGATTCTCGTTTTTGATGTGACAGCGCTACCCGTTTTATAAAGAAAAAAAATATTTAAAAAATATAACCTCACGTCTTTTACTCATTACTGGATGTGGCATTCGACTGTAGCAGATCTCGATAAGTTATATATTTCTTCGCGTGAAGTGCTGTTACCAACCGTCTAATCATGCCCCCAAAGATATTAGTGGAGAGGGAGTCACTGAGGTAGTATTAATGTGGTGAAAATTGTTTGTCCGCTGTGGGAATTGAACCCGAGTTCTCAAGTCCACAGGCCGAAAAGACTATGGAAATATAAATAAGCAGGAATCCAATCAAAATTATCCGTGTATTTTTCTAAGCCAACGTTTCGTTGCCAAATGCAACCTCAACAGGGCAAAGGCAAAAACAGGTGTAAATAGTTACAATAATATAAAAGATCATACAAAACATCAAAAAAGATGCAGTCAATAAAAGGAAAAAACTAAATAACGTCCAAAGTCTCATCTAACAGGTTTGTATTAAACAGTGAGACTATACCTAAAAAAATTGTTGATATATGGAAAATCAAAAGTATTTGACAAGGAATTAGTCAACGAAATTTGAACAGAAGGAAATGAAATAGTTCATTAATAAAATATCAAAATAAACACTTGTCTAAAGTCTCACAAAATTCATCCTCCAAGTCACCTTATAAGGGCATCGTCAGAGGCTGGCCAGCACAGTTGGTAACCATATACGCGTTTCGCTCTTATTAGAGCTCATCAGTATGGTATAACCTACTTCTTCACCTAGAACAAAGTTCACGTGAAGAAGCTGGTGACGAAGGACTGTGCCAGCAGAGAATAAGATCTCTAAAGAACGGTAAGATGACATGAGAAGTTCTATCGAACCAGTAATGCCATCTACCGAAAAAAGCAAAAGCTACGAAATAGCAATTTAAATAAAAATCAACAAAGACAAAATTAATTGTCTTTAAATGCTCACTTGGTGAAACTAGGTTTAATAATAAAATATCAAACTAAACACCAGGTGACTTGGAGGCTGAATTTTGTGAAACATAGCCAAGTGTTTATTTTGATATTTTATTATTAAACCTAGTTTCACCAAGTGAGCATTTAAAGACAATTAATTTTGTCTTTGTTGTTTTTTATTTAAATAGTTCATTTCTTCTAAAATGGTAAAATACGATTCTTGCAATATTTAAAATTTCTAGCTTTGAGATCCCTTCGCGGACACCCGGTAAAGAATCACTAATCTACACAACTTGATAATTTCACACAAAAATCCTCAAAATCAGTTGTATAAAGTTGAACTTTGTAGCAATATTTTACCGAAAGAGTTACATAAAATTAACTTTGTAAACGCGACAGAGGAATACAAATTTAGATGAATGAATGTTTTGACAATGTGAGGAAGCATGTGTACCAAAATTAGTAGTATTTTTGAACTAGAGTCCCAACAGATACTAGCGCTAAATAATAGCGAATTATTAGGCAAATTGGAATGGTAATTGAGTGCAATTTATGAACATGAAACAATTTGCAGATTATCTGCGTCGGTATTTCTCATTCCGACACAATTAATGAATGGCATTCTGCCAATCTACACTGCACTGCGGTTATTACACTTGTTATTTTCCTACATCCAGCCACTATTTGCCCTTTCTAACCTATCATTACCTTGTCATTATCATATTTCTCAAGACGCCACTTACAATTTTATAGTAGAACCCGTATTAAGACTCAGGCGTCACATTATTTACGAGTAGCTGCAATCTTATTTTTTCGTTTGACTTTCTGATTTGCAGTTTTATTTCTTATATAAATAAATATATCATCACGCCTTTTACCCATTACTGGGTGTGGTACTCTGCCTAAGCAGATCTTGGTAAGTCATATATTTTTTCGCGTGAATTGCGGTTACTAGCCGTCAAATCACGGCCCTCAAATATATTAGTGGAGAGGAAGCTACAGGGGTAGATTTAAATTGGTGAAAAGTGTTTCTCGGCTGTGGGGATCAAACCAGGGTTCTCAAGATCTACAAGCCGACTCGATACCACTGAGCCACCTACCCAATTTTATTTCTTTTATTTTTATTTCTTATATTGTATGTAAAAAAATTAGGGAGGCATATACTAATATGTTGACAATGCATAGCTTTTATTTGAAGTCAATCGCTATATCCCTTTTGGAAAGACAGTCATTGAAAGAAAATATAAACATTTTTGTAAGACTTTTTCATTTTATTCAAAAAATTATAATAATATAATTATGTTACTATTAAGTGTGTTTATGAGGTCGATTAATAATCGAGACATTTTAATGCGCTCGCTTCACTCTCGTGTTATTTGTTGAGATTATTCATCGCAGATTAACACATGAATTAGTTACAATATTTTTTCGTGGATCGTACCTTTTTAATTTGGAAAAATCTAATTTAATTCCATAACAAATTTGTTAGGTTATAACTTGAAACTGACAGATGCGTGAACTGCGTACACTAGCGCAAACCTGAAAATATTGACTTAAATAAGTAAGTGTTTCTTGTTCTTTGTTTGGAATATCTTTATCGATAGGAATATCGAAGTTCATCGAAATTAGCAGACAATTATTTTAGGTTAATAACGTACCTGTCAGAAATGTTTGGCAATATGACAACAGTTTTCAGTGGATGCGTTCAGTTTCTTTAACGTTAATAGTATATTACATAATAAGTCATGAAAGTGACGCTTTACTTGACGAAGCGGTTGTTTGAAGTACGAGGCCGTCAGGCCGAGTATTTTAATTCGCTGAGTGAAGTAAAACACTTTCGTGACGTATTATGTATACTATTTTTTCTGAAATCGTTCATATTTATATTTTATCAATATAATTAATAATAAATATTTCAAAATATTTAATTTTTTGGTAAGAATCATATTGGCAGCAAACTACATATCCAAGGTGATAACAAAAGTTGTTGAAAACAATATCTTATGTGAAAAATCTATTGAACATATTTGTGTCAAACGTAATATTGTTGACAGAGAAGATTTCTTTATAATGTTGGAAAATATAGATGAAAATGAGTATGAGTACTCCTCCTGAAATCTTAAATCAAGCAACTGCGGCTGTTGAAAATTTATTACCGAGCAAGTCCAAAGACCGATATGATAAAGAGTATGAAATTTTCATAGATTGGAAAAAGCAAAATAATTTGTCAGCAAATGTGCTACTTGCTTATTTTATTTACTGAATCACCAATAAATTTAGCTTCAAATTCGCCAGTGTCATACATAAATTTTAGTCATTTAAGCAATTGTATATTTAGTATTAATATTACTGATAAAAATAAATAAAAATCTTATTAAATTTTTTAGTTATTTAGTTTATTTATTTGAGTCAGGTAAACACCTACTTTCCATACTAAAATGCGTCAGGAAAGTAGGCATTTTCTTGACGATTTCAAAAAAAGTTTTTATATTCATTTTACAGCTTAGCTGTGGCAATATTTAATGAAACACTAACTTTTCTTACAACTTCTTTCTAAATCTGATACTGAGATATGATTAAGATTAAGTTCTCGTTGCAAATAAATAAATACATAAATTTCCTTTTCCATTTCCTTTTTGTGATCCTGAATACGTGCATGTTAAGTGTATGAAAATCCTAGTGCAAGGTTTAAATAAAGCGCAAGTTTTCCTTATAAATCTCGCATGAAATCTAAAGTTGTTGCATTTACGTTTAGCGAGTTTAGAATAACCTTTCGCAAAGTGAAATTCGCTGTTTCGCTTGAATCGTCGTTTTCTCTACAACACCGACACTGAGACCAATCCACGATTCATTCTCCATATTCACGTTCACGTTCACGTCCACGTCCACCGTGCGTACTGTGTGTGCTTTCTATGTGTAAATAACAGAATTGAAACAGCTTAAATATGTTGTTTGAGTTGTTGCAAACTGTATATAAGTGGCCAGCGACACAACATCAAAAAGAATAAGAAACAAAGAGGCTGGTTTGCGCGCACCGCGATAAACTTTAAGAAAGCTTGGGGTTAACTTTGTACACCGGCACCGAGATTGCGTTTGCTTTTTGTTTTTCAATTGCCACTGTTTCAAGACTAGACCCTAGATACACGTTATCTCTTCTAGACCTTCTCTCTCTCTCTCTTTCGCTCGAAGAAGAATTCAATCTTAATATAATGCAACTATTAGCGGAAGAGATAACACAATTTTAGACACATTCAAATAACAGTTGAAAACATTTAAATTCTGAATCAACAGATTACACTTTACATATTTCATTAAATTTTTAAGTTATAAAACAGAAAATCATGCATAATTACAGCTACCCAATTAGCAATTACAATTATCAATTAGTGGAAGCGTTTAAAAACTTGAGACCCAAATTATAATTAATAGCATCATCATAAGTGAATTAGTGAGAAAAGACATTTGTCTTCAAGATTAAATACGGGGTTAATCTGATAAATCAGGACAAGCGCATGAATTTTTTTTTACCTACAATTGTGTGAAATTGCTTTTAAAAACAAGCGCAGGACGATATTCCCTTCCTTTGTTATCTTGTGATTCGTTTACTATTACTATATAGAGTATTTAGTTTTTTTTTTTACATTACGCTTGGTATATAGATGAGATGCAGAAATGTTCTAAGAGTAAAAGTAAATGGATGAATTAACTTTAAATTTATGATTTTGAAAGTTAATGATTATTCTAACATTTAAACAGTATAGTACAGGAGGTTGATTCTGTATCTTGCGTGAGCAGTTGCGTGAATACATTTGCGTTAGTACAATGTATGACGTCACCGATTCTTTTCTGGTGTCGAGCATAGGGAATTTAGTGTTTTACGTTTTCGCGCCAAGTTTAGTGTTGTAATGATTTTGAAACTGTCAGTTGCAATCACATGTCATTGTTTGTCAACATCGTTTTGTAGTTTTTTTATACGATTTTATTATGGCAGAAGATAGAAAACGTGATATGAACGCTCCAGAGGAGCAAAAACAAATTTTAATAAACTTTATGGCAGATATGGCGTTGATAACGCAAAATGACAAGAAAGTAAAAGACAAACATAATGTTAGAATGAGACAGGTAGTGTCGCAAGTAAGAAACAGGACCTACGGAGGTCACGCATCTATATGTGCGTGTCTCGCAAGAAGTGACGTCATACCCATTAGTTCTTTAAATGTCCGATAGATTGTTTACTATATGCATGTGACATATCTGTGTTAGTATGGGTGCCGCAAGTAGTCACGCAAGATACAGAATCAGGCTCCTGAACAATTGGTAAATATAAAATAAATATATCATCACGCCTTTTACCCATTACTGGATGTGGCACTCTGCCTAAGCATATCTCGGTAAGTGATATATTTTTTCAACCCCCAAAGATATTAGGAGTAGATTGGTGAAAATTGTTTGTCGGCTGTGGGGATCAAACCAGGGTTCTCAAGATCCACAGGCCGACTCGATACCACTGAGCCACCTACCCCAATTACAATTACAACTACAATTGGTGACGGTTTATATTGTCAATTATGACAGATAATTACTTAATTAATTTCCGAGCTACTTTTTTCATGGCACAATTTGATATCATTTTTGTAATCACCGGTTACAAAGAAATACAATTATTTTGTCTCTTGTTCAGTTAACAAAATTATAAAGCACAATCAGAGCTTGCTGATCATTCAATCACTACACAACGCCATCGTCGCGCTCGCGTGATCTCCACAAACTATCAAATGCTCTGTGAAAAGAGTACGAGTACTTCACAAAAACCCGGTGCAATTTCATCATAGTAGCTTGAAATGTTATTATTAAATTATGAAATCTTCTTTGGCTAACGTAAACTATCATCAGATCAGCGGAAAGTTAATTACAACATTATCTATAATAAATTGATACGTTATTCATGAAATGAATGGCTATACATGGGCCGGAATATCGTTAGCGCTTAATATAAATCATGAATATATTTATCAATTTACCGGGCATAATTGATTGAACTGCGAGCTTGTTATAGTACCGTGTATGGTTTACGATATGAAAACATTTCCAAAGCGAGTCTGTCTTGTAATCGGTATGTTCGCAAAACCAGGCCAGGACTAACCGAAAATGGAGGAATATCATTCAAGGTTTATTGCGGGAATAAAGGATTACGAATCAGAAAAATTAATGAGTTTGTATGAATGGAACACAATATGTTGTACGTATAAAAATATTTGATTCTTTTTTCTTACAAATGATAAATGTCGCCTCGATCTTGCGTGAGAGTCAAGCTAAAATTAAAACTAAACGACATTGAATTTTTCGAGTCCAAATTGATTTATAAGCAATTTTTTGACAATTTAATTTAATTACATTATTAATACTTTGTGTTAAGTTTTTTCACATATTCATACCAAGTACAGTATTCGAGATACAGTCTCGAAAAAATACAAAACTGAAGTGAATAAAATTTGGGGAAAATCAATTTTACGGAGTTTATATCTTAAAAACTAATCAAGTTTCTGCCAACTCCATTGAATTCCTAAAATTCAAATTGACTTGTAACCACATTTTAATCTAATTTAAAGCGATTTAATGTTAACTTGTGCCATGAAAAACAAAGCTAGATATAATGGGCATGTCTAATCTTACAACAATCGGTATTTTATTTAGTTGCCAATTATGACAGACAATTAATTATAAATTTATGATTTTGAATCCTATTAATTATTGTAACATTTCAACTGTATGGTATTGATGGTCCTTCTAAATTGAATAATCGGTGACATCAATTATGATTGATAATTACTTAATTAATTTCAAAGATCCTTTTTTTCTCGTAGCATGATTTAATGCTACTTTTTTAATCACCCGTTACAAAGAAATACAACCCTTTGTGTTTAAAAAAAGTTAATTGAAGCACGAGAAATTTAATGCCATTGAGTGCTTCCTTATATATCGTTTAGTTTTTAAGATATAGCTTCGAAAATGTATTATAACAGACTAGGGAAATATTCAATTTTTCCGGAGTCTTATAATTAAATACGAAAATAGATACAAACAAAGTTATATTAACATTTAGTATATATATATATATATATATATATATATATATATATATATATATATATATATATATATATATATATATACCGGGTGTCTACTTTTTTTTTCCGAACATAGGAAATTCAATGTTAAAATTTTGATTTAGTGATATCTCTTTACCTATTAATTTAAGAACAAAAGTGCACTGAAGAAAAATGTTTAGAATGAAAAACTGCATTCATAGAGTGTAAGTTTGTTGTCCAATTGTTTCTTATGTCCGAGTTAGAAGCAAAAGAAAATACACGCTTTATACTGCTCAAAATTGTACAGGGATATTTCAAAAATTAAATTGTAAAATTAAAACTATAAATTATATTCAACTATTTTTAAGAATACCTAAGGTATTATTTCTCTTAGAAATATTTTAATATACTTTATATTATTTTTTATTCTGAAATACCTATTTATAATATAATTTACAGTTCTAATTTTATATGTAATTTTTAAATCCCTGTACAATTTTGAGCATTATATATATAAATGCAAGATTCTTACGATATCTCGTGTGTATTTGAGTTCAAAATAGAATCTTTTCCATACTTTCAAACTTACTTATAGAATGAAAATCATAAAATACAAACTTTTTTGACTCTTAGCCTGCATGTATTTGTTTTCAAATAACTTTAAACTTGCTTTTACAGTTATAAACTGTTCAAAATTAAATTTTATTACTAACGTAGATGCAAAATTGAATTCTCTACCAGATTTATCTAAAGTATTTATATCCAAAATAATTGAGAATTTTTTGTCACAAGGAAAAGCTGATTTCCTTCTTAAACTCCTATGGCCAGTTTTTTAATTAACACCCTGTAAATATATTATTACAGTCAGTCGTAAACTGAGGTAAAACTGAGGTAAAACTTTCGTTTATTAATAACAAGCAAAAGGTCATGTGGTCAAATTGCACTAACTTCAACTTATATAAAAAATGCGATTATTATTATGGCCTGTGATTCTTGAGAACCCTGGTTCGATCCCCACAGCCGACAAACAATTTTCACCAATTTAAATCTACCCCTGTGGCTCCCCCTCCACTAATATCTTTGGGGGCCGTGATTTGACGATTGATAACCGCACTTCACGTGACAAAATATATCACTTACCGAGATCTGCTTAGGCAGAGTGCCACACCCAGTAATGGGTAAAAGTCGTGATGATATATTTATTTATTTATATGGGGTAGATGGCTCAGTGGTATCGAGTCGGCCTGTGGATCTTGAGAACTCTGGTTCGATCCCCACAGCCGACAAACAATTTTCACCAATTAAATCTACCCCTGTGGCTCCCCCTCCACTAATATCTTTGGGGGCCGTGATTTGACGACTGGTAACCGCACTTCACGTGACAAAATATATCACTTACCGAGATCTGCTTAGGCTGAGTGCCACACCCAGTAATGGGTAAAAGTCGTGATGATATATTTATTTATTTATATGGGGTAGATGGCTCAGTGGTATCGAGTCGGCCTGTGGATCTTGAGAACCCTGGTTCGATCCCCACAGCCGACAAACAATTTTCACCAATTTAAATCTACCCCTGTGGCTCCCTCTCCACTAATATCTTTGGGGGCCGTGATTTGACGACTGGTAACCGCACTTCATGTGACAAAATATATCACTTACTGAGATCTGCTTAGGCAGAGTGCCACACCCAGTAATGGGTAAAAGGCGTGATGATATATTTATTTATTTATATTATTATATTTGAGTGGTTCAAATTTGACTATAAGCTGCCGGTCCCCTACACTGTAATTGGGATGAAGTTCTTATTGTGCAGAGTATCAAATAAATAAATATGAGCTAATATTATTAAGTTGTGTGATTATTAATAATCACACAACTTAATAATATTAGCTCTAAGCTTGGGTATGATTCCCTCATAATCAAAAACTGTGTCACTGTAGACGAACCCGGTTGTCAATGCCTATATAGGAGTCTCTCGGAACGAAGCTACGCTTAGACACTGTGACAGAAAAATTCAGTTGATGCCATATTTCGAACACAGGTGACGTGGTGTAGCGGTTAGCATCTCTGCCCGGTATGCGGAAGGTCCCTGGTTCGAATCCAGGCGTCATCAGAATTTTTCTGTCATAATATAAATTAACTTTAGTCAAATAAATATGAGTTGCTGTAAAGGTTTCTTGACCGTTTGATCATTATACCATGCTATAGAATGTGATTACGTCACGATATCAATCTCTGCATTATATGCAGCAACGAAGAACGACGAACAACGTACGACGAACGACGAAGCAGAGTTCAGATCTACAAAGATTGCACTTGTCATTCCGGTGAAATGCCTCACTACCGGAACGCTGAACGCTGAACGCTGAACGCTGAAAGGTTTCCGAGTTTCCCCGGAATCAAGAACAAATTACACTCATTGTACACTATCCAATTGTTATTTTTTCATAATGGTTGCCGGGCATTCATAACACTGGCTAATTTATTCGATTAGATTAACAGAATCACCCCGGAGGATTTTATTTTATTTCAGGGTCGTTAACGCGAATGGAATTAAGGGTTGGGTAACAGCTGTCTGCCGAGAGTCAACTTGAAATAGTCAGTTTTCGTTCGTTAGCGCAATGGAATAATTGCAAATTATCCGTGATACAATGGCACACTTTTCCGTCGGGTCCGACATTAAATGTTTTAATTACGCTGCGAGCCTCGTATAATTATCCCGGGGCTAAAACCCGGAACATCACAACACGGCACACACGTTTATTGCACGCGTCTTTTTACTGATTTTAAGAGTTTCATATCGTTATGCGTTACTGTTACTGCCAAGTAGCTCCATAAGCAAAAGTACCTATATTCCACAGAGGCAACCTTTATTCTACCCTACTTTCAAATTGGAATATATTAAGATTCAGTTTTAGGAAAAATTGTTCAGATTAAGCCTAATAATGTAAATGTAATGATCGCTTGTGTAAACCGCTGATTAAACGCGGCTAACTTCTTAAATTATTTTAAAGAAGTACACTTCAAATTAAAGGCAAATATTTTATTTATTTTGCTTCGATGCACAACAAAACCTTAATTCCAATTATATTAAAGGAAATTTACAGTATCTAAAACAGTCCAAACCATACATAATATCACGCTATTATTTTGGTTTTAAAACCGTAAATTTAAACTGATATAAATAACGTATTGAACCTAAAATAATAAGAATATGAAGAAAAATATTAATTACTACACTGGGGCTCGATCAGACTAGACACTGTACTTATAAGGAGTAAATAAAATAAATAAATAAATACATCATCACGCCTTTTACCCATTACTGGATGTGGCACTCTGCCTAAGCAGATCTTGGTAAGTGATATATTTCTTCGCGTGAAGTGCGGTTTCCAGCCGTCAAATCACTGCCTCCAAAGATGTTAATGGAGAGGGAGCCACAAGGATAGATTTAAATCGGTAAAAATTGTTTGTCGACTGTGGGGATCGAACCAGGGTTCTTAAGATCCACAGGCCGACTTGATACCACTGAGCCATCTAACCCATAAGAAGTAAGGAGTAGCATAAATAAATAAGTAATTATACTCGAACAACAATTTTAATTCATCAAATTTATTTATTTATTTATGTTACGTTGTACAACAGGAACTTAATCCCAATTACAGTACAGGGTCCGCACTTACTGAGCCGCAGTGTAGTAGTTTATATAATTTTTAGCTTGAGTAAGATTCGAACTCGGGATCTCCGGATTCGAATTCCGTATCGCTATCCACACCACCGTATTGACGCATAATTTGTCTATAAATTATACTAATTATAATTTACTTAATTTAAAACTATGTTAAATATGACAATGTAATTAATTTATCCAATGTAGTCGCTAATAACTAAAGCCCGGATATTTAGGCTCTTAAAAACACCCAAATAAGCAGGCATATAGGCCGGTAATTACTCTAAAATAGGCGGGATTTTAGGCAGCCTAAATGAAAATAATTTGTTTAAAAAAAAATAAACGAATCCTTTTTCTAATATTGGTACTCGTATCTACTTTTCGTTAGAAAAAAATAATCATTTTAAACAAAAATTAACGCAATCTGAAAAATAATAATGTAGGGTTCTCTTTTTATTAATTATTATGCAAATTCAAATTATGTAATATACTTTAATTCACAAAATATTACGATGAAATTTTCGGAAAGAGACTGTCTTCGGTCTGTCAGAACTTTGTCGGGTGCTGAATTAGTCAACGAAGTAGATGATAAACCTTGTCTGCTCAATAAAAGTTAGAATAGGCAACAAAAATAGGCAAAATAGGCTGTATAAGGTAAAATAGGCACAATAACCAAAATATAGAAAAAATAGGCTTTAAGGCACGAAAAAAAAACCTTCCATTACAAGTAAACATATTACCTATGTATAGAAAAACGAAATTGCCTGAAGTATATTAAAATTTGAATCTAGGCAATTGCCTAAAAATCCGGGCTTTACTAATAACCATAGAAAGATCTTGTATTTTAAGTATAAATCTTTATTTAGAAATACAAGTGTAAAATGCGATGCGATTCTGTCTGTATTGTCCCATATTTGAAGTTTTCAATACAGATAGTAATATTCAGTAACATCACGTAGTTGTATATTCCCAAAAGACGATAGTTCGCTAGTTTTAATTAGATAAAGCTAGTTAATCTCCCCTTTGTGATAATTCTCTATTATATAGCCTTATTTACGAACAAAATAAGCCGTATAGCCAATATTATTTCGCGCAACAGAATTCCATATTACCGTGATTGCTTTCAATTTAAATTTGAATTTTCCAGCGTCGGGAATGTGGTAGATAAATACGGAAGCGAAGTGGGTTAGGGGTAGAGCTTTTTATATTCATTGGCGAGCGTTTTTTCGCGACGCTAAATAAAAGTAGGCTGAGGAAAAAAGCGTGAGCTTTTTCACGAAGTCTTGTGGCATTTATCTGATGAATCTGCGTACGCTCTACGCGTTCTTACCCAGCTTTTTACACACTTAAGCGTCGGGAATTAACTCGGGCCGGCAATTAGTGTCAAGATTAGATCTTAAATTGATAATTTTGTTTTTAGTGTAATTGATACTAAGAGGAAGTCGGGTCGAGTAGGCTTCTGAATACCGCAGAGACGGATACAAGACAAAATTATAATTCCTTACATACAAGTTCGTCTCAACAATAAATCTTTATTTTTATTCATCCATTTATTCCTAAACTTTCCACTCAATCTCTTACCCTAATTTTCACCATTCTTTCATTCAACATACAGGTGTCTTGTTCCAATATAATGGTAACATTTTTATGTATTATTATTTACGTAATTGCTGCCTGGCTACTGTCATATACAGGCTGTTTCACAACTTAGAGCAAAAAAATAAAGGGTATATTCTGTACGACGTGCTGATCATGAAACAAAAAGAATTTTTTTAAATTCGAAAAATTAAGGGTTGTTAACCTAAAACATTTTTTGTAGTACTGCACTGGATTCGCTTTCCTATTAAACACAAACAATGAAGTAGGTATCAACTACGAAAGAATAATTACACAATTCAATTATTAGCAGTTATTTATAATAGAATTTTATTTAATTAATAACTTTAACATAATCATCCACCTAGTGGCAGTGGCAACGAAAAATTTTAGACTGGGAAACATGGAAAATAGTTTTGCGACTTTAAAAAAAATCTGTTTGTTTCATGATCAGCACGTCGTACAGAATATACCCTTTAATTTTTTTGCTCTAAGTTGTGAAACACTCTGTATAATGGTTGGATTAACAAGATAAATAAATAAATATATCATCACGCTTTTTACCCATTACTGGGTGTGGCACTCTGCCGTAGCAGATCTCGGTAAGTGATATATTTTTTCGCGTGAAGTGCGGTTACCAGCCGTTAAATCACGGCCCCCAAAGATGTTAGTGGAGGGGGAGCCACAGGGGTAGATTTAAATTAGTGAAAATTAATCAGATAAATGTACAATATCAAAAGTATCCTCTTGTTACAAACATAATTAAAATGCTATGATTCTAGTTTAACAATTAAACTCACTCAATTTCAACTTTGTGAATAATTCTCTACTCATTCAAAATAAAACTTCTTAGTTTCAAGGATTTTATCGTAAAAAATCAAACGTTATTAAACTCAGTTTATGATACTTTTTGAATATTTTGTAAAAATCGTTTAATGATATATTTAAACATTCTTGCAGAAATATGGCTTTTATTGGATCATAAATTGGGGTTTCCAAAAAGAAGTGGAAAAGAGTTTCAGGTTTTTGCATATTGCATAGAGTGCAATTGTTTACTGTATCAAGCTGACAGCGTATGTTTTTATATATTATTTTTAAATCTTTTTGACTCGATAACCTTATTTGTGATAGAATTCTAATTTTGAAAATTTTTATTTGAAGATTATTTCTGCTATATTAATTTTAGAATAAAAGTTTAAATAAAAAAGACGTTCAGAATTAAAAACTAGTTTCAAATTTATTGCTAAAATATATAGACGTAAATTAAAATTGTCAATTTATGCAAAAATATTTCAATGAGAAATAATAGTATATTATTCAACGAACGTATTATACATGACTTGAACACTATACAAAAAAGTAATGAATAATGACGCTACTATAATAGTCGCAATCTGATTGACTAAAAACATATTTAATAATAGTTCATTATTCAACAGTTTTTTAATTATTCTTCACTTTTAAACAATGAAGCATATTATCTATCTACAAACGAACATATAATGAATGTAGTAATTAATAATTGTGAAAAAAAATTAATTTAATGATATATCTAATATCTTTTGAGCCCTGATTTGACGGTTGGTAACAGCATTTCGCACACATAAATATATCACTTACCGAAATCTGCTACGGCGAGTGCCAAAACCAGTAATAGGTAAAACGTGTGGTCATATTTTTATTTTATTTTTTATTTCGTGATATATAATAAAATTAAATTAAGTTGAAAAGATACCGACGTTTTAAGAAAAAAATAGTAACATAGCAAGTGAATAAATGTATTAGTCTGCCCTAGAGCCGACACTGGCCACATGAAAGATATATAAACATTGCGGGAATCCTTTGTTCACATTATAAAAGTTTGACGTCACGTTTCGCATTGTAACAGATCTCTTTCGCCTCATCTACATTTATATATCTCATCTCGCATGAATAATAAATCTTACACAAACGGATTTTCTAAAAGGATTAACGAAACGTTGCCAACGAAATAAAACGAATACAATGATATTAAATTTTATTACGCATTATAAACTTTTTATTTAAATAAATGTAAAGCTCTAAGCTTACCTTATACAATTTTTCCATTCATTATTCATCAGAGTTAGTATTTTACCTCATAATAATAATTTTGTAGAATAGTATAAATACAGGCAGCGCTGTTACTGTTAGCCGTGTCTGTTTAATTCGCTGCACGTTCTGCTATGGGCTATCAACTCGACTTTTCGCACTGTTAGATTTAAATATTTCAAGGGGTATAATTTTTCAATGGTACTCTTCTCACAATTTGAGTGCCGTTATTGCGTTATTCACTCTTTCAATCGTTTCAACTTTTACACGTGCATTTTATACTATTCTGTACTCGATTACGAACTGCTGATCATAAAATTGCCGAATTCACTTGCAACTTCAATTTATTTTGCGATCATATACACTTATTCTATATTCATTTGTGTATCTAAACATAGCCGACCGAGGTAGACTATTTTCTGAGCGCACCAAATCATTTCAAAATTTATTACAAAATTTCAATATGATGGTTATTATAATAATGTATGTGCAGGGTTCGAAGATATATATCGATCGATATATATCATGATATTTATTTTGATATATATCGTCATATTTTTGCAATGATATATATCCATTATATAAAAATATCAAATAGTTTTTGTGATATAGCCTCCGGAGAAGTGAAATTTTTCGTATTTTTCAGTTTTTCTACTTTTCCGAGGCTATATCTCGAAAACTAAATGTGATACGAAAACGCGCTCAACGGCATTAATTTTCTCGTGCTTCAGTTAACTTATAAACATAGTTCCAGCGATTTTTATTTTTTTTCAATTTTCCGCCAAAAAAATCGCAAAAAGCGGTTTTTTAACATTTTCTCGAAAACCAGAAGTCATATGCATTTGTAGATTGCACCACTGGATTCAGTGGGTCAAAATACATATGTATGTAAATTTTCGTTTTAATAATCCTACGATTAAGGATTTTTGGTAAAATTGAATTAAAATCTGAAAAAACCAAAGGGGTACCCCTTAGGAAATAATTAAAAATATTAAATTGCATAAAATTGTATGAAAATTTGCTTACAAGTCAATACGGACACGGGGAATTCAACGCCGTTCAGCGCATTTCCATATCTTGTTTAGTTTTTGAGATATTGCCTCTGGAAAAGTGAAATTTTTCGAATTTTTCAGTTTTTCTACTTTTACGAGGCTATATCTCAAAAACTAAATGTGATATGAAAACGCGCTCAACGGCATTAATTTTCTCGTGCTTCAGTTAACTTATAAACATAGTTTCAGCGATTTTTATTTTTTTCAATTTTCCGCCAAAAAAATCGCAAAAAGCGGTTTTTTAACATTTTCTCGAAAACCAGAAGTCATATGCATTTGAAGATTGCACTACTGGATTCAGTGGGTCAAAATACATATGTATGTAAATTTTCGTTTTAATAATCCTACGATTAAGGATTTTTGGTAAAATTGAATTAAAATCTGAAAAAACCAAAGGGGTACCCCTTAGGACATAATTAAAAATATTAAATTGCATAAAATTGTATGAAAATTTGCTTACAAGTCAATTCGGACACGGGGAATTCAACGCCGTTGAGCGCATTTCCATATCTTGTTTAGTTTTTGAGATATAGCCTCTGGAAAAGTGAAATTTTTCGAATTTTTCAGTTTTTCTACTTTTCCGAGGCTATATCTAGAAAACTAAATGTGATATGAAAACGCGCTCAACGGCATTAATTTTCTCGTGCTTCAGTTAACTTATAAACATAGTTTCAGCGATTTTTATTTTTTTGCAATTTTCCGACAAAAAAATCGCAAAAAGCGGTTTTTTAACATTTTCTCGAAAACCAGAAGTCATATGCATTTGAAGATTGCACCACTGGATTCAGTGGGTCAAAATACATATGTATGTAAATTTTCGTTTTAATAATCCTACGATTAAGGATTTTTGGTAAAATTGAATTAAAATCTGAAAAAACCAAAGGGGTACCCCTTAGGAAATAATTAAAAATATTAAATTGCATAAAATTGTATGAAAATTTGCTTACAAGTCAATTCGGACACGGGGAATTCAACGCCGTTGAGCGCATTTCCATATCTTGTTTAGTTTTTGAGATATAGCCTCCGGAAAAGTGAAATTTTTCGAATTTTTCAGTTTTTCTAAATGTGTACAAAAACTAAAATTAAAAAATAAATATCCAAAAAGTGATATTTATCTGATATATATCCTATATATCAGATATTTTGATATTTATTATAAATATCATGATATTTACGAACCCTGTGTATGTGTAACCCTGGAGACGTTATCAAAAAATAACAATGTGTTTTTTATTGTTGCGTGAATAAAAGATGAAAGAAAATGCAGAATGAATCAAATAAATAAATAATTGAACATTACAAGGGTTGAAAGTACCCTAGCTCAATGTTATTTAAAAATACAAAACACGTTGCTAGTGCAAGAAACAACGAAAGTATTGCCAAACAAAACAAAAGTGTGCAACAACAAACAAATAGCAAACAGCAAACATTTAATTAAACTAATCATCGTAAATGTTTGTACAGTATTCTCTCTACAATGACGCGTTTGATTCGCGGAATGTCGAAAAACTCTCTGAAACTAGTTAAAGTTCCAATGCGAACTGTGCAAAAACTAATGCATCTGCCACTGGAACTTTCCAATTCTCTCGGAAACAAAGCTCGGAATTATACCGACAGTTCAACCTGATCTTCAGTTGCTTACACCCAGATAAATAAACACACTCCACATAGATGGACACACGTTCAATTTACTAATATTCACAACTTTCATTGTTTACTATTTTACACAAATAGAAACTTTATCCAAACACAGAACATACGATTATTTAGCGTGTAAGGCAGCGATTCTTCATCTATTTGTTATCGCGGACCCCCAAAGTTTCCAAATATTTGTCGTGGCCCCCTAGTTTCTATTGAAATTATAAAATAAATAAATATAAATATATCATCACACTTTTTACCCATTATTGTGTGTGGCACTCTGCCGGAGCAGATCCTGGTAAGTGATATATATTTACGCGTGAAGTGCGGTTACCGGTCGTCAAATCATGACCCCCAAAGATGTTAGTGAAGGAAGAGCCACAGAGGTAGATTTTAAAATGGTGAAAATTGTTTGTCGGCTGTGGGGATCGAACCAGGGTTCTTAAGATCCACAGGTCGACTCGATACCAATGAGCCACCTACCCCATATTATGAATATTATGAATATTATATTGATATTGAAATAAGGATTGATATAATAAAGACCTCAAATGTATAAATTTAAAATATTTTTTAAATATCTGGTTTTTAAAGGAGAACATGAAAAAGTTATTGTTTCTTACTCTAATAATGGTAAAATGCGATACTTGCAATATTTGAAATTTCTACATTTAAATAAATAAATATATCATCGCGCTTTTTACCCATTACTGGGCGTGGCACTCTGCCTAAACAGAACGCGGTAAGTGATATATTTTTTCGCATGAAGTGCGATTAGCAGCCGTCAAATCACGGCCCCCAAAGATATTTAAAAAGACAATATAATTTTTTCGTAACACATGCACAAGAAACACGTTCTTATTCCTTAATTTTAGAGAGAGAAACATTGATTTTCTCCCCTAGGGAGAGAAACATGTTTCTCTCCCTAGGTAGCATGTTTCTCTTCCTAGAGTAATGTTTCTCTCCCTAGAGACTACGATTATTGCGGCGTTTCCTAGGTAACTAGTTACACAACCCACATTTGACATTTGTCCTGATAAGACAGTAATTTTTGTGCACTTGTTACAAGTATAATATACTTCACGAGAGGGCGCGATTATCCCTTGTGTGAAGATGGCAAACCTCACACGCGAGAATAATCGGTTGTTTCCCTCCCTTGATGCATAATATACTATATTTTATTACTATAAAAATATACAAACGAAAAAACTATAAATAGTATTTCGCCAGTAAGTGTTAAAATACAATTATCTGCTACTAAATCGGATTCAAACAAAAAATTCGATAAGACAAAATAAAATATATATAAAAAATATAATTAAGACAAAAATATTAGTGGATAGAGTTACAGTTAAACCTTGAGATAACTTTTAAGTTTCGCGGACCATTTTTCTTTGATTTCAATAGCTAAAATTTTTTCAAATAAATAATTAAACCCAGTTAGTAGCTTATTGATATATTAAACTACGAAGAAATGGCGTTGATCCCGATATGGGATATTTTAATTTATTTACATAATAAAAGTTATGCACAGATATGCTACGGCAGAGTGCCACACTCAGTAATGGATAAAAGGCGTTATGATATATTTATATTTTATTTTATGTTTGATATTTAAACAGCATCATACTCCAAACACGACATATTGAACATATTTTATAATATAAATTTAAATATGGCATTCATTAAAGATTCAATGTAGTAAATTTACAGCCAAAATATTGATACTATTACCACACCACCCGGTAACATAGTGGGCCCAGCGGGGGTGGATGCAATATTGTGCATAATAACTCACCCTCGCGGTAAGGAAACGTTTTATTAGCAGCACCACCACAGCCGCCGCCACCGCCACCATCGTCGCCGCCCCAAGGATTGAGATTGATAGTAAGGCAGCGTCGCGTCGCAGCAAATCTACTCGCGCCGCGCGGTTATTTTATTATGTGGCTGATCCACCAACTACCTACTGTATTTTAAAAAAATGCAGTGTGACTGGAATCTAGAGATGCTCACATCCTCGACTAGTTTATATCCCGAGAGTGCCATGTTTTATAGATTTGATTTCGTTTTAGTGCCGATTGTAAAATAAATATAATTCATTATTAAAGTGAAGATGAAGATGAAAATTTTATATTGCGACGTATATTTTCATTTTATGGGTCGTTTTATTTGTGCGGTTAAATTCCTTTCTCCTAGGTACATTATTCTTAATTACTTTTTAATTTTCATTCAATATAAATACAAAAAGAAAATTTAACATTTTTCTTTCTCTGCTAGAAGAGGTAAGCAATTTCAATAGATTATAAAATTAAAACACTTGGTATATTTCACATATTTTTTTTTTATTTATACTATGTGTTTCGACTTTTCAGTCTTCATCAGGTAATAATACAATGGTTTTACAAAAATACAACACTTATATGCTAAAATTAATATTAAGAAGAGGGGAGGAACTTACGTCCAATTGGTCATTGACTATATTTTTCTTTGACCGCCTTGCGAATTTCTAAATTTTCCAGTAAGTTAAGCTTAACGCCTTTCGGCTCAATATGGAGAATCCTATAATCTAATTGTGAATGGTTGTGTTGAATACAATGCTGGGAGAATCCTGTGTTTGTTTTAATTGATTTTAAATGTTCTTTTATTCTAGTCCTGAAATTTCTACCACTTTGTCCGATGTAGATGGCATCACAATCTTTTCATTTAATTTCATATACCCCCGAAGATTCTGATTTATCATTTTTTGTTTTTGTATTTGTTAACATTGTTCCTAAATTTGTTTTATTAGTAGAAACGGAGTTGATGTTAAGTTTTTTGAAAATTGTTGAGACGGCTTGTGTGGTATTTGGGATGTAGTTTAAATATATCCAGTTTTTCTTTTTTACGTTACTTTCGGATTGTGTATATATGTTCTGCCCCTGCTATCCACTATTATCTTTGATGGTTCGTAACCGCATTTCACGCGCAAATATATTATCACTTACTCTATCCTATAAGGTAAAAGGCGTGATAATATATTTGTTTATTTTTATATACCGGGTGTCTATTTTTTTTTCGAACATAGGCAATTCAATGTTAAAATTTTGATTTAGCAATATCTCTTTACCTATTAATTTTAGAACAAAAGTGTACTGAAGAAAAATGTTCAGAATGAAAAACTGCAATCATAGAGTATAAGTTTGTTGTTCAATTATTTCTATTATCCGCGTTAGAAGCAAAAGAAAATACACGCTTTAAAAACAATTATCAGAGTGCCATGAGAAATAAAACAAATTAGATAACTTAATAATAGGTATTTATTTGTCTAGATTGTGAAGAAAAAAGAAAATAATAGTTGCTATAATTAATTTTATTATTAAATTAAATGTTCCAATAAATAAATAAATTAAAGTAAGCTTTCAATTCTTGTCCAATATGTCAAATAATGTCAGACACATCAAATAAATTATTGTTTTATTTCTCATGGCACTCTGATAATTGCTTTAAAACGTGTATTTTCTTTTGCTTCTAACTCGGACATAAAAAACAATTGAACAACAAACTTATACTCTATGGATGCAGTTTTTCATTCTGAACATTTTTCTTCAGTACAATTTTGTTCTAAAATTAATAGGTAAAGAGATATCGCTAAATCAAAATTTTAACATTGAATTGCCCATATTTGGGAAAAAAGTAGACACCCGGTATAATATCGCACAATACCCTATCAAATGGTGTAGCACGAACCCCTGAAACAATCATAGAACATCCACGCATCAGATTTATCAGTCTTCGTCAAACATTCTTATCCTGACACTCCATCCTCGTTTCAACCATATATACGTTGCCTCCATACAAGCTCATTTATTCCTCACACTCAGGGTCAAATCTTCAGTCTCAACCATTCATTCAATCCGATTAATATTACCCAACAAATTTGTAATGGAATGAAATTAGATTAAAAACTAACTCGTAGTCATGAACATAACTATTTTATTTGTAATACCAGAGCGTTGAGATCTGAAAATGCATGTCTTCCCCTTGAGGAATAAATATGAACATTATAGAATCAGTTTCCTAAAGCCGATATTTCCCAGTAAGCGTTTAATAATTAAAGTCAAGCATCCGAAGCTCATAAAATATTGGCGAAAACAGTTCTCCGATGTTTACAATTCCCTGGTAGCTATCGACTGTACGAGCTTCATTACCATAATATAGTTGTGGTGAGTGCAACGTGTATTAGCGATAACTTGCCGTAAAAACAGCGTCGCCTGCTCTTGGAATCTACAGTCGGTGCACAGTTTCCCTAGCTTACAAGAATTAACGGTATTCGAACCAGGACGCAGAAACTTTTTCGCTTGCCACTAAATAATTAGTTGAAGCTGGTAATTGGCATAACTGATTTTCAATTTTCATTAATTATGATGTTTATTCTGCTGTAAAATGGTCATTGCTTTCGTTTTAGTTTCAAATAAATAATTAAAGTTATCAATTAAATAAATCATTATATATTAATATACATTTCCGAATTTTTTGTTGGATATAATGTATGTTGGTTTGTTAATTACTGTTAAATTTAATAATTATGTACCTAAAATGACGCAACATTATCACAAATCAATTTTAATATTTTAGTATTTGTAATATTGTTGTGAATAATAAATAACGCTTGTAATTACTTGTGCTGCTCTAGTATAACAGTTCTAACCAAAGATTTACATATTAAACTAAATTGGATCGCTGCCTGAATATAATTAAATTGAATTTAACCCACATGCAGTTTGTCAACTGTCTCAAAGTTAAATCGAAATCACAATCAGATATGTGAACATTTTAATTTATAATAAATTTTGTTTCATTTTTTAAATAATCGTGTAAAAAAATGGGATGATCCTATTGCCTGTATAGTATGTTCAAAGATACTCCGTTATGGCTTAACTTACTAAGCCTGTGTTGAACCGCACACAGTAAGAGATTCTACCTGTTGGCGCTCAGGGTAGGATTGCAAAATATTTAAATTCGGAAATCTCTAATCTCTGTGCGGATTACGTATTTCAGATTTACTTGAAATAATAATGAATTCGCAAAATTAAACCGGTATTATTACATATTAGGGAAAATAAGATAACAATTGTTAGAAGTTGTTCAAATTAAACCCCCTGTGAAACAGTATGTGTGTGACAATTTAGCAAAACAATTTGGACACGATGTACTTCGATTGCCTCCTTCTTATTGTATTTTTAATCCAATTGAATTAATTTGGGGGCAATTAAAATGCAATATAAGACGGAACAATACATCACCGACTGTAAGTGACGATGTTATCGAATTAATAATAAGAGAAATGAACAATATAACACCAGAAAATTAGGCTAACAGTGTGCGTCATGTGATTGATTTAGAAAATCAATATATTGATATTAATAACATTACTAAAGACTTTATTATAAATATTCAAGACTCAAGTGACGATAGTGAAATGGATTGTGATAGTGACAATGATATTGTCGAATAATTACATATGTATAGCAGTGTAATATTTTGTATTTATTGTTATGTATGACACTATTGTTTATTTGCATTATTTAACTAAATGACGAATTGTTATACAATGATACTTTCATGTAACATTTTTTTTTTTGCTTCATTATCAATAATAATATTTGTACAAAATTCTCTGTTTCATTATTATAATATATATAAAAATAAAATTAAATTGGGAAATACTGAATACATACTTGTCCTTGCACCCCTATAAATCAAGCTTAAATCCCTAACAATAGACCCGCTGAGAGGGCCATAACGGAGTATCTTTGAACATAGTATAGACAATTATCATAATTTATTGATTTATTTGGTACATTTCACAATAAGAAATTATTCGTAATTACAGTACAGAACACGGGGCGTGTACAAAGTTGTATTTTTGGATACAAGTTCCAGAAAACGAGTTTAAATTTAAATAAAATATTTGAAGATCAGGTAACAGCGCTATCTCGAGTTTCACGATACAATTTACGAGTGTATTTATTGCGCGTAGAAGATGACAGCAACCAAATTAAATTTAACTTCTAAATGAGGAAATAAAGAAACCAAATACCTTTTTAATCTCATTTCAAATTCAAGATCGTTATGACGTCGAAGTGACTGCGGTGGCGTGGTATTTGCTTTCTGCCCCTCGAGATACGCCACTGCTGTTTGCGGGGCCTTTGTCGAACTATTCCCAAACCACTCGGTGTTCGCAGACTGCAGATGCACAGCCAGCCCTGATACACCTTTATAAACACTTCGTGTTTCCAGTGTTCTCTGCATGTAGACATGTATGTGATTTTGTGGAGTTCTCTAGGTTGTAAAGCTCGATATGATTATATTTTATTTTTCTGCGAGTAAAACAAGAAATATGGCTGCCGTTTTATTATCTTGAAATGTGTGACAATTTTTATTCCATTTGTATTCCAAGTAAGTTTGTGTCTATAATCTAGTATTTGTAGTAATGTAAATTTAATATATAAATTTATTTAAAGTCATTATTTAGTTCGTGGAAATATGAGTACGTTACTATTCCAGGCACGAATCTAGGAATATATTAATTTAATATTATTATTAATGTAGGACTGTAAGGGCTGTACCAACATTATAATTTTAGATAAATCAATGAAGTCGGTGGCTCAGTGGTATCGAGTTGGACTGTGGATTTAAGAACCCGGGTTGGATTCCCACAGTCGTCAAACAATTTTCATCATATTAAAATTATCCGTGTGGTTCCTCCTGCATTAACATATTTAGGAGCCATGACTTGACGACTGGTAACTGCTTTCATTTCATTGGTTCATTTTCAAACAAATTTGTCATTCTATTGATTACCATATATACGTAGCAAATTATATGTAATAATCGATCTCCACAGCCGACAAACAATTTTCACCAATTTAAATCTACCCCTGTGGCTCCCTCTCCACTAATATCTTTGAGGGCCGTGATTTGACGGCTGGTAACCGCACTTCACGCGAAAGAAATATATCACTTACCGAGATCTGCTTAGGCAGAGTGCCACACCCAGTAATGGGTAAATGGCGTGATGTATTTTAATAGCTATTTATGAAACTAGTAAAGAAATGAAGGTTATTTCCTTACAAATGTGAAATTTGCAGAACGAGGCGTAGCCGAGTTATGTAAACACATAAGTAAGGTAATAACCTATTTCTTTACTAGTTTCATACAATATTTTTTCTACTTCCGTTGTAATAAATACGAAAGCGCGTTTTTTAAATGATTAAATTATGACATATTAATGACAGTTATAAATAAAAAAAAAAGAATAACACATCAGAATTCGTCTACCAAGATGTCTGTTGCTATGTTACCTCATTATTTCACTAGGTAAATAATGCAGTTCATTACCTAACTCAAATAAGTGAAATAAAATGTCTATTTTCTAACGGAAGTAGAAAAATAAATAAAAATAGTCAAAACAAACAAACATGAATTAATGAGAATGTACAATTTTCTTTTTTACGATTTTTAAAGTAGTTGAAAACTGTGTAACTTTGTGTACGACTTTTCAAAGACACTTGTTCTACAAGTCTACCTTTTTATGTTAAAGCCGGCCCTGTGCAGTTCAATAATTATAATAATATTCTGTTTGAACATTTCCCTATATTTATACTTTCTTAAAATCAAATATTCATCGTAAATTTATATAACAACATGTTTCATATCATAAATAATAAATATGACATTCACTTTGATAAACGAAATCGAATGTATTCCTTCTGATTAAAAATTCATAAAAAGGAGTCCACGTATCGATCTATAAGAAAGAATAAAACACAAATGCGGATTATTTATCAGGCTAGTAGCGCTTGTTTTAATTTCATTGTTCAAAACAGAGGCAGAGTTTGAGGAAGGAAGGAAAGTTGTGCCGCTGCTATCTGTATTTAATCTTTCCATTCTGATATATATTTACGGGCGGATTTGCGAAACGGATTTGGAAACCATAGCAAGAAGTAGCACTCAACGAATTCTTATCGATTATGTAAGTGAGACGAGACCGGGAACGGGACCGGGAACGGGAACGGGAACTCTCAGCAGCACAGATCGCAGAAACATAATGGAAAATGAGAATGGCTAGCAGCGCTTTTCTCACGACTGACCAACATGGAACCGCTATGTCCTCCATTCATGCCGTCCTGTGCACTCATGTCTTGCTCAGAACCAACATATTCACTTTCTCTTCACATTTACTCGTATTTTATAATAGCTTCAACCTACAGCGAGCTTTACATATATTTAAATTCTGCTTGCAACGAATCTTATTTTATATTTATGATGATCGATCTGTTTCAGTTATTGCTGTTCAATTAATAACTATTTTTATTTGCCTTCAGGTTTTTTTATAAAAGCATGACACGTCATACAATAGTACATTATAAATAAATAAATATATCATCACGCCTTTAACCTATTACTGGGTGTGGCACTCTGCTGGAGCAGATCTAGGTAAGTGATATATTCTTTTCGCATGTTACTAGCCGTCAAATCACGCCTTCCAAAGATGTTAGTGGAGGGGAGCCACAGGGGTAGATTTAAATTGGTGAAAATTGTTTGTCGGTTGTGGAAATCGAACCAAGATCCACAGGCCGACTCGATACCATTGAGCCACCTACCCCATAGTAGTACATTATGTAACAAGTATATAAAAAACTCTCTGCAATTGCAGATCTATTTATTTGTTATGCAGTACAACAAAAAGCTAATCCCAATTGTAATAGCTTATACCGAGTGTCCCAAAACACAGGCTCTTTACAGATCTAGAAACTACATAAAAAATCGTAACAAACTTTATAAAAAGTGATAATATTTTATTTCCGGTGTAAGAGGAAGTAACTCCAACTTTCTTATTTTAAATAGAACACTCTGTATACAGGGTGTTTCACAACTTAGAGCAAAAAATTAAAGTGTATATTCTGTACGACGTGCTGATCATGAAACACAAAGAATTTTTGTTTTAATTCGAAAAATTAAGGGTTGTTAACCTAAAACATTTTTTGTATTACTGCAATGGATTCGCTTTCCTATTAAACACAAACAATGAAGTACATATCAACTACGAAAGAATAATTACACAATTAAATTATTAGCAGTTATTTATAATAGAATTTTATTTAATTAAAAACTTTAACATAATCATCCACCCAGTGGCAGTGCCAACGAAAAATTTTGGACTGGGAAACATGGAAAATAGTTTAGCGATTTAAAAAAAATCATTTTGTTTCATGATCAGCACGTCGTATAGAATATACCCTTTAAGTTTTTGCTCTAAGTTGTGAAACATTCTGTATATGGGGTAGGTGGCTCTGTAGTATCTAGTCGGACTGTATATTGGAGAACCTGGGTTCGATTTCTACAACCGACAAACAGTTTTCACCACATTAAAACTACCCCTGTGGCTCCTCCTTCACGAATATCTTTGGAGGCCATGATTTGACAACTGGTAACCGCAATTCGCGATAAAGGCGTGATGATATATTTATTTATTGTACAGAGTAATAAAAACCAACTGATAGTCAAGTGGCCTGTCAAACTGTCAATGTTTTTTTAACTTCTAGGAAGAAAAGTTTGGTAACCAAATTAAATCACGGCCTCCAAATATGTTAATCATAAAATAAATAAATAAATATATCATCACGTCTTTTACCCATTACTGGGTGTGGCACTATGCTTAAGCAGATTTTGGTAAGTGATATATTTATCGCGTGAAGTGCGGTTACCAGTCGTCAAATTAATCATGGGGAAGCCATTACACATAAATTAACCTGTTATTCTTGATTATTTTCAGTCATTAGTTTGCCCAAAAAACATTGTTTTTTTTACTTCCTTGTACGAAGTAAAGGAAGCATTGTAATCGCGAAAATTTTCGGTTCTCAGATTTCAACGGAAATAGGTATTTTGGCCCTCCCTGAATCCATTTTGACTAATTTCGTCGTGCATAACTCAAAAACGGTAAGCCGTAGAAAATTGAAACTTTATATTTAGGACTGTTATAACATCTAGTTGTGCACCTCCCTTTTTGGTCATTATACAACTACCGGAAGTGGTACTTTACTTGAAGCCTATAATAGATATTCATGAAAAACTATATTCAAATATAATTTAAAACTTTCCAAATTTGGTATATAAGACTACTATATCAATGAAAATAACATAATAGATTTTGGTTAAAATAGACTAAACGAAAATGACACATTACATGAAGCTGCTAACAGTTTTCCTTGAAAAAAATGGTATTATTTTAATTTTAGAAATAAATGCTGCAAATAGAAGTTTTAGAGAATTAAATTCTGCGTCTAGCACATTAAGAATTTTTAAATTAGCTTTTTGCATAAACGAGATATTTAAATTTAAATATTATATATTTTTTGATTTAAAAAAAAATTAAGTTTGCTATGAATTAGAACAAAAAGTAAAAGATTTAATGTCAAATATGTGCAATTAAAAAATATCTATAGTTTAATACGCGTACAAGGAAGTCATGTGGTGTCCACATCAGATTTTTTAAAGACACAGCCCGTATATACGAGTTTTTATTTTGTATTCATAATGATTTAAGACTCAGACATAGTTTATTATTGACAGGTGTTGAATTTGAATCACGTAATTATTTTGATAAATTCGTTGAAAACTATGCGCACCATCTGTATAGTTTCCTGGTGCTTTGAACTTCGTAAAATGCTTAACGTCTAGAAAATGGGCCGTAAATTAAAATAAGAAACGGTTCAACGACGGTTTATATGAGACATTCGGCTGGTTTATACTTTCGTGAATTATTGAAATGGCCAAAGATGGTCAAGTATTAAATACCGCCTGTTTACATGTAAGTACTTCCGATGAATATTGTTGCGCTTCAAACTTTCATGTTTCCACACATCACAAATATAAATCAATTATTCATCCTCTTAATAAAACTTCTACTAACACGCATTTATTATACATGCATTGCATTATATAATCGATATCTGCTTGATTTGCTTCAATCTTTTCACGTTTTTGTAATAAATAACTGTAATGAATATAACATCTAAACGCTGTACAGTCGAGGATACAATTTTATTTACGAGATTGTAGTTCAAATGAAATAATAAATAAGAGTTAGTTCTGATCCAATTGTCAAATGGAATGCGCTTAATAAATAAATACTGTATAAACATAATATATTAGTTTTCGTTTGATGACAGATAATACAATGGCACAATCATAAATAAAACAAACAATATATTGCTGGAGTCACCCTCACAAGTACTGTTTTTTTTTTCAAATGTGACCAAAATATTGTAATAGACACATTTAAAATATAATCAAATTTTTCCTAGTTTTCATGTCTTTTGTCTTCGCCAAACTGGCAGTTAATTTTAAGGTTATTATTTAATTAATGGAGCAGGTGGCTCAGTGGTATCGAGTCGGCCTGTGGATCTTGAGAACCCTGGTTCGATCCCCACAGCTGACAAACAATTTTCACCAAATTAAAAATCTACCCCTGTGGTTCCCTCTCCACTAATATCTTTGAGGGCCGTGATTTGACGGCTGATAACCGCATTTCACGCGACAATATATATCACTTACCGAGATCTGGTTAGGCAGAGTGCCACATCTAGTAATGGGTAAAAGGCGTGATGATATATTTATTTATTTTGTTTTGATTACGTAATTAAATTCAGAATTTATAAGAATATGTTTAATTCTATAATCCAATATGAATAAATTTTGTCTGTTCTAAATAAAAATAAGGGAATAAACGTTGCAACAAATTTATGACTGACAGTAAAAGAAAACAAATATATTTAAAATAAAATAAATATATCATCACGCCTTTTTACGCATTACTGGGTGTGGCACTCTGCCTAAGCAGATCTTGGTAAGTGATATATTTTATCGCGTGAAATGCGGTTACCAGCAGTCAAATCACGGCAGTCAAATCACGGCCCCCAAAGATATTAGTGGAGGAGGAGCTACAGGGGTAAATTTAAATTGGTGAAAATTGTTTGTCGGCTGTGGGGATCGAACCAAGGTTCTCAAGATTCACAGGCCGACTCGATACCACTGAGCCACCTTCAATTTTACATACAATAATCATGTAAATAATGTATGTAAAATAGATCTTCGCATTTCCTACGAAATTAAACATTGCAAAAATTATCGAAAAAAGCGCCTCTTTCGGTCAAATTTAGTATATGTTTCTTTTTACATTCCAGGCTTTGTATAAATTGAGCGCCAATTAGTACTTGATGGGTGACTACTTCTCACTTTCCAAACTGAAATGACATCATTAAACTTGGAAATACGATATACAGTATGATAGAATTATGGGGTAGGTGGCTCAGTGGTATCGAGTCGGCCTGTGGATCTTGAGAACCCTGATTCGATCCCCGCAGCCGACAAACAAATTTCACCAATTTAAAAAATCTACCCCTGTGGCTTCCCCTTCACTAATATCTTTGAAGGGCGTGATTTGACGGCTGGTAACTGCACTTTACGGGAAAGATATATCACTTACCGAAATCTGCTTAGGCAGAGTGCCCCTCACAGTAATGGGTAAAAGGCGTGATGATATATTTATTTACTTATTTATTTATAGAATTAAAAAGATGATTATTGCCTTGATAGAAAACAGAACAGTAATTGTGATAGTTCTACACGAGTTCACCTGAGTAAAATGAAGAGTATAATAAACAATTCGAGGGTGTATAGTATTTCATCCGGAAGTATAAAGCTTCTACAGGGTGGCGACCAACCTGGAAAACCGGGAAAAGTCAGGGAATTTTATTCCATGTCAGGGAAAAAAGTTTTTTGTTCTTTAAATTTTTTAATTTAATTTTAGAAAAATAACTACAAACTGTTATTTCAAAATGTATTTAGTTATTTTTAGATTTTATTGGTACAATACCCTTTATTAGATAGATAGTATACCTTTCTTGGCAACAAATACCCTTTATTGCTTCTTAAGAGTGAGAACCGCCATCTATGAAAATATAACCGAAGGATGTTTACTAATTGAAAACTGTTTTGTTTTGTCTAACGTTTCTACCGCGCTATGTTTTTTCTGTATGCAATATTTAAGGTTGTGTCTTTGCCTGTTTAGAAACACAAATTGATTTTGCTTTTACTATAAATTTAATAAAAAAAAAACAATTATATTACAATATATGATATAATATATGAAATGTAACCATAAATTCATAAATAAGTCAATATTTTAGAAGTCAGGGAATTTTTTTACTTAATCAGGGAAAAGTCAGGGAATTTATTAATGTTCTAGAACAGTGGTTCCCAACCTTTTTTTAATCGTGACCCTTTTTAGTTTTTTAAAAATGTTCGCGACCCTCCTTTTGCATATTTTATCAATAAAACAAAAAATAAAAGGTTTGACAAAATATATTTTAGGAGTTAGTGATTATATTTTCTCCCCTCAAAAAGCCAAGACGACCCCCCAAAAAAGCTAAGGCGACCCCCTTGTGGGTCGCGACCCACTGGTTGGGAACCGCTGTTCTAGAACATAGTGAGGAGTATATTTTGATTTGGTTTCATCTTGCACTATTCGTAGAAGCAACACAACCGGTTGAATTTATTTATGAGTAGAGTTTTAGTTATCCGGCCATAACACCAACATATAACCGTAAAGCTTGGTTTTGCCATAACACAGCGTAACACGGGTATAACTTTGTCAATTTCCGGGGCCGATATAATTCACAATCACGTTATATTCGCCGGTTACTGCAGACTGTCACCGGCGACGACACAAATATGCTTATGTTTAATGTCAAGTGGAAAAATCTATTGTCTTATAACCAGACTAAATTCTCTGAATTCTCACAGTAAGCAGTAAATACACATCATTCGTAGATTACACAATATTACGTATGTCCTATATGTTTCGGTACAAAGACTATAATATCGGTAATAAGAAATATGGCAAGTTGTTATGCAAACAACATTTTAATTTAACTTTAACTGCTCAATATTTTAAGTCAAATTTGAAAGAAGTCCCTAAAGCCGAAATAATACGTATTTTTGAAAATCATAATATATCTTATAGAATTATTTATTGAACAATTGTTGAAAGTAAACAAGGTATTCCTTGTGCGAACCTTCCAAAAAGTGGAACACCTAGAATGTTTACTAGAGCAAGAATCGAAGCATTGATAATAATACACTTGGTACATTAGTAAAATAACTGACAGGTTAATATCAAATATCTCCCGGGAACTACAGGGTGTTTCACAACTTAGAGCAAAAAATTAAAGGGTATATTCTGTACGACGTGCTGATCATGAAACAAAAACAAATCGCAAAACTATTTTTCATGTTTCCCAGTCCAAAATTTTTCGTTGCCACTGCCACTGGGTGGATAATTATGTTAAAATTATTAATTAAATAATATTCTATTATAAATAACTGCTAATAATTGAATTGTGTAATTATTCTTTCGTAGTTGATACCTACTTCATTGTTTGTGTTTAATAGGAAAGCGAATCCAGTGCAGTACTACAAAAAATGTTTTAGGTTAACAACCCTTAATTTTTCGATTAAAAAAAAATTCTTTTTGTTTCATGATCAGCACGTCGTACAGAATATACCCTTTAATTTTTTGCTCTAAGTTGTGAAACACCCTGTATAAATGGAATGGTCAAAAATACAGAAAAAAAGAGAAGCCCCAAAAAGAAATTGCCAGAATTCAGATATTCCATGAAACGACAATTCCTCCCCAACTTTCCCAGACCGGTTACCGGTTGTCGACACACGGTCCAAAAAGGTGTTAGTGAAGAGAGAGCCACAAGGGGGTAAATTGTTTGTCAGCTGCAGGAATTAAATTCATTCGATACCAATGGGCCACCTACCCCATACAAAATAATAATGAAAATTTACCACGTATATGTGGAACCAACATAATCATGAATTTGTGTGAAAATGAACCAAGTATTTTGATAATTTTCCACTAGTGAAATTAATTTTTCCTTGTAATTAAATCTCATTGTTTACCAATAATATAAATGTCATTTTCACAAATAATGTTGAAAAAATATATATAGAAATGGCAAATTCTTTATAGGGAACTGTTGGACAGAAGAAATTATTGCTTGTTAAATTCTCACGTAAAATATAACTCATAATATGATAATTGTCAGATAATATTTAGAAATGAATTTTAATTCGTTGTTATGGAAATGTAAATATAGGGAGTGCTCTGCTTATAGTAGAATTTGAATCACTCAGACTCAGTGGTATTTGTTTGGATATAAGTTGAAGTTGATAGAAAAGAATGGAATTATTTTTTTGTATAAAATCAATTATAAAGAAATGCGTAGCAATTAAAAAGAATCCGGTTTAGTTTTAATGAGAGATAAAAGAGTTTTTGTTTGTAGAAAAATTTGTAGAACCAAGTCCAAAAGCTTACAAAGACTTTATCGGAAAGTAATTAATGAATTTTTTTTCGAAGTAACAAAATTTGAATATCGCTAAATTGAAACTTCAATTAGTTATATTATCAAACGCGCTTTAAAACTGACTTTAATCAATCACTTTAATTTAGAATATAAACCCTCAAAATTAATGAGCCGACAGCGATGCAACATTATACTAATTAGTTCTTGGTTGCTTTATAATTAGCTGAAGCCAAACTACCTCGCGGTGATAAAAATCACACATACCTATGCTATGTGATAAATGTTTGATCATGACGTAATAGTGACGTCAGATTTGTACAAGCACATTATGTTGAAACCATTATATACCGCGCTTCTGTCAAATCACTGCGTAAACAAGATTGATGCAGGAATCATTTGTTTATTACGTTTCACGTCTGTTCCGTGGAGGCGGGGGTGGCGAGGGTAGCGAGGGTGAAGAGTGCGGGCTCGCATCACACGGGAAGGGCGCTTGTTTAGTGGTGTTAGTAAACTTCTTTCCACAACTCGTCGAAATGTTGCCAATAATTCTTGGATTCTTCTGCAAGGCCGCGAGGAGGGTTGTTCTGGCCGCACGCCAACAGAAAACTTGTTAAATGCAAGTGAAAATTGGGTAAACACAAAAACTCTTCGCTCGAAACGTTCACGTTACAGCCCCAATAACTATCAAGTAATTGCAACGTGCTCAATATGCCACCCCCGTGAAATACGACCGAGGAAGACTTATTTTCTATCTGATTTTTCAAACGTACACGATCTCATCATTGAGGCTGATCAAAAAATAGCTCAAGGCTAGAAACGACATCCTATATTTTCCACCATCAAATATTTCTAACGTTCTTTATAGAAAAATATCTCAAGTAAACTAAATAGTCTAATCATATACAGGGTGTAACAGCGAAACCAACCACCGCCTATATTTTCTTTATTATTATAGTTACAAAAAAATATTATAAAGCAAAGTTATAGAAGGCCAAGGGGGACATCTGCTTAAAGAATAAAATAATTTTTTAAACCAGTGGTTCTCAAGTTACAACACAAAGTTATATTTTTTCAAATAGGATTATACTAGAGATGGGCGAATATCAAATTTCTCGAATTCGAATATCGAATACGAATATTAATCAGATCTCGAATATTCGAGGTACTCGAATAGTCGAATACTCCTAAAAGTTAATTTATTTATTATTAATAATTATTTAATTATGTCCTTTTCATTATTTGAATGAAATTGTTAAGATAAAATAAAATTAAAACAAAAAGAACAAACAAAAAAGAAAAAGACGAAAACTTTAAATTTAAGGTTAAGGTTCAAATGTTAGCGAAAAACAAATTTGAAATATGGTACGTCTTCATGGTAAAGAAAAACAGTCAAAAATTGAGGTCAACATATGGCGCGATATTCGAGGTATTCGAATGTTCGCTATACTGACGTTAATATTCGAAAATCTCGAATATCGAATAATGTCAATATTCGCGGCATTCGACTATTCGCGGATGATATTCGCCCATCTCTAGATTATACATATTTTGTAAGCCTATTCGATAGAGTATTTTTTTCTGAATGTAATCATTTTATATTCTTACATGACAAAAATATTGATAAAATTCAATTTAAAGTTTCGATAAATTTTATGTAACATGACACAAAACAGTAGGCCATGATCAATAACAAAGCAATAAAGAAAATGATTATAAACCATAAACATTTAATTACCTAATACAATACTCCTAATTTATCTGCTCAATAAAAACAACAATCACAACTAATTATTATAAATAACAATGAACTTATGACGACTTGTGATAGTATTAGTCTATTACTATTAGAAGCTTTGTTCATTTGTTTGTAAATTTTTTATTTTCTTGTTTTAATTTCCTGAATTATGTTATTATGATTATGTTACTTAATTTTATATTCTCTTGTGATATACTAAATAAGCAATAGTTACTGCAATAATTTATTATTTTACAAAAATTAAACTGTTATTTTTTGTAATGTAATTATTAAGGACCTGGGTACCAGTGCTTGCACTGTTTACAGGATCCCAAAATGAGTGAATAAATAAATAAATAAATAAATAAATAAATAACCTACTGTTTTGTGTCATGTTAAATAAAATTTATCGAAACTTTAAATTGATTTTTCTCAATATTTTTGTTATATAAGGATATAAAATGATTACATGGTTGAATTCAGAAAAAAATACTCTATCGAATACTCTTACAAAATATGTATAATCCCATTTGAAAATATCTGATGTGGACACCACATGACTTCCTTGTACACGTATTAAACTATAGATATTTTTTTAATTGCACATATTTGACATTAAATCTTTTATATTTTGTTCTAATCCATAGCAAACTTAATTTTTAAAAAAATCAAAAAATATATAATATTTAAATTTAGATATCTCGTTTATGCAAAAAGCTAATTTAAAAATTATTAATGTGCTAGACGCAGAATTTAATTCTCTAAAACTTTTATTTGCAGCATTCCTTTCTAAAATTAAAATAATACCATTTTTTTCAAGGAAAACTGTTAGCAGCTTCATGTAATGTGCCACTTCCGGTTAGTCTATTTTAACCAAAATCTATTATGTTATTTCCATTGATATAGTAGTCTTATATACCAAATTTGGAAAGTTTTAAATTATATTTGAATATAGTTTTTCATGAAAATCTATTATAGGCTTCAAGTAAAGTACCACTTCCGGTAGTTGTATAATGACCAAAAAGGGAGGTGCACAACTAGATGTTATAACAGTCCTAAATATAAAGTTTCAATTTTCTACGGCTTACCGTTTTTTAGTTATGCGAGATACGTACGTACATACGTACGTACAGACGGCATGACGAAATTAGTCAAAATGGATTCAGGGAGGGCCAAAACACCTATTTCCGTTGAAATCTGAGAACCGAAAATTTTCGCGATTACAATACTTCCTTTACTTCGTACAAGGAAGTAAAAATATAACTTTGTGTTGTAACTTGAGAACCACTGGTTTAAAAAATTATTTTATTCTTTAAGCAGATGTCCCCCTTGGTCTTCTATAACTTTTCTTTATAATATTTTTTTGTAACTATAATAATAAAGAAAATATAGGCGGTGGTTGGTTTCGCTGTTACACCTGTATAATATAATTATCGAGTATATTGTATTGCCACGAAACGTATTATTTTGGAAAATACGAATGGTATGTATGTTATGTTATGTTATGTGTCTTCAATCATATCCATCCATTCATCCTAGATCACGAACGAAATCTCTGATCCTTAAGGACACCAGCATACATCTGTTTCATGAAACTTTTAATCACCATTTTACTACTTATTGAATGAATAAAAGTTTGCGTTGAATTTAATTGGGTACGTTCGTCGAACGTTGAGCACAGCGAATAAGAATATAATTGATATCCATTATGCCCGTGTCTCTTCCAGCTGTCTGCTTGCAAACAATCAATTAAGCAGAGGTGGCTCGTGAGGGGTATTTTTATGTAAATGATTGTTCATTCCGTTCGGTGTACGAGTAATAAACTCGAGACAATGCGATGGAACGAAACAATACAAAGTTACTTGTGTCTTGTAAAGTTTCCCGCCGTTGACATTGCTTCTCCGCCGGGTTTCACCGCCCCCCAACGACCCCTTGCTAACGCAGTCCCATCTGGCATGCGAGCTGATTTATACACTTTGTAATAAATCGACATCGCGCACCCTCACTTCACCCCGCGGACCCTGGACCACGCCCCAAACTTCCAATAAAATATGGATAAATTCATTTATTTTACGCGAGAGTGTGACTGGACTCTTCTGGCGCTGCCAACATTTTACGCTTCTAGTATTTTTATTCAATATTCATTAAATATAAATTATTTGGTAAATTGGTCAACATGTGACTGATTTATATGCAATTACACAACCGGAACAATGACATTTTCCACGGAACGGTTTCAAACTTCTTTGTGCCTACGGATTTCTTAATTGGTTCTGAGCTAATAATACAGGGATATTTATTTATTTACTATACTACACAATATACTATATATAAACAAACATTTTCAATTTCACAGATTTGAGAGTTCTTTCTAATACATATATTAATAATTAAATAAATAAATAATAATATTATACTTGTACAAATAACTATTTACAGTCAACGGCCATGGCTCAACTCGTTGGAACTGATCTATGCGATAACGCGAGTTAAGCAACGTTGCGCGCGGGGAGTATTTGGATGGGTGACCGTCCCGAGAAACCCGCGTTGCTGTTGACTCTAAGATCTAAAACGCAGGATCAGAGCGTAATGGCGGCATATGACCTTAGCAGTTGGTCCGCCAGGAAGCCAGAATAAAAAAAAAAATAACAGGCCTTGTCCCGCGTGGTGGCCGCGCGGTTTGAGGGCCTGACTGACGACCATAAGGTCGTGGGTTCGGGTCCTGCCCGTGGCGGCCATACAGAGGACATATCGGCATATGACCTGAGTAGTTGGTCCAGTATATAAAAAAAAATAAAAATAAAATAACAGGCCTTGTACTCATTACTGGGTGTGGTACTCTGCCATAACAGTTCTTGAGAAATTATATATTTTTCCGCGTGAAGTGTGGTTACCAGCCGTCAAATCACGATCCCCAAAGATGTTCGCGAAGGGAGAGCCACAGGGGTAATTTTAACATGGTGAAAATTGTTTGTCGGTTGTGGGACTCGAACCCGGATTCTCAAATCAAATTATAATTATAATGCTACTAACAGGTATTTATCTGATGAATAAATAAATGAACTATTGTAGTAATTATACTCATAATTTGATTATTAATATATTAAAAATAACTCTCAAACTAGTGGCACTAAAAATGTTTACTTCATGTATTTTACAAATTTTATAAAAATTCTTTCAGTTGCATTATCAGTGTACAGGGTTAAGTACCATAAGTTGTGAAACACCCTTTATACAGAGTGGTACGTCATAAGATTTTAATGTTAATTATAAATATTCAATTATTCATTAAATAAATGTTAATTTTAACGACATCACTAGTGCTATGAAACAATGTTAACAATTATATGGTTGCATACTTTGAACAGGTTTCAGCTACCGGTGAATCCCACGCTGTCCATGATCAAATTCGGACACTTTGGAATCCTATGAGGTCCATCCAGTTTATTGCACACCACTACCACGTTTCTTTTATACACCACGCACTAATACGCACAATATACGCATTAAAATATTTTTTAATATTCACTAGAACATTCACAAAACACCAAAGACACTTCGATCACTACAGAAGCCCCGTACTCGACTAAACTAACTCGAACGAACAAACGTTGACCAACATTGTAAATTAATTGCTAAGATACTCGTACCTATGCTGTAACTTGTTCAGTTCAGTTTTATTTATCATTAAAATTCAATACTCATACCTACTAAATATAATGTACAGATCTTACAGTTCTCGGCTTTTTTCCGATAATAAACGAACAAACCCGATTATGAATTTAAAAATGTTAATACAAATATAAAATAAATATATTATCACACCTTTTTCCCATTAGTGGGTGTAACATTCTGCTGTGTTATTAACCGTCGAAAATATTAGTATGTATTTTCCACTGACATACAATATGCCGGTATTTTTGTTAATTATTTTTTATATTTTTAAGTTTACTCAATTTTGCCATCCTTAAAATATCTGGATGGGGTATAATATAATTTTCCCAAGAAATTCAAAGAAAAAAATTATGATAAACGTCTAAATATCGTGTGTACACTTCTCCGCAAAATCAAAGTTAAATTTGTCCAATTTTTCACACAGACTTAAAGAAAAGAACTATAGACCATAACGAGAAATTTTAAATACAGGCTGTTATAAATTATATTCAAATATGTTTTGAAAAATAATACATTAGGGATATTTTTACAAATATTTGGATATGATATGAGTCGGAATGTTAATATGAGATTCCTACAGTCGTCAACAATTTAAACTACCCGTGTAGTTCCCCCTCCACTAACATTTTTGAGGGTAATGACTTTTCAGCTGATAACCGCATTTCACGCCCATAAATATATCACTCATCCAGATCTGCTTCGACAGAGTGCCACACCCAATAATATGTAGAAACCATAATGATATTTATTTATTTATGTTACGCTGTACAACAGGAACTTAATCCCAATTACAGTACAGGGTCCGCACTCACCGAGCCGCAGTGTAGTAGTTTATATAATTTTTAGCTTGAGTGAGATTCGAACTCGAGATCTCTGGATTCAAATTCTATATCGCTATCCACACCACCGTACTGACGGACATATTAATTTTTTTTAACTAGAAATGATATGAATAATAATAAGCGAGATATTTGCTTAAAAGATGTTTCTCCTTTTTTACACCCTGTTGCTGTCGTAAGCCTACTCTAACTTGAATTTCCAACTAAAAATGCAAGAGCATTCGAGTGGTTGAGATCGCATTACAAGCCGTAGTCCCCCTGTATTGTAATTGGGACTAATTCACTGTTGTACCAACGTAATAAATACATTTGTAACTGTCCTACAATATATGAGTTCCTTTTATTATAGCTCTTAAAAACACTTGTTTCATCAAAGTGATTAAATAAGTTAATGCATTCATAATTCCCCTCTCGGTATCCAGTTTCAATAAAAAATAATTATATTAGCAGGCTGCGTCCCTATGGTGTAGTACTCAACGCTACGAAGGGCTCGCTGACGTCACGACTGAAGAAAGATGCCTGTTTGCCTCATCTTCACCGCGTAATGAATTCCGATCGCAATCGGAAAATAAAAATTCAAGTTGTACACGAGTGTTTCGTGCATAACATAAATGTTTCATTTAAATCTTTTCGATAGCATCTTAAGTGCTATTATAATAGGACCGCATTAAATCACAATAACGGTAACGATAACATCACTCTCTTTTTGCCAGATTCGAACTGTAATTTTTCACTTATAAATTCATATTTATAAAGTAGAAAATACCAAATACATGATTTTCAAATTAATTAATAACATAGCGAAACTCTTAAGCCACGCTTTTAGAAATTCTTTTTCTTCTAGATGCTAAACATGAAATATATGAGAATTTACCAGTCTTTCTAACGTTTATAAAAATAAAATAAATGTAAGAAACAGCACGCTATGGTGAACATTTATTCAAGATAATGCCTCATGAGATTTAGTCTTACAAATTTATTTTGACGAGAATATGGAAATATAAATTAAACCGTTTATTGAATAATAACTACATGCATACGAAATCGTAACCGAAAACCGCACTGATATTCACCTTTTTCTGTAACCGTAACCGAAAACCGGAACCGATGTTTTTTGTTTTAAAATATGGAAACAGGAAACCGAAACGAAATTTTCATTGATTCTGTAACCGAATACGTAACCGAACCGATATTATTTCGGTTCTATAACCGGTATAAATAACGTACTGAACCGAAAATAGAATAATTTTTATATTTTTATAAGTTGCAGTCTTTACAGTCATCATAGGGCTGGCAACACTGGAATGAATAGAACTGTAAAAGTAAGATCGGCACTTATGGCGTATATATAAATTATTTTTGAAGATTGCAGGAAACAAAAATACAAATAATTTAAGAAAATATGTGAATTAGTTAAAAATATACTGTAATTGTACAGTGCACGTAATATATAATGTGTTTGATATAAGATGTAGTATCTACCTATTTATAATTTGAAATAATATGTTTCTTTTGAACCTAAACTGTAAATAACCGTATCCGAAAAATACCAAAACCGTAACAATACCGAAATTTATAATTTAAAAAATCTAAACCGTAGTTGAAACTTAAATAACATTTTCAAAAAACTATAATCGATAAACGAAATTGAAATTTTACTGATATAAAAACCATTAACCTTAACCGAATGTCAAATTTAGTTGGTTTGAATCCTGATTATAGATATAATCAAATCTTAAACTAAAAATTTGGAACCTCAAAATAAGATAAAATGTTCCTTATTTGCAAATGTTTGGTTTCAAATATATTAAAATATTTAAACTTAAACCTAACTATAGTACAGGATCCGGACTCACCAATCCGCAGTGTGTTAATTCAAATATATATTTAGCTTAAGTGGGATTCGAATTCGGGATCTTCGAATGCCGTAACGCTAATCACACCAGCGTATTACAGAACATGACCATGCAGATGTAAATTTTTGGTTGAAACAGTTCAAATATCGGTTTTTCTTTTAAAACGGTTCTTTATAAATCAGACTACGAGAAATCGAATGGCGCAAACCGCAACTTCATATCTTTTTTAGTTATTGAGTTACAACGATTTTACACTTTTTTAAAAACTCAACTTTGAGAGCTAATAACTCAAAAACTAAAAGAGATATTGAACTGCGGTTTGAACGAGCGTATTTCTCGTGCGCTACTTAACTTCTATGGAAATTTTGAAAATTTTTAAAATTTTACAATTTTTTTCAAAATTTTTTTTATCAATATTTCAAAAAGTTGACGAGATAATGAAAATCTGAAAACACCAGTGAATTCCTCTCGTGAAAATACATAAGTATGCAAATTTTCACAACAAAATTCGCATGGATACATTTTTTATTACAAAAAATTGAAAAATGGCCTAAATCCGTAAAAACGCCAAGGGGTACCCCTTAAGAAATAATTAAAAAATGGCGATTTTCGATTTTTTGTAATAAAAAATGTATCCGTGAGAATTTTGTTCTGAAAATTTGCATACCTATGTATTTTCATGCGAGGAATTCATTGGTGTTTACATATTTACATTATCTCTTCAACTTTTTGAAATATTGACATACAAATTTTTTGAAAAAAATGGCAAAATTTTTAAATTTTTCAAAATGTCCATAGAAGTTAAGCAGCGCACGAGAAATACGCTCGTTCAAACCGCAGTTCAATATCTCTTTTAGTTTTTGAGTTATTGGCTCTCAAAGTTCAGCTTTAAAAAAAGTGTAAAATCGTTGTAACTCGAAAACTAAAAAAGATATGAACATGCGGTTTGCGCCATTCGATTTCTCGTGTTCTGAATTATATAGAACTATATTATACAAATTTTGACTTTTTGAACTGGGTTAACCAAAAATTCTCATTTTTGCAAATTCATAAGCATATCTCTAAAAGGACTTTTTATGTTTGAGGATCTGAATTTACCTCTTTAATTTGATCGTTCAATACGAGAACATATTGCATTTATATAACTTAAATATTAAGAAATACTGCATGTCGCATCTTTAGACTGAGCCGCATTAGCGGATCCCGATCGCGAAAAAGATCCGACTCTTCGAGATTCAGTACACTTTATACCTTTAACTTATAGCAGATTTGAATATTATTAGCAGAACGTTTAAAAATGTGTCAACATTTGATATGAATATTTGATGAGAATGTTAAACGTTAAAAATATAAAATTATAAATGACATCGACTTCTCTAATGAAAATTAGACTTTCTCCCCCCATGATAGCAACACAAAAATTACGTGTAAGGGAATTATTTATTACGTTCCATTTGGGCGTAAAGTTTTCCGTTGGTCTTTATGAAATTCATTTCGCCAGTGAAATTAAAAATACTGTAGTCGTTAGGCGGACGGGCGGCACAAGCGCAACGCTCTAGAACGCTCAGCGCTTGAATGCTTCAAGTCAACGCAAAGTAGACGTTTGTAATATTTTTAAAAAACACAACTGTTCATATTTAATATTCATGGACCGGTCGCGATGAATTTTATAAAAAGTGCAGCGTATTTCATTTGGTTAAACGAGCGCGATTAATCTGCGACCCGTTTGGATTTGCCAGTGCCACCGAATGAGAACTTTTACGCAAGGTGCATCTGCAATAAACTGATTGCTATCATTGAATATATAAACACTAAGAGTGTATATATTCAATGTTGCTATATATTTAATATAGCCATTATATGCGAGTCAAATACTATACTTTATCTACAATTATTTAGGGAGACGTAATAAAAATAGTAAAATGTAACCTTGATTGCTATTGGTTGCAAATAAGATGTGGAATATTAATTTTTCTACTTCCGTTAGGATATAGACATTTTATATTTTATTTATTTGAGTTAGGTAATGAACTGCATTATTTAACTAGTGAAATAATGAGATAATATCATCATCATCATCATCTGTGGCGCTACAGCCCAAATCAGGCCTGGGCCTACCGGACACACCGAGCCGCAGTTTTTACACTGCCGTACTACCGGTTTTCGTAGTCGAATGCTACATTATTTAAGGCGTATAAGTGACTAGCTTATTTTATATTTTACGACAAATCACATTGTCGACAGGCGGATTCGAACTGACGAACCTTGGCTCGGGTGACGTCACAGTATGTTAAGAGATGTGCCTTAACACGCTCGGCCACCGCGCCTGTTAATGAGATAACATAGGAACAGATATCTTGGTAGACGAATTTTGATGTGTTATTCTTTTATTTTTTGAATTTATAACTGTCATTAATATATCATTTCATAATTTCAAAAACGCTCTTTCGTATTTATTAGAACAGAAGTAGAAAAAATATTGTATGAAACTAGTAAGGAAATAGGTTATTACCTTACTTATGTATTTACATAACTCGGCTACGCCTCGTTCTGCAAATTTCACATGCGTAAGGTAATAACCTTCATTTCCTTACTAGTTTCATAAATAGCTATTTCCTACATTAATGTAATATAATAAAGTACGACATTTCTTCCCGAAGGTGTCGGTTTATTTCTTAGGCCGAAGGCTAGAGATTTAAAGCACTTAAGGGAAGAATGCTATTTTCTTCACGAGATATACATACAATTTTATTCACTACCTTATTAGAAAGTAAAATTATCATATGTCATTAATATTAAACCATTCTGTTGTTTTTCAATTGTCATTTCTTTTAATATAAAATTAACTTTCCTCTTTAAGGATAAAAAGTATCACTTTCTTCTTTCAATTACTTTCTGATAAAGCCTGAAAAAAAATCATTATTTCCGCACATTATACTCGTTGTTAGGCAGCAAGAAATGCAGTAATGGAATTACTTTTTGGCCTAATCGTTATTAAACTACTCTCCTGCCCTTTCTTGTTAATTAGGAACGATTTTAACCTACAAAAATATGTTTATAAATGAAATATGAACGACATTGAATTCATCGAGGTTTAATTAACCGAAAAACATATTTAAAAAAAAAATATGTTTGGCATGCTGCACTTTTTGGTGGTTGTGCATTTAACCCTAAGGTATAGTATTTTACCAGCTGTAAAATTATGTCCACCTTTAAAATATTAGTGATGGAAGAACCGAAAGAGTAATTTTGTTATGATGAAAATGAATTGTTTGTTTTGTATAATTAAAAAATCATTAAAACAGTTGTATAAATAAAAACAAATTTTACTGTTTGACCATAAACTTTTGTTTACAAATAATTTTAAAAACAAAAATATCGGCGATTGTGAATATAAATATTGACTGATATTGATAATAAAATTAATTGTTTTGGCTTTAAATTTAAATACAATTTTAAAATATGGAGGTGCAGTCTATTTTATTTGTTATTTCATAATATTTTATTATGTAAAACTGATAAAAAAATAAACCCAAAAAAGAGCAAATATGCTGACGCCGCTGTGCTGCAATTTAGCGTTCGCCTGGGGACAGATTTAAAACCATTCCGTTGAAATTTAATACCAATTGTGCCAGCCAAGTTATTAGCGATATCTCAACGAGCAGGACACCAGGACAGTCCAAGCCTACTTGACGAGTAGAGAGAGCCTGCACAGACTGACGGATGGATCCGAATCTGGTGATATTATTACGCACTGATTTATACCCTGCTACTCACGTTCACGTTTGGAAAAACTCACGCGAGATACGTTCACGTACACATGCATACACTACACATATGCGGAACGATTTATTATCGCTCGTGAATTTCCAATGAACTGCAATCAGTTATCGCGTGATTATTTATTCCGATTTTAATGTTACGATTTATTGCGCAGCTTTTTCACATGTCTACGTTGCTTATTATTACGTTATCGCGATGTATTTGCGGGGGACATCACTCACTTCAGATGGTTTCCATTCATGAGATTGTAATTATAAATTGCCTTTGTTTATAAGATAAATATATTATTATACCAGTTTTACTAACAATAAGTGCTACGTAACTATCTTATTTTTTGCAATATTTATAACTACCCCTGTGGCTCTCCCTTCACTAACATCATAACCACACTGTACGGTACCATACCCAGTACTGGGTAAAAGGCGTGATGATATACAGGGTGTTTCAGGACTAGTGTAACAAACTTTAACAGCTTATTCCTGAGGTCATTTTGAGCCAAAAATGTCATATGAACATAGGTCCTATTCCTTCTAGTTACCAAAATACAAGAGGTTGAAGTTCTATAAATGACACGAAATTTTCAAATTTTTGTAATCAAGATACTTTCGGAAAACGAGAGTTTTATTGAAAAGTCATACCTTATTTGTCTTAATTAATTTTATTTGTTAATATTAACGAATACGATTTAGAGAACAAAACATAAAATGACACAATTAAATAGACACAGAACAACATAACCAAACATGGAATTGGTTAACACAATATGAAATAAGATAACAAATTTTTAAAAAATTACAGCAAGTGTTCAAAATGAGCGCCTTGAACTCGTATGCATATTAATATTAATAAATAAAATTAATTAAGACAAATAAAACTCTTGTTTTCCGAAAGTATCTTGATTACAAAAATTTGAAAATTTCGTGTTATTTATAGAACTTCAATCTCTTGTATTTTGGTAACTAGAAGGAATAGGACCTATATTCACATGACATTTTTGGCTCAAAATGACCTCAGGAATAAGCTGTTAAAGTTTGTTACACTAGTCCTGAAACACCCTGTATATATAACTAACCCTGTGGCTCTCCCTGCACTAACATCTTTAAGGCGTGATGATATATTTATTTAGTAACCGATATATTTTTCTAGAGAAACATATTGTAGAGTTCCGGAAAACAAAGAGAAGAACAAAAAAAATAATGATGATTGTGTGGTCGCCGGAGAAGTAAATGGATAGAATGATTCCATGACGTGCTTGAAGAATCTGAGCAAGCATTTAAATAAATGAATGTAAAAATAAAAATGAAGAAATATACGTGTAGATAGTTGGTATGCAGAAGGGCTAGTACCGGTTATAATAATACATCCACACTGTCTCTAGTTTACTAAATATTTTAATAAAACCTAAAACTACACCTTTGCAATATAACGTAGTTTATGTGGCAAACGTGCCCGGTATACAGAAGAGGGCTTGGCATAGGGCATTCTTCGCTAAATGCCGATCGTTTAAAACAATGGCACGCGCATTCATCATCAAATCATCCGCATCTGGACGTCGAGAAGAAAAACGACCCTATATGACAAATGATATATTTATAGATGGGAAAGATGAAATCGATCGTAGGGAAATCACGGAGGCGAGGTGCTCTGCGATGACTCTTTGATGGAGTCCGCGAAACAAAGACAATATGGAAATGACCTTCACTTTGTATGGTAATGAGCGCGAGGGAGACAAGCGACAACGTCTTCGTCGCGCCCACGTAATCATTTTATTGCAAATGAAAAACGTGGAACGGGACATTGCGATTGCGACAATCCCGGATTGTGTTTACGTTCTTACAATCGTCGGTAGTCAGTAGTCAGCACTCTACCTTCTTTTCTTCTTCTTCTTCATCTTCAGCGTGCTTGTCGAGGGTGCAGCTTTGTCTTCAAACGATTTGTAGCCTTTGATTTCTGTTAGCGGGTAACAGCACGCCATACGCAGCCATACGTTATTTATGACCTACTACGTATTTATGGGATTCTCCTGCCGATCCACACAAAAATAGATTTACCACAAATGCCACAGAAACCATCATTTTTTGGGAAAAAATATAGTTATTATGAAATAGTAGTTTCATTTTATTTAAAGAAAATGTAAAGTAAACACTTGGCTATGTTTCACAAAATTCAGCCTCCAAGTCACCTTATGAGGGCATCGTCAGAGGCTGGCCAGCACAGTTCAGTTAGTAACCATAGACGCGTTTCGCTCTTATTAGAGCTCATCAGTATGGTATAACTCACTTCTTTACCTAGAACAAAGTTCATGTGAAGAAGCTGGTGACGAAGAACTGTGCCAGCAGAGAATAAGATCTCTAACAAACTAGTAAGATGACATGAGAAGTTTTGTGGAACTGGTCATGCCATCTACCGAAAAAAAGGTAAAGCTATGCAATAGCAATTTAAATAACAACAAAGACAAAATTAATTGTCATCCAACACTTGGTGAAACAAGGTTTAATAAAAATGTAAAGTAAACCTTGTTTCACCAAGTGTTGGATGACAATTAATTTTGTCTTTGTTGTTATTTTCATTTTATTTATTAGTTTTTCTGTTTAGAAAATATTTATTAATTCTACTAATGCCCATAGTTGGCAAACAATTATGACCACATTAAAATTATTCCTGTGGCTCCCTCTCCACTAAAATCTTTGAGGGCCGTGATTTGACGGCTGGTAACCATATATCACTCACCAGGATCTGCTACGAGAAAGTGTCACATCCAGTAATGGGTGAAAGGCATAACAAAGCATGTATATATTTTATTTAAATTTAACTGCATTTACACTTATTCAATTAGCAATTATAATTAGCAATTAATGAAAGAGTTTTCATACTTACGATACAAATTACATTTCATAGTAACATAAGTGAATTTGTTTTCAGCACATTAACATTACCCCTGTGGGTCCCCCTCCACTAAATCTTTGCGTGGTGTGATTTACTTCACGCGCATAAATATATCACTTAGCAAGATCTGCTACGATTGTAAAGACTGCAACTTTATAAAATATTAAAACTAATAACGTTATTTAAATTGATTTAAATTTTCGGTTTTAGAACCGATATAATATCGGTTTGGTTACAGAATTTCGGTTTCCATATTTCAAACCGAAAAAATCAGTTTCGGTTTTAAAAAGGTGAATGTCGGTGTGATTTTCGGTTACGGTTTCGTAACGGTTTGGGTTTCATCTTGTAGCAACACTAATAAAGACAAAATAATATATAAATAATTCATTTTAATGGAGAATGCCAAAAAAAAGAAGAACAGAATCGCTTTAAATATTAACTTATTCTGATAGTTGCATTCTAAAATAAGCTGCAGCAAACTACAAAAAGTTTTGCTATGTTTTCTAATTAAGGAAAGAAAAAAGAAATAAGAAATATCAGAAGCAAAATAATTCAATGTTTTAAATTTCTTGTAAAATAGTTTGTTCCATAGCGTCTCGATTCCCGAGGAACCAGCCTTGTTGTCTGTACAATTAATTATGTACTGGATTATCTCTTCTGGTAAGAATGGAGTCATATTTATGCAAGAGATTGGAAAGTTGAACGAAGCCCAAAAGGCCTCGTAAAAACTTATATCAGAATAGATATTTAATGGCTTAAAAGTTTCGAGTTTCTTTATCGGCCTGTAAGACTTAAGTGTATGGTTAAACATGCCACGGCACGGCACCCAGACATTGACAAGAGCTTACTTCCGTACGGGTCTAGCGGTTGGGTTAAGGGTCGCTGTTACTTCACCCCTTCGCCCCTCAGTGCAGACACTGAAACGTAATTCTACCCTCAGGATAACATGGAATCATTCTGTGCGCAGTACAAGCGCAACAACATCGTCGATGTCGTTATTGTTACACCACGGATTCAATCGCATTCCAATACACATGAACATGGACACTTGTACAATTATTTTTACACGCGGGACGATGTCATTCTCAAGATGATCTATGATGTTGAAAATAAACTAATCTTTACACTAAAGTCCGAACAAAGTTTCTAATAAATTTACAAACAAAAAATAGCACTCACAAAATGACAGCTTGTATAACTTTCTTAATTTGAACTATAATTTCGATGCGATATTTTTTGTTGGTTTGACAGAAACATTTATTAGTAACTTACAATTTACTTTTGAATATTGATCATAACAGCCATCTTTTTTAATAAATATTGTAAGGAACGATAAAAATACTTTTATTTATTTATAATAATATTTTAATCAATTTGAATAATTTATATTATTTTATCTTTTTACATTTGTTGTTAGAAGAGTGGACGTAAGTGAAGGATTAATGAAACAAATATATGGGAGTGAATGTTAGGAATAAATGTGGTTAAAGAGAGGATGATGTGTGACTGATTCTTTGATATATTTGATGAGTGGATGTTCTGTGAGTGTTTTAGGGGTTCGTGCGATAAGTAGAACCATTTTAACATTTTGAGGACTACCGGTTACCTGGCATAATCACATATAAAATCTTTTTTCTACGTTCGTTAGGAAATAGACGTTTTATTTCACTTATTTGACTATTTGAGTTAGGTAATGAACTGCATTATTTAACTAGTGAAATAATGAGGTAACATAGCAACACAAAAAAATTAAGATATCTTGGTAGACGAATTATAATGTGTTATTCTTTTATTTGTTGAATTTATAACTGTCATTAATATGTCAAAATTTCATAATTTCAAAAACGCTCTTTTGTATTTATTAGAACGGAAGTAGAAATAATATTGTATGCAACACGTAAGAAAACTCGGTTATTACCTTACTTATATGTTTACATAACTCGGCTACGCCTCGTTCTGCAAATTTCACATGCGTAAGGTAATAACCTTCATTTTGTTACCAGTTTTATAAATAGCTATTTTCTTTATTTTCCTATCGGATTTGCATTATATAAACTTAGACCGTTATCCGGCGAAACGGTATAATAAAAATATGTATATACCTATGTGATCAACTGCAAAGTGTAATAATACTAGGAACGAAGCACTTAGAATATCGTGGAAATGTGCTACCAGCAATGTTGGCCTTTGTTGGAATGTTTCTCTATGTTTCACAATTAACTAATAGTTATTATTTTAATTTTTATTAAATATATGTTATTTTGTTTCTGACAAATGGTATGTCATAATATTTTTTTTTAATTTCATCATCAAAGGGTAAACATGCTGAAACGATGATTCAATATTTATATAAAATTGTGCAAATTCAATTTTTTTAAAACCAGACTAATTATATTTTTGGAGCCGGTGCAAGCCAGATTTTTAATTATCGATGTATTAATGATTAAAATGTGTGTGTGTGTTTTTAATCAACTTTGTTGTTTATGCTAGCTGTCATGTCAACTCAAAATACTAGAGATGGGCGAATATTAAATTTCTCGAATTCGAATATCGAATACGAATATTTATCAGATCTCGAATATTCGAATACTTCTAAAAGTTAATATATTTATGATTAATAATTATTTAACTATGTCATTTTCATTATTTGAATGAAATTGTTAAGATAAAATAAAATTAAAACAAAAAGTACAAACAAAAAAGAAAAAGACGAAAACTTCAAATTTAAGGTGAAACGTACGGGCTGATATAGGCGAAAAACAAATTTGAAATATGGTACGTCTTCATGGTTTTGAAACAAAACATATCTTTGTTATTAATAACTTCAAAGTATTGTAATAGCTTTAAGTTTATGTACAAATGATAAAGAAAAACATAGTAAAAAATTGAGGTCAACATATGGCGCGATATTCGAGGTATTCGAATGTTCGCTATACTGACGTTAATATTCGAAAATCTCGAATATCGAATAATGTCAATATTCGCGGCATTCGACTATTCGCGGATGATATTCGCCCATCTCTACAAAATACTGTTAATAATGGCAGCTGTAACTCTGCCGTATCACAAAGATCTGCAACCTTTGTAAATAATTATGAATGATTATAGAATCAGTTTTTTAAGCGTAAAAGACTACGACGTATATTCCAAACGAAAAATTCGCTTTTAAATACATGTAATAAAAAACACTTCAAGTCGGCCATTTATGGTTTTTCAGCATGGTTGCTTCCTGTCGACGACAGGCGTCAGTTCCTGAGGTAAGCCTCTGCGCGTACTGGCATTAAAACCTGTGAATTTATATCCGCCTTTTTTGTTTCTTGAGAAAGAACATTACATTTTATGATTTTCTGTAAAACTCTAGACTTGCGAAATATTATACGTATGCGCATGGAAATTTTCCTAACAAAGCAAGAACTTGACCACGTACTTTGCTCGACTTGTATTTATGTGAACAACGTGGTTTTAGTATTAATTTGTGAATAATTTGTTCTGTTTTGTCGGAAAATAAAATTTTATATGTTGATGGATTAACTAAATAAATACCTGCAAGGATTAATTTAAAGCTTGCTAGATTTTTACGCGAGCTGTAAAGTTGTGTTTATATTAACTGCGGCTTTTTTTTTCTTCCGCATTAAAATTATAATAAACCTTGACTTCATTTCCTTGAATCGATAAACAGGAAAAAGAAAGCATATTTATAAAATTAATTGCTTTTTACCTCAATGTTTAAATTTCACCGCCCTAAAAATAACGTGAGATAAATAACTAAAATATATCATCCAAGACAACAACTGATCTGCACTTGCAGATATTCTGTATTACTATGCATAGTTCTGCCAAAAATTCATTTAACTACATTGCTATTAATTATTATAATTAACTACTTTTTTCCTTGAAATACATATTATCTCCCAAAAAATTTATCTGTGAGAATTCACCACACGTCACTGTCAACCAATAGGATCACGAATTTGTTTGAAAATGAACCAATGAAATCTACATTTCGTCGGAAATTCATCGCTGGTGCAATTGATAACGGAAATACCACTGTTAATAATATCCTTGGTTACGAATAAAATAAATGATATTTTCAATATTTTCATAAACGTCAATTCTACATTTGTTCAGTGTACATTTAATATTCAAAATTTTCATCACTGTAATACCTAATTAATAATGTGCTAATAAATACCTAACTATTCTTGTTAATTAACTTTTGTTTGATAAATTCTCAAGCCAAATACAACTCGTAGTATGAAAATTGACAGATAATATTTTGACATAAATATACATTCGTTGTTACGGAAATAGGAAACACAACTCGTGCTTCGCACTCGTTATGTTTCCATTTCCATAACAACTCATAATTTATGTCAAAATATTTTCAGCAATTTTCATACTACTTGTTATATTATATATGAAAATACCATATTTCAAATTATGCAAAGTTTTATGTACTATTTTTTGTTTGTTAGACAAATAAAGTTATTAGAACTGAACCGAAAAATGTTGGGATTCGATTATGGTTAACAGTTTTTATATCAGTGAATTTTCAGTTTCGTTTATCGGTTAGGTTTTAAAAAAAGATTATATGGGATCTAGTTTCGGTTTTTAAATTATAAATATCGGTTTCGTTACGATTTCGGTATTTTTCGTGTCGATGTTGGAAGAAATGAGAGATTTATTTTTGTTACTTACATCAAATGAACTGTTCAACGCCGTAACTCGCAGCCTCCGCCATAGCGCTCATAGGCGAGGCGTTCGCCTCGTAAAACACAAGCTGCTGACAGCACAGTGTACCACACCACCACCCCACCACCCCCTGAACCCAACCCGAGGGTGAAAACAATCTCCGATAAATTACTTTCATATAGTTCAGGATCATCTTTAGTGCGTTGCTTAGCAAATACTGGATAATATAGCTAGCAATGCAAAACAGAATATTATTAAATCAGGTCCTGCATCACGCCATATTAGCTATTTATGTTACAAGTACTTAATGCAGCTCTTTAATGGACGAGCCGTACTTTATGGCTGAGTAAGCGAGGTTGATAAATAAGTCAAGATTTATCAAGTCCGATTATGTGTGAGGTGCATACAAAGCTTTTTGTTCGAGTGCCTTTAGGACAATTTAGTTTCTTAATAGTAACAAGTTTTCTAATTGCGTCACATACTATACGTACAAAGTAAAGGAAGTATTGTAATCGCGAAAATTTTCGGTTCTCAGATTTCAGCGGAAATACGCATTTTGGCCCTCCCTGAGTCCATTTTAACTAATTTCGTCGTGACGTCTGTACGTACGTATGTATCTCGCATAACTCAAAAACAGTAAGCCGTAGAAAGTTAAAATTTTGTATTTAGGACTGTTATAACATCTAGTTGTGCACCTCCTTTTTTGGTCATTATATAACTTCCGGAAGTGGTACTTTACTTGAAGCCTATAATAGATTTTCATGAAAAACTATATTCAAATATAATCCAAAACTTTTCAAATTTGGTATATAAGACTACTATATCAATGGAAATAACATAATAGGTTTTGGTTGAAATGGACTAACCGGAAGTGATACATTACATGAAGCTGCTAACAGTTTTTCTTGAAAAAAATGGTATTATTTTGATTTTAGATATAAATGCTGCAAATAAAAGTTTTGAAGAATTAAATTCTGAGTCTAGCACAGAGAATTTTTAAATTAGCTTTTTGCATAAGCGAGATATCTAAATTTCAATATTATATATTTTTTGTTTCTTTTTTTAAATTAAGTTTGCTATGGATCATAACAAAAATAAATAAATATAAATAAATATATCATCACGCCTTTTACCCATCACTGGGTGTGGCACTCTGCCTAAGCAGATCTCGGTAAGTGATATATTTTTTCGCGTGAATTGCGGTTACCAAAAAATAAAAGATTTAATGTCAAATATGTGCAATTAAAAAAATATCTATAGTTTAATACGCGTACAAGGAAGTCATGTGGTGTCCACATCAGATTTTTTTTATTAAGTTTGCTATGGATTAGAACAAAAAATAAGAAAAAAATTAAAAAATTATTGTCAAGTATATGCAATTAATAAAATATCTATAGTTTAATACGCGCACAAGGAAGTCATGTGGTGTCCACATCAGATTTGTTATAATTGGAAACTAAGACAACAAAACAATGACAGATGCCTGAAGTTAACTTCATTCCGTGCTTAATATTTCAAGCCGTGACTAAAACGTTCGAAGTCACGACTTGCCAATATATGATTAAGATGTGATTTAGTGCCATGAAAACTAGTTATAAAATAGATTCAACCATAGAAAAATAAAAACAAAAGAAATTTGTAGAAGAAATATATGTTTTGTCACGTGGGAATAAGATACACCCACGTATGCATACAGCATAAAAATCTGTTGAACAAGTTTCTTTATACATGTTAAAATTCTTGAACAACTTTATACATAATTTGTTTTTGAAAGAATGAAAGATCACGTGATACATTTGACGTATTATTTCAGCAAGTTTCTCACCTGTCCATCAAACAATTCCTATCTCCAGGAAACTTCCTGAAAACGAGAAAATATTACACGAAACCAACTGATTCTGTGTCGGTGTGTTCTGCGGCCATCATGTTATGTAAAAACAAGAATAACACGATGCGAATGAAACGCAAAATAAACATTTAATTTTAGTACGATTTATATTCCATTACTGCGCGTTGTGGTTGAGCGATTACGACGAGTCTGTTGCGCGATATAGGATTTTTTACTAGTGGAGCAACAACCGTTAGGGGTTGAAAAACATCTGCGAAGTGTCTGAGCGATGCACTGCACTCTGTACCCTCTCACCTCGCACTCAAGTGCAGTTGTGTTCTGCACTGTGTCACGGAACAGCCCCCTACTAAAGATATTGCTACTGTTAAGCGATGATGTTTTAATGATTACTGTTTCCTCTAACTTTGAACAAATTTGCTTAATTCTGTTTTTTAATATGACTTTACTTGTGAAAATAAGGGTGCTTATCACAAAATAAAAATATATATCGTATCGGCCTGTGGATCTTGAGAACTCTGGTTCGATTCCCACAGTCGACAAATAATTTTCACCAATTTAAATCTACTCCTGTGGTTTCTCCCTCCACTAATATCTTTGGGGGCCGTGATTTGACGGCTGGTAACCGCACTTCACGCGAAAAATATATCACTTACCGAGATCTGCTTAGGCAGAGTGCCACACCCAGTAATGGGTAAAAGGCGTCATGATATATTCATTTATTTTTATAAATACGAAAAATTATGGGTGGATTATCTAATGTAAACATTTTAATGCCACTGGTTTGTTAGTTATTTCTAGTATATTAATAATTAGATAAATAAATGACTTTGTAAAACAATGTTTTTAATTTTGGTCATTTATTTTTTTTGCCTATTGTTATTAAAAGTGGACTTTTATTGACAATTGACAGGCTAAACTGAAAGTGTTGTTTTGGAAAAACAACAAATTTGATATTTACAATTTAATTTAATAATAGCTATTTATGTATCAAGTGGTAAAATGTGGTCTTTTTATCAATAGGCATGAGATTGTTCTTTGAGGCGCAGCCAAGTGTGACAAAAAGACACATTTTGCCACAGGTTTCAAGAATTTTTATAATTCAGATTTAAAGTTCATTAACAAATGAAAATGAATGGACAAGCCTTGCTATGAAGAATCTTCTGTGAACCTAATATTTCAATAAATAAGTTTATATACGACTAACTAATAATATTATCATTATATATGCGTTTTTTGCTATATAATGCTATATATTAATCCCACTGGGAATAATGAGTCGGGAATAATGGTCATTATTCCCGCACGTGAACCAATCAAAATGCTTAAAACATGGATCATTGTTTTATTGTGCCATCGGAACAGTGTTGCCATAGCGACTCATATTTAAATTAAACATGCTCGTTGCTAAGTTCACTGTTGTTAACGAATCGGAAACAAACAAAACGAAATCATCGTTGAGAAGTTGTCAAAAACGGTCTTGCAAATTGTGTTAAATTATTGTGTTTAACTGTAATTGAAAAAATGGACAGTATTACAGAAGACAGTATATCTTCTACACCACCAGAAATAACGAAAATCGCTGATGCTACTACATATGGTTTATTACCGCAAAAGTCTCAAAATTTCTATGACAAAGCATACCAAAGTTTTATGGACTGGCGTATTAAAATGAAGACAAATTCGTATTCAGAAAATGTATTGTTGGCATATTTTACTGAATTAGGTGAAAAATACAAATCATCTTCATTGTGGTCTTTTTACTCCATTTACTCATTTCAATTAGATGTAAATTTATTAGGTAAATAGATGTAAAATTAATAGATAATAAATAATATAAAAATTGACTAATTTTTATTAAATTAGTCGTAGTTGTTAGTCGTACATAAAGTATAGTATACAACTCGCTATAATGGCAATTATTACCTCGGATGATTACAACCCTTGCTCGCTCGGGTTGCAAACTTCATCCTCGGGTATAAGAGCATCCATTATAGCGTCGTTGTATAATATACTATTTTAAAATTATTTCATAATTCAATTCTATACTTCCTTTATAGTCCAAACAACAAGATTATAAAAAATATATAGCAATATCAATAAGGGAAAAAATACGACAACGCTACTGATTTATCCAAATGTCATTAATTATGTGTTTCCAAAGTAACTAATAATAGTTTTGATAATAATGCACACTCTATTAAGTCAGGTGAAGGTAAATCATTTTGGATCACTCTGTATAATTTGTATGCCATATAAAATATACTTTTAATTATTTTCGCGAAGTATAGAAAAACATGTAGGTTAATGATCAAAGAATTAATGATAATTTTTATTTTGAGATATAAAGAGTTTGTTCTTTTTTAATTATTAGTTCCTGCCAATTAATTTCTAATATATACGGTGTTTATACAAACATATTTTCTTCCATTTCAGGTTCAATATGATATGATTTAAGTTGATCTCTTTGATATAAAATATCATTGTTATTAACGTGAAACTTAATATATTTTGTACATTATTTTCAAGTCAAACCTTCAAAGTATTATAATAAACTCGATAGCATTACACGCAAAATATTTTAGTTGAATTTTCCAAATATTCTAGACACGATTTTAATTTAAAAATTCAGTATAATTATAAGCAAGAGGACATGCGTTCAAATATCGCTGACTTTAATTTATATCATTTTATTCCTCTCTAAGTTGCCTACAGTACTGTAATTGTGATTTAATTCCTGTTTTGCAGAATTATTTATTTATGTTACGCTGTACAACAGGAACTTAATCCCAATTACAGTACAGAGTCCGCACTCACCGAGCCGCAGTGTGATAGTTTATATAATTTTTAACTTAAGTGCGATTCGAACTCGGGCTCTCCGAATTCGAATTCCGTATCACTATCCACACCACCGTACTGACGGACAATTATTTATTTATTTATTCATTCGAACAGGCAATCGTCCAAAATACAATATGTGCGTATAAGTAGTACGACTTTACATATTTCATTTCACATGTAACATAGGATACAGGTCATTTCTCAGGAGAAATCATTTAATAGCATATTTTTGGTTAAGTCTATAAATCTGGTTAACGTGGTTGAAATCAAGTCGCTGTTTACATCATTAATATTAAAATTTAAACTATTAAAGCGCCGACATATTCTCCATAAAGGAGCATGAAACCAGTAGTTTGCGGTATAATGAGGAATACAAAATATAGGTTGAGCATTTCTCAGATTCCGTGACGGAATCTGCCAAGACAGTTTAGATAATAAAAACGGACAGTCGATGTTGTTATTAATTAATTTAAATAAAAATAATGTATCATTGTAATTGATATAAGACGCTAGTGAGCTTAACTTCGTTAAATTAGCAATAGTAAAATAATCATGCGTTATTCTGGGGGACTCCATGTGAAGTCGCCATGATATCAATTTGTGCTGAATAGATTCGAATTATAATAATAATAATAATAATAATCTCTTTATTACTTAACAGGTTCGAACCCTAAACAAGTAAATGTAACAAAGTTATAGAGCATGAAACATAAAACAAAATAAACAAATATACATAACATTAAGAAAAAATATCATACATAGTACAGTTGTTATTATATAGGGTACACATAACAAAAATAGGTGACTTACTTAATGCTAAGGATTTATAGTGTGGCAAATAAAATGTATTACGTGAGCGGGACGATGTTCTGGGTACATGAAAAGCCAGTTTACCTAAAAGTTGCGGAGCGTCAATCTTATTTTTTATCAAATTACTTAAAGTATACAATCGTGCCTAGTTTCAATTGACTTTATATTGAAATATGAAAGTAAAATATTTTGCTCTGTACCTCTTTCAGGGTAACTATGGTATTCCTTAAATCATAAGAATTTCAGGAAACGCCGTTGAACATTTTCTATCATACTTTTATAAATATTGTATGGTGAGTACCAAATTAATATTCCATATTCCAACTTGGATCTAACGTAGGCATAGTACAAGATTTTGAGACATTCTAACTTACAAAACTGTCTACTGTTACGGATAATAAAACCAAGTAATTTATTTGCTGACGAAACTAATGCAATAATATGTGTAACAAATGTTAAATGAGGATCAAAAGTTATTCCTAAATCTTTCGTAAATGTACATCTAGATAATAATTCCGATTGAACATAGTAATCATAATGCAATGGATTTTTTCGACGAGAATAGGTCATAATTATAGTATAAACATAACTCTATCTAAACCAACAACCTAAATTCTTATATAAATGCACAAAAATATTAATTACAATTTGTTGCAAGAGAATGTAGACATAGTAAGTGTGTGTTTGGCCCCCGCTACATTCAACAAACAGTGTACAAGCGGCAATGGTTTCTGGTTTTCAGCGTTGTGAAAGAAATGTTATTGGATCAAGTATATTTCATTTCGTCAAATAGGTTCCCGATGAATAGCAGCAACACTACGATGCATAAACTTTATTATTAGTTTACCTAGAGGTATTTTATAGAATTCACTCCATCAAGATATTCTCCAAATTTAGTTTGAAAGATTTCCAGTGTATTCGGTATTTGTAAATGTGTTTTTCGATGCATTCGAATATGGTAGAGCCTGCAGAGCCCCGGGTCTGTCTGACGTGATACTCCAACTGAAAGAAAATTTCGATATACAGAAAGTTATTTGGCGTGATTGATTTTGTGGAAAGCTTCGCTGTTATTTCTTACGGGTGAATAATTTCGCCAAATTTGAGTTGCGGAGATCCACTTTGCAAATTGTGAGATCAATCTTATAATGTCAGCGGTTCATGCATTTAAATGTGGTCATTCGGTGTTGTTGGTGAATTGTGAAGCACCTTATTCTGAGATTAAATTAAAACTTGTGCTGCTGCATGGACATTAACCTACATCGCGAAATTAAGTTTCTTACTAACGCGCATTTTATGTTGTATATTAATTAGATTGACTGGCACCCCCTCTTATTTGTTTGATAAACTTGTTGAAAAAGAATATAATTACACTCTTCGAATTAAGGACTTATATATTGTACCATCTTTTAGAAAGTCCAAATATAAAGGTTCCTTCTCGTATCTGGCATCAACATTGTATAACAACATCCCTGCTTCTTTAAAATCTCTGTCTTTAATTACTTTTCGTCAACGTATTAAAAATATATTTATTGGATAATATGTACTTTAGTTTGGCATTTAATAATAATAATAATAATAATAGCACTTTATTTGGCAGAAGTTCAACCGTAGCTGCTCTTACACTTAACCTTTACAATAAGTGAACATTAAAAAAAACACACAATGGTATATGAATTGATAACAAATTAACAAAACAAAATAAAGTTATATTATTTATTGTTGTGATAACATGAATTGTTTTAATTGAATTGAAAACGAGGAGTATTTGAGACCTTTAAACTCTACTGGAACCTGATTATAAATGAATGAGCAATTGTAGCTGAAACTGCGTGAGAATAGTGATGAGCGATGAGATGGGACGTGTACCATGATATTATTCCTTAAGTATCGATTGCGCAAATCTGATCGGAAGGAAATTTTTGATGCCAGGTAGAGTGGAATATTACTAGTTATAGTACGATGTATCAATTATTTAATTATTTATATATTTATGTAACACGTGTACCTTCAATTTTTGTGTTTTTCATCCTTGTGTTTATAATTTATTTGTATTACTGTATAATTTTGTTTTTGTAAGGTTAGGTGGAAGAACAGCCCTGGGCTGAACCTCGCCTTTGACTTATTAGTCAATAAAGATTTATTATTATTATTATTATTCCACACGAGGTATCGAGGTATCGCCGTATATAGTTTGTTCAGATTTAGAAGCTCAATACTAGATATTAATAACAGTCAATTGTACCATGCTCAGGCATGTAACCTTCTGTCAAGATAAAATTCTGTTCAAAATACAACTGAATTGTATGATTAATCTGTTAACGTACAACAGGCTTTTGAGTAATCAGTTGTTAGTTACTAACAGTACTGTAACCATGGTTCGTACAACTGATCCTAAGATAATAATTAATTATGTCATTAAATATGAATCAAAATTTTATTTCACAAATATTTCCGTTTTGAAATAATTTCTGAACAATAGATTTAGAGATAAATAAATATTTCATCACGCCTTTAAAATGTTATTAGGTGTAGCACTTTGCCGAAACAGATCTCGGTAAGTGATATATTTATGCGCGCGAAGTGTGGTTACTAGCCGTCAAATAACGACACCCAAAAATGTTTGTGGAAGGGGAGCTACAGAAGTAGTGTTTTAATGTGGTGTAAATTGCTTGTCGACTGTGAGAATTGAACCTGGGTTCTCAAATCCACAGGCAGCCTCGATACCATTGAGCCACCGAGCCCATTTTTGAGAAAAATGCTTCAACTAAAAGAAATAGACATTTTAATCGTGTGGCATATTTGTATATTAAGGGCGTAAAATGATTCTTTGTTACTTGAGCATGGTAATTGCAGCGCGAGCTGAAAACGAGAAATACAATAAGGCATTTTACGCTCGTGATATACATATCATTTTCTCTATGATTGCATCTTAAATTATTAAAAAAACGTGTACGTACTGAAAATAAATTCGGTTTGTCATTAAAACTGTCCCTGTGACCCTCCCCCTCCACTAACAGCTATAGGGCCGTGATTTGCATTTCGTGTGCGAAATTCTTGTTAATTGGCGTGTACGAATTACTTTTTTGTCTTAACATGCGGTTTTGACTAAAAGTAACATTTTCATGCACAATAATAAAACACTCATTTCGCGCACATAAGAAAAAAATCGCTATTTAGCGCGTTGCCATTTTAAAAATATAAGTATTATATATTATTTAAATAAGCCGGCAAGATTTGAACCCAGGAATTCTTTATTGTCAAAGCAAATTCTATCCCCGAGGCTACGACTGTCTGCTATTATATGAACAAAGAGCATCATTCTACCTAAAGCCGGTTCTGTGCCGCTACAATAATTAAATAAAAAAATTATTATTCTATAAAATTTGAATCATATATAATGAATAATAAAACAAAACAAAGAATGCATTCTAGTAGAATATTAATATGTAATCGTTAAAAAAATTTAATTATTGATGGTTCATTGATAAAATAAACATTTTTTTGTTAATTAAATTCTGAAAGTTATTTACAAATAAAAATCAAACAAAAGCCGTTTCAGAAAACAATATCGAGTACGAACAATAGGATTACTGATTATAACACATAATTACATTTTAATAATTCACACCAAACACAAATAACAATAACGCAGTGTTTATCAAAACATACCATGTTAAGAATCGTTTGAGTGTAATCATGATCCCTTCCTCGTTAGCCAGTGGCGTCCCTACGGGGTAGGTAATGCTGCCCTAGGGTTGTGGGAAAGTACACTTGTTCAATCAAATAAAATGTCGTATTCATTATTTTTAAATGAAGCTCTGAATTAAATTGGTAATGTATGTTCATTTTCTCGCAGTTTTATGATTATTGTTTAAGCGTTAGTTTCTTTCATTTATTTCCTTGCTCGTCCAGTTCAAAGTGAATGACTGTTTGTTTGTAATTTTGTAATAAAAGGACTTTATGTCGTACAATAAAATTCGTGGATGCTTTCATAGCACATCAGGACCGTAACTAAATATTCAGTCAGTAATAGGGCTGGCGACACTGGATATGAATGGTAGTGTGAAAGCAAGATGGACATTATGGCGTACATAGAAATTATTTTTGAAGATTGCAGAAAATATAATTACAAATAATTTTTTTAAATTTGCGAATTAGTTATAATAATAAATAATAATATATAATCACGCCTTTTACCCATTACTGAGTGTGGCACTCTGCCGAAGCAGATCTCGGTAAGTGATATATTTCGCGTGAAATGCGGTTACCAGCCGTCAAATCACGGTCGCCAAAGATGTTAGTGGAGGGAGAGCCACAGAGGTAGATTTTTTAAATTGGTGAAAATTGTTTGTCGGCTGTGGGGATCGAACCAGGGTTCTCAAGATCCACAGGCCGACTCGATACCACTGAGCCACCTACCCCATAAGAATAATAATATATCATCACGCCTTTTACCCATTACTGGGTGTGGCACTCTGCCGAAGCAGATTTCGGTAAGTGATATATTTCGCGTGAAGTGCGGTTACCAGCCATCATATCACGGCCCCCAAATATATTAGTGGAGGGGGAGCCACAGAGGTAGATTTTAAATTGGTGAATTAATTAACTAAAACCTATATTGTAATTGTACAGTGCCCGTAATATATTAAGTTTTTGAAAGGGCAGTTTTAAGCGAAACCGTAATAGCACCGAAATTTATAATTAAAAAAAAGCGAAACCGAAACCTATATATTTTTTTAAAACCGTAACCAACAAATGAAACCAAAATCTTATTGATATAACAACCCTTAACCGTAACCGAACCCCAAAATGAGTTGTTGCTAAAAAGTAAAGAATTTCTTTGATAGAACTTCTCATGTCATCTTACCTGTTTGTTAGAGATCTTATTCTCTGCCGGCACAGTCCTTCGTCACCAGCTTCTTCACGTGAACTTTGTTTTAGGTGAAGAAGTGAATTATACCATACTGATGAGCTCTAATAAGAGCGAAACGCGTCTATGGTTACTAACTGTGCTGGCCAGCTTCTGACGATGCCCTCATAAGGTGACTTGGAGGCTGAATTTTATGAGACTTAGCCAAGTGTTTAGTTTATATTTTATTAAACCTAGTTCTACCAAGTGTATGGATGACAATTAATTTTGTCTTTGTTGTTATTTAAAGAATTTCTTGTAGTGTAAAATGCTAATGGAAACCTTGTGTTACATTATACTATTTGATCAATATGTAAAAATACGTGATGTTATGAATGTAGTATACTATGTTCAAAGATACTCCGTTATGGCCCTCTTAGCGAGTCTATTGTTAGGGATTTAAGCTTGATTTATAGGGGTGCAAGGACAGGTATGTATTCAGTATTTCCCAATTTAATTTTAATTTTATATATATTATAATAATGAAACAGAGAATTTTGTTCAAATATTATTCGCTTCTTGCGGCAAAAATGTCTGTTTAATTTTATCACAATTTTCAACTGGTAAAACATCAGTATTGTCTTCTTCAAATGGTCGCCACATATTAAATACGTATATTATTGACCTCTGTACGAAAGTTAGTATTACTACTGATTTAAAATTTTTGAAAACTCATTTATATACCTACTCAGTAAGTATGTCTTTGTTATCTTATTTTCCCTAATATTTAATAATACCGGTTTATTTTTGCGAATTCATTATTATTTCAAGTAAATCTGAAATACGTAATCCGCACAGAGATTAGAGATTTCCGAATTTAAATATTTTGCAATCCTACCCTGAGCGCCAACAGGTAGATTCTCTTACTGTGTGCGGTTCAACACAGGCTTAGTAAGTTAACGCCATAACGGAATATCTTTGATCATACTTTAAGTGCTGACTGAGTGCGGCCCTGGCTCATGTGAGATAACTATTGATTTTTAACAACTTTATAGATCTGTAAATTTTATGGAAAGCCATAGAAATGCAGTATGAATTTATTGACATCGAACACAGTGAATTCACGTTAAGGTTGAGCACACGAAAACCAATAGTCATGTTATTTGGCGCGGCGTATAATTTCAACGCATTTATTATTCGTCTCGGAATGAATGCAACATAAGTAGGAGTATGACGATCCAGCAAGCTGAGAAAGCTGACAGATGTCATAGGTATGAGTAGGTCGAGCAACGTGAACATATTTAGTCGCTCGACTGAAAACAACGGGAGAACGAGACGGAAACAAACATTATTGTGTCGAGCAAGTCGGAAACATCAACTGGAATTATTAGTAGCAAAACTCCGTGTTCCTTTGCCAACTTTATGTCTTTGTTAGGAACTTGATCAAATAATAAAGGCTTCAAGCTCTAACGCACTGCTTCTGTCTCTCACGTACATTTAACTCTTCTTTACATACACGAGTACGTAGGTATATGGACGACGAAAATTATCATAACACACAACGTTTTCAAATGTTTACAAATTATTTTAGAAGAAATAAAAATAACAATATAGGTTTTTATTACCAAACAAATCAAAAACACTCGTACAAAATGTCGCCGATAAACAAACAAATTGTTATTTTTTTCAGAAAACATCCCCTTAATTATACATTCATCTTTCTAATAACCATTATTTCAAAATTTATTTGACCATACAAAAATCGGGACAAAAATAATACATTTTACTTCTTCGTTTCAAATCTTACTTAGGCCGTGAAAAAATAGTATATACACTTCGGGAGAGAATGCTATTTCTATACATCATGAAAAATATAGTTATTTGTGTGTTAAGAGCGTAAAGTGATTCTTTGTTACTCGAACACGGTAATTGGAGCGCGAGCCGAAGGCGAGAGCTGCAATAGTGTAAGAGGAACAAAGGCACTTTACGCTCGTGATACACACATAATTTTTTCTACGATAGCATCTTAAAATTATTAAAAAACGTATACGTACTGAAAATAAATTCGTTCTGTCAACTATCAATATAACAAGTTTCGGTTTTGTTTGTATCCCTGGTAACTATTGAAATAAGCGCGCATTTAACGCGTCTCCAATGGCAACGCGCAAAAAAGATATTTTTCGATTGTTCCACAGAAAACGTCAACTTTACGATGACAAATGAGAGCGTAATTGTTAACTTTTCATAGCAATCGTAGAAAAATACATTTCTCTTCCTAGATGTATAAGTTTTTTAATGAACATTTAATGCAGTTTCGTGTGCCCTTCGCCCATCAATTCTGTTCATTTTATGGCAAAAGTCCGACTGTCATTTGAATTAACAAATTTTATTTACTTTGAAAGTAAATTATTTTCCTGGAAAACTTATTTCCCATTTTAATCGCATATGGAAGATCTGCAATTGTAGAGAATAAAGAAATATCCTGTATTATAGTTCGCTGTATCCTACGCCAATGTTCGCCGCAAATTCAGAAGCTCATAATATCCAAGTCCGAATATCATTTAGTGATATTTCCCTGGTAATTGTAGAGGGGAGTGCATGATAGGCGGAGCTTAGTTTGCATAAAATATTCCCGCGATTATCATGCAACTATAATTCTCGAGAGATAACATTTTATTAGAGGCGCATTAATCTGACGCAGTGCGAGTAATTTGGCAGTTTTACATACAAAACATCGTACACCTAACCTTATTATCATAGACAACGATCCCATATTTGCATCGTATTATGTAAATGGATGATAATGCACGTTTTAAATCACGGGCAACAAAAAATGTGTACACGACTGTTAATAGCGTTAATTGCACTAGAAATACACAATGAGATGATGAATCGTTACTAGTACTACACCGAAAATAAATTAGATAAAATGTTGAGACCTTCACTTATAGTATATTCATCAATAAAATGCACAGAATTTTACCTACAGAAATTTAAAAACCTCCTTAGGTTAAACTTATACGAGTATAGGTGTTTCCGGGATAAACTACCGAGATTAAAATATAAATTCAGAACACCAAAACAATACAGGGAGTTTTACAACTTAGAGCAAAAAATTAAAGGGTATATTCTGTACGACGTGCTGATCATGAAACAAAATCAATTTTTTTAAATTTCGAAAAATTAAGTTTTGTTAACCTAAAACATTTTTTGTAGTACTGCACTGGAGTCGCTTTCCTATTAAACACAAACAATGAAGTAGGTATCAACTACGAAAGAATAATTACACAATTCAATTATTAGCAGTTATTTATAATAGAATTTTATTTAATTAATAACTTTAATATAATCATCCACCCAGTGGCAGTGACAAAGAAAAATTTTGGACTGGGAAACATGGATAATAGTTTTGCAATTTAAAAAAAAATTGTTTTTGTTTCATGATCAGCACGTCGTACAGAATATACCCTTTAATTTTTTGCTCTAAGTTGTGAAACACCCTGTATAAAAAGCTTCTTTCAGGCTTGTATGAGTATGTTTATAAATACTTCGATTAAAAGATATTGAGGTGAGAATTTTTGTTTGAACCAGTTCAAAACTTGAAAATATTTATTCTATATCATTCGGAGCACGAGAAATACGCTGGTTGAAACCGAATTCAATATCTCTTTTACTTTTTGAGATATGAGCCTTCAAAGTTGAGATTTAAACAAAGTTTGTAACTGTAATTCAAAAATTAAAATAGATATGACGATGCGCTCACCGCCATTCGATTTCTATATACAATAGTTACAAAAAAACGATTGTTTTATGATAAACCCGGCTCTGGGTACTTAAAAACAAGTGAACAAAGTTGTGATGTCTGTATAAGTTGCAAGCTATGAAAGACACGCAACTTAATATTCACTCAATTCAGTAGCGCGATAACGTCCCAAATCCGTAAATGCCGTCCACGCACACTAGCACAACACATATATACGTGTTCTTTTTCAAAGATTTATACAAGTCACCCTTGAGGAAGCCTACCTTTCCAAAGCCTGCCTATATAAACACGGTATTTTAGTAAATAAGCTTTGTAAGGTATGTCGGATGGATAAAAAGCGCAAATATGTACGTATTAATTTGTTACGTCCGTCAGACCCACAGATTTCTTGTTTAATTACCCAGACCAGGCCCGTGTTCAACAACTTTTGCTATTATCTGCGGGCTAATAGAAGTGGCACTACGCAAGATAACAACTGGTAATATATTTTTTTAAATAAATTCAAGAATATAAAATTAAACGTGTTTGTATTAAAATGTGATTTTTTAAAAAGGAGTTTTTCAACTTTACATTGAGTTTTTTTTTGTGTACGGTTTATTTCAAAACTAATTTTTTGGAAATAATTATTTCGCAGCAAACTAAATCTATTAGCACAAAATTAAAAATAATTCAACTGAATTTGTATCTTCCCTGCGCGGAGAAATCCTGGAGTTGAATCCTGCAAATAAACAACGAATATTAATAACAACATTTATTTTATTTATGAGAGAATTCACCACACGTCACTGTCAACCAATAGGATCACGAATTTGTTTGAAAATGAACCAATGAAATGTACATTTCGTCGGAAATTCATCACTAGTGATATTTCATCGGAAATAACAATTTTCACCAATTTAAATCTACCCCTGTGGCTCCCTCTCTATTAATATCTTTGAGGGCCGTGATTTGACGGCTGGTAACCGCACTTCACGTGAAAAAATATATCACTTACCGAGATTTGCGTAGACAGAGTGCCACACCCAGTAATGGGTAAATGGCGTGATGATATATTTATTTTATTTTTTATTTATTAATATCCTTGGTTACGAATAAAATAAATGATAGTTTCAAAATTTTCATAAACGTCAATTGAAAAAAATTTTTCAGTGTACATTTCATATTCAAAATTTTCATAACTGTAATAAGTAAATAAATACCTAACTATTCTTGTTAATTAACTCTTGTTTGGTAAATTCTCAAGCCGAATACAACTCATAATTTATGTCAAAATATTTTCAGCAATTTTCATACTACTTGTTATATTATATATGATAATTTCCCCTGTTTTCAACCAATCATAAAGAAAATTATTTGAAAATTCAATCAATAAGCACAGTTTTATATTGATACTAGATCCAAAAACATCGTATTAGAGACATTAAAGTTTCAAAAATGTTATTAGTATTTAAGATATTTGAGTTTTTAATTAAGAATTCACAATTCTTTCTACTATTGTGAGCAAAGAAATAAATTCGCAGTGACAAATGAGATCTAACAGATGAACGTATTAGAGTATGTAAAGTTGTAAATTCATGTTTGTTATTAGAAAGGTACAGTGCGGTTTGCAGATACGGAGAAGGGTCGTCTGCAAATCATCGCTCGGTTGGTTAGTGTCGGCGGGTCGTGTTGGCTGATAGGTTTTTTACGCCGCGATTTTACATTACAATCTGCAGAATTCGGAACTGTCAACGCTATTTCACGTGTCATTTCACGGGACGTTTATTCCTTGCGGAGCAGCAGCAGACTCTACGCAGCTAGAGCTACGCGCGCTCCCTTGTGATTCCGTACGCACGACCGATGTCGTTTATATCCTGACCTGCTGTACCGCACACGACAACGAGATGGACGCAGGCCAGGACGACCACATTCATCACACTACACCATCTTCCTACGCTCTGGCCAGTGCCGTACCTTACAATTACTATTCATATTTCTCAAATTAATTTTTTTACAAAGTATTGCTACTTGTAATTGAAGGTATGTTCTGTGATGAAAGATTCCGAGTATGTGGAATAAATGAGCTTGGATGAAGGCAACGTAAATGTTGGAACAAGGATGGTGTGTCAAGATGAGAATGTTGTACAACTTTCACACTAGCATTCATATTTATTTATTTATTTATTTATTTATGTTACGCTGTACAACAGGAATTTAATCCCAATTACAGTACAGGGTCCGCACTCACCGAGCCGCAGTGTGATAGTTTATATAATTTTTAGTTTTAGTGCGATTCAAACTCGGGATCTCCGGATTCGAATTCCGTATCGCTATCCACACCACCGTACTGATTGTTAGTAGTCATATTACAATTATAAAACTACGATTTTAAAAATAATATACACTAATAAATTATATTCCGGGCGCTATAAGCTAGTCACTTATACACCTTAAATAATGTAGCATTTGACTACGAAAACCGGCAGTACGGCAGTGTAAAAACTGCGGCTCGGTAGGCCCTGGTCCGATTTGGGCTGTTGAGCTATCAGAAGAAGAAGAAGAATAATGTATATTATTTTTCGTATTCATACTATTTTTGGTTTAGTACGTTAGTACCGGTTTAAATTTACTGTTTTAAAACCGAAATAATATCGATTCGGTTACCTATTCGATTACATTACATTAATTAAATTTCCATTTCATTTTCCATATATAAATACAAAAAATATCGGTTTTCCGTTACGGGTTCATATAGAAATGAATATCGATGCAGTTTTCGGTTACGGTTTCGTTTCTGTTCAAGTCCCTGATTATAAGTGAGTGAAATAAGTGATTATACACCAGTGTGATAATTCTCATGACAAAATAAATAAATAAATACATCATCACGCCTTTTACCCATTGCTGGGTGTGGCACTCTGCCTAAGCAGATCTCGGTAAGTGATATATTTTTTCGCGTGAAGTGCGGTCACCAGTCATCAAATCACGGCCCCCAAAGATATAAGTGGAGGGAGAGCCACAGAGGTAGATTTTAAATTGGTGAAAATGATTTGTCGGCTGTGGGGATCGAACCAGGGTTCTCAAGATCCACAGGCCGACTCGATACCACTAGGCCACCTACCCCATAAATTCTCATAACTCTCATGACGCCATATGTTAAGTGCAGAGTAATTTCCCTAAATAGTATCGTATTTGAAACAGATAAGTGTTCAGGTGCCAATTATCTTCATTTTGCATAAGAAATGTGTAAAAGATGGCGTACTGGTAAATTTATTTATATTATTTGAGCAGTGTGTTGTTTTTGTCGGAGTCAGTACAGACCTTTGAGGGTGCGGAACAGGGTGTAATTTATACCTCGCTAATTCCCATTCATTATTCTCATCATGTTTTGCACATTTTTGTAGCCTTTATTTATGAAACAAGCATCAGAATATAGGAATGAAGTTCTGCAGTTTGAATTTATTTAAATTACAAATTACGTATCGCTTTGTTTATAAAACAAACACCGTCTGTTGTCTGTCGGTTGTTGAGGAAATATTAGACGGGACGTTGATGAAAACTGTATGGAAATAATGTTATTGATTTTGCTAAGAGTGGCTATAAGAGCCTCCCAGAGCGCTGATCTCTGAAAGTAGTCATTTGAACCTGGCCAACAGGGAAAACTCTCTTAACAGGCCAATCAGTCGTTCGTCGTCGTTTGTTACTTTCTCCTTTCTTCATGTTATGCTAGCGCTGCACGGCTCAACTCAGCACAACGCGAGGATTCAACAATATTCTATAAAAACATGTTCACATCGAAACTTTTAACTGAAAGCAAAAATAACAAACAACCCCATCAAAGATTGCTATTTCATCGTGGAAAATAATCCACTGGGGAAACTTCCATTTCATCTTGTTTGTCTTTGCTTATACCAAACTCACGTCGATCAGGATTCATGCGGGATATATGTAGGCTATTTTTAATTTGTCTAACCACAATTCGCAAATTATTTAAGATCCTGGATTAAATTCAAGTTACCTGTATACAAATTTATCACTTAAATAACTTGTTGGGTGGATTCAAAACTCAGTTAAACTCTTGGCGTTGATGTTCAAATTCCATTCGTCATGTTGAATAGTACAATTACTTAACTACGAGTTTTTACAATTCTGGCTTTACTAAAATTGTAATTTAACTATTTTATTTTGTCTTTGTTGTTATTTAAATTGCTATTGCGTAGCTTTTCCTTTTTTCGATAGATGGCATGGCTTGTTCCACAGAACTTTTCATGTCATCTTACCTGTTTGTTAGAGATCTTATTCTCTGGTGGCACAGTTCTACGTCACCAACTTCTTCACGTGAACTTTGTTCTAGGTGAAGAAGTGAGTTATACCATACTGGAGCCTGATTCTGTATCTTGCGTGACTACTTGCGGCACCCATACTAACACAGATATGTCACATGCATATAGTAAACCATCTATCGGACATTTGAAGAACTAATGGGTATGACGTCACTTCTTGCAAGACACGCAAATATAGATGCGTGACCTCCATAGGTCCTGTTTCTTACTTGCGACACTACCTGTCTCATTCTAAAATTATGTTTGTCTTTTACTTTCTTGTCATTTTGCGTTATCAACGCCATATCTGCCATAAAGTTTATTAATATTTGTTTTTGCTCCTCTGGAGCGTTCATATCACGTTTTCTATCTTCTGCCATAATAAAATCGTGTAAAAAAACTACAAACCGATGTTGACAAACAATGACATGTGATTGCAACTGACAGTTATAGTTTCAACACCATTACCAACACTAAACTTGGCGCGAAAACGTAAAGCACGGAATTCCCTATGCTCGACACCAGAAAAGAATCGGTGACGTCATTCACTGTACTAACGCAAATTTAATCACGCAACTGCTCACGCAAGATACAGAATCAACCTCCTGATAAGAACGAAACGCGTCTATGGTTACTAACTGTGCTGGCCAGCCTCTGACGATGCCCTCATAAGATGACTTGGAGGCTGAATTTTGTGAAACATAGCCAAACTTATCCAAGTGTTTTTTTATATATTTTATTTTTATTTAACATGTGACATATCTACCACTAGCTTTGATAATGCTTCAATCCCTGGGACTGAAACGTCAGCAAATAAAGTTTTAAAAAAACTTAAAGCCTTTTGAATCCATGCAATAAGATGACATTTTTCGTTGTCAATTATTTCAGACATACGTTTTCTCTTTACATGCCACGATTTAATACATTTTTTATTAAATCACATTATGTTATAAGATTAATAATTATAGTCAATAATTTTATGCTAGGCGGTAAAAAAACCTTCATAAATCATTTTACGTGTAACTTTCGCTTGCAAACAGTTAGTGCTTGCACTATAAAGAAAGGTGGCAGTCGGACATCATTGTGAATTGAGTGTGAATGAAAGCTCTTAGTCTTTGTGAAATCCACAAGGAAAATAATTAGAATCGTTGGTGATTTTTCAGAACAACCACTTTAAATTCTCGTGAGAGTAGAAATATTTTCTTTTCTGTTTTTGGAATCCGAACGATCGACGCCATTTTTCACCGCTGAAGAAATGATCTTTGTGACAAACACATTACAAGATTAACGTCATCGAATATTTCCGAAATCCACGTCAAAGTGTGCAGTATAGCGTCGAGTAGAAATTCATTTTATGGATCGTAATAAAAAAGAAATTTTCCTTCGAACGTCTTCCCGCCAAAACGATGCGCGATTAATTTGAAATTTGCAAGCCAAATTTATTCGTTATCGCTTATCGACCAAGTTCTCGGCAAGCTATCGACCGTGAAATCGAGAACACGCGGTAGAGGAAGGGGGTGGGGGTGTCACCCACTGTGCCGCCCCTGTTCTGTCGTTGCACATTACGGATTTATGTATTCGACGCTCAACGTTTTGACTGCATCAGTTCTGGTGGTCACTCACGAAACGGATTCGATATTTGATGCGATGTATGACACAGACACTGTACGCGTACGCTACCTGACTTCTAACGCAGCGACAAAATCATATTTGCTACCGGTTATTCACAATGAATTAAAATTGGTAATAAATATCAAAATAAACACTTGTCTAACTCTCACAAAATTCAGCCTCGAAGTCACCTTATGAGGGCATCATCAGAGGCTGGCCAGCACAGTTGGTAACCATAGACGCGTTTCGCTCTTATTAGAGCTCATCAGTATGGTATAACCTACTTCTTCACCTAGAACAAAGTTCACGTGAAGAAGCTGGTGACGAAGGACTGTGCCAACAGAGAATAAGATCTCTAAAGAACGATAAGATGACATGAGAAGTTCTATTGAACCAGTAATGCCATCTACCGAAAAAAGCAAAAGCTACGAAATAGCAATTTAAATAAAAAACAACAAAGACAAAATTAATTGTCTTTAAATGCTCACTAGGTGAAACTAGGTTTAATAATAAATATCAAAATAAACACTTGTCTAAGTCTCACAAAATTCAGTCTCCAAGTCACCTTATGAGGGCATCATCAGAGGCTGGCCAGCACAGTTGGTAACCATAGACGCGTTTCGCTCTTATTAGAGCTCATCAGTAAGGTGACTTGGAGGCTGAATTTTGTGAGACTTAGACAAGTGTTTATTTTAATATTTTTTTTTTTTAATTTTTTTTTTATTCTGGCTTCCTGGCGGACCAACTGCTAAGGTCATATGCCGCCATTACGCCCTGATCCTGCGTTTTAGATCTTAGAGTCAACAGCAACGCGGTTTTCTCGGGACGGTCACCCATCCAAATACTCCCCGCGCGCAACGTTGCTTAACTCGCGTTATCGCATAGATCAGTTCCAACGAGTTGAGATTTTAATATTTATTATTAAACCTAGTTTCACCTAGTGAGCATTTAAAGACAATTAATTTTGTCTTTGTTGTTTTTTAATTAAAATTGGAATATACATCATTAATGGTGGCAGCAGCTACGTAAATATAAATAAATAAATATAAATAAATAAATAAATATAAATATATCATCACGCTTTTTACCTATCACTGGGTGTGGCACTCTGCCTAAGCAGATCTCGGTAAGTGATATATTTTTTTTCACGTGAAGTGCGGTTTCCAGCCGTCAAGTCACGGCCCCCAAACGTAATAGTGGAGGAGGAGTCACAGGGGTAGATTTTAAATTGGTGAAAATTGTTTGTCGGCTGTGAGGATCGAACCAGGGTTCTCAAGATCCACAGGCCGACTCGATACCACTGAGCCACCTACCCCATTAAATAAATAAATATAACACTGTTTATTCAATACTCAACGGTGTACATTCTACTCCTACACAAGAAATAGTATATTGTAATACTAGTAAGGAAAGAGTTTATTTGCAAAACAAGTACGAAAATTGAAGCACAAGCGATAACGTCCATCAGAAAAATTCGGGATATGTCTTCCCTTATTTATTTATTAATGTTACGCTGTACAACAGGACCTTAATCCCAATTACAGTACAGGGTCCGCACTCACCGAGCCGCAGTGTGGTAGTTCATATATTTTTCTTTAGCTTGTGTGAGATTCGAATTCCGTATCGCTATCCACACCACCGTACTGACGGACGCAATATACTATTATTTTATAGTAGCGGATTTTTATGTACATTATACAATCGTTTTCTGTGACTAAAATACCAATTATGCAATTAAAATGTTTAAATCTATGACAATCATAAACAATAACAAATTATAGCATTGCAATAGCTTGACAATAGTGACTGAAATTTCTATTCAATTTAATATTAAACATTTTCTATTTTTTTGTAGCAAAGTCACTACTGTAAAATAATAGCTATTTATGTAATAAGTTGCGAAAGAAATGTGTTTTAAGCACGCGACGTGAAAATTATCCTACGAGGCGTAGCCGAGTTGGATAACACGTCTAGTGCTTAAAACACGATTTCGCAACTTATTACATACAAGATTTTTTATACTAGCGATTTAAAACAGATTATTTATATTTATTCTCAAATGTCAACATTTTGAATTTTTCAAAATTTAAAAGTAGGCAGGCATCAGTTTTATCTTTTTGTTGCTATGCGATTCAATATGTTGTTTAATAAACATTGATGTCAACGTGCTCGGTGTATAATTTTTCTTGAGAATTTTTGGTAATAAATTTACTTAAAATGAGTGACTCAGAGATTGATTCTGATATTGAAAATGGTGCAGAGGCTGCATTGGCTACCCTGGTTCCAGGAAAATCAAAAAAAATTATGAAGAAACTTACAAAAAATTTGACAGTTGGTGTACTTTTAGTTTTACGCATTAAACTGTCACTTTTAAGCACTAGTGCTTAAAAGTACTTCATTTAACAACGGAAATGATAATCGAAAAGTTGTTGTTATAATTAAAGCCCGGATTTTTAGGCAATTGCCTAAATTCAAATTTTAATATACTTTAGGCAATTTCGTTTTTCTATACATAGGTAATATGTTTAAGTGTAATAGAAAGTTTTTTTTCGTGCCTAAGAGCCTATTTTTCCTATATTTTGGTTTTTGTGCCTATTTTACCTTATACAGCCTATTTTGCCTATTTTTGTTGCTTATTTCAACTTTTATTGAGCAGACAAGGCTTATCAACGCCATCTATCATCTATTTCGTTGATTAATTCAACACTCGGCAGAGTGTTCCATTCTAAAATATAATATTTAAAGTACTTACTTTGTCTTTAATCAAGTTTTAGTCAAAATTTTATGTAGCAATTCAATTGCTCCTTTGCCATTAATCAATGAAGCTGACTGTAGACGATATAACTAAATATAAGAACGCCCCTGTTATATTTTATGATGTCGAACGAAGTTTTCAGCTTACAAGCAAGTTCTGACAGACCGAAGACAGTCCCTTTCCGAAAATTCCATTCAGCAGTTGCTCGTAATATTTTGTGAATCAAAGTATACTACATAATTTGAATTTATATAATAGTTAATAAAATGAGAACCCTAAATATATTTTTTTAGATTGCGTTAATTTTTGTTTAAAACGAATATTTTTTTCTAATGAGCGAGTACCAATATTAGAAAAACAATTAGTTAATAATTTTTATTAAAGAAACTATTTATATTTAGGCTGCCGAAAATCCCGCCTATTTTAGAGTAATTACCGACCTATATGCCTGCTTATTTAGGTGTTTTTAAGTGCCTAAATATCCGGGTTTTAGTTATAATACGCTAGTATAAAAAACATTGTATATCACACGTGTATGAAATACACATTCGCTTATACACAAATGTATTCCGTCCAGCAACAACTTCTAAAATAATTCATATTTGTAAAAAGTAACTGTTTCTAAAAATACATAAAAGTAAGTACTAATTAAAACGTCAAGGCAGCAGTTACAACTTCATTACTAATTTAAAATTTAAATTTCACTAGTTCTACAGTGAAAAGTATAAATGTATCACAATGATATACGAACCGAAATACAAGTTTGGTTTAAAACTTAATAAATTTATCACACGCTACTATTATCTTGCATATAATTTGTACTTTTATTTGTGATATCGAGCTGAAATAATTGAATGACAACAAACAAAATATAACAAAAATTCAATGGCAGCTACGATCGTATTTCACTGTGAATTTTATAAAAATGCAGTTCGGCTGATTCATATATGATATTATTAACATGTTTTCAATACCATACACATACAATTTCTCTTTGAATCAAAAGTAAACAAAACATTTATATTGTTCAAATATACATGCAGCACTGTTAGCCCGTTCAGAATTAATTACACTGACAAATATTTCGAAATTACGAATGTTTCATTATTTGTACATCGTTTTAAAAATAATATAAATATCACATCATGCCATTTTATTCTTTCCTGGGTACTAGCTGTAGCAGTTCTACTACAAAATATTTATAAAGATGTTAAATATAAATAAATAAATTTTTACCCATTACTGGGTGTGGAACTCTGCCTAAGCAGATCTCGGTAAGTGATATATTGTTTCGCCTGAAGTGCGTTTACCAGCCGTTAAATCACGCCCCCTAAAGATATTAGTGGAGGGGAAGCCACAGGGGTAGATTTAAATTGGTGACAATTATTTGTCGGCTGTGGGGATCTTACCAGGGTTTTCAAGATCCACAGGCCGACTCGATACCACTGGCTACCCCATAATACAAAACCTTAATAAATGAATTTTTCGGATTACTGTACAAATAAAATAAATAAAATAAATAAATATATCATCACGCCTTTTACCCATTACTGAATGTGGCACTCTGCCTAAGCAGATCTCGGTAAGTGATATATTTTTTCGCGTGAAGTGCGGTTACCAGTCATCAAATCACGGCCCCCAAATATACACGTGGAGGGAGAGCCACAGGGGTAGATTTTAAATTGGGAAAATTGTTTGTCGGCTGTGGGGATCGAATCAGGGTTCTCAAGATCCACAGGCCGACTCGATACCACTGAGCCACCTACCCCATTAAAGATTATAAAGATGTTAATATATGTATATTATTGAACCATCGATCATTTCATCAAATATATTTGTTTTTATAAAAACTAATCGATAATACTAGTATTGTGAAAATTCATTTGTCCAATACGAAATAGCTTGATTTTAATAATCCATAACTCAAAAACGAGTCGAGATTTGAGTATTGAATTAAGCATAGTATGAAACTTTAAATCAAAAGATAAATATTGGATTGTACAGGATGTGAAGCGAGGTAAAAGTCGCCAAGTGTAAAATATTTGTGAATAATTGAACACATCCAGAGAGGAAATAGCTGGAAGCAATTGTTCATAATTAAGTTAGTAGTTGAGAGTTCAAAGCTAAATATGACAATAAAAGGATAAGCGTGCATATTTATACGAATACATACAGTCGGGTGATTAATTACATCATAACTTTACAGTTGTTAGTTTCAGCAGCGCAACTTCACCGTGTCTTGTTTAAATAGTGTCTTACAATAAAGCAACGTTAACAAGTGTCGAGGGGTGTACGTACAACGAGAACAACGCAGGTAACATGACAGGCCAACTATGTACGAGTACAAGTACTCAAAAATACACGCCCACTAATTTCAACTACTTTTAGAAAATAATAAATAAATAAAATAAATATATCATCACGCCTTTTACCTATTACTAGGTGTGGCACTCTGCTGTAAGCAGATCTCGGTAAGTGATATATTTCTTCGCGTGAAGTGCAGTTTCCAGCTGTCAAATCACGGCCCCCAAAGATGTTAGTAGAGGAGGAGCCACAGGGGTAAATTTAAATTGGTGAAAATTGTTTGTCGTTTGTCATTTAAACATTTTTTAAATATTGCGAATTAATGTTTCAATAATTAAATATATATTATCTATTAAAGTAGAGAAAAATACACTTCTCTTGCGCAGTAAATATAGGCTGTTAAAAAATCTATTTCAACCTTCGTCAGAAAAAATATAAAACCAACAGTAACTAGTAACAAGAAACAAAGTAAACAAGTAATTATAATTTATTAAAAAACTATAACCAAGTTTTATTTGATTCGCAGCATTTAAACTAAATAAATAAATATATCATCACGCCTTTTACCTATTACTGGGTGTGGCACTCTGTCTAAGCAGATCTCAGTAAGTGATATATTTTTTCGCGTGAAGTGCGGTTACCAGCCGTCAAATCACGGCCCCAAAAGATGTTAGTGTAGGGGGAGCCACAGGGGTAGATTTAAATTGGTGAAAATTGTTTGTCGGCTGTGGGGATCAAACCAGGGTTCTCAAGATCCACAGGTCGACTCGATACCACTGAGCCACCTACCCCATATTATTATATTATTCGCAGTATTTACAGTTGTTAAATTTAAAGATATAAAAATTGTTGCTAGGTCTAAATGAATAATCGATTGATCGGAGAAGCTATAGAAATTTATAAGAATAAAAGTAATATGAACAACTGTGAAGGCTGAATAAAACTTGACTAGTATTGATGAAGAAGTTATAATTATTTGTTTACTTTATTTGTTGTTACTTAGTTACTCCAGGTCATGGAAAAAATTAAAACAACACTTTTTTTGTTATAGCTATATGAAAATAATTAACTAAACTTTGTTAAAACAACATTGTAACATTTTTAATTAAAAATATAACAAATTTTTAAAGAAATTTACATCATTACGAAAATGTTACTGTAAGGTAATTACATTTTTACTTGAATATGAATAATATTACAACAAACAGAGTTTTACTGCAATTAAAATATTTAAAAACATTTGTAAAGTTTCACAAAATTCCAGCCTCTGAGTCATCAAAGTTAGTAACCATAGACGCAATTACAGCAATTGTTGACTTCTTTTTGCAAGTCTTATACTGCATCAACATTTTTTTAAATTCATTTAATATTTACAAACTTATTCAAGAGGTATGTGATAATAACTCTGTACATCTAAACCACATTTACAGTACAGGGTTCGAACTCACCGAATCGTAGTGTGGTAGTTCATTTAATTTTAGCTTGAATTGCATTCGAACTCGGGATCTTTGGATTGGAACCACACCACAATACTGCCGGACATGGACATGCAGATTTCGGTAAGTGATATATTTCTTCGCGTAAAATGCGGTTACCAGTCGTCAAATCACGGCCCTCGAAGATGTTAGTAGACGGGGAGCTACAAGAGGTGTTTTAATATGGTGAACATTGTTTGTCGGCTGTGGGAATCGAACCCGAGTTCTCAATACCACTGAGCCACCTATCTCATATTTTCTTACTTATATATAAATGAATTAAAGGATTATTAAATATAAATATTCTGATATATTTTGAAAGAGTTCTTCATCTGAGTGTACTTCTGAGTGCGCTAGAGTACTGAGTAGTGTAGATAGATAATTGTGCTGTGAACAAGTTCTTCTGCAGTGAGCACGTACAGTGATGTATGTAGATTCATTCGAGGCCGAGCACCAATTTCTGGATGAAATAAATGCAAATAGCATTACCCATATTCAAACTGAAATGCTCAAGTTATTTTGTTTTAATTAGTTAGACACATACTTCGGCTCTGGGATCTCCAAGGCAGTCGCGATGATTCATTTACATTAAACCGTCGTTAAAGACTCGGCTACGGACATTCTGTACTTAACACCCCAAGGCCCAAAACGATATTTGTTTAAATAATTACCCCACATTCATATTCACATCTCCCACAGCCACTAACAGTCAAACCGCCAAATTATTTTTACATAAGGGACCAATTTAAATTCATATTCCAAGTCGAAACGACTCGAAATATTCCTAACTTTATTTATTCCATAAATAATTGACTGTCGTTCTTACTAACTACAAATAATTATATATTTTTCACGACCAGGAATATTTAACCGTTTCTATGATACAAAATTGCGACAGAAGTACAACATTATCCCTAGACTCCCTAGGGCAATAATGTGCACATTATTCCATTAAAATAGAATCACTAGATAGAATATCACTAGACCAGGAATATTTGACCGTTTCTATGATACACAACTTGCGACAGAAGTACAACATTTTATCCCTAGACTACCTAGGGCAATAATGTGCACATTATTCCATTAAAATAAAAATCACTAGATAGAATATCACTAGACCAGGGATATTTGACCGTTTCTATAATACAAAAATTGCGACAGAAGTACAACATTTTATCCCTAGACTTCCTAGGGCAATAATGTGCACATTATTCCATTAAAATAAAAATCACTAGATAGAATATCATTAGAACAGGAATATTTGACCGTTTCTATAATACAAAAATTGCGACAAAAGTACAACATTTTATCCCTAGACTCCCTAGGGCAATAATGTGCACATTATTCCATTAAAATAAAAATCACTAGATAGAATATCACTAGACCAGGAATATTTGACCGTTTCTATAATACAAAAATTGCGACAGAAGTACAACATTTTATCCCTAGACTTCCTAGGGCAATAATGTGCACATTATTCCATTAAAATAAAAATCACTAGATAGAATATCACTAGACCAGGAGTATTTGACCGTTTCTATAATACAAAAATTGCAACAGAAGTAAAACATTTTATCCCTAGACTCCCTAGGGCAATAATGTGCACATTATTCCATTAAAATAAAAATCACTATATAGAATATCAATAGACCAGGAATATTTGACCGTTTCTATAATACAAAAATTGCGACAGAAGTAAAACATTTTATCCCTAGACTCCCTAGGGCAATAATGTGCACATTATTCCATTAAAATAAAAATCACTAGATAGAATATCACTAGACCAGGGATATTTGACCGTTTCTATAATACAAAAATTGCGACAGAAGTACAACATTTTATCCCTAGACTTCCTAGGGCAATAATGTGCACATTATTCCATTAAAATAAAAATCACTAGATAGAATATCATTAGAACAGGAATATTTGACCGTTTCTATAATACAAAAATTGCGACAAAAGTACAACATTTTATCCCTAGACTACCTAGGGCAATAATGTGCACATTATTCCATTAAAATAAAAATCACTATATAGAACATCATTAGACCAGGAATATTTGACCGTTTCTATGATACAAAAATTGCGACAGAAGTACAATATTTTATCCCTAGACTCCCTAGGGGAATAATGTACATATTATTCCATTAAAATAAAAATCACTAGATAGAATATCAGTAGACCAGGAATATTTGCCCGTTTCTATAATACAAAAATTTCGACAGAAGTATAACATTTTATCCCTAGACTCCCTAGGGCAATAATGTGCACATTATTCCATTAAAATAAAAATCACTAGATAGAATATCACTAGACCAAGAATATTTGACCGTATCTATGATACAAAAATTGCGACAGAAGTAAATCATTTTATCCCTAGACTCCCTAGGGCAATAATGTGCACATTATTCCATTAAAATAAAATCACTAGATGGCATTACTTGACGTACCCAATCTGTAAAAAAAAAAACGATGGAATGAAACGGTCATAATAAGCTGTTTCCAATACTATCTAGGTGACTCATTATCATTGGTCAAATTTGACATATTTTTTCGAGGTTCACATGAAATTATACGGTACTTCTTTTCTCACTGTTCCTATTATAAAAAAATCCCTTTTGTGAAGAGTAGCTAGTGAATAACATTTTGAGCTATATAAAATAATTAAACAAACTTAATAACGTAATCAATATTTAAATAGCTATAACTTTATATTTTATTATATTTGGAAACGTATTAAATTTGACAATTTATTTGCTTTTAATATCTGAACTGAAAAGCTATATCAAATGTAGAGTATAAACTTTATAATGTATTTTAAAACTCAACACATATTAGTGAATTTAATATTGCTGCAATATCAAGTTACCTCATACTTCGTTTTATGATATTTTGTTATTTTATATATATCAAAGTTTATCGTTGTTTTATGTGTACATCTACCTGCCGTACAAACCAATTTCTATGCAAAAATTCAGGAAACAAAATATGACGATATACAAAATGTCTCTATTTATATGTATTCATTATGTTCTACTTGTTTTTAATTATCAATTAAATAGACAAAGGAAGTTATTGTAATTGGGATTAAGTTCCTGTTGTACAGACTAACAAATTTAAAAAATAAATAAAAGTTTTATTTAACTGATTTAGTAGATGTGTATTAATTATGATTCTTACGACATTTAATACTGCTTTAAAAACGTTTAAATCTGCATGATGTAATAAATACACCCCCTGAGGGTAATTTTCTCATTAATCAGAAATGAACGAAGTGTTAAGTAAACGTTCTTTTTAAAGTTAGAAGAGTAGAGTGACATGGATTCCTATGTATATTTAAATCTCGACAAGAGTTGCATGCAAAATAAATGAAGTGATTACCGCGCCCTCGTTCAGATTTCATTAAATTTCCATCGTTTTTAATTAAACACTATTTCTTTATTTATTAATGAGATTCGATGCTAAATTAATTACAAGTGTGTGAAAATGCGCGGATGATATCTTAACTTTTTGCAATTCTCTTTAGAATTTTTATCTTTTTATTCTTGTTTCTTAGTTTTAGAAATTCATCTATAACAGTTCTCGTTTTGTTTCTCTGTTCCACTAAATTAATATTAATTGTTTTATTTAAATAAAAATATAACAACATGTTATATAGTAATGGGTACAAGGCGTGGTAAAGCTGCGGTCACAGCTACGTAATTAGTAATTATAATTAGCAATTACAATTAATAGGTTTATCTTAATGCTAGAAAACTTCAATCTTTTACGACTAATTAGTGTTAATGCAATAGATATATTATTTTTCCAAATGATACCGAGGAAAGTACTCACTTTCCGCACGCAAATGAGTGCGAATAGTAACTATTTTCTAACATTATTGTTTTTGGTACTAATAAATACAACATTTTAAAAATGATAACTTTACAATAATAAATAAAAAATAAATATATCATGACCCATTACTAGGTGTGGCATTCTGCCGAAGCAGATCTCGGTAAGTGATATATTTATGCGCGCTAAGTGCGGTTACTAGCCGTCAAATCACGGTTCTTTAAGATGTTAGTCGAGGGGAAGCCACAGGGGTAATTTTAAATTGTTTGAAAAAATTAAATAATTTTTTATTGTGTAACATGCAAAATTGTCGTTAGAGAAATAATTCTTACACACATGTTTTCCAATAATACATTTTCAACACTTGTATTACTATATACTATTGTCCATATCTTTTATTGTTATCTAGAATTTTCGATTTTTTTTACAGACAATATAAATTGATCGAGAGATTGAAAGAAGAGTATCTGCTGGATGTAAGATATTGGGTGCTCTGGGAACCTTTACTCGGAACGTGAATGTATCCAGAGATGCTCGATTGAATGTTTATAATGGTGTGTTAGTGCCTACGTTGATGTATGGTAGTGAATGTTGGGTATGGATGAAGAAACATGAACGGCGTATAACTGCTGTGGAAATGAGATATTTGCGGGGTGTGTGTGGATATACTAGAAGAGATCGTGTCCGGAATACATTGGTATATGATGAATGTGAGATTGGGAAGAATGTTGTAAGAAGAGTGGGAATAAGTCAGTTGAGATGGTTTGGTCATGTAGAACGTATGTCGAATGACAGATTGGTGAAACAGGTGTATGTTGGTGAAATTGAGGGTGAAAGTTTGCGTGGACGGCCTAGGAACAAGTGGATGAATGATTGAAGGGTTGTTGCGTGAGCGAAAGATTCTGAGCGTGAAGAATAAACGAGCTTGTATGAAAAGAATTATGAATGTGGTTGAAGCAAAAGTGGTGTGTCAGGATAGGAATGTTTGGAGAAAATTAATTGCAGGATAAATATGATGAATGAAGACAAGCGTATGATTCTTGATTTTAGATTAATTGGTTAGATGTTTTGAGTGTTTACCTGCAATTGTGCGGAGACGATCTTCAGAAACAAGCGCAGTGTACACTAGCGAATGGATGAATGTTTGTTGTGTGTTGATGGATTTTGGTTGTGAGAAAAGAAAGAGTTTGTATGGAGGAAGTGTTAATGTGGTCGAATCAAGTATCGTCTGTCAGGATGAGAATGTTGACGGGTTCGTGCAACCCCATTTAATGGGATATAGCGTGATGTTATGTATGTACGTATGTATGTACAATATAAATATAAACTACAATTTTGTACACGTTCAGTTTGTAGGAAATGTCCATGTAATAATAATGAAAATAGTTCAAAGAAAATTTCACAGACCTGTATGCACTATTTTTAAATAATTTTTTATTTTGTTTATTTATGTTCCTTTTCGAAGTTCTCTGCAAATAACATTCTTCGCTAAATGTTGATGTTATTCATTGTAATTTAGGGATAGGTTCGGTTCCCACAGAGACAAACAATTTTCTACCCTTGTAGCTCCGAATCTACTTACATCTTTGGGGGCTATGATTTGACGACTGGTAACCATACTTCACACGCAAAATATATCATTACTGCTTCAGTAGAGTGCCATGCCCAATAATGAGAAAAAGACGTGATGATATATTTATTTATCCAACACCCACTACTTATAGTCATTATTGTTGTCATTGTAGATTAGTAAAGTGGCTTATAAGTCACACGTGAGTTATAAGTCATAAGTCACGCATAAATTATGACACTGTTGAGTTTAAATATAACGAAGTTGAAAAAAGGTTGCAGCTGTAGTATTCGAAATGGAAGACGAGAAATTTATTCCCGAAATAATCATTAAGGAAGCGGAAAAAGCGGTTGTTGATATTTTACCAAAAAAGTCTAGAACTTCCTATGAAAAACACTTTCATTCATACCTTTGACGTTTCTAGTTGTCATCCAGTCTTCAAATATATGAAATTCTTTTTCATAGGAACTTCTAGACTTTCTTTTGTAAAATATCAACAACCACTTTTTCCGCTTCCTTAATGATTATTTCAGGAATAAAATTCTCGTCTTCCATTTCGAATACTACAGCTGCAACCTTTTTTCAACTTTGTTTATTTAAAAAATTTGAGTAACCTAGAAAACAAAACAAGAAAGTATGGCTAACTAGAATATTATTTGAAATGTAGACAATTGTGTCAAAATATATATTTTAATGTCTTAATTGTAGTTGTTGGATAAAATTTCGTATGCCACTCGTGTGTTATTATAAATAAGTCACTTCAGAAAATTATTTCCCTCGGCCTGACGGCCTCGTGGACTAATATTTTTCTCGCGTGACTTATTTGTAATATAACACACTTGTACCATAAATAACTATTTATTAATTGTAATTGGATCGAAAGTTTGAAGACACTTTCACTAACTGAAAATTGTAATTGCTAATCGAGATTACTAATTAAATAGTTATGAATGCAGTTTAATTGCAACATAATTCATTTCATCAAAGACTCTTCGATTACATTCATCAATTTATTCCTAGATGAACCACACAATCTTTCACCTTCAATTTACATCAATATGCACTTTCATTTCCAATTTTGATATTTACTGAAAGTAGTGAACACATATGATTGTGACTTCGTTTTATCTTTTGTCTGACAGTGTAAATATTCATAATTTGAAGGCATCGCCTTTTGACTTTTTCACGCCGGAATATCCCCCTTGCAAATATTTCATCCCGTGCCGCAACATATGTCACCCTCAGTATTTCGCAAGGGACAAAACACGTAAGATACATTACGAATAAGTAACATAAATGTAGTAGATTTTTCTTTTTGCTTTTGCATTGATTACAGCAATGCTAGTAGGGTTTTAATTATTTGTATGTTGGTATTCTTGGGAGCAGAAGTAAAAAGTAGGTATGAAAAAAGTTTTGTGAATTTTTTCAGAGTTGTAACAAGTTTAAAAGTAGCTCTAGTTAAAAAATTCGAGAAAGCGACCTGTTCTCATGTCTATAAAATTGGTAGGTAGGCACTCGTAGTCGTTTTTCTCTTCTTGTTACGTCCTCTTTAGCGACAAACACCGAGAACATATCATCAGTTACTTGGAAACTTTTCAGCGGCCTTTTGTGTTTGGCGATGTGCGCGCCGTCTCTCAACTTTTAATTGAACTTCAATCACAAACGACCGTTATATGAATGGATTCAATTTTGACAATACGTCAATAATTTAATTTATTTTTACGAAAAACCAATCACATAAATTAGATTTTTTCCTATTGCCACTGGAATTTAAATTTGTTGCAGGCCACACTAAGCAAATTTAAATAATATTTGTTTTCATACTTTACATTCTTCTTGGAGCCTTATTTTCTGCTGTCAAACGTCAGAATGAGAATGTTGACGGGTTCGTGCAACCCCATTTAATGGGATATAGCGTGATGTTATGTATGTATGTATGTAAACGTTATTGAATAATTTGCTTCAAATTAATTTTGTAAATAATTTAATTCTACTTAAAAAAAATAACTATTTATTTGTTTATCGGTGCTAGTAAATGTATTTCACGAGCACAAATATCTTACTAACTAAGATCTACAATGGCAGAGTGCCACATTCAATAATTGGGAAAAGGCGTAATGATATATTTATTTTTTGTGAATTTTTGGTTCAACCAGTTCAAATATAGTTTTTTTTTAAAACGGTTCTTTATAAATCAGACTACGAGAAATCGAATGGCGCAAACCGCATCTTCATATCTATTTTAGTTTTTGAGTTACAACGATTTTACACTTTTTTTAAAGCTCAACTTTGAGAGCTCATAACTCAAAAACTAAAGGAGATATTGAACTGCGGTTTGAACGAGTGTATTTCTCGTGCGCTACTTAACTTATATGGAAATTTTGAAAATTTTAAAAATTTTACAATTTTTTTCGAAATTTTCTTACATCGATATTTCAAAAAGTTGAAGAGATAATGTAAATATGAAAACACCAGTGAATTCCTGACGTGAAAATACATAGGTATGCAAATTTTCACAACAAAATTAGCACGGATACATTTTTTATTACAAAAAATTGAAAAATGGCCTAAATCCGTAAAAACGCCAAGGGGTACCCCTTAAGAAATATTTAAAAAACGGCCATTTTCGATTTTTTCTAATAAAAAATGTATCCGTGCGAATTTTGTTGTGAAAATTTGCATACCCATGTATTTTCATGCGAGGAATTCACTGGTGTTTACATATTTACATTATCTCTTCAACTTTTTGAAATATTGACATAGGAAAATTTTGAAAAAAATGGCAAAATTTTTAAATTTTTTAAAATTTCCATAGAAGTTAAGCAGCGCACGAGAAATACTCTCGTTCAAACCGCAGTTCAATATCTCTTTTAGTTTTTGAGTTATGGGCTCTCAAAGTTGAGCCTTAAAAAAAGTCTAAAATCACTGTAACTCAAAAACTAAACGAGATATGAAGTTGCGCTTTACGCCATTCGTTTTCTCGTGGTCTGAATTATATAGAACTATATATACATTTTTTTCCATTTTTTAACTGGTTCAACCAAAAATTTACATTTAAGAAACTTTCTGTAATTTTTAGATTGTAAATATTTTAAGTTTAGCTATTTAATCTGAAATCGGATAAAAAAAAGTACAATTGTGAATTAATAATTCGAATTTCACTCTAACCAGGGACTCGAACCGAAAAATTTTGTAGTTCGGGTACAATTAACGATATTTATATCAGTATAATTTCGGTGTGTATCGGTTACTATTTTTGAAAATATTACATAGGTTTCGGATTACTTTTTATATTTTAAATTTCGGTATCGTTACGGTTTTGTTATTTTACGGTTACGGTTTTTTACGGTTTCGGTTCAAAATAAACACATTATTTCAAATTGCATAGTAAATATAGTTTGTATATTTGTAAAAATATAATTCTCAAAATAGGTAGGTACTACATTCTATATCAAACAAATATATCTTTACAATTACAATATATTTTTACTTCCTTGTACGAAGTAAAGGAAGTATTGTAATCGCGAAAATTTTCGGTTCTCAGATTTCAACGGAAATAGGTATTTTGGCCCTCCCTGAATCCATTTTGACTAATTTCGTCGTGCCGTCTGTACGTACGTACGTACCTCCCTTTTTGGTCATTATACAACTACCGGAAGTGGTACTTTACTTGAAGCCTATAATAGATTTTCATGAAAAACTATATTCAAATATAATTTAAAACTTTCCAAATTTGTTATATAAGACTACTATGTCAATGAAAATAACATAATAGATTTTGGTTGAAATAGACTAACCGGAAGTAGCACATTACATGAAGCTGCTAACAGTTTTCCTTGAAAAAAAATTGTATTATTTTAATTTTAGAAATAAAATAGAGAATTAAATTCTGCGTCTAGAACATTAAGAATTTTTAAATTAGCTTTTTGCATAAACGAGATATCTAAATTTAAAGATTATATATTTTTTTATTTAAAAAAAAAATAAGTTTGCTATGGATTAGAACAAAAAATAAAAGATTTAATGTCAAATATGTGCAATTAAAAAAATATTTATAGTTTAATACGCGTACAAGGAAGTCATATGGTGTCCACATCAGATTTTTTAAGTAACTAATTCGCAAATTTTTCTAAAATGATTTGTATGTTTTCTGCAACCATAGTGTTGATCTAGCTTTCACACTACCATTCTTATCGTGTATTTCCCGCCCTATTACGACTATAAAGAGTACAACTTGATAACAATATAAAAATAAGTTATTTCTTCGTATTCTTACTACTTTCGGTTCAGTATGTTATTTACCCCGTTTTAAATTTACGGTTTTAGAACCGTAATAATATCGGTTTGGTTAAAGAATCAATTAATTTTCGTTTCGATATTTCAAAACAAAAAATACAAATTTCGGTTTTCAGTTGCGGTTTCATAAAAAGGTAAGGTTTAAATTTACGGTTTTAGAACCGTAATAATATCGGTTTGGTTAAAGAATCAATTAATTTTCGTTTCGATATTTATGGGGTAGGTGGCTCAGTGGTATCGAGTCGGCCTGTAGATCTTGAGAATCCTGGTTCGATCCCCACAACCGACAAACAATTTTCACCAATTTTTAAAAAAATCTACCCCTGTGGCTCCTCCACCACTAATATCTTTGGAGGCCGTGATTTGACGGCTGGTAACCGCACTTCACGAGAAAAAATATATCACTTACCGAGATCTGCTTAGGCAGAGTGCCACACTCAGTAATAGGTAAAAGGCGTGATGATATATTTATTTTTATTTTTATTATATTTCAAAACAAAAAATATAAATTTCGGTTTTCGGTTACGGTTTCATTACGGTTCAGGTCCCTGACCATAACATGTAGGCTGTTTCTACTTTAATTATTATAAGTATGATGATTGATTTCGTTAGGAGATGAAATCGTGAATATAATTTGTATGTAAATGAATTGAAACGTTTTAGATAAATGTGTTGATAATGTGCTTGTGAGAGTAAATAATGTAGGTCACATTAGTAATTTGTTTAGTACCGCGTAGAAATAAAAACGAAATTACTTCAACATCCAAGTGCAGGTAATTTTTTCGTAAATTATTGTTGAAGTTTTTATCGCGTAAAAGTAAATATGAAAAAGGTGACGTGCGAAATAAAAGTGATAAATAACTGGCAACATAAAATGGACTCGGAACTGGCTGCAGGCTCCGGTCTCCGGCTGTACCCGGAGCGTCCGGTGACGTCATAAAACCCTTCATTCAATAACCAGTGGCACCCAACAATCCAGCCTTTACGACACCGTTAAACTCCCTACATCTATGGAAATATCTCGCCATGGTTTTTGTTATATAATTTTTATGCTTGTCTTATGTGAGCGCGAGGAAATATTTAATATTATTTTCTGACAGTGCTGGCATGATGGATGGCGTGTTTTTGATTCGCCGTTGATAAATTACGCCATTTCTTTTTAGAGATGAATTTAAAGTTTGGTTTTTCTTTGTACGCGGTTTTTATAATCGCAAGAGATGATGAGATATTCCATCGCTATTGCCAGCGCCAACGCCTTCTCTGATACATTCATGCTGCAAATTCATTTTAATGAACAACTTGGAATTCTCTTCCACTCTTCATTTTTTACCCTTTCAAATCTTTCTTCATTAAATTCCAAATACACTACCGTAATCATTATAACACAAAATGCCTGCAAGCCGCAAACACTTGTCATATCACATTAGCTTCAAATCTTTATATTCGTTATTTTCACTCGAAGACGTCTTTCCTCCGAGTTAACTAGCTTTTTTCATAATTATTATTATTTATTTATAATCGTTAAGTTAACAATTTTAGCTAATCCTTAAACTATTTTCTTAAAAGTGGTTAAACAATCCCCAATCTAATTCTTTTACGATTTAATTCTGAAAATATATCCGGTGGTGTATAACGTTAAAGCTATAAATATATGAAATACCACACTGCACCTTGATGAGGCAGGACCCTGTACTGTAAATTCCTGCTGTACAGAGTAGCATAAATAAATAAATTATTCAAATTATGTTATTAATAACCGGTTAACTTAAATAAAATTCAGAATTAATTAACCCTTTTTAGAAAATACAGCTGTATATTATTCGAAACACTATCTATCACTCTCAATTTCACCAACGGGTGAAAAAATGTCAAAAGTATAAAAAAATACATAAATAAATATATCATCACGCCTTTTGCCCATTACTGGGTGTGGCACCTTGCCGAAGCAGATCTCGGTAAGTGATATATTTCTTTGCGTTAAATGCGGTTACCAGCCGTCTAATCACGGCCCCCAAAGATGTTAGTGGAGGGGGAGCCACAGGAGTATATTTTAAATTGGTGAAAATTGTTTTTCGGCTGTGGGGATCAAACCAGGGTTCTCAAGATTCACAGGCCGAGTCGATACCACTGAGCCACCTACCCTAAAAGTATGTATGAAATTAATTAGGTAATTATCTGTTATAATTGACAACGAAAAATGTCACCGATTGTTTAAATTAAAAGGACTTTTTTAATAAAATAAATATAATTGGCTTATATATAATTAGTTTGGTGGTCGGTGAAAGCCATACCGTTTAAATGTTACAATAATTGATAATATTCAATAGTTATTTATGGTACAAGTGTGTTATATTACAAATAAGTCACGCAAGAAAAATATTAGTCCACGAGGCCGCAGGCCGAGGGGAATAATTTTCTGAAGTGACTTATTTGTAATAACACACGAGTGGCATACGAAATTTTATCCAACAACTACAATTAAGACATTAAAATATAAATTTTGACACAATTGTCTACATTTCAAATAATATTCTAGTTAGCCATACTTTCTTGTTTTGTTGTCTAGGTTACTCAAATTTTTTAAATAAACAAAGTTGAAAAAATGTTGCAGCTGTAGTATTCGAAATGGAAGATGAGAATTTTATTTCCGAAATAATCATTAAGGAAGCGGAAGAAGCGGTTGTTGATATTTTACCAAAAAAGTCTAGAAGTTCCTATGAAAAAGAATTTCATATGTTTGAAGACTGGATGACAACTAGAAACGTCAAAGGTATGAATGAAAGTGTTTTTCATAGGAAGTTCTAGACTTTTTTGGTAAAATATCAACAACCGCTTTTTCCGCTTCCTTAATGATTATTTCGGGAATAAAATTCTCATCTTCCATTTCGAATACTACAGCTGCAACCTTTTTTCAACTTTATTATATTTAAACTCAACAGTGAGTTACAAGTCATAATTTATGCGTGACTTATGACTTATAACTCACGTGTGACTTATAAGCCACTTTACTAATCTAAAATGACAACAATAATGACTTTATAAGTAGTGGGTGTTGGATAAAATAATAAATTTGAAATTAATTATCTGTTATAATTGACAATGAATAATATCATCGATTGTAATAAGCTCAGACGGTATTATCTCTATATTTGTTTTTCATGGCACTATTTGATGTCATCACCCTATCCGTTACAATCTAACAATTGTATATGAATTAAAATCTTACACTTACGAACACGAAAAGTATTGCAGTTTTCCCCACACATTTTCCAATTTCATAATACGATGAAATGTCGTGTATGTTATGGGAATTATTGTATGATACTCGCGACAGAGTCAACATTTATCAATATTAATTTGTTCCGCTAACGTAATTAAATTTTTATAGAGCGTCCTCGCGAGAATTTGGCACATAATGCCTAGCGCTTTCTTCATCGCTGTCAACAGAACTTGAAGAACAATAGACGCGAATTTGTTTGCACGGGGATTATTAGTAAGTACTTGTTGTTTTCTGTAGCAAAGAATCATTCTGGCTTTATGTACCCGCCAAATATTATTAATATTTCCACCCTTCAACGAACAATACAATGAAAAACACTGAAATTGTTCAACCGTATTCATTCATACCTTCTAACGAAATTAGATTAGGACGAATATTCTCCAATTTAATTCTTCCTTCTTATTGTTTCATACTGACAAGCTAAATTTCAAATTATTGATTTTTAAATGTAGAAAACATTACTTTTTTATATTATACATTTTCTTTTTTAAAATTGTTTTAATTGTAGAAATTACAACAATTTCTAACAAAAATGAACAGTGGGTGTGGCACTCTGCCGTAGCCGATCTCGGTGATATATTTATGCGCGTGCAATGCGGTTACCAGCCCTTAAATCACGGTCCCCTAAGATGTTAGTAGAGAGGGAGCCACAGGGATAATTTTAATGTGGTGAAAATTGTTTGTCGGTTGTGGGAATCGAACCCGGCTCGGAAATAGTATATTACATAATAAGTCAGGAAAGTGATGCTTTACTTGACGAAGCAGTTGTTTGAAGTACGAGGCCGTGACGTATTATGTATACTATTTTTTCTGAAATCGTTCATATTTATATTTTATCAATATAATTAATAATAAATATTTCAAAATGTTTAATTTTTTGGTAAGAATCATATTGGCAGCAAACTACATATCCAAGGTGATAACAAAAGTTGTTGAAAACAACATCTTATGTGAAAAATCTATTGAACATATTTGTGTCAAAAGTAATATTGTTGACAGAGAAGATTTCTTTATAATGTTGAAAAATATAGATGAAAATGAGTATGAGGCTGTATTTTCAAGTACTCCTCCTGAAATCTTAAATCAAGCAACTGCGGCTGTTGAAAATTTATTACCGAGCAAGTCCAAAGACCGATATGATAAAGAGTATGAAATTTTCATGGATTGGAAAAAGCTAAATAAAGTAAATAATTTGTCAGAAAATGTGCTACTTGCTTATTTTATTCACTGAATCTCCAAGTAATTTATCGATTGCAACAAATAATTTAGCTTCAAATTCGCCAGTGTCATGCATAAATTTTAGTAACTTAAGCAATTGTATATTTAGTATTAACGTTATTGATAAAAATAAATAAAAATCTTATTAAATTTTTTAGTTATTTAGTTAATTTACTTGAGTCCGGTAAAGTACTTTCCTGACTAGTCAAGACAGTACTTTACCTGACTGTTTTGCAAATGTTTTCGTAAACACTTACTTTCCATACTAAAATGCGTCAGGAAAGTAGAAATGTATGCCTGTATCAGCCGGTACATTCCATCGAAAATTAGATTAAGCCAGTTACTCCCAATTTGATTGTTTCTTCTTATTATTACATACGAACAATTTCCCTACGTTGCGTGACATGTCAAACACAAAGACAATTCAAATGCTGAAAACAAGAAAAAAAACCGTTTGGACTGTTTGTATTCAGGTCGTAAAGTTGAAAATGCGTCGTCCGCCCCAACAGTCGTCAGGGCTATTTTAATAAAGATATAACAGCATCGAGGGTTGTTTTATTACGCATACTTGCGGGTGGCAACGTATCACACGGCGGCTTGCCCAATGGGGTGCCAGGGACGCATTAGGAAAAATGTACGGCGTTGGTAATAATACATGAGGGTTTATACTCCGTTATTTGAAAGAAGTTAGACTTGCAGATACACAGGGAGGGTTTCTTATTTTAAGGAACGTCTCGCAGCCCTTGTCAAAAATGGGAAATTGTTTTTTAGGGTTCAGCAAATCTATTCAATACGACACAAAGAGATTTGAATCTACATTCCATAGTAATAAGCTCTCAAAAATATTTTACCTGCAGCAGAAGCTTTTGTTGACAAATTTACGAAGATGAAATTTCAAATATAACAAAACAGAATATTATCCTCAGGCAAAACGTTAAATATAGTCTGTTCCATGAGGGATAACAGTATAGGGGACGAATTTCGTCTTGATTGGCTAACCAAACATCAAAATAAAAATAAATTTACATAACGCCATCAATGGGAAATAAAACCCAGAAAATATGTAAACTAAAATATAATATTAACTGAATTTGTTTCTCTGCACAATAGGAACTAAATCCCAATTACAGCAGCGAATCACTCGCTGTATGTTTACTTCCTTGTACGCAGTAAAGGAAGTATTGTAATCGTGAAAATTTTCGGTTCTCAGATTTCAGTGGAAATACGCATTTTGGCCCTCCCTGAGTCCTATTTGACTAATTTTGTCGTGACATCTGTACGTACGTATGTATCTCGCATAACTCAAAAACGGTAAGCCGTAGAAAATTGAAATTTTATATTTAGTTATAACATCTAGTTGTGCACCTCCCTTTTTGGTCATTATATAACTTCCGGAAGTGATACTTTATTTGAAGCCTATAATAGATTTTCATGAAAAACTATATTCAAATATAATTTAAAACTTTCCAAATTTGGTATATAAGACTACTATATCAATGGAAATAACATAATAGATTTTGGTTAAAATACACTAACCGGAAGTGACACATTACATGATGCTAACAGTTTTCCTTGAAAAAAATGGTATTATTTTAATTTTAGTAATACATGCTACAAATAAAAGTTTTAGAGAATTAAATTCTGCGTCTAGCATATTCAGAATTTTTAAATTAGCCTTTTGCATAAGCGAGATATCTACATTTAAATATTATATATCATTTTTTTTAAATTAAGTTTGCTATGGATTAGAACAAAAAATAAAAGATTTTATGTCAAATATGTGCAATTAAAAAAATATCTATAGTTTAATACGCGTAAAGGAAGTCATGTGGTGTCCACATCAGATTTTTACAATAGGAACAATGAAAAATTAATTAACTTGTAATTTAGTAAGCAAAAACTGCACCGATATTCACCTTTTTATAAAACCGTAACCGAAAGCCAAAACCGATATTAATAGATTCTGTAATCGAAAACGTAACCGAACTGATATTATTTCGGTTCTAAGACCCTAAATTTAAACCGATATTAATAACGTTCTGATATATTACTCTAAATACAACTAAAAATAAAACGATTTGCAAGTAGAGTTTAAGAAATAATGTTTGTTGTGTCTTCCTCTGCTATACAAAGTAGAATAATATGAGATAACTTCTTTCAGTCGTAAACTGAAAGATAGCATCAAGGTTTGATGGGTGTTGTTGCAATTCCAGTGCACAGGTATACCAACATAACGTAATACAACACACTCCATTTATAACTCTCATATTTTGCTGTGACAGCTGCTGGCTGCTATAGGCAGCAAGTTGGCTACATTGTGAATGTGAGCTACATGCTAGCATGCTACACTATTGCAACAAAGCATATGGTTAATTTGAAATGTAACATGACGTGCGTATTGGGTATTGGCCCCCTTTCCTTGTCTGTGCTACGTTATTTTATTTTGTGGTACGTGTTTTACTCCCCTCGCTTTTCAAAACGAACTTGATTTATTTATTTCATGATACCCCTAGAATTGCACAAGTTATCGGGGCTAATTTCAATTTAAACACGAGATGTTTTATTGATGCTTTGAACGATTGCTAGCTTCTACTATATTTACATTACTTTATATGCGAAATTTAACCCTCTCCTGACTTTATCGCTAAATTACTATTTTGCATTTTTTTTCGTCTTAGCAACAAGCACAAGAGCAAACGATAGATTATATAACCCAGAGGCTCGAACCGAAAACTTTTGGGGTTCTGTTACGGTTAACGGTTTTTATATCAGTTAAATTTCGGTTTCGTTTATCGGCTACGGGTTTTTGAAAATATTTTAAATTTCAGAACAACAGGTACTTAATCCCAAAACGTCCGGACTTACCAAGTCGTAGTGTTGGGTAGTTGATATAATGTTTAGCTTGAGTGCGATTCGAACTCGAGATCTCCGGATTCGAATGACGAACTCTAACCACACTACCGTACTGCCGGACACATGACGTCATTATTGTTAGTAACTATGGCTGGTAGCACAATCTCTGTTTGTGCCTGTTTTAAGAGCAGTGTATTTGGTTGTTTTAGCCATCTCTAACAATGCTTTTAAAACACCCAAAAATAAAACCATTGTATTTATGACGTAATTGTCTAATTCGATGAATAACTTACGAGTATATCCGTCAGTACGGTGATGTGGATAGCAATATGGAATTCGAATCTCACACAAGCTAAAAATTATATGAACTACTACACTGCGGCTTGGTGAGTGCGGATCCTGTACTGTAATTGGGATTAAGTTCCTGTTGTACAGCGTAACATAAATAAATAAATAAGAACCTTATAATTTTCTCTGAATATAAAGTTATAATAAACTGCGTTTATAAGTTTGCCAGGGCGTCAGTTTTTTTATAGCTGTTTGTAAATACGGCCCTGTACGTTACGTTACGTATGAAAGTAGCTAGACAAAGTTTTCATTTATCACACGCTCAGCTAAAAATAGCTGAATTATAAATGTATAATTTTTCATGCTCAAACTATAGGTAATTGATAGTTTCACAAAAGTTTTTAGTTTATTTTGATTGTAATGCGCGCATAATTAATCGCTCTGACAGTTCGATAGTTTTTCTTGTTGTAATTGGATATTTGTTATTCTGTTCCCAATGAAAAATATTGATAAAAGTATCGCGTATCCATTTATGAATTGAAGTGTAAGCTTTGTAAACAGCGTATGTTAGAGAACAATGGTGTTCTTGCTGGGATTGAATCCCGGATTTCTCGGTAGATGGAAGTGTTTGACATGCAGCTGTGGGCTAATGATTATGATTACAGTGTGGTGAACCTTGACCCCCGCGGAATTATGTGCTCGTTAGTGTTACAATGTCCTTCATTTGACTATGTATACTTTGATAAATGACGGAGCGCGCAAAACAACAATGGAGATATGAATGGGGGGTGTTGCTGAATTTACAGCCATTGTTTCTCCTGGCATTTTCATGTATTGTTGAGTAAAGCACTTTATCAACGTGTCCGCAAAAATCACTTAAGTACCTGCGTCCTGTACGCAGAGGGTAAGCTGAGCTGAGCTGAACCTCTCACTTCATTTCTACATTGGCGATGACGTCGCTGCTGCTTCCTGTTCTCACCATCATACAATACGGAAAATTATTTATTTTTTCACGACACAGTCAAGTCAGCAAGTCACATTCCTTCCCTCAATTGAGGAAAGAAAGAGATACTTTTCAACCCTTCAGAAAAACATTTTTTTCTTAGAGATTCGCATTCCTATTAAACACAAACAATGAAGTAGGTATCAACTACGAAAGAATAATTACACAATTCAATTATTAGCAGTTATTTATAATAGAATTTTATTTCATTAATAACTTTAACATAATCATCCACCCAGTGGCAGTGGCAACGAAAAATTTTGGACTGGGAAACATGGAAAATAGTTTTGCGATTTAAAAAAAAATCTTTTTGTTTCATGATCAGCACGTCGTACAGAATATACCCTTTAATTTTTTGCTCTAACTTGTAAAACACCCTGTATAAATGAGCTTGTATAGGTGAAACTATATATATACATAAGGAGGTGTTAGGATGAGAATGTGTACCTAATTCTTATTTTTTAATTGTATATTGAAACGAGTGAAATAAGCCTGCCAAGAATGATTTCAAACGTGAATATTTAAATAATCCTGAGGAAGTAACATCGTAAATATCATAATCCGCATAAGGATATAAGATAATGTAATAAGTGTAATAAGGAAATCCGTGTCGATATGAGCGCGAGAGCTGAGTCGTTGCTTTGAAGTGTGACACAGACGACCGTCACAAGGAGATATCTCCAGCTCCGGCGAGGGTTGCATTCGAATCCCCGTACGTTAACTAGTTTTCATTAGAGTCTAACAATGCCATTAGAGTGCAGTCCCCGCGGCACACAGTTACTGCATTTCATATCCACCTGCATCGCTTGTAATTAACGCTATTCAATATCATTTATCTTCATTGCAGTGTAATGTGAAACGTATTATCGTTGTTTCACTTTTATTCACGATCACTTGCAGATTACTAAAACTCCTAGTACTCCAACCAAAAATTTAGTAATAAGAATAAAGAACGTAGACACTTGATGTAGTTTCACAAAATTTAGTTTTATTGTCACTTTCATTTCAATATCAAAATTATACCGGGTGGAACATCATACCTGTGTACATAGGCGATTAACATGAAAAAACAGTTTTTCCGTGCGCATTGCTCCCCAAATTATTTTAGCCAAAAATATTTCAAATTAATGTTGTAGAAAATAAAATTCTGCATCTAAATCAGTAAACAGAATTTCATTTACATGTGTTGTAACGACAGAAATTAAATAAAAAATATTAAAAAGTACGTTGAAAATATCAAATAGCCATGGAAGTGAAACAAAAATAGATAAATGCTTGACGTTTTTCTGTCTATTTAATATTTTACCCACGACAAATTAATCATTCAATAAAATTCATACAAAAAACTCCATACCTATGATTACAATTTAATAATAAATAAACAATTGTACATTTCAATGAAACGTTTATTTCTTATAGGGTTGGTCATGTAAAAATTATAACCTATCTATTATAATTCAAATATCAAACAATAATTCTGTCAATAAAATAATCACTACAATTTATTATTACAATAAATATTCAAATAAACCTCCATTTTCAGCCAAGCAATAACCAAGTCGATTGTAGAAGGAATGTCGTACATTAGCGAGCTGCCTATTTGTGATTAAGGCGCACTTATCCACGATAGCTTCTCTCAAAGAATTAATATTTGGGTGGCGTTGCTTATAAATTTTACATTTAAGATGACCCCATAAAAAAAATCACTAGGTGTTAAATCAGGAGATCTGTCAAACGTCAAGCATCTATCTATTTTTGTTTCACTTCCATGGCTATTTGATATTTCCAACGTAATTTTTAATATTTTTTATTTAAATTCTGTCGTTATAACGCATGTAAATGTAATTCTGTTTATTGATTTAGATGCAGAATTTTATGCTCTACAACATTTATTTGAAGCATTTTTGGCTAAAATAATTTGGGGAGCAATGCGCACAGAAAAACTGTTTTTTCATGTTAATCGCCTATGTACACAGGTATGATGTTCCACCCGGTATTTACTTTTCATCCGAGATGTCATAACTTTGAAAATTCATACGATTTTAATCGTAAAGATTAAAAATATTGTACAGATATCAATAGAAATTTGTCGTTAACGCTATCATGATGACAGCCAGTGGCAGTTTGTTATAACAACAAATGTGTGAGTGGAATTTATCACTTCAGTTTAATCGTGACTATATAGGGGATTATAAAAAATGGCATCAAATTGCTCCATAAAAAAAAGTTTGTCTGAAATTAATTAGATAATTATTTATCATAATTGACAGCAAAAATTGTCACCAATTGTTCAAAATAGAAGGACTTTTTTAATGAAATAAATGTAATTGGTTGAAGTGTAATTATTTTGGTGGTTGTTGAAAGCCATATCATTACAATAATTAATAAGATTTAAAATTATAAATTTGAAATTAATTATCTGTTACAATTGACAAATTATCTATCATCGATTGTGGTGTACTCAGTTAACATTGTATTTAGGTGAATTCATGACATACTTTCTGTGTGTGATTATTTATTAATAAAAACATGAATAATTTCTGTATTGATCATTTTAGGACGATAATGAATAAGAATTGCTTTAAAGAGAAACAAAAGGTCTTTAAAACTTTGAAAAAATATATAGCGTGTTCCATTTAAAAATATAAAGTTGCATATAATTTTAATTTAAAATAAACTTTGTTTAAAATAATTTTTGGTAATATTTAAAATAATCGAATAAAAAATTACAGACTGATGGACATTCTGTATAATAATGCAGGTGACGATAAAAAAACATATAATTTAAATTAATTTAAATTTGAATATAATATCATCATTATGAATTTAATATAAGATGTACAATGGGTTTATAAGCAAATATGATAAAATATCACCAGATGAAAATGCCAGCTCGGTGGCTATATATTTGATGACAGTAATTCATCATGCAATGTCAACAAATTGTTGTGTGCTAATTAAAACTTTACGAGCAGCATAATTTAATTAAAGCAATTGGCTTAATCTCACCGTAATTACGGGTTAAAAATGTGCATGATTAAATTAAAATTCCTGTTGAAGAGACATTTTTTGTGGAAGAATAAGGCCAATATATTCACAATTTGTTGTTTGAATTTTCATGTTATAAATATTCATTCATTCAAATTCCGTGGTAAACATATTTTGTATCCTAACAATAATTTTTGCCACAAATTTATTTTGCTATAACGTCTAATACAGTTTATGAATTATTCAGCAACTAATAACCTGGCGATATATTTATTTTTTCGCTTATGGGAACGTGGAAGCGGTAACGGTAACGGTAACACAACAAGACGAAGGAAGCGACTACGGTGACGTCAGACTCTCAAACACGCCCAATTTACCTCTACATTTTCACGAAAACACATTTCTAAAATGAAAATATCATTTCATTTATTGATGATGGGCCACAGAGATTTGGAGAAAATTATATACAATCCAAAAGATTTTCTTCAAACAACTTTTAGTGTAAATACTATTTATTTTTATTTAACTATAATTATATTTTATATATTATATTATATTTTTATGGGGTAGGTGGCTCAGTGATGGTTCGATCCTCACAGCCGACAAACAATTTTCACCAATTTAAATCTACCCCTGTGGCTTCCACTCCAGTATATCTTTGGGGGCCGTGATTTGACGGCTGCTAACTGCACTTCACGCGAAAAAATATATCACTTACCGAGATCTGCTTAGGCAGAGTGCCACACCCAGTAATGGGTAAAAGGCGTGATGATATATTTATTTATTTATTTTATTTATTATATAGGAATAAGTTTAAAACTGGACATATTTGTATCACTATGGATACGCAAAGTTTGTATTTTTTCACATTCCCTTGGTTAAAACATATCAGTAGTGCCAAAATCATGATTTTTACTTCCTTCTACGAAGTAAAGGAAGTATTGTAATCGCGAAAATTTTCGGTTCTCAGATTTCAACGGAAATAGGTATTTTGGCCCTCCCTGAATCCATTTTGACTAATTTCGTCGTGCCATCTGTACGTACGTATCTCGCATAACTCAAAAACGGTAAGCCGTAGAAAATTGAAACTTTATATTTAGGACTGTTATAACATCTAGTTGTGCACCTCCCTTTTTGGTCATTATACAACTACCGGAAGTGAAAAATTATATTCAAATATAATTTAAAACTTTCCAAATTTGGTATATAAGACTACTATATCAATGGAAATAACATAATAGATTTTGGTTAAAATAGACTAACCGGAAGTGGCACATTACATGAAGTTGCTAACAATTTTCCTTGAATAAAATAGTATTATTTTAATTTTAGAAATAAATGCTGCAAATAAAAGTTTTAGAGAATTAAATTCTGCGTCTAGCACATTAAGAATTTTTAAATTAGCTTTTTGCATAAACGAGATATCTAAATTTAAATATTATATATTTTTTTATTTAAAAAAAATAATTAAGTTTGCTATGGATTAGAACAAAAAATAAAAGATTTAATGCAATTAAACAAATATATATAGTTTAATACGCGTACAAGGAAGTTATCAGATTTTTTCTTTAAATTTACTTAAATAGATCAAAATTAAAAAAAGAAAAATTATCACGAGCATCAAAAAATATTCATGTCGTGCTCTATAATGATTTTGATTTGAAATGAAGTGTATTTTTTGTAATATTTGTGGTAGATAAATTAATATTAATAATGATTGTAAAAGGGAATTGATACCATGAAACAATCCTCATCCTATAAAGTAACGCCGATCGTTTATCGTTTCGGATATAGAACGAATTTCCCGCGCCGGTCACTAATATAAAAATGTCGTTTTTTCCGTGCCATGTGCGAGCTGATGGGGTATGAAGTGCGATATTGCGGGGGTGATTTGCGTGCTCCGATGTCCCCGGGGGCAGCAGATGACAGACTGACCCTCGCTAATGCACCTTCATCCCCCTGCAACCGTGCATTGACCCTCTCACCCCCGCCCTAGATTAACGAAACGAAGAAACGTACAGTAGATCGCCCGATACCGATACGTTTATCTTTTCACAAGAAAACATTCGATTCGGAAAGTCAGCGGCCCGGGAAGATTTATTAGGAAAGATTACATTAGGAATTTATCGCTATTTAATCAACACAATATTTACTTCATCCGGGTAAAAACAACTCGGAATTTAAAATGTAATTTGTGTTATTACGAAGATAATTTTTTAATTTAAAATTGTAACATGTCGCGCTCGTAAAGCATCTGCGCTAGTGTTTGTGACATATTTAATTTAAGAGCTTTATTTCTATATTTACTTTCATGTTTTGCATTTACAATATTTTATTTGTTTAGTTTAATAGTGGTTCAATTTTATTTTACATTTTAGTTTTATAACTTTAATAGTTATTTAACTTTCAAGAACGTTAATTACGTCTATTACTAAACGAGACATTTTAACGTCATCACCGATTAGCATTTTTCTACAATTTAACGCTAACTAACATTTGTTTGTACGTATCCAAAAATATCGTTCATTAATAAAAATCATGCATTTATTGAGTCATTTTGTATATATTAAAGAAATTCACTAATAAAAGATCAACGGATAATGATATTTTTCTACTCCTATACTTTTATTTATTTATTAATACAGGGTATTTAAATGTTACTGCTAAACTAATTATACAGGGTATAACAGCGAAACCAACCACCGCCTATATTTTCTTTATTATTATAGTTACAAAAAAATATTATAAAGAAAAGTTATAGAAGACCAAAGGGGACATCTGCTTAAAGAATAAAATAATTTTTTAAACCAGTGGTTCTCAAGTTACAACACAAAGTTATATTTTTTCAAATGGGAGTATACATATTTTTTAAGCCTATTCCATAAAGTATTTTTTTCTAAATTCAAACGTGACCATTCTACATCCTTATCTAATAAAAATATTGAGAAAATTCAATTTAAAGTTTCGATAAATATTATTTAATATGACACAAAACAGTAGGCTATGATCAATAATAAAACAAAATAAGTTCATTGTTATTTATAAATAATTAGTTGTGCTTGTTGTTTTTATTGAGAAGATAAATTATGAGTATTGTATTAGGTAATTAAATGTTTATGGTTTATAATCATTATGTTTATTGCTTTGTTATTGATCATGACCTACTGTTTTGTGTCATGTTAAATAAAATTTATCGAAACTTTAAATTGAATTTTCTCAATATTTTTATTAGATAAGGATATAAAATGATTACATGGTTGAATTCAGAAAAAAATATTCTATCGAATAGCCTTACAACATATGTATAATCCCATTTGAAAAAATATAACTTTGTGTTGTAACTTGAGAACCACTGGTTTAAAAAATTATTTTATTCTTTAACCAGATGTCCCCCTTGGTCTTCTACAACTTTTCTTTATAATATTTTTTTATAACTATAATAATAAAGTAAATATAGGCAGTGGTTGGTTTCGCTGTTACACCCTGAATATTAGTTGATTGCAAACATTTTTCGTACCACGAAACTGTATAACTAACAGGAATGAACAATAATTAGTAAACGTTGAAAAACCTGTTACACAACTTGAATAAAATAAAATAAATATATTGCAAATTTTAATTTTATATTTATTTCCAACAAATATTTATACCTGCATTCATGTTACCTTTAATTTACAAAACAATTAAAAACAAAACTTACAACTTATGTGATGGCGACTGGATCTTTTGCATCACTATATTACACTTTACACATTTGCACATAATTTGCCACTGTTATTTTGTTAATTTTGCACATAATAAATAAATAATTCGACGGAATACACAGACACACGTACTGCACACGAACAAGGCCCCGCACTACTGACTATATTATGCCATCTCGGTACAATTAAGAGGTTCTTACTTGCCCGTTCCAGAAAACTACAATTAAAAATATATTTATGATGAATACTGCACTTTTAAAATAAGATATTGTAATTACAATTGAAATAGAACATGTATTGTATATATTTTCGAAGTTATTGAAAGAATAGTAATAAAATTAAAAGCATTTAAAAACTTTATAGAAATTTTCGCAGATTTGCATATTTTATTTTTTCTCTAACTTTTTATTATTTTCTTTCGAACCATTTTTGAGAAATTAAAAAGTATAAAAAGTGATTTAAAAAATGGCATCAATCGTGACATGAAAAACACAGATTAGATATAATGGGCGTGTCTGAGTTTACTACAATCAATGACATTTTTCGTTCTCAATTATAACAGATAATTATCTAATTAATTTAAGATATATAACAACAAAGACAAAATTAATTGTCATCCAACACTTGGTGAAACAAGGTTTAATAAAAAATATAAAAAATATAAAGTAAAAATTTACTTTATATTTTTTTTTAATTTCAGATTTTGTTTCATGGCCATTATAGTTGGAAACACAACAAGAATGAATATTATTCAGATATTCAAACTCAATGATTTCCTCCAGAAAGCTCAGCAAGAGCAGATTTAATTCTTCGCAATGAGATTATCTGACATTGAGGATGAAGGGATGCCGGATGAATGTCAAGCATCATTGAATGCATGTGGCAGACATGCAGAGTGTATAATTCACCCCTGATCCCGACCATCCCGTTAGGGATGCATTAGTACAGATATTTCATTTGGAGCATTTATCTTCATACACACTTGCAAACGGAGCCTCTAATGGATTAAGCACGGCTCATGTGTATTCATAAAAAGATGCTATGAATAATGGACTCAAACATTGACCACCCCGCGCGTTCCCTGTACGATTCAAGGGGTTAAAATGTGAGAATTAAACCACCCCTTAGTTAAATACAGATTATTTATACTAAGTAAATAACAGGGCGGCCCAAAAATATTCTAGCGATTGAGTAATACCTTATGAGTTATATTGACAGTTATGGTTATTTTTATGGGGAAAAAACCTCTCTGTTATTGTTTGAAATAAATCAACTGAATGTGTATTGTATTAATTCATATTAATTAATTACATATTTGTATATGGGGTAGGTGGCTCAGTGGTATCGAATCGGCTTCTGAATTCTCGACAAACAATTTTTACCATAATGAAACTACCCCTATGGCTCTCTCTCCACTAATATCCTTGAGGGCGTGATTTGACAACTGGTAATCACGCTTCACGCGAAGATATATACAGGGTGTTTCACAACTTAGAGCAAAAAATTAAAGGGTATATTCTGTACGACGTGCTGATCATGAAACAAAAAGAATTTTTTTTTAAATCGCAAAACTATTTTCCATGTTTCCCAGTCTAAAATTTTTCGTTGCCACTACCACTGGGTAAATTATTATGTTAAAGTTATTAATTATGGGGTAGATGGCTCAGTGGTATCGAGTCGGCCTGTGGATCTTGAGAACCCTGGTTCGATCCCCACAGGCGTCAAACAATTTTCACCAATTTAAAAATCTACCCCTGTGGCTCCCTCTCCACTAATATCTTTAAGGGCCGTGATTTGACGGCTGGTAACCGCACTTCACGCGACAAAATATATCACTTACCGAGATCTGCTTAGACGGAGTGCCACACCCAGTAATGGGTAAAAGGCGTGATGATATATTTATTTATTTATTTAAAGTTATTAATTTAATAAAATTATATCTTTGTTTCTTACCATTAAAGGCTAGTTGCGCCGCCAAAATATAAATTTTACATTTATATATATACAGGGTGTTTCACAACTTAGAGCAAAAAATTAAAAGGTATATTCTGTACGACGTGCTGATCATGAAACAAAAAGAATTTTTTTTTAAATCGCAAAACTATTTTCCATGTTTCCCAGTCCAAAATTTTTCGTTGCCACTGCCACTGGGTGGATGATTATGTTAAAGTTATTAATTAAATAAAATTCTATTATAAATAACTGCTAATAATTGAATTGTGTAATTATTCTTTCGTAGTTGATACCTACTTCATTGTTTGTGTTTAATAGGAAAGCGAATCCAATGCAATACTACAAAAAATGTTTTAGGTTAACAACCCTTAATTTTTCGAAATTAAAAAAAAATTCTTTTTGTTTCATGATCAGCACGTCGTACAGAATATACCCTTTAATTTTTTGCTCTAAGTTGTGAAACACCCTGTATAACTTACCAATATTTGCTACGATAGAATGCCTCATCCAATAATGGATAAAAGGCGTGATGATATATATTTTTTTATTTTATTTAATTTTATTAGATTAGGTTATATTAGTTATGACATATCTCGTCAGAGGCGCTACTAAAAATGAAACGGCCATAATATGGGTAGCGCAATTCCATGAACTATATTCTTACGAATATTGTAATCAGAATTAAATGCTCGTAGCATTTATACATATAGAAATGCCAATGGCGGCTCTGATATGAAAAAAGTAGATGTTATTTATTTATAAAATGGGTAATGATTGGTTGCAGTGGTATAGGGGATATTTCTGTGTGCCGTGCAAGGGGTGAATTGTGATTGTTCTGGATGAGTGCAGACTATCGACGCGAATCACAAATTACAGAATTAATTTTATGGAAAATGGTTACCCGTTGCTATTTCGACAGAGCGCAAATGGTTGTTTTAAAATTTGAATTAGAAACGTGCAACTTATTAAATTTGATCATAATTAAATTATTTTGTAAAATTAAACTGCGTATTAATTCCTCATCACCGAATTTATGAAGGGTTCTGCGGACCGGGGAAACACTAAATGAAAATTGACCGTCAAATTAGGACGTACATTGTCAGATCAACTGATTGCCGTTGCGTTGCGTTGCGCTACGTTGTGCTGTGCTGTGCTACGTGGTTCCAACATTTACATAAACACAAACTTTTACAAATTATAATAATATTATGAATTATATTTCGATCGGAGACAAATCCGAGTTGGTAGAACAAAATAAATAAATCACGCAGGCTTAGAGAACAAGACCGAACACATCTGTATTTCTGTATGGATGCTCTGCTCATCTCATCTCATCTGTAATATTTGTAGAATTTCGTTGTGCGTCGTTGTAGGATGGCCGTCTTACCTGATTTATGTACATTAAGTTTACGCCTCAAATTAATTTCAAGTGTTCAACTTCTCAAAACTGAATTAGCCGGAGAATGTGGCGAGCACTGCAACGTATAACGTATAGCTAGCGTATGTACGAGTAGCTTCGGTTCAATTCTATTCACTGAATTTACTACATTCAACTTGTAAATTGTAAATTGCTGGTATGCTATTCATACTTTACAGCCATTTTGCTCTGATTACGATTCACTCTAAATACCCTGTTTCCACATTTCATTATAACTAACTACTGCAAAAAACACTACTTGCTGCCACTACTGTACCACAACTACACTCATTTTAGATAAACAATTTAACGACAATTTTGATTTTCCAAAAAACTTACGAAAATGCGAACTTTATTTTTTACAATTTTTACAATTAGTACGTCAACCTATTAAAGCCCACTTTACATTACATAATTAATCTATTTTTTCAATTTTCCATATTACATTTTTTAAATAAATAAATAAAATATATCATCACGCCTTTTACCCATTACTGTGTGTGGCACTCTGCCTAAGTAGGTCTTGGTAAGTAATATACTATTTTCGCGTGAAGTACGGTTATCAGTCGTCAAATCACGGACCCCAAAGATATTAGTGGAGGGGGAGCCACAGGGGTAGATTTAGATTGGTGAAAATTGTTTGTCGGCTGTGGGGATCGAACCAGGGTTCTCAAGATCCACAGGCCGACTCGATACCACTGAGCCACCTACCCCATTAAAAAATATAAAATATTATGCGCTATTAAGGAATATAATTAACAAATGAGTGAACTGTTCCCGTAGATGATAGTGATGAAGGATCCACAAGGGTAATTCAAATGTGGTGAAAATCAATTGTCGACTGTAGGTAGTAAACAATTTGATGTAGTGTAGCATCTTATTAGACAAAATATCGATGATGTGTATTGTTGTACTTGTAATCCTCTGCGGTGTTCGTTTATTTATTTATTCATAACAACCGTTATTATCCGTGCAGAAAAATCCCCATTCGTTTCATGACTAACAAATATTTGTTTAGAATATTCGCTGAATAAAACATCGGCACATAGAACACATACTCGTACGCTAGTATAGTTCGTCCACAGCGGGGTTTCAACTGATGCGTAACGCCATGTAATCCCAGGTCGATTTCGATATGTCAACGATGCTAAAATACTGCAAACACATTGTTAATCCTAAGGCGCGAGCGACTGAGTATGTGAGTGTGTCGTACGATGTGATCGCGGATCGATCCTGGTGAATTGTCTGCGATGCCTCCAGGGACGTACTCGCCATATTTGCACTGCACACTGAATACACAACGCCAAAACACACAAATATTTTCTTACAAACCCGCAGAACTTTATTAAACTTTCTTTACAATTTAAATCGATACGAACTAGAACACAGAGCTTTTATTATGAAATACGAGTATATACGAAGATTCCAAAACTTACAGATATATTGTCACAGTGTCTGGCAGTACACTCCGATCCAAAAATATCAACTACGAATCCCATTCAAGCTAAAATAACTATTTATTTATTTATGTTACGCTGTACAACAGGCACTTAATCCCAATTACAGTACAAAGTCCGCACTCACCGAGCCGCAGTGTGGTATAGTTCATATAATTTTTAGTTTGAGTGAGATTCGAACTCGGGATCTCCGGATTCGAATTCTATATCGCTATTCATACCACCGTACTGACGGATGTGTGATGTACAACGTTTTAAATTATTAAATATCATCCTGACATTAAAAGTGATATCTTAAATTAATTATAATTAAATAGTTTATTTTTAACATATGACTTCGACTGAACGTACAGTAATGAAGATAATTTTAAAGTTAAATTTTTATGACAGAAAAATTCGGATGACGCCTGGATTCGAACCAGGGACCCGGTCTGTCATAAAAATTTAACTTTAAAATTATCTTCATTACTGTACGTTCAGTCGAAGTCATATGTTAAAAATTAGTTCGTAGAATGATTCCCTATAAATCAGAACTGTGTCGCTGTAGACGAAACCCGTTGTCAATGCCTATCATAGATATAGGAGTCTTTGGGATCGATGCTACGTTAGACACTATGACAGAAGAATTCGGTTGATGCCATACGTCGGACACAAGTGACGTGGTGTAGCGGTTAGCATCTCTACCCGGCAAGCGGAGGATCCCTGGTTCGAATCCAGGCGTCATCCGAATGTTTCTGTCATAAAAAATTTAACTTTAAAATAGTTTGTTACTAACGATAACAGTACTGCAATATTTATTACAGTACTGATACTGTACCTACTTTCTGGACTAAAATCATTACTGTAAACATACGATATAATATGAAATAAAATATATGAACTACCACACTACGACTCGGTAAGTCCGGACCCTGTACTATAATTGAGGTTAAATTCCTATTGTACAGAGTAAAATAAATGAATAAATATGTTTCGCCAAACATTTATTCATTAGATTCATCGATAAGCCTTCTATTATATCCATCTATTTATTCCTAAATCATTTATGCAAACTTTCACCTTCAAATTCATTCCATTCCATATGCCGAAACCATTTAAACTAATACAAATATCCCTTTCTAATAACATTCTTCTCAATAGTTATACAAGAAGAGCTTTGAAAATAACCGAATATACAGTTAAAAGGACGAGATATGTTATACTTATATACCGGGTGTAACATAAAAACCGGGCCATAAGCATTTAACAATTCTGCATCACATTTTATTTTGCATATTTTGTAGTGGAAATAATCGGATTTAATATTATATAAAAATTGCTTTTTTATGGTGATAGTCGTAAAATTGAAACAAAATAATAAACAAATGTAGAACTGTCAAATAAGTTTAGTTTTTTACTTCCTTGTACGCAGTAAAGGAAGTATTGTAATCGCGAAAATTTTCGGTTCTCAGATTTCAACGGAAATAGGTATTTTGGCCCTCCCTGAATCCATTTTGACTAATTTCGTCGTGCCGTCTGTACTTACGTATGTATCTCGCATAACTAAAAACCGGTAAGCCGTAGAAAGTTAAAATTTTGTATTTAGGACTGATATAACATCTAGTTGTGCACCTCCCTTTTTGGTCATTATATAACTTCCGGAAGTGGTACTTTACTTGAAGCCTATAATAGATTTTCATGAAAAACTATATTCAAATATAATTTAAAACTTTCCAAATTTGGTATATAAGACTACTATATCAATGGAAATAACATAATAGATTTTGGTTAAAATAGACTAACCGGAAGTGACACATTACATGAAGCTGCTAACAGTTTTCCTTGAAAAAAATGGTATTATTTTAATTTTAGAAAAAAATGCTGCAAATAAAAGTTTTAGAGAATTAAATTCTGTGTCGATCACATTAAGAATTTTTAAATTAGCTTTTTGCATAAGCGAGATATCTAAATTTAAATATGATATATTTTTTGTTTTTGTTTTTAATTAAGTTTGCTAAGGATTAAAACTAAAAATAAAAGATTTAATGTCAAATATGTGCAATTAAAAAAATATCTATAGTTTAATACGCGTACAAGGAAGTCATGTGTTGTCCACATCAGATTTTTTAATAATGATATGCCAACAATAACTTTTATTGCCAGTTAAATAAATCACAAATCTTGACTGACAGGTAAAAAGCTATTTATTTGTTAGTTATTTTGTTGGACTACAGTGTAATCTCTCTCGGGGAACGAACTATACATAGAATTTTAGGAAGCAGATAGCTGTTACGATGTCAGTCTTCCTATATTTATTAATCAATGGTAGTAGCGACAACAGCATCCAATCTATCTTGAGAATAAGGTCGCTGGAAAGTATCACGATAGGTTCTTTCTTCCTTCTCAGATGAAATCGCTAAATTTCCAGAAAAAAAGAACGTAAAGAGCAAGTGAAGTACGCGGGAATTTAGTATAGAGCTTCCTGTGCTCTGTTGATTTATCTGCGCGATAATCTGCAAGTGCGGCCCTGGAAGCTCTGATTTATCGAGCGACGGAAGAAAAGGGCGAGCGCAGGGGCGTAATACGGGTTAATCTGACTGGCGCGCCGATAAAGAGCCGCCGCTGCTCTGCCGCCGCCACCACCGCCACACACAGCACACTATGATCGATGTGATGTTACATGTCGGATCGGCTTCGTTGGCGGGTGCAACAGTGCGTGCGGCGTACACGTGCCCCGGCTACTAATTCCCACAACGCACGAGAATTCGCACGTTGATTTTTCTAATAGAACACCCTCAATAATGGCAAGCCACTCAACTGCAGTATTATTATTTCTCTTCTTTTAAAGTTGATTCGAGTTCCCTTCAAAATGGTAATGACATGGAAATGTTACTCACAAGTTTGTAATTAAATTGTTTACATTAGTGTACTCGTCTCAATTTACTAAATTATTCAAATAGTTTCTTATACACCAACTATTCTATTTCAGCATTTATTTCGACTGCAATAACGAAATATAAAGCGTCACTTAAATTACTTGCAATTCTATTAAATACTTGTAATCAACTTAGTTTTTCTCAAAAAACTTTCTAAATTCATTAAAAACTGCCACACCGGTATATTTTCAAATAATTTTTAATAAGTTCTTTTTTCTGAAATCGTCAAGAAAATGCCTACTTTCCTGACACATTTTAGTATGGAAAGTAAGTGTTTACCTGACTCAAATAAATAAACTAAATAACTAAAAAATTTAATAAGATTTTTATTTATTTTTATCAATAATATTAATACTAAATATACAATTACTTAAATTACTAAAATTTATGTATGACACTGGCGAATTTGAAGCTAAATTTATTGTTGCAATCGATAAATTACTTGGAGATTCAGTAAATAAAATAAGCAAGTAGCACATTTGCTGACAAATTATTTTGCTTTTTCCAATCCATGAAAATTTCATACTCTTTATCATATCGGTCTTTGGACTTGCTCGGTAATAAATTTTCAACAGCCGCAATTGCTGGATTTAAGATTTCAGGAGGAGTACTTGAAAATACCGCCTCATACTCATTTTCATCTATATTTTCCAACATTATAAAGAAATCTTCTCTGTCAACAATATTACTTTTCACAGAAATATGTTCAATAGATTTTTTACATATGATATTATTTTCAACAACTTTTGTTATCACCTTGGATATGTAGTTTGCTGCCAATATGATTCTTACCAAAAAATTAAACATTTTGAAATATTTATTATTAATTATATTGATAAAATATAAATATGAACGATTTCAGAAAAAATAGTATACATAATATGTCACGAAAGTGTTTTACTTGACTCAGCGAATTAAAATACTCGGCCTGACGGCCTCATACTTCAAACAACCGCTTCAAGTAAAGCATCACTTTCCTGACTTATTATGTAATATACTATTATCTTTCCAAAATTTATTTCATGTAAAATAACTTTTAAATAACAACAAAGACAAAATTAATTGTCGTCCATACACTTGGTGAAACTAGGTTTAATAAAATATAAAATAAACACTTGCTGGCCAGCCTCTGACGATGACCTGAAAAGTTGACTTTGGAGGCTGAATTTTGTGAGACTTAGCCAAGTGTTTATTTTATATTTTTTTTAAAATAACATTCATCAAAACTAATTTTTATATGACTATGGTGATTATGTTTAATATAACGTTTCTATTGGCTGTTAATTAGTGTCGTACGATTTTTTCTGAAATATTTGAAGAACGTTTGTCAACGGAAATGCGAAAGATGAAAGTGTAACATAGAATGTATGATTCTTTAGAAATCTTTGATTCTATTATAACGTAGTGTAACGTATAATGTGATTGTATCTTGGTGGGTGGCTTGATATTCTCGTATTATAATTTGTTTGAGCGTGGATATTGAAATAACGGTGTTGAAGCTCGCTCGACGCAGGTGTGTGATTAGGGATGATTGTATTCTGTACAGCTTGCTGTAAGGAAGAAGGAAACAGATTGAATTTAACGATCGCTGGGTGGATTTTTCGCAGCGCAACATCTAATTTAGATACGAGTACAATCCATGATTCATTTCAACTTTCCATTTCTGCTGGAACAAATGCTAACAACAGTTTTATAAGTTTAATTATACGATGGCGGGCGCGGCGCGGCGCGGCGCAGCACGGCACGGTAAATGTATAAAACGTATTTGCATGCTGTAATACCAAAAGTCTCAATTCGGTTGTAGCGGTTGCGGATTTACAAGAATAATTTAACCGCAAAGTCCGCCATGTTCATTCATTTATCCAATTATATGCCCGTGTGCTTCGCTCAGTCACTTCACTGTTCACCCTCGTTCTGTGCAACCCTGGCGTGCGCCTTATCTAAATCTTCCACTAATGCTTTCGTGCTACATTATGTCTGAGAAATAAGAAACAAGATAAATCAAAGATTTCTCACCGCTGTCAAAAGTTATATGTTACTTGAGAGGGCTAGGCAAGGGCACTAGCACGAACTCCCGACACCTTTGACTTAAATTGTATATATTTTAGAGTTGGCGATTTCCGTTCAAAGTGACGTGTCTCTATTAAACGATCTCGTTGGTTTGCACACGTCATGTGCTTAAAATTAGTTCTATATTTAAAAACACTTTTTATATAGCTACTTAATACCCCGTACAATATAATCTAGATTGAAATACATTTGCATTATGATTTTATAATAAGTAAGCTGGATTTACACTTAGCGCTCAGACAGGCTTGTTTGAACAAAAATGTGCACGAATCCTTACAACATTTATAAATTAGATTCATCCTACAATCAATCAATCAATTAATTTGCGTTTATACCCGACATAGACATCGCAGTGAAAACGATGATTTTTTTACAATAAATAACATCTTTAAAGTATTCGGAATTGAAGGTGACAAAGGAAATTAAATTTAACTGTGTAGTTTTCGCAATATTAAACTTCAAAAATAGGCTGAAATAGCATTGAGTTTATGGAAAATGAATATAAATCGAAGAATTGCATAATATTTTAACGGTGATTTAATATAACAAAAAACTATTTGCATTATTTTGTGAGACTTAGACAAGTGTTTAGTTTGATATTTTATTATTAAACCTAGTTTCACCAAGTGAGCATTTAAAGACAATTAATTTTGTCTTTGTTGTTTTTTATTTAAATTGCTATTTCGTAGCTTTTGCTTTTTCGGTAGATGGCATTACTGGTTCCACAGAACTTCTCATGTCATCTTACCTGTTTGTTAGAGATCTTATTCTCTGCTGGCACAGTCCTTCGTTATCAGTTTCTTCACGTGAACTTTGTTCTAGGTGAAGAAGTAGGTTGTTATACTATACTGATGAGCTCTAATAAGAGTGAAACGCGTCTATGGTTACTAACTGTGCTGGCCAGCCTCTGACGATGCCCTCATAAGGTGACTTGGAGGCTGAATTTTGTGAGACTTAGACAAGTGTTTAGTTTGATATTTTATTATTTGCATTATTGTTAAACTACAACCAATTTGAACAATATTCACCGTACAGTTCTCGAGAATTCGTAATTTAATTTAATCACAATATAACCGTAACGAAACCGTAACCAAAAACCGCACCAATATTCATCCTTTTATGAAACCGTATCCAAAATCCGAAACTAATATTTTTTGTTTTGAAATATAGAAACCGAAAACCAAAATGAATATTTAAGTGATTTTGCAACCGAAAACGTAACCGAACCGATTTAATTTTGGTTTTAAAACCCGTGTAAATAACGTACTAAACCAAAAATAGTAAGAATACGAAGATGAATATAAGTTCTTAGTTATTATATTTTTATAAAGTTTTTACAGTCGTAATAGGGTTGGCAATACTGGATATAAATGGTAGTATGAAAGCAAGATTGAGACTATGGCGAAAGTAGATTCCTTCAGTTCTTTATAGATTCGTTGTTAGAGAAATGAGCGTAAATGAAAGATTTGTGAAACAGGGAATTATAGGGTAAAGTTAATAATAGAATATAGTTGAATACCACATACAGGATGTTTTTTAAGGCTGTCAACGGATTTTGGATATTCGAATGAACATCGGATTTAAAATATCAGGTATTCGAATTTTTAAATCGTGGCTATCCGGTTGGTTTAACAAAATATCTTAATAATACAGGTAACATATAATTTTGTTACTTATCTTATTAATAGTTTAGCTTCCCGATTATTTAATTTAAGTTGATGAAAGATTTGTGAAACAGGTGCACAGGAGTGAATAATAATAATTACAATATATCATCACGCCTTTTACCCATCACTGGGTGTGGCACTCTGCCTAAGCAGATCTCGGTAAGTGATATATTTTTTGGAGTGAATGGTGTATAGAAACGAAGGGATGGATATGATTAAGGGTTTATTACGTGATGGAGGATTTCGGCCGTGAGAAATGAATGAATTTGTATACAGGGAGCATTAATATGGTTGAAGCGAGTATCGTGTGACAGAATGAGAATGTTGACTGATATTTGAATGAATCTGTTAGTGGATGTTCTGTGAATGTTTCAGGGGTTCGTGCTCCCCATTTAATGGGATATAGCGTGATGTTATGTATGTATAAAATGAATTCGGGTAAACCACGTGACAAAATGTATTTCAATAATTTTTAATAAACTATAAACCAAGAATCCAAAATGAAAATTTAAAACTCCTAATTTATAAATTAAATCCTTTATAAAACAGACTTAAAAGTTCACGCATTCAAATCTCGCAGAGTATAAGATGTTGATCTCGTGTACTGTAAATAAGATTAATTTCTTATTCGGTTTATTAAATAAATAAAATGAAGTAATTCTTTTCATACAAGCTCGTCTCATCTTTTAGTAAACGAAAAGCGCACGTTGAATCTGTTACCTCAGTTTTATTATTAAAATTATACGAAAAATTGTATGTTTTGTACAATGTTTTTATTACAAATGTGAAATGTATCATGATAATATATTAAACTTCATTCGGTAAGAGATTAATGTATGGTTTATTTTATTCTGATTCTGAATGACTGACCAAAACGTCGACATGAAAACATGTTCGTATAAATAGCTTTAAAAATATAAAAAAATAACAGCGTTCTTCTATTGTCTCCAAATTAACATGGCGCACGAGTTTCATGTTCTAAAACTGTTAAATATTATCTATCATAATAATAATAATATTATATCGTCATGCCTTTTACCCATTACTGGGTGTGACACTCTGCCGTAAGCAGATCTCGGTAAATGATATATTTCTTCACGTGAAGTGCAGTTACCAGCCGTCAAATCACGCCCCTCAAAAATGTTAGTAGAGAGAGAGAGCCACAAGGGTAGATTTAAATTGGTGAAAATTATTTGTCGGCTGTGGGGTTCCAACCAGGGTTCTTAAGATCCACAGGCCGACTTGATACCAGTGAGTCAGCTACCAATAAATAAATAAAATTATTTTTAGATTTTCTTTGCTCGAAAATGGTCGAAACGTCGCTTAATAAATACGAAAATAATATTTATCCAACACCTACTACTTATAAAGTCATTATTGTTGTCATTTTAGATTAGTAAAGTGGTTTATAAGTCACACGTGAGTTATAAGTCATAAGTCACGCATAAATTATGAAATGTAACTCACTGTTGAGTTTAAATGAAAAACACTTTTATTCATACCTTTGACGTTTCTAGTTGTCATCCAGTCTTCGAACATATGAAATTCTTTTTCAACTTCTAAACTTTTTTTGTAAAATATCAACAACCACTTTTCCGCTTCCTTAATGATTATTTCGGGAATAAAATTCTTGTCTTCCATTTCGAATACTACAGCTGCAACCTTTTTTCAACTTTGTTTATTTAAAAAATTTGAGTAACCTAGACAACAAAACAAGAAAGTATGGCTAACTAGAATATTATTTGAAATGTAGACAATTGTGTCAAAAATTATATTTTAATGTCTTAACTGTAGTTGTTGGATAAAATTTCGTATGCCACTCGTGTGTTATTACAAATAAGTCACTTCAGAAAATTATTCCCCTCGGCCTGAGGGCCTGACGGCCTCGTGGACTAATATTTTTCTTTCGTGACTTATTTGTAATATAACACACTTGTACCATAAATAACTATTTTCCTTTTGTGTTTCTTCCCAGTAAGAAAACATTAATGAATTGTTGTAAATCTGACGTAGATACAAGAATTAGATGAATCGGAATGAAGTAGAGCTGATTTCTAGCGTGCACATCAGGCAATCTTGTGTGTAGTGGGTGTAAAGAAGTCAAGAGAGTCTCCAGCAGCTCTCGAGGAGTGTGAAGTGTGGTGCGCAGCGTGCGGCAGGTAATGGTTACTGACAACCCATTTATACTTCAACTCTTTCAATACTCCGAGCGGACGACAGCTAACCGCAGTTTTTGCAATAATACGCTACACACAAAGCCATTAGTTACGTGCAGTGGAGACGCCCCTTACCTGTAGCCATTCCTCCCTCGTTTTTTACTTACTTTCAGATAGAAATGTTTCGGTTTTTGTGCCGCTCAACGCAATCCACTCGAGATTAGAAACAGGAACTTACTTTTTACTTCCTTGTACGAAGTAAAGGAAGTATTGTAATCGCGAAAATTTTCGGTTCTCAGATTTCAACGGAAATAGGTGTTTTGGCCCTTCCTAAATCCATTTTGACTAATTTCGTCATGCCGTCTGTACGTACGTATGTACGTACGTATCTCGCATAACTCAAAAACGGTAAGCCGTAGAAAATTGAAACTTTATATTTAGGACTGTTATAACATCTAGTTGTGCACCTCCCTTTTTGGTCATTATACAACTACCGGAAGTGGTACTTTACTTGAAGCCTATAATAGATTTTCATGAAAAACTATATTCAAATATAATTTAAAACTTTCCAAATTTGGTATATAAGACTACTATATCAATGGAAATAACATAATAGATTTTGGTTAAAATAGACTAACCGGAAGTGGCACATCACATGAAGCTGCTAACAGTTTTCCTTGAAAAAAATGGTATTATTTTAATTTTAGAAAGGAATGCTGCAAATAAAAGTTTTAGAGAATTAAATTCTGCGTCTAGCACATTAAGAATTTTTAAATTAGCTTTTTGCATAAACGAGATATCTAAATTTAGGTGGCTCAGTGGTATCGAGTCGGCCTGTGGATCTTGAGAACCCTGGTTCGATCCCCACAGCCGACAAACAATTTTCACCAATTTAAAAAAATCTACCCCTGTGGCTTCTCCACCACTAATATCTTTGGAGGCCGTGATTTGACGGCTGGTAACCGCACTTCACGCGAAAAAATATATCACTTACCGAGATCTGCTTAGGCAGAGTGCCACACCCAGTGATGGGTAAAAGGCGTGATGATATATTTATTTATTTATTTATATATTTTTTGATTTTTTTAAAATTAAGTTTGCTATGGATTAGAACAAAAAATAAAAGATTTAATGTCAAATATGTGCAATTAAAAAAATATCTATAGTTTAATACGTGTACAAGGAAGTCATGTGGTGTCCACATCAGATATTTTCTTTAGATATCGCGATTCTTTATTCTCAAATCTTTAGAAATATTTCTGCTGTTGCAGATTTTGGTAAATGATAATTTTACTTAACATTAAATCATGATCCTCAAAGTAGAGTAGAGTAGAGAGAGAATTATAGAGAATACAGGATGTTTTTCAAGGCTGTCAACGGATTTGGATATTCGGATGAACATCGAATTTAAAATATCAGGTATCCGAATTTTTAAATCGTGGAAATCAGAGTTTTTCAGGGACTAAGACCGGTATCCGATATCCGGCTGGTTTAACAAAATATCTTAATAATACAGGTAACAGATAATTTAATTAATTAATTCATTAGGAACAAGTGGATGAATATGATTGAAGGGTTGTTGCGTAAGCAAAAGATTCTGAGCGTGAAGAATAAACGAGCTTGTATGAAAAGAATTATGAATGTGGTTGAAGCAAAAGTGGTGTGTCAGGATAGGAATGTTTGGAGAAAATTAATTGCGGGATAAATATGATGAATGAAGACAAGCGTATGATTCTTGATTTTAGATTCATTGGTTAGATTTTTCGAGTGTTTACCTGCAATTGTGTGGAGACCATCTTCAGAAACAAGCGCAGTGTACAGGAGCGAATGGATGAATGTTTGTTGTGTGTTGATGGATTTTGGTTGTGAGAAAAGTAAGAGTTTTGTATGGAGGAAGTGTTAATGTGGTCGAATCGAGTATCGTGTGTCAGGATGAGAATGTTGACGGGTTCGTGCTACCCCATTTAATGGGATATAGCGTGATGTTATGTATGTATGTATGTATAATATTATTAATTGTTTAGCTCCCCCGTTATTGAATTGTTTTTAATAGTTAGAAACGAATTTATATTTGGAAGTAAAAATAATAGTAGCAATATGTTAAAAATCTGCTTGTAAGAAATTGAGTCTAGATCTTGCAAACCGAAGAAAAAAAGCAGTGAATATGACGACATACTCGTGACAAAGAACATAAATATTCATGGCGATAATAATACCCCCCATTTATGTGTTTGAGAAAGCAAATGAAATATAAGGCAATTTTTTATACTTCAATATCCATTGTGCAAAATTAACGACAGAATTTGAAAATTTGCGAAGTGGGAAAAAAGCGGCGACACATGTTTCAGCAGCGCGGATCGCAGTTATAAAGCACGACATTATCTTTAAGAACAGTCATAAAATCCATTCTAATAGTGTCGCCCTCGCCAACAGAGTTCACATTCACATCGCAGCGTGCTCACTGTGCTATGACGCGATGTATCTAACTTAATATTTAAATGGTGCGTTAACAGTTGCACGCTACACTCTGCATCCCACCCTCGCACCCCCCTTGCACCCTCTCAAAAACCACCCGCGGCTGCAGATAAAAGGCCTGCGGTAAGGATGGAACGTGTTTAATTTATAATGAAAACATGTCGAAGGTTAATTAAATATAAAATGTATATTCCGGCCCCTCTGAACGACTCCAGGGTCGGACTTGACCTCTCGAACCCGCAGGCTAGCTACAACTGAATAATATGCACAAAAAGTATACATCCCAAAAATAAACTTAAACAATGTGAATTATTTGGAAATGAGAAATTTGGTGGCAGCGTTCTACGTTATTGTATTATGGTACACTTTTAATTCCAGCTTTAATAAAAGTTAGATTTACAAAAGCTCTGTAAAACAAATAAGATATTTGTGCTTCGTTAGTGCCCCACTTGTAAAACCGAAACCGATATTTTTGTTTTGAAATATGGAAATCAAAAACCGAAACGAAAATTTAGTTGACTATGTAACTAAAAACGTAAATGAACCGATATTATTTCGTTTCTAAAACCGTAAATTTTAATCGATATAAATAACGTATTAAATTTATTAATAGTAAGAATACAAAGAAAAATATAAATTATTAGTTTATAAATTAGTTATAAAGTTGCAGTTGAAATAATGCGTTTATTTTGAACTAAAACAATAATGAAATAGTATGTTATGCATCAAGGGAGGGAAACAAGCGATTATTCCCGCTTGTGAAGTCGAGGTTTGCCAACTTCACACAAGAGCTAATCGCGCCCTCCCGTGAGGCATATTATACTTTTCGTAACAAGTGCTCAAAAATTACTGTCTTATCGGGACAAATGTCAAATATGGGTTGCGTAACTAGTTACCTAGGAAACGCCGCAAACAGCTAATAATCGTAGTCCGTAGGGAGAGAAACATGTCTCTAGGGAGAGAAACATGCTACCTAGGGAGAGAAACATCCTAACATAATGTTTCTCTCCCTAGGGGAGAAAAGCAGTGTTTCTCTCTCTAAAATTAGGGAATAAGAACGTGTTTCTTGTGCATGTGTTACGAAAATGAAATTTATAATTTTTTAAACCGAAGCCGAAACTTATATATTATTTTCATATTTCAAACAATAAGTGATAAACAAAATCGAAATTAGAAACAGAATTTAATAAACTAAACATTCATTTGAATATTTATTTTGAAAAGTAATCAGGAAAGAAATAATAACAAACAATTTATTTCCCATGTTTTTATGAAACACCCCATAAACAGGATGTCCCAAAAAAATATTGATACAGGGAACGATTAAAATATAAATAAATAAATAAATATATCATCACGTCTTTTATCCTATAGGGTATGGTACTCTGAATATTAAGTACGTTAGTGATTCAATCTTGTATTCAGTACAATTTGGTGGACACGGTACTGGACAGATGCGCCCTAATACGGGCAATTAAAGTCAGGTGCTAGCCGAATGTAATTAGTCGATAGCCGTGTAATTATATGGGGTTCAACTATAAACTCTGTGGTCATGCTGCAGCCGTTGTTTACAGATCTGATGCATTATCTCGTCCATGGACCTATCTTCATAACTTTCTACTCTTGAAATATTTTTTGCTGCTAACAACTAAAGTAAAAGGATCTCTCCTAGTGACACATTTGTATTGGGAACTAAACAAAGTTAAACACACAAATCATCGGAGAGAAGCGATGAGACAAATCTATATACAGAGGTTTTTTGTCGGAACGAACGATTCCATACTTTTAACTTTTTCCCGGCTATCATTCACAAGAGTGCTCGAGATGTTTTTCTACTTCTATAACATCTTTCCGACGTTTTTAAATAGATGATTACACTGTCTTCTGTGGAAGTTAATCCTGGCTTAATTGTGGTGCATTGGCGGCGAGAGGTGAAGCTACGGCGCCGCGACGGACATAAATAAGAGTGAATCCCCTGACATGACGCTTGAGCTCGCTGGGATATGAGACGCTGAAGAGAAATGATCTGTAGCCTGACGGGAGAACTGTAATTTCGTTTAGGATTGTCGCCCTCTCAGATTTATTTAAACGTGGACTTAGCTGCTTGTCAGGACGTAATATAGAAATAAAAGACCCGTGTAAAACCCCTAGACACTTCTACCGGACGACAAACTAATCACAAATATAATTACTTCATTTGCTTTACTTTTTATTTATGTGGGTAATCTATAAGGATGCGTACCATACTTCATCACCAAGGTGTATTTCATTTAAAGATCATTTTCGCCATAGCTTCCAAACAAACATAATATATTAAATAACAACAAAGACAAAAATATCATCCAACACTTGGTGAAACAAGGTTTAATAAAAAATATAAAGTAAACACTTGCGTAGCTTTCCCTTTTTTTCGGTAGATGGCATGACCAGTTCCACAGAACTTCTCATGTCATCTTACCAGTTTGTTAGAGATTTTATTCTCTGCTGGCACAGTTTTTCGTCACCAGCTTCTTCACATGAACTTTGTTCTAGGTGAAGAAGTGAGTTATATCATACTTATGAGCTCTAATAAGAGCGAAACGCGTCTATGGTTACTAACTGTGCTGGCCAGCTTCTGACGATGCCCTCATAAGGTTACTTGGAGGCTGAATTTTGTGAAACATAGCTAAGTGTTTACTTTATATTTTTTATTAAACATAATATATTTTTAAAATATTATATATATTTTTCTATAATTTTATAATTTCATGAACCGAAGCATCGCTCCGGTTTGCTTCGATATATAGCCAATCAACATAGGTAATACATTTTCCACAGCCATCGCTTTCCTGATTAATTTACAGGGATATATCTGAAATAAAATTTAGAAAATTAAATTGTTAAAAATATTTACTGAAGACTCAAAATTTAAATACGCATACTATTACTTGACTATCGCGTCGGACTGTGGATTTGAGAATCCGGGTTCGATTCCCACAACCAACAAACAATTTTCATTACAAACATTAGCCCCATTACTACGTATATAAGTATAATGTATAAAGATATCAATTCCATCGGGCGATTAAAAAAAATACATCAAATCGTACCATGAAAACAAACTATCTAGTTAATTATCTGTCATAATTGACAAGGAAAAATGCCACTTTTTTTTTATTTAAGGATATTATAATGGGTGTTTCGGTAACTATGACCATTAACACCCAGGTACATTGGTTTTGTTACATTTTGTTACTATGTATGGTTACATTTTATTTGATTGATGCTAGATATTTTTGTATACATTAATTGTTTGAAGAAATTTTAGGGTCTTGTCTAGCGTGTCCGGGTCGTTACCTAGGGCTTCTTTGAGGGAGTTTGGGATGTTCATCTGACGACGTTCGTTTGCGTATTTTGGGTATTCCACTATGATGTGTTTCACTGTTATTTGTAGGTTGTATAGATCGCACATTGGTGGATTTTCACGATCTAAGATGAATTTGTGAGTGGTGGTGGTGTGGCCGAAATGCCACTTTTTAATGCTTCAAATATAATTTTTTGTGGTCGGTGAAAACCATATCGTTTAAACGTTGTCATAATTAATAAGATTCAAAATCATTAATTTGAAATTAATTATGTTAATTATCTCTGTGGCTCCTTCTCCACTAACAACTTTGGGAAGCTATGATTTGACGGCTGATAACCACACTTCACACGCAGAAATATATCACTTATCGAAATCTGTTACCGCAGAATATTACAACCAGTAATGGGTAAATGGCGTGATGATATATTCATTTTATTTTTATTATGAAATTTATATTTTCCTTTCAAAATTCTACATTTGTCTTCGTTTTTTTTTTATCCGGTTAATCTTCATATATCACTTGAAACATTTAAATTTGTATAAAAAAATGAGATACTAGTTTCGAAACGAGCTCTCCATCCATAAGCCATAGCTCTTTTTTACTATAATTGCAATCAATTTTCAAGAAATTCTAGTATGCTATTTTAAAATAATATAGTGTATGAATTTGTTTTATAATAATGTTAGGACACAAAGGGAAAATTATGTATTAAATACGAATTAGCAGCTAATTAATTTGCGGTTATAAACACACAATGAAATTCCTTCACAATTACAGGAAACATGGCTACATGCAGTACGCAGCCACCACTATGCCATGTTACTTGTATGTTGTATTCTAACTGAATAAATACAATGAATATGTTATAAGTTGCACAGCTCCATTGCACAAAGCGCAGTCCAATCAAACTAATAATGATAATAGCAAATAAATACTGTACCAGGTAAACGTGTTTCAATTCATTACACAATATGCACTCTAGCGGTCTATACATGGACATAATCATTCAACATATACCTATAATCAAAATTAATTATACACATACTTACATATCTACTGACATCTACTAGATTATTAGGTGATTTGATTTGGGCATATAGAATGTATGTCGAATATGATTGGTGGAATTGAAAATGGAGGATTGAGGGAATGACCTAGGATCTCTAAGTATTCAGGCTGTTTCACAACTTAGGGCAAAAAATTAAAGGGTATATTCTGTACGACGTGCTGATCATGAAACAAAAAGATTTTTTTTTAAATTCGAAAAATTAAGGGTTGTTAACCTAAAACATTTTTGTAGTACTGTACTGGATTCGCTTTCCTATGAAACACAAACAATGAAGTAGGTATCAATTACGAAAGAATAATTACACAATTCAATTATTAGCAGTTATTTATAATAGCATTTTATTTAATTAATAACTTTAACATAATCATCCACCCAGTGGCAGTGGCAACGAAAAATTTTGGACTGGGAAACATGGAAAATAGTTTTGCGATTTAAAAAAAAATCTTTTTGTTTCATGATCAGCACGTCGTACAGAATATACCCTTTAATTTTTTCCTCTAAGTTGTGAAACACCCTGTATATGGATATGATTGAAGATTCGTTAAGGGAATGAAAGAGAAAATTATGAATGTGGATGAAGCGAAAGTGGTGTAATGTTTCTAAATGTGACTGAACAATTAATCGAAAAATAGACTAATCAGATAGCTGAATTTTCCTTAGTTACTATTACTGCGTTACTATGCTAGTTTCGTGAAGCACAAACCTTTGTGTATATCGGTCACAGACAAGTAAATCGTATCTATGTATATCAATACAAACAAGTAATTAATTTTTTTTTAAATTTCCTCTAGCAATATAATCGACAACAATTGTACATTGAATATTTCTTATAATAAATAATTTATTTAATGTAGCTGATTGTATAATCTTAATATACTAATGTACAACTAGAGCTTCGAATATTACCTGAGTCTACCAACGGTGTTGATGTTTCCTAGGCAACACATCTTTTTCACGTGAACTTTGTTGTAGGTGAAGAAGTGAGTTATACCATACTGATGAGTAAAGCCCGGCTCTTAAAAACATCCAAACAAGCAGGCATATAGACCGGTAATTACTCTAAAATAGGAGGGATTTTAGGCAGCCTAAATGTAAATAATTTGTTTTAAAAAAAATAAACGAATCCTTTTTCTAATATTGGTACTTGTATCTACTCTTTGTTAGAAAAAAATAATCATTTTAAACAAAAATTAACGCAATCTGAAAAATAATAATGTAGGGTTCTCATTTTATTAACTATTATGCAAATTCAAATTATGTAGTATACTTTAATTCACAAAATATTACGAGCAATTGCTTTATGAAATTTTCGGAAATGGACTGTCTTCGGTCAGTCAGAACTTGCTTGTAAGTTGAAAACTTCGTTCGACATCACAAAATGTGACCGGGGCGTTCTTATATTTAGCCATATCGTCTAATGTTACCTCAACTCCATTGATTAATGACAAACACAATTGAATTGCCACGTAAAATTTTGACTAAAAAACGTTTTTTCTTTCGGCATTTTAAATTCACACACAAAAACTTGATTAAAGTAAGTACTTTAAATATTATAGGTTAGGTTGAAACACTTTGTCGAGTGCTGAAGTAGATGATAAACCTTGTCTGCTCAATAAAAGTTAGAATAGGCAACAAAAATAGGCAAAATAGGCTGTATAAGGTAAAATAGGCACAATAACCAAAATACAGAAAAAATAGGCTCTAAAGAACGAAAAAAAAAACCTTCTATTACATGTAAACATATTACCAACGTCTAGAAAAACGAAATTGCCTGAAGTATATTAAAATTTGAATCTAGGCAATTGCCTAAAAATCCGGGCTTTGCTGATGAGCTCTAATAAGAGCGAAACGCGTCTATGGTTACTAACTGTGCTGGCCAGCCTCTTACGATGCCCTCATAAGGTGACTTGGAGGCTGAATTTTGTGAGACTTAGCCAAGTGTTTAGTTTATATTTTATTAATACATCTTGTCTTCTAAACTGTATATTCAGTTATTTTCGAAGCTCTTGTTGTATAACTACGAATTATATGTTGTCAATTTGACATATTTTTAATTTTTGTTTTATGCTGTCAGTTTGACACAATATTATTTTTATTTTTTCGGGAAATTGTTTTATCAAATAGCACGCGACCTCTAAAATCACTGGAACAAACTGACATTAGGTAAAATCGATCATTCTACGAACTCGGTATTTTGCCATGCAATTTGCACTTGTGCGTGTTGCCAAGCAAATAAATTTCAGACTAAATAAAAATTTATCGAAAACATCATAAGGTCTAAAGCAATTACTTGTGATAAATATAGTATGTTATGCATCAAGGGAGGGAAACAAGCGATTATTCCCGCGTGTGAAGTTGGCAAACCGAGACGTAAGCGAGGGCCGAAAGCCAACTTCACACAAGGGATAATCGCGCCCTCCCATGAAGCATATTATACTTTTCGTAACAAGTGCACAAAAATTACTGTCTTATCGGGACAAATGTCAAATATGGGTTGCGTAACTAGTTACCTAGGAAACGCCGCAAACAGCTAATAATCGTAGTCTCTACGGAGAGAAACATCTCTCTAGGGAGAGAAACATGCTACCTAGGGGAGAAAAGCAGTGTTTCTCTCTCTAAAATTAGGGAATAAGAACGTGTTTCTTGTGCATGTGTTACGAAAAAAAATTTCTATCTTTGTCTAGAATTTTTTTTAGTACAGTGCCAATTTTAATTTCAACCAATATTTATATAATTTATTGCATTTGGAAAACATGAAAATCATAATAATTAAACTGGGTTGTGGTACAATGGTATCAAATTGGACTGTGGATTTGAGTACCCGGGTTCGATTCCCACAGCCGACAAACAGTCTCCATCACATTAATGGGTGAAAGACGTGATGATATATTTATTTTCGTAACACATGCACAAGAAACACGTTGTTATTCCCTAATTTTAGAGAGAGAAACACTGCTTTTCTTCCCTAGGGAGAGTAACATTATGTTTCTCTCCCTATTTAGGATGTTTCTCTCCCAAGGTAGCATGTTTCTATCCCTAGAGAGATGTTTTTCTCCCTAGAGATATTAGCTGTTTGCGGCGTATCCTAGGTAACTAGTTACGCAACCCATATTTGACATTTGTCCCGATAAGACGGTAATTTTTGTGCACTTGTTTCGAAAAGTATAATATGCTTCACAGGAGGGCGCGATTATCCCTTGTGTGAAGTTGGCAAACCCAAACGTAAGCGAGGGCCGAAGGCAATAATCGCTTGCGTCTCGGTTTGCCAATTTCACACGCGGGAATAATCGCTGGTTTCCCTCCCTTGATGCATAATATACTATTAAAATAGTTTAAAGACAGTTTTAAAATATCTTACGAATTCATTTATAATGATATTAATTATAATTTGGATCTCAAGTTCACTTCGACTAATAGATAATTATTATTACTAATCATAATTACTAATTGGTTAGCTGCAAACGCAGTTAAATCTCTATTTACCTTTGTATGTTTACTGTAAACCAGGGTTCGAAGATATATATCGATCGATATATATCATGATATTTATTTTGATATATATCGTCATATTTTTGCAATGATATATATCCATTATATAAAAATATCAAATAGTTTTTGAGATATAGCCTCCGGTAAAGTGAAATTTTTCGAATTTTTAAGTTTTTCTACTTTTACGAGGCTATATCTCGAAAACTAAATGTGATATGAAAACGCGCTCAACGGCATTAATTTTCTCGTGCTTCAGTTAACTTATAAACATAGTTTCAGCGATTTTTATTTTTTTCAATTTTCCGCCAAAAAAATCGCAAAAAGCGGTTTTTTAACATTTTCTCGAAAACCAGAAGTCATATGCATGTGAAGATTGCACCACTGGATTCAGTGGGTCAAAATACATATGTATGTAAATTTTCGTTTTAATAATCCTACGATTAAGGATTTTTGGGAAAATTGAATTAAAATCTGAAAAAACCAAAGGGGTACCCCTTAGGAAATAATTAAAAATATTAAATTGCATAAAATTGTATGAAAATTTGCTTATAAGTCAATTCGGCCACAAGGAATTCAACGCCGTTGAGCGCATTTCCATATCTTGTTTAGTTTTTGAGATATAGCCTCCGGAAAAGTGAAATTTTTCGAATTTTTCAGTTTTTCTACTTTTCCGAGGCTATATCTCAAAAACTAAATGTGATATGAAAACGCGCTCAACGGCATTAATTTTCTCGTGCTTCAGTTAACTTATAAACATAGTTTCAGCGATTTTTATTTTTTTTCAATTTTCCGCCAAAAAAATCGCAAAAAGCGGTTTTTTAACATTTTCTCGAAAACCAGAAGTCATATGCATTTGAAGATTGCACCACTGGATTCAGTGGGTCAAAATACATATGTATGTAAATTTTCGTTTTAATAATCCTACGATTAAGGATTTTTGGGAAAATTGAATTAAAATCTGAAAAAACCAAAGGGGTACCCCTTAGGAAATAATTAAAAATATTAAATTGCATAAAATTGTATGAAAATTTGCTTATAAGTCAATTCGGACACAAGGAATTCAACGCCGTTGAGCGCATTTCCATATCTTGTTTAGTTTTTGAGATATAGCCTCCGGAAAAGTGAAATTTTTCGAATTTTTCAGTTTTTCTAAATGTGTACAAAAACTAAAATTAAAAAATAAATATCCAAAAAGTGATATTTATCTGATATATATCCTATATATCAGATATTTTGATATTTATTATAAATATCATGATATTTACGAACCCTGCTGTAAACTATAATTTAGTATTCTTTGATTAATCCGTGAGAACCTGTTATTGGTATTGTTATACTGTTGATTTCTCTTATTTGTATAAATAAATAAATAAATTTGGATGACAAAATATTTGAAATCCGGTTCTGCGCACAGTCCATATCTTAATCCGAGTAAAATGAGAGTACAACAGTGGTACTTAATCAACAAATATAATATCCGCTGTGTGAAGCCGGAAGAAGGAATTTCCTTGTCCGCGTTGCACTTCCACACCACAATATACTGATTCATTCTGCGCGCGACCGTAATTTAAGTCGCATTTACGCCAAGTAATAAACCACAGCAGCGAATAATTCGAAGTTGACATGTAAATAATCAGTTCAATCAAACAGTTTATCCAGTAATGGATCCACTAACACTCGCACTACCATCGAACGCTATGATTACATATGGTAATGAACCACTATAAATTACACTTAGTGCGCAGGCATTCCTCAACCTCAAGTGCAATAATGAGCTGTCAAATCCTAATTAATGAGTACCTGTTTGCGAAAATGAAAAATTACCCATGTAGATTAATAGTGGCTGATGCTGATGGTGCGATGGATAGTTTGGAGGTCACTGGTGCATCGGATGCGACTGTCACTTGTCGAAACGATTATTTATCAGAACGTAAATTAAAGTCATTAGAAAATTGCATTCTTTACATTTACAACATTCATTGCAGTTTTCTGGTTTTCTAGGACTATAAATAAATCTAGTGACACAAGTGTGCACTCCGGGATAATTAATTATTAACTGTATATAAACAGGAAATAGAAATGTCAATCACGATGCCATAGCCAACTAATGCTCAACTTTATAAAAAACAGTTTGTAATTTAAGAGTTAATATAAAAATAAAATAAATATATCATCACGCCTTTTACTCATTACTGAGTGTGGCACTCTGCCTAAGCAGATCTCGGTAAATGATATATTTTTTCGCGTGAAGTGTGGTTACCAGTCGTCAAATCACGGCCCCCAAAGATATTAGTGGAGGGGGAGCCACAGAGGTAGATTTAAATTGGTGAAAATTGTTTGTCGGCTGTGGGGATCGAATCAAGGTTCTCAAAATCCACAAGCCAACTCGATACCACTGAGAAAATGTTATTTCTTCTAACGATGCACGGCGAAGTGAGATTATTCTCGCATCTCATCTCAAAACGCAGCAACAAACAAGAGCGAATATTAAAATAAAAAGTCAATAAGGACACAAGGAATTCAATGCAGTTTTCATGCATTGTTTAGTTTTTAAGATATAAAGTTCAATTTGTCCTATTATTCAGATTTTGTACTTTCTTGAGTCTATATCTCAAAAATTAAACGAGATTTGAAGAAGCGCTCAGTGATATTGAATATCTCGTATTTCAATCAACTTATTAACATATTTTTAACAATTTTCAATTTATAAACAGTTTTTGTCCCATATCTCAAAAATATAGAGACATATGCACTTGGGAAGTTTACCATTATTTATATTATATTATTATATATACAGGGTGTTTCAGGTCTGGATCACCCGTACCCCCCGAATATCCCGCGAACAACAAAACGGATTGAGAAACAAAAAAATACGTCCAAAATATTTTTAAATGTTCTATTAAATGACACCAAATGAGAGTTCCTCCCTCACCCCCTGGGGGGTTAATTTTTTGCATCACTGAATCCGAATCTGCAATAAAAACTGGGTGTTCCCATTTAAAATTTCGAAGTGCCCCCCCCCCCCCGGGGGTGCTGTCATTTAATAGAACATTTAATAGAACATTTAAAAATATTTTGGACGTATTTTTTTGTTTCTCAATCCGTTTTGTTGTTCGCGAAATAATCGGGGGGTACGGGTGGTCTGAAACACCCTATATATATATATATATATATATATATATATATAATATTTCTATTTAAGAATTTTAGAGAAAATTGACCTAAAATCTGAAAAACCAAAGGAAATAATTTTAAAAATTGCCAAATTAGCTAAATCCTTGTTTATAAATCAATTCGCACATGAGGAATTATATTCCGTTAAACACATCTTCACATTTTGTTTAGTTTCTAATATATAGCCTCCGGACACTTGATCTTTAAAAACTAATTATTTATTTCAGTTTTTGTATTTTTCTAAGGTCATATTACAAAAACTGAACAATATATGAAGATGCACACAACCTAAACTTAACCTTTTAAAGAAATTAAAAAATAAAATAAAAAATAAATTTGCCAAAATTTCAATAATAATATAAATTACAGTAGTTCAAACCATCCACAGCCATTTATAGTTTCGGTTGAAATTCAGTACACAAAAATAAAAATACATGTAAACTCGATGTATGACTCACGTCTTCATTTCTTTTGTGCTCTCGAAAAAAAACTCTGTCATTGTCACGAAATGATATAGTGCTTACTATTTTTGACATAGCTATAATATGTCAATAAAAATCAAAATGTTTCGTTGATATATGACATTCACTTTAATACTCATCATAAAAAACGTCGCTCATAAATAAACATGTTGATTATGCTAATAATTCTAGTCTTTATGAGAGCACCAGAAAAAAAAAACAACCAATGTAAAAAGTAAAAGATTGTAGCTGTAATAGTGGAATGTGATATGAGCTTAGTAGCGGGGTATATTTATTAGTAAAGCCCGGATTTTTAGGCAATTGCCTAGATTCAAATTTTAATATACTTGAGGAAATTTCGTTTTTCTATACATAGGTAATATGTTTATGTGGAATGGAAAGTTTTTTTTCGTGCCTTAGAGCCTATTTTTTCTATATTTTGGTTATTGTGCCTATTTTACTTTATACAGCCTATTTTGCCTATTTTTGTTGCCTATTCTAACTTTTATTGAGCAGGCAAGGTTTATCATCTACTTCGTTGACTAATTCAGCACTCGACAAAGTGTTTCAACCTAACTTGTAATATTTAAAGTACTTACTTTAACCAAGTTTTTATGTGTGAATTTAAAATGCCGAAAGAAAAAACATTTTTTAGTCAACATTTTACGTGGCAATTCAATTGTGTCTTTGCCATTAATCAATGGAGCTGAGGTAACTTTAGACGATATGGCTAAATATAAGAATGCTCCTGTCACATTTTATGATGTCGAACGAAGTTTTCATCTTACAGGCAAGTTCTGACTGACCGAAGACAGTTCCTTTCCGATAATTTCATAGAGCAATTGCTCGTAATATTTTGTGAATTAAAGTGTATACTCGTCCCGCGTGATGGTCGCGCGGGTTGAGGGCCTGACTCGCAACCATAAGGTCGTGGGTTCGGGTCCCGCCCGTGGCGACCATACAAAGGACATATCGGCATATGACCTTAGTAGTTGGTCCGATATATAAATTTAAAAACAAAAAAGTGTATACTACATAATTTGAATTTGCATAATAGTTAATAAAATGAGAACCTTACATTATTATTTTTCAGATTGCGTTAATTTTTGTTTAAAATGATTACTTTTTTCTAACGAAGAGTAGACGGGAGTACCAATATTAGAAAAAGGATTTTAAACAAATTATTTACATTTAGGCTGCCTAAAATCCCGCCTATTTTAGAGTAATTACCGGCCTATATGCCTGCTTATTTGGGTGTTTTTAAGAGCCTAAATATCCGGGCTTTACTAATAATTCTAGTCTTTATGAGAGCACCAGAAAAAAAAACAACCAATGTAAAAAGTAAAAGATTGTAGCTATAATAGTGGAATATGATATGAGGTTAGTAGCGGGGTATATTTATTAGTCTCCTCGTGGCACGTCCGCTAAACATTAAATATATAGCCGAACTTTGTGCAGTGCATTTATCATCATTTGAAGGCCGGCTTGTCATATATTTCATTACGTATTACGCATATCTAAATATACAACATGTGCCGGCTACAATATTCCATCATCTCTCAGCTTTACAATACACAACTAGCTATTTACCATTTTCAAACTAGATTCATGTGATGCACGCAAATTTCCGCTACTTTACTTAACTAGAGCTTTTGCATTAAATTTAATAAGCTCCATTAGATATTATGTAATTTCTGGATCCTTTCCTACTAACTGAAACGTTACTAGCACGCGGTAAATGGAACGCATGGTCTGAGAATAATTTAGTAAATAAATTAATTAATATATCATCACGCTTTTTACCCATTACTGGGTGTGGCACTCTGCTTAAGCAGATTTCGGTAAGTGATATATTTCTACGTGTAAAGTGCGGTTACCAGCCGTCAAATCACGACCCTCAAAGATATTAGTGGAGAGGGAGCAACAGAAGTAGATTTAAATTGGTGAAAATTGTTTGTCGGCTGTGGGGATCGAACCAGGGTTTTCAAGATCCACAGGCCGACTTGATGCCACTGAGCCACCTACCCCATTTACAATTTAGTAATTGTATGAAATAAAATTTATTGCATTGTATTTAATTTTACTGTTTAATATTAGTTTTAACACACGGTAAAAGCGCTCAGCTGTAAATAAATCAAAGAATAAAATAAGTTGCATATCATTGCGCGAAATTGGGACAACCGGTAGAAAAACTTGTACTGCAAATATGTGAGCATTTTAATTTAAAATACAATTTTCGGTAATATTTAAAATAATATAATAATATAATATTAATGGGGTAGGTGGCTCAGAGGTATGGAGTCGGCCTGTGGATCTTGAGAACCCTGGTTTGATCCCACAGACGACAAACAATTTTCACCAATTTAAATCTACCCCTGTGGCTTCCCCTGCACTAACATCTTTGGAGGTCGTGATTTGACGACTGGTAACCGCGCTTCACGCGAACAAATATATCACTTACCGAGATCTGCTTAGGCAGAGTGCCATATATAGTAATAGGTAAAAGGCGTGATGATATATTAATTTATTTTATTTATTTAAAATAATCGAATAAAAAAAATACAGACCGATGGACCTGTTTGTATTTGATTGTAGCTTGAATGGGATTCAAACTCGGGATCTCCAGTTTCGTATGCTGTAACGCTGACCACATGTTAAATTTATCGCTATTATATTTAAGTTACTGTTATTTTTTTCCCGACGAAGGGAAACGTTAGCCAACTAATTTAGAATAGATAAATTATAAGTGTATGGAGTAGGTGGCTCAATGGTATCGAATCGGCCTGTGGATCTTGAGAACCCTGGTTCGATCCCCACAGCCGACAAACAATTTACACCAATTTAAATCTACCCCTGTGGCTTCCCCTGCACTAACATCTTTGGAGGCCGTGATTTGACGACTGGTAACCGCACTTCACGCGAAGGAATACATCACTTACCGAGATCTGCTTAGGCAGAGTGCCACATCCAGTAATGGGTAAAAGGCGTGATTTATTTATTTATGTTGCGCTGTACAACAGCAATTTAATCCCAATTACAGTACAGGATCCACACTCACCGAGCCGCAGTGTGATAGTTGATATAATTTTTAGCTTGAGTGAGATTAGAACTCGGGATCTCCGAATTCGAATTCCGTATTGCTATCCACACCACCGTATTGACTGATAATATATTTATTTTATTTATTTATAAGTGTATAGAAGAATGTCAATATAAATTGATTAAAACCGATGAAAATAATTTTACAAATATGGGTCGTCGTACTGACAGTTTTGGTTGTGTCTGTGACAAAGTTCTTCGTCGTCAAATCAAACAGAAAACAGACAGATGTTTTGAAATCTGTTTTCAAGTCTTTTTCTTTGGTTGAAATTCATTTCTAGATAAGCATCAGCTGATGTGAAGTGTCAATAGTGGAGTCGTTACCATACACGTACAAGGCTTTTGAATAACTGCTGAAGTGTTGCAACACTTTTAATAATATTTATTGTACGACATATACGGAGAATGAAATATTTATTTAATATTCATGCTTCATGAATAGTTTATATTCGTGTGAGTGGGTAGAGCAATTGTTGTATTCATGTACAGCTACTTGAACAATTAGCGATTTAATCTAATTTTACATTATTATCAAATCACATTTTGATGTAAATGCGGACTGGAATACATTATTATTACATAAATAGTATACACGAGCTATATTCTTATTTTACATTTTACGCTTTTATGTACACCAGTGTTTCTCAATAGTAAATTTCAATATGATTTATAAGCCGAAATTATTGATTACTATGCTTGAAATAATAACTTTATTTACTGGACGATATTTCGACTCTTAGAGTTATAAATTATAAGTAATTTAACATCAAAACGGTTAAAATTTTAATTAGTTACATTATTTATTATTATTTATGTTACGCTGTACAACAGGAACTTAATCCCAATTACAGTACAGGGTTCGCACTCCTTGAGCCGCAGTGTGGTAGTTTATATAATTTTAGCTTTTGTGAGATTTGAACTCGGTATCTCTGGATTCGAATTCCGTATCGCTATCCACACCACCGTACTGACGGACATTGTATAGAAATAAAATAAAAGTGTACACCGCCATTTTATATCCATCATAAAATCAGGGTAGTTAAATTATGGATTTTTTTTTATTAATTTGTACTCGAGCATGGCCAACTTCATTGAATTGCGCTAATGTTTATTATGGCCGTTTAAATCCATCATTTTGCCACATACAAATTTTTCGTGATTTTTTTACAGATTTAGTACGTCAAGTAATGCCATCTAGTGATTTTTATTTCAATTAAATGAAAGTGACCACGCTGTCAAGTTACAAAAACAACCTTAAAATATTTGAAAATTGTTTATGTAAATAAAATAAAATAAATAAATATATCATCACGCCTTTTACCCATTACTGGGTGTGGCACTCTGCCTAAGCAGATCTCGGTAAGTGATATATTTTTTTCGCTTGAATTGCGATTACCAGCCGTCAAATCAAGATATTAGTGGAAGGGGAGCCACAGAGGTAGATTTAAATTGGTGAAAATTGTTTGTCGGCTGTGGGATCAAACCCGGGTTCTCAAGATCCTCGGGCCGACTCGATACCACTGAGCCACCTACCACCTACCCCATGAAGTTTATATGATCAAATGAAATATATTTAAGGAATTGGGTACCTATTTTATTTATAGATTCAATATTATTACGTAAGGACAGGTTATATAAGTTACGTCGTATGTCGTTAGAGGCGCTAATTGATGGGCACGCACTGTAAATTTGAAACTAGGCATTTTAATGACATAATAAACGTAGTTAGAATAGAATGCAGTTGGCCAGGACTCTAGTTGTAAAATGAAGATAACTTATAAAATATATCTAATATTAAGAAACTATATAACATATAATTTATTATTTGTATGTTTGTTTATAACTGATATCAAAGCAATAAAAGACATATTTTTACAATTCAAATGACAGTTTATAGAAACAAAATCTGTAAACATTTTTCTGATTCCAACAGTATCTAGATTATTACTAGGGTTACCAACATTTGAATAATTTTTAATCAGAATATCCAGATTAACATTTATCCACATATTAATCCGGAGTATCCGGTATCCGAAGACCGGAATCCGAAGAATCCCGAATCTGGAGAAACCGGCATCCACAAAACCGAAATCCAGAAACCGTATAAACCTCGTCCATATATGTGGTAGTAATTGGTTTTCGAATAAATAAACCAGTGATTCTTAACCGGAGGTTCGCGGACTCCTGGGAGTCCGTGAAAGGATCAGAAAGAGTCCGCGAAGCTTAAAAGTTATCTCAAGTTTCAATTGTAACTACGTACTAATATGTTTGTCTGTATTTTATTTTACGACTTCATTAATTTTTCATTCAGATTTAATTTAGTAATTTTTACAGTTTGCAATTTTTTTAATTTTTTTTATGATTATATAGCATAGTTATTTGTGTATTAAGAGCGTAAAGTGATTCTTTGTTACTCGAGTACGGTAATTGTAGCGCGAGCCGAAGGCGAGAGCTGCAATAGTGCAAGAGGAACAAAGACACTTTACGCTCGTGATACACACATCATTTTTTCTACGATTACATCTTAAAATTATTTAAAAACGTATACGTAATGAAAATAAATTCATTCTGTTAATTATCAATATGACAAGTTTCTGTTTTGTTTGTCCCTGGTAACTATTGAAATAAGCGCGCATTTTTAATCTTTTTCGCTCGTTGCCATTAGAAACGCGCGCATTTAACGTCTTTTTCGTGCGTTGCCTCGGCGACGCGCAAAAAAGATATTTTTCGATTGTTCCACAGAAAACGTCAATTTTCTAATGACAAATGAGAGCGTAATTGTCAACTTTTCACAGAAATCGTAGAAAAAAAATTATATAGTCGTTACCAAAGCTGCAAATTTAAAATATTGCAAAATGTGTATTTTACAATTATCAGAGTAAAAAATGAGCTTTTTTATGTTCTCGCTTAAAAATAGTGAACTTGGGATATCCAGATTCAAATTCCGTAACGTTATCCACACCACCGTAGTACCGTAATGGCAACGTTGATTTAGGTATAAGTTATATTTGAAAATATTGTAAGTAAAGTTTGAGAAGCACTATGGGATATAGAGGGAAAGTTGTTTGTGTTGACTTGATATAAAAATCAGATGTTTTCAATTTGCATGAATTTACGACGTGGGCCTATAAATTCAGATTTCAAGTATAAAAACATGATTTGTTATTCTTCCAACAACTTTATAAATAACTATTTTCGCAGTATTCTTTACATAATATTTTTAAAAATATAATCTTGGTTCCCCTGTCAAATGAAGTAGGTATTTATTGAGTCATGTGTTCATAAAATACTAACATCGTAATTATGCGTGTGTCGCATCCCCGGGGAAAATACCCCGCACAGATTCCCCGAATGAGAATATAAATATTTCGGTTTCGGCTCAGTATATTTTTATGTGAATTCACAATAGTCGTACTAGGTAGTGTCATTTATCTTTCTCAGGGTCCCGGCAAGTGGGCAAGGTCTCACCCCGGGTGCTGTTCCATAATGCAACGTAAAATTATTCACCCCGAACTAACTTTTCACCCCCGACAAGCCGCCTATAGTTTTATTTTATGACTGGGAGAACAGTTGTGCGTCAATTGCACGGCACACGATGCCGAAGATGTCGTTTGCAAGATGCACGCGTAGCCACACTTATTTACCTATTTTTAGAAATGGCGGATGAACAAAATGGGAAAGGAAACTTGATACCAGTAGTTTACAAACATTTTTGAGCACACACCTGAGGTAACCTAGATATATACTAAAGTAACGCAGATCAAGTAATGTAAACAATAACACAAGCGTGTTTGATGATTTATAAAATAAATATATCATCACGCCTGTTACCCATCACTGGGTGTGGCACTCTGCCTAAGCAGATCTTGGTAAGTAATATATTTTTTCGCGTGAAGTGCGGTTACCAGCCGTCAAATCACGGCCTCCAAAGATATTAGTGGTGGAGGAGCCACAGGGGTAGATTTTTTAAATTGATGATTTATACTAAACGCTATTGCCAATCAATCTAACGATATGGTAGAATAACAACAAAGACAAAATTAATTGTCATCCATACACTTGGTGAAACTAGGTTTAATAAAATATAAACTAAACACTTGGCTAAGTCTCACAAAATTCAGCCTCTGACGATGCCCTCATAAGATGACTTGGAGACTGAATTTTGTGAGACGTAGCCAAGTGTTTAGTTTATATTTGATATGGTAGAAATTCGGCATGTGTCAATTGGATAATTAGAATCTTTAGACGATTTGTCATATACAGATTTAGTCATTTGCACAATTATTTCATTTATAAGATAATCATTTTTTGGAAACAATTATTTTGCGGCAAACTAAATCTATTAGCGTAATTTAAAAAAAAATCAACTTACTTAATTTATATCTTTCCTGCGAGTTGAAATCTTGCAGACGAATCCTGCAAATAAACAATGAATATTAATAACAATAAATAATAGTATATTATACAACGACGCTATAATGGATGCTCTTATTCCCGAGGATGAAGTTTGCAACTCGAGCGAGCGGAGCGAGCAAGGGTTGTAATCATCCGAGGTAATAATAGCCATTATAGCGAGTTGTATACTATACTTTATATACGACTAACATATACGACTAATTTAATAAAAATTTGTCAATTTTTATATTATTTATTATCTATTAATTTTACATCTATTTACCTAATAAATTTACAGCTAATTGAAATGAGTAAATGGAGTAAAAAGACCATAATGAAGATGATTTGTATTTTTCACCTAATTCAATAAAATATGCCAACAATACATTTTTTGAATACGAATTTGTCTTCATTTTAGTACGGCGTCCATAAAACTTTGGTATGCTTTGTCATAGAAATTTTGAGACTTTTGCGGTAATAAACCATATGTAGTAGCATCAGCGATTTTCGTTATTTCTGGTGATGTAGAAGATATACTGTCTTCTGTAATACTGTCCATTTTTTCAATTACAGTTAAACACAATAATTTAACACAATTTGCAAGACCGTTTTTGACAACTTCTCAACGATGATTTCGTTTTGTTTGTTTCCGATTCGTTAACAACAGTGAACTTAGCAACGAGCATGTTTAATTTAAATATGAGTTGCTATGGCAACACTGTTCCAATGGCACAATAAAACAATGATCCATGTTTTAAGCATTTTGATTGGTTCACGAGCGGGAATAATGACCATTATTCCCGACTCATTATTCCCGGCGGGATTAATATATAGCATTATATAGCAAAAAACGCATATAAAATGAGAATATTATTAGTTAGTCGTATATAAAAATATAAATATACCATCACGCCTAAGCAGATTTCGGTAAGTGATATATTTCTTCGCGTGAAGTGCGGTTACCATCCGTCAAATCACGGCCCCCAAAGATATTAGTGGAGGGGGAGCCACAGGAGTAGATTTTAAATTGGTGAAAATTGTTTGTCGGCTGTGAGGATCGAACCAGGGTTCTCAAGATCCACAGGCAGACTCGATACCACTGAGCCACCTACCCCATAACAACATTTATTTCATTTATGAGGTAGTTTCCCTTAACCCGTTTTCAACCAATCATAATGTAAAACATTTGAAAATTCAATCAATAAGCACAGTTTTATACTGATACAGTGTAGCGAATGGGGTCCTCTATTATAGTAACAAACTAGTAAATATGTCATTTATATTGAGACGACCCAAAACCGTGTCGTACTAGAGACAATCAACATTTCAAAAATGTTATTGGTTTTTAAGATATTTGTGTATTAAATACCATTAATTCTGACGTCAGAATACCATCTGTCAGGTTAAAGATAAAAGAACATTTTATTAAATAAAATAAATAAATAAATATATCATCACGCCTTTTACCCATTACTAGGGGGTGTGGCACTCTTCCTAAGCAGATCTCGGTAAGTGATATATTTTTTCGCGTGAAGTGCGGTTAGCAGCCGTTAAATCACGGCCCCCAAAGATATTAGTGCAGGGAGAGTCACAGGAGTAGATTTAAATTGGTGAAAATTGTTTATCGGCTGTGAGGATCAAACCAGGGTTCTCAAGATTCACAGGCCGACTCGATACCACTGAGCCACCTACCCCATTTTATTGACAGTTAATTTTAAAGAAATGCATTTGTTAGTTTTTGTTCGCGTACTGTCACGCATCTATACGCACTTTGGATATTGCTGATCTACGGCAAAGTTTCTAAATTGAAAAAAATGGGAAATGGTTTAGAAACTACAAATCTATGAGAGGAATGTTTATATAAACATCGACAGAGTGCAGTCACATGTGGGCAGCAGAGAATATAGAAGATATACGTCGTGTTATAGCTCATGACCCTGTCCTTTGCAGAGGGAACAATTTTCAAATTCCAATATCTAGTATTAAATTCTTGTCAATTTATGAGGGTCTTTTCAATAATGGCACACATTTTTTACTTTTCTTACTTGATCACAAACTTTTCACAACGGCCAGTACTTGCTACTACTAGAGTTTAATGTAATATTGGAATGCATTTCCTGTTGTACAGAGAAACCATTACATAAATAAATATAAAGAGTACAATCAGTCCAATTTAATTGCCAGAAAAGAAAATGGTATAATAATAGTTAAGCATTTAGATAAATTAAAACAATATTTATTTTATAGGACGTTTTGAGGCCATACGCACCTCATTATCAGCAAGGCAACACAGTTATTAAGTTATTATAATATATCTAACTAGATCAACCTTACAAATTAAATAGAAAAGAAAATTTTAAGCGAAGTGAAATAATGCACAAATAGTTTTATTTATTTGTTACTCTGCACCAGGGGCGCCGAGAGGAACAGCGGGCCCCGGGAAAAAAATTCGGGCCCCCTTTAACTTTGAATATTTATTAATTAAATATAAGATACAAAAAATATATATATTTATAAATATATGTATGACAACAATAAGAATTATTAATATCTAAATAAAGTTATAACAATATAAATAAAATTAAATACAAAATTCTGAGTTAATTGGTGCAGCGATGTGTATTGTATACTCACTGTATGACTACCTAATATCTAGTTGCATATTCGATAAATGCAGGGGATACCAAAACAGCACTACGCACAAATGTATAGAGCCTTTGCCTATGTGTGTTGTATACAATGTAGTAATATAAGAAACAAAAATGCAACAATGTAATAATGTACTTTTGAATAGTGTATAAATTTATTTAAAATTTGCAACTGGGGCCCTTGATCAAGCATTACGTCATTTACTACTTTATACAATGTAATAAATTGTTGAAAACGTATCAGACATTTCGTTATACATGTTTTAGTAAAGAATATAAAACATTGGTGAAATAGTAGAAAATTAAAAGCAATTTATAAAATAGCATCACATCCGGGCCCTTTGAATTCCACGGGCCCTGGGTATTTTACCCCCCTACCCTTCCCTCTCGTCGGGCCTGCTTTGCACAACACATTGGCTGGTAGCACAAGCTCTGTTTTTGGGTGTTCTAAGAGCACGGTTTTAACATGTTAGAGAAAGCTAAAACACCCAAAAACACTGCTCTTAAAACAGGCAAAAACTAAGCTTTTGCTACCAGCCATTATTATTTCCTACGACAGTAGTCACTTTCCGCAGAAATTGATTATTTTCTGTAATCAAGTGTCAAAAGTATGACATTATTGTTTCCGGTTGCCATACATATCGGGCGATTTAAACAATGGCATCAAATCGTTCTAGGAATAAAATATGTCTAAAATTAATTAGGTAATTATCTGTCATAACTGACAACAAAAAATGTCATCTTTGTTTTTCATCACACGGTTTGATGCCATTTATATTAAATAAATAAAATAAATAAATATATCATCACGCCTTGTACCCATTACTGAGTGTGGCACTCTGCCTAAGCAGATCTCGGTAAGTGATATATTTTTGTCGCGTGAAGTGCGGTTACCAGCCGTCAAATCACGGCCCTCAAAGATATTAGTAGAGAGGCAGCCACAGGGGTAGATTTTTTAAATTGGTGAAAATTGTTTTGTCGGCTGTGGGTATCGAACCAGGGTTCTCAAGATCCACAGGCCGACTCGATACCACTGAGCCACCTACCCCATAAATGTTAATATAAATATTAATCATCCTAAATAAAAAATTACAGTGAGACAATGAATCCGCAACAACTTTTGGTATTATTTGAGAAAATAATAAAGATTTAAATATGAAAAATTATTGCTTTTAATGTAATAAAAATATTATGTAATACACATGTTGCAAGATTATTGAATAACTTTCATACTTATATTACAATATACTACTGGTATATTATACGAATATGAGTATAAAAGAAATAGTGCGAAACTAAAATTAAATGTTTATAGAATTAGTGTGACGTCACTGCAGAACAGAGTAAAAGAAAACATCTGAATGTGATCTGGCAATTTAAGTTTTCCGTTGTACAGTTTACAATGAATGCATTTTAGTGTCTCGGTCAGAACTTTCAAACAAAAAAGAAAAACAAAAACCCTAAGTAATATCTCCGACGACTTTGTCGACAAACCGTAGAAAATATTTAATAAACGAGCGTTATTGCGGCCAACGAAACACAGCCTGACAGCTGACAGGTATATTGGTTGCGACACCCGCACATCCCTACGTCACAACCCCTCACCCTACACCACCCCTTCAGTATAGGCGTGGCCGTGCGTTGATGACATCATCATCGGAACATTAATTATTCCCGCGCGTTGAGATGAGTAGGCGTGCCACGGAAATTGCCGTCTGACGGGCTCGAACCCCGCAACAGAAAAAATGATGTTTTTATTTAATTTCGGCGACGACAAATTCCCAAAATTAGAAAACCATGTTTGCGTAAATGGAATTGCAAATCCAAATTGACTCGAAATTTCTCTCCATTAAATTAAAATTTAAAAATAATTGAGTACAGTTTGCAAGTTGAAGTTTAGCGCAAGAATAAGTCAAACACACTTTACTGAAGTTTGTCACTTTGGTAATTGAGTAGTGAGTGAGGCATGGACTAATGATCGAAGAGTACTTCGTGTTATTAATAAAACAGATGTGTTTTTAAGTGGTTAATGAACTTTTCCATAGAAAGCGCCGACACAACAATTCAATATGCAGCCAGGGACGGAAACATTCACTCATTACATATCATCTATATTAAACCGCTGCTAAACATTCCTATCATTCACATTCATAATTACTTTTATGTTCGACTGCATCATATTACCTTGTTTTACGACACTGTTTACTGTCCATAATCGGGTACGTTATTGGACTGGTACGATAAAAATGTAAAATTGGACTGCTGTCAATGTCACATTAAAACAAAATTCAAAAGAAATATTTAAACACCATTTTCTGTATGTATTATATGTGTCTTCATACAATTGTTAGATATTCTCTTGCATTACATACAAGATCTTTTATTTCTTTTGGAACGTCTTCAATGTTTTCATCCATCTCAACACTTTTTTCACTTTGACAATTTGATAAATAAAGCAACAAATGCATAACAACGAAGCACACTTTGAGATGCAATTAAATGTTTTAAATATAGGTATTGACATAATCATATTTTAAGAGAAAATATTCTTCATGCAGTCGAACATAAAACGTTGTATGCAACTCGTACATAATCGGACTTTATAGACTCGCCTTATTTATTAGCCTCGCTCGCTGCGCTCGCTCTGCCATCAAATTCGGCTCGTCCAATAAAGACCTAAATTATGTACTTGTTACATAAACTACTATTATACAAATTTATTTCTTCTTGCGTTCACACAATAATATACGTTCAATCATTTCTATTCCTAGATCATCCACGCAAACGCTTTTGGATATTTAAGGATTCTCTACTTTTTTTTCAGTACTGTATTTTCTAATCAATATTTGAACACTTTGAGTAAAACAACATATACAACTGTTTAAAAATAAATATATCTGGGGGTAGCGGCAACCCAAGAATCATTCAAAGAACATTTATTCATTAGATTCACAACAAATAATCAGTCCTCGTTATTTAATATATATAACAAATAGTGACCTAAATTTAACACGAACCGACAAATTTTGTGGTTCGGTTACGGTTAACGGTTTTTATGTCAGTAAAATTTATGTTTAGTTTATCGGTTTCGGTTTTTTGAAAACATTATACAGGTTTCGATTTTTAAAAATAATATATTTCGGTTTCGGTATTTTTCGGTTGCGGTTTCTTACGCTTTCGATTCAAAATGCCTTTACTAAAACTAATATATTTACGTGCACTGTAGAATTACAATATTTTTGAAGTAATTATATTCGCAAATTTTCTAAAATTATTTGTATTCTTAAAAATTAACTTCTATATACGCCATAAGTGCCGATCTTACTTTTACAGTTCCATTCAATCCAGTGTTGCCAAAACTATTACGACTGTAAACACTGTAACTTTATAAAAATATAAAAACTAAGAAGTTTTCTTTGTGTACTATTCTCGGTATAGAACTGAAATAATTTCGGTTTAGTTTCGATTTCTATATTTCAGAACAAAAAATATCAGTTTCAGTTTTCAGTTACGGTTTCATAAAGTGAATATTGGTGAGGTTTTTTGTTATGGTTTCGATACGGTTCGAATCCCTGATTATGTATAATTTATTTCATAAAACGTATTACACAAAATTTATGCAAAGTTTTTTAAATGTAATTTTAAAACTTTTCACTTTTAATTAAAGTAGATTATCCTTTTTTATTCTGTAACTCGATCATTATCCATTACCGATCAATAAATTAATGGTATCTCTTATTTTTCATAATTATTCTATACCTATAGAATCACTACCATTTCGCCATTATGTGTGTAATAACTATTTAATTAACAAGCACATAATGCAGGACTTTATGGACTACGCAAGCACAAAGTGCAACATGAGTCCTGTAAATTCAACTATATAATTTATCGAAAAATACACTAATCAGATAGTAATACTTCTACTGGCAACATTACCTATATCAATTGTACATTTAATAATATCTTATAATAAATAAACTGTTTAATGTAACTTCAACTACGATGTTTCAGTTATTTTGGAAGCTCTTGTTGTATAATTACGAATACAAGTTGCATGTAAAGCTCTATTATTCGACTGGCTTGGAGATGATTTATTTTCTGAAAATATGTTAATATGTAAAACTTTGTTGTATCTCCAAGATGTTGCTGTTGTTGAACAATGTTATTTTTGGAATTATTAAATTGTCTAATTTGTGAAAAACGAGTGAACAAATGTTGTTCATAATCTCTCAAAGTAAAAAAATCTCAGAAGTTACAGAAATTGCATTAAATATAATGGAATTAATTAATTACAAATGATACTCGTATGCTGGCAAATGCTTTGTTTAAATAAATAATCAAATATATCACTCATTTCACCCATTAATGGGTGTAGCACTATTCCGTAGGAATACCAGCCGTCAAGTCACGGCCCACAAAAGATGTTGATAAAAGGAAATAACAGGAAATATTATCATGGGAATTTTTGGTTCACCAGTTCAAAAATCGAAAAATTTTATAATATGGTTCTATATAATTCAGCCCACGAGAAATTGAATGGCGCAAACCGCATCTTCGTATCTTTTTTAGTTTTTGAGTTACAGCGTTTTTAGACTTTTTTAAAAACTCAACTTTGAGAGCCCATATCTCGAAAACTAAAAGAGATATTGAACTGCGGTTTGAACGAGTGTATTTCTCGTGCGCTACTTAACTTCTACCGTAATTTTGAAAATTTTGAAAATTTTATATTTTTTTTGAAATTTTCCTCTGTCGATATTTCAAAAAGTTGAAGAGATAATGTAAATCTGAAAACACCAGTGAATTCCTCTCGTGAAAATACATAGATATGCAAATTTTCAGAACAAAATTCGGACGGATACATATTTTATTACAAAAAATCGAAAATGGCCGTTTTTTAATTATTTCTTAAGGGGTACCCCTTGGTGTTTTTACGAATTTAGGCCATTTTTCGATTTTTTGTAATAAAAACTGTATTCGTGCGAATAAAAAATGTATCGGTACGAATTTTGTTGTGAAAATTTGCATATCTATGTATTTTCACGCGAGGAATTCACTGGTGTTTTCAGATTTTCATTATCTCATCAAATTTTTGAAATATTGATGAAAGAAAATTTCAAAAAAAATTGTAAAATTTTCAAATTTTGTAAAATTTCCATATAAGTTAAGTAGCGCACCAGAAATACGCTCGTTCAAACCGCATTTCAATATCTCTTTTAGTTTTTGAGTAATGGGCTCTCAAAGTTGAGCTTTGAAAAAAGTCTAAAATCGCTGTAACTTGAAAACTAAAAAAGATATGAAGCTGCGGTTTGCGCCATTCGATTTCTCGTTGTCTGAATTATATAGAACCACATTTAAATTTTTAACGATTGGTTAAAAAAAAAACTGGCTTTCCTTTCAGTCACTTGTTTTGTATACCGTGATTTGAAGGATGGTAACCATACTACATGCACATAAATATCTTTCTGCAGAAGAGTACCACTCCCAGGAATGGGTGAAAGGTATGATGATATATTTATTTACAGAGATTTTTGTATGGAGCCTGTGGATTTGAGAACTCCAGTTCGATTCCCACAGCCGACAAACAATTTTCACCACGTTGAAACTATCCCTGTGGCTCTAACTTTACAAACATCTTTGGGGGCTGTGATTTAACGCTCTTCACGCAAAGAAATATTTCACTTACCGAGATCTACTACGGCTGAGCGCCACACCCAGTAATGGATATTCTCAGTTTGTATATTTCTCAGTCTCACACTCGCAGAAAAAAAGTAAATATTTGATGGTAGCCGGCATACGAGTTCGTAAGCGTAATTTTAAATATAGGATTTTTGTTGCGTGTATTTGTAACATGATAACAAAGCGTGTCAAAATTATAACATACAGCACCAGCACAATATATTAAATTTTAATTTAATAAATCAAGCTGAAAACTTAATTTGCGATTTTAATGAATTACTGGAAACAATATTATGAAATCACATATTATAAATTCCATCGCTTTTTCTGGCCTGATTAAATTTTACTCATTTCTGCGTTCCATTAACGCATTTCGACGTATTTTCAACTAAGCAGCACAAGTCAGCGCAACGCAGCGTAACGCAACCTAACTCGATGTAGCAGAGTAACGTGCACGTTAGCGTACACAGCGTAGAATTTATCAGATTTTCAGGAATGTTCTGTGGCAGCTTTGTGTGTGCGTGTGTGAATTTAATATTAAATTTCTTCCTCTTTGCTCACTTTACAACCCCTCAAAAATACTCTTCCTATCTGCGAGTTTACGACACTATTTTAAATATATATATTTCCCGACTCGTAAAGCTGATAGTCCCATTTCATGATCGTTTCAGACATTATCTCTTTAGAATTTTGTACCGTAATGGCTTTATATTTTTCATATATTTCACTTTGATGGCTCATCATTCTGCCACTATTATATTTCATATCAAACCTTTATGATATATTACATACTTTACTATCTGTTTCTATTTCTCTCACTGTACTAATTAATTAAACACACCCGTATTTATATTTCATGTAAAAAATACAACATTTCTATATCAAGAAATAAGTAAGCACTTTCTTCATGAAGTATACATTTTCTATCAGAAAATGGACGTTTCCTTCATTTATTTTATTTTTTGAAAGTAGCCATATATGGAAAGTATTACTTCTGGACACTTGCAAAAAGAAACTAACAAAAATTAATTAAAAAGATGCTTTAAAGGTGCAAATGAAACTTTGCAATTAATCTTTACACGTAAATAACTATTACACGGCCAAACGTGGATTTCCTGCATTTATTTCATAAATGAAAATTAAAATAAATATATATCATCACGCCTTTTACCCATTACTGGATGTGTAATTTTGCCGTAGTAGATCTCGGTAAGTGATATATTATTTTCCACACGCAAGTTTTAATAGAGTGACACTATTGTTATCGGTTGTCATAAATTCAAAAAAATTGTGAATCGACAACCTAAAAAATTTGAAAATTAAATAATTTTTTGTAGTATCAAATACCAAATTGTGATACTCTTTCAACACTTGTATTACAATATACTATTATATGACTATTTAAAAACGCTTGACAAAGAATTTAAAATCATTTTTAAACAACAGGATATATTACTTTCCTTTTTGTTGCTATTGAGGACAAGCAAAATAGTTATTTGTGTATTAAGAGCACAGTAATTGCAGCGCGAGCCGAAGGCGAGAGCTGCAATAGTGCAAGAGGAACAAAGACACTTTACGCTCGTGATACACACATAATTTTTTCTACGATTGCATCTTAAAAGTTATTAAAAAACGTAGGTATACGTCTAAAACTAAATTCGTTTTGTTAACTGTCAATATGACAAGTTTCTGTTTTGTTTGTATCCATGGTAACTATTGAAATAATCTTTTTCGCGCATTGCCATTGGAAACGCGCGAATTTAACGTCTTTTTCGCGCGTTGCCATTGGAGACGCGCAAAAAAGATATTTTTCGATTGTTCCACAGAAAACGTCAACTTTACGATGACAAATGAGAGCGTAATTGTCATCTTTTCATAGCAATCGTAGAAAAACGTTATTTTCTCGATTGTTGCTACCGGAAACAATCAGAAAAATCAAAATGCTTGTTCCTTTGTCCTTTGTCAATGACCACACATAATATGTCAAATTATAAAATAAAATAAATAAATATATCATCACGCCTTTTACCTATTACTGGGTGTAGCACTCTGCCTAAGCAGATCTCGGTAAGTGATATAATTTTCGCGTGAAGTGCGGTTACCAGCCGTCAAATCACTGCCTCCAAAGATATTAGTGGAGGAGGAGCCACAGGGGTAGATTTAAAATGGTGAAAATTGTTTGTCGTTTGTGGGGATCGAACCAGGGTTTTTAGGATCCACAAGCCGACTCGATACCACTGAGCCACCTACCCCAATTAAATGTCAAATTATACCCGTTGAAAAATGTACTTTCGTCCCTATCGATGAAAAGTATCACTTTCTTGTCTCAATTAAGGAAAGATAATTTAACTGTGTATCAAGATCATTTCCAAATATTTTCTCTCGACAATAATTTAGGAACATTCGGATGACACCTGGATTCGAACCAGGGACCCTCCGCTTGCCGGACAGAGATGCTAACCGCTACACCACGTCACCTGTGTTTAACTTTAAAATTATCTTCATTACTGTACGTTCAGTCGAAGTTATATGTTAAAAATTTAGGAACGTTTGACTGTTGGAATATTGCGTAGATTTCTCTACGCCACAGCCAAGTTTTTGTGAAGGCAGAATTTTGTAATATATAAAAAGCAAACTAAGGTGCAGAGTGTAATCGTTTGTGTTTGCGGTGGTAAGCGTGATGTCAGGGCAGTTTGCGTATAATTTCGTGGGAAGACATTGCCAGTGCATAAATATTTGCTTTCCTGCTGTTCCTGTGTTCCAATCCAGGAGCGTTAGCCTCGCCGAGATGTTTTATGGCCCGCCGACTTTAATTCGATGTGAAATTTTAATTACGATTCGTGTAACTGATTTACAATCGCACGTTTTACAAATGTTTATCATCAATAATTTTAATTAGTATGATATTCGTATCGAGCGCTTCGTAATGTAAATAAATGTGTAACAGGACGCATCGGTTCTATCCCGACTAGCCATGGATTGATTCCATTTACTATTTAAATGAAAAACAGAAAGCTGATAATTTATTTTGTTGGTTAATCATTTCATGCGAAAATTAATGCGAAAATGGGAAATTGTATTATATAAATATTATATTTATATCCATTTCATTTTATTTATGTACCATCATATTTTACATTATTATACTGCCGGAATTATTAATTAAATTAATTTAAAAAAACTGATGCCAGCAGCATCACTCGTCCCAACTAATTGTTTGCAGTAAAATGTATCTGCAGAATTAAAAATTTGTTATATTTCCGCTATCAAATGTTATTTTTGTAACTAGGCCGCGAAATTATTGTTTTGTGCGTCGAAGAAAAATACTATTTTCTCAACACTTTAACACAGTGGTTTCCAAACTGTGGGGCGCGCACCCCTAAGGGGGCGCGAGATTGTTTCATGGGAGGGGGCGCTATATAAAAATATAATTGAGGCTTATGAACACATTCTCAATTCATATCATAGTACACACGTGTTTCTAACTCGCGCTCGAAGTGAAATATCCCTAGTTTAACAAACAAAGCCTTAGAAATTTTGTTACTTTTCGTAACAACTTATTTTTGTGAAACAGGCTTTTCCGCTGTAGCTGTTTTAAAGACAAAATATCGAACTCGATTATTCGTTGAAAACGAATTGCGAGTGGCGATATCTTCAATGATTCTCCGGTTCGAGAAACTGAAAAACAAGCGTCCATTCAGCACACTCAAAAATTATGACTATATTGTATTAATTATGCCTAATTTAAATTAAATATAATTTCCAATCTTATTACAATTTTATGTTTATAAATGTTATTTTGTTCTATTATTATGTTGTCATAAATATAATTTTAGGTTAAGAAAAAGATTTGACAACAAATATCTTATATAATAACAATATTTATTTATAATATTTTTTTTGTATTCTATAAAATAAATTATTTACGATTTTTGAAGTTAGGCTGTTATAAAAAAAATGAGGGGGGCGCGACAATTTTTTACGGAAAAAAGGGGCCGCTGAGAGAAAAAGTTTGGAAACCATTGCTTGAACACAACATTTTTCATTAAAAAGATATTATGAATATACATACGTCATCAATTAGCTTCCATGTTAGTTGAAATAAATAAGTGAAACACCCTGTATAATTGCAGTTTTAGAATGCACTTGTAGTATTGGATATGCAGCAGTAATATGATAATATACAATGATGTATTATTAGTTTTGTTAATGAGAATGGATGAGAAATATCAATTACAGAGATTGTTATAATTTCATCTCAACTTCAAATAATATGATTTGTAATGTATTATAATGTATGATCACGTGACACACATAATTTTTGTAATAAAAATGATGTAGTAAATTAAACGCGAACTCTTGCTCTATATTTTTATTCCGAATAAATTTGTTTTCTTTGTTTTCCAAAGCGTCTATGGAGTCCAGTGGCGTAGTAAGCGATGTTTATCATCGTGCTATCTCAGTATAAAATAAACAATAAATCAGTAGCATGTGAATGTGGTTCTTTGAGTCCCGCCCTAATTATACTTAAATATGCATTTCTCGAAGACCTGTTAGAATTCATTACAATAATAGTCGGCTGTGTTCCGGTGTAGCGACAAGGGCTGACACGGCACGAACACCCCTGCTGAAGGGTGATGTCCAGGGTGTTGTACTGCAACCCTCGTTCAGTTTATTTGGTGATATTACTACTGGGAAATGAAGGGAATGACGTCTTATTCAAATCTGCGATTAAGTCTTACACTAGCCACAAAATTATCTTATTTTTCAATTATATATTCTGTACTATTCCGTACTTTGTCTATAAGTTGACCGAATTTTCATATCGCTTGTAGTTTTTGAAATATAGGCTCGGAAAAGTACAAAATCTGAATAAAATTAATAATTTCACTTTTCCGGAGCGTATATCTCAAAAATTAAACAAGATATGAAAATGCGCTCAACGGCATTGAATTCCCCGTGTTCGAATTGACTTGTAAGCAAATTTTCATGCAATTTTAAGCAATTTTATTTTTTTAATTATTTCCTAAGGGGTACCCCTTTGGTTTTTTCAGATTTTAATTCAATTTTCCCAAAAATCCTTAATCATAGGAATATTGTAACGAAAATTTACATACATATGTATTTTGACCCACTGAATCCAGTGGTGAAATGTTTAAATGCATAAGTCTTATAGTTTTTGAGAAAATGTCAAAAAACCGCCTTTTGCAAATTTTTTGGCGAAATTATGAAAAAAAATAAAAATCGCTGAAACTATGTTTATAAGTTAACTGAAGCACGAGAAAGTCAATGCCGTTGACCGAATTTTCATATCGCTTGTAGTTCTTGAGATATAGGCTCGGAAAAGTACAAAATCTGAATAAAATTAATAATTTCACTTTTCCGGAGCGTATATCTCAAAAATTAAACAAGTTATGAAAATGCGCTCAACGGCATTGAATTCCCCGTGTTCGAATTGACTTGTAAGCAAATTTTCATGCAATTTTAAGCAATTTTATTTTTTTAATTATTTCCTAAGGGGTACCCCTTTGGTTTTTTCAGATTTTAATTCAATTTTCACAAAAATCCTTAATCATAGGAATATTGTAACGAAAATTTACATACATATGTATTTTGACCCACTGAATCCAGTGGTGAAATGTTTAAATGCATAAGTCTTATAGTTTTTGAGAAAATGTCAAAAAACCGCCTTTTGCAAATTTTTTGGCGAAATTTGGAAAAAAAATAAAAATCGCTGAAACTATGTTTATAAGTTAACTGAAGCACGAGAAAGTCAATGCCGTTGACCGAATTTTCATATCGCTTGTAGTTCTTGAGATATAGGCTCGGAAAAGTACAAAATCTGAATAAAATTAATAATTTCACTTTTCCGGAGCGTATATCTCAAAGATTAAACAAGTTATGAAAATGCGCTCAACGGCATTGAATTCCCCGTGTCCGAATTGACTTGTAAGCTAATTTTCATGCAATTTTAAGCAATTTTAATTTAAAGGGATACCCCTTTGGTTTTTTCCGATTTTAATTCAATTTTCCCAAAAATCCTTAATCATAGGAATATTGTAACGAAAATTTACATACATATGTATTTTGACCCACTGAATCCAGTGGTGAAATATTTAAATGCATAAGTCTTATAGTTTTTGAGAAAATGTCAAAAAACCGATACAATTACATATGTTTCACACATGTCTATCCATTTATTCCTATATACAATATGTCACTAACCCGTCTATTCTTCTAATAACATTTCTCTGAATCTGACAAGTGTGTTAATATTGATATAAACCTAATTTCTCCATTCAAGAGTCTTGTCACACATATGCGGTGTACAGTGTTGGCATGGCAGCCAGCCAGAGAAAAATCTGGTAAATTTGAAGTAGATTTCTTTTGGAAGGGTGTTTGGGTTTAAGTGCGTCAGTAGAGTGTATAACGAAGGGTGTAAATGGCCCAGTGCTCCAGTTTAGAGTTGAACTTTAGTAGACGGTCGCGTTGTATTAGCATGCAAATGTCAGGTCCACGGGGTTAGAAAAATCTGATTCCCGGCCTGCACAAAGGCAGGTAATAACAGGCGCACCGGAGTCTCGACTGCCAAATGTCGCGGTATCAGCTCCAACGATCAAAGAGGGCCCTGCCGTGCCGGACAATCACGCGAGTCCGGTGCATAAATACAAACCCTACCTGCGTACACAACAGAGGTGTTGTACAACGTAGTGTGTTAGTCACGTGATGCAAGTTTCGCTAATTATATTATTAATGCTGTTTGTCATTCCTTGGACACATGCGACATGTCACGCAGTGTGACACACCTGCACTGTCTATTGTTTACAGCGCAGTTATCTAAACCTGTACAATGTTAGCGCGCGCATCTGTTGCTGCCGCCATTACTCCGACACTTTGTTTATTTCTTCATTGTCACTTATCACAATCGTTTACATTCTTTGTACAAGTGATATTTCATCCAAATCGAAATGTTCATATTTATTTTACCTATAAACAACAAACTATAATTTTCAGCGAGCATGTAATCATCGTGATATCACTGTTAGTGGAGTTATTTATAATTAACTTGTAAATATAAAACCTCAAAATAATACATACAAACAGTTCCTCTAAACTCTAAACTACCCCTGTGGCAGGGGCGGATCCAGGGGAGGGGTCATGGGGGTCAGGACCCCCCCCCTAAGCATGGACTTTTTTTTCAAGTTGGCTCTAATACATAATAATGATGTCATTATATACGATTGTTAAACAAATTAAATAGAAAATATTATCGAAGAACTTAAAATTCTAAGATAATTAAGAACCATTGTTTGATTTATTATTCTAATAAATAGCCAAAAACCAATATTTTGTGGAGATATTATTTCGACCCGCAGATGGGAGAGGTATTCTATTTAAGACCTAGTCAAGTATGTGACTACCGACATTTGCACTTAGAAAATCAACTTCTAATTCAATCATTTTTGTATTCTATCGAAGAACCGTTTATGATTTAATGCGATTCCAAAGACGATTTAATGTGATTTAAAGTGATTGTAAAAATTATTTAAAGCAGGAATATAATATGAGCAAATACAAATGTTTTTTTTATATTTAGAAGATGGGAAATACCCCCCTCACCCCCGAGACAAAATTCACTCCATGCCCCCCCCCCCCCAATTCGAAGCCTGGATCCACCCCTGCCCTGTGGCTCTCTATTCACTAACATCTATGGGGGTTAGTCTTTGACGATTGGTAAACGTACTTCACGCGAGCTTTGCTACGGCGGTGTGCCACACCCAATAATAGCTAAAAGGCGTGTTGATCTATTTATTTATTTTATTTTAAGTGTCAAAAACTAAAAATTTAAGAAGATATGAAGATGCGTTTAACAGCAATAATATAGAGGCATTTTTACTTTCTTGTACGAAGTAAAGGAAGTATTGTAATCGCGAAAATTTTCGGTTCTCAGATTTCAGTGGAAATACGCATTTTGGCCCTCCCTGAGTCCATTTTGACTAATTTCGTCGTGACGTCTGTACGTACGTATGTATCTCGCATAACTCAAAAACGGCAAGCCGTAGGAAATTGAAATTTTATATTTAGGACTGTTATAACATCTAGTTGTGCACCTCCCTTTTTGGTCATTATATAACTTCCGGAAGTGGTACTTTACTTGAAGCCTATAATAGATTTTCATGAAAAACTATATTCAAATATAATTTAAAACTTTCCAAATTTGGTATATAAGACTACTATATTAATGGAAATAACATAATAGATTTTGGTTAAAATACACTAACCGGAAGTGACACAGTACATGAAGCTGCTAACAGTTTTCCTTGAAACAAATGGTATTATTTTAATTTTAGAAATAAATGCTTCAAATAAAAGTTTTAGAGAATTAAATTCTGCGTCTAGCACATTAATTTTAAATTAGCTTTTTGCATAAGCGAGATATCTAAATTTAAATATTATATATTTTTTGTTTTTTTTTTAAATTAAGTTTTCTATGGATTAGAACAAAAAATAAAAAATAAAAGATTTAATGTCAAATATGTGCAATTAAAAAAATATCTATAGTTTAATACGCGTACAAGGAAGTCATGTGGTGTCCACATCAGATATTTTATAAATCGATTCAAACCTAAATTTTGGTTTCAGTTTAATTTTTAATCGAATTTGTTTGCAATTCCATTTCTCAAAATACTACACAAGGAGGAATAATATAACCGCGGTAACTTTTAATAACATGCAAGAAGTCAACAAAAATAACACATAAATTTTATAACTATAGTAATATATGGAATCCCAAGCGTATGTGATAATAAAGTGTGAATGTATGCGTTTTTATATGCAGCATTTAAATAGCAATGAATAATGTAAAAAGTTTGATATTATTTGCGAAGTAGTTATGTAACTAATTTCTGTGTGTGGCCACACAGCGTCATTTGCATGCATTTACAATTCAAACATTTTTTTGTTTTTTAATCTAGAAGTTTACCGTTATTGGGTGCTTGTGAACTACTCGACGTGCCTGTAAATTAATTAATCTGGATTGTAGGCGGCTGCTTTGAACTCGCAATATTACTAGGAGAGGAGCTCTTCACAAAAATATGCAACGCACTAAGTGATACGCACGGCACGGCAGAGAGGTTTCATTCTAGCCAATTGTATCGAAGCTTCGTATCTACAATCACACCTGGCAAAATAATAGGGTTCATGGTTCGAATTAGGGTGCATCCAATGCATTCTCTAATTCATTACGTCTGTGATTCGTCACTAGCTCAGGACCGAACTAGGAAATTTATCCCAGAAAATTTACTTTTTCGTTGGTTTTATCAATCTGAATTTATATGAAAATTTATGAACACTTATTTCAGTTCTAAAACCGTAAATTTAAACCGGTATAAATAACGTACTGAATCGGAAATAGTAAGAATATGAAGAAAAATATTTTATTAGATTTATATTTTTATAAAGTTAGTCTTTACAGTCGTAATAGAGGTGGCAACACTGGATATGAATGGTAATGTGAAAACAAGACACTATGGCGTACACAATTATTTTTAAGATTACTGAAAACAGAAATACAAATAATTATATAAAATTTGTGAGTTTGTTACTTAAAAAATATACTTTTATGTTCGACTGTATCATATTACCTTGTTTTACGACACTGTTTACTGTCCATAATCGGGTACTTTATTGGACTAGTACGATAAAAATGCAAAATTGGACTGCTGCCAATGTCACATTAAAACAAAATTCAAAAAAAATATTTAAACACCATTTTCTGTATGTATTATATGTGTCTTCATACAATTGTTAGATAATCTCTTGCATTACATGCAAGATCTTTTATATCTTTTGGAACGTCTTCAATGTCTTCGTCCATCTCAAAACTTTTTTCACTTTGACAATTTGATAAATAAAGCAACAAATGCATAACAACGAAGCAAACTTTGAGATGCAATTAAATGTTTTAAATATAGGTATTGACATAATCATATTTTAAGAGTAAATATTCTTCATGCAGTCGAACATAAAACGTTGTATGCAACTCGTACATAATCGGACTTTATAGACTCGCCTTATTTATTAGCCTCGCTCGCTGCGCTCGCTCTGCCATCATATTCGGCTCGTCCAATAAAGACCTAAATTATGTACTTGTTACATAAACTACTATTATTGTACAGTGCGCGTAATATATTATTTGTTTGATATAGTATCTACATATTTTGAGAACTATATTTTTACAAATATACAAATTATATTTATTTTGCAATATAACATAATGTATTTATTTTGAATCGAAACTATAAAAACCGTAACGAAACCGTAATTAATCATTTTTTAAAATCCGAAATCTATATTTTATTATCAAAAAACCGTAACCGACAAACGAAACCGAAATTTGACTGAAATAAAAAACGTTAACCGTAACAGTCCACCAAATTTTTTGGTTCAAATCCCTGCTAATTAGTATTTTTTAAATAAATACCTAACAGTTGATTATATTAAATTCAATTATAAAGAAAAACATTTAAATACTGCCAAAATTTGAATCTGGGATCTATGAACTCCGGTCATGTAATACATAGAAGACACAAAGGAAAACAGCGAGTGCTAAACTTGGCCGCAAGAGACGCTTTTTTCGACAATAATTTAAGTAATATTTTCTAAGAAATGCGTAAGTCCATTTACTATTTACCTAATTATTGCATGTAAAATTAGAATTATGGGGTAGGTGGCTCAGTGGTATCGAGTCGGCCTGTGGATCTTGAGAACCCTGATTCGATCACCACAGCCGACAAACAATTTTCACCAATTTAAATCTACCCTTGTGGCTCCCCCTGCACTAACATCGTGATTTGACGGCTGGTATCCGCACTTCACTTGAAAAAATATATCACTTACCGAGATCTGCTTAAGCAGAGTGCCACACCCAGTAATGGGTAAATGGCATGATGATATATTTATTTATTTATTTAAAATTAGAATTATAAAAATTACGAGAAATATTTGTTTTCTTTTACTGTCACTAAAACAGCTGAAATTTGTATTTAAGAACACTTGATCAATTCTGTACCGATGATAAAATCGTCAGACACAGCATAGCTTGTGGCAAAATTTTGTTAACTTTAAAAAATACTAATTGCATACGTGAAATTGTTTGAATGGTGAACGAAAAAAAACATTTAATTTTGAACATACAAAAAATATCAGTTTACTATAAAACATTCTATTGTAGTAAGCAAAGTATTGAGTTTGATTGCAAATCACATCACATAGGGGGGCAATAGGAATGTGTAGGTAGGGTCGAGTATTTGAAAACACGAAGGGCCGAGAGGTCGCATTCACCGTTCGTTTCAAGTATTCTATAGGCAGCCAGCACAGGTTTATTTTATCAAATTATAAATCTGTGTCCCTTTGTAGAATTATGTTGTTAGGCGACTGGTCTGTGTCATTCTTCTGTCGTTCTGTCGATCGCCGCGCGAACGTTTGAAGTGGCGACTTAAGTGTAGACAACCAAATGAAAAAGGGACGCTATGTGGACGCTGCCGACGCTGGACGTGTCACTTTATATTATTTCTTGCTCAGACACTCACTCGATAATACAACTATGACAATGTCTTCAATTACAAACGTACATGATTCGATTGATATTCTATTCATTTAGAGGAATTAGTTTCAACTTAAATAAATAAATATATCATCACGCCTTTTACTCATTACTGGGTGTGGCACTGTGCCTAAGCAGATCTTGGTAAGTGATATATTTTTTCACGTGAAGTGCGGTTACCAGATGTCAAATCACGTTGTTAGTGGAGAGGGAGCCACAGGGGTAGATTTAAATTGGTGAAAATTGTTTGTCGGCTGTGGGGATCGAACCAGGGTTCTCAAGACCCACAGGCCGACTCGATACCACTGAGCCATCTACCCCATTAGTTTGAACTTGTATGTTAGTAAAGTTGAGGGTGAAACATAGTGAGAATGATCTAGCTTTAAATTGATGGATATGATTGAAATTATTAGGGTCGAAATATATAACCGTTTCCCGAGTTCGAATCTCACGCAAGCTAAAAAAAATTATATGAACTATTACACTGCGGCTCGGTGAGTGCGGACCCTGTACTGTAATTGGGATTAAGATCCTGTTGTACAGCGTAACATAAATAAATAAATAAATAAATACAATTATTTAAATCAAGTCAAGATTCATAAATACCAGTATGATTGAAGGAACGAGTATTTCAAGAGTTTATAATAAGAGTCACATACGATCGCACATTATGAAAACAAACAAAAATATAAAGTTTCATAAATTATTTTAAAAGTAAGGTAAAGTTACAATGACAGATGCTTGAAGTTAACTTCATCCCATGCTTAATATCTGAAGCCGTGACTAAAACATTTGAAGCCACAGCTTGTCAACATGTTATTAAAATTCTTATTTAGCGTCATGGAAACCAGTACATTAAATGACATTTTAATAACAGGAGTAGAAAAAAAAATTATGGATGTATGAAGTGTTCTTTTCTACTTACGTGTTCAAATATTTGTATTATTGGACAGATTGGTACTTAGATAATTGTGGTAAAACCACACTAAATCAATTCTATTTTAGGGGCAGTTTTTGCGGTAATATTTTTCCGCACCTACGTGCTTATTAAACGTGGAGGATGAATTATAGCTGGATGATATTAGAGGGTGATTCTTTCCACAAAGAGATAGCGCTGGTGTAATTCTGACTTTACAAAGCCGAACAGGGAAATTTTAACCTTGTCTACTCACTGTTGTAATAATTTTTAAAATGGATATTAAAAATGTTTGATCAGACAACCGAAAAATTGATCTTCAATACATCAGTCTCAATATTTTATTATAATATCGGGAGAGCCGAGCTTCGCTCAGGAATTAATTGGAGGTGGACGTTTCAAAATAAAACTTTTTTTCAAATGTTCACTCATATCGTGAAACCATAGAGAGCAATTTTTTACTCAGAATGTTTATGGGGTAGATGGCTCAGTGGTATAGAGTCGGTCTGTGGATCTTAAGAACCCTAGTTCGATCCCCACAGCCGACAAACTATTTTCACCAATTTAAATCTACCCCTGTAGAGATGGGCGAATATCATCCGCGAATAGTCGAATGCCGCGAATAGTGACATTATTCGATATTCGCGATTTTCAAATATTAACGTCAGTATAGCGAACATTCGAATAACTCGAATATCGTGCCATATGTTGACCTCAATTTTTGACTATGTTTTTCTTTATCATTTGTACATAATCTTAAAGCTATTAAAATACTTTGAAGTTGTTAATAACAAAGATATTTTGTTTCAAAACCATGAAGACGTACCATATTTTAAATTTGTTTTTCGCCAACATCAGCCCGTACGTTTCCCCTTAAATTTGAAGTTTTCGTCTTTTTCTTTTTGTTTGTTCTTTTTTGTTTGTACTTTTTGTTTTATTTTTATTTTATCTTAACAATTTCAGTCAAATAATGAAAAGGACAATTAAATAATTATTAATAATTTTAGGAGTATTCCAATATTCGAGTACCTCGAATATTCGAGATCTGATTAATATTCGTATTTGATATTCGAATTCGAGGAATTTGATATTCGCCCATCTCTAGTAAAAAGGCGTGATGATATATTTATTTATTTTATTTAGTGTGAAAATTTTATATCGGATATTTAATCCAAATTTCGGATCGGATATTTTACTTCCGATCAGATGTTTTATCCGAATTCGAATTCGAATAGGATGCTTTATCCAGATCCGAGAGAGATCTAATCCGACTTGGGATTCGATCAAATTCGGATATCGGATAGTTTCACCGAACTCGTATTAGAATTATCGCAACATTCGACTATGTTTGGATACGTTGATTAAGTTCCTGTTATGCAGACTACGAAATAACTAAATATTTGATAAGTTGAAAAGTGATTGTTACGTCCTATGAATATTGGAGAAGTTGTGGGCGTTTGAGAGGGTAAACAGATTGTCACACAAAACCGAAATGGCTCCATAAATAACCCTGAGTAATTGCGCATCTAGGGGTATAATGGCCAACATCAACAAAATTGCTCCACCAATTCAAACTTTTTTACTGTTTTCCCCTTTTCTTTTAAACTACTTTTACAATCGTTTCGATTTAATATCCGTGAACATCCTGTTTCTATAATAGTATATTATTATACGAGTTTTATAAGACGATGTATTGTCGCATGAGTCGACAGAAACAAGTGTAACAATACGTCGTATAATTTACTTTTTGTAGTACTTTGCGTCATTTATTTCAACGAAATTTTATCAATTCAATTGCAAAAACAAACGATGACGATGCGCTCATAAGGTGACTTGGAGGCTGAATTTTGTGAAACATAGCCAAGTGTTTACTTTATAATTTTATTAAACCTTGTTTCACCAAGTGTTGGATGACAATTAATTTTGTCTTTGTTGTTAAAACAAACGGACTACAATCTAGGGATTTATATGACATGTATACATTCTGAAGAAAATACTTGACACTTTTATGTTTTTCTACTTCCGTTAGGAAATAGACGTTTTATTTCACTTATTTGAGTTAGGTAATGAACTGCATTATTTAATTAGTGAAATAATGAGGTAACATAGCAACACAAAAAAATTAAGATATCTTGCTAGTCGAATTCTGATGTGTTATTCTTTTATTTTTTGAATTTATAACTGTCATTAATATGTCAAAATTTCATAATTTCAAAAACGCTCTTACGTATTTATTAGAACGGAAGTAGAAAAAGTATTGTATGACACTAGTAAGGATATAGGTTATTACCTTACTTATGTGTTTACATAACTCGGCAACGCCTTGTTCTGCAAATTTCATATGCGTAAGGTAATAACCTTCATTTCCTTACTAGTTTAATAAATAGCTATTACCTAACATGTATATAGATAGTAACTTATGTAGTTATAAATATGATGATTTAAAATGTTATAATTTAGCTAATTGTAATATCATTTTACTAATAACAAAGACAAAATTAATTGTCATCCAACACTTGGTGAAACAAGGTTTAATAAAAATATAAAGTAAACACTTGGCTATGTTTCACAAAATTCAGCCTCCAAGTCACCTTATGAGGGCATCGTCAGAGGCTGGCCAGCACAGTTAGTAGCCAAGTGTTTACTTTTACATTTTACAATGATTTTATTGAGTTTTCTTAATAATAACATTATAATATAGTTATCATTGAAATATTTTCAAATTGTTATAAAACAATATTTTAAAATATTTGCGTAGTAATACCAAAAATAGTTTAACTATATAGCCTTCATAGATAAATTGTTTTCGGTATAAAAATGAACAGATTGTGAACGAAACTTATTTATACGCATACACGCAATGCCCGGAATAAACACAATCTAAAAATTATTTCCCCTAATAGAAATGCAGTAAGGCGACAAAAAAATAACTTAATCTAGGTAAATTCTAAAAGGTAATTATAATAAAATGGTGTTGGAGTACGCGTGTATGCTCTCAGATGCATATCTCTACAAATGCATGAATGTTATGCGTGTTTGATGTGATAAGCCCAGAACACATATTGACCACGTGACCACGATATGAATAAACGCAGTGACAATTTAATAATACCGATTTAATTTAGTGGAATACACATTCTCATTGGGCAAGCAGTCACTGGCTCAAATGTTTTTATGTGATTGATTTTGTTTTAATTAGCGTAATAAAAATTCATTTGTGGATAAAAATTCATTTCACAATTCATGGGCAAATAATTTATTTTAAATATCAATTCCGGTAGATTTCACAAAAACGCAAATCAAACTGTCGTTTTACAAATAACTGCAAAATACTTTAGAGGTACTGATTTTAGTTTAATTTATTCATTATGATGCATGGATAAATTACTTAATTCTACTAATAAATGTAACAATCATTAATTACAAACTAAAATGCGAACATGTGCTTTCATTTATTTTTTTATTTTATAACTTAAAATATTTATTTGTATATCTGAATCTAATTTGCGTATTGATTGGAAAAGGTATACAAAATATATTTTTCTTATGCAATTGTTACAAAATATTCATGTTTTTTACAAATAAAAGTACAAGACTTTTTGATTTTATTAGTTTTTACCAGCAAAAAAGTGCTTGAATATAAAAAATGCGTCTAGAGAAAATCTGAGAGATCATGTGCTATTTGGTAAGATAATTTCCCAAGACAAATAACAAAGATATTTTTCAATTGTTCCACAGAAAACGTCAACTTTACGATGACAAATGAGAGCGTAATTGTCAATATTTCATAGCAATCGTAGAAAAAATAATATTCAGTTAAATTGACAGCATATAACACTTACTTACAGTAATGGGTAAAAGACGTGATGATATATTTATTTATTTATTATAATTATTATGATTAGTTGAAAACAGGACTAGGGAAATTATCAAATCTTTTTCATGACAACGAAATGTACTTTAATTCAGTGCACGAAGTATATATTTCACGCAGGTTGCTATGGGCAATGAATGTTATTGATATATTATGACAGTTATATACAAATAATTACTTTGATATACAAATTATTACAACTATTATGCAAACTGCAAAATTAGTTACAAATTTTAATTTTAGAATCGTTTTATAGCTACTCATATAAATATAATTTTGCAACCTAAGAAACAATAAGCTTATTTGTCATTTACTTTCAACAAATATTTATAAATATTTATTAATACTTATTTATGGGGTAGGTGGCTCAGTGGTATCGAGTCGGCCTGTGGATCTTGAGAACCCTGGTTCGATCCCCACAGCCGACAAACAATTTTCACCAATTTAAATCTACCCCTGTGGCTCTCCCTTCACTAATATCTTTGGGGGCCGTGATTTGACGGCTGGTAACCGCACTTCACGCGTAACAATATATCACTTACCGAGATCTGCTTAGGCAGAGTGCCACATCCAGTAATGGGTAAAAGGCGTGATGATATATTTATTTATTTTATTTCTACAGTAATCCGAAAAATTCATTTATTAAGGTTTTGTATTATGGGGTAGGTGGCTCAGTGGTATCGAGTCGGCCTGTGGATCTTGAGAACCCCGGTTCGATCCCCACAGCCGACAAACAATTTTCACCAATTTAAATCTACCCCTGTGGCTCTCCCTTCACTAATATCTTTGGGGGCCGTGATTTGACGGCTGGTAACCGCATTTCACGCGTAACAATATATCACTTACCGAGATCTGCTTAGGCAGAGTGCCATACCCAGTAATGGGTAAAAGGCGTGATGGTATATTTATTTATTTTAAATATTTAGTATTTTAGCAGTTTTAGCGAATGTTTAAAATTAGTTTAACGGATACTAGTATTTATAACATCCAATAAAGAATCGCGTACATAAACGTGAACTTTGTGTAACAAGTCATAAATAAAATTGTAACTTACAGCTTCTATAGTATTTTGATGTCCTTACCACACCACATCACACTTTACATACATATAATGGTTCAATATCATTTTGTTTATTTTGCACATAATAAATCAATAATTCAACGGGATAACCGGCACACAAACTAAACACTAGCAAGTCACCGTATTAACTAATTCATTGCATCTCCTTGCAATTTACAGGTTTTTACTTTACTTATCGTTCTGGAAAACTACAAATACAATTTAATATAATTTAATATCAAATAAAACAAATAGATACGAGTATACCTAATTATCATGCCTTTTACACATTACTGAGTGCAGGCCCGACGAGAGGGGGGGGGGGTGGTAGGGGGGTAAAATACCCAGGGCCCGTGGAATTCAAAGGACCCGGATGTGATGCTATTTTATAAATTGCTTTTAATTTTCTACTATTTCACCAATTTTTTATATTCTTTACTAAAACATGTATAACGAAACGTCTGATACACGTTTCCAACAATTTATTACATTGCATAAAGTACAAAATGACGAAATGCTTGATCAAGGGCCCCAGTTGCAAATTTTAAATAAATTTATACACTATTCAAAAGTACATTATTACATTGTTGCATTTTTGTTTGTTATATTACTACATTGTATACAACACACATAGGCAAAGGCTCTATACATTTGTGCGTAGTGCTGTTTTGGTATCCCCTGCATTTATCGAATATGCAACTAGATATTAGATAGTCATACATTGAGTATACAATACACATCGCTGCACCAATTAACTCTTACTGAACTGTTACCATATTTTAGCCTCGATTTTAGTGCGCACAATAAATTTTAAATTTGAAGATTTCAGTACTACGAAGGAGTATTTATAACATACATATATGAAGGTAATTAATAATTCTTTGTAAATGAATATAAAGTTTTATAAAACATCTGTTTCTAACAGTATTAATACTTTTTAACTCTTTTTGTAGATTCTGCCCTTACATACTTATGCAGACATAAATTTGTAGCAGATAACGAAAAATACATTTTAAACATTAAAAATGAGTTACCGCCATAAATCAGGTGCTTTAAAAGAAAAAGAAAAAAATTGCAAGGGAAGAAAATCCGAATTTTTTTCCCCGGGGCCCGCTTTTTCTCTCGGCGCCCCTGACTGAGTGTAGTATTCCACCGTAACAGATTTCCGTAAGTGATATATTTATGCACTGCCCTCAAAAATGTTAGTGGGGAAGAAGCGATAGGAGTAAGTTAAATGTGGTTTGTCGACTGAAGGACCTGAGTTCAGAAATCCACAGTCCGACTCGATAATCAAGGAAAAGTACGGGTACTCAAAGTCTTCAGTAAACATTTTTTTTTTCTAAAAAAATGAGATCACAAATTCAACGTAGACTCTTGAACAAATCTTTTACTGTAAATTGGGTAAATAAAAATGGTGAAACCAGTCATGAAATATTTATTTTCTCCTTCCAAATTGGGTAAATGACTCTGGGTAAAATTTATGCCAAAAATTCTGACAATTCGTTGTGTCGCTCGCGTGAGTGAATACAGGGCGTGTTCCTGGTGTTTTTATGTTTATTACGTTGTCTATTTGTCGGAAAGTTGTTCACACAGCGCCGAAAGTTGAAAACTTTCTGCCTGCTTCTACTTATAACTCAGTAGAATTTTTCACACTTAATTTTATAAAGTTTTTGGAAGCTAATGCTATAATGGATGCGCAGGACTGAGCGCCAAGCTCAGCAGCTGGCTTAAAAGGTTCATTTTTAACCAGTGTCATTTAAATTTAAATGAGAGAAGCCAGCAAAGGCATCAAGACGCCAGTAATGATATTATAAGCTTGAACAACAACCGTGGATTAAACATATCATTCATTATTCACTAGCGAGGCGCAAAACCAAGTTATTCATATCAGCAAACTTAAATTATTTCAGTCTAAATCAGATGCATCTTCACTTCATTCGTTTCATAATTCATAAAGAATTTTACATTTCTAGCCTGATCATATTTAAACAGTTGGTATTGTACAGGGTGTTTCAGGACAAGTGTAACAAACTTTAACAGCTTATTCCTGAGGTCATTTTGAGCCAAAAATGTCATATGAATATAGGTCCTATTCCTTCTAGTTACCAAAATACAAGAGGTTGAAGTTCTATAAATAACACGACATTTTTAAATTTTTGTAATCAAGATACTTTCGGAAAACAAGAGTTTTATTGAAAAGTCATGCCTTATTTGTCTTAATTAATCTTATTTATTAATATTAACGAATACTATTTAGAGAACAAAACATAAAATGACACAATTAAATAGACACAGGACAACATAACCAAACATGGAATAAGTTAACACGATATGAAATAAGATAACAAATTTAAAAAAAAATACACCAAGTGTTCAAAATGAGCGCCTTGAACTCGTATGCATGTTAATATTAATAAATAAAATTAATGAAGACAAATAAGGCATGACTTTTCAATAAAACTCTTGTTCTCCGAAAGTATCTTGATTACAAATTTAAAATTTTCGTGTTATTTATAGAACTTCAACCTCTTGTATTTTGGTAACTAGAAGGAATAGGCCCTATGTTCATATGACATTTTTATCTCAAAATGACCTCAGGAATAAGCTGTTAAAGTTTGTTACACTAGTCCTGAAACACCCTGTATACACATTGTCATTAATATAAGATTTCCTGAAAAGATGCCATCTCTGGAAACAGCACTAAAATCGTTTGATGAAATTCATGTAAAATTCGATAAACAAAAATCGGTGGGGGCAGGAGAGGTAACGTGGAAACATTAACACAATTAAGTGCAACAAAGACATGTAGGGTGAATAGAGAGGGTCGAGATTAATGTCTGCGTTTCCGGTGCGACTTGCTTTTGTTTGGCGACAATTGCGGCCGAGGCCCAGCGGGACTTCCGCATTTCAAAATCTCACACATACGAGTACACACAAATACGACTATATCGCATCGTGTATGGTGTGGTGTGTATTGCATTGCCCAGCCATCTTGTACTCGTAGTAGCATCAGACCACTGTTGAATTTTCAACGTATTTAAGAACTGAATTCTCTATTGTTTATAGAGAACAAATGTTAAAAATACATTCGATATTGTCTCAATGGCTCTCGATACAAAAATATTTTTATTATTTGCCAATATCGGTATTTTATTGTGTTTCGTCTGATGCTATTATTTATATAAATATAATGGTTATTATTAGAGATGGGCGAATATCATCCGCGAATAGTCGAATGCCGCGAATATTGACATTATTCGATATTCGAGATTTTCGAATATTAACGTCAGTATAGCGAACATTCGAATACCTCGAATATCGCGCAATATGTTGATCTCAATTTTTGACTATGTTTTTCTTTATCATTTGTACATAAACTTAAAGCTACAACAATACTTTGAAGTTGTTAATAACAAAGATATTTTGTTTCAAAACCATGAAGACGTACCATATTTCAAATTTGTTTTTCGCCAACATCAGCCCCTACGTTTCATCTTAAATTTGAAGTTTTCGTCTTTTTCTTAACAATTTCATTCAAATAATGAAAAGGACATAATTAAATAATTATTAATAATAAATAAATTAACTTTTAGGAGTATTTGAATATTCGAGTACCTCGAATATTCAAGATCTGATTAATATTCGTATTCGATATTTGAATTCGAGAAATTTGATATTCGCCCATCTCTAGTTATTATCTATTATTTTTATAACTCTTCCAAAAACAATTTGTTGCCAGGATATTTCGCCATACATTTTAATTTGTTAAAAAAACAATAGTTATTGTTCCAAGTCGAATATTATTAATTGTTGAAAATAACAATAATTGTCATAATCAATGCTAATTACATTTATTATTAGTATTTGCATTTTTTTTTTAGATTGCTACATAAAGAAGCGTTTGCAGTTACCAAATTAGTAATTACAACTGACAATTATAATTAAGACATTATTTGTATTATATCAAATAATAGTAGTATGCACCCTGACAAAATGAAGACATTAATTATAAGTACCTACTAAGTGAAATGTTTACTAAACAATCTTATCATAAAGTAACATTAATTTATATTCTTCTTTGTATTCTTACTCGTTTCGGTTCAACACGTTATTTATACTGGTTTAAATTTACAGTTTTTCAGTTACAGAATCAATTAAATTTTTGTTTCGGTTTTCAAAACAAAATATATCGGTTTCAGTTTTCGGTTATGGTTTCCTAAAAAGGTGAATATCGGTGTGGTTTTCGGTTACAGTTTTATTACAGTGACATATATCAAGACAGTAATAAATCTTAACTAAACATCTAATTAATTTTTAAAATTTTTACTTTCTAACAGAGTGACGGGACATTGAAAACATTATATGTATACGTCGTTAAGAAAATGGAGGCAACTTTGGAAATTACTATTTATTATATATAACTAACAATATCAAAATGTTGCAAAATATGTAATCGTGAGCAAATGTTGTGAGTCCGGCCCTGGCTACACTGCTAGTTTAATTACAAATACAAGAGTTAGTAACAAAACTCGCGATTACAAACGATAATTAATATAAAGTATCATACATGGGATTAATTCGCTTTGTAATTAGAATATTTTCATTAAAATGGTTCCTCATCAACATTTATACATGTGTTTGTTTTTATTCATAACACAGATTCAGATATTTATAATTAAAAAGGCAAAAATAAACATAATTTCATACATTTATGTAAAATAGCCGAAAAAAAAACAACAAAATGAAATATGAGAAAATCTGTTATTATATTTAAATAAAATTTCCATTATTTGTAACATGATGTACATACAGGAAAAATGTACGATCAGGTTAAGAATGTTTTGAAATTCGAAACAGGGCACAATAATAAAATATAATAGAAGTGATGTTGGGTTGCGCGTGATCGCAGCCGTAGGGAACAAGAGAAGCTTGACACCAGCTAATATTTTCGGTGGAGGATATTTTTAGACCGGGGCTCAGTGACACATATCACATCTCACATTATTTCACTAGAGAGATCTTAAGACGCGAGCCTAATTTCATTATTCCGCCAATTCAATCAAGATGCCGTGTGCGATTATTGTGATTAAAATATTCATTTGGTTTTGAAGCGAACGCGAAGACCAAGAGAGAGGACACTACGAGACATTTCTCAACCCCTATCATGACATACCAATTTCCGGTGGGTGATATCATCCTGTCAAGATCCGTTTTAATGTATTCATGAAATTATATTCCACGCATTTATTTTGTTCGATTTTCTATACGTCAAGCGAGGGATGAATCGACGCTCATGTTTCAATTTTAAATTCTCATTTTTTATATAATTAATTATTTTGCATATGTCCGGAAGTACGGTTATGGCATTCAAAGCTTTCGAGTTTGAATCTCTTACAAGCTATAAAACTACTACACTGCGGCTATTGTACAGAGTAGCATAAATCATGAAAATCATAGGTTCGAACTGTACCGATATTTACCTTTTCAAGAAACCGTACCGGAAAACCGAAACTCATATTTTTTGTTCTTAAAATATGGAAACAAAAGCTAAATTAAAACTGCAACTGAAAATATAACCGAACCGATATTGTCTCGGTTTTAAAACCGGTATAAATAATGTACTGAATCGGAAATATAATTATTTATTAATTTTTTTATATTTTTATAAAGTTATTTATTTTGCATCAATATCGTAAAAAACCGTAACCGTAAAATACCGATGAAACCGAAATTTTAATTTCAAACAATTGAAACAATATTTATTATAGCCATCATCTTGAAATTAATTTTGTAACAAATTTTCAAGTTTTTTAATGAACATAATACATATTGTGTACTCCTCGACCGCGAAATGAAATGGTGCCCTCAGAAAATAGTCTGCCTCGGCCGCTAAATATTTTAGACGCACACAAATAATCATTTCACGGCCTAGATGCACAATAGTTATTTGTATCGCTAGTCCAGAAACTGCTATTTTTCGAGTGCTCGTATTTAAAGGCCTCGCCTGCGGCTCGTCCTTTCAAAATATACTCGCACTCGCAAAATAGTTTCTGGACGTGTAATACACAAGATTTTTCTCGCCGACGTTTTTGTAAATTTAATAAAAAAAGTTTAATTTATTACTCACATTCTAAATGTCAGGAAATTTTTTTATGTTGGTAACATCACAATATTTTTAATTTTAATTTTAATTAATTATTTATTGTTCATTAATTATCTTCAATAAGTTTAATTACACTGTACACTTTATTTAATAAACATAGAACATAAGTCATTTCTTTGTCTATTTCACGACTTGGCATTCCAGTATTATAACCTAAATATCGACATATTTTATTTGGATTTTACATTGCTAATTCAATTATAATTACTTACAATTTTGTTTAAAATATATGTATAAATATTCTGTTTTCTTCTTGTATTGAAAATACTCAACTATGAATATTTTATCATAATATTTTTACGCCAATGCAATATTTTGACATTTCGTACGTTCAGGAGTTCGCTAGTAAGTGATGCCAACATATAACCATAAATAGTCACTAATTTATGCCGGCTTCGGCCGGTAAACACATGGTTTTCGGACGATTTTGAGTTATGTAATACTGCTAATGCCGGACGGTGACGCGAAAATAACTATGCAAACAATTTCTAAACAAATACATACGTTATATGTTAGTATTAAAATACCACTAAAAAATAAAAGATATCTGCGCGATTTAAGCAATAACCTGGGGGAAATATAGGAAACGATCCTCGATGAGTAATTTCCTGTTTGCCTCACCGCCACACATGAATTTTTTCCCGATACAAAACAAACCAAGCAAGTGAGTAAAATGTGTGTGTTCCCATGGCCATATGTTCGAGTACAGCACGATGTCTCTATCCGCTCCCTGTGGGGTCTTAATTGGCATTAGTATCAGTGCGGATGAAGCCAGCCCTCGGCGGCAACGCACGCAATCACGCTGCGTTGTCCTCGAAGGATTAAGTGTTGTACCGCCCCCCTACATACCCTCTGTCATCTCGCCACGATGAGCGCTGATCTTGCACGAGATCAACTTATACTTGACACCGCCGTAATTGTTTTACTTTTCGATTAATTACGGTTCTAATGCTAACTATTGATTAAGAACGAAAGACTTGTTTGTACGCTATGAGAATATTGAGTCTTACCTTTCTGTCGCGGGATAAGGAGATATCCTGGGCTCTAGATGAACTGGATCATCTGAAACAAAACAAACAATAGTTATTTGTATCACTAGTCCAGAAACTGCCATTTTGCGAGTGCGAGTATATTTTGAAAGGACGAGCCGCAGGCGAGGCCTTTAAATACGAGCACTCGCAAAATGGTTTCTGGACGTGTAATACACAAGATTTTTCGCGCCGACGTTTTTGTAAATTTAATAAAAAAGTTTAATTTATTACTAACATTCCAAATGTCAGAGAATTTTTTTATGTTGGTAACATCAAAATATTTGAACTGTACTTTTAATTTTAATTAATTATTTATTGTTCATCAATTTATATCTTCAATAAGTTTAATTACACTATACACTTTATTTAATAAACATAAAACATAATTCATTTCTTTGTCTATTTCACGACTTGTCATTCCAGTATTATAACCTAAAAAATTAACATATTTTATTTGGATTTTACATTGCTAATTCAATTATAATTACTTACAATTTTGTTTAAAATATATGTATAAATATTCTGTTTTCTTGTATTGAAAATACTCAACTATTAATATTTTTACGCCAGTGCAATATTTTGACATTTCGTACGTTCAGGAATTCGCTATACTAGTGATGCCAACATATAACCATAAAAAGTCACTAATTTTTGCTGGCCTCGGCCGACAAACACATGGTTTCCGGACGATTTTGAGTTCTGTAATACTGGTAATGCCGGACTGTGGCGCGAAAAATATATTGTCAAGTTAGCTCTGTTAAACTGTCAATAGCAATTTATTTTAAACTCCAGGAAGACAAGTTTTTTTATTTTAATAATTATTATTAAATTCAACAACATAATTTAAATTAAAAACAAAACAAGTTAAAATAAATTGACAGGTCAAATAAGTATCAGTTGGTTTTCGTCACTCTATATATCGAGGGAAGAATGTGATACATTTCTTCATGAAGATGGCGTTAGAAAGTAAAATTTGTACAAGTAATAGTTATTTACATACCAAGTGCGGGAACGCTGGGTTCCCGGATGAGTGTTTGGCGGCGCGAGCATTTTTGTACGAAAAGTGTAAAACTATATAATCATCATCATGTGCAAGTACTTCAACAGAAACTGCTGCTGCTGCTATAAATGTTCATGTGCCGCAATCTTTACAATCCATTCAAAGAAACGAAGGGAGTTAGTATTTCAAATTGCCAAAGTTGTACTATAAATATAAACATTCATAATAACATTCCACAAAACTATAATATACACATAACACTGCTTTGTAACTATTTTATAACTTATTTCACAGTAATGTCAAATTTCAATTGATTTAATTTTAATGTAATGAAAATAAAGAGTGTTATATTATTCACTAATTTCATTTGTAGTATACAGTAAATTTAATAAACTTGTTTAATTTCATATCTATGTTGTTAGAATTTACCTTACATTTGTAGGTTATGTGTTTTCACTGCTGTCGAGTACTGTCATTTCGTTGCCAACATTATGAACCAAATGCACTAAATTTATTATTTTAAAATTAAATTTCATTCAATATTCCATCATTTTCTTTTATTATTATTACGCAAAAGGGTGTTTGAGATACTATACTTTTTTATTATAAATAAGGTTTTTTAATAAGTGCTTTAGAAATTGGAGTGTTGTTTCCAAAATTTCCTGAACGAGTGCGGGAAATTGACGTTTCGGTCGTTGCGTAGGCGACGCGAAACAACATATTTTAATAGATCTTTAGATAGAATGTATTCTCTTGGTAACACTATGAAAAACAAATAATCCCGATATTTGACTAAATTACACCTGTCACTTAGCGAATTACTAACAATAGACAATGAATAAAACTGGAGATTAATCAAGAGCGGTAAAATTTAAACTTATTGATTCCGATTTCTCGCTAAAAATATAGTAAAAATGTATTACCCAAGTTGTCTGCATAATACAAAAAATCCAATTTTGAGCTATTGTATTCGCGAATCAGTAGAAATGATTTATACTGGCCGGTAAATTTAAAAAAGAAAAAAATACTGTCGATTTTACAGACAAGAGAATTAATAATCGAAATGAAATCGAATATCAGAAAACAAAGTCCCGCAGAGTGTAAATTAGTTTTTCTTTGTCCGCAACGAATGAACTTCTTCCATAAAAAGCAGTTATCATCAAATTCACTCAAGCTCGAAATAAAAACCAGATTAAGAAAATTGTAAATGAAACAGAGAATCGAGGATTCGGTTTCCGGTTGTTTTCATTACATCAAACTCAAACTTTTCCCATGATATAAAAACTTGGGATGTCGACAAACAACGCTCCAGTCTTTAATTGCGTTTTCTCATTTATTTCATTTGACAGTGCGATAGATCATACATCACTTTACTCGGACATTTTTAATATCATCAGTGAGAGATTCGAACCAGGATCCTGAGCCACATATGTCACGCAGAACACCCTGTATGATTCATATTTCGTCCCTTCCCAATATAAACTAACATATTTCATTTTTATGTACTATGTTCAATATAATTTCATTTGAATTAATAATATCGGGTGATTCACAAAAATTGGTATCAAATAAAAAAAAAACATAATTAGTTAGGAAATTAACAACGAAAAAGTCACCGAATGTTCAATTGAAGGAAGGACATTTTATTTAACAATAAAGACAAAATTAATTGTCATCCAACACTTGGTGAAACAAGGTTTAATAAAAAATATAAAATAAACACTTGGCTATGTTTCACAAAATTCAGCCTCCAAGTCACCTTATGAGGGCATCGTCAGAGGCTGGCCAGCACAGTTAGTAACCATAGACGCGTTTCGCTCTTATTAGAGTTCATCAGTATGGTATAACTCACTTCTTCACCTAGAACAAAGTTCATGTGTAGAAGCTGGTGACGAAGAACTGGTGACTTGGAGGCTGAATTTTGTGAAACATAGCCAAGTGTTTACTTTATATTTTTTATTAAACCTTGTTTCACCAAGTGTTGGATGACAATTAATTTTGTCTTTGTTGTTATTTCAATTGCTATTGCGTAGCTTCCCGTTTTTCGATAGATGGCATGACCAGTTCCACAGAACTTCTCATGTCATCTTACCAGTTTGTTAGAGATCTTATTCTCTGCTGGCACAGTTCTTTGTCACCAGCTTCTTCACGTGAACTTTGTTCTAGGTGAAGAAGTGAGTTATACCATACTGGTGAGCTCTAATAAGAGCGAAACGCGTCTATGGTTACTAACTGTGCTGGCCAGCCTCTGACGATGCCCTCATAAGGTGACTTGGAGGCTGAATTTTGTGAAACATAGCCAAGTGTTTACTTTATATTTTTTATTTGACATTTTATTTTGTTAGAAAAAGTTGAGTGTTCAGATACTTGAAATGTAGATGTAATAACCCTTGTTGCAGGGAGGAATCGGGAAGGGTATAAGTGTTCGTGTTTCGGATGTTTGGGGTGCATGTGTCGCGTCCTGTTTCCAGAAATTGATTAAATGTTTCCCCTGTACGTTTATGTTGAACGTTGCGATTTAATAACAAAAGATGTGATTTATAGCGTGTGATATTTTGAAACCTGAACCGCCGAACCGCCGAAATGAATGTGTGATTCTGTTACTTTATATTATGGCCACTCTGTGTACATGTTTTATTTATGAATGCAGTGGCAGTGGCAGTGGCAGTGGCTCGTTACCGTACGGCTGATGAACGCATTATGAGCGCGTGTATAATTCATCTGTACGTGATGATTGCTTTTACATTTATTTTTTGCGACCCTCCAAACAAACAACCCTCAGGAATCATATTCATACAGCGAGCGTCATGCCTTTTACACAATCACAAAGACAACATCACCAGTTTTGACGTATTTGATTCAGTTGCGGTTACCCGTTACACACTTACACCACAAATGAATGCGTTGCAATAAACACTGAATTATTATTAAATTCCCTCAGTTGGACTGCGGATTTTTACATCCGGGTTCGATTCCCACTGCCAGCAAACACAGATAATTATTCTTTCGCCGTCTTGTATAAAACTTCAAATTGTTCAAAAATATACAGGGTGTTTCAGGACTAGTGTAACAAACTTTAACAGCTTATTCCTGAGGTTATTTTGAGCAAAAAATGTCATATAAACATAGGTCCTATTCCTTCTAGTTACCAAAATACAAGAGGTTGAAGTTCTATAAATAACACGACATTTTCAAATTTTTGTAATCAAGATACTTTCGGAAAACAAGAATTTTATTGAAAAGTCATACCTTATTTGTCTTAATTAAAAATTGTTGTACTTTTGATTGTATTTTTGTATCATAATGGATGGTTATAGTACTGCTGAATATGCAGATATGATTTTTATTTATGGATTATGTAATGGTAATGCCCGTTATGCGTCCAGAGAATACGAAGACAGATATCCAAATAGAAGCTAACTTTCCCATCCCCTATTTGCGCGCATTTTTGTTTTCCGAAAGTATCTTCATTACAAAAATTTGAAAATTTCAACCTCTTGCATTTTGGTAACTAGAAGGAATAGGGCCTATGTTCATATGATATTTTTGGCTCAAAATGACCTCAGGAATAAGCTGTTAAAGTTTGTTACACTAGTCCTGAAACACCCTGTATTGCTTTTTATTTAGCTGCATTAGCACATGTCATATATATCCCTAGATTGTAGTTTGATCTTTTTTCAATTAAAACTGTACAATATCGATATAATAAATGACTCAAAATTAAAAAAAAACTAGTATATTTTCCTAGTTTTATCAAAATTGTGACAAAAATAATATATAATAATAATATATCTCAGTGGTATCGAGTCGGCCTGTTGATCTTGAGAACCCTGGTTCGATCCCCACAGCCGACAAACAATTTTCACCAATTTAAATCTACCCCTGTAGCTCCCTCCCCACTAATATCTTTGAAGACCGTGATTTGACTTCTGGTAACGGCACTTCACGCGAAAAAATATATCATTTACCGAGATCTGCTTAGGCAGAGTGCCACACCCAGTAATGGGTAAATGGCGTGATGATTTATTTATTTATTTATTTAAATAATATATTTTAGCTCGCTGTAACGTTGCTAAAAGCTTCGGGATTAAAAGAAAATTTTTCTTCTGTTACCAATAACGACGTTACTAAGGAAAGAAAAATAAATAATAATAATTAAATAAATTTTAATTATTCTTTATAATTTCAATTTTAATATTATTTCTAAGAACATGTATTCGTTTAAATACTGGGGTAGTGGAAAAAATAGTACGTACATAAAGAAACTACAAAATTTATTATAAATTTAAAATCGATTTAAAATAAATAAATAAATATATCATCACGCCTTTTACCCATCACTGGGTGTGGCACTCTGCCTAAGCAGATCTCGGTAAGTGATATATTTTTTCGCGTGCGATTACCAGCCGTCAAATCACGGCCTCCAAAGATATTAGTGTAGGAGGAGCCACAGGGGTAGATTTTTTAAAATTGGTGAAAATTGTTTGTCGGCTGTGGGGATCGAACCAAGGTTCTCAAGAACCACAGGCCGACTCGATACCACTGAGCCACCTATATACGTATAAATATGATTTTATAATCATTATTTTATACTAATTTCCAACAAATATATGATATTTTAACAGTCTTAGCAAACGAAGCTAATAGTAGCATCCAATAAAAACATTTTTAGTTACGCTGGTGTTGGCAACGTCCGATAAAGTACTATTATACAAAACAGATTAAACTTTGTTCAGTAAACAGTTAGGATGAAGTTCCTGTTCCTGTTATGCAGAGTAGAAAATAAATATATAAACATCAAAATTTAGCACAGTACATTTTGTATTGTAAAACCATTATACAGGGTGAGTCTGGGAAGACGCCCCCCCCCCCTTTAACTTTTTTATTATGAGTAATAGAAAAAAATAGTTCATATGAAAGTTTTATTATTTTAAATATACTATTTGATGGCAGATGTAGATATTTTTTATAAAGTCAGGTTTACAAGATACGACTATCAACTTTTATTTTTTAAATAGCAACCTATAATTATTTTACTAAAATAAAAACCGCCATTTTTTTCTCTTTTCAACGGTGTATTAGTTTTTATTAATGTATCTGAAAAAATTCGAGAAAAATAAGAAAATTGAGAAATACTAGAAATAATTTTTATACAAATATTATAGGTGGCTATGTGAAAATAATTTGTTTTAAGTTGTTTTTGTTACTGAATTTGTTGCTTTAGTTTGTTAAGTTGTATAACACTGTTACATTTTGTTTATTTTCACATAGCCACCTATAATATTTGTATAAAAATTATTTCTAGTATTTCTCAATTTTCTTATTTTTCTCGAATTTTTTCAGATACATTAATAAAAACTAATACACCGTTGAAAAGAGAAAAAAATGGCGGTTTTTATTTTAGTAAAATAATTATAGGTTGCTATTTAAAAAATAAAAGTTGATAGTCGTATCTTGTAAACCTGACTTTATAAAAAATATCTACATCTGCCATCAAATAGTATATTTAAAATAAAAAAACTTTCATATGAACCATTTTTTTCTATTACTCATAATAAAAAAGTTAAAGGGGGGGGGGGGCGTCTTCCCAGACTCACCCTGTATTTAATTTGGAAAAAAAGTACCTGTCATATTTAATTCAGTATTCAATAATCCCGTTTTCTTTTTCTACAATAAAAACTTGAAGATCACGTTAGATAAAACGCATGCAGTTGTTTTTCCGACGGTATTTACATATCGGTAACACCAGTCGACTTTATACTGAAATAATTGATATTGCATGTTGGGTTCAGATCGCATGTCTCCCTGCAAGAGCTCGTCGTCGTCACGCCACTAACAAATATGTTTCCATTTCCAGAAAACAAATTCATCTGCGACTGTCGCTTGTCCTGGATGCACAGTCTCCGCAACGGAACAAAGAACGAACAAGTGCGCAACGCTTTAGAAGAACTCACTTGCTACCTAGAGCACCCAGACAGCATCAAAATCGTCACCTCACCAACAACAATGACCACACCTCCAAAAGCCATCCGACAACCTTTCACATCTGCAGAATACGACGATGAAGAAGGTCTAGCCGAAGGCGATGATGTCTACGTATACGATCAACAACAAGACTCGAATTCTTTACCAGTAACTCAACCGGAAGATCCGTACATCAGACACTTGTTTCAAATTCCTCTGGAGGAACTTCCGTGTCCGCAGAGTCTGCATGGACCTACGGAGACGACGAACCGTATGGAGATGACACCCGCGGAGTATCCATTCTTAGTGTCGTACAGCAGCTCTGGGACCAGCACAACGGTTCTTTCTTTACTATCAAGCGTGGTGGTTCTTGCTAGGTTTCTCTTCACGTAAATCGTCTATTTTGTTTAAGGATTTTTTGTGTTTTGAGTTCTTGAATACGTCCGCTGTTTCACTTATGATTTGAGCTTTGATTTACTTTGTGCCATTTTGAGTTGGCGTCCTCCTAGTGAGGATGTGATGTACTAGGTGCATATCGATCATTATTAGTTATTCGTTTATCTAAAAAGCACTGACCTTCATGTTTCCTTTTGTACATAGATTTCAAAATAATATTTTTTAAAAGTGTAATGATCTAGGTGGTTTCAAAGATAAATATATTTGTCGAATAAGCCCTATTCATAAGTATGAATTATGAATATAATCGGTACGGTTACATGCGTCATCAAATTCAGATTTCATTATTCAGGGCAGGATCTACGTTTTTAGAAATTACCTTTAATATCCTTTTAATTATTAAATTAATTATCAAACGCCTATATTGAAGGCTTATAAAGATATTCTGTAAGAAATATATTTGTCTTAGATCCGGCTCTGTTATAATCAGCCCTAATCATTATAATTAGAATAAATTATTCTATTTTGTAACTCTAAACAGTTCCAAATTTCGGTGAAATTATAGTCACGAACTCTACGATATTAGATTAAGGTTTAATTTGATGACGTTGTAAACGTAATATAAATCATAATATTTATATTTGCAATTTTCTTGTAACTCTTACAAACGTAACTGCTCCAAATTCGGCAATATATATATATATATATATATATATACTGGGTGTCCCATTTTACATGATCTTATTGAATATCTCGAAATGAAAGCATTTTATCGAAAAGTATGCCGAATCATAATCGTCATGGTTTTGAGGGGGACATCGGATTTTGACAAAATGGTCCCCTTAGCCCCCCAAGGGAGACCAGGAGGGGGGTCAACTTAAAAATTTTAAATGGGAACCCCTATTTTTTATTGCAGATTCTGAAAGAGCGTTAAAAAGTATGTAGGTTTTATCCGGATACTTTTTTTCAATTTCCAACACGAAATAACTCTATTAAAATACTTAATTTACAATTAAATTAATCACCAATCAGTAAACTTAACATGAAAATTCTTGATAAAATCAAATCATTCATAATTAGTTTATTTAATGTCCTGTTTTCGTCCCCCCCCCCAGTGTTAGGGATTGATATTTTCAGAAATTTAGGTAATGATTGAAACACCAAATGTTATTATTTATAAAGTTATTGACACAATATTAATTCACGAATATTTTGCACGAAAATCGTACTTTCACGATTACAGCGCCACCTGTTGGAAATTAAAAAAAGTATCCGGATAAAAAGTACATACTTTTTAACGCTCTTTCAGAATCTGCAATAAAAAATAGGGGTTCCCATTTAAAATTTTTAAGTCGACCCCCCTCCCGGCTTCCCTTGGGAGGCTAAGGAGGCCATTTTGTCAAAATCCGATGTCCCCCTCAAAACCATGACGATTATGATTCGGCATACTTTTCGGTAAATGCTTTCATTTCGAGATATTCAATAAGATAATGTAAAATGGGACACCCAGTATATATATTTTCACAAAATTTTATTTATTTATTTTGCTTGCTTTAAAAAACTATACTTCACGTGATAATTTATTCATGCCCGGTTTCATAAAACAACAGAATTAATTTACTTCTATATAGAATGTATTTAAATTAACAGATTCAAATTAATTTTATTTATTTTATAACATTACTGGCAAAAGTTCGACAGTCATTTGAGTGAATAAATTTTATTTATTTTGGAAGTAAATTAATTTATTATTTATAAATCCAGATATTAAAAAATTATTACATTTATTTATCATTTCCAAAACAAATAATTCGTTTTTACGGTAAAATTCGTGGAAATTATTTTACAAAAAATACTTGAAGTAAAAGTGGTAGATAAATTTGTACATTTTATAGCAAATATGATTTGCAAAATAATTTCGAGTGTAGTTTTGTCGAATTTGGATCGTCCGGTGTCCACGGACTACAGATATTCGTTTTTGCTCACGTCGATACCATAATACAAGTACATTTCACTGTGTATATACTCCTCACTGTGACTCTACCTGATTTGAACATAACATAGATGTTTCATAATTGATCGCGGTTACTTAAATGTGTTTTGTTTGGTTCACTCACACTTTACATGGGTTCCTAGATTTTGTACTACTAGCAAGACGATGACGATGATGTATCTCTATATTCCTATTTGTAACAGATTGTAATAAATTGAAACAAGGTTTAGATATAATGGGGAAGTGAACGTATGAGTGTAGTTCTGGGAACCCGCTGTTCACTAATTTACCCGCTACACGCCGCCACCGTCGCCTCTGCACTCCAGAACTGGTTGCCTATTGCAAACTAGACAGCGGGAACGAATTTCATCAAAATATATACTTATTTTTAACTGATGCCTTTCCCATATTTTTTTGGTATTTGACTCAAAATTTTTACTGTGTATAAACAAAATATTGAAATATTTATTTTTTTTTAAATCAAATAATTCTATAGCATGTAACTGTAAAAAAAAATTACCAAAGTTAATGGATTACAAATTACAATTATGTTGTTTAGGCAACAGTCACAAAAAGATAATATTTACGTAAAAGAAATTAATATTTTTTGTATAATACTACTTTATCGGACGTTGCCAATAACATTTTTCCACGACTGAATGTAAAAGTTGGTTTCAATGCTATTAAATTTATCATAGAAATTCAGTGTCATTTTTTAAGAGCGGTGGAACTAAAATAAGCTTTTCGATGAAAGAAAAGCTTATTTTAGGCCTGTTGCTAAGAATATTTTATTGTTATAGAGAAACTATAAATTTCAATTGTTTATTTGTTTATTTAAATTTCTATATTATTTCCAAGAACATTTTATTTAAATTCAGGGGTTGTGGAAACTTGTAGGTACGTTAAAACGATTTTATCGGCCGCTACTATTAGCAACATCCACGAAATCTGTTAAAATATCAATAATTTATTGAAAATAATGGTGTAATTCTGTTATACATCTATAAATTTATAGATCCATAATTGTGTAAATAATGAACAAAATCACATCAATATTTGTTGATAAGTAGAAAATATTTCGTAAAATCATAAATTTAATTGAACTTTGTTTATCATTTACAGATTTATGGATGTACAAAACTTATGTTTTTATCGTTTCCTTAGTTACAGAATCATATCTGTAAAACCACTTTTTAATTTGTAATAATTTTACAGTTTTTTTATGTTTGTCATTCTCAGAGTGACGTCAAACAATCAATCTACGATTTAGATACATAAATAAATATTTAGTATATAATAAAAAATTTGAGACAATTTATAGAAAATTATATCAATGGCAACAGTTGAAATAAAGACCTTTTTACTGTAAGTCTCAGCACATTCTTTTTGACTAATTTCGACTGACTATTCTATTCAGCTCATGGTTAATGTTTATTCAGTGTATTACAATTCGTTACCGCTTTCTAATGACCGAATAGATAGCCGAATGATTTCTAGATCCCGTGAATTTCAATGAATGTTTCAATGAACTGCCTGTTAAAGTTTAAATGAAATTTTCGATGGTGCATTCTAACCAGTATTTTAAATAACGTAATATATATTTCATAGAAATTTAATATTAATAAATTAATGTGATGTATATTTATAATTCTACTTGCATTATGTTAATTTATTATTCAAATCCAAATGTGTAAATATTTTATGCCTAGTTTAACATGAATGTAATATTGCATTTTGGCAATGTGTTGTGTCTCGCACACATTCTCGCTATTTTGTTTCGTTGCCTCGCACACTAGAGCTGAACTAACTAAATATTTGCCGTCAGCTAATCGAACACAAGTTTCATATCTCAGCACGCACGTCATTTATTTTCAATTTGACAGTGCAAAGCATCTAGTGTGCGAAGCGAACGTTTGTGAATCATTTCCAAGACAGAATTTTCTTATGTGTGAACTAAATTTGATGTGATTTTATATAAATAAACGAAGTGAATGAACAAACCTGTCGAGTCGTTATTTTTAGCAGTCAAGGTTGTGTTACCTACCTACCTAATTCGCAAGTGTTGGATAATTAGATCAATACGTTATTTGTGCTTAGATAAACATCTATGCGTTCCTATAATGTTTTACTCAAACATTAGCTTCATATTAAATTATAAGCAAGCTTGCGAACCTGATGCACTTAAACAATGCATTAAACTTACATCTATAAACTCAAGCCCTTCGTACTAAAGTGAATTGGAAATACGTCGATGACGTAAGCGTCACTACTTCACTTAATTACTTAGATATTGCATCTGAATTGCTAATCATATACGTACGGCAATAGTAAATTAATTTCTGTTACAGTACAAGCAACAATTTTCATCACATTCATATTACCTTCTTCACTAACATCTTTTAGGGCCGTGATTTGACGGCTAGTAAATGAACTTTACGCTCAATTTTAATTTTATTTACACAGAATCAACAATAGAAAATGAACTAAAACGCAGTTGCATTTTTATAAGTTACTAACGCTTGCTTGTAAAACAATTTTAAATAGTACATATTCAGGGTGTTAAATATATCCTTTACCAAGATCTGCTACTGCAGAATGCCACACTCAGTAATGGGTAATGAACGTGATGATATATTTAGTTAAATTTTTTTTTGTGAAAGTAAGCCAAGTGTTTATTTTATACTTTTTATTAAACCTAGTTTCACCAAGTGTTGGATGACAATTAATTTTGTCTTTGTTGTTATTTAAATTGCTATTGCGTAGCTTTTCCTTTTATTCGGTAGATGGCATGACCTGTTCCACAGAACTTCTCATGTCATCTTACCTGTTTGTTAGAGATCTTATTCTCTGCTGGCACAGTTCATCGTCACCAGCTTCTTCACGTGAACTTTGTTCTAGGTGAAGAAGTGAGTTACACCATACTGATGAGCTCTAATAAGAGCGAAACGCGTCTATGGTTACTAATTGTGCTGGCCAGCCTCTGATGATGCCCTCATAAGGTGACTTGGAGGCTGAATTTTGTGAAACTGAGCCAAGTGTTTATTTTATACTTTTTATTAAACCTAGTTTCATCAAGTGTTGGATGACAATTAATTTTGTCTTTGTTGTTATATATTTAGTTTATTATAAATAACGTTTCACCGTTGTACTAAAAATATGTATGTCTGGTAAACTCCATTTAATTTTGCGATTTATATTTTTATTCTATTTTATCCAAAATCTATATATTATGTAATATCTTCCATTTATTTTTTCCTGAAGTATTAAAATAGCCTGTATACAAAGTGTTAATAGGCGATTAGTCTGAAATAAGTTTACAGGAAAATGTTTAAAGTTATAATTAGAGATGGGCGAATATCAAATTTATCGAATTCAAATATCGAATACGAATATTAATCAGATCTCGAATATTCGAGGTACTCGAATATTCGAATACTCCTAAAAGTGAATTTATTTATTATTAATAATTATTTAATTATGTCCTTTTCATTATTTGAATTAAATTGTTAAGATAAAATAAAATTTAAACAAAAAGTACAAACAAACAAGAAAAAGACGAAAACTTTAAATTTAAGGTGAAACGTACGGGCTGGCGAAAAAGAAATTTAAAATATGGTACGTCTTCATGGTTTTGAAACAAAATATCTTTGTTATTAATAACTTCAAAGTATTGTAATAGCTTTAAGTTTATGTACAAATGATAAAGGAAAACATAGTCAAAAATTGAGGTCAACATATGGCGCGATATTCGAGGTATTCGAATGTTCGCTATACTGACGTTAATATTCGAAAATCTCGAATATCGAATAATGTCAATATTCGCGCCATTCGACTATTCGCGGATGATATTCGCCCATCTCTAGTTATAATCAAAATCAATCAACACAATTCATTTTTTTGTAGTCTGATCGCTTCAAGATAGAGAGTGTTTATTTTGTTCTTCATTTAGCTAAGATTTTTGTTGGGTTATTTCTGTCCGTTTTCTCTGATTTTGATGTTATTGTGATTGTAGTTTATTTCCATTTGGATGTGTTCTACATTAGGGGTGAGTCTCTTCTTGATCCTGAGTTATTTTGATAATCAGTTCAGTTTACAATTCTTTTATTTCTTTTTGCTAGGCACATGGCTAGTGTACCAACTTTTTCACGCTGAGTTAATTAAATTAGTTTTAAATTCCTCCGATAAAGTTAATATACTGGATATTCAATTTTATTTTATTCTACTGGGTATTTTTATTTACTGATTTTTATTTTTATTTATTTTTATTTTTTGCTCGTGTTTTTGTTTTTTTTTGTTTTTCTTTCTTTCGTTCTGTCTTAATGCCGGATTCTATGTGCCACTGTTGCAAAAAACCAACAGAAACTCATCGACTTGTTACCTGTTCAGTATGTAAGAAGGGTTTTAATATTGATTGTGTGGAAATTACCAGTTCGGAGGTCCGTAGATTGCGTGCTTCTAAATCTGGCTTAAAGTGGAATTGTTCTAACTGTCTCAGCTTAGGCAATGACATTGATAGTCTGAAAGCAATAATTATCACCCTGCAAAAGGATATTTTCGAACTTAAAACATCCTATAAGGAAATACATAATTCTCAGCCTTCTTCTTTAATGACAGAAAATATTATCCAAGAAACCATTGAACGTCAAACTCGCGCGACTAATATTATTATATTTAATTCTGTGGAAAATAGTTCCTTCTCTAAAGAACAGCTACACGATAGTGACACTGTTATGGTACAGAATATCTTGACTGATATTGGTGTTAATTGTACTCTGTCTAAAGTTTCGAGAATCGGTCGTTTCGACAAATCTAAGAAACTCTCTCGTCCTATCAAAGTACAGTTACCTTACCCTGAAGATGTCATTCAGATTAGTAAAAATGCTAAAAATATAAAATCGAATGATAAATGGAAACATCTATCCATCTCTAGAGATCGCACTAAAATGCAAATAGAATATTACAAGTCAATAAGAAATGAATTAAATGTACGTACAGCCTCTGGAGAAAGTGATTTAACTATAAAATATTTTAACAATGTTCCTAAAATTGTAAAAGTTAGCGATTTAAACTAAATTTGCCCAACAGCTTTCCAGTTGCACTTAGTTGTTATTATCAAAATACGAGAGGTTTAAATTCTAAAAGCCATAATTTTTATGTTAATTGTTGTTGTGTTACTTATGATATAATCATCATATCTGAAACTTGGTTAAATAGTTCTTTTCTGAACACAGAATTATTTCCTTCCAATTACAATGTTATTCGTGATGACAGAAATTTTTCTCTTACAGGTCGTAGTAAAGGTGGAGGTGTTTTAATCGCTTTAACGGATACTGTGAATTACAGTGTAGTCGATACCTCGAACATAAAAAGTCTTACACCTATAATTGATATAATCGCTTGCAAGTGCCACTTTCAAAATTCTACATTCGTTTTGTGCGCCCTCTATATACCTCCTGATGTAAGTGCGAACGAAATCGAAATTTTCAGTGATGCTTTACAACTTTTATTTCTTTATGAAAATATCATTTTAGTTGGGGATTTTAATCTCCCTAATTTCTCCAAGAATTCTTTCAGCTGTGTTAAATCTTCTTCCTTCCGGAATCTATGTGATGTGTTAAATCTCACACAGCACAATTCTGTTGGAAATATGTATCACAATAAGTTAGACCTTGCCTTTTCAAATTTCACAACTTTAAATATATCGAAGTCTGATTCTCCTTTGGTAAAAGAAGATCCTTTTCATCCTGCTTTGTCAATTAAATTTGAAATTCTTTCGTCTTTCAAACCTGTTAATTTCCCTCCTGCCAATAACCTACGATATAATTTTCGTAAAGCTAATTTCAGTCTTTTATATGATTATATTTGTGAAATTGATTGGTCTCATTTAATTAAGTATGATCAAGTTGATGATGCACTTAATGTTTTTTATTCAATTTTATATGATGCCCTAGATAGGTTTGTTCCCAAAATTAATTATGGTTCCTCTAAGTATCCTCCATGGTTCACATCTGACATCAAGTACAATATTAAAACCAAAGAATTCTACAGGAAGAAATGGACTAAAACTAAACAACAACACTACTTTGATGACTTCAAAAGATTAAGGTCTATAATTAAAGAGCAAATTAAGAATGCCTATGATGACTATACTCGCTCAGCTGAAATTAATATTACTAAAAATCCTAGTGAATTCTGGACATATGTTAAATTAAAACAAGGGTGTTCTCGTATTCCTGGCAAAGTTTCAGATAATACTGACGAGTACACTACTCCTCAAGATATTGTTGATGCTTTTGCTACACTTTTTTCTAAGTTGTTCATCACAAGTTCTACATTTATTCTAAATGAAGAGGTCTCAAATAATTCGTGCTTTTCGATTGATTCTGTAAGTGAAGATGATTTAATTACTTTAATGTCTTCTCTTTCCAATAAATTAACTTCTGGTGAAGATCAAATACCGGCATTTTTTGTTAAGGATTGTAGATTTTTTCTTGCTAAACCTATAACAATAATTATTAATTTAGCAATAAAAACTAGCTCTTTTCCAGAGAAGTGGAAGCTAACGCGCATCACTCCAGTCCATAAAAAAGGTGATAAATCGAATATTTTGAATTATAGGCCAATATCTATCTTAAACAACTTTGCTAAACTATTTGAGAAGGTTATCTATAACTCTCTATTTAAAAATACAAGATCTCTCATTTCTGTTGATCAACATGGGTTCATGTGTGGACGGTCAACGGTTACAAATCTGACATCAAGTACAATATTAAAACCAAAGAATTCTACAGGAAGAAATGGACTAAAACTAAACAACAACACTACTTTGATGACTTCAAAAGATTAAGGTCTATAATTAAAGAGCAAATTAAGAATGCCTATGATGACTATACTCGCTCAGCTGAAATTAATATTACTAAAAATCCTAGTGAATTCTGGACATATGTTAAATTAAAACAAGGGTGTTCTCGTATTCCTGGCAAAGTTTCAGATAATACTGACGAGTACACTACTCCTCAAGATATTGTTGATGCTTTTGCTACACTTTTTTCTAAGTTGTTCATCACAAGTTCTACATTTATTCTAAATGAAGAGGTCTCAAATAATTCGTGCTTTTCGATTGATTCTGTAAGTGAAGATGATTTAATTACTTTAATGTCTTCTCTTTCCAATAAATTAACTTCTGGTGAAGATCAAATACCGGCATTTTTTGTTAAGGATTGTAGATTTTTTCTTGCTAAACCTATAACAATAATTATTAATTTAGCAATAAAAACTAGCTCTTTTCCAGAGAAGTGGAAGCTAACGCGCATCACTCCAGTCCATAAAAAAGGTGATAAATCGAATATTTTGAATTATAGGCCAATATCTATCTTAAACAACTTTGCTAAACTATTTGAGAAGGTTATCTATAACTCTCTATTTAAAAATACAAGATCTCTCATTTCTGTTGATCAACATGGGTTCATGTGTGGACGGTCAACGGTTACAAATCTTGCTTGCTTCTCTCAGTATATATCTGAAGTTATGGATAATCGTGGACAAGTTGATGTAATTTATAGCGACTTCTCTCGTGCCTTTGACTCGATTGATCATGGCCTATTGCTTTCCAAAATAAATTCCTTCGGTGCATCTTCTTCTTTGCTACAACTTCTAAACTCATATCTTTCTAACCGAAGTTGTTATGTTTATTACAATGGTTTTTCCTCTTTACAATTTCAGGCTACCTCTGGCGTGCCCCAGGGCTCTAACCTGGGTCCATTGCTTTTCATCTTATTTATTAATGAGTTGTTGCTTTCCTTTACCTGTCAAGTTCTCGCTTATGCTGATGACATAAAACTTTTTGTCAGTGTATCTTCATTGGATGACATTAACTTCCTAGAAAGTAATATAGACCGTTTAGTCTCCTGGTGTAAGCTTAATAAACTTCCTTTGAATATTGATAAATGTTGTGTTGTTACTTATACACGTAAATCTAATTATATTACACATCAGTATGACATGCGTGGTATAACTATTTCGAGATCATCTACAGTTAAAGATTTGGGAGTAACATTCACATCTACATTTAATTTCAATAATCATATTATGAATATTTGTACATCTGCCAGTAAAACTTTAGGCTTCATAATCAGAATTTGTAAAAAATTTCATGACCCATCTGTTCTTAAATCTCTCTATTTTGCTTTTGTCTTAAGTAAACTTGAATACGCTTGTTTAATTTGGTATCCTTTTTATGCCAGCCAATGTTCATATTTAGACCGCATTCACCGTAGGTTTTTAAAATATCTTTCTTTCAAGCTTGATAACATTTATCCAACTAGAGGTGTAGATCTTAACTTCCTTCTTGAGCGCCATTCATTACCCTCATTATGTGCTAGACGTGATAATTTCAGCGCAAGATTCCTATGGATGCTGGTCCACAACAAAATTGATGTACCATTCCTTCTGTCAAGAGTGCTATTCCGCGTTCCCAGGCTGGCATCGAGATGCACTAGAACATTCCATCTTCCTACTGCACACTCAAATGTTCTGAAGCGCTCACCAATTCACATAATGTGTTCAAATGCTAATTTGTTGATTGAAGATATTTTTCTTTAATTTATGTGTTGTTCCTCAACTATTTAATTTTATTTAATTTTATTTTGTATATTTGCTTTAAGATATTTATATTGTATTATTATTTACCCTGTAACTGGTTTCCTGTTGGGTAATAAAGTCATTATTATTATTATTATTATTATTATTATTATTTCACTTATCTCGTAATTGCTAAAATTAATTTTAAATGTTTTCAAAAATTTATATTATCTATATGGTTAGTCATAAAACTGAATCAAATTCAAATAAATATATAACGTTTAATTGTCACATACATATTTTAAACTTAATATTTATTAACAGTTACTAAATAAATAAAATACAATATGTAGACTGATTTAGAAACAGAATTTAATATTCTAAATATTTATTTCAATATTTTCATATATAATATAACAAGTAGTATGAAAATTGCTGAAAATATTTTGACATATTTATGTCAAAATATTATCTGTCAATTTTCATACTAGTGTTGTATTCGGCTTGAGAATTTACCAAACAAGAGTTAATTAACAAGAATAGTTAGGTATTTATTTGCACATTATTAATTAGGTATTACAGTGATGAAAATTCTACATTTTTCAGTGTACATTTAATATTCAAAATTGACATTTATGAAAATATTGAAAATATCATTTATTTTATTCGTAACCAAGAATATTATTAACAGTGGTATTTCCGATATCAATTTCACTAGTGATGAATTTCCGACAAAATGTACATTTCATTGGTTCATTTTCAAACAAATTCGTGATCCTATTGGTTGACAGTGACGTGTGGTGAATTCTCCTCTAAATACTTATTTCCGATGTAATTCGCTTATGGCACAGTTTATGGAACACCTGTATATATTTTTCTTATATATTCGTATGCTATTAGTCACTTTTTTTGGATATAATACCTGATATCAAATTTAGTTAAATTGTTACAAATGTCGATAACATGATAGCAATGTAAAATGACATAAGAAAAAATGTGAGTTTTTTTTGCTAGAAAACGCTAACAGATAATATAAGTATACGTTTATGTTCTTTATACCGTTTATATTGTCAAGAAATTTTGTATAATGTTCGAAGATTTCCTAACGTAATATCTATGAAAACATGTGCCATTTACGTTGTTTAAAACAAATAGCAGGAAACAGATAATTACATAATAATGCTTGTTTAAAATCTCATTTGAGGAAATTGTTGCAAACTTATAAACTTGCTACCTGTTTTGCGGTCCTCTTTTAACAAATTAAAATGACTCAAAACGATCCTCAATGTTGTATAAAATTTCATGCGCATGTTTTTAAAAGTAAATTCTACACAATGCAGTTAAACACTTTTTAGAAAGAACGAAAAATTAATCAAAAAGATAAGAATGTAAGGGAGTGCTCTCTACGCTTGTTATTGAAAGTGAATTCCATATAATTTCAAATAAAATAAAATAAATAAATATATCATCACACCTTTTACCCATTACTAGGTGTGGCACTCTGCCGAAGCAGATCTCGGTAAGTGATATATTTCCTCGCGTGAAGTGCGATTACCAGCCGTCAAATTATGGCCCCCAAAGATGTTAGTGGAAGGGGAGCCACAGGGCTAGATTTAATTAAGTGAAAATTGTTTGTTGCCTCTGGGGATTGAACCAGGATTCTCAACATCCACAGGCCGACTTGATACCACTGAGCCACCTAACCCATTAAATTAAACACTCTATTGTAAAATCAGTAAACGAATCAAAAGATAAGAAAGGAAGGGAATGTCACCAGCGCTTGATTTTGAAAGTGAGTTTCACACAATTGCAGGTAATCACTGTAACGAAATAACTAAACAAAGAATCTAAACCCTGCGCTTGATTTTGTTCATCAGATTCATCCTACAATTAATCCTCATATTAGATATGTATTTAAAGTATACTTAACAATCTGTATACAACATAAATAAAATAATAACCTCAAAATTAGCTATCTGTCATATATAAGACAAAAAATAATTTGGATATATTTGTGTGAGAGAAAAAGAAGATTAAAGAGAGATCGCAATGCTCTAACGTAATTGCTAAATAAAATAAATATATCATCACGCCTTTTACCCATTACTAGGTGTGGCACTCTACCGAAGCAGATCTCGGTAAGTGATATATTTCTTCGCGTGAAATGCGGTTACCTGCCGTCAAATCACCCCCCCCCCCCCCAAAGATGTTGAAAATTGTTTGTCGACTAAAAACATTAGCTGGTAGCACTAGCTCTGTTTTTGCCTGTTTTATCAGGGTGTTTTAGCTATCTCTAACATATTAAAATCGTGTTCTTAGAACACCCAAAAACAGAGCTTGTGCTACTAGTCATTATTGCTAAAAACATTAAAAATTCTTATTAAGAATTAGTAACATTTTTGAAAGTTTTATCGTCTTTGGTTGTTCTTAGGTCTAGCTTTAATACAAATGACCAAATTACCATTTTGTGACTATTGTGAATACTTCATTCCATATTGGTATTGGTTTATTTGTAACAGATTCACCGTAATTTGTAGTCGTATGTAATATATCACGTTCAGTATGTATATAAGATTCATGTGATTGTTCTGTAAATATTTCATTTCACACATTATTTGTAGCCAAGCGACAGTCGTTTTTTGTTTACTCTTTTTATTATAAGAATTTTAACATTTTATTTCGAAATACAAACAAGAGTATCTCTACGTACATCAAATAAAAACATACGTAAATTAAAGCACGTTATTACTACATCCATTTCGTTCAGAGATTAGCACATTTTTAACTGGTAATAAAGTTTATTACAGATGAGATTAAGTAGGATATGATTGGCGAAAATCAAATCAAATCAATGCATCGAAATATCGATAATTATTTAATTCAGTATCATCTATGTGATTGGATAATTGGTAACTATATTTCAATATTATCTATCGAGATCTGTAATTGCGTAGCAGTCATACTTTTATTTATTTATTTGCTACGCTGCGATACAAGTTGAAATTTAAATAAAATATCTGATGTGGACACCACATGACTTCCTTGTACACGTATTAAACTATAGATATTTTTTTAATTGCACATATTTGACATTAAATCTTTTATTTTTTGTTCTAATCCATAGCAAACTTAATTTTTAAAAAAATCAAAAAATATATAATATTTAAATTTAGATATCTCGTTCATGCAAAAAACTAATTTAAAAATTCTTAATGTGCTAGACGCAGAATTTAATTCTCTAAAACTTTTATTTGCAGCATTCCTTTCTAAAATTAAAACTTCGTACAAGGAAGTAATTAGTAACGACCAGGAGGCGGTAAGTAAATAAAAATATATTTTAAAAATCTGATGTGGACACCACATGACTGCCTTGTACGCGTATTAAACTATAGATATTTTTTTAATTGCACATATTTGACATTAAATCTTTTATTTTTTGTTCTAATCCATAGCAAACTTAATTTTTTTTAAAAATAAAAAATTATATAATATGTAAATTTAGATATCTCGTTTATGCAAAAAGCTAATTTAAAAATTCTTAATGTGCTAGACGCAGAATTTAATTCTCTAAAACTTTTATTTGCAGCATTTATTTCTAAAATTTAAATAATACCATTTTTTTTCAAGGAAAACTGTTAGCAGCTTCATGTAATGTGCCACTTCCGGTTAGTCTATTTTAACCAAAATCTATTATGTTATTTCCATTGATATAATAGTCTTATATACCAAATTTGGAAAGATTTAAATTATATTTGAATATAGTTTTTCATGAAAATCTATTATAGGCTTCAAGTAAAGTACCACTTCCGGTAGTTGTATAATGACCAAAAAGGGAGGTGCACAACTAGATGTTATAACAGTCCTAAATATAAAGTTTCAATTTTCTACGGCTTACCGTTTTTGAGTTATGCGAGATACATACGTTCGTACAGACGGCACGATGAAATTAGTCAAAATGGATTCAGGGAGGGAAAAAATACCTATTTCCGTTGAAATCTGAGAACCGAAAATTTTCGCGATTACAATACTTTCTTTACTTTGTACAAGGAAGTAAAAATGACAATTCTAACAACAAACTTTTTAAATGTCAAAATAAATTTCATGTATTTCTAAATTTTAATTCAATTAATGAAATGTAAATCACTCAGGGACAATCGTATTTTCTGGATATAAGTAGAAGTCAGCTAGATAGAACACACAAGTTTTATCTACTGGTATAATATCTATATCTATACATTGTAAATATTTTCGAAACTAACAAATTCTAAATATTGTTTGATCATAAAACACTATCTGTTGAGATTATATTTTATACGAGTAAATGTACAAATATTATGATAATTTAGTTTAATTATAATCAGGGCCGTCTTTACCGGTGGTTCAAGGGGTGCGGGTGACCCGGGCGCAGAGTCCTAGGGGGCACACACATGCTGAGCGCAAGAAATTTCGATATTTCATTAAACCCTAAGTCATTCAATGACAACATCATTGCACCGTTTCGTACACTTTGTGCATGTTGTAGCTATTATTCCTTTTGATAACAAATTAATATCTGGAATTAGAAAAACTATTGGTAATTGCAATTTTAAAATTATAACTACTAAATTCACTAATATTAATTCGCTTTATACACAAACTAAGGACAAAATTGAAAAATCTAAATATAAAAATGTTGTATACAAAATTCCATGTGGGTCTTGTGGAAAATGTTACATTGGAGAGACTTCACAACCGTTAGAAAAAAGAATATATCAACATAATTATTATTGCAAGCTTCTTGATCCAAATCATAGTGCTTTAACTCGTCACCATCAGGAGACTGGACACATTTTTAATTTTTCTGAAACCAAAATTATTGATGTTATGGAAAATAAAAAGCATAGACTTATTTTAGAAACGTTACATATAAATTTACACCATGATACCTCGATTAATTATCAAACTGATGCGTATAATAATTTAAAATATGCTCAAATTTTTGTAGGAATTTTAACAATTTAAATTTTATATATTTTATTTTAATTATTTATTATTTTTTGTTTTTTCAATTTTTATTTTTCATATGTATCTTTTGTTTTTTTTTTTGTTATTATTGATATTTTACAAATATTGTTTTATATTTTTACGTTTTTTAAAGGATTGACATTTTAATTAATTTGCTAGTTTTATATTATAATTATTGTATTTATATTTTAAGGTGGTGATGATGAGCTAATATTTTTGCTCGAAACGTCCACAAATAAATATTTTATAAAAACATTGGATTCTGAAGCCATTTCTTTATTTAATATATTATATAATTGAATCCTTTTTAAAATATAAATTATAAATAATAATAATCAGAATAAATGGGTACCTATTAAACAATAATATAAAATAAAACATTACTGATGTATTTTCTCCGGGCAACAAGTGTTGATTTTTAATTTGTATAATTTATTATTTTATTTGTATAATTTAAGAATTTTGAGAAATAAATAAATGAAACATTAAAAACTACATTGCGTTTTTTTTTTGTTGACAAGAGCTGGGGCGCAGATTGACCACCCGGCACTCCGGCGCAGAATATGCTTAAGACGGCCCTGATTATAATATAAAAGATAACAGATACTATTTAGAATAAATAATAAAATATATACGTGTTGAATGTTGTTCATAATATTTAGCGCAAGTATGTGAAGTAAGTGTGCTACTAAGATGCTACAACAAATAGTGCGTATTCCTGATGAAGTATGATCTCAAGAATCCAGTTAAAACTTCCAATTTCTCAGATAAATGGCACAACAAGAATTGATTGAACATCTGCAGTGAAGCAAAGGAAACTTGAAACCCGCGGCGCCATTTTCTGCAAAAAATAGCGTCCAGCTGGCCTGGCAATTATTTCTCCAATTTCATGTAAAGTAAAGCACACAGAGGATAGTTATGTAACTTAGTAAGTAAGGTTGTTTCAATTGAAATGAAGAAGCGAGCGTGTGTGATGACATTGAGAGCCGCTAGTTCATAAAGCAGGTATCGCAAACGCAAAGTTTCGATTAGAACAGTTTGTTTAGCGACAGCAGCAATGGCGGTTCTACCCACGGAGACCGTGTGTGGCATGCATCAACTGTAAGTGGAAAAACTTATTTCAATTCTTGATTGAAATGTGTTTGCTTTTTGCTTTGCGGAACTATGTGCGTTTCCGAATAATTAGATCAAATGTATCCAAACATTTGAAGCGAAGGGGACTTCAAATAAACAGGATATTACATTTATAAAGCGGATTTACTGACACGGATTATTTCCTTTTTAGCTTTAAAGGATACCATTTTTTCTATGTGATTTTTTTTGCAGAAAGTGTGGTGCTATTCTCATTTTATGTTTGCAAGTTACATATATTGTTTTGTTTGGAATTTTCGCGAGATATGCTGATGATGCACTTCCACCTGATGGCATTGCCAAAAAGGCCGATACGGAAATACAAGTTTATCCAAGTAAGTTGATATTATTTTTTTTTTAAACCTTCGTGAATTATATAAAAAATATGATTAAGTGTTAAGTTGTTCGGATATCACTATAAGTTATTATATTTGGAATTTATGATGGAATTCTGCGATAAATCTATAAATTTATAGATCTATAAATAGTGAATAAAACCATATCAATATTTGTCGATATGTAGAAAATAATTCATAAAATCATAAGTTTCGTTGCGATTTAGTTCATAAATAAAATAAATAAAAATAAATATATCATCACGCCTTTTACCCATTACTGGGTGTGGGGCACTCTGCCTTAGCAGATCTCGGTAAATGATATATTTTTTCGCGTGAAGTGCGGTTACCAGTTGTCAAATCATGGCCCCCAAAGATATTAGTAGAGATATTATTTTGTTCATTATTTACAGATTTACGGATCAACAAAACATATGAATTTACATGAGAATTCCATCATATGTCGAGATTTCATTTTGTCTGTGGGTGTACTTAAATATTTTGTATTACTGCTTTTAATTGGAAAAGCAGCAAAAATTAAATAGACAAATTTAATGGTCTAAATCTAACGCGTCTTTGCGAGTAATAACATTTTTCTGTTAAAAAATGAAGTACGACATTATTTCATCATTTACATTACCATGACAACGCAAATTTCGCACACTATTTCGCGCACGTTTCCAAAAGAACCAAAAAAATCACAATTCCGTTACTTAGTTACTAGAAGTCTGCTGTCATTTAAAATAAAAATAAATACGCTTTACTACAATGAAATTAATAAGTCGAGCATGTTTTTAAATATTATATTCAATTGTAGAATAAATATTGGCTGCACCTCGTGCGCGAAATGTATTCAGCGCCCTCGAGTAATTATTTAACTCAGCAAGACTCGCCAAACATCTTCTATGAGCATTTCGCGCACTAGGTACACAAATAATATTTTTTAAATGACATCCTTTATTAACAATAATGCGATAACTACTTGCAAACTAAATAAAAAAGGTTATTAAAACTATATAAATTATAAGCAATGTTGAATAGCAGAAATACAAATAGATGCAGAGAGAGAGTGTTTAATTTATTGAAACAATTTAATCAAAACACCAAAGATGACTAAAATAATAGTATTACATACTTTGCACGTCCCACGTTGTACATTGGCATCCTAGGAGCTCTACAGTCTATTACACTTCATTATCACTTAAAAAACACGCGAAATACAAATACACACAATATAACACAATTTAAATAATTAATACATATTAAAATATTCACCCAAATACTCATAAAACATTGAAATCACTGCTATTTCTGCAAAGGACCGCTTTGTACTGAACCAGCGTAGCTCAGTGCAAACCAACGTTTTTCGGTAATGAGCTATGTTGTAACTTGTTCGTTAGAGTTAAAATCTTTCAAAATATATAAAATGTAATGTGTTTATGTGACCATTATGAACAAGAAAGAAACAATTTGGGTGTAGATGTATTACATTTTATTTTTGTGCAATGTTTCATTTTAACGTATTTAATTCAAAAGACATAAAGAAAACTAAATAGACTTTCCAGCAAATTTCAACGGCAGGAGAAATACATAACACATATCACTGCGCGGTTTATAAACAAAGCATTTTTTTATCAGATTAAATATAATTCAAGATTTATGTTCAATTATGACAATATTATAAAATGAGAGCTGTCAAAATTTATAATAGACTTAAATAATTTTACAGCTTGCCCCTGGCAAGAAACACAACATATAGAATTAATTAAAATTAATCTTTAAAAAATGACTATTTCAAAATTAACAAATTTTGACATTGACACATTAAATAGTTCTCGTAAAAATGTAATCGGCGCAATTTTAATCGTAATTTGTTAACTGTAAAATACAAATAAAAATACTGAATAGTATATTTACGAGTATATGCTGTTTTTAATTAGTAGTATAAAGATGAATATTGTGTAAATTGCACTTGAAATGTTTAATATGTGTTATTAATTAATAATTATAATTATATGTGAATCCAAACCCAACGCGCATTACAAATTAATATAATTATTTTTATCTGTAACCATTCGAAATGCTATAGATACAATCAACTTTAGTCACGAGTACTTGGTATTTGTATGATAAAGAATTGCTCTCAAAATCCAAGGTGACATTCTACTTTACTTAACAATTTCAGTGATTTTTTGGAACCGTTTTAGAATTCCCAAGACAATGAAGTAAACAAGGTCTCCTTGATGAATAATAAGTATCGTCTGCGTAAAAATGACTCGTCAAAGAAACCAGAGATAATAATATTTTCGTCAATTCCGCCTGAATTATGTATCATGTTTTCGTGCACAAGAAATGGGACTTACTCACGATATGCATCTCGACACAATCTTGCCTTTTGTAAAACATGACACGTTGTACTTTTACTCCAAAAATAATTCAAGTCTTTTCAAATGCAAATTGCAAATACTAAATACTTGCTGTTCGCAACAAGGCACATTTAGTTATTATTTAACCGCGCTATGGCAGCTTTCTTCACGTATCTGAGTTCAAATATAGTTATTACAATTTTTATACAATGTGTCTTGTTAGTTTTAAGTGTTGCATTTCTCGATTATGCTAGTCTAGCTGATGCGAGTGATATTCGTAACTCTTTGCATCATGTTAGAGGAGGATTCAATGTTAAAACTGAGTCAATTAAACTTACTCAGAGTTATAACAGTTAGTTAGTGTGTTAATTAATTGTTAAGTTATCATTAATGAATGTTTGTTTCTGTTGCAGTGTTCATGGATACGCATGCTATGATATTTGTTGGATTCGGGTTTTTAATGACTTTTCTAAAGAGATATTCTTTTGGTGGAGTCGCTTTTAACTTTTTATTGGCGTCTATGGTTGTACAGTGGGCCATATTATCGAATGGATTTTATAGTTTTGATTCTAACTATAAAATACCTATAAATCTGACAAGGTATTACATATTTATTAAAGCTAAATAATAAAACAAATGCGATTAAAGAAATATATAAACTAGCAATAAATAGTTAACTCTATTTTCAATCATAAATAATGATCATCAAGCCTTTTACCCAATATTAGGTGTGGTACTCTGCAGTAGCAGATTTCGATAAATGATATATTTATGCGCGTAAATTGTGGTAATTATCCGTCAAATCACAGCCCCTAAAGATGTTAATGGAGGGAGAGCCACAAGGGTAATTTTAAAGTGTCGGCTGTGGAAATCGAATCAGGGTTCTTAAATAATAAATAAATATATCATCACGCCTTTTACCCATTACTGGGTCTGGCACTCTGCCTAAGCAGATCTCGGTAAGTGATATATTTTTTCGCGTGAAGTGCGGTTACCAGCCGTCAAATCACGGCCCCCATAGATGTTAGTGGAGAGGGAGCCACAGTGGTAGATTTAAATTGGTGAAAATTGTTTGCCGGCTGTGGGGATCGAACCAGGGTTCTTAAGATCCACAGGCCGACTTGATACCACTGAGCCACCTATCAATTAATAAATAAAGCCAATAAATTTAGTTTTAAGTTACTTTTACATCTGTCAAATTAGTAACTACAATTAGCAAATTTACCTTCGTTAGGGATTCATGGTATTTGAAAAACAATAGTATGATTTCAGTCAAACTCCATTATAAATGGTTCTCCTATACTGTTATTGTAATTAATTTCATGTTATGCAGCGTAACAAATAAATAATTATACAAACCTTGCAGTATTTTAAGAGCAGACATCGCTTCAGCAGCCGTACTAATTTCAATGGGAGCAGTTCTCGGCCGTACGACATACATCCAATTGTTAATCATGGGTCTCTGTGAAATTGCAATCTACTCCGCAAACAACTTCCTAGCTGAACGGCTGTGGAAGGTGTCCGACGCTGGTGCATCCATTTTTGTGCATACGTTCGGCGCTTACTTTGGCCTCGCTGTTAGCTACGTTCTCAACTTCCGCCGTCCTGATGAGGGCGAGCACGACTTTGAATCTTCTTACACTTCTGACACGTTTGCGATGATTGGTAAGAAGGGATGGTATTGATTTGTTTATAATTGTTTGTCCTTGGAGAAATTGGAAATTTAAAACGTGGCCTCGTGCTGTGTTTGAAGTGTTTCAAACGAGATTTTGAGCTTCCTTTATTGCCATAACAACTTTTGAATAAGAAATCGATCGAGAAGTAATAAAGTTTGTAAAAAACACGCTCGGTTTTCCTACAATCTTTTTTACGAAGTATGTGACGGTGTTATAATTGAAATATATATTACTGGGTATGGCAACCAATCGTAGTAGGTCTCTGTAAGTGATATATTTATGCGCGTGAAGTGCAGTTACCAGCCGTAAAATTATGGTTTCCTAAGGTGTTACGGATAATTGTATTATAAATTCGATAGATTTAACTGTCGGTTCTCGTTGAAACATTTTATAATAAAATTAAATTAAAAAAACACACTAGGTTAGTTTCAAATAATGTAAAGTTTATTTTACAATACGTATTTCGGTCGACTAGACCATCATCAGGTGAACAAGATATGAATGAATTTGTACATTAGAGTAAGACTTATAAATAGTATACACAAGAATTCTGACACAAGAAGTGGGAGATACATGATTGAAAACAGATGTAAGTACAATTAGTTTGGGAAAAATACATTTATGACCATAGTTGGAAGAAAATAAGATAAGATCAGACCGAAGAGGTAACTATAATTATTTATTATCTCCCACTTCTTGTGTATACTATTTATAAGTCTTACTCTAATGTACAAATTCATTCATATCTTGTTCTCCTGATGATGGTCTAGTCGACCGAAATACGTATTGTAAAATAAACTTTACATTATTTGAAACTAACCTAGTGTGTTTTTTTAATTTAATTTTATAATTGTATTGTTGTGAACATTGTGTCGGCTATGAGAACCGAATCAGACTTCTCAAATCCGCAGACCGATCTGATACCGCTGAGCCACCTACCCCATATGAATATATATATATTTATAATTAATGTGATGGAGGTTTTCGGATGTGAAAATGAATGGTTTTATATGGAGGGAGGGAGGGAGTATCGTCTATCAGGATGAGAATGCTAAACGAACAGTGATTTTTTTATGAACATGTTAGTGGATATTCTGTGAATGTTTCAGGGGTTCGTGCTACCCCATTTAATGGGAAATAGCGTGATATATATATAAGAAGAGTGGGAATAAGTCAGTTGAGATGGTTTGGTCATGTAGAACGTATGTCGAATGACAGATTGGTGAAACGGCCTAGGAACAAGTGGATGAATATGATTGAAGGGTTGTTGCGTGAGCGAAAGATTCTGAGCGTGAAGAATAAACGAGCTTGTATGAATAGAATTATGAATGTGGTTGAAGCAAAAGTGGTGTGTCAGGATAGGAATGTTTGGAGAAAATTAATTGCGGGATAAATATGATGAATGAAGACAAGCGTATGATTCTTGATTTTAGATTCATTGGTTAGATGTTTCGAGTGTTTACCTGCAATTGTGTGGAGACCATCTTCAGAAAGAAGCGCAGTGTACAGGAGCGAATGGATGAATGTTTGTTGTGTGTTGATGAATTTTGGTTGTGAGAAAAGAAAGAGTTTGTATGGAGGAAGTGTTAATGTGGTCGAATCGAGTATCGTGTGTCAGGATGAGAATGTTGACGGGTTCGTGCTACCCCATTTAATGGGATATAGCGTGATGTTATGTATGTATATATATCAAAGCCTTCACATTTTAAGAACCTTAAAATAAGACAAATAATGCAAATTTAAAAATACAAATCGAATTCCGTTTAGCACATTTTTATATCTCTTTTAGTCCCCGAGTTACGTGGATTATTGACTTTAAAAATATCTTGACTATAAGAACCCTTATTTCGAAAACCAAAAGAGATATTGAAATGCAATTTAAACTATTTATTATATTTCTCGTGCTCCAATCAACTTCTTTCTAATCTGGAAAATTTTACTATGTTTTTATTTGCCTTGGAATTTGTTTCATAAGTTGAAGAAATAATTAAAATCTGTGAACACCAATGAATTTCTGTCTTTATTAATTTTATCTAAAGCAGTAGTAAACGACTAAGTAGATAATAATAAATATAGCAATAAGCAGAATTTCGGTCTTGAAAAAGATATGTCGGAGATTAATTGTAGTATGAAAAATATACAGAGTGTTTCACAACTTAGAGCAAAAAATTAAAGGGTATATTACGACGTGCTGATCATGAAACAATTTTTAACTATTTTCCATGTTTCCCAGTCCAAAATTTTTCGTTGCCACTGCCACTGGGTGGATGATTATGTTAAAGTTATTAATTAAATAAAATTCTATTATAAATAACTGCTAATAATTGAATTGTGTAATTATTCTTTCGTAATTGATACCTACTTCATTGTTTGTGTTTAATAGGAAAGCGAATCCAATGCAGTACTACAAAAAATGTTTTAGGTTAACAACCCTTAATTTTTCGATTTAAAAAAAAATCCTTTTTGTTTCATGTTCAGCACGTCGTACAGAATATACCCTTTAATTTTTTGCTCTAAGTTGTGAAACAGCCTGTATAGTCGTATATTTGATCTTCCTAGGAACTCTTTTCCTGTGGATATTCTGGCCAAGTTTCAACGCAGCAGAAGTAATAGGCGACAGTCAACACCGTGCCATCATTAACACTTACATCTCCCTCGCAGCTTGCTGCGTCACCACGTTCGTGCTCTCTTACATCCTCAGTCAAAACCGCAAATTCGATATGGTGCACGTACAAAATTCCACACTTGCCGGCGGTGTAGCCATCGGTGCAACTGCTGATCTCATGGTGCAGCCTTGGGGAGCAGCTCTCGTCGGTACCATCGCCGCCTGTATCTCCGTCATGGGCTACACCACGTTGTCTCCGTGGCTAGCGAGAAGATTCCGGTTACCGGATACATGTGGGGTACATAATCTGCATGGAATGCCTGGAGTGCTAGCCGGACTTGTTAGTGCGATCATGGCGGCGGTTGCAACGACGGATTTATATCATTTGAGTTTGTATACACATTATCCAGCTATGGCACGGAGTAATATGACGGAGATGGACGTGGTGGCACCTCCTGGAGATGATAGGTCGGCTGGACAACAAGCTGGCTACCAACTTATTGCGTTAGGAATTACGTTGGTTGTTGCGATTGTCGGCGGACTTGTCACAGGTAAAATTATATACAACATGTATGCTGTTTACGCGGGCTAACTCATATCATAAAGTGTAGTAATTTAATCGTAACTAATAGCAACGCTTCGCAATATAAATTATTTATTTTTCGTGTCGTTGGTTCAAGTTTTATTATAAATATTATTGATAGTTGTAAATTCAGTTCGTGAAGAATAATATGGTAATAAACCAAAAGCAAATTTTCAGTTTTTAGAATTCATAACTCACAACAATTATCAGACAATCTGAAAAGCACTTGACAAAATCTGATCAATAATTTAATCTGCTACACACATAAAATATTTACACGTAGTAATAACGTAACTTTATAGCACTGTAAATCATACATTCATCATTAAAACATGCATGAATTAACTAGTAATTTATAAGGCTTTAGCTATTGTACTAATGTAGACATTGTTTGTTGTGCTTGCCATGGAACCGAATAACTTATGGTAAGGTATGGTGTGTGATCTGTCGGCATTTTCCCCTGACAAATCATCGCCGCTTCACAAAGACGATCCCCACTGGCTGATTGTAAGCTCGGACGTCGTGTATCTAAAGCCTCCGATATTCGTGACGCGGCAGTATCAAAGCGCAGATGATATCTCCGACTCCAATTCGGTACTTACCCCTCTTCCAACGTTTTAGAATGCCTGTTTTCTCAGCAACAGCTTTAGCAGAGCCACGTAGGTGGGTAATGTAATGTAAGGAAACGGATGTTATAGGTGTCATCGTGAAGAGCAAACTGTTCAACCCGGATACGGAAACGCAAAAGAACAAAGACGATCACTTCTGGGTGATAGAGCATGAAGAGAAGCCCGCTGTCATCTTGGAATCTCAGCCATGAAGCACTTTTTATTATTTTTGTATTACATGTTATTTATACTTATTAAGTACTTTGAATAATAAAGTCGGAAAAATAGTAAAATAGCTTATTATTGTTAACATTACACATCATCATATTTGGCATAAAATTTACGTTTGTATTCAGGTTGAGATTGGAATCATCATTGCTTTGTGGTAACTAAAATGAGGTATGTATTGTATTCAGTAACGTAACCAGCTCTTAAAAATTGTAAACTATTTCACTATAAAATAATCTGGTTACGTCACTGTTGTAGCTGGTGTAATCTTTATTAACAAACAACAAGTCAGCTTAACTTACAAATTTAAAATTGATTATAAAAATATACATTTTAACTAACAGTTCTTTAGGTACTTAATAAATAACATTAAAAACTATCATCTATTACGGAACATTAGAAATTGTACAATTGATTCTTACAACGATAAAATCTTGACTAGTTAATATGCATTATATCACGATATCTTCTTTATCCTAATACAAAATTATATAAAAATACTTTTGGCTTTATTCAACAGACTTAAACATTGCAATAGACCAGTCCACATCATGTGTTCTGCAGGCCGCTAGTCCCAGGACACGGTGAGTACTCGTTGGGCAGCGATCTCGGCGGAGACTGAGGATGATTTAACAGAGACATCGTTGGACTTCCTGAAGGAGACGCAGCTCCAGCAAAGTGAACAGCATCTTCATCTTCTCGCGACCAATGTGCTACAACACGCCCTTGCATCATGGCTGGTTGATGGTCTTGTCTTGATGCATTCACTTCAGCTGTAGTGCGCCGGAACTCTTGTCCCGCGCGACTGTCGTAAAACGACACTAATCGGAAATCAGCTCCGACAAGATCAATTAATCTTTCAACTATTTCCACAAAGAGTGGCCTTCTACATGGCACCCAACTAAAACATTGACTTATAATCTGCCAAATAAGCTCTGGACATTCTTTTGGCCGACTTAAAGTTCCACCAGACGTCACAAATTGTAAAACTTGTTCGTTGGACATTCCTTGATACGGTTGTTCGGCGTAGGTTACTATTTCCCACAGAACTACACCGTAACTCCAATTATCTGAGTCGGAAGTAAAGACGCCATCAGCTAAACTTTCCGGTGACATCCATCTGACAGGAAGTAACCCTCTAGTCTCTTTCCGGTAGTAATCAGTCTCATAAACATCTCGTGTCATACCAAAGTCTCCAACTTTAACAGTTCGATCTCGTGAAACCATACAATTCCTTGCCGCTAAATCACGATGAACATATTTTCTAGCTGACAGATACGACATTCCATCAGCTATTTCTACAGCCATACGACAGATTTCTGGAAAACCTAAACTAGTAGAACTTTCTCTGCTCTTGCGGAGATAGTTTTTTAAATCTCCTCGGTCCATCAGTTCCATTATAACCATAACTGGTATCTCAGTGACGACTCCGATTAGTTTAATAACATGTTGAGCTTCACTGAAATTTCTCATAACTGCTGCTTCGTTTACAAACTCCATTTGATCATGAACAGTAGCTCCATCGTTGAGAGTTTTAATTGCACAAGGAAGTTCTCCATCTTTCGTAATGACTGTACCACTTAAGACTCTTCCAAAAGTTCCACAACCTATTAGTTCCTTTACTGTAACATTTTCACGTGAGATTTTTCCTGGGTCACCATTACGAAACTCTGCGTATTCTGGATTAACGTTGGCAACAAGCTTTTGCATATCTTGGAACGGTTTAATTTTGTAGTACCAGTACATGTAAGCAGCAAATGCTAACACTATAAGAACTATAAATGCAGTGACGAGTGCTATTACTGGAGAAGCTTGTGACGGTACTACAACTGTAAATGTTCGTATTGGAGTTGTGGATCCAGGACCAGCTAAAGAAGTTGCACGGACACTAAGTTCATATTCACCGGGATGTAGCTGTCGTAATGTATGTTTGTAACCCGCATCTTCGTGTTCACGTCTTGTAATACACTCTGGAAAACTGACAGACTTTTCTTTTCTTTTGTACATTAAATCATAGGACACAATAACAGCGTTTGGATCACTAGGTTCACTCCATTCCACTTCAACGTCATGTAAATTAAATATCCGTAATTGTAAATCGTTGATGTCATCTGCGTCGTGCTTTTTCCCAGTTCTTTGTGAGACCATCACAACAGAACTGCACTGAGGAATTTCTGTCCGGTTTTCGTTGCAAGCTGCGAGGAGTAAAATATAAATTGTAAAGTGTTTAAGTTTATCAAGTATTATACTTGTGTCATTAGGTTCAACTATTTTTTCAAAGTAACCATATTCCAGTTGATCAGTAATTTTTTCGTCAGGAATAATAGTTGTAGTTTCTTCACGCTTTTCAACATTATCTCCAGAGTATTTGTTGTGCGCGGGAATAACTTGATATTTGTAACTAGCACAGCCATGAGATTGTACTCCACGTGAAGCATTATAGGTGATTCTGTCCAGGTCACTGCAGATGGCATCAAAGTCTTCTTTCTGTATGACGGTGATGGTTGCGTTGTCGCTTCGTTTTACACACTCACAACCACTGAGAGAAGGAACTGGAGTAGTGGTTTCAAGTAGAGAAATCTCTGTGGTTGAAGTAGTTTCAACCATTTTTAACTTACAATAGTTTCTAGCATCTGTAAAGGACTTGTTATCATGTTGAAAATAACCGACTACAATATAATGCGATAGGATTCCGTTAATATTAGTAGGCTGGTCCCATGATAATTTAATTGCACTCGAGTTTTCAGCTTCTGCACGCACGTTCATAGGCACTGACGGTTCACCAGATAAAGTTAAAAAGGATTGGATTTCACTACGACCACCTAATCTAGAGTTAGTCCGAATAAAATAAGTATAATTTGTATATGTGCGTAAATTAGTAATGTTCCACGTGAACATAGATTGTACATTGGTTTCGTTGTCGTTGAAGAAAGCAAACACCGTCACCCAAGTCGGAACCCCGCATGCTTCTTCTTCAGCCAGCGGGTCATTGTCGTCTGCTTCTTTGTAGACGATCAAGTACTTGGTGATCGGCTCCTCATTCTGTTTTCTCGGTGGAGCTGCCCACATTATATCCGCAGATGTTTCTGTAACGTTTAACAAACTCACGTTGATGTTCACAAAGTTACACGCGAAGCTGTCGCCGTTAGAATGATTAGAAACATCCATCCAAGTATAGTTCACTTTGAGTTTAGAAAACTTAGCTAATCGATCAATTTCCGAAGGACACAACTTTGGATTAAAATGAAATGAAAATGTTCCGTTTAATATTTCAATGTTAGTCTTTTCCGAGGCCCAGAGTTCTTGCAAGTTAGGATTTTCGTAAACTGACAACGCGTATCGATTCTGTTCAAGCTTAATTCCTTTGATTACCCGCAGACTTCTTAAGAATTTGAAACTACGAATAGGAACAGATCTATACACTTTAAGATATTCACTGATTTCTTCAATATGTCCTAAGTTTTCTTCAAGTTCTTTATCGATATTGCCTTTGATTTCTGCTTCGAGACGGATTCCCAAGGAGCCGGTGATATTGGTGCATCCTTGCATCTTCTTGATGTCGTTGATGTTGGTGACCTGGGTACCATTGCACACTTTGTGACAGATGTCACACGGTTGACACGTGTCGTCGATCTTTTCGTGTCGAGGTGGACATTCGTTGATGCACGTATTGTTGAACACCCACCAGTTGTTTTCGTTAAAGTTTAAGCACTCTTGTTTGGTAACGCAACGGGATATATGCTTCAGTAAATACCTGTAAACACAATCACATAATAATACTCAATACATGAATAACAATGAACTTGTATCAAAGGCATCATGAATATGGATACTTGAATAGAAATGCTTGCCAAAGATTATTTACGGGATGAATCTAATGAATATTTGAAGTGGAGATCGGCATCGATGGGGTAGGTGGGTCAGTGGTATCGAGTCGGCCTGTGGATCTTGAGAACCCTGGTTCGATCCCCACAGCCGACAAACAATTTTCACCAATTTAAATCTACCCCTGTGGCTCCCCCACCACTAATATCTTTGGGGGGCGTGATTTGACGGCTGGTAACCGCACTTCACGCGAAAAAATATATCACTTACCGAGATCTGCTTAGGCAGAGTGCCACACCCAGCAATGGGTAAAAGGCGTGATGATATATTTATTTATTTATTTATTTATTATCGGCATTTTTGAAGATTTTGATATCTGATTCGATCGAACTCGATTCAAAATCCAATCTGATTCGATTTGATTCGAAATGCAATGCGACATCTGATTCTACGTCTATCTGAGATTGGATATAAAATCCGATTCGATCCAATCCGGCAATTGTAACATAAATTGTACATTCAAAAGAAAAATAACCTAAATTAATAATAACGGTATGATTTGACATTAGTGACATCCAATTGACATCTGTCAAGAGAAAAATAAATCGTAGTTTCTGATGGAGTAATGAAACAAAATGTATACCTCATTAAGAAAGTATCATTCTTCCCACAGATGCTTTATAATTCCCGGCTTTGTCTCGGGAAATGAAAAAAAATATTTCACTTTCTTCCCTTGATATACAAATAAGAATGATTGTATTACCTGTCATGTGAACAGCGATCAACACATCTGTGGTTCTCGAGTAAATTGGAACAGATTTCGCAGAAATCATGAGTTCCATTGCATCCGTATAAACATGGAGGTTTACAAGAAGAGGTGTGAGACAATTGACAGAAATCTGAGTTCCAGCATTTCTTGCATTTATCAGGACATCTTTGTTCGTTACACAGTTTGCCTTGGATCGCAACCACTTCTGAACTAGGTGGAAGAATTCGGTCCCAATCAATTGTGTCGACATAACACAAGTTTTCATTTTTTTCTATACGGACAGTTCCTCGGAATATTCTTGTTAAGTTATAAAGTCCAATCTGAAAAAAAAAGATAAAATATAGATGCAATTGATACTAATAATAGCAGCGTCAATAATACGTGACCTCATCATTGACAGAAATAATTGTAATTAATTGTTTGTGATGAGAAGTGAGTCATTGGATCGCTCCCGCTAGGCGTTTGATTTAATATCAATGAATACTTTATTTTTATTGGCAATTGACCTCTGACCCTACCTGCACCTACTTGAGGGCATGTACTGATCTTTCACACGCTTGATGGGCATTCTACAATTAACATCTTACGATTTGTTCAATTGAATTAGGAATAAGAAATTCGTCGTGGGAATAAGTCCAGCGTAATTGGTGCGGAATTGTAATAAATTCTACGAGTTTACGAGTTATCTCTTGAGATAAAGGCCATTGATATTTCTGTATTGGTGTTTTGCTTCTATATGTCGAGGTCATCAAGATATATTCTGTGTCCAGTGTCATACAACGGAAAAGGAAAGCTGATAAAACCTGCCAGATTTATTTTTGATTTCAGTCTTGAAATAACGAACCCAAACAATAATACTAGAAACTAAAATTAAAATCCTACATAGACTGATTACATAAATATCAAAGCATAATCGGTTTACATAAATTTAGTTGCTTTACGATAATTTTAGTGTAACATGTGATTAAATTTAATTATTTAATTATTATAATAAAACCGTCCGTCCTTCAAAAATAAATTTACAACTAAAAATATTTAAACTCCGCATTAAAATGTAAAGAACGTCAAAAATGACAGATATTGTATTATAGCGGTTCAAAACTGATAACAAGTTTTTATCATAGTGACCTTAGTAATATTTGACAAGCAGCCTGATAAAAATATAATTTAGAATAAAAATACAAGCCCAACAAAATTAACTTGGCACCAAATTATTGTTAGTAAACATCATGATATGAATTTTAATTTAAATGATATTTAATGATTATTTAAAGACACGACGTAGTCTTTTAAACATTCAAATGTAAAAGTAATCACACATAATTTGTGAACTGTCCACATATTTGATTACAACAATACGAAGTCGCTTGTTCACAAACATAACACTGATATTTTCAAACAAGCCGCCTGTGATTGGAAAACATCCAAGTATTAAGTATATTTATTAGCCGGAGGTGGAATTGTAATATGTAACATACGCATGTTCGCATTGAACAGTTCCTGTCGTTCTGTATAAATAAACAAGGCATGTACTGCATTATTAATAGGCGCTAATGATAAAAATACAAGCTAGGATAGCGAGGGAGGAGAAATACTTCCGATTTCTCCTACATACGTGACACTATATTTATAACACTTTGAATTTACTCTCAAGTCTATTTTACAACTCAGACTTGGCGGAAACAAGTTATATTATATTAAGGGGTAAGGCCACTCTAAAATTTTTTAAAATGCATTATTTTTTATTTGCTTAAATTATAGTTTAAACCCTTAGGAATAAGGGACAATTAATTTAAATGCCGCGCGGAAGTATTTCAGAGGGAAAAAAGCATATATCTATTAGTACTAGTATTTATATATAGATATGACTCGAAACTTTAAACGCGTTTTTCTCGAAATCATATTTTCAAAATCGGGCGAAAAGAAATCTGAAATACTAATTGATAGATCGTGCTGAATCTTTTTATCTCTTATTCTAGATATAAAATACTCAAAAACTACGGGGGCTTTTTTTAAAAGTGCTTCATTCGTTTTTTATGGTCGTTTTTATACAGAAATTTAGTCTCGAATAATGAACTTTTTTTTCAAATGTGCGCCATTTTGTTAAAAATCCAAATTTTCTAAATCCAGCCCGTAGTTTTTTAGAGTATACATCAGAGATTAAGAAAACATATCCCTTTTTAATCCTGGTCTATTGCTGTTCCCGGAATGTTTTCGCCCGATTTGCCCTACGCGCCGAGAGGAGTCGCCATTTTTTTTAAATTTCTGAATATTTTCTTTAAAAAAAATTTTTAAATAAAGTTTAAAGAGCACTAAATAAAGATCCAAAAACAGTTCTTAAGCAGCATGTTTAGATTTCGTTAAAAAAAATCTTGAAAATGATCCTTTTTTTCCTTGTCTAAAGTGGCTTTACCCCTTAATTGAATCACTCGGAACTGTGAACAATTCAATAATATGAACAAGCCTGGATTTATTCTGTTCACATTATCGCGATTGTACTGTATTTATAAAAAAAAATATGGTGGCAGCAGTATAAGTGCGGTGTAAAGATACGTACATTTGTATTTATTTTACTATGTAATGTACAAGGTACAAATATGTTTGTAACTTAAAGATAAAACGATAAGCGATAAATTTTTACTGTAAATATTACATGTTTAAAGTCAATAAAGTGTCAAAGAATGTTGTTAGAATCGTTTAAAGTTTACAGCTCGTAAAATATTTACTTGTCTCGTAGTACTTGCAATAATAAATGGAAAAAATGTTGATTAAATTTTATAAATTCCAAGCAAGAACTGTGTACTACAAACTTAATTATTTGATTAACTTTTATCGAGCTACGACCGCGATAAAAGTTGCACAATATTTCAAGTTCAACTGAATATTTATATAGTTTAATCACGAACATTTTTAATATTTCCACAGTAATTTTATGCATTTGCGTGCGTTGAGAATATAATAACTAATATTATTCTAACTTATAAATACATTGTTGAAAGCGTTGGTGTTTCCGCGAAATACATTCAATAAACAGTTTACATGTTTCGTTAGAAATCATATGATGTAAATGCTGCAAAGTGTTTAACAAAATAGAAAATTAATTAACGTTCGAACGAGGAGACGCAGAGAGGTTATAGACAAAAATGATTGTTTGTTTACAATTGCATGCAAATTGTTGTTATGCGCAAGCGACCTTCGTTGCCATCAAGTTTTCTTGCACGTGATTGTTGTAATCGACGCTTCGCTTGTACGGAGCTCGTAAATTCGAATCGCACACAAAACATAAATAAATTATATACTATTACGGCTACGATGTAATAAAAACTAAAATAACTACTATGGATTTACATGATTTGAAGAACTGGAGTATAGCTGTGCAAAGAACATTACTTTTTTATTCCAATTATAATATTAACTTGATGTATTTATGAATTTTATTATATATGTAGTACATGTACATATAGTAGAAGTCTTGAAGCTTGTAAATTGTTTATTGTTTAGAAATCAACATTCCGAAAACAAATAAAAGTATGTATGCATAACGATAAAGTGATTTGAAGCTGCAATTGCAGAGACAGCCAATAAATACGAGCGCAACTTTTACTGCCACCTCAATTAAGTAGAAACAGGATCCAAATCTGATTGTAAAAATATCAAATTAGATTAAAAAAATTGTAATTAGCCGAAATCTGGAATAATTCTTTACTACTGTCACAAAATGATAAATTTGTCATTTATATTAAGACTAGAGTTAAAAACTTAAAAAGTTGAATAAATGTTATTACTTTTAACAAACTTAGGATTTTAATGTTCTACGTCAGAGGATTATGATCTCCCCTTTCTCTCACACGTCTACTCTATTCCAAATCATTCGTTTTTTTGTTTCTATTGAATTTTGACTTTTTGTTGTTTTTTTGAAGTGAATTTGAGAAAATGAGTTTAACTCTGACAGCAGACAAACTGATTTTCATCACATTTAAAATTACCCCAGTTATCTCCCTCCTCTAATGTCTTTAAATAAAAATTTTAATTAAATATCATAATATATTTCGGTTCCAAATAAACAAATTATTTCAAAATAAATATAATTTGTATAGTTGTAACAGTATAATTCTCTAAATATATCAAACAAATAATATAATATTTGTATTTCTGTTTTCAGCAATCTCAAAAATAATTTCTACATACGCAATAATGTCGATTTTGCTTTCACATTACTATTCATATCTAGTATTGCCAGCCCTATGATGACTGTAAAAACTACTTTATGAAAATATAAAAACTGATAACTTGTTTTCTTTTCATATTCTCACTATTTTTGTATTCTTAATAAGTATTTTTGGTTCAGTACGTTATTTATAACGGTTTAAATTTACGGTTTTAGAACCGAAATAATAACGGTTCGGGTATGTTTTCTGATACAGAATCAATTAAATTTTCTTTTTGGTTTTCGGTTCACATTTTTAAAAACAAAAAATATCGGTTTCGGTTTCGTACATAGCTGAATATCGGTACGGTTTTCGATTACGGTTGGGTCCTTGAAATATATCATCACACTTTTTAACCATTTCTAGGTATGACAACTCTGCCGTAGCAGATCTTGATTAGTAATATATTTATGCGTGTGAGGTATGATTACCAACCGTCAAATTATAGACCCCAGAAATGTAATTTAAATGTAGTGAAAATGTGTTATTCAAACAATTTTAATCAATTTAAATCTACCCCTATGGCTCCCCCTCCACTAATATCTTTGGAGGCCGTGATTTGACGACTGGTAACCGCACTTCACGCGAAAAAATATATCACTTGCCGAGATTTGCTTAGGCAGAGTGCCACACCTAGTAAAGGATAAAAGGCGTGATGATATATTTATTTATTTATGTTATTCTTTACAATAAATAAATAAAATAAATATATCATCACGCCTTTTACCCATTACTGAGTGTGGCACTCTGCCTAAGCAGATCTAGGTAAGTGATATATTTTTTCGCGTGAAGTGCGGTTACCAGCCGTCAAATCACGGCCTCCAAAGATATTAGTGGTGGAGGAGCCACAGGGGTAGATTTTTTTAAATTGGTGAAAATTGTTTGTCGGCTGTGGGGATCGAACCAGGGTTCTCAAGATCCACAGGCCGACTCGATACCACTGAGCCACCTACCCCATTATTATTATTTTTATTCTTTACAACAGTGTAACACGAGCGGGATGGGTGAATAAGTTGATCTTACCGGACTGCGTCAATTGTAACACGAAAGAAATGGACGCAGTCTTAAAATTTTATTAACACATTGCTATCAAATATTTTTATACTAATTGTACACGAAACGTTATAATTTAATATGAGGATGGAAACAGAATTATTATTTGAATTAAATTTTTATTAATTATAATACTTAATTCACTAATCTAGTTTAAAATTAAAGTAAACGCGAACACCGCGTGATGTGAAGATCTACATCTTCACGCTTTGAGTCGATGGACGAGACTGATGGTTTCCACCAAAACACTTGCTGCCCTGGGTACGATACCCACATCTGGAATCCATCCCCCTCGCATCGGGGTGGACACAGATGTGTCAAGTGTTTTGGTTATGTAGTCTGACACTCTGGTCCTGCAGATAACGCGAACATGAAATCTTGTTGGAATTCTAAGAATATTAACTATAACTGTCTCTTTTTATAATTTAATGCCCTATATTCGAAAACCAAAAGATCTCACACTCAGCCTTAATGGCACATGTGGTCACGAGTGTCAAATTACACGAAACCAATCTTATCTAAACGCAACATAACAACAATGAGATAGCTCATATTGTTACAACAGCAATTTAATCCCAATTACAGTACAGGATCCAGATTCAGCGAGCCACAAATTAATAGTTCAAGTCGTCTAGCAGCATCTGCATTTATACAATGAGCTAGTACCCGCTATTTTCATCCGGTTCCGATAGTTAACAAACATGAAATGCGAAATCCCTGTGTTTACTGTTATCGCTGCGTGTTCGCCATTCATTTACGAGGATCGCCCTCGCTCGCACACGACACGTGTCCACAGTAAACCGAGCCGTGTCCAGGAGCCCTGACCTCGACCATGCTGCCTCAGCACAACCACAGACATGCGTCCATATAGGATGGCCGTGCTGGCCATTGCCTGATGTCTGCGCACTAGGCGGGTATACTATGTTCAAAGATACTCCGTTATGGCCCTCTCAGCGGGTCTATTGTTAGGGATTTAAGCTTGATTTATAGGGGTGCAAGGACAGGTATGTATTCAGTATTTCCCAATTTAATTTTATTTTTATATACAGGGTGTTTCAGGACTAGTGTTACTTATATTATCTGTTAGCGTTTTCTAGCAAAAAAACTCACATTTTTCTTATGTCATTTTACATTGCTATCATGTTATCGATATTTGTAACAATTTAACTAAATTTGATATCAGGTATTATATCCAAAAAAAGTGACTAATAGCATACGAATATATAAGAAAAATATATATAGGATGTTCCATAAACTGTGCCATACGCGAATTACATCGGAAATAAGTATTTAGAGGAAAATATTGAAATGAATATTTAGAGTATTAAATTCTGCGTCTAAATCAGTCTACATATTGCATTTTATTTATTTAGTAACTGTTAATAAATATTAAGTTTAAAATATGTATGTGACAATTAAACGTTATACAGGGTATTTCAGGACTAGTGTAACAAACTTTAACAGCTTATTCCTGAGGTTATTTTGAGCAAAAAATGTCATATGAACATAGGGCCTATTCCTTCTAGTTGCCAAAATACAAGAGGTTTAAGTTCTATAAATAACACGACATTTTCAATTTTTTTTAATCAAGATACTTTCGGAAAACAAGAATTTTATTGAAAAGTCATACCTTATTTGTCTTAATTAAAAATTGTTGTACTTTTGATTGTATTATTGTTTCATAATGGATGGTTATAGTACTGCTGAATATGCAGCTATGATTTTTATTTATGGATTATGTAATAGTAATGCCCGTTATGCGTCCAGAGAATTCCAAGACAGATATCCAAATAGAAGCCAACTTTCTCATCCCCTATTTGCGCGCATTTTTGTTTTCCAAAAGTATCTTGATTACAAAAATTTGAACATTTCGTGTTATTTATAGAAATTCAACCTCTTGTATTTTGGTAACTAGAAGGAATAGGACCTATGTTCATATGACATTTTTGGCTCAAAATGACCTGTTAAAGTTTGTTACACTAGTCCTGAAATACCCTGTATATTATAATAATGAAACAGAGAATTTTGTACAAATATTATTATTGATAATGAAGCAAAAAAAAATGTTACATGAAAGTATCATTGTATAACAATTCTGAAATACGTAATCCGTACAGAGATTATTGATTTCCGAATTTAAATATTTTGCAATCCTACCCTGAGCGCCAACAGGTAGAATCTCTTACTGTGTGCGGTTCAACACAGGCTTAGTAAGTTAAAGCCGTAACGGAATATCTTTGAACATACTATACATGGACTAACAGGCGCCACGCAACGATGATTTATTGCTGATAAGGTAATAGTGATTCATTGCTAAATTGACAAGACAAGTTTTATCCCTTAGCGTTTTGCTATTATTAGTTATTTATTCTGTACATTAGAGGTCAGTTGAGAGGAAATTCATTTGTGCTGTCAAACCAGTCAGATTTGCTTCTTAAAATTTATAATAGGAACCATAACAGACTTATAAGCATTGCAAGTTTCATAGACAATCCAGAAACGTGTTAGTTAATAATTAGAAATTATAAAAATCCAGTTTGTACAATGACATTTAGTATTTTGTTGACAGATTATTTTAATTAAAAGAAAAAAACTTGACATTCATACAATTTAACGCTCTTAGATAGACAATAATATACAAAATGAATATCACTATGAAAATAAAATAAAACCATATCATTACGCCGTCAAATCATGGGTCTTAAAGTTGTTAGTAGAAGAGGAGCCATAGGGGTAATATTAATGTGATGAAAATTGTTTGTTGGATTTTGACTGCAAAAATCGAAGTTACCACAATTATTTTATTTTCTTTTATTTCCTCCTTGTGTAGTATTTAATTATTGTGTTGTCATTACTCTAAAATAATTGTAAACAAATCCGATTAAAAATCAAACTGAAAATGTGAATTATTGGTTGAACCAGTTCAAAAATGAAAAAAATTTATAAAGGGGTTCTATATAGATCAGAGCACGAGAAATCGAATGCCGGTGAGCGCATCTTCATATCTCTTTTAGTTTTCGAGTTACATCGATTTTTTACTTTTTGAAAATCTCAACTTTGAGATATTGAAATGCGGTTTGAACGAATGTATTTCTCGTGCGCTACTTAATTTATATGGAAATTTTGAAAAATTTTAAAATTTTTCAATTTTTTTCAAAATTTTCTTTACTCAATATTTCAAAAAGTTGAAGAGATAATGTAAATCTGAAAACACCAGTGAATTCCTCTCGTGAAAATACATAGGTATGCAAATTTTCACAACAAAATTCGCACGGATACATTTTTTATTACAAAAAATCTAAAATGGCCGTTTTTTAATTATTTCTTAAGGGGTACCCCTTGGTGTTTTTACGGATTTAGGCCATTTTTCGATTTTTTATAATAAAAACTATATCCATGCGAATATTATACTAAAAATTTGCATACTTATGTATTTTCACGCAAGGAATTCATTGGTGTTTTCAGATTTGCATTATTTCATCAACTTTTGAAAATATTGCGAAAAGAAAATTTTGAAAAAAAGTTGAAAATTTTTCAAAAATGTTAAAATTTCGGTATAAGTTAAGTAGCGCACTAGAAATACACTCGTTCAAACCGCATTTCAATATCTTTTTTAGTTTTCGAGATATGAGCTCTCAAAGTTGAGATTTTTAAAAAGTCAAAAATCGCTGTAACTCAAAAACTAAAAAAGACATGAAGATGCGCTTTGCGCCATTCGATTTCTCGTGGTCTGAATTATATAGAACCATATTATAAAAATTTTCGATTTTTGAACTAGTTCAATTAAAAATTTGCATTCTGCATGTTCATAAGACGATAGCTCTAAAACGCCTCCAAAGAAATTTTTATGATCTTTTGAGGTTTATTTATATTTTAAGTTTGACAATTAATATTTACTATGCTCACTTGATTATGTAGGCTCGATCCTTTGCCGCTCGCCCCGAAAACTTTCCAGTTCGCCAGTAAAAATGTATTTACTACGCTGGTTACGTAAATAACTATTACCGCCTTGTTTACAAAAACGTTAAATTCTGCGCGTAAATGTCAACTTTGTTTGGAAGTAAATTTATGTATAGATTCATTAAATGGGGTAGGTGGCTCAGTGGTATCGAGTCGGCCTGTGGATCTTGAGAACCCTGGTTCGATCCCCACAGCCGACAAACAATTTTCACCAATTTAAAAAATCTACCTCTGTGGCTCCTCCACCACTAATATCTTTGGAGGCCGTGATTTTACGGCTGGTAACCGCACTTCACGCGAAAAAATATATCACTTACCGAGATCTGCTTAGGCAGAGTGCCACACCCAGGAATGGGTAGAAGGCGTGATGATATATTTATTTATTCATTAAATCTTGGGAAATACACTCGTTCAAACCGCATTTCAATATAGCTTTTAGTTTTTGAGATATGGACTCTCAAAGTTTAGATTTTAAAACAGTCAAAAATCGATGTAACTCCAAAACTAAAAGAGATACCGCCATTCGATTTCTGTGGTTTTAATGATATAGAACCATATTATTAAAAATTCTATATTTGATCTAATTAAATCAGTTAATTCGATTACTTTGGGTCTCCTCGTTTCATATACATTCCATATTTTTCAAAAATAGAGATATAAAGACCAGTACCTACAAAGGACGTTCAGGTAGGATATACTAGAATTTAAACCACTAATAATAATTGTCGCTCGTACGCAACGCAAACGTTGCTGCTACAATTGACCGTAAAATAAATCACAGGAAAATGAAATTTTCCCAATTATATTTCTAAATTAAAAAGAGCGTCACTGGAATTAAAACTGTAAAAGAATCTTTAATAAAAGAGTAAATTAAATAAAATTCTGCGTCAAAGCTAAAATTTAATATCCTTTTTTTATTTCCTCATTGCCGACAAACATTTTTTTATACAAGGTTATAAAATTATAAATATAACTAATGAATAAACTTGTGCATTTTTTTCACGATTCGCAAATGTGTCAGTTGTAATAATTGTTCATTCAAGTACGGCTAATTTTGCTCACTGTATGCTGAAGGCGTCGTATCGTTCATTCCATTCAATCGTTACTGATAATTTATGCCCGATATGAAAGTTTCTCTAGCACTTGGACTATTTTTAACGTTTCTTTGACACGACTTGGAACAGGCAACATCAATACTGGATAAGGCAAACATTTTAAGCAGATTACAAAAAGAAAATATAACGTGTGCACAAAAACATATTTTTTCTGCCTGACATCTGCTCGTAATTTAGTTTATATTTAGTTCTTATAGAAAAGCACGAACTGAAATTTGAATTTTAAATGTTTGCACAATGAAATATTATACAATGTTGTAATATTTTTGCAGAACCTTCAAAATGATTACAAACCAAAGTAAATGTTTTTATATTTAAATTATGAAGCAAACCTGTTTACGTGTTACGTGGTTCTTACTACATAAATAAATAAATAAATATGACTTTTCAATTGAATGTGAAGAAATATCTGTTAGCATAAGTAGAGTAATATATGTTATTTATCTTCATAAACATGCAGTCATGTTTTATAAAATATTTCAAAATGTATATAAATGACACGTCTAATATTAAATGTCGATTGAAGCGTCGTTTTTAACGTTAATTGTATGTTTATAAAAACTTGTCATTATCGTAAAACCGCGTAAGAAATCGAATAGAAAGTATAGAAATTTTCCACGAATGAAAACCGATCCTTTTATGAGGCGCCGTTATTAATTGCCTGGACGGCGCGCAAAAGGGTGGGTTGACTTGTTTTCGAGTGGTCCGTTCCCTATTCAACCCTGGATAATTCAATCTCCTGATTCGTTTTCACAAATAGATGTTGATTAAATAACTATTTCGCCTAGATATTCTCAATATTTTTCAGACTATATAATCACCCACTCCGTTTGAAAAATAAACCGTATATATATGTTATGTTTCGGCTCGTAAATTATTGTTACTAAATTTTTTCCTCAAAGATGCCGTTTTATTTCCCGAGGGATATAAAGCACCTAATGGAAGAATGATACTTTCTTCACGAGATATACATCTTATCCTACGAAAAAGTAAAATTTTCAGAAATTTTGATAAGATCTATTATTCCCTTCATAGATAGATGTCACCTGAATGTCATTGATTATAAATCATACAGTTGTTTTCCAGTTGCTATGGATATGGCTTTACTCTTTTCTCATAAGAGTGGGAGAAAAGTGTATTATTTGCTCCCGCAGGGGACCATTCTTTCAAAAATAACAAATACAGGGTGTTTCAGGACTAGTGTAACAAACTTTAACAGCTTATTCCTGAGGTCATTTTGAACAAAAAATGTCATATGAACATAGGTCCTATTCCGTCTAGTTACCAATATACAAGAGGTTGAAGTTCTATATATAACACGAAATTTTCAAATTTTTGTAAACAAGATACTTTCGGAAAACAAGAGTTTTATTGAAAAGTCATACCTTATTTGACTTAATTAATTTTATTTAGAGAACAAAACATAAAATGACACAATTAAATAGACACAGAACAACATAACCAAACATGGAATAGGTTAACATAATATGAAATAAGATAAGAAATTTAAAAAAAATTACAGCAAGTGTTCAAAATGAGCGCCTTGAACTCGTATGCATGTTATTATTAATAAATAAAATTAATTAAGACAAATAAGGTATGACTTTTCAATAAAATTCTTGTTTTTCGAAAGTATCTTGTTTACAAAAATTTGAAAATTTCGTGTTATTTATAGAACTTCAACCTCTTTTATTTTGGTAACTAGAAGGAATAGGACTTATGTTCATATGACATTTTTGACTCAAAATGACCTCAGGAATAAGCTGTTAAAGTTTGTTACACTAGTCCTGAAACACCCTGTATTTACGAAATATGACTAAATAAATATCTAAAACTGGTAACCAACCAAAAATAAGGAAGAAAAACAATTACTTACCTCGCTAGAGAGGTAAATACTTACTTATATATTTATTTATGCTAAGCTACAACAGGAACTTAATCCCAATTACAATATAGGATTCAAGCCACAATGTGACAGTTCATATATATTTAGCATGAGTGGGATTCGAATTCGAGATCTTTAGATGCGAATACCGTAATGTCACCATACCACCATATTGCCTTCTATGATAGAAGAATAGCTTATTTTCGGTTAATGGTATAAGCATAAATTTTCAAACATATATATCAAACGTCAAATAAAAACAAATAAAGGAAGTTGTTGATTGTTTTATTTCATTTTGTAAATAAAAATGTGAGAAAAGTTAGATATATTCATACAATTTGTTTTAGCATTTAAGTAATTTAAAATTAATATTACTTTAAGAATAAAGAACGTAGACACTTGATGTAGTTTCACAAAATTATTTATTAACAAGTTGATCGATTTCGGCTTATTAGGCCATCTTCAGAACGTTGACTTTCTGTCTACGTTCTTTATTCTTATTCATAATGTTTCACCAAGTGCCAACGGCTCATACTTTTGATATTAATATTACTTTACTTTATAAATTTATGTTTAACGTGAAAATAAACTTTGACATTACCTATCAGCTTAGAATATATAATTAAAAGTGAAGAAAATTGATAACAAATCAATTATAATTAAAATAATTTTAATATATTATGTTCGCAGGCATAGTTTTTTATTTATAACATATTTTCTTACTGCTTAAACAAAAATATTTAATAACTAATTTTAATTAAATTAATTAATTTCTGATCAATGAATATATGTACGCATTTCAATGCGAAACGCACAATGACTAATTAATGAAATGATACACTTTCGTGCGTAGTACAATCAAATTAGCTTCATTTGTATTTAGATAGATACAATGTTTGGAAGAGTATATAAATTAAACAGGTATAATATTTTGTTGAAGAAACAATTTAAATTAATAATTACTTTTAGGTTGAGAACCACTGATCTAATGAAAAGGTTAATTTTATTAGTTTGGAAGCAAAGCAGATACATTTAAATGTGTTGAAATAAACGAGAAGTAAATGTAAGTGACAGTGAATAAATTGTGAACAATTCTTGGTGAAGTAATATTGAGAAAGGTCTAAATGAGAGATGACTTGCAGCATCGACGACTTCCGCAGCGGAAGAATGCATACAAACAATCCACAGCAGTTGTGAGCTGCAAGGCCACCGCGTCTATCCGCGTGTTTACATTCATATTTCGGCAATGTGGCCCCACATACGAACCACGTGGCCGCTGATGTAATTCGCGATCGCGTGTGTGTATGTTATGTTTATAGTACAGCGCCACGGATAAGATAAAGCTACTTCGTCCCAGATTCAGCCAGCGCTGTTTGTTTGTTTAGCACAGGAAATCGGAAATGACAAGCCGCAAACCTCGACCAAACTTGCTACTCTTGTTCAAACAAACTCAGACCGTGATGCGGTAACTTGCACAAAGAAATAACGGACGTTTTGGGGTTGTTTTTACCTGATGAAGGCAACGCCATGTGTTGGGGAGAATTTGTAGTACGCGACTGTACTACCCTTAATGCTAACGCTAGCAACGCTAGTAGCTAGTGACGCTCACTATACATACCTCGTTTAGATTCTCCATTTCAAAAATAACTAAGGCATAGTTGAGAAACAGGTTCTGTCCTCGTATAACTGCAAGGTTCGGAAAAAGCTTCCCGACACTAGTAAGTTTCTTAATCCTGAAGAACATGAGGTAATCGGTGATCTCAGTTAGTTCGGGGAAGGAATATTCGTCAAAGTCGCGCGTCGTAATATTGCTGTGTTCCATGAGAACGATCTGCAGAGACCCATCGATGACGCTACATCCACTGATCTTGTTAAGTTGGTCTACAGAGTTGCGCACATCGATACTGGGGCACGTCTTGGCCATGGTAACGCTGGCCAGCGTGAGGGCCAGCACCAGGCGTGGAAGAACAGTCTTCATCTCACAACAACATAACGCACGTTGCACGCCTCACTCGCACTACACAACAACGCGGGTCAACCGATGTCAGTGCGACTCGAAGCATTGCTTGCCGCCACGCAAGCGCACGAACCAGCGCCGGTTTCAATGTCAGTAGGTGAATGACGTTGGTTCTAGCGCCGCTCTGTACCCCGCACTGGCTTCGAACACCTGGCGTTTATACACGACACACGCTACGCCACGTTCTCCGTTATTCCGTCTATCGAACACAAGATATCTTCGTAGAAGCCAACTCGCACGATCGACTTCGGTATAAACACTGATGATTACACCAAACTGTTGCTCTACTTTTTATAGATTATACTATTGATGATGTCATACTACTACTATATACTTTCTCCTTCTCTCGTTCAATTCACTATCTCAATACAGTACCGTATTGCACTTAATAAAACAATAGCTTTCATAATGATAACGAGAACACCACGTCATTTACACATTAAATTCACGCATCCAAATTATGAATTGATATTAATGAAATCATTATGTAGTAATTATGAGGGAGAACAAGTGGAACTAATTATCACAACGATTGATCAGCACGTATTTAATTAACAAATCACTAGCGAAATGACAATTATTTCACATAATGCACAACCAGGAAAGCGAAATTGTATTGTGAATAGTGTGTTTTCAGTGGGAATCAAATAAAAATACATATGTAAATTAGTTTGATTAGCCAAGGACAAAATTAATTTTAAAACTAGCTTTTCAACCTTTAAACTTGAATCGTAAAACAATCACAGAAGAATTTTATGTAACTGAGTCAACTTCTTTGCCAAAATTTTCCGCTATAAAAATATTTCAACTTTTAAGTCTAAATGAATAATAAATACAATTTAAATCATCTTGACGCATATATATTTTAAGATTACGTTGCTTATTTAGAAAATATTTGCATAAGCGCAGAATGTTTACAGTATTTTATATATATATTTATAGAAAACGTAATGCATTTAATGATTAGAACATGTAAATATTTAGTTCTAGAATTTTTTTCACGTGCATCAAAGAAATCTTTGTTACGCGTTGCTATAAAATTGAATAAAGGAAACAAATAGATCATAGAAAACTATTGGTTTTTTGTGTTGTGATAAGAAATTGCGTAGTAATTGAATTTATTGAACATTTATCGATAAAAACCAGATGAACTGTAGGCGGAATGTATGGTTTTTGTATGAAAATAATTACTGCACTTCATGATTGTGCAAATAAACATATATAACAAATTATAATGTCTATATCACATAATAATATTCCTGCTAACCAAATTCTTGACAAATTGAAGTTGTGTATATGATTTAAAAAAAAAACTTATTATAATTAAAAAAATTGTTTGAATAGATGTTGTTTAGAATTCATAGAGGACCATTTTCTTTCATTACAATTTTCTTGTAGAATCAACTATAAAGCCGAAAAATCCTGATTTTTATTTTATCTAATCTTCAAACGAGACTACTGCTGCCATCTCTTTAAAAATTGTTAAACTATATACGTGTGCATATATTGGGAAGTTAATTGCTTGAATTATTTTTTTTAAAATAATATTATAGAGAATAATAAAATTAAGATATTTTATTTGATACATTTTTTAATTTAATTGTTTGTTTTAGAAATATTTGCTATTTTGTGTACTCATGACAGCTGTCAAACGGTACGTCATTGAGAACCAGAAGACAGATAAAAATAGTCGGAAAATCAGAAATATATTTGTAACAGATGTGTATTTTCAATAATGGCTACAATTAAATACACTTTACGTAAAGAAGTGTTTGAAATAAACAATGAAAAGTTATTATGTGTATGTCACGTAGAAAAACTATACAAGAAGAAAAAATCATCGTTTCTATGTATTGTTCAGAATAATGTACCACCGAAAGACATTTCAATTGTTCAAATTAAACAGAATGACAAGAATTTTAAGCGTAAACATTCTTGGAGTCTTTCTGAACTTAAAATAGTTGATGGTAAATCACTTGACAGCAACAATCAAGAGCTAGATTTACATTTGGACAAGACTTATCGATGGTCAACTTCAAATCTACAAGAAAGAAGACTATTTATAATTGAATTATGGCGACAGTGCTCTAAATATCTCCCTAAACAGAAGCCAGAGTTCAAAAACATTCCACAAATACTCTTAACCATTGATTCATCCACCCCCGAAATTAAATATGACTCTTCTAGCTTTAATTTCATGGATACCTCGGAGATGATAGACGACTATCAAGCAATTACTGAAAGAGAAGAAGCCGATTTGAATAAATTAATGTCAGGATGTGAATTTGCTATCAGCAATGCTGAGGCATTCATGGACATCATCACCAGGGATCTATCCTTACTAGATGGAGAAAACGTTCAATGTGTTCTTGCTTCTGAAGCTCAAGTTGAGACTCTGATGGAGCAAATGGAATCTGCTATCGAAGAAGCAAATCGAATTGAACAACGATTGGATGATTATGACAGAATTTTGTGCCATGTTCGTGATACTATGGAGAAAATGGAAAAGAAAAATACTATGATCGAAATTGCCAACAAGAATAATCAGACTTTGTTAACTGAACTGGAAAATATTGTTGTAAGTATGATTTCGTTATGTTATTATCTGGAGCATAATGTTATGTTTTAATTTCAGCAACAGCTAGATTTGTCTCACGAACATCAAATGGCGTTAGTAGAAGCTGAATTAACAACCCCACAAGGTTTAACAGCTGCGATAACAGCTGGAAATGCTTTAAAATCATGTATGAACTGCGAACTTCATCCAGCTTTACTACGACTAGCTGCAGTACAAGAACAACGCAAACGCTTCGACAAACTTAAAGATAAATTCTCCCACAGCATCTCCAGGCAACTCAACAATTTATTCATCCACTTGGGGAATGATAAAAGCGAATCAACCATCGATGAACTAACTCTACCACATCATAGAGCAATCCACAAAGAACTAACCGCTTATACCGAATTAATGCACTGGACCAAAGCTATGGATCGAGATGCATATCAAAAACTAAGAAAGATCTACACTGATTCGATTGGAAAGCTGTATGAGCGTGACTTGAAGGTCTTCTTCGAGCAAGCGCTACACCTGGTGCTAGTAGGGACATCTAGAGGAAGCGGTGGCAATGAAGAAGCCATAAAGAGTACAGGAAAGGGAGATAAATCCAAACAAGCGGCTGGAGCTGCTTTGCTGGGAATCGACAGAGATCAATGGCCTCAAGAAGCGAACTCAGCTGATAGACAACGATATGATAGCACTTTAGAAAGAGTTCTTGCACAATTGGAACCAGTTTGTTTAAATGAACAACAATTCTGTGTTTCATTCTTCCAGTTAGATGTTCTTAGCCCTACTGGACGAGTAATAAACTTTATTGGAATTAAATAACAACAAATAATTAATATATTTGATTTTACAGAACACACAAACAACTTTAGACTCAACTGTTGTGGAACCGGATGTTGTTGACGCACTCCCAAACAAACGAATCGCGAGACAAGTAAACGAAGAGGTACGTAAAACAATGGGCGAGCTCTTCACGTGTTTAGAAGAAGAACTTCTTGGCTTTATCGGTCATCTGGAACGCCAGGACAACTTCTACTGCATGTATGTGTTAGTGCGACTCAGTCAGCATGTCATGTCGGCCCAGGACACAGGCTCCTTCCTCAGCATGACCTTCGCCTCGGCGCTAGTGCAGGTCAAGAGGTCATTCGATCGCTTCATGAAGCAACAGATCGATTCAATCCGAGACGCGAAAATTCCTAGAAAAAGCAAATGTGGAATTCTTCCTTACATACACAATTTTGAAGAGTTTGCAACTTGCACTGAAGCTGTCTTCAAAGGTGAACGTAGAGCGGATTTGGATAAATGGTACACGAGATTAGTTGATGCTTTGTTGGAATCCATTGTTGTACATTCGGTACAACATCATAAAACACCCTCCGATGTTATTAAAATGGAGAACTATCATCATTTAAACGCTTTATTAGCTCAATTAAAAATTCCAGTGTTGGACAATCAACGAAAAGAAACTAAACAGAGATATAATGAAGCTCTTGCTGCTTATGTGACTCAGTACTTCGGCAGACCTTTAGAAAAATTAAATGTAATCTTATTTTCATTCATGTTTTGTCCAATTAAATCAAGTTTTATTTCTTCCAGCAATTTTTTGAAGGAGTTCAGGCTCGTGTTGCAAGCGGAGTTAAAATTTCAGAAGTCAGTTATCAATTAGCTTTTAGTAAACAAGAATTAAGAAAAGTTATTCAACAATATCCGAAACGTGAAGTCAAACACGGACTGGAAAATCTCTACAGAAAAGTAGAAAAACATTTGAGCGAAGAAGAAAATCTATTACAGGTGATTGTCATTAGTTACGTTAATTCGGTACTGATTGGGTGTTCTTTTTTAGGTGGTATGGCGTGCCATGCAAGGAGAATTCATTAGACAATACAAACATTTAGAAGAATTGATACAGAGATGTTATCCTGGTTCAATGATTACTTTAGATTTTTCTATTGACAATATATTAGAATTCTTTTCAGAAATAGCTCAGTCTCATTAGAATTAATTTCAAAATGTTCTTAGGATATTATATATGTATAGTTTGAAAGCTTTAGTAACTAATAAACAGTTTATAATTTAATATTATTGTTCTATAATCAGTTTTTTGACCTTAGGCCAGAAAATGCACATCCTTGATTTACAATATAAAATAAAATCAAACTGGGCGTTAACTCATTTGAAAAACTAATTGTATTACCCGCCCAACATTAAAAGATAAGAAAAAAATAATATAAGTTATAGATGCAACAGTAATGGTATTTTAAATCAGGGCATATATTTATTAAATGAAAAAGAAGATGTAAATAAATGTAAAGGAAGTTGTGAAGTATTTGAATTGATCTATTGCGCATGCGCAGTTGATCTCAAGCTCAGCTGCTGATTGGTCTCTGTAGTCAACAGCGCAGTTTTCAACGGTCCGGTAACTCAGCTGTTTGAGACAAATCCGTTGGTCAGTTGAGAACGGTTGAAAAGTCGTTAAAATGTATTAACAAACGTTTCCGTAAACATTCATTCCTGTTTCTTATATTTCAAATTTTACTTCATATTGAAATATTTCATTTAGTTTTAAAGATATTTACGGTTTTATAAAAAAAGTGCAAGTAGAAATGGCTACATTTAGAATACATGAAGATCAAGAAAATCGTCGGGCCGATTTGCCTGTTAAAGATGCGCTGAAGAATCCTTTACAGCAAAACAGAACAGTCCTCGGGGTTTTAGATAGAAATACTACCAAAATCACAGCTAACCTAAAACAGGTAAGAACCCGCCAAAGGTGTGTATAGCGCTCACTTGTTTACAATCTTATCTTTGGAGGACGTTCAACTGTTTATAACCTGCAACTGTTTTTTTATTTGTTTTCTTTTAATTTTTGTTTTCAGCAACAATCAGAGCATGGAAATTTTAAAACTAGGGATGAAAACGCGTATGCCAAGCAGCCAAGTAGGAAACCGATTCCTGCGGTTCCAGTGGCTCAATTCGAGGCCTTCAAAGTCTACGAAGACAAGCCCGAAGTGAAGAATCATTTGAAGGAAATAAAAGAGAAACAGAATGTAGTTCCCGCGAAACTTGTGTCTTCGAAGACTGCCGAAACTGCAGTCTCGGAGACACCCATGTCCGAAGGAAGTGAAGCGGTTCAGGCTTCGCCTATGAGCATTGACAAATCGTTGACTTCCTACCGTGCCGTTAACCCGGCGAAAATCAAACAAGACAAAGATGTATTCTTTGAAATGCAAGAATATAGACAAGATATTCATAAATATTTACGTGAAGCTGAGGTATTTTTGTATCATTTGCGACTATAATTTCAATTTTCTAATTTGTGTTTTTTATGTTTAGTTACGTAATCGTCCCAAGTCTGGCTACATGAAGAAGCAGCCAGACATCACATACTCTATGCGTACTATCCTGGTCGACTGGTTGGTGGAAGTCGCAGAGGAGTATCGTCTGCAGACTGAGACGCTGTACTTGGCTGTATCATACATCGACAGATTCCTCAGCTACATGTCGGTAGTGCGTGCCAAGCTGCAACTAGTTGGGACCGCTGCAATGTTCATCGCCTCCAAGTACGAGGAGATCTATCCTCCAGATGTGGGTGAGTTCGTTTACATCACGGATGACACATACAACAAGAAACAAGTATTACGCATGGAGCAGTTGATACTGAAGGTGTTGGCTTTCGACTTGTCTATTCCCACGCCACTGACATTCCTCACGAAGTTGTGCGTGGCTACAGAACAGCCCGAGCGGGTGCTGTTCCTAGCCATGTACCTGTGCGAAATGTCGCTGTTGGAAGCCGACCCCTACTTGCAGTATCTTCCGTCCATGCTGGCATCGAGTGCCGTGTGTGTGGCCCGTGACGCTCTCGACCTCACTCCGTGGACCGATGGCCTCGAGGATGCTGCCGGGTACGCGCCGAAACAACTCCAGCACTGTGTGCAACAACTGCAAACCAGTTTTACAGCCGCGCCCAATCTGCAGCAGCAGGCCATCCAGGAGAAGTACAAGACCTCCAAGTACCACCACGTATCTATGGTGCTACCGCGCTGTCAGATTCAACCCGACGATGCGGATGTGGATAGCGAGAAGAAGGATACAGACTCCGCCAACTCCAACTAGAGACTGGGTAGTTAGTTTACAGACGAACTGTCTTTATTAGACAAGAATGCATAGAGTATTACTGGATTTGGGTATCAATTCCGGTTTATTTTTATACACAGTTTTACATTCGATCCAAACTTTGTGATAGATGTATGTGCCTCTGAAAATATTCTGTTTGTTATTTATGTTTTTTAAAGTTTAAGCGTTTATTATTATTTCCGTATATTGCAATAATTTACTTGCATTTATAGTTAGTTTTACAAGTTTATATATTTAAGAAACTTCGTCTTTTGGAAGTGATAATAAACGTTCACCATTCGACGCCGATCTAACTTTATGTGCACTTTTTATTATTACATGATTTTTTGTATGATTGACTCTTTTTTGAGTGTATCTGTATATTTTGCCGCGCACATTATATCTATACTATTTCGGTTGCATCTGTACATTATTATTTATTTAGTCGCTCGTGTAAAATTTATAAAACAGCCGCATGTGTTCTACTGTGTCTAGCTGCCTAGACAATGTCTACATTTAATATTTGTGTAATTATTTCCTTAACTTGCAAGACTGCAGCATTAGATATACAAATATATATTATTCATGAACGTACATAACATTGTTGTTTTCTTTTATTTGTTCATAAATGAAATTGCATGCAATCGTATATTTAACTTGTACGCAAAAACGTGTATCCTATTGTTTAGCAATAAAATTTTCATTTTTTTTAACCGTTTATTGTTCAGTTGGAATATCCAATCCTAATCTATGTAAGTATTGTTAAGTAAGTATAAATAAAATTATCTTCATTTGTCAATAACAAAGTAATTTGCATTATTTAAATAATGATAGGAAAAATTTAGGTGACGCATGCGTGCGTACTTGAAGATTTTCATGCAACAACGTAAACAAAACTGTAAAAACAGAAGCTACTGCCTTCTAAACGTGTCAAATAGGTTATGTTTTTTTTAGAAAAATGCAACTCTCTTTTACAAACTTGCTTATCTCAATATAATATGTGAGACGTGTAATGTTTTCATATCTGCGTGAAGACTATTCGTACGTCAAATGCTTTCATCAGCATTTTACGATTACTTTTTTTGCTATGATAGTAAATTAGCTAATTATGATGAGACGAAACGTTAAAAGTGTATTTAAATTTATATTTCTCTCTGGTGCAACTATAGGTTTTACAGTGATACTATTTAAACTTTTAAGAAATGTTGAAAACGTTAAATATGAAAAATTAGTTGCTATTAGTGACAATAAAGATCCTATGCCAGTGCCACCGATTGATTTACTAGGTGTAAGTAATTTCAAATTTGAAGAATTTAAATTGTATTTGTATCATGGTATTTTTTAGGACTTTGATGAAGATAATTTTAAGATTGACTGGCACGACTACACTTATATTGAGAAAGATTTGAAAAGAGCCGGTTAGTTGTGAAACAAATATAAATTAATCTGTCACAGGATAATATATCTCGTGTTTTATTTTTAGGAGCTGGCGAACAAGGAAAACCAGCTCATTTAACTACAAAAGAGAATGAAAAATATGATGCACTATTCAGAGTAAATGGATTTAATGCTGCGTTAAGCGATAAAATATCTGTAAGCCGAGCTCTGCCTGATATCAGAAATAAAGGGTAATCATTTTCAAAACAATACACTATCAATGTTTCATGAATCATCAGTCATTTGCTTTATTGGTGAAACAATACACTACCATTTGTTTCAATTGTTACTAGATGCAAGTCAAAAAAATATCTAAAACGCCTGGGAACAGTGAGCGTCGTGGTGCCTTTCCACAACGAACACTGGAGCACGTTACTTCGTACTGCATACAGCGTCATCAACAGATCCCCTGCACATTTACTGAAGGAGATCATCCTCGTAGACGACTGCAGCACGAAAGATTTCAGCAAGAAGCCGCTGGATGATTACATCAGAGCTAACTTAACCAAAGTACAAGTGATTCATTTATCAACTCGTCAAGGATTGATAAGAGCTCGACTCGCCGGCGCGAAAGTTGCAACCGGTGACGTCCTTGTATTTCTTGACTCACATACGGAAGCTAATGTAAATTGGCTGCCGCCATTACTTGGTAATTTATTTATTTGCTATGAGATAATCAGCATTTTCAAATCACATGTTTGTTTGCAGAACCAATTGCTCAAGATTATAAAACTTGTGTTTGTCCTTTTATTGATGTCGTTGCTTGGGACACGTTTGAGTATAGAGCACAAGATGAGGGCGCCAGGGGTGCGTTTGATTGGGAATTCTTTTACAAAAGACTACCACTTCTTCCTGAAGATCTTGAACATCCTACAGAACCTTTCAAGTATGTTTCTTAAATAAAATTCTATAATAAATATTACGTATTTTTTTTCGTAATGTAGGAGTCCCGTGATGGCTGGAGGTTTATTTGCAATTAGTAGACATTTTTTCTGGGAATTGGGTGGGTATGATGAAGGACTCGATATCTGGGGAGGCGAGCAATATGAACTAAGTTTTAAAATTTGGCAATGTGGAGGTCAAATGTACGACGCACCGTGTTCTAGAGTTGGACATATCTACCGAAAATTCGCACCGTTCCCAAATCCGAGAAAGGGCGATTTTGTTGGCCGGGTATTTATTATTTATTTCACATTGTTGTAATGAATCTATAATGTGTATTTTATGAATAGAATTATCGACGAGTAGCTGAAGTATGGATGGACGAATATGCGGAATATTTATACAAAAGACGTCCTCACTACCGGTCGATAGATCCCGGTGATCTTACAAAACAAAAAGGACTACGAGAAAAACTACAATGTAAACCATTCAAGTGGTTTATGGAGAAAATTGCATTTGATTTGCCCCTGAAATATCCACCAGTGGAGCCAGACGACTTTGCCAAAGGAGAAGTACGTAAACATATTATTTTAACATTAAAAATTATTTTAAATTTAAATTTCAGATCCGTAGTTTAGCAGCGCCTGAATTGTGCGTGGACACGGCTCACCGAGATAAAGATATTCCATTCGGGTTGAAAGAATGCGTGAAAGATGACACCGCAAAACGAGGCGAACAGAATTTTACTTTAACATGGCACAAAGACATTCGACCCAAGGGACGCAACATGTGCTGGGACGTTTCCAATCCCAATGACAAGGCGGAGATCACTTTGTATTCTTGCCATGGCATGGGCGGCAATCAGTTCTGGAAATATGATATCGTACGTGCTCATCTTATCATTTCAATTCTCAAAAGAGTTTTAACTAATTCTGAATTTCAAAATAATTTCAATAAACTTTAATATAAACTTGTTTTGCTTTTCGGAATGTGATTTGGATTTTTTTTAAATCGAAGTAGAATAATGTTATCTAATCCAAAATTAGCTAAAACATTTTTGAGAATCGTGCTGTAGAATTTTATAACAGATGTGTGAAAGAGAAAGTTTGTTTAAAAGGATATGAATGTTTGGTGAATATTTGAAACGTTCGTGCTACTTTATTTGATGTTCTGCATTGTCAGGAACACCAGTGGTTGATCCACGGTGGAAATCCAAGATGTCTCGATTGTGACCCGGGAAAACGAAGCCTCTTCGTCACCAAGTGCGATGATGGATCCGTTACACAAAAATGGAGATTTGAAAATGTTGATTTAAAGGCATTGAATAATTGGGATAGTATTGGACCGAAATGATTTTTATATAATAGTATCATTAAAGACATATCAACGATACAGTTTATTTTGGTGTTCACGTTAGTCTTGATATTCGTATGGTTTAAACGAAAAAGGTGGAAAATAATCAGGTAAATATCCCCACATTTAAAATGAACTGTACAGGTGAATTTAACTAGATTAAGTACTTAAAAAATATATTTGTTAGTATTAAGAGATTTTTGAGGCCCTACTCGTTTCCTGGCTATTTCTATCTAGACTCGTAATGAAAACGAAATGAAATAGATTATAGAAATTCATTACTGTGATATGCTGTCATAGCGTCTATTATGAAGTATTAATTGTTATAAAAAAGGAGAAAAAGCCTTAAACCAGTTATTATAAGTAAAAAATTTATAATATTCAGATAGGTTTTGTAATATCGCTGTTTATAACTCGTATTAAGGTTGTGAGAGTATTGTGCAATTGTAAAACTATACAGTAACTACTTGTTAGTTGTTGCTGAACTGAATAAATGCCATATTATTTTGCATGTCTTATTATTTTTTTCCAATCGTATTCGATCTGAAACCCAGGCGAAATTTCTTGGCAATATTTACATGTAGACGGCAGTAGCATCGCTTGTCATCAGCAGCTGACTACAAAATTAAATGTCATCACGATTATAAAAAATATTACGTTTACATGTTCACTTCGGGTATTGTTTTCACAGCAACAACAACAAAATTATTTTCAAGTGTGACACGTCAGATACAAAAACTAGTTATGGAAACAGTCCAGGAATTAAATTTGGCTTCTTTGTGCAAGAAATTACCTCCTCATTTAACCAACGACAGATACAAGGGACAAGCAGGAAGAATTGGAGTCATCGGAGGATCTTTAGAATATACTGGAGCTCCATATTTCGCAGGAATCAGTGCATTGAAAGTTGGTGCAGATTTGACACACATTTTCTGCACGCGAGATGCTGCACCTGTCATCAAATCATACAGCCCAGAGCTGATAGTTCATCCACTTCTAGACAATCAAGAAACTGCTCAATCTGCAGTGCAGTGGATTGATCGACTGCATGTCATTGTTATTGGCCCAGGATTAGGAAGGATGCAACACACTTTTGACGCCGTTACGGTTTTATTAAATGAATGTCGAAGATTGAAAAAACCATTAGTGATAGATGCTGATGGACTATTTTTAATTGCTAGCTTTCCACATGTTCTTGAAAATTATCCTGCTGAAGTTATTTTAACGCCAAACAATATGGAATTTTCAAAATTGTTTGGCACTGGTACAGAACCAGAACCACGAATGGTGGAACGTTTCGGGAAACAATGTACGGTTGTTCGGAAAGGAGCTGAAGATACGATCTTCAATAGCCTGCAGTTAGGAAAATGTACCGTACAGGGTTCAGGTCGGCGTTGCGGAGGACAAGGTGACCTATTGTCGGGTTCGCTGGCGACGTTCTTATGCTGGGCGCTCAATCAAGAAGAGCAGCAGAAAGAGAAGAGCTTGCTGGTCATGGGGGCTTGCTACGCGGCATGTCAGCTCACAAGGGAATGTAATTCGAGAGCTTTTAAAAAATTTGGCAGAAGTATGACTTGTACTGATATGATTGCTAGAATTGGCGGCGTGTTTAATGATTATTTCGAATCTAAATAAATTATTTTTAGTATTTTATCTTGCTTGTATTTTGTATATTGCACATTTACACTTTGTATAAATATATAGGTAGGTACTAAATAAATCGCATTAAATATATACACATTAAGTATTTAATTAGTAATATCCTAAATAAGTATATCATTTTCAAAATATGTGAAGTATGTGGTTCACAAAAATGCATATATTATACAGTTTCAAGTATTTTTAGTTTTATAGTTCTCTACTGCTTATTATTTAATAACATATTTCAAAATTTTGCTCATGTATATAGTTCAAATATTTTCGAAGAGATGGCAGTAGCAGTCTCGATTGAAATAACATGAAATAGATTTTTTTAACTTTATGACTAAATGGTTGAATCTATGAAGAAATTATTTACCTTTTAATTATCTACAACTCTTCTTTGAACTATTTTTTGATGAAATACATTAATTTTAACTTCTTTAATCATCATCTGTATTTATAAATAACTTTAGCGGGTTGGATGCAGCCATAGATATTCAAAAAAGCAGTATATTTGATTATTTATGAAACTAATGGTTAAAGCGTAAAAAGTGTCTTAATTTTAATATTTTCTACAATATTTATTTGAATTATTTTTCGATTTAATCAGTTAATTTTGAGATATTTGCATACGTATATAGTTTATTAGATCTCAAAGAGATGGCAGCAGGAGTCTCATTTGAAACTTCACTGAAATATATTTTATAGCTAAATGGTCTATTAATTCTCTACAACTTTTATTTAAACTATTTTTAATAGCTCTCACGAGTTTATTCAATTTTATGTTGTTTCAGTTTTCAACTTATAACCAAGAATATAAATAAGTCTGATTATGAGTGGATAAGTTCTAGATCCTCTGTACTGAAATTGTGATTAATTTCCTGTTGCACAAAGATCAATTTTATAACTATTACTAGATATTAAATAATGGTGGAATTCGAATTCGGAGATCCACAGTACAAATCTCATTCAAGCTACAAATTATATGAAGCTTGAGTTCGGAGCCTGTACTGTAATTGGAATTCAGGTCTTGTTGTACAGAGTACAATAAAAAAATAAATATTGTTTTAAAGCAATTCCGAGATTTGCAACTGTAGGGGACAACAAAGTTCCGTATAAATTTGTCATCAAATTAACAGAAAAATATCGTATGAAATTATAGTTTAAATTATGAAAATTATATCATTTTTTGATGTGGTATTTTTTGTTTATCAATGGTAATAATTAATTTAGGAACTTTGTTAAGAAATTAAAATATTGACCTTGCGGTATAAATAACTCATGTATTTTGTTTTAAAACATTGTTTATTTCTAATGACAATCACAGTTGGCGTGATGCGCGCGCATGCAGAAGCGCTTGATGTCGGAGCGTCGGTCGCATCTCGACGCTCAGTACTTCTCAAGCATCGTATTGGAAGTGATGTGTTGCAAAGTATCTGCAAGTTACGAAAATCCACGCGATGTTTTGTCAATGGCACGCTGATTTGATAACGAAACCGAGGCCAATTTTCCGCTAAAATGCACTGCTTCTAATAAAGTAAGTGTTCTTTTTTATTAGGTGTTCAATATTTCTCAACTTTGTTTCACAACTTGACATTCGTATTCGTATGATTATTGAATATTTCGTAAAGTTATTTATGTTAATAAACCATGCGGAAATAATGTTGTTAAACTTAAATTTAATTGTTTAACCAACAAGTATCTTGCTACGATGTGATAAATGATTCGGGTGAATTATTAACGAACTTGCAAATCTTGGTTTGGTGGGCAGACAGACGTTTAATCCTGCTACAGATTCCACGTTCCCTACGCTTGTTTTCTCATCCACTATACCAGTTTACTACACAACTTGCTTAGTATTTCATTATAATATTATCTACTTCTGCTACTTGGACGAGAAACTTGTTAAATTCAATTTTACGTTTATATTACACTAAACTTTACAAACTCATATAGTTTCTCAATTTGTCTGATATAAAACGATATCATTTTATTATTTAATACAAAAAATTCAACAAAATATATTATTGTATTTGTTATTTACATTAATAACATCTCGCTATATTTGTCGGTTTTATATTATGAAGCAGTAATGTTTTTTCAACTAACATGTCGTTGCTCAAAAATTAAAATATCTGATGTGGACACCACATGACTTCCTTGTACACGTATTAAACTATAGATATTTTTTTAATTGCACATATTTGACATTAAATCTTTTATTTTTTGTTCTAATCCATAGCAAACTTAATTTAAAAAAAAATCAAAAAATATATAATATTTCAATTTAGATATCTCGTTTATGCAAAAAGCTAATTTAAAAATTCTTAATGTGCTAGACGCAGAATTTAATTCTCTAAAACTTTTATTTGCAACATTCCTTTCTAAAATTAAAATAATACCATTTTTTTCAAGGAAAACTGTTAGCAGCTTCATGTAATGTGCCACTTCTGGTTAGTCTATTTTAACCAAAATCTATTATGTTATTTCCATTGATATAGTAGTCTTATATACCAAATTTGGAAAGTTTTAAATTATATTTGAATATAGTTTTTCATGAAAATCTATTATAGGCTTCAAGTAAAGTACCACTTCCGGTAGTTGTATAATGACCAAAAAGGGAGGTGCACAACTAGATGTTATAACAGTCCTAAATATAAAGTTTCAATTTTCTACGGCTTACCGTTTTTGAGTTATGCGAGATACGTACGTACAGACGGCATGACGAAATTAGTCAAAATGGATTCAGGGAGGGCCAAAACACTTATTTCCGTTGAAATCTGAGAACCGAAAATTTTCGCGATTACAATACTTCCTTTACTTCGTACAAGGAAGTAAAAATATATATTAAAATTATTTATTTATTTATTTATTTATTTATGTTACTCTGTACAACAGGAATTTAATCCCAATTACAGTACAGGGTCCGCACTCACCGAGCCGCAGTGTGGTAGATTATATAATTTTTTGCTTAAGTGCTATAAGTTATATGATACTGTATCGTATGTCCATGTTTATAGTACTGATTTCAGTCTGGTAAATGAGACTTTACAGTTTTAGTTTTGTAATAAATATTACAATACTGTTATCTTGAAGTTGTTAGATAACAAACAGTTTTTGACATTTGATTATAATTATTTTAAGATGTTACTTTCAGGGTTAGGAAGTGAAAATAATATTTAATAATTAAGTGCGAAACAGTATGTAATAAAACGTACGTCGTACGTCTGTTAATAATCTTTTACGATATTCATTTCGAAATTTCCTCCTTTGTACAGAAACATCGTACTCGTACAGTAAACATTTATTTACCGGACTTATAACTTAAATAACTAAATATTTTTCACTGACTTTTAACAAACCGTAAATCTATTTAATTGTGTCATTTTTACTTCCTTGTACGAAGTAAAGGAAGTATTGTAATCGCGAAAATTTTCGGTTCTCAGATTTCAACGGAAATAGGTGTTTTGGCCCTCCCTGAATCCATTTTGACTAATTTCGTCATGCCGTCTGTACGTACGTATGTACGTACGTACGTATCTCGCATAACTCAAAAACGGTAAGCCGTAGAAAATTGAAACTTTATATTTAGGACTGTTATAACATCTAGTTGTGCACCTCCCTTTTTGGTCATTATACAACTACCGGAAGTGGTACTTTACTTGATGCCTATAATAGATTTTCATGAAAAACTATATTCAAATATAATTTAAAACTTTCCAAATTTGGTATATAAGACTACTATATCAATGGAAATAACATAATAGATTTTGGTTAAAATAGACTAACCGGAAGTGGCACATTACATGAAGCTGCTAACAGTTTTCCTTGAAAAAAATGGTATTATTTTAATTTTAGAAAGGAATGCTGCAAATAAAAGTTTTAGAGAATTAAATTCTGCGTCTAGCACATTAAGAATTTTTAAATTAGCTTTTTGCATAAACGAGATATCTAAATTTAAATATTATATATTTTTTTATTTTTAAAAAAATTAAGTTTGCTATGGATTAGAACAAAAAATAAAAGATTTAATGTCAAATATGTGCAATTAAAAAAATATCTATAGTTAAATACGTGTACAAGGAAGTCATGTGGTGTCCACATCAGATATTTTGTTTTGTTCTCTAAATCGCATTCGTTAATATTAATAAATAAAATTAATTAAGACAAATAAGGTATGACTTTTTAATAAAACTCGACAGATATCCAAATAGAAGCCAACTTTCCCATCCCCTATTTACGCGCATTTTTGTTTTCCGAAAGTATCTTGATTACAAAAATTTGAAAATTTCGTGTTATTTATAGAACTTCAACCTTTTGTATTTTGGTAACTAGAAGGAATAGGACCTATGTTCATATGACATTTTTGGCTCAAAATGACCTCAGGAATAAGCTGTTAAAGTTTGTTACACTACTCCTGAAACACCCTGTATAAATAAATAAATATATCATCACGCCTTTCACCCATTACTGGGTGTGGCACTCTGTCTAAGCAGATCTCGGTAAGTGATATATTTCTTCGCGTGAAGTGCGGTTACCAGCCGTCAAATCACGGCCCCCAAAGATATTAGTGGAGGGGGAGCGACAGGGGTAGATTTAAATTGGTAAAAATTGTTTGTCGGCTGTGGGGATCGAACCAGGGTTCTCAAGATCCACAGGCCGACTTGATACCAAACCGTAAATAAATAATATTTTTCACAAATAATAGAACAATACCTCTTGATTTTTAGTTTGCATATATTTTTTTTGTTTAACATCAAACACAGGAGCAAATTGCATGGCAAATTAGAAGTTAATAGGAGGAGGAATGTTATATCAGTTTGCTCGAGTGATTTAACAATAAGCAACAGCTTGAAAAAAAAACTAGAGAAATTCTGACAAGTGGCATGCTATTTGGTAAGATAATAAATAAAATAAACTAATATGATATAGCAGCGCGGTGGCCGAGCGTGTTAAGGCACATCTCTTAACTTACTGTGACGTCACCCGAACCAAGGTTCGTCAGTTCGAATCCGCCTGTCGACAATGTGTGATTTGTCGTAAATATAAAAATATAGTTACATGTATTTATCACACTCGGGCGCTATAAGCTAGTCACTTATACGCCTTAAATAATGTAGCATTTGTCTACGAAAACCGGCAGTACGGCAGTATAAAAACTGCGGCTCGGTGTGTCCGGTAGGCCCAGGCCCGATTTGGGCTGTAGTGCTATCAGAAGAAGAAGAAGAAGAATATGATATATAATATTGACACCGTAAAAATAATTGTATCAAATTGAAAACATATAATCACATTTACTTCTTGTCGGGATTTTTTCAGTATAAAAATTTGTTGAATTTTCAAATGTATTGCTTTATGATTGATTGAAAATAGGTCTAGGAAAATTATCAATAATAATATAATAAGAGAATGAAAATAAATTGAAAATAATTAGACAGCTTTTTGAAAATAGAGGCCTTAGACCTCGAGTGGCTTTTGCTAAATGACCAGAAATTTAGGTATTTTATGATTTATCGAACTTTAATTCCAACAGAGAAATTTTATTTTACCCGTTGTTAATTTTAAATTATTATTTGACAACTATCTATTTGACATTTAACAAAAAAACAAAAACTATAGTGTGTATTTTCAGGAATAACCACAAGAACTTTATTCTCACTATAATAATGACAGGATTGGTTAAAACACACAATTGGTTTTAAGAAACTTCCAAAAATAATTTGTATTAGGGAGTATTCTATTACATATCTGTTAATTTTTAACAATCAGTTAACAATTTTAACGGGTCGTTAAAGAGTAACGGGTATGTTTACGAATTGAATTCGATTATACATTGACTTTTTTATTATGATTCTATTAAATGTAGTGGCACGAACTCTGGAAATATTAATTTAATGGATTTGTCTTACAATTATTTGCTAGTGCTGTTAATATCGTGTACATTTCTCCTACTTAGCATAACGAAATTATTCTATATCAAATGTTAAACACACAGTAAAATAAAATGATGTTTGCTGCTTCGCGATTCGTACAAATATTTTGCATTAAATTGTATATCTATGTATGTTCATATTTTAATTATAAAATGTATGTTTTAAATTTAAAATATTTGCGTATATATGATTACGTACGTTTTATTTACTTGAGATTTATAATAAAATAATTTATAAAAGTAACTAATTAAAATATTTGTTACATTACAAATTTTTTCTTTAAAAACAAATTCCTAAATTCATTCAGCTTTTTTCTTTGAATCGAATACGCAACATGCGCTGGTATTCGTTTCAATTATAAATAAAATAAAGCATAAAAAAAACTAGTTAAACAAATGTCGGTCGGTATCGATATGATTGCAAACATGTCATATATTCCTTTCTAGCCACAAAAACTATCGTCGCTTGATTAAAACATCTAGTGGTCAGTGATCCGTGTCTTTCAGCCGTGATGCAAGCGATAGAGTGAAATCTAAATCAAGCTATTGTCCTCCAATTTCAATGTCCAGCTCATAGAAGTGCATACTATATAAACCAGCCATCGACTTCTACCCAACAGTACACTCAAGTGAACAAACATGAATTACCTACATCTAGTGCTCGTCACCGTAGCTCTAGCAGCTGGTGCTAACAGCGCTGCTGTGAAACGGATGTCCATGGAACGTGTTAGTTCCTCAGATCTTGAAACTTCCGCTTCTGGATATATTTATACCGCGGCTTCTGGACAACCGACTAGCTACGTACAGTTTACTAGCAACGCTGCAGCACATCCTGTTGAACAATACCAGCACGTCGTCCCCGTATATTACGTCGCTAAACCGGAAGAAGTACAAGAATCGGAAAAACTTGTGCTAGCTGAAGAAATAAGCGCGGCAGAAGAAGGTGACCATGAAGATATTCAAGAGGAACCTGTTGAAGATAGCAAGGAGGAATACTCTGCAGGAGGTGACGAAAGTGAAGGAAACGAGTTTGAAGAATCCGGTGGAGATGAACACGACCAATCTCAACATTCTGCACATGGTGAAAAAGGCGACAAAGGTTATGAGAACAAACATGCATTCTCTAAAGGCGAAAAGGGAAAACACTCCAAAGAGCACGACCAAGGCTTTCACAAAGAAACCGGGGGTAAAAAATCCGGTGAACACGACTCCGCCGGACACTACCACAAACACCAGGAGGCCGGCAAAGGCGAGAAGGGTGAGAAACACGGCGAAGAGAAATATCACAAGAAAGGACAAAAGACTACCGGCTTCCACAATGTCTACCACAAGGACGAGTATAAGAAGGACCATACCTTCTACGACGAGGCTGACAAGAGCGGCTTCTACAAGAAGCATGGTGATGAGGAACAACATCACTCCAAAGAGAAAGGTGGCCACGCCAAGGGGGACAATCACAAGTCTGGATATCATGATGACCACTACGGAAAGAAAGGCTCCCACGATAAAGGACACTATGATGATGCTGACCAAGGGTTCAAGGGTCAAAACGGACATGAAGCTCATCATGTTGCCTATGAAGACTTCGCCAAAGAGGCTGGGAAACATGCTGGCAAAGAACACGGTTTCCAGCAGGGCGGAGATAAATATTAAAATGTAATGTTTGTGTTAATGAAATGTTATTTATTGTATTTATTACATTTTGATCATTAATAAATTTATTTTCAACAGTTAAAAGTATCGTTTTCATTAGGGTTGGAATGTTTAAGGGTTCATTATAATTTCAGTAATTAAATTGGATTCATTTTCAAATCAAAAGTTATATCAAATTACAATATTATTTTGTCTGTTGTGGTTTGCATTTACGAAACATAAAACATGTAAAAATATACGCTATTATATGTAACAATAAACAATAAACTCTAAAACAAATGTATAACAAAATAATGGGGAAACAGTGCTACTACATAAAAGATTTACGTCTAAAACAAAAGTAATAAAAATATGGTTCTTTTTAAAGTTATTCTCGCAAACAAATTTCCGGAACAAGACGTGAATTGTTCATCAAAACAAACGCGAGTAGAATAATAAAAATATCGTCTAACTTTAGGTCATATTCAATAATAAAATAAAAACTTTGTGCCAAGCAACTTGGAAGAAAGTTCCAGCTTCTTGCAGATTCATTTAGTCCGAAATTCCCTCGAAATCGCAAGCGCGAGGCTAAAAGTAACACTTTGCGAAATTAGATAGCAGAGATAAAACTCTTATTTGCCGGTAACTAACTACAAAAATTACAATTAAACTCATTAACAAATTAATACATAAATAAACCGGGATCTGTTCTCTGAGAGCTTTAGTTGTAAATTTCTTCATTCATACATAAATAATATGCAAATTAATATTTATAGAAGATAATAGATTTACATATGAAACATAATTTGAGACTTCCTTTGTTTATATAAGATTTAAATATAATAATATACTTGTTTTCAAAATTCTAATAACAATAAACATAAACAATAAATAATCACACACTTAAAGTGTGTCATGAATTCACTTGTTTAAACAATTACATTAGTTACTGTCAGATTTTTTATAATTATTATTCGCTTCTGTCACTTAGTTTATTAATTTTTCTTTGTTAGAATTTATTTATTTTGTTTATTTAAAATCCCCACAGCCGACAAACAATTTTCACCAATTTAAATCTACCCCTGTGGCTGCCCTCCACTAATATCTTTGGGGGCCGTGATTTGACGGCACTTCACGCGAAAAAATATATCACTTACCGAGATCTGCTTAGGCAGAGTGCCACACTCAGTTATGGGTAAAAGGCGTGATGATATATTTATTTATTTAGTTTGTTTATTTAAAAATACAGACTGATGGACCAGCCTGTCTTAGGACGACGAATAATAATTATTATAAAGAATTAGGGATAATTCTATATAATTCCCACGGACCCTTGATTAAGGATTGTTTAGTTATATGTCACATATTTAGTGGGGGTAAAATAAAGTGTTTTTCTGATTAGATAACTGCCTGGTTTAAATCATTTGTATGTGTCAAATAGTACGTCATAAATTGTCAAATGTCCGTGAATAAAACGGCCATAAATTGCAGAGCAATAAACACGTTCTTGCTGGGTAAATTGCTTGCGCCATGTTCACGCAGGCAGCATTTTTTCGTCAGTGTGACATGGTGACGTCACGTCCCTGCTGGCGGCGGTTCCTGCTGTTCCTGCTGCTCCTGCTGCTGTTGCTTGTCAGCGCCAGATGCACGCTGTAATGAAACCACGCAGCAGGAAGGGCGGGAACATCCACGGGGATCGCATGCTCAACTGACTTTTTTAAATGTCTTTTTATTTTTATTGTGCAATGTCGTTTATCATACACATCATGTGCCTGCGTTTTATTATTTATTTTAATTTTATTCTATTGTTTTTATTAGCTGCCTTTCATCATAAAAATAGACGGACAATTTATTATTTTTGGTCGGAAATATTATGACAAAAAAATTCATATGTATTCGTATTTTACTGAGGTCAAATAGATTTATATATATATATATATATATATATTGCAGAATTTCATTTCATAATGATCTAATAATATCTGTAAATGCAAACTTAAATTGGTACTGTATAACTTATGGAGTAGGTGACTCAGTGGTATCGAATCAGCCTGTTGATTTTATATATCTTCTATCAAGATCTGGCATTGCAGAGCAGCCATGTCTAGAAATGTCCAAAATATTAATGTTTAAACATGCAGATGTGAATTTTTGGTTGAATCAGTTCAAAAATCTATTTAAAAAAAAATATGTTTCTATATAATTCAGAGCACGAGAAATACGCTCGTTCAAACCGCGTTTCAATATCACTTTTAGTTTTTGAGTTATGTAGATTTTTGACTTTTTTTAAAACTCAACTTTGAGAGCCCATATCTCGAAAACTAAAAGAGATATTGAAATGCGGTTTGAACGAGTGTATTTCTCGTGCGCTACTTAATTTATATAGAAATTATGAAAATTTTGAAAATTTTACAATTTTTTTCAAAATTTTCCTCTGTCGATATTTCAAAAAGTTGAAGAGATAATGTAAATATGAAAACACCAGTGAATTCCTGACGTGAAAATACATAGGTATGCAAATTTTCACAACAAAATTCGCACTAATACAGTTTTTATTACAAAAAATCGAAAAATGGCCTAAATCCGTAACAACACCAAGGGGTACCCCTTAAGAAATAATTAAAAAACGGCCATTTTCGATTTTTTTGTAATAAAAAATGTATCCGTGCGAATTTTGCTGTAAAAATTTGCATACCTATGTATTTTCACGAGCGGAATTCACCGGTGTTTTCAGATTTTCATTATCTTTTCAACTTTTTGAAATATTGAGAAAAGAAAATTTTGAAAAAAATTGAAAAATTTAAACAAATTTCAAAATTTCCAAATAAGTTAAGTAGCGCACGAGAAATACACTCGTTCAAACCGCATTTCAATATCTCTTTTAGTTTTCGAGATATGGCTTCTCAAAGTTGAAATTTTCAAAAAGTCCAAAATCGCTGTAACTCGAAAACTAAAAGAGATATGAAGATGCGTCCACCGGCATTCGATTTATCGTGCTCTGAACTATATAGAACCCCATTATAAAAATTTTTCATTTCTGAACTGGTTCAACCAAAAATTCACATTTTCAGTTTGATTTTTAATCGGATTTGTTTACAATTATTTTAGAGTAATTACAACACAATAATTAAATACTACACAAGGAGGAAATAAAAGAAAATAAAGTAATTGCGGTAACTTCGAGTTCGATTTCTACAGTCAAAATCCAACAAACAATTTTCATCACATTAATATTACCCCTATGGCTCCTCTTCTACTAACAACTTTAAGGCCCATGATTTGACGGCGTAATGATATGTTTTTATTTTATTTTCATAGTGATATTCATTTTCTATATTATTGTCTATCTAAGAGCATTAAATTGTATGAATGTAAAGTTTTTTTCTTTTAATTTAATAACGAGAAATACTTTCGTTCAAACCGCATTTCAATATCTCCTTTAGTTTTTGACATATTGGCACTCAAAGTTGAGATTCAAAAAAAGTCTAAAATCGATTTAACTCAAAAACTAAAAGACATATTGAAATGCGGTTTGAACGAGTGTATTTCTGGTGGAATTTCGATTTTTGAACTGATTCAATCAAAAATTCACATCTGTATGTTTATACGTCAATATTTTCGCCAGTTCTTAGCATACGGGTGTAGTTTGATTTCTACTAAACTGCTGCTTAGCGTAGCTCCGGCAATCACCTTTGAACGGCCTTTTGAAGATGGAAAATTTATTATTGATGTGGCACATTAATGAACCATACGATGAAATATTTTACACAACCGACATACGATCATAATTCACACACGTAAAGCAAACATGGTATAATTTTTTTTTTAATTCGATAACACACAAATCATGTTGCAACAATAAATTTTATGTTTGTTTAGTTTATGACGCATCCATAAATATATAAACTAAATTATAATTTATTATGCCGAATGAAAGATTGGTGAAACAAGAGATTGCGTGGACGATCTAGGAATAAATGGATGGAAATGATTGAAGGTTTGGTGCGTAAATAAAAACTGATACGAGCTTGTATGAAAAGAATGATGTATGGGAAGGATTCATTGTCTAACGAATCTAATGAATAAATGCTAACGTAGAAAAAAAAAATCTATTTTACTGCTATGAACTGTCAATTAAATTGAGAACATGTTATTGCTTTGTAAAAAGCAATCAAATTTTCATTAAAGCAACAAATAAAGAATACAATATCTACGAGACAATTAGAGAGTTAATATGAATTAAAATTGAAGCACAAATAAACTCAAAAACAGATAGAATATTCACGCGTAATAAAAAAGAAACAAATTTCTTTTATCATAAAAAACAACCCCTTATCAGGACGCGAAAAAAACAGAAGAATAACGAAACGATGTACGGTGATAGGGGTGGAAGAGAGGCACGTAAACGCTTTAATTGGATTTTCTCATTAAGATTCAATTAAAACACTGACATCAATTTATTTCATCCACTAACGGCTGACTTTTTTATTAAAAAGTGCCGGGAGCGTGTAGTAAGTTTAATTCGCTGGAACTGCGTTGGTTGGCAGAACTGCAGCTGTTGCTGGCAACCCTGAACACATGACAACGTGTTGCCTCGAAGACGGGTCTCCCTCCAAAACCATCCACAAATATTACACGAATATATTCGTTGTTTATTGTTTGTTGACGTCACAAAATATAAGTATTTGTTTAGAGAGAGTCTATTAATAATCAAATTATTAATATCGTTCAGGTCTATCGTGCTTTACATCAATTACAAGAGATATAGTGCGTAATATATTAAATTATTACAAAGAGATACAATTAATATTGTGTTTAATATAGTTCAACTATAATTAACATATATACTTATATACAAACTGAATCAAAATAATTAAAATGATCTCAGATTATTAAATTACCGCAATTATTTTATTTTATTTTCTTTTATTTCCTCCTTGTCTAGTATTTAATTATTGTGTTGTCATTACTCTAAAATACGTAATTGTAAACAAATCCGATTAAAAATCAAACTGAAAATGTGAATTTTTGGTTGACCAGTTCAAAAATGAAAAATTTTTATAATGGGGTGCTATATAGTTTGGAGCACGAGAAATCGAATGCCGGTGAGCGCATCTTCATATCTCTTTTAGTTTTCTAGTTACAGCGATTTTTGACTTTTTTAAAATTTCAACTTTGAGAATCCATATCTCAAAAACTAAAAGAGATATTGAAATGCGGTTTGAACGAGTGTATTTCTCGTGCGCTACTTAACTTTTATGGAAATCTTGAAAATTTTTCAAATTTTTCAAATTTTTTCGACATTTTTCCTTTATCAATATTTCAAAAAGTTGAAGAGATAATGTAAATATGTAAACACCAGTGAATTCCTCGCGTGAAAATACATGGGTATGCAAATTTTCACAACAAAATTCGCACGGTTATATTTTTTATTACAAAAAATCGAAAATGGCCGTTTTTTAATTATTTCTTAAGGGGTACCCCTTGGTGTTTTTACGGATTTAGGCCATTTTTCAATTTTTTGTAATAAAAAATGTATCCGTGCGAATTTTGTTGTGAAAATTTGCAGACCTATGTATTTTCACGCGGGAAATTCGCTGGTGTTTACAGATTTTCATTATCTCTTCAACTTTTGGCAATATTGAGAAAAGAAAATTTTGAAAAAAAGTTGAAAATTTTCCAAAAATGGTAAAATTTCGGAATAAGTTAAGTGGCGCACGAGAAATACACTCGTTCAAACCGCATTTCAATATCTCTTTTAGTTTTCGAGATATGGGCTCTCAAAGTTGTATTTAAAAAAAAGTCAAAAATCGCTGTAACTCAAAAACTAAAAGAGATATAGAAATGCGGTTTGAACGAGCTTATTTCTTGTGCTCCGAATTACATAGAAACATATTTTTTTTAAATAGATTTTTGAACTGATTTGACCAAAAATTCACATCTGCATGTTTAAATATTAATATTTAAACATGGCTGCTCTGCAATGCCAGACCTTGACAGAAGATATATCAAATCAACAGGCCGATTCGATACCACTGAGCCACCTACACCATAAATTATACAGTACTATTTTAAGTTTGCGTTTACAGATATTATTAGGTCATTATGGAATGAAATGAAGCTACCGCCAATTTTTTTATTTCATTAAAATCCTTTGCAAATTGATTGCTCATCCGAATGAATTAATAGTTTTGATGAGGTACAATACACGTACAATAGTTATTTAATTTTTGATAACCTTTCGTATTTCACGCACTTTGATTTAGACGCGTATTGTAGATGACGAGTTATTGCTCTCATTAATATTTCTGTTAATTAACACACAAAGACTAATGATTTCCATTGAAAATAAACAATAACATATATGTGTTTATTCAAAATTCTCGATGATAAAAATACTGCCTATCTGTTATCTCTTTATTGACAGCCATTTCAAATGATTTACTTTTTACAAATTTCAGTGCTAACTAAGCTAAGCAATATATCGGCTTGCACTTGTTTTGCAAGTACATTCTAAACAATTGCAATTAGACATTCTATAGTAACAACTGAAAAATAATCAGAAAGACAGGAAGGAAGGGAGTGTCGTCTAACGCTTGTTTTTAAAAATTACGCTCGAATAAATTAAACAACGAATCTAAAATCAAGAATCATGCGCAAGTACTTCTTCATCAGATTCGTTCAACAAGTAACCTTCGCCAAACATTCTTATTCTGACACGCCACTTTCGCTTCAACCACATTCAGAGTTCCTGTCATATAAGCTCGTTTGATTTTCACATTCGGAATCTTTCGTTCACGCAACAATCCTTCAATTATATTTATCCATTTATTCCTAGGTCGTTCACGCAATCTTTCACCCTCAATTTCACCAACATATGTTACACCTGTTTCACCAACCTTTCATTCGACATATGTTCCACGTGCCCAAACCATCTCAACTGACTTATATCCACTCTATAAAGAGTGAAAATATTATATTTCAATATTTTAACCCTTTTTTATGATTTTTAAAATACATGACAAATATGTAATTTTCCGGATCCTGGTGTAAACGAACACAATTGAAAAAATACCGGATATTTTAATATCCGTCTATAAGTTTTCTATCCTGGTACACCTTCCACATTCATAATTCCTTTTATACAAGTTGTGGGTGTTCAGCAATTGCAGCTCTCATTTGGGGGTAAGTTAATATAATGCCGATAGACAGGCTAGGCTGTCTTTGTAAGGGATGTAGGACTTAAGACGCACTGGTCCCTAGTTAGAGGCACGGGGATGATCCCTCATGACTAATTGGCGATGGTGACATTACGAGGGTCAGTGCCGAGTGCCACCCCTAAGATATCCGACACGTCACGCCGCACAAACGATTATTACATTGTCTTTGTGCCATTGTGCGGAGTTTCCATGTTAGACTCGTTGCCGTCGTTACAGAATTACGGCAATTGTGTCGTCTCATATTCTCATAGTTTAGCGAGGATCTTCATTCGATTAGTGACGTAGATGACCCGGGGTTCAGTTTACAACAAACAATCTCATTTCACTACCGCCCACTAAATTTCATCTTTGAAATCTTTATTTGCATTATTATTATACAATCACCTTTCAACTAAAATAATTTAATAACTTTTACAGATTAAACATAAAATTATGTCTCTTTTTTGATTAGGTACTCCGTAAGCGTAGATAGAAATTTTAAATATTTTATGCTCTCAAAATAAAATGTATATCAAAATCAATTATTTCTTTTTGGCAAAACATTAACAAAGTTATTCTTTGTCTTTTGTGTCTTATCTTTTTCATTGGTTTTTAATTCTTACTATAGAGCTTGACTGAAGAGGTCCGTGAAACTTAATTATTATTATTATTTTATATATACAGGATGTTATATTTTAATAGACCCAGCAAATATCTCGCTTATTTATCAACTTAGCAATTTCTTTCATATAACATGATTTATACAGCAACATGAAAGCTAGTTGATGACGGATGTACATTCATGATATCATTTCCGGTTTATTACTAATTAATATCAACTTTGAAATTTCAAATGGAACATACTATATTTTTTTACAAATTTGAAAAGTGCATCAAATCATCAACTAGCTTACATGTTGCTGTATAAATCATGTCATATGTAAGAAATTGCTAAGTTGATAAATAAGCGAGATATTTGCTGGGTCTATTAAAATATAACACCCTGTATATAATTTTTCGTTCGGATCCTTATTCATTAGCGGATAATTATATTTTAACACTTGTTAGCAAAATATTATTTGTATTTTTTTTTGTAATTTTATGGTTAAACAATACAAATTATATAGTCATTTTCTTAGCTACAAATATTGTAAGAATCACATTTTACGATTATCAGAGTAAAAATAAACTTTTTCATTTTCTCTTTTAATAATAGAGATTATTTTAAAAACGTAAACACTTTCAAACATAATTACATTTATATAATTGACGTTTTTATTATATCAGTCTTGGGGTAGGTGGCTCAGTGGTATCGAGTCGGCCTGTGGATCTTGAGTACCCTGGTTCGATCCCCACAGCCGACAAACAATTTTCACCAATTTAAAAAATCTACCCCTGTGGCTCCTCCACCACTAATATCTTTGGAGGCCGTGATTTGACGGCTGGTAACCGCACTTCACGCGAAAAAATATATTACTTACCGAGATCTGCTTAGGCAGAGTGCCACACTCAGTAATGGGTAAAAGGCGTGATGATATATTTATTTTTTATTTTAGTCTTGACAAATATTCATAACTTCAGTAGAAACTGTCCACGATGATAAAAAGGTTAAGAATCGCAGCTATAGAGTGTCAGTTACGTGGAATTAAGTTTCAAAAACAAGGGTAGGTCGAATACTTTACTCATTAAAATTATCCCCGTGTGGATTTTACGGATATTCCAACTTTTCGATTATTTATGTGCAATTTAGTAGCGCCAATAGCGTAGAAACTAATATTTTGTGCTGGAAATTTTTTAAAGTAAATCTCAAATATCACTTAATAACATATTGAAAACGCGAAGTGATTGCATTTATTCTAATGTTCTAAAAAAAATTACAAAAATTTTTTTTTTAGAAGAATCATACAGGCGTCCCCCCTTAATTTTTCAATTAATAAATGTACAAAACTTTATTTCAAAAGTAGTTTATTAATGAAAATAAAATAATCCTGTAACCTACACTGTATATAACTATAGGAAAGTGCACCGGCCACACGGAATGCACGGGCATTAATGGCTTACACAGCACACTGCCTGGGGCCGGGTGCTTGCTCTTGCTACCTACAAACCACAGCGACCGCAGAATCTCATTACACGCGCGAATATTCATACACAGCACACATGTGCATGACAAGGAGATCGCTTCACATTTTTGCTCTAATCTGCTGGACTGATGCTTACTCGGCACAACACAGCGACAAGGATACAAGTTTGTTGTGTTTGGTAATTGCTGTCTCTAATGCAGAGAAAGCAAATATTTGAAAGATGTACAGTGCCGGTTTCACATATTTTTAGTCCTGAAGAAATCATGTTTTAGGGAATCTGCCTTTTCAACTAATATTTAATTCATAAATGAATTCTACGGCAAGTGCTACACCCAGTAATGGGTAAAAGGTCTGATGACATATTTATATTTATTTATTTATTTTTTATACATATTTTAAACTTGATTTTAACAATAATTAAATAAGTAAAACAGTATATCTAGACTAATTTAGATCTAGAATTTAATAGTATAAACATTCATTTGAATATTTTTCTTTAAAATAAAAAATCTGATGTGGACACCACATGACTTCCTTGTACGCGTATTAAACTATAGATATTTTTTAATTGCACATATTTGACATTAAATCTTTTATTTTTTGTTCTAATCCATAGCAAACTTATTTTTTTTTTAAATAAAAAAATATATAATATTTAAATTTAGATGTCTCGTTTATGCAAAAAGCTAATTTAAAAATTCTTAATGTGCTAGAAGCTGAATTTAATTCTCTAAAACTTCTATTTGCAGCATTTATTTCTAAAATTAAAATAATACCATTTTTTTCAAGGAAAATTGTTAGCAGCTTCATGTAATGTGCCACTTTCGGTTAGTCTATTTTAACCAAAATCTATTATGTTATTCCCATTGATATAGTAGTCTTATATACCAAATTTGGAAAGTTTTAAATTATATTTGAATATAGTTTTTCATTAAAATCTATTATAGGCTTCAAGTAAAGTACCACTTCCGGTAGTTGTATAATGACCAAAAAGGGAGGTGCACAACTAGATGTTATAACAGTCCTAAATATAAAGTTTCAATTTTCTACGGCTTACCGTTTTTGAGTTATGCGAGATACATACGTACGTACGTACGTACAGACGGCATGACGAAATTAGTCAAAATGGATTCAGGGAGGGCCAAAATACCTATTTCCGTTGAAATCTGAGAACCGAAAATTTTCGCGATTGCAATACTTCCTTTACTTCGTACAAGGAAGTAAAAATAAATAAATATATCATCACGCCTTTTGCCCATTACTGAGTGTGGCACTCTGCCTAAGCAGATCTCGGTAAGTAATATATTTTTTCGCGTGGGCTTCTAAACTTTCTGTGTCTGTTGAGGCTTTAAATTTATATCTTAAGTGTAGTTATTTTTAATAGTAACGATCATTAAATTTGTCTGAATTCTTTTCAAGTTTAGAATTTCATCAAAATAATCCGGTAATGGAACGAATGTTTTCGATATAATAAATTAATTTTTTCTGAAATCGTCAAGAAAATGCCTACTCTCCTGACGCATTTTAGTATGAAAAGTAAGTGTTTACCTGACTCAAATAAATAAACTAAATAACTAAAAAATGTAATAAGATTTTGATTTATTTTTATCAATAATATTAATACTAAATATACAATTGCTTAAATTACTAAAATTTATGTATGACACTGGCGAATTTGAAGCTAAATTTATTGGAGATTCAGTAAATAAAATAAGCAAGTAGCACATTTGCTGACAAATTATTTTGCTTTTTCCAATCCATGAAAATTTCATACTCTTTATCATATCGGTCTTTGGACTTGCTCGGTAATAAATTTTCAACAGCCGCAGTTGCTTGATTTAAGATTTCAGGAGGAGTATTGAAAATACCGCCTCATACTCATTTTCATCTATATTTTCCAACATTATAAAGAAATCTTCTCTGTCAACAATATTACTTTTGACACAAATATATTCAATAGATTTTTCACATAAGATATTGTTTTCAACAACTTTTGTTATCACCTTGGATATGTAGTTTGCTGCCAATATGATTCTTACCAAAAAATTAAACATTTTGAAATATTTATTATTAATTATATTGATAAAATATAAATATGAACGATTTCAGAAAAAATAGTATACATAATACGTCACGAAAGTGTTTTACTTGACTCAGCGAATTAAAATACTCGGCCTGGCGGCCTCATACTTCAAACAACCGCTTCGTCAAGTAAAGCATCACTTTCCTGACTTATTATGTAATATACTATTACAAAAACTAAATTGCGTTTAGGTGGATGATAATATTTTAACGAATCTTACTCCAATCTCACTGAATGTAGAAAGAAATGCAGCATTGAAGCCCGGGTCCAACACCTCGAGCGACTATCACTGACGTTTCTTTCCATTGTGGCATTGCTAGTGTTCAGTTCACGCCGCGTTTCATTAATTGCTTTTTTCAGCTGCTAGCGAGGTTGTAATTTTACTTCTAATGGAAATTTCTTTGTCCTCTTCGTCACTCTACGCTTTTCAGTTTCATTCATTGTTCATTCCTCCTCACTTTGATTGCATCAAAGTTTGAAATCGACGACGAGTCACTTCAAAATAAAATAATGTTTACGAAAACAACACTATATTTTAACAGATACATTTAGATTCTATTTCTTTATAGTTGTTGTGAAATAAGGACAATACATTTGTATTCTAGCCAAGTTTCCTAAATTCTAGAATAAATAAATATATCGTCACGCCTTTATTCCCGTTGGGGGTAAGAGATTGCGTTTGTAATAAAAAAACTAAAGATTTGGAAACCAAGAAATAAATTAGTTTATATGAAAGGAATTATGAATGTGGATGAAACGATAGTGGTTTGTCTAGATAGATGTTTGGCGAAGATTAATTGCAGGATTAATTTAAGGAGACAATTTATTATAGTATTTTTAATCATCAAACTTAAAATTCGTGAAAAAACTAATTTTTCACGACTCTGTTAAAAATAAAATTTGTTTCCTCAACTGAGAGAAGAGTGATACTTTTTATCCTTAGAAAAGGAAGAAAATTTTATTTCTTAGGGAAGAAAAATAAAATCTTAACCATTCAAGTGCCATCTGTCAAGATAATAATAAAATAGTTATTTGTGTATTAAGAGCGTAAAGTGATTCTTTGTTACTCGAACACGGTAATTGCAGCGCTAGCCGATGGCGAGAGCTGCGATAATGTAAAGAACAAAGACACTTTACGTTCGTGATACACACATAATTTTTGCTACGATTGCATGTTAAAATTATTAAAAAACCTATGCGTACTGAAAATAAATTCGTTCTGTTAACTATCAATATGACAAGTTTCTGTTTTATTTATATCCTTGGTAACTATTGAAATAAACGCGCATTTAACATCTTTTTCGCGCGTTGCCATTGGAGACGCACAAAAAAGATACTTTTCGATTGTTCCACAGAAAACGTCAACTTTACGATGACAAATGAGAGCGTAATTGTCAACTTTTCATATCAATCGTAGAAAAAAATTATATGTATACCTCAAGAAGAAAGAATCATTCTCCCCTTAGGTGCTTTATATCCGTCGTCTTCGGTTCGGAAAATGAAAAACCATCTTCGAGAAAAAAAATGTTCACTTTATTCCCTTGGTATATAAATCACTATTCTATCCTAGGCCAGTAAAGTGATGTTTATAAATGAAAAATAAAATTATAATTATTTGTATCATTCGATGAGATAATAGCTATTTATGTAATAAGTTGCGAAAGAAATGAGTTGGATAATACATCTAGTGCTTAAAACACGATTTCGCAACGTATTCCATACAAGATTTTTTATACTAGCGATTTAAAGCAGATTATTTATATTTATTCTCAAATGTCAACATTTTGAATTTTTCAAAATTTAAAAGTAGGCAGGCATCAGTTTCATCTTTTTGTTGCTATGCGATTCAATATGTTGTTTAATAAACATTGATGTCAACGTGCTCGGTGTATAATTTTTCTTGAGAATTTTTGGTAATAAATTTACTTAAAATGAGGGACTCAGAGATTGATTCTGATATTGAAAATGGTGCAGAGGCTGCATTGGCTACACTGGTTCCAAGAAAATCAAAAAAATATATGAAGAAACTTACAATAAATTTGACAGTTGGTGTACTTTTATTTTTACACATTAAACTGTCACTTTTAAGCACTAGTGCTTAAAAGTACTTCATTTAACAACGGAAATGACAATCGAAAAGTTGTTATTATAATACGCTTGTATAAAAAAAAACTTGTATGTTTGGCGAACTCGGCTAACGATGCTATCAGCGTCAAACATTTAGAGATAAATGCTGAGTGCTGATGAATACAGAGATAATTATAATGTGATGTGATTCTCATTTGTAATTGTTAGTGTCCAATTCAAATCGAATTGATTCTAATGAAACCCAGTGTTTATCGCTTTAGGCATTAGTACAACAGTACCATTTCGTGTTGGTGTATCTGCGGTAAAAAGCAGTCGCATATGTTCGACGTTTCATCTGCGTCATGACGCTATGAGTGCACACGAGCCACACGCGCTGTTTACACAGTCAAAAACGTTCGCCATTTCGTTCAACTCGCATCGTTCATGCATGCAGCCCTCGTTCAATAATGAAATAGGCCTTCACGCACATTTGATAGCGGGAACAGCACCGTATTGAGAAATAATACTGTGAGCGCTGCCACCATTCTTCATCATGGAATATAAGGTGTTACTTGCTGTGCCAGCTCTGCAATAGCAGATTTGATTGCAGTTCATTTTTCTTTCCTAGATAAGGAACATGGCTCCTAATACTAATTTAAATCTAAAAATGTTACTTTCTGTTAATAGAATTTTGTAAACAACAGCATTTGAAAAATATGGTAGGTCATAACAACCGACAAACAATTTTCACCAATTTAAATCTAGCTCTGTGGCTCCCCCTCCACTAATATCTTTGGGGGCCGTGATTTGACGGCTGGTAACCACACTTCACGCGAGAAAAAAATCACTTAGGCAGAGTGCCACACCCGGTAATGGGTAAAAGGCGTGATGATATATTTGTTTATTTTATTTTTATAATAATTAAAATAGTTCATTACACTTATATTAGATGTTCTTTTTATTTATTTGTGTTTCTTTTCAAACTTCTCTAGAAATGTAATATGTCACTAATTCACTTATGGTCCTATTAATTGCAAGGTATATCGCAAGACTTAAGACATCTCCAGTAATTGATGATTGTAATTGCCAATTGTAATTACTAATTGAATCAGCGTAGCTTAAATCAAACATAGTCTTGTCTTTTTTTTAATCAATCAAAAATAGTATGTTATGCATCAAGGGAGGGAAACAAGCGATTATTCCCACGTGTGAAGTTGACAAACCGAGACGTAAGCGAGGGCCGACGGCTCGAACTGAAGTCGAGGTTTGCCAACTTCACACAAGGGATAATCGCGCCCTCCCGTGAAGCATATTATACTTTTCGTAACAAGTGCACAAAAATTACTGTCTTATTGCAACAAATGTCAAATCTGGGTTGCGTAACTAGTTACCTAGGAAAACTCTGCAAACAGCTAATAATCGTAGTCTCTAGGGAGAGAAACATCTCTCTAGGGAGAGAAACATGCTACCTAGGGAGAGAAACATCCTACCTAGGGAGAGAAACATAATGTTTCTCTCCCTAGGGGAGGAAAGTAGTGTTTCTCTCTCTAAAATTAGAGAATAAGAACGTGTTTCTTGTGCATGTGTTACGAAATAGTTATTTATGACACAAGGACGAAAAATGCTACTTTTCGAATGAATTAAGAATATTGTCGAACGAGGAATTCCCATGAGTACTAAATTTTTAAAATGTAAGGAAATTTTTAATTCAAATATTATTTTGGGGTAGAAAAGTAGTTTTTTGTCCTAGCAATTATAGCAAATATTAATACATTGTCCCATGGCTCAACTCGTTGGAACTGATCTATGCGATAACGCGAGTTAAGCAACGTTGCGCGCGGGAAGTATTTGGATGGGTGACCGTCCCGAGAAACCCGTGTTGCTGTTGACTCTAAGATCTAAAACGCAGGATCAGGGCGTAATGGCGGCATATGACCTTAGCAGTTGGTCCGCCAGGAAGCCAGAATAAAAAAAAAATAAAAAAAAAATACATTGTTTAAGGAAAATGTCAACTTTTCATACAAGAAAATGTATTGCAATAGTTAGAAGCTTTAATATAAAAAGTAGTGAACTTTTGGTTGGTACGCCTAGCGCCATCATGTTTATAGCTTGTACGGTACTGATGCGTGTAGAATGAATCACGTGTCACCCCAGCAGCAAAAATGATATTTTCATAATTCACACTGGATTATACAAGCACTGAAATATTCAACAGGAATGTTTCCTCGAGCTGACATTATGAATGCGGCGGCGTGATTGGTTCGCATGCAGCAATGCTCGCTTGTCTTGTCTCCTCAAGTCACGTGCTACCCTCCATCAGCCGGACGATATCGCCATCACGAGCTCGTAAAACATCTCAGCCCTCAGGGCCAACAAACTATCGTAAAGTACTTCCATCTTGCTTCAGTTACCTGCGAGCTGCGAGCTGCGAAATAGACTTACGACTTGTGAGAGAGACACTGTCATCTGTTTATGGACTCATTCAGTCAAGAGAGTGAGCTTCGTAACTAACTTCAAATTTAGGTAATAGTCTCACAGACCGCAGCGAATCTGTTATCGTATTTTTTGTATTATAAAAGTTATACAGGTGTTTCACAACTTAGAGCAAAAAATTAAAGGGTATATTCTGTACGACGTGCTGATCATGAAACAAAAATATTTTTTTTAAATCGCAAAACTATTTTCCTTGTTGCCCAGTCCAACATTTTTCGTTGCCACTGCCACTGGGTGGATGATTATGTTAAAGTTTTTAATTAAATAAAATTATATTATAAATAACTGCTATTAATTGAATTGTGTAATTATTCTTTCGTAGTTGATACCTACTTCATTGTTTGTGTTTAATAAAAAAGCGAATCCAGTGCAGTACTACAAAAAATGTTTTAGGTTAACAACCCTTAATTTTTTTGTTTCATGATCAGCACGTCGTACAGAATATACTCTTTAATTTTTTGCTCTAAGTTGTGAAACACCCTGTATATTGTCTTGCAGTATAGTAGCATCAATTAACATTATGGCATTCGAATCCGACGATTCCAAGCTGCAAGATTGGGTTCCTGTTGTATCTGATCCAATTAGGTCGATTTTACCGGTTTAAATTTACGGTTTTAGAACCGAAATCGGTTCACTTACGTTTTCGGTTACAGAATTAATTAATTTTCGTTTTGGATTTCATATTTCAAAAAAAAAATCGGTTTCGGTTTTCGATTAAGGTTTCATAAATAGATGAATTTCGGTGCGGTTTTCGGTTACAGTTTCGTTACGGTTCAAATTTCTACTCTCTATACTGTAATTGAGATGAGTTTGATAAATAAAATAAATAAATAAATATATCACCACGCCTTTTACCCATCACTGGGTGTGGCACTCTGCCTAAGCAGATCTCAGTAAGTGATATATTTTTTCGCGTGAAGTGCGGTTACCAGCCGTCAAATCACGACCTCCAAAGATATTAGTGGAGGAGGAGCCACAGGGGTAGATTTTTTTAAATTGGTGAAAATTGTTTGTCGGCTGTGGGGATCGAACCAAGGTTCTCAAGATCCACAGGCCGACTCGATACCACTGAGCCACCTACCCCATATGAGTTTGATGTTGAACAGAATACAATAAATAAACAAATAAAAATATTTTTACGTTTAACTGAAGTTTGAAAATCGTGTCTCGTTTTTGAAACAAATCTTATAAAAAATTCATGCATGTGAATTTCATTCTTGACAAGGGTCTATAAATATCAAAATGATAATAGCTGTAAGATGTAGGTAACATAGATGGTAAGGGTTGATATCATTCAGTAAATGTCAGTTTATTCTAGTCGCATCCTCTCAGGTGACTGGAACAATTTAGCGACGAGTAAACAGGACTCTGGTTTGAAATTGTGCGTCGGGATGAAAAACAAGCCTACAGACGGGGGCTGCGAGGGTTGCGGGATGGAAGAGAAGCGGTTGCTATATGGAACAGAGGCAAAGGAAGACAATCTGATGATGGGCACTCATGGATATTAGCAAGCAAACGTTGTCATGACGACCACGTACCACGGTCGCTTTGACGGACCGCACTGCACTTCATGCGCACTGCTCCGCTAAATTTATTATGCGCCCCATCGACTACTGATTTTATCTATCATCTACTAAGACCTGTAAATGCAAATCTAACAATTATAAGAATACATTCTTTCTGAGGGTCCAGCTTTACTAACATTTTTGGGAATTTATTTATGTTTATTGCCTCATTTTGTGCAGACTAGCAAATAAATAAATAAATCTATACATCTCTGTTGCAGTGTCCAGAATATATATTTTTTCACGACCGGGAATATTTGTTCATTTGACACAAAAATCAGGACAGAAATAAAACATTTTATCCTTAGGGAAATTATGTGCATATTATTTCTCTAGGGAGTTTATATTATTTTGACAGTACAGCTGCCAAATATATGTAAAATACAATAAAGTACAATGAAACAAATAAAAAGACACAGTCTTGTTTTTTTTTAATCAATCAAAAATAGTATATTATGCATCAAGGGACGGAAATAAGCGATTATTCCCGCGTGTGAAGTTGGCAAATCGAGACGTAAGCGAGGGCCGAAGGCTCGAGCTGAAGTCGAAGTTTGCTAAATCAACACAAGGGATAATCGCGCCCTCCCGTGAAGCATATTATACTTTTCGTAACAAGTGCACAAAAATTACTGTCTTACCAGGACAAATGTCAAATACAGATTGCGTAACTAGTAACTTAGGAAACGCCGCAAACAGCTCTCTAGGGAGAGAAACATCTCTCTAGGGAGAGAAACATCTCTCTCGGGAGAGAAACATGCTACCTAAGGAGAGAACCATCCTACCTAGAGAGAGAAACATAATGTTTTTCTCCCTAGGGGAGAAAAGCAGTATTTCTCTCTCTAAAATTAGGGAATAAGAACGTGTTTCTTGTGCATGTGTTACGAAAATATTATATAATTTGTCATACACAAATTTGTTTTGCTGTTAAAGAATTTTATTTTTTTGTCAAAGACTACTAATAATTTAGAAAATTATAAATAAAAAAATATGAATAATTTATAGTAATTAATTAATCTTACTTAGGTCGTGGAAAAATAGTACATCGGGAGAGAATTCTTGTTTCCCTCGGTGTTTGTACAGGCTACTCAGTCTACAAATTACACTTCCTGAAAAATCATATATTTCTCTTATACTATCAGACTAATAACTTGCCATGTTTATGTTTGATTGGATCGAGCGAGTTTGAAACCCGGACAGGTCAACATAGCATATTCCAAGCTCATTATATTTCAACAACTACATACTGAACAAATTTCATGTACTTATCGTTCAATTGCATTTTAATGTCTAGTTATCGTACGAAACTGAATATACCTTATTTTTTACAATATTCAAAGATTCACACATCGCGTTGTGTCCTCCTAAGGCTACCAATAAAACATAGTGAATATAATTGTTTTTACGACAATTTGTGCAGTATTCATTGATGTTAGTCTACAAGGGGAACGGATCTCATACAATTAAATAGTTTTGTAACGAAACGTTTGAAGTGGGTGATAGAGTGACCGCTGCGCCAGGCGTCGTGCGCCGGGCGGGCCAATGTCGTATAATTTGCATTTCATTTCGTTTCACGAGGGTCTGAGGTCCGCACCTTGACTTTTCCACGGGCGGTGAAGGTCTTCGAATGCCCTGCAGTCCTACTAGAAATTCAATACATATTTTTCCGCCTGTCTACTTCGTGAGTGAATTTTTTCACGCTCCATAAAAATTTTCAGGACTTCTGAACACGGTTATGTTATTATTATTAATATAGCTACATTTTCCAGCAAAAGTTTTACTTCACAATCATTTTTAATCATTATGAAAGTTTTCATGAGTCAAGTTAAGCACGAGGAAATTATATTTTGCTTAGTTTTTGAGATATAGCCGACGGAAAGATGAAACTTTTATATTTAGTACGTTTTAAACAATTTATTTGTTAATTTTAATCAATATTTATTCGTTGAAAGTGAGACATTTCCTCCCGAAGGTACCTACTGTTTCATTTCCCGAGCCGAAGGCGAAGCACTTGAGGGAATAATGACATTTTCTTCACATACATATCAATTTTTTACTTATTAAAATGTTACTTTACGTACTGGTTTCCATGGCGCTAAATAACATCTTAATTTCATGTTAACAAGCTGTGACTTCAAACGTTTTAGTCACGGCTTGAAGCACGGGGTGAAGTTAGCTTCCTGCTTCCTGTATGTGAAGAATAAATGAGCTTGTATGAAGGGATGTGAATGTGGGTGAAACGAGGATGGTGTGTTAGAATGAGAAAGTTTGACGAAGATTGACACTTTGATAAATCTGATGAGTGGATGTTTTGTGAATGTTTCAGGGCTACACCAATAACGACAAAGACACACAAGATTAAAGTTTATAAATTTGTATATTTATGTTTGGTCTTATTTTTAAGATAAAAACTAAAACTGTTGATAAGAATCGTCTAACGTTATTACGTAAGTCAAATATTTCAAAGTTATGACAAATGACAAAAACAGTGACTAAGTTAAGAGCTGTGAATGAGGCTTAATATAAAATTATACCGTTATTTTCCACTTGCTGTGGATATGGTTTTTAAGTTTGCTTTCGTCACTAGAGATGAAAAATATCACTGTCTTCTCTTAATTGAAGGAAGAAAACTTAACTTTCTGACAGGATCGTTATTTATGCAAAAATAAAAATCTGATTTGTACACCACATGACTTCCTTGTATGCGTATTAAACTGTAGATATTTTTTTATTTTTTGTTCTAATCCATAGCAAATTTAATTTTTTTTTTAAATCAAAAATATATAATATTTAAATTTAGATATCTCGTTTATGCAAAAAGCTAATTTAAAAATTCTTAATGTGCTAGACGCAGAATTTAATTCTCTAAAACTTTTATTTGCAGCATTTATTTCTCAAATTAAAATAATACCATTTTTTTCAAAGAAAACTGTTAGCAGCTTCATGTAATGTGCCACTTCCGGTTAGTGTATTTTAACCAAAATCTATTATGTTATTTCCATTGATATAGTAGTCTTATATACCAAATTTGGACAATTTGAAATTATATTTGAATATAGATTTTCATGAAAATCTATTATATGCTTCAAGTAAAGTACCACTTCCGGTAGTTGTATAATGATCAAAAAGGGAGGTGCACAACTAGATGTTATAGCAGTCCTAAATATAAAGTTTCAATTTTCTACGGCTTACCGTTTTTGAGTTATGCGAGATACATACGTAAGTACAGACGGCACGACGAAATTAGTCAAAATGGATTCAGGGAGGGCCAAAATACCTATTTCCGTTGAAATCTGAGAACCGAAAATTTTCGCGATTACAATACTTCCTTTACTTCGTACAAGGAAGTAAAAAACCAAGCTAAATTCAAAGTTATTGAGTATATATTTCTTAACATTTTAATTTTCTGTGCTATTCAAGAATAAATCTAAAAATTTGTCGACTATTCATCAGTTCAAATGTATTTATATCCTGATAGAACACCCAATAGCGTGATAATATATTTATGTCGTGTGCTTTGGTGATTAATTTGGTTATGACTATATGAAATGTTTTACATAATAAGTACATGAATTCCTGCTGAATCAATTCAAACCGATTACAGCTGCGAATAGCAATAAGAGCAAAAACGAAAGCACTCGGCAATTACAACAATCTGCTAATTAGTAGAAGAGCTGATGCGGTATGTAAGACAGTTTAATTAGAATGAAGTATCGATAGATCGAACATGGCAACTTGTGCGGAGTTACTGGACACTGTTGTTGTTGTTCCTGCAGCAAGTTACTAACTATGCAGTGGTGCCAACGTCGCGTGCTCAAGGACACCACGAACTAAACACAAATCTAATGGCATGTTCTACTGATTTTCAAATTTCAATAATAATATGGTTAAGGTATTTTGATCCAAACCAAATATACTCAAGGTTCTTCAGAATAAGTGGATGTACATTGTAACTTGATACTGCTTCTTTGTCAACAAGAGGTGCAGTTATAATATGTCTAATATTAACTTACGCATTTCAAATTACATACATATATAACATCGCGCTACTTTATATCCAGGGTTCGTAAATATCATGATATTTATAATAAATATCAAAATATCTGATATATAGGATATATATCAGATAAATATCACTTTTTGGATATTTATTTTTTAATTTTAGTTTTTGTACACATTTAGAAAAACTGAAAAATTAGAAAAATTTCACTTTTCCGGAGGCTATATCTCAAAAACTAAACAAGATATGGAAATGCGCTCAACGGCGTTGAATTCCCCGTGTCCGAATTGACTTATAAGCAAATTTTCATACAATTTTATGCAATTTAATATTTTTAATTATTTCCTAAGGGGTACCCCCTTTGGTTTTTTCAGATTTTAATTCAATTTTCCCAAAAATCCTTAATCGTAGGATTATTAAAACGAAAATTTACATACATATGTATTTTGACCCACTGAATCCAGTGGTGCAATCTTCAAATGCATATGACTTCTGGTTTTCGAGAAAATGTTAAAAAACCGCTTTTTGCGATTTTTTTGGCGGAAAATAGAAAAAAAATAAAAATCGCTGAAACTATGTTTATAAGTTAACTGAAGCACGAGAAAATTAATGCCGTTGACCGCGTTTTCATATCACATTTAGTTTTCGAGATATAGCCTCGTAAAAGTAGAAAAACTGAAAAATTCGAAAAATTTCACTTTTCCGGAGGCTATATCTCAAAAACTAAACAAGATATGGAAATGCGCTCAACGGCGTTGAATTCCCCGTGTCCGAATTGACTTATAAGCAAATTTTCATACAATTTTAAGCAATTTAATATTTTTAATTATTTCCTAAGGGGTACCCCTTAGGTTTTTTCAGATTTTAATTCAATTTTCCCATAAATCCTTAATCGTAGGATTATTAAAACGAAAATTTACATACATATGTATTTTGACCCACTGAATCCAGTGGTGCAATCTTCAAATGCATATGACTTCTGGTTTTCGAGAAAATGTTAAAAAACCGCTTTTTGCGATTTTTTTGGCGGAAAATTGAAAAAAAATAAAAATCGCTGAAACTATGTTTATAAGTTAACTGAAGCACGAGAAAATTAATGCCGTTGACCGCGTTTTCATATCACATTTAGTTTTCGAGATATAGCCTCGTAAAAGTAGAAAAACTGAAAAATTCGAAAAATTTCACTTTTCCGGAGGCTATATCTCAAAAACTAAACAAGATATGGAAATGCGCTCAACGGCGTTGAATTCCCCGTGTCCGAATTGACTTATAAGCAAATTTTCATACAATTTTAAGCAATTTAATATTTTTAATTATTTCCTAAGGGGTACCCCTTTGGTTTTTTCAGATTTTAATTCAATTTTCCCATAAATCCTTAATCGTAGGATTATTAAAACGAAAATTTACATACATATGTATTTTGACCCACTGAATCCAGTGGTGCAATCTTCAAATGCATATGACTTCTGGTTTTCGAGAAAATGTTAAAAAACCGCTTTTTGCGATTTTTTTGGCGGAAAATTGAAAAAAAATAAAAATCGCTGAAACTATGTTTATAAGTTAACTGAAGCACGAGAAAATTAATGCCGTTGAGCGCGTCTTCATATCACATTTAATTTTCGAGATATAGCCTCGGAAAAGTAGAAAAACTGAAAAATACGAAAAATTTCACTTGTCCGGAGGCTATATCACAAAAACTATTTGATATTTTTATATAATGGATATATATCATTGCAAAAATATGACGATATATATTAAAATAAATATCATGATATACTTATATCTTCGAACCCTGTTTTTATCAAATGGGGTTGCACGAACCCTTAAAATATGGAAACAATTATTTATTAGATCCACATTCATACAGGCTCATCTTTCGTACACGTAACAAATTTTTATTAATTTATTTTTGAGTTAACATGAAATATTCACTAAGGTTAATTTATATTATGACAGAAAAATTCTGATGACGCCTGGATTCGAACCAGGGACCTTCCGCATACCGGGCAGAGATGCTAACCGCTACACCACGTCACCTGTGTTCGAAATATGGCATCAACTGAATTTTTCTGTCACAGTGTCTAAGCGTAGCTTCGTTCCGAGAGACTCCTATATAGGCATTGACAACCGGGTTCGTCTACAGTGACACAGTTTTTGATTATGAGGGAATCATACCCAAGCTTAGAGCTAATATTATTAAGTTGTGTGATTATTAAAGGTAATCATACCTGTAGTTTTTGACTAAAGTTAATTTATATTATGACAGAAAAATTCTGATGACGCCTGGATTCGAACCAGGGACCTTCCGCATATTCACTTAATATTTATTCATTAGATTCATCCTTCAATCAATTATCGGTTAATATTTATATCCTGACACACCATGCACATTCATTATTTCTTTCATATTCATCTTTAATTAATGCAACAAACTATCATAGCTGCAATCAATCTTTGCTAAGCATTTCTATCCTGGTACATCACTCACATTTATTTTACGTACATTTGAATCGCAATGAACTGTTTACTTAACTCTGTCTCTAGTGGTTACGAGACTTATTTATTTATTTATTTATTTATTTATTTATGTTATGCTGTACAACAGGAATTTAATCCCAATTACAGTACAGGGTCCGCACTCACCGAGCCGCAGTGTGATAGTTTTTTTTAATATAATTTTTTTAGTTTGAGTGCGATTCGAACTCGGGATCTCCGGATTCGAATTCCGTATCGCTATCCACACCACCGTACTGACGGACAACGTGCTAGCCCGTGTAAAAATTATAACGGGCTGTTGACATTGGTTATCATGACAACATATCTAATTTTAAACGTTTGACACTTAAATATTTTGTGATGAAACAAAATCTGTCAGATTTTCGAAGTCTACCTTGATTGAACATTTTAGTTATTGCGTTATACTACTATTGCAATTAATTTTATTAAATATACATATATTGCGATTCAAATGCATAAAACATTGTACAATGCTCGACCGTTAACTGAAATTTACAGGCTCACACAGATAACCTTTCTATGCTCGCCTGTAAATATCTGTATAACGGTCTTGCAATGTAAATAACTATTACACAAGCTTATTTTATATTTTGTTCGCGCAATTAACCTACAATAATATTGTTACATTTATTGCTAAGTTGACACTGGTTTTTGGAATAGGTACTGAACATTTATTCATTAGATTCATCCTGCATTCAATCTCCATTCTAGCACATCATCCACATTCATAATTTCTTTCATACAAGCTTGTTTCATCATTAGTTTACGCAATAAATCTCCATCAATTTAATTTTAATACCCAGTCACTTTTTTAAATCTGTATAAAACAACATGAAGTATAAAATGTATATAGCAGGAAGTAGCAGTTTCTTTCCGCTTGCTGTAATTCATTTAGTACATAATGGCGCCCTCTTGTGAAATACACATTGTTAGAACGATCAATTAATTAATTAATCTTCGAACGCGAAGTATCAGATTTCAATAACAATTTTTTTTCTCACTTTTTCATCATCGTTAATTCCAAACAAGATTCAATTTAGCAGTTATTATTCATCGTGTTCTATAGAAATTTAGAAATTTAATCAATTTCTTAATTCCGAAATTGAATAGGGCATCATCAGAGTATAATATTAAAAATACTTGAAATTTCGTAATAAATCAGTAAATAAATGTCGAGTCTCTTTGTCGATGAAATTGAATGGAACGATGAAGGGTCGTTGTTGGTTTAATACCGTCAAATTAATTGCACGGCAAAATGACCATCGTATCAGAGTTCAAATTCCAAAGCGGTGTAACCTTTGCCGCTCTACTTTAATTATACAAGATAAACCATAAAGCGGACAGCGGCTTTTCACGTGAACACGAAACAAATAAACGGAGTGTAAGACTTGTTGGGGGGCGAGGGGCAAGGGACATTATTTAAACCTGTCCCGAATTCAATTTACACAACCAATGAATTCCCGATGGCCTGTAAGAGTCAGTCGAGCCCGCTCGCCACCAAATTCATCGGTTTCAGCGATAAATAACCGCATTGGCTCAACCGGAAATAAAACCCAAGACTCCGGAGATGTTTACTGACATTACTTGCGAAATTAAAACTCTATATTATCGACATTGACACTAAATCCTTTCCGAAACGTGAAGGTATTTTAATGTGGTAACAATTGTTTGTTGGCTTTGGAAATTGAATCAAGATATACACTGAGTCAAATAATTTATATTAATGCAAAATATTAAATTTTCACTTATAATCTCCCTCGAGCATTAATTCTTTCCGGAACTTTTTTTTGAGTGTATTCCAACAATGTATGAATCTGTACTCGTGTTCCACTTGTACAGACTACGTTGTTGAAATGCATGATAAAACATTTTCCGGATATGAATTAATGCTCGAGGGCAGGTTCGGTAAGAAAATTGTTATGATATAATAATATATCCATGGGAACTTATATCAAGTAATTAAAATTGACAATAAAAATACATTTTTAAAATGTTAAACTGACATTTTCAATAAATTTTTGTACTACCATGGTAACCATGATTAATACAATGTTAATTAGTATTGTACGATTTTCGTAGGAACAATAATATACTATTAAGGGGTAAGGCCACTCTAGACAAGGAAAAGAAGGGTCATTTTCAAGATTTTTTTAACGAAATCTAAACGTGCTGCTTAAGAATTGTTTTTGGATCTTTATTTAGTGCTCTTCAAACTTTATTTAAAAATTTTTTTTAAAGAAAAAATTCAAATTTTTCGTCGGAAATAAAAAAAAATGGCGACTCCTCTCGGCGCGTAGGGCAAATCGGGCGATAACATTCCGGGAACAGCAATAGACCTGGATCAAAAAGGGATTAATCTCTTATGTATACTCTAAAAAACTACGAGCTGGATTTTGAAAATATTGATTTTTAACAAAATGGCGCACGTTTGAAAAAAAGTTCATTATGCGGGACCAAATTTCTGTATAAAAACGACCATAAAAAACGAATGAAGCACTTGAAAAAATAGCCCCCGTAGTTTTTGAGTATTTTATATCTAGAATAAGAAATAAAAAGATTCAGCACGATCCATCAATTAGTATTTCAGATTTCTTTTCGCCCGATTTTGAAAATATGATTTCGAGAAAAACGCGTTTAAAGTTTCGAGTCATGTATATATATATATATAAATACTAGTACTAATAGATATATGTTTTTTTCCCTCTGAAATACTTCCGCGCGGCATTTAAATTAATTGTCCCTTATTCCTAAGGGTTTAAACTATAATTTAAGCAAATAAAAAAAAATGCATTTTAAAAAATTTTTAGAGTGGCCTTACCCCTTAAGTAAGTCAAGTAATTAAAAATTTCCAATAAATTTTTGTACTACCATGGTAACCATGATTAATACAATGTTAATTAGTGTTGTACGATTTTCGTAGGAGCAATAATATACCATTATTTTCACCCCTAACGTGTAAAATGATTCGTATAGAAATGATCTTTATGCTGTATTTGCCAAGCAGTTTACGCCCCGTTTAACTATATGGTAATAAACAATGATGTATGCAATGCACTGCAATAAGTGATATTACAAAACTGAAAACAAATTTATGTTTCCAGTTATTACGTAGTTAACAAAGTACTGCAGTAGTTTCACGCTAAATAAATAACAGCGCTGAGTGTAAACGCTGTAATTCATGTGATCAGCGAAATGTAACTTGGAGCTTTGCTATTTGCTGTGTGTGGGTGTTCTGTACACTGTACGTTACACGCGAGTGCAGTGCACTCTATACGTGACGTCATTAGCTAATATGCACGCATATTACCCTTCAATACAATTACTCTAGTGATATTTGTGTTGAATAAACACAGAAATAATACAATGGATATTATTGAAGGTATTCATTGAAAGATGCTGTTGCAGATTTTTAATTTTGTTAGAATCTCGGTACAATTATCAGTTAGTACAAGCATATTAAAACTTGAATTAGTGAGAAATTATGTGTTAAGAATTTTGAAAAGTGATGGAAAATATTAGACAAGACGATAGAAGATACAGGCAAAATAATATACAGGGTGTTTCAGGACTAGTGTAACAAACTTTAACAGCTTATTCCTGAGGTCATTTTGAGCCAAAAATGTCATATGAACATAGGTCCTATTCCTTCTAGTTACCAAAATACAAGAGGTTAAAGTTCAGTAAATAATACGAAATTTACAAATTTTTGTAATCAAGATACTTTCGGAAAACAAGAGTTTTATTGAAAAGTCATACCTTATTTGTCTTAATTAATTTTATTTATTAATATTAACGAATACGATTTAGAGAACAAAACATAAAATGACACAATTAAATAGACACAGAACAACATAACCAAACATGGAATAGGTTAACACAATATGAAATAAGATAACAAATTTAAAAAAAATTACAGCAAGTGTTCAAAATGAGCGCCTTGAACTCGTATGCATGTTAATATTAATAAATAAAATTAATGAAGACAAATAAGGTATGACTTTTCAATAAAACTCTTGTCTTCCGAAAGTATCTTGATTACAAATTTAAAATTTTCACTTGAATGTCATTGATGACAAATCATACAGTTGTTTTCCAGTTGCTATGGATATGGCTTTACTCTTTTCTCGTAGGAGTGGGGAAAAAAGTGTATTATTTGCTCCCGCAGGGGACCATTCTTTCAAAAATAACAAATAAAGGGTGTTTCAGGACTAGTGTAACAAACTTTAACAGCTTATTCCTGAGGTCATTTTGAACAAAAAATGTCATATGAACATAGGTCCTATTCCGTCTAGTTACCAATATACAAGAGGTTGAAGTTCTATATATAACACGAAATTTTCAAATTTTTGTAAACAAGATACTTTCGGAAAACAAGAGTTTTATTGAAAAGTCATACCTTATTTGACTTAATTAATTTTATTTAGAGAACAAAACATAAAATGACACAATTAAATAGACACAGAACAACATAACCAAACATGGAATAGGTTAACACAATATGAAATAAGATAACAAATTTTAAAAAAATTACAGCAAGTGTTCAAAATGAGCGCCTTGAACTCGTATGCATGTTAATATTAATAAATAAAATTAATGAAGACAAATAAGGTATGACTTTTCAATAAAACTTCATCCTCTTGTATTTTGGTAACTAGAAGGAATAGAACCTATGTTCATATGACATTTTTGGCTCTAAATGACCTCAGGAATAAGCTGTTAAAGTTTGTTACACTAGTCCTGAAACACCCTGTATATATAATTAAAAAGTTTGAGGCTTGCAAACATATCACTTAGTACTTAACAATAATTATTAATACCTTAATTTTGTCGGTATAAACGCTGGCATTATATGACATAACACAAATAAGAAGGTAGTGTCGACCAGCGCTTGTTGTTAAAGTACCGACGAACTAATTTTAATGTATTTATTTCTGAAAACAAAGAAAGGTCACTACAGTATGATAAAATACATATCTTTTCTTTGGTAAAATAATATGAAAAATAAATTAAGTAGTACAGAAATAATGAAAAAAATATCTGTAAAATGAATGTGTAGATATATCGTTCAGTGTTCCTTTAGCGTGCTGCCACTCGTAGTCCAGACTCCAGACCTCCGGGACTCCGGGACTCCAGGACTCCGGGTAGATGCGTATAAACTACTGTTGGTTTTCGCAGTTTTAAAATGTATGAGCGCATCGAGCGAAAACGCGCGGAAAAAACACTGGAATTCTCCTTCTGATTTTCTTAAGAACGAGACTCATGAATTCGAAATCAGACGTCCGGAATTCTTTCATCGGCCTGATTAGAAGTCTTTCTCTTTTTACCTCCAGCTCCACACTTTTCATCATTCCCATCTCTTGATGAGTTCTCAGAGACATCAAGCTTTGAGCCTGTACCTGCGAAATGTAAGAATTGTCTCTTCCTGTCAACGAGAATATTCCCAGGAACATTCAGATTTTCTTTTAATTTAGACAAATATTTATTTTATTTCTGTATCGTTACGCTTTACATTCAGAAAAAATCCTAATTACAGTATAAGATTTTTACAGTTTATTCGGAACCATTCACAATTACTTTCTTTCCTCTATTGAGAAAAGAAACTGATAATTTCATTCCTAAAAAACAAAGTAAATTATTTTTGACGAGAGAAAGTAAAGCCGTATCCATGGCAACTGGGAAACAACGGTATGATTTGGTACATCTGTCGAGAGTTCTAATTTATTCAGAAAATTTATTTTCTGAGGGGATAGTTTAAAAACTATACGTATACCTCGTGAAAAACGTATCATACAATATGTTCGTTTTTAGATAGATATTAAAATAAATAAATAAATATATCACCACGCCTTTTACCCATCACTGGGTGTGGCACTCTGCTTAAGCAGATCTCGGTAAGTGATATATTTTTTCGCGTGAAGTGCGGTTACCAGCCGTCAAATCACGGCCTCCAAAGATATTAGTGGAGGAGGAGCCACAAGGGTAGATTTTTTAAATTGGTGAAAATTGTTTGTCGGTTGTGGGGATCGAACCAGGGTTCTCAAGATCCACAGGCCGATTCGATACCACTGAGCCACCTACCCCATATAGATAGATATTGCGGTACATTATTCATGGTTGTAAGTAATAAATATTTATTCATGGGTTGTGACCAATCACGCCGAGGGTGCTATATTAGCACAGCGCAATAAGAAGATATACTATTAAAATTTAGATTGCCGTCTTGTAATGCTAACGCAATTTGTAAAGTTAGACATTGATGCGAATAAATTATAAAATTCGCATCAGCTGTCAATTTATGGGGTAGGTGGCTCAGTGATATCTAGTTGACCTGTAGATATAAGGACCTGTGTTTGATTTCCACAACCGACAAAACAATTTTTACTACATTAAACAATCCTCCCTGTTGCTCCCCCTCCACTATCCTTGTTCTTAGTTGTTAAATAAAATAAATAAATATATCATCACGCCTTTTTACCTATTACTGGGTGTGGCACTCTGCCAAAGCAGATCTCGGTAAGTGATATATTTTTTCGCGAGAAGTGCGGTTACGAGTCATCAAATCACGGCCCCCAAAGATATTAGTGGACGGGAAGCCACAGGGGTAGATTTTAAAAGGTGAAAATTATTTGTCGGCTGTGGGGATCGAACCAGGGTTCTCAATATCCACAGGCCGACTAGATACCACTGAGCCATCTACCCCATACTTGTTCTTGTTATTAAACAGTCATTTTACTAACAGAAAACAGTCAACTAAAAGTCAATTTTATACATGGTCATAGGTAAAAAAATAAATTGCAATTGTCGAACAGAAAACGTAAAGTTTACAATGGAATGTAAGTGACTCGCCTAGTTAGTCAAACTCAGTGAGGAACTTGCGAGTTCTTGCTTCTACCGAAGCTGAACTGCTCGTTCGTCGAGGCGGGCTAAAATATTTTTCGTCAGTTTTATATTTGCTTTAGTAGTGAAAACGTCATGGTGACTGTCTGAATTATTTGTGTATGTGTGTATTTAGTATTTTAATAGTTCTGTTTAATTTCAGGGTGGCGACTAACCTGGAAAACCGGGAAAACCGGGAAAAGTCAGGGAATTTTATATTTCTGGAAAAGTCAGGGAAAAGTCAGGGAATTTTATTCCATGTCAGGGAAAAAAGTTTTTTGTTCTTTAAATTTTTTAATTTAATTTTAGAAAAATAACTACAAACTTTTATTTCAAAATGTATTTAGTTATTTTTAGATTTTATTGGCAGAATACCCTTTATTAGATAGATAGTATACCTTTATTGGCAACAAATACCCTTTATTGCTTCTTAAGAGTGAGAACCGCCATCTATGAAAATATAACCGAAGGATGTTTACTAATTGAAAACTGTTTTGTTTTGTCTAACGTTTCTACTGCGTTATGTTTTTTCTGTATGCAATATTTAAGGTTGTGTCTTTGCCTGTTTAGAAACACAAATTGATTTTGCTTTTACTATAAATTTAATAAAAAAAATAAATTATATTACAATATATGATATAATATATGAAATGTAACCATAAATTCATAAATAAGTCAATATTCTAGAAGTCAGGGAATTTTGTTACTTAATCAGGGAAAAGTCAGGGAAAAGTCAGGGAATTTAATTAATGTTACTTGAATCGCCATCCTGTTAATGTAAGTCGTCAAGGATCGTAGCAGTATTAATTATGATTTTATGAATATAGGGATATTTAGTATTGTCATGGATTAACCTACGCTTTCAGTTGAATGTAGCTTGTAAAACGATTTTATGTTATTAAAGACTATAATTCAACTTATTCCGAAATTAGTTATAAATTGTGGAACGAAAATATAAAAAAGATGATTTCTTGTGTTGCGTTTTAATGTAAATAAATAACTTATATGTTAGACACAAAAGTGATAAAAATATGTAAAAAAATATAAAATAAACACTTGTCTAAGTCTCACAAAATTCAGCCTCCAAGTCACCTTATGAGGGCATCGTCAGAGGCTGGCTCTCATATGGCGACTTGGAGGCTGAATTTTGTGAGACTTAGCCAAGTGTTTATTTTATATTTTTTATTAAACCTAGTTTCACCAAGTGAGCATTCAAAGACAATTAATGTTGTCTTTGTTGTTATATAAAAATCTGATGTGGACACCACATGACTTCCTTGTACGCGTATTAAACTATAGATTTTTTTTAATTGCACATATTTGACATAAAATCTTTTATTTGTTATTTTTTGTTCTAATCCATAGCAAACTTAATTTAAAAAAAAAACAAAAAATATATAATATTTAAATTTAGATATCTCGCTTATACAAAAGGCTAATTTAAAAATTCTTAATGTGCTAGACGCAGAATTTAATTCTCTAAAACTTTTATTTGCAGCATTCATTTCTAAAATTAAAATAATACCATTTTTTCAAGGAAAACTGTTAGCAGTTTCATGTAATGTGCCACTTCCGGTTAGTCTATTTTAACCAAAATCTATTATGTTATTTCCATTGATATAGTAGTCTTATATACCAAATTTGGAAAGTTTTAAATTATATTTGAATATAGTTTTTCATGAAAATCTATTATAGGCTTCAAGTAAAGTACCACTTCCGGTAGTTGCATAATGACCAAAAGGGGAGGTGCACAACTAGATGTTATAACAGTCCTAAATATAAAGATTCAATTTTCTACGGCTTACCGTTTTTCAGTTATGCGAGATACATACGTACATACATACGTACGTACATACGTACGTACAGACGGCATGACGAAATTAGTCAAAATGGATTCAGGGAGGGCCAATACCTATTTCCGTTGAAATCTGAGAACCGAAAATTTTCGCGATTACAATACTTCCTTTACTTCGTACAAGGAAGTAAAAATATGTGTTTGTTACAGATGGCCGAAACTTTTTGGAAAATGCGTGAAACATAATTCCTACTACCGACACGTCTTCACCATCAACTTTTCCGAATCAGTACATGTATGTTATGCTCTTGAAGGTAAGTGTAAATAATAGCCATTTTAAAATTGTAAACAAACTGTTGTAGAGTTTTGATAAAGTGCAGTAGCAGTGTAATAACTTTTGGAATGTTCGTGTTTGCTATGTTTTATATTTTGTCGTGCGCACAGCAGTTAAAAACTGCAGTTCTAGAAATGTCGTTATTGCAAGTGCTGCTTATTTGTAACGTTCCCTCGACGCGTTTTCTTTGTGTGCACATCGAGCTAGAGTTTAAATTTTATATAAATACACTTCTGCACTTGGTCTCATTATACTTTACGCTGAAATGTTGAAAGTTGTGCTTCATGTTCATGTTGGAAGCAAATTTAAAATGTAGCTAGCAACGTGATTTATTAATTGAATTAGTTGCATGTGGAGTTGTTGACACACTTAACGAGTTTTAGTTACGGTATGAGCGTATGTGGTGCATCTGGGATGATACTCAACATATATAAGGTGTTTCAATACTTCAGGAACAGAATTAAATGTCAGATATATGGTATATTCATCTCAGATGAAAAATATTTTTTCAATTAGCAAATTTATTTTGCACACATTTTTAAATGCAATGGTTTGAGCGTTATGTCGTATATCAAAATAAATTTGGATAAACAATAGCCTGTGAGTCAATTCGGACACGAGATTCAGTGGATCTAAATACATACAGGGTGTTTCACAACTTAGAGCAAAAAATTAAAGGGTATATTCTGTACGACGTGCTGATCATGAAACAAAACGATTTTTTTTTAAATCGCAAAACTATTTTCCATGTTTCCCAGTCCAAAATTTTTCGTTGCCACTGCCATTTAGTGGATGATTAAGTTAAAGTTATTAATTAAATAAAATTCTATTATAAATAACTGCTAATAATTGAATTGTGTAATTATTCTTTCGTAGTTGATACCTACTTCATTGTTTGTGTATAATAGGAAAGCGAATCCAGTGCAGTACTACAAAAAATGTTTTAGGATAACAACCCTTAATTTTTCGAATTTAAAAAAAATAATTTTTGTTTCATGATCAGCACGTCGTACAGAATATACCCTTTAATTTTTTGCTCTAAGTTGTATATACGTACATTTTTAAGCATCAATGAAGCTCTCTTTACAATAGGTTATATGTATAATTTTTCTTGCTGCCCACTTTAAAAATATGACATAGTTGAAAATTACCTATTTTTTTACAATATAAAATTTTCTATGTCGCACGTTTTCAACAATTTTAAAATGAATTTTGCGATGTAGATACAGAAAAAAAATGATGTTTTTTAATTAACTGTGTAAAATTGTAGGTTATAAATAAAATTTGCAAGTTTTTCTGCTTGAGAAAATATTATTCATCACAGACTTGCGGTAATAATAAAACCCCGCGACTTAATTAATTCTCACTGAACAAATCCCCCAAAAAATTCGTATGCATAAATTATTTTAATCCGAAAAAATCCTGTGAAAAATGTAAACTTCGCCACACAAACATTATTAAAATCTTGCGCAAATAATTTACGCCGGAATATCTGTATTTGTGTGTGTGGGGAGTGCCCTCGGCGATTGCCCCCGTCCGGCGTTTGTTAAACGTGTCAAGCGTGCTGACGCAGCTGTACCAACCGCCTGAAAAAACGCCAAATTGCTTCCATGCCGTCGTGGCATCGTGGCGTCGTGGCGTCGTGGCGTCATTACTGCTCTTGCTTCACTTGACGTTGAAATCAATGGCGTGTATCAAAACTCGATACGTCATTCTGTCACACTAGTGATAATTGCTCAACTTCATTTCATACAATGTCTTCAAATCTAGAAAAATACTAGATTTATTGCTGGGCTGGACATATTATTTGTTTTACCTACTCAGAGATACATAAACTTTCGTAAAACTTCCACAATTTTTAATTTAAATAGTAGTTTATGTAACAAGTACATAATTTAGGTCTTTATTGGACGAGCCGAATTTGATGGCAGAGCGAGCGCAGCGAGCGAGGCTAATAAATAAGGCGAGTCTATAAAGTCCGATTATGTACGAGTTGCATACAACGTTTTATGTTCGACTGCATGAAGAATATTTTCTCTTAAAATATGATTGTCAATACCTATATTTAAAACATTTAATTGCATCTCAAAGTGTGCTTCGTTGTTATGCATTTGTTGCTTTATTTATCAAATTGTCAAAGTGAAAAAAGTATTGAGATAGATGAAGACATTGAAGACGTTCCAAAAGAAATAAAAGATCTTGCATGTAATGCAAGAGAATATCTAATAATTGTATGAAGACACATATAATACATACAGAAAATGGTGTTTAAATATTTCTTTTGAATTTTGTTTTAATGTGACATTGACAGCAGTCCAATTTTGCATTTTTATCGTACTAGTCCAATAAAGTACCCGATTAACAGTGTCGTAAAACAAGGTAATATGATGCAGTCGAACATAAAATTGTTTTATATATAATTATAATTTAAGAAATGTAATCTTCTTTTTCCAATAAATATTTGATATTTTGTAAGTTTTATTGATCACAATAATGCGTTTTGTACACAGAACTGCGTACGAAAATGCTTTTCACTTGGGAAAAAAATATGCACTTCTCTTCTTTGGTGTACAATATACCATTGTATATCAAAGGAAAAACGTGAGACACTGTAAAGGTGCCGTTTTATTTTTTTTTTCACAAATCTATCAGAAAGTAACATTTTCAGAAATAATTTAGAAATTTAAATAAGATTTATTATTTTTTGACAGGTGTCACAGGATGTCATTAATGTCAAATTATACCATTGCTAAAGTTAATTTATATTATGACAGAAAAATTCTGATGACGCCTGGATTCGAACCTATATAGGAGTCTCTCGGAACGAAGCTACGCTTAGACACTGTGACAGAAAAATTCAGTTGATGCCATATTTCGAACACAGGTGACGTGGTGTAGCGGTTAGCATATCTGCCCGGTATGCGGAAAGTCCCTGGTTCGAATCCAGGCGTCATCAGAATTTTTCTGTCATAATATAAATTAACTTTAGTCAAAAACTACAGGTATGATTACCTTTAATAATCACACAACTTAATAATATTAGCTCTAAGCTTGGGTATGATTCCCTCATAATCAAAAACTGTGTCACTGTAGACGAACCCGGTTGTCAATGCCTATATAGGAGTCTCTCGGAACGAAGCTACGCTTAGACACTATGACAGAAAAATTCAGTTGATGCCATATTTCGAACACAGGTGACGTGGTGTAGCGGTTAGCATCTCTGCCCGGTATGCGGAAGGTCCCTGGTTCGAATTCAGGCGTCATCAGAATTTTTCTGTCATAATATAAATTAACTTTAGTCAAAAACTACAGGTATGATTACCTTTAATAATCACACAACTTAATAATATTAGCGTTATACCATTGCTTTCCAGTTCCCATGGACATGGCTTTACTTTTCGTCCCTAGGGATGGAAAGTATCACTTTCTTCTCTGAATTGAGGAAAGACAATTTTATTTTCTTCTTTCAAAAGAGGAAGAACAATTTTGTGTTGTGAAAAAATCGATAAAGTTTTAGCTCCAACGTTATTATTAAATGAATTATTCTATTACCAATAATTTTAGCCATATATAAAAATGGAGATAGTGAAGTGAGAGTAAATTTAGTATGAAGCATTTTAAATGTACATGAAACTAAAACAGTACAGACTTTTACATAAATTATTCCAATAGTTCAGACGGATTAGAGAGCATAGAAAATTAGCAAAACTGAACGTCTGTATTTGCAGGTGAATTTGGAGGTACACAGTGTTTAATTACATCGAGATAATTATATTGGCATGGAGTGTATCTTAGGGGGTTCATTGTGTCTCATGCCGTGTTATTATTAAATAAGTTGCGCGCCTCGTGAGCTCAACAAAGAGCGTGATTAAGACGCTGCTTTGTTGATTCTCGTGCACCTTGTCACCGCAGACTTCTTCCTTCATTACGATCCAAAGTTAGTGACGTGAAAGTAAGACCCCAACGTTCAATTTCAATTTGGATCGTTTGAAAACTACTGAGATATTGTTATTGCTAAACGTTTCTAAATGTTGACAGTTTAATTCGTCGTAACTTTTATTTAAAATAATTTAGATGTTTGGTAAATTTAAAACTTAGCCTGTTCCCTGAAACTTCTATTTTACTAAGCCAATAACATTCCTTTGGTAACAATTATAGTTATTTATGATGCAAGGACAGAAAATTAAGTTTTTCGGACGAATGTAGGAAATTATGGAAAGAGACGATAACGGGACATAACGAGAATTGTAACGCTAATACATTGCTCGTGAAATGACTGCACACGCACGTAATGTGCTTGTTACAATTCCCGTTATGTAATATACTATTACGTACTGTATACCACTAGTACCTAGATATCACAGTAAACTTTAAAATTTTCTGAAAAGTATTTTATTTGACACAATTGAGTAAAAATAGTTATTAATGAAAGCAATACTGTTTTTCATGAATTTGAAATTGAAGAATAAAATGAATGAAAAAAGATTCAAAATTCATTACGTATTGCAAACATTTTTTTTACATAGATATTAAATTGTTTTTATGCAGCTAAAACTTATTTTGACGAATGTCAAAATTTCAATCTTCAAGAAAATAAATAATTTAAAAGTATTGAAAAATCCACTATTTTTATCATGATTTTTAATATAGTGTCACTTTCTAACGATTCTGCCTTAAAATGACAACTTCATGATCAATATGCAAATAGTTTTCTTCCCTAATCAGATAATGTCTTTTTTTCACGATTTTAAAAATAGTTTAAAAATATTTTATCATTATAAAAAAAAATTATTCTGTTACAATAAAGTGTATTAAATGTAAAATAAAATAAAAATAAATATATCATCACGCCTTTTACCCATCACTTGGTGTGGCACTCTGCCTAAGCAGACCTCGGTAAGTGATATATTTTTTTCGCGTGAAGTGCGGTTACCAGCCGTCAAGTCACGGCCTCCAAAGATATTAGTGGTGGAGGAGCCACAGGGGTATATTTTTTAAATTGGAGAAAATTGTTTGTCGGCTGTGGGGATCGAACCAGGGTTCTCAAGATCCACAGGCCGACTCGATACCACTGAGCCACCTACCCCATTTTAAATGTAATATGAGATAAACATTTTTGTAATTTAAATTATGTAATTTCTTTGTATTCATAATTTAGCCGGAATAATCTGATTATACAATGATTGAAACCGGCAGCGTGTATACATAACAATACTGGCAATTTAAAAAAAATCCATTCTTTACAATCATCTTCACACTTGAGTAAATAACAATTCCAATATAAAAATAAGTTAGAAATATATATTTTGCGAACATTCGACAATGGACAAATGAAGTTGTTGTCAAGGTAATAATATTTGTATTTGTAAGGAGTGTAATTCTGAATCGTAAATAAGATTTTAGGGGTTCTGTAGCGTGTAAATTATACGTTGGGGAGTAATATAATAGTAGAGGGTAAAATTTGGAATTTTGTTAATGAACACGCTTAGGAAATAAGGGTAGAAAACGTATTTAAATCAGGCAATTTTTACTGGAGCGGCATTGAAAATGATTTACTGCGACAAACATACGGTTTCCCAGCAGAGAAATAAATTTAGGCCGTTGATAACAATCCCAGCATCCTATAACCGGAACGTGCTTACAAGTTGCACATTCTAATCGAAATATTCATTGATTTTCCATATCTTACTGAGCGTATCCTATGAATATAAAATCAGACTGTAACGATCTTTTAGCAACAAGAAATTCAAATAATCATTTCATGAAATATGGATGTAACTATCCGCCCTTACACGCAATCCACACGCATCATGTGTTATTGATCTCCAAATTTAAATTTATTCGGTCTTTGAAACAAAAATTGTTAAATGAAAAAAAATGCCTCTGGATGAAACAGTTGAAATCATTTTTCAATAAATGAAAAGCAAACAAACATTACGTCAAACTATATGAAACATTTTTATAATTTCATTTATTTCAAAATACGACGAGTAAACAAGATCATTGAACAGGAAATATGTAAAAAGTATTTGAATATTATTTTACAAACGGTCAAGTTGTATAAAATAATCTGCTATGGCCTCATTACAATATTTCAAGTACAGGGGCGTATCTGGGGTACTTGGCGCCTGGGTTCTGAAGCAGAATGTGGCGCCCCAAGGAGCACAAAAATGCGATATGGTACTTAAAATACGTGGAATTTTATGCTCTATGATACAGAAAGAGTAAGGCAGTAAGTCGACACGCCGTACTATGCGAAACTTGCGTGTAGATTTAGAGCAATAAGCAAACTCATGACAAATAATATGTTATTCACCTTAGCGTAGAATAATAGAACATTGTTTGTCTAGAAAAATAACTATTTTTTAAATAAATATTTTATTATATAGTTTCTAATAAAATTAAATAAAAATACAAAAAAAAACAAAAAGAAATTAGTTCACTACATAGGTACATTCTAATATACCTAAACCTAATTAAAACTATATAGTTTACATTTTATAATTGCACATAATAGCACAAACAATTATACAAATAACAAAATAACATATCAATACATGTAACTTAAATTTACAATAAAAATACTTAAATACTCATAACTATACCGCGCGTTCCACGTAAAGGTTGGCATAGGGAAATAACATGGGAAAAAAGGTTTTTGTAAATAAAAAGTGTCTGGTAAAAAATTATGGTATAATATTGCACATGACCATACTAGACCTATCCACACACATTATTTCATACAGATTACTTCATTTTTATGCCACAAATTAGAGAAATTAATGAAAATAGTTCGAGAAAATCGCCTACTAATTATGATTTTTTGTGACAGCTTTGTCATAGAAACAGAAGCTGTCACTATAACCGTCAAGATTTGTTGTGAATATTAAGAAATCTTGACAGTTAACTTTATATTTCAAACATTAATCACATTACTTCGCGATCTTTTGTAATTAAAGGTCTTAGTACGATAGTAGGTACCTACATTTGGTATTCATTTAATTACTTTATTTATTTTACAAATAATATTAAGACGCAGTATTTGTGTTCTTTTAATATACTCATATTTATTTAAACTTTTTGCCGTCTGCCGCCCTTTTATGCTGGCGCCCGGGTTCTGGGAACCCCAAGAACCCTGGGTTGGAACACCCCTGTTCAAGTATGATATATCCAATTAATCTGTTTCATACATGAAATGAAGCTGTTTATATCTCTTAGATATGATTACAATAAATTCACGTTACATTGTAACGGGTGTGTTCTGCGACGGATCCACAGGTTGCTCATCAGATTCACGCGTTCACGCGTACGCACAAATATAACGTTCGTCTTGCTGCGAAACTGATCGTCGGGTTTTAATTTGGCAGCGTACGGGGTGAGGAGTGTACTTGTACAATTAACGTCAGCCATTGTCACACATCTCTAGAAAAACACGCGCCTGTCGGCATTAGGATTCCCATAAATTTAATTATTCCACGAAAAACGAACTCTGACAATGGGAATGTGAAAAGTGTTCAAACTTTTGTCAGCGTTTTGTTAAACACGTCAGCTTCCTTTTGCTGAAACTTAATGACAATGGGCTGTTCGGGCTGTGTGGGTAGCGCGGTTGTTAACTTTTTTGCATATTTATTTTTCTTTAAAATTGTTGAGTTCAAATTTACTAATATTTCAAAAATGTTTCAACCATGATTTTATTATTAGAGAGAATTTCGCACGAGATTCCGTTAGTCTCGCATTTATATATATACCGGGTGTCTACTTTTTTTTCCGAACAGGAAATTCAATGTTAAAATTTTGGTTTAGCGATATCTCTTTACCTATTAATTTTAGAACAAAAGTGTATTGAAGAAAAATGTTCAGAATAAAAAACTGCATCCATAGAGTGTAAGTTTGTTGTTCAATTGTTTCTTATGTCCGAGTTAGAAGCAAAAGAAAACACACGCTTTAAAACAATTATCAGAGTGCCATGAGAAATAAAACAAATTAGATAACTTAATAACAGGTATTTATTTGTCTAGATTGTGTAGAAAAAAGAAAATAATAGTTGCTATAATTAATTTTATTATTAAATTAAATGCTCGAATAAATAAATAAATATGTCAAATAATGTCCGACACAGCAAACGAATTATTATTGGCACTCTGATAATTGCTTTAAAGCGTGTATTTTCCTTTGCTTTTAACTCGGACATAAGAAACAATTGAACAACAAACTTACACTCTATGGATGCAGTATTTCATTCTGAACATTTTTCTTCAATACACTTTTGTTCTAAAATTAATAGGTAAAGAGATATCGCTAAACCAAAATTTTAACATTGAATTTCTTATGTTCGGAAAATAAAGTAGACATATATATATATATATATATATATATATATATATATATATATATATATATATATATATATATATATATATATATATAAATGCGAGACTAACGGAATCTCGTGCGAATCAGTACAATTTTGTTCTAAAAGTAATAGGTAAAGAGATATCGCTAAATCAAAAATTTAACATTGAATTTCCTATGTTCGAAAAAAAAGTAGACACCGGTATATATGAAATATTATGTTTATTGAATTTATAATTAAATACTTTTTTGTAATAAATCATATAGATAGTCCGAAAAACTTGAATTTTTCCCAAATCAGATTATGTACTTTCCCGGGGCTATATTTTAAAAAAGCAATTTTTAAATGTCAAACTCACATGTTTAACACGACTAAAAATCCTTTGAAAAAGTTGAATTTGCAAACACAGTTATTCTCTCAAAAAAAAATTAATTTATATTTTTTTATTAAATTGAGTTCATTTTGATGAATTATAAAATAAATAATTGACGTCAAACATTACACACTTATTTGCCTCTTGTTTTCAAATCTAATTTCTACAGTTATAAAACATGCAGAGTTTTATGCTCTATCTTTATTTGAAACAATTTTCTTGAAAATAATTTTGGAAGCAATGCACACGGAAAAACTGTTTTTCATATTAACCGCCTATGTATACATGTATAAGTCAGATCTAGCTGTATTCAACTGAATTATAAGCACAGTTCTGCAACATAAACGATGAAATTTGGTGGTGATGTACAAACGTAGCACATACGAGTGTAGTGGAATTCTCATTTTAAACTCTTCGTCAAGTTAGATTGTTCATATGGTAGGTTAAACAAATATAATATCCAAAACCAACAGCGTGAATTCCCATAATCGGCCTGCAGCGTCGACTTGCGTCGGCCAGCGTCGCATTCTACAAACAGCGTCGTGCGACGCGTCGTCGTGTTGCGTCCCCGAGTAGCAGCACCGCAAAACCGAGATAATTATGTTTGTTTGGCAATTTGCAACCAGCGCCCAGTCTCGCCAACCACGCTAATGAAACGTAATGTACCAGTAATTTATGTTCACAATTAATTCCGCAAATACCAGACAAAAATTATTAACTTCTTAATAAGACGCACAAGAATTCGACGAAGAATTCGCTCAACCGATAAATTTGTTTCTCATTAAAAAGAAACAATGGAGACTGGAGCGAGTAGAAAAAATATATATACCGGGTTACTGTTGGAATCTTACGAAATATAATAGTCTGTGGAATTATTTATTCTTTTTCTTATTCTGCACAACAAGAACTTAATTACACTGCAAAGATCCCACTAATTATAGAGGAATCTAAACCACTCAGTCGCAATAGTTATTTGTATCACTAGTCCAGAAACTGCTATTTTGCGAGTGCGAGTATATTTTGAAAGGACGAGCCGCAGGCGAAGCCTTTAAATACGAGCACTCGCAAAATAGTTTCTGGACATGTGATACACAAGATTTTTCGCGCCGACGTTTTTGTAAATTTAATAAAAATGTTTAATTTATTACTCACATTCTAAATGTCAGGGAATTTTTTTATGTTGGTATTATCTAATTGTCAGAACTGTACTTTTAATTTTAATTAATTATTTATTGTTCATCAATTTACATCTTCAATAAGTTTAATTACACTGTACACTTTATTTAATAAACATAAAACATAATTCATTTCTTTGTCTATTTCACGACTTGTCATTCCAGTATTATAACTAGAGATGGGCGAATATCAAATTTCTCGAAATCGAATACGAATATTAACCAGATCTCGAATATTCGAGGCACTCGAATATTCGAATACTCCTAAAAGTTAATTTATCTATTATTAATAATTATTTAATTATGTCCTTTTCATTATTTGAATGAAATTGTTAAGATAAAATAAAATTAAAGGAAAAAGTACAAACAAAAAAGAAAAAGACTTAAACTTCAAATTTAAGGTGAAACGTACGGGCTGATGTTGGAGAAAAACTAATTTGAAATATGGTAAGTCTTCATGGTTTTGAAACAAAATATCTTTGTTATTAATAACTTCAAAGTATTGTAATAGTTTTAAGTTTATGTACAAATGATAAAGGAAAACATAGTCAAAAATTGAGGTCAACATATGGCGCGATATTTGAGGTATTCGAATGTTCGCTATACTGACGTTAATATTCGAAAATCTCGAATATCGAATAATGTCAATATTCGCGGCATTCGACTATTCGCAGATGATATTCGCCCATCTCTAATTATAACCCAAAAAATCAACATATTATATTTGGATTTTACATTGCTAATTCAATTATAATTACTTACAATTTTGTTTAAAATATATGTATAAATATTCTGTTTTCTTGTATTGAAAATACTCAACTATATTTTATCATAATATGTTTACCCCAATGCAATATTTTGACATTTCTTACGTTCAGGAGTTCGCTATACTAGTGATGCCAACATATAACCATAAAAAGGCCGGCAACACATGGTTTCCGGACGATTTTTTGTTATGTAATACTGCTAATGCCGGACGGTTGCGCGAAATCATATTTTTTAAATGTGCGATCTTTTGCGGGGTATGATTTCCTTTAAATCAGGCACGTGTCGCTGTAGACGAAACCCGTTGTCAATACCTATCATATAGAAGTCTTGGGATCGATGCTACGTTAGACACTATGAGAGAAGAACTCGGTTGATGCCATACGTCGCACACAGGTGACTTGTTGTAGCGGTTAGCATTTCTGTCCGGCCCTAGTTCGAATCCAGGCGTCACCCGAATTTTTCAGTCATAAATTTAACTTAAAAATGTATCATCATCACTAAAGCCCGGATTTTTAGGCAATTGCCTAGATTCAAATTTTAATATACTTTAGGCAATTTCGTTTTTCTATACATAGGTAATATGTTTACGTGTAATGGAAGGTTTTTTTTTTCGTGCCTTAGAGCCTATTTTTTCTATATTTTGGTTATTGTGCCTATTTTACCTTATACAGCCTATTTTGCCTATTTTTGTTGCCTATTCTAACTTCTTCAGCACTCAACAAAGTGTTTCAACCTAACCTATAATATTTAAAGTACTTACTTTAATCAAGGTTTTGTGTGTGAATTTAAAATGCCGAAAGAAAAAACGTTTCCCTTTCCGAAAATTTCATAGAGCAATTGCTCGTAAGATTTTGTGAATTAAAGTATACTACATAATTTGAATTTGCATAATAGTTAATAAAATGAGAACCCTACATTATAATTTTTCAGATTGCGTTAATTTTTGTTTAAAATTATTATTTTTTTCTAACAAAGAGTAGATACGAGTTCCAATATTAGAAGAAGGATTCGTTTATTTTTTTGTAAACAAATTATTTACATTTATGCTGCCTAAAATCCCGCCTATTTTAGAGTAATTACCGGCCTATATGCCTGCTTATTTTATTGTTTTTAAGAGCCTAAATATCCGGGCTTTAATCATCACTGTACTTACAGTCATGTCATATGACAAAAAATCAGTTTTAAAACTAATTTTAACAATAAATTGTAAAATGAATTGTAGAATTTAATTATTTACAAATGTTATTCAAATATTTTCCTGTAAAATAATCAGAAAAGCAATGGTAATGGAAAACTGATTTTCTATATTAATCGCCTAAGACACAGTTTTCTAAGTCTAAGCTAACTGAAGTCGTACCATATTTCTAAAGATCCCAATAATAATAATACAAAATTTCAATAACTGATATAAGACGTATATTTTTGTAGAAATGTGGCAACTACTAAAATTCCCTAGAATAAGAAAGTAAAAACTTGTTATTTGTGAAGTAATGTGTGAAATTTCTCCGGGGATAAAGTCCGGAGTCCGGAGACTCCGGTCGTTTTGAATGGAAAAGTCTTTTGAATAAATACGAGTCAAGTGTGGTGTCGTGTAAAACTGTTTGGTTTCAAACCGTTCGTCTTAAAAGTGTTTCAAGTCGATGGCGAATTTTTCATTGCGGCAGATAATTTGTTTATGTGTAGTTAATAGACTAACTATTTTTAAAATGTTTAATTTGCATATTTAACCGAGATACGCAGTAAAAGCACAGCGTCGTACTTTGTGATGCTAATAGCATTCCTTAAGCTTGGCATCGGCGGAGGGATGGCGTCCGTATGAATATTACATCACGTCGTTCCGCCGACGTCGGGAATATTTAGCCAACTCGCAAAAATTCGAGTGTTGAGTGTGTTGTTATGGCGGACACGTGTATATGGAGTTTACTTGCTGATATGCAAAAGTCTTACTAATTTTATTCTGCATTTTAACTCTTTTTTATCACTTTGCTGTCAGATTTACAGGGCTGGATTTACATTAATAAAGCTTGAAGTCTGGGCCACAAGAATTATTATTATGTACGAGATTAACTATTTACATTTTTGTCGACGACATTATTCTAATTTGTCTATTATACAAAGTACAACCAAGTAACGAATTATTTGTTTTTTTACGGTATATAAGGTGGTCTATTTTAAGTTGTGTTTGGAAATATTTCGAAAACTACGCATCGGATCAAAAATGTAAAAAATACGTATCAAATATTTTTGAAGGGGCTATCCACTGACACCAAAGTCGATCCCCCAATCCCACCCCCTGGGGGTGCGGTTGGGGGTAACATTAAAATCTTAAATAGGAACCCCCTTTTTTTATTACAGATTCGGATTCTACGTTTAAAATTAGGGAGGTTTTGTTTGAAACTTTTTTTTCGATTCGCGATAGATGGTGCTGTAATCGCAAAAAAAATATGTAACTTCCCCAACAAATTTCAATACTGTCCCTTGTCCTACTCCCGTGAGAGGGAGTGCGGGGCAATGTTTAGTAAAAAGATTCGATAACGTTTGTCTAAATTATAAATCTCCTGGATTTTTTAATTCTATTTTAAGTTTTCGTTGGTGAGAGGAGAGGGGACTCACCTAAATCAAGCACCCCGTAGGTGAGAGGGTGAAGAATCTGAATCTGCAATGAAAGTTCTCTTTTGAAAGATAAATTTTTCGCCCCCACAACCATCCCCACCCTCAGGGCAAGAGGGCTTTAAATGTAGCACCATTGGTTGTCATTTGTCAAATTAAGGTACACATTCTTTTTATTTTCCACTTGCCAGTGTAATTTCTCGAAAAGTATGATAAGTCAATTTTTTGCGATTACAGCGCCATCTCGCATCGCGAATCGAAAAAAAAGTTTCGAACAAAACCTCCCTAATTTAAAACGTACAATCCGAATCTGTAATAAAAAATGGGGGTTTCTATTTAAGATTTTAATGTTACCCCCCTCCGCACCCCCAGGGGGTGAGATTGGGGGATCGACTTTGGTGTCAGTGGATAGCCCCTTCAAAAATATTTGATACGTATTTTTTACATTTTTGACGCAACTTAAAATGGACCACCTTGTATAATGAATTTGTTTGTATATAATTTTTAATTTTAGTATTAATAGAAAAGGCTTACTATTTACTGAGCGCATCAAATTATTGCGCGACAAAATTTTCTGATTGCTATGAAAAGTTGACAATTACGCTCTCATTTCTCATCGTAAAGTGATATTAACTGTGGATGTTTCATAAATAATTAATATTTTTTCATTCATTAATGATATTAATAGATAATAAATCTAAAAATATCTGCGGTAAACTTGATGGAATAAACAATAATAATTTGAAGATTGTGTTTCTGTGAAAAGTAATGTTATAAGACAGCTATATCATTTATCTGCAGCACCTGTGTCCAATGCCATGATCGTTCACTCTTACCAACTTTATTACAGAAATTCTGAAAACCTATATAGCAAAAAACGGCCATTCTACAAAGCTTAACTTAAAAATATATTGCATTTTTCATGAAAGACGGATAAAAATGTCGTGGCTTGTGTCAATCAACATATGATCGCACTTCCATTTCTCGGCTGCTATCCCTGCTGACAGCTGGATTTTTTGTAATAATAATGCCGCAGATTTATCACGAACCCTCATGAAATAAAGAGATCTAGCCGAGGGTTATATTTACATTTAATCAGCTTGCTGATGTAATCCGAGATTCAAAAATTAAAAACATACAATCGCATCTCTGTATTTTGCATTTTAAACCAAAATACTGTTGGTATCGATTCAATTGTTTGTGGGGATTTATTTACAAAACAAAGTATTAAAGTACTTGTGGTTGTTTGTCAACGTCTTGGCGGATGTAGATGGCGCAGTGGTCGAGATTTAAATAAAAACAAGAGATAACAATTTCATCGTTCCTCCAGATTTGCTCGGCATCGTTTGGCTCAAAGAACTCTAGTTAAAGTGGTTTACTTTACACAAACGGTGCGTAATGGAACAAGCAAAAAGGCTTATCTGTTGCTATGGCGTCGGATAACAACACTATGCCTTCCTTTATTTTCGTCTCTACTTTTCTTCTTTCCTCAACATAAAAGAACTCTCCTTTGCTACTTTATAACAATACTGCGTTATGAAAATAATTCTGTGGGCACGTTTTGCTAGTTTACTGTTTACAATTAAATGCAAAGCAAACTAAAGTCGTGGGATATCATTTTTCTTTCAAATATAAAGTTTTAAATCAACACTCTTGTGTCCGGATTCTGTAATGTACCCTTTTGTATTTCGAGTCTAGCGTTGTAGGAGAATCTTGGTTGATTCCCACTTGTTTATTGCATTACGCGACGTGCAGATAATCAATCATAAAGTGACTGTGCGGCGGGAGTGATTGATGAGCAACTGGCGGCGGTACGGAGGCATCGGGGGCAGTGAAAACATAACGAAAGTGTCTATTGAATGTCCTTTTTATTACAGCGCTGGAAACAAAGCGTTCGGTTATGTTGTGTTTCACTTTTTTCTTCGTTTTGCTTTTCTGCTTTCTGCTCTCGTGTTCTCGGCTCTTGGGTTCTTTTGTCTTGCCCTACGCCTACTCCAACTCCACCGACCGGCGGAAGGAAACGCCACCGACACCGACATGACAACGACTTGAGAAGAAACCGGCAAATGACTTATACTGACAACAAATTACCGATGAAATATAATAAAGATTAAATCATTCCTATTCTTCATTCAATTTATTTTTCACAACAACAAAAAATTATCGAGTAAAAAATACTCAAGAAATTCATCTTAATTACAGGACTGGAAATCTTCAATTTATAGTGGAAGTTAAACCACTCAGACACAGTAATATACATTAACAAATTACATATGATAAAAAACTAAAAATAAAATCAGGAAAATTAGAAAAAAATAAAGTAATTAAGTGTCATAGACACGAGAAGAGTGGAATTGGTTTAATTTATGCATTGTTCTGTTAATTTGTTTATTTACGCTGATTTATAATAAAAAATAAGTGCATTATATATAAATCAATAAATAAATATATCATCACGCCTTTTACCCATTACTGGGTGTGGCACTCTGCCTAAGCAGATCTCGGTAAGTGATATATTTTTTCGCGAGAAGTGCGGTTACCAGCCATCAAATCAAGGCCCCCAAAGATATTAGTGGAGGGGGAGCCACGGGGGTATATTTAATTTGGTGAAAATTGTTTGTCGGCTGTGGGGATCGAACGAGGGTTCTCAAGATCCACAGGCCGACTCGATACATGGTTGAATTCAGCATATATTGTGTAGAACACAAATTTTGAAAAATATACAGGCTGTTCCATTTAAAATATGGAAGTTGGAGTCACTTCCTATTACACTAGAAATAAAATATTTTCACTTTTTATACAGTTTGACATATATTTCGATGTAGTTTCTAAATCTATAATATGAATGTAATTGTTTTTAAAAATCATGATAATAATTCATTATATTGTCAGTTTAATATAATAGTAATTTATGCACCAAGTTGTCTAGTATCCTTTGTGCATACAAGATTTAATTTTTAAAATGGAATCAAATCGTACCATGAAAAAAATAGATATAATAGGTATGTCTGATATTTTTCATTGTCAATTATGACAGATAATTTGCCAATTGTGGCATAATTAATTTCAAATTTATGTTTTTCAATCTTTTTGATTAAATGGATCTTGAGAACCCTGGTTCGATCCCCACAGTCGACAAACAATTTTCACCAATTTAAATCTATCCCTGTGGCAGCCCTTCACTAACATCTTTGAGGGACGTGATTTGACAGCTGGTAACCGCACTTCACGTGAAAAAATATTTCACTTTCCTAGATCTGTTTAGGTAGAGTGCCACACCCAGTAATGGGTAAAAAGGCGTGATGATATATTTATTTAAAAAAAGTTCTTTCAAATTGAACAATCGGTGACATTTTTCGTTGTCAAGTATGACAGATAATTAGCTAATTAATTTCAAATATAATACAATGCACCCGTTTAATCGGATAATATGTGTGAATTGCCCCCACTGCCTCTTATTAAGTCTCCGCCCATTGATGAAATTACAGTTTTTACGTAGAAATGTAAGTTGTGGTAGACAAAAGACGTTCAAACACAGTGTACAATGAACAAGTGAACAAGTGCGCAATCTTATTAATTTAGTCGAAAAGTGGCTTGTCAGAAAGTATGCCACGTATCGTTACGTGCGCTGGTGCTGTTCTGTTCTGTCTCAGCGTAGCAGGAAATCCGATTTGTTTCCCGATGGATGTAAACACGCTTTTGAGGTTTGAAGTGCTGGTGCTGCGCCCTCTACGTCCTCTGTGCCCTCTACAACGATAATGATATTACCCCACCACCCTCAACCATCGCCTACACACAACTTAACGGTAAATATTGGTTGCCAGGCTTTCACTTTGTTTTGTTTTTATTCTTTCGTTCGTCGGATCTTCTGATTCCGGCCTCACATGGTGTTCTTGGTAAGCTGTGAAAATGACGGCTTCCATGACGTTGTTGACCCCCACAAGATTAAATGAAAATAATAGATGAGAATCTTGAGAACTCTAAGAGGTATAAGGTGGATCAAATTAGATAAAAATTATATTTATTCTCTAGAGTAAAGAGGGCTTTGAAATCAATAAATTTTATTTGAAACTTTTTCGTTAACTATTTTAGAATTATAATTATTCTCTCCTAAAGTTCTCAGTCTTCCCATGTACGTGTATCTTAAATTCGATAGATTTAACTGTCGGTTCTCATTGAAACATTTTATAATAAAATTAAATTAAAAAACACTAGGTTAGATTCAAATAATGTAAAGTTTATTTTACAATACGTATTTCGGTCGACTAGACCATCATCAGGTGAACAAGATATGAATGAATTTGTACATTAGAGTAAGACTTATAAATAGTATACACAAGAATTCTGACACAAGAAGTGGGAGATACATGATTGAAAACAGATGTAAGTACAATTAGTTTGGGAAAAATACATTTATGACCATAGTTGGAAGAAAATAAGATAAGATCAGACCGAAGAGGTAACTATAATTATTTGGATGGAAATTACATTTTAAACCTAGTTGTAAAGAGATTAAAGCGGACGTATTAAAGGTGAACGGTACAAATCTATTTGTTCATTCATAACCGTTAGCTGGTCCTTAATGGCAATCTGAATTTCCAAGGATTCTAAGAAATCCAACTTTAATCCCTTTTTACAAATGTGTTTGATTGACAAACTCTGATCAAGTAACTTATGGTTATTGTCAAGACAATGTTTAGCAACATTTGAAGACACATTATTATTTAGTAGCGCTTTCTTATGCTCATTGAATCTAATGCTGAAATTACGACCGGTCTGACCTATGTAAATTGCTTGGCAGTCACTACAGCTAATTTGATCTTATTTTAAAATTATGCTTTAAATGCGTTTGGCGGTAATAGTATATCTCCTCTGATAAATTAATTAGTTAAATTATTAATCAAGGTACAATAATCAAATATAGTAGGAAACTAATTAACAGGTCTGGCAGTTTAGTGCAACTTATAATACCCTAAAGTTATATTCTAACTCAGTATCAGTTCACCTCACACGACAAATTCCCTACAACCATACCTGGGGTAGTTTTGTTCTCCAATGTCGTTGACAATATTGACACGTGTTCATTTCACGCTCGCCCAACCAGAATACAAACAACAAATTGCACCCGGACTGCGACTGGATGAATCAATAAATCCCCATCTAACCCCCACCCCCGAACAGTTGCATGTAAGATGGAACCGGATGCAGCTAACGAGAAATAAGTCAGTAATGACAGATTCAGGGAATTACTGTCTCCACAGTGATTTTATTTTTCAAAACTTATTGAGCAAATGGAAGATAATTGGAAAATTGGAACACATTTTTCCATTTAAATGCAACTTTAACTTTTAGTTTCCAACTGTTTCAAAAGAGCTGAATGTGAATATTAAATTTGTAGCTGTTGAACAATGGAAATTTTCCAGAAAATTTCACAGTAGTTTAAAAACTATTGTTAAATTTACAAAACAATCAATATGTATACAAAAATCTGATGTACTTATAATCGCTTGAATATGATAAATATGATGAATGAGAACAAGCGTATGATTCTTGATTTTAGATTCATTGGTTAGATTTTTCTTGTGTTTACCTGCAATTGTGTGGAGTCCACCTTCAAAAACAAGCGCAGAGAGATGCTTCCTTCCTTTCTTATCTTTTGGTTCATTTTCTGTTTTTACTATAGAGTATCCATTGCAATTGTGTGGAATTCAGTTTCAAAAACAAGCGCAGGAAGATACTCCCTTCGTTCCTCATCTTTTTTACTTCATTTTCAGTTTTTACTATACAGTGTGTAACTGCAATTGTGTTGAATGTATTTTTAAACAAGCGCAGGCGATGCTGCCTTCATTTCTTATAGATTCGTTGTTAGAGAAGTGGGCGTAAGTGAAGATTTACGAAACAGGTGTACAGGAGCGAATGGATGAATGTTTGTTGCGTGTTGATGGATTTTGGTTGTGAGAAAAAAAAGAGTTTGTATGGAGGAAGTGTTAATGTGGTTGAATCGAGTATCGTGTGTCAGGATGAGAATGTTGACGGGTTCGTGCTACCCCATTTAATGGGATATAGCGTGATGTTATGTATGTATGTATGTATGTATGTATGAATATCAATTTTGGAACAAATTCCAAAATGTCGTTAATAAATAAATAACTTTTTTGCTTTTTTGAAAAGTCTTTTTTGTTACATATTTATTTTTATCAGAACCATCATTTCGAAATAAATTTTAAGTTGTTTTTTTAATGCAATTGCATGAAATATTTTGCGTCGGCCGCGTAACTTTTCTTCGACGCACATAAACAATCATTTTGCGCCCTTGATACACAAATAACTATTACCTATTATATAGTTTGTAAAAGTGAAACAAAGAATGTGTTGGGATTGATTCGAATTCCACTATAAATTGTAAACTATAGGGTGTCTGTAGGCGTCTTGTATTACATTGTAATTAGGATTAATTTCCTGTTGTATAACAAAGAAAATAAAATAAAACTACGCGGGAATTGTAATTATAAGTGATTAAATACAAATACTCATTTTTCTTCAGCGTTTCATTACATATTTATTTATTCAGTTTATTGTTTGCACCCTATACTTATCAAGTAATCAATGGTCTTAAAGAACAGACACAAAAAATCAACCTTGAACATTAAATCTTGCCGATCACGCTCATAATTCATTTTAGTAACTAATGAGGCCGCATATAGGTAAAGGACATGCATGATTTATTATTAAAATGGGCGCTGTGACATTATTAACAAGGAAAATTGACGTTGGGCTCATCAAAATAAATTGACACACATTTATTATTCTTTAGTATTTAATTAATGCATCATCTATAATAAATTCACAAAATACGTTTAAATACCAATACAATCAATACTAAGTAGAATTGATTAACGTTTCAAATTATTTTCAATATTCGATATCACATATTTAATAGAGTAGGTGGCTCAGTGGTATCGAGTCGGCCAGTGAATCTTGAGAACCCTGGTTCGATCCCCGCAGTCGACAAACAATTTTCATCAATTTAAATCTACCCCTGTGGCTCCCCCTCCACTAATATCTTTGGGGGCTGTGATTTGATGGTTGGTAACCGCACTTCACGGGAATATATCACTTACCGAGATCTGTTTAGGCGGAGTGCCACACCCAGTAATGGGTAAAAGGCGTGATGATATATTTATTTTATTTATATATCACATATTTTCTAAATTTCTAATTTATTTGACTTTAATTTATAAAACAAAACACGCATTAAAAAGGGGTCATTTTAGTGCACTTGAGACAAAAATGTCCTGCACATTCCTAGGCCGGAACGTCTATTTTAACTCGTGTAAAGTTGGCTTTAAAATAGAGCTCGTTCCGGCTAGAAACGTAATGTACTATTTTTCTACAAGTGTGTACCAAGTAATTCTACTTTAACAACAAAGACAAAATTAATTGTCATCCAACACTTGGTGAAACAAGGTTTAATAAAAAATATAAAGTAAACACTTGGCTATATTTCACAAAATTCTTCTTCTCATGTCATCTTACCTGTTGTTAGAGATCTTATTCTCTGCTGGCACAGTTCTTCGTCACCAGCTTCTTCAAGTGAACTTTGTTCTAGGTGAAGAAGTGAGTTATACCATACTGATGAGCTCTAATAAGAGCGAAACGCGTCTATGGTTACTAACTGTGTTGGCCAGCCTCTGACAATGCCCTCATAAGGTGACTTGGAGGCTGAATTTTGTGAAACATAGCCAAGTGTTTACTTTACACTTTTTATTAATTCTACTTTATTTTAATTCCTACAATAAAGCTTGACATTCTGTGATGTACACTATATTCTGAAGTTTATAGTAATAACAGTATTCCGGTCGATTTTATACTATGTGGGGTGGGTGGCACAGTGGTGTCGAGTCGACCTGTGAATTTGAGAATCCGGGTTCAATTCCAACAGCCAGCAACCAATTTTTATCACATTTAAATTACTTCACTATTTTTACTTCCTTGTACGAAGTAAAGGAAGTATTGTAATCGCGAAAATTTTCGGTTTTCAGATTTCAACGGAAATAGGTGTTTTGGCCCTCCCTGAATCCATTTTGACTCAAAAACGGTAAGCCGTAGAAAATTGAAACTTTATATTTAGGACTGTTATAACATCTAGTTGTGCACCTCCCTTTTTGGTCATTATACAACTACCGGAAGTGGTACTTTACTTGAAGCCTATAATAGATTTTCATGAAAAACTATATTCAAATATAATTTAAAACTATCCAAATTTGGTATATAAGACTACTATATCAATGGAAATAACATAATAGATTTTGGTTAAAATAGACTAACCGGAAGTGGCACATTACATGAAGCTGCTAACAGTTTTCCTTGAAAAAAATGGTATTATTTTAATTTTAGAAAGGAATGCTGCAAATAAAAGTTTTAGAGAATTAAATTCTGCGTCTAGCACATTAAGAATTTTTAAATTAGCTTTTTGCATAAACGAGATATCTAAATTTAAATATTATATATTTTTTGATTTTTTTAAAAATTAAGTTTGCTATGAATTAGAACAAAAAATAAAAGATTTAATGTCAAATATGTGCAATTAAAAAAATATCTATAGTTTAATACGTGTACAAGGAAGTCATGTGGTGTCCACATCAGATATTTTTTTTTGGCAGATATGCTTTAACGACTGGTAATTGCACTTCACGCGCATAATTACGTGCTACGGGAGAGTGTCACGCATAGTAATCAGGGTAAATGAAGTAATGATTTATTTATTTACAAGTATTTAACTTACTGTAAATAGTAATAAAAGTGATGTGTATTTTCCGTATTTTCTCCAGTGTATATTAGATCAGATCCAGGTGTGTGCGTCCGGGAAAGTTTAGCGTATCGCAAAACTCATCGTCGCGACGATGCACGTATCGTAACATCACGTGGCGTCAGTGGCAGTGGCAGTGGCGGTGGCAGCAACGGCAGCAAGAGCGGCGGGAGATAAATTTATGCGCATAACTTTTACGGCTCGCTGTCAGAATAGAAATATGAATCGACATATTTCGAATTTAGTTGTGTTCTGTGAAAAATATGTTTATATGAAACCCACGCATGCAAAAACATAACGGTGCAGTCCTCTGGGAATACACACACTACACACATGCATTCACGCACTTACGCGCTCCGTTACTCAGTCACTCCTCACTGCTGTATTCATGCGTAACATTTGTTAGATAAATCTATAAATAATACATGAAATGATCTGACATAATCGAATGTCAAAAACAAAGCCAAGAAGTCAAATTGTTTATTATTTGTTACAGATAAATATACGAGTAATATTTCAAAAGTAAGCACTAAATTTTCATCACAGTTAAGCTCAGACTAGACACAAAAAACTAAAGCTCACCGATTTAAATGAAACTTGGCACACTAATAGAACTCTAAAAAATATTGAACCCCTATTTTTGTTTCTTCCGGAAGTTGCTTTTTAGGGGTACAAACCACCTTTGGAAGGTGGTAAAAGCAAGAATCGCCATAAATGAAATTATATAATACCAAAATATTACGCGTTCAACATTGGTTACCCAGGGGTATACTTCGTGATGAAAGTAGCATTCTTCTCCCGTTTGGTTCGGGAAATATCTTACTTTCTTCCCTTGATATGCACAGAACTATTATTTATGAAATAATTTGCTTATTTATGAATATAGTGATCTATGCCTCAGTAACTTATGATTCCATTTAATCACAACAATTTTGAGAATAAAAATGCGTTGTAGACATAAAGGGTTTTACGCAGCGTAGCAGTTTAAAGTAGAGTGCAAAGATTTATCGATGTTTGCGTCACACATGCGTAGCGAGGGAAATAGTTGTGAAAGCTGAAAGGGCGCGATCTTGTGTCAAATTTAATTTACGTGAACTTCACGAAGTAAATCTTGCAAACGGCGCAAAGCGTCGCTGAGATTTTTAAAGCTCCACTGGAGCTTTGAAATCAACGCACGCGACGCCGAATTGATGACAAACATTTAAATCTGTGCAAAAATTAGTTTGGCGCCGGCGTCACGACGCTCTTATCGAGTGTGAAATAAACTGATGCTATAAATACCCGAGCGCTATCTCGCATGGTGCTGGCGCTAGCGCTTGTTTCCGCAGACATATCCGGGATTAAATCCTAACTATTTTGTACATAACGACTAACATTTTTCATTTTGTATGCGCGTTATTTTGTTTCATAAATGCTGGGTTATAATTCATCTCTTGCAGAAATAAAAGGCAAGCTGAAAAATACGTGACAAAAATACTAAATATTGCAGCTTCATAATATGATGCAATTTTGTAATAATCCTCACAGTACTGGACTCAGTCAACTTTTTAATCTGTACAATAAAATGGGAGTTTTTTACATACCTTTGAATATTAAAATTATATAATAAATATATCACTTATCGAGATCTGCCAAACATGATAGTGGAGGGAGAATCACAGGGTTAGTTTTAATGTGGGAATCGAACCAGGATTCTCAAATCTATAGGCCGACTAGATACACGGAACCAGTTGAATAATTTGTCTCTAACATAATTTAATTCCAAGCTACGAATTAGAGTAATGTCTACTTAAACACTCGGTCCGGGTCTGAATCCGAATGTCTGAAAATTAGATTTCCTTGACAAAAATCAGCGGCGAGTTGTTGAACGATACAACTGTAAGAATTATCATACATAAATATTCAGGATCATGTTTTATTTAAATTATACGGATTTAATTTATGTTTAATTCATTTCCCGAGAATATTATCTTAAACCACTGTTAAAAATTACCTGGTATTCTTTTCGATGTTTGAATAAAAATGCGCGCAATAATTACGTGCGTTTTAAATGACAGGATGTTATGTGGTACGTACAGGTAGATGTAGGGGAAGTTTACTTTACAGGGAACAGTTTCGCGTTTCGTTTTTCCTTCGGCGCAGATTACAAACTTGTAATCTCTTCAAAGCCGTGAACATTTTTCGTTTACCTCTCCCGGCCTGTTTTCAAACTTGTAATGAAAAACAATCTCTTTATACATCTTTTGAAATAAAATCGCTAGCGATTTTTATACAGAACGTGAAAAAATTAAATTTATAATTTCCGTGGCAGGCATCCTTTTGATCTCATTGGAATGCGCAGCGAAATAAATTCGGCCGCGAGATTGTCGACATATTTCAACAAATTGTTGCTCGTGCGCGTTAATTTCACCTGTACATTGCGCTACGTTAATTGCTGTCCGTATGACGTGATATTTCAGGATTATAAATTCACATAATTGCTGTTTGGTGGGGACTTTTCAATTTTATTTTTGCGTTTTACAATACGTGAATACAGGGGCGGATTTCAAGTCCGTGGTATCAAGACATTCTTTGTGGGCCGACGAACATATGTTGAATGAAAGATTAATGAAACAGGTGTATTTGAGGAATGGATGGATGATATGTGTGAGGAATAAACAAGATTATATGGAGGAAACTATGAATGTGGTTGAAGTGAGAGATGATGTGTCGGGATGAGTATGTTTGATTATTTGTTGAATCTGATGCTACCACATTTGATGGGATATAGGGTGATGTTATGTATACAGGGTGTTTCAGGACTAGTGTAACAAACTTTAACAGCTTATTCCTGAGGTCATTTTGAGCCAAAAATGTCATATGAACATAGGTCCTATTCCTTCTAGTTACCAAAATACAAGAGGTTGAAGTTCTATAAATAACACGAAATTTTTAAATTTTTGTAATCAAGATACTTTCGGAAAACAAGAGTTTTATTGAAAAGTCATACCCTATTTGTCTTAATTAATTTTATTTATTAATATTAACGAATACGATTTAGAGAACAAAACATAAAATGACACAATTAAATAGACACAGAACAACATAACCAAACATGGAATAGGTTAACACAATATGAAATAAGATAACAAATTTTAAAAAATACAGCAAGTGTTCAAAATGAGCGCCTTGAAATCGTATGCATGTTAATATTAATAAATTAAATTAATGAAGACAAATAGGGTATGACTTATCAATAAAACTCTTGTTTTCCGAAAGTATCTTGATTACAAAAATTGGAAAATTTCGTGTTATTTATAGAACTTCAACCTCTTGTATTTTGGTAACTAGAAGGAATAGGACCTATGTTCATATGACATTTTTGGCTCAAAATGACCTCAGGAATAAGCTGCTAAAGTTTGTTACACTAGTCCTGAAACACCCTGTATATATATATATATATATATATATATATATATATATATATATATATATATATATATATATATATATATATATATATATATATTTGAAAAACAATTGACGAACGCTTAAATGTCATTTTTGATACCTAACTATGAGTTATGAGGACTATGATTCTATTTTCTATTTCTTCACATGTTTTAGAAAATAACGATTAATGTTTTCACATGGAAGATTGATATAAAATAATATATTATAAACATCTCTTTAGTTTCTAGTGGATACAAAATGAGTTACATACTACTATACTTTTCTACGATCGCAAATTAAGACAACAACAAAATGTAAAATTTTATAAATTATTTAAAAAGTAAGGTTAAGTTACAACGACAGCTGGATGAAGCAAACTTCTCCCCGTGACTAAAAGTTCGAAGCCACAGCTTGTCAACATGAGATTAATATGTTATTTAGCACCATGGAAAGCAGTACATTTTAATAACGGCAGTTAAAAAACTAAATTAACTAACTGTCATAGACACTAGAGCAGTGGAATTTTATGCTTTGTTGTTAGGTAGAAAAAATAAAAATTATAAAAGAAAATATGCTGACTACAATTTGTATATTTATATACAAATCGATTATCTCTGAGTAGTTCTGTTTCTACTGTAAGTGAATGTAATTGGAATGAAGTTCCTGTTGTGCAGAGTAGCAAATAAATAATTCATATTGCGTTGTGTTTGTTGCAGATGGTAGACGCATTGTAGTCATGAAGTCCGCCATCTTGTATTCGTACGACACTGTAACACATCGAGGATGTTGTCGGTTTCTAAACCCAAAGCACGCTGCGATCACCGCCGCTATTTACACCCTGGTAAGTACAACTCACCCCTACTGCATACGCAAACACTATTACATTACTAAAAAGGCTTACGCCGATTTTGTTATGTCCTTTAGAATGGGATAGCACCAGTACCGGCTTCACATAGTTTCAAATCTCAAGTGATAATGTTTTAGGGGTCTCTGACTTTTTAATTAATATATTACTCGTAAATATAATACAAATAATAAAATTATTGATAGTATTTTACACTCATATACACAGATCCGAATATATAAAATTTACTAAACTAAAATTTGAAAATTTTGAAAATTTTATTTTTTTAAAATTTTCCTTCATCAACATTTCAAAAAGTGGACGAGATAATAAAAATCTGTTAACACCAGTGAATTCTTCGCGTGAAAATACATAGGTATATAAGTTTTCAGCTAGAAATTCGTTTGAATACATTTTTTATTACAAAAAATCGGAAAATGGCCAAAAATCGTAAAAATCTTAAGGGTGAAAACGTCTCCTGTAACTATTAAGTGTCAACCATGGTGTGTGTGTGTTAGTTTAGAATTACACTCGCAAATGCTTCGTTGAGATGAGATATTGAGCCGCGATTTGACGGCTGGTAACTGCAGTTCACGTCCACATTTGGTAATGTGTAAAAGGCGTAATGATATATTTATTTTTTGTGAATTTTTGATTGAACCGGTTTAAAAATCGAAAATTTTTATAATATGTTTCTATATAATTCAAAGCACGAGAAATACACTCGTTCAAACCGCATTTCAATATCTCTTTTAGTTTTTGAATTATATCGATTTTTGACTTTTTTTGAAACTCAACTTTGAGAGCCCATATCTCGAAAACGAAAAGAGATATTGAAACGCGGTTTGAACGAGTGTATTTCTCGTGCGCTACTTAACTTATATGGAAATTTTGAACATTTTGAAAATTTTACAATTTTTTTCGAAATTTTCCTCTGGGCGATATTTCAAAAAGTTGAAGAGATAATGTAAATATGAAAACACCAGTGAATTCCTGACGTGAAAATACATAGGTATGCAAATTTTTACAACAAAATTTGCACGGATAAATTTTTTATTACAAAAAATCGAAAATGGCCGTTTTTTAATTATTTCTTAAGGGGTGTTTTTACGGATTTAGGCCATTTTTCGATTTTTTGTAATAAAAACTGTATTCGTGCGAATTTTGTTGTGAAAATTTGCATACCTATGTATTTTCACGTCAGGAATTCACTGGTGTTTTCATATTTACATTATCTCTTCAACTTTTTGAAATATCGCCAGAGGAAAATTTCGAAAAAAATTGTAAAATTTTCAAAATGTTCAAAATTTCCATATAAGTTAAGTAGCGCACGAGAAATACACTCGTTCAAACCGCGTTTCAATATCTCTTTTCGTTTTCGAGATATGGGCTTTCAAAGTTGAGATTTTAAAAAAGTTAAAAATCGCTGTAACTCAAAAACTAAAAGAGATATTGAAATGCGGTTTGAACGAGTGCATTTCTCGTGCTTTGAATTATATAGAAATATAATATAAAAATTTTCGATTTTTTAACTGATTCAACCAAAAATTCAGAAAAAATAAATATATCATCATGCCTTTCACCCATTACTGGGTGTGGCTCTCTGCTGTTGTAGATCTCAGTAAATGATATATTTATGCCCGTAACCTGCAGTAACCAGCCGCCAAATCACGGTCCAATATCTCATCATCTCAAGGAAGCATTCGCGAGTTATACTTCTAAACTAACTTGCTGTTGACCTTACAAATGTGATTTTATATTTTTCTAAAACTTCAACAAATTGTGAATTATTATTAATTATAACTAGAAGGGAAACGAACATTGGTTAATTTATCATTTGTTTTTTATAAGGGGATAATAGTTTTAAATGGTTATAAACCCCTAGATGTAATCTCACCCTCAATTTCATCAACATATAACTTTCATATGTTCAAACCATTTGAAGACATGAATAAATCAAATAACAAATAACATAGAAACCAAATGACCCATGAATAAAAGTTACAATAAAAGAAGGGATGTCTCTTGACGATAATAAAATGTAACCTTTCAGTTACACCTTAGCAACAGTATTGAAAGTCAATTCGTTTGTTTTGATTTTGTTTCGAGTTGTAAGTCAGAGCCATCTTCTCTGCTGTACTAATTGTTGAAGCCGCACTCTAAGGAACAACATTAGCGTATCATAAACTGATATTGTTTTCAATTAAATGTCTCTCAGTTGAAGCAACGTTAATTATATTTACTTGGCGTTCGAGAGCTTGTTCAGTACAGGAATAAGGAGACGTCACAGGCACCAACTTTATTTAGCGATAGTCAACAATCATCTATTCAGAATCACCATTTTTGGTAACATTGAGTTTATTAATAACGTTGTCTAAATTATTTTTATTATTATTTTATCGACATTTTTTTATGTTCATATAATAATATGATGTCCCATCATTCCGTTTCAGAACATAGGGGCCGGGCACACCGAGCCGCAGTTTTTACACTGCCGTACTGTCGGTTTCTATAGTCAAGTTATTTTAAGGCGTATAAGTGACTAACTTATAGCGCCCGAGTGTGATAAATACATGTAACTGTATTTTTATATTTAACGACAAATCACACATTGTTGACAGGCGGATTCGAACTGACGAACCTTGGTTCGGGTGACGTCACAGTATGCTAAGAGATGTGCCTTAACACGCTCGGCCACCGCGCCTGCCTTTATATAATAATACAAATAGTATAATATTTCGCCTAAAATTTCAATAATATTAACTTAAATATTTCAATCAGATAGGAATAATAATGATAAGAAGAACCTTTCATACAAACTCGTTTGTTACTCGGAATTCTTCTTTCACGCAATAATCGTTTAGTAATATTTATCTATGTATTCATAGGTTGTCCACGCAATCTTTCACCCTCTTTCTTACCAACATACACCTGTTTCACCAATTTATTATTCGACATGCATTCCAAATAGTCATCCTATCTCAACTGACTTATACCCACTCTTCTAACAACATTTTTCTCAATCTCATACTCATCATTAAAGCCCGGATATTTAGGCTCTTAAAAACACCCAAATAAGCAGGCATATAGGCCGGTAATTACTCTAAAATAGGCGGGATTTTAGGCAGCCTAAATGTAAATAATTTGTTTTAAAAAAAATAAACGTATCCTTTTTCTAATATTGGTACTCGTATCTACTCTTCGTTAGAAAAAAATAATCATTTTAAACAAATATTAACGCAATCTGAAAAATAATAATGTAGGGTTCTCAGTTTATTATCTATATTATACAAATTCAAATTATGTAGTATACTTTAATTCACAAAATATTACGAGCAATTGCTCTATGAAATTTTCGGAAAGGGAAAACTTCGTTCGACATCACAAAATGTGACAGGAGCGTTCTTATATTTAGCCATATCGTCTAAAGTTACCTCAGCTCCATTGATTAATGGCAAAGACACAATTGAATTGCCACGTAAAATTTTGACTAAAAAACGTTTTTTCTTTCGGCATTTTAAATTCACACACAAAACCTTGATTAAAGTAAGTACTTTAAATATTATAGGTTAGGTTGAAACACTTTGTTGAGTGCTGAATTAGTCAACGAAGTAGATGATAAACCTTGTCTGCTCAATAAAAGTTAGAATAGGCAACAAAAATAGGCAAAATAGGCTGTATAAGGTAAAATAGGCACAATAACCAAAATATAGAAAAAATAGGCTCTAAGGCACGAAAAAAAAAACCTTCCATTACACGTAAACATATTACCTATGTATAGAAAAACGAAATTGCCTAAAGTATATTAAAATTTGAATCTAGGCAATTGCCTAAAAATCCGGGCTTTACTCATCATACACGCAAATATCTAATTTCTACAGCAATTATACGCCATTCATGTTTCCTCATCTACCCCAACATTCACTACCATACATCAATGTAGGCATTAACACACCATTATAAACAATGCAGTGAACATCTGTGGATATATTCTTATTTCGAGCAATACGTCCATCCCTCGACAACATAGTACTCAAGTATACAAACTTATTAACTTGACTCAATCTCACGCCATTCATCGAAACATTCACACTTTACATTTAGCAAAACATTCAATAACCTTTTCTTACATCATTTATACTTGGAATCATTCTATTCAGTTGCTTTTTAGACGTACATACATAACATAACGCTATATCCCATTAAATGGGGTAGCACGAACCCGTCAACAATCTCATCCTGACACACGATACTCGATTTGACCACATTAACACTTCCTCCATACAAACTCTTTCTTTTCTCACAACCAAAATCCATCAACACACAACAAACATTCATCCATTCGCTCCTGTACACCTGTTTCGTAAATCTTCACTTACGCCCACTTCTCTAACAACGAATCTATAAGAAATGAAGGCAGCATCGCCTGCGCTTGTTTAAAAATACATTTAACACAATTGCAGTTACACACTGTATAGTAAAAACTGAAAATGAAGTAAAAAAGATGAGGAAGGAAGGGAGTATCTCCCTGCGCTTGTTTTTGAAACTGAATTCCACACAATTGCAATGGACACTCTATAGTAAAAACAGAAAATGAACCAAAAGATAAGAAAGGAAGAGAGCATCTGCCTGCGCTTGTTTTTTAAGGTGAACTCCACACAATTGCAGGTAAACACTCGAAAAATCTAACCAATGAATCTAAAATCAAGAATCATACGCTTGTCCTCATTCATCATATTTATCCCGCAATTAATTTTCTCCAAACATTCCTATCCTGACACACCACTTTTGCTTCAACCACATTCATAATTCTATTCATACAAGCTCGTTTATTCTTCACGCTCAGAATCTTTCGCTCACGCAACAACCCTTCAATCATATTCATCCACTTGTTCCTAGGCCGTCCACGCAAACTTTCACCCTCAATTTCACCAACATACACCTGTTTCACCAATCTGTCATTCGACGTACGTTCTACATCACCAAACCATCTCAACTGACTTATTCCCACTCTTCCCAATCTTACATTCAACATACACCAATGTATTCCGGACACGATCTCTTCTAGTATATCCACACACACCCCGCAAATACCTCATTTCCACAGCAGTTATACGCCGTTCATGTTTCTTCATTCATACCCAACATTCACTACCATACATCAACGTAGGCACTAACACATCATTATAAACACTCAATCGAGCATCTCTGGATACATTCACGTTCCGAATAAAGGTTTGAACTATATTGTATTGAAAGCATAAGGTTTATTAAAATATTTATTTCTTAATATTAAGAGGGTCGGACTCCTCTCTGGGGATTTAGTAGCTCCAAAGATCCCTATAGAGTTAGCGCCTAAAGTAGACGTTTTACGAATCATTTAAAAAATGTAATTGAATGAAATTAATAAAAGTCAGTAGTAAAATTTCTGAAAGATATTTAATTAATGAGTCCTCGTTAGCGTGTCGCTTGTCGGTAGAAAATTAAATTTCTGGAAGAACGCGTACGCTAAGAAAAATAAGGAATTTATTTGATTAATCAGACGCAACAGAACGAATAATAAATGTGATATTTTAAAAACAAGGATTTCATCATTTCAAATTGAGTGGATTTTTGTTGTTGTTGGAAAGTTTTGGTGGTACGCCTGGTTCGCGAAATGAGAAAGATGAAAAATGTTAACAAGCGTCAAAGCAATACTGAGAAAACTGAAAAGTTCTCGAAGCGGAGTAGAATAACACGGCACCTACTTCTTGTTGCAGAACATTTCAATTCTCGTGGTGCTGCTGTACAGCTGGCGGATCGACGTCAACATACAGAACTATGCGGACTTGCAGGATGTCTACTACGGTAAGAAACAATCAATATCAACTTTCATCTTACTTTCATACTTCTTTCAAACATTTCACTTTGCCACTTTGCAGTATGTATGGGATTTATTTTGTAAATCAGAATGCGACATTTTTTATTACTGAAAATCTACTGATAGTATTGTTTTGCTCATATAAAAATTAATTTTAAAACTTGTCATAAATTTATTTTACCTGCAAATGTAGCATATTTTATACTTGTATATCTAGACTGCTTTAGAAGCTGAATTTAATACTAAACATTCATTTAAATAAATAAAATAAATAGAATAAATATATCATCACGCCTTTTACCCATTACTGGGTGCGGCACTCTGCCTAAGCAGATCTCGGTAAGTGATATATTTTGTCGCGTGAAATGCGGTTACCAGCCGTCAAATCACGGCCCTCAAAGATATTAGTGGAGAGGGAGCCACAGGGATAGATTTTTAAATTGGTGAAAATTGTTTGTCGTCTGTGGGGATCGAACCAGGGTTCTCAAGATCCACAGGCCGACTCGATACCACTGAGCCACCTACCCCATTTAAATAATGTTTTAAACAGTAAATACTTAATTAATGAAAATTAAATTAAATTATAAAAGAAAAATGGGATATCGCCAGGATTTAAACCTGGAACCTAAGAACTCTGGTTTTATACTTTAACCAACTAAGCTACGATCGCCTGTGATTCAAATCTGATTTTTTCAAGTTTTCCCTCTATTTTTGATATGTGTCATAGACAGCCTCGGTCACATGGCTCTTTCATAAATTGAAAGACTTGACTTAGTATGCAATAAGTTTACTTTATATTTACAGGGTGTAACAGCGAAACCAACCACCGCCTATATTTTCTTTATTATTATAGTTACAAAAAATATTATAAATAAAAGTTATAGAAGACTAAGGGGGACATCTGCTTGAAGAATAAAATAATTTTTTAAACCAGTGGTTCTCAAGTTACAACACAAAGTTATATTTTTTCAAATGGGATTATACATATTTTTTAAGTCTATTTGATAGAGTATTTTTTTCTGAATTCAACCATGTAATTATTTTATATCCTTACATAACAAAAATATTGAGAAAATGCATAGCCTACTGTTTTGTGTCATGTTAAATTAAAATTTATCGAAACTTTAAATTGAATTTTCTCAACATAAAAAATAATTACATGGTTAAATTTAGAAAAAAATACTCTATCGAATAGGCTTACTAAATATGTATAATCCCATTTGAAAAAATATAACTTTGTGTTGTAACTTGAAAACCACTGGTTTAAAAAATTATTTTATTCTTTAAGCAGATGTCCCCTTTGGTCTTCTATAACTTTTCTTTATAATATTTTTTTGTAACTATAATAATAAAGAAAATATAGGCGGTGGTTGGTTTCGTTGTTACACCCTGTATACATGTATACTTTTATGCCAAATATGTCCTTTGTATGGCCGCCACGGGCGGTACTCGAACCCACGGCCTTACGGTCGTGAGTCAGGCCTTATTTAATTAGTTCCTGTCAGAGCTGTAATAATTATTATCTTCTTCTCTCACTTAGTTTATTAATATTGCTATGTTAACATTTATTTTATAAAAGACGAATTAATTAACATGGTATTTATTCTTGGTGAATTTTGCCATACTTTCTGTGTATGATTATTTATTAATGAAAACTATAATGAATAAGAATTATTTTAAAGAGAAAATAACAGATCTTTAAAATTTTGCAAAAATAGTTAGGGTGTTCCATTTAAAAATATAAAGTTGCATATCATTGCAAATATGTGGTCATTTTAATTTAAAATAAACTGTATTTAAAAAAATCTGTAATATTTAAAATAATCAAGTAAAAACAATACAGACCGATGATTGAACCTGTATTTTTGCTAATTAAAATTAACTGCTAGCTGTGAACTCAGCTGTTCCAAAAATGTTAGTGGTTGGAATAGAATTATTATAATATATTAATTTATTCTTGTTGGCAAGTTACTGTCACATAATCATCTTGTTATATTAGAAATCACATAACAAATAGCATCGGTTATTTTAGATTTATAGAGCGTCATACGTTAGTGCTTGCAACAAAACACTGTTCGTACAAAGCCACCTTCCGTTTCCATTCCTACTAGTCTAATGAAATTCATGTTCACAATCCACATACATTACAAGTAACTGCGGCTGAGAACAAACGAACGAACGTTCGTCCTCTATCTGCAAAGTCGCAAGTCACACAGTCCGGGATCAGATTGAAGGAAATTACACAGACGCACCTAACGTCTACGGAGCAATTACAGACATGTGATATCTGATTGCATTCTGCGGTCGTGGACTGTTTCAGTTCCGGACTATGGGTTGCTTTGTACCCGGACCCGGACCCGGCTCCGGCTCCGGAATGCACAATGCCGACTGTGCACTATTGCTGCAGTTATTTGGACACAAGACAGATAATGTTTTTCTTGTCGTTTTTGTGTGTTCATTTGTCCAAAGCTGGTATCAGTGGCGTTCTGACATTCATTTAATTTACAAGGACTGTCAACCGATTTCGAATATCCGGATGTTTTGACAGAGTTGATTCCACATTAAAATCGCCGCTGCGACTTCTCTTTCACTAACATCTTTCGGAACCTCATTTTTATTAGATCCGTCAGTACGGTGGTGTGGATAGCAATACGGAATTCGAATCCGGAGATCCCGAGTTCGAATCTCACTCAAGCTCAAAATAATATGAACTAGCACACTGCGGCTCGGTGAGTGCGGACCCTGTACTGTAATTGGGATTAAGTTCCTGTTATACAGCGTAAAATAATAAATACATATATCATCACGCCTTTTACCCATTACTGGGTGTGGCACTCTGCCTAAGCAGATCTCGGTAAGTGATATATTTTGTCGCGTGAAGTGCGGTTACCAGCCGTCAAATCACGGCCCTCAAAGATATTAGTGGAGAGGGAGCCACAGGGATAGATTTTTAAATTGGTGAAAAATGTTTGTCGGCTGTGGGGATCCAACCAGGGTTCTCCAGATCCACAGGCCGACTCGATACAGCGTAACATAAATAAATAAATGAACATACATAACATCACGCTATATCTCATCAAATGGGGTGGCACAACCCTTTGAAACATTCATTTATCAGATTCATCAAAGAATCATTCTCATTCTGACACATCATCCTTGCTTCAATCACATTCACGTTCCATCCATACAAGCTCATTTATTCTTCATATTCGGAATCTTTTACCACGGAAGAAACCATCAATCACATCCATCCATTCGCTGTTAATAGTATAGCATATTATTAATAAGGAAAGCAAAATACGGTTTATTTAATTTGTTTTTAACATTTTCTTTTAATGCAAATGGAGTAACAAATGTCTGCATTGTTACGCCTCTGACTTGTATATTGTTTATCTGCATTAACATGTTTGTTAGTTGAATGAGGAATTCGCTAGAGCTTACTATTTAATTAAAACTGCAAGCTTTCTCTTCATTACTTTAAGTTTTGTTGCCTAGTTCATAATTTACATATCTCATATAATTTATAAATTTAATAATTTTTATTACGTCCCGGTCGTAGAATTTGTTCTATGAATTGAAAATATATTTTATGTAAATTATTTCCCTTGCAAGTACCAGAATAAAAATGTTTGGTGACGGTTAATTTCAGGAATTATCTATTATCTATTAAATAAATATTGCTACAAAGTTTTGTGCTACTCCATTTAATCTGACATAGCGACATAACGTAATAATTAATATATTTTCTTATAACGCAAATACAGAGTCAATTTTGTGACACTGTTTTTGTTACAAATGATGGTCCAGAATTCGATGTTGTACAACTGTTTTTAGGGACTTTTTTTATTTGTGAAGTTGTCGTACTGTTAGACAGACACATCATTTTAGCTGTCATTGCGTATTGGGATTTTTAAATAAGAATATGCTCATAGAGGCGATCATAGAAAGTACAACAAAGGTTTGCTACAGGGTTCGTAAATATCATGATATTTATAATAAATATCAAAATATCTGATATATAGGATATATATCAGATAAATATCACTTTTTGGATATTTATTTTTTAATTTTAGTTTTTGTACACATTTAGAAAAACTGAAAAATTCGAAAAATTTCACTTCTCCGGAGGCTATATCTCAAAAACTAAACAAGATATGGAAATGGCTCAACGGCGTTGAATTCCCCGTGTCCGAATTGACTTATAAGCAAATTTTCATACAATTTATGCAATTTAATATTTTTAATTATTTCCTAAGGTTTTTTCAGATTTTAATTCAATTTTCCCAAAAATCCTTAATCGTAGGATTATTAAAACGAAAATTTACATACACATGTATTTTGACCCATTGAATCCAGTGGTGCAATCTTCAAATGCATATGACTTCTGGTTTTCGAGAAAATGTTAAAAAACCGCTTTTTGCGATTTTTTTGGCGGAAAAATGAAAAAAAATAAAAATCGCTGAAACTATGTTTATAAGTTAACTGAAGCACGAGAAAATTAATGCCGTTGAGCGCGTTTTCATATCACATTTAGTTTTCGAGATATAGCCTCGGAAAAGTAGAAAAACTGAAAAATTCGATAAATTTCACTTTTCAGGAGGCTATATCTCAAAAACTAAACAAGATATGGAAATGCGCTCAACGGCGTTGAATTCCCCGTGCCAGAATTGACTTATGAGCAAATTTTCATACAATTTTATGCAATTTAATATTTTTAATTATTTCCTAAGGGGTACCCCTTTGATTTTTTCAGATTTTAATTCAATTTTCCCAAAAATCCTTAATCGTAGGATTATTAAAACGAAAATTTACATACATATGTATTTTGACCCACTGAATCCAGTGGTGCAATCTACAAATGCATATGACTTCTGGTTTTCGAGAAAATGTTAAAAAACCGCTTTTTGCGATTTTTTTGGCGGAAAATTGAAAAAAAATAAAAATCGCTGAAACTATGTTTATAAGTTAACTGAAGCACGAGAAAATTAATGCCGTTGACCGCGTTTTCATATCACATTTAGTTTTTGAGATATAGCCTCGGTAAAGTAGAAAAATTGAAAAATACGAAAAATTTCACTTTTCCGGAGGCTATATCACAAAAACTATTTGATATTTTTATATAATGGATATATATCATTGCAAAAATATGACGATATATATCAAAATAAATATCATGATATATATCGATCGATATATATCTTCGAACCCTGGTTTGCTACCAACCTAATAACTAAATACTTGAAAAATAAATAAAAATGAATGATAATAAAATTAATATTTACAGTAAGGAAGATAATAAAACTATAATAATAATTATTATTTATCTTGAGAACTCTTTCGATCCCCACAGCCGACAAACAATTTTCACCAATTTAAAATTTACCCCTGTGACTCCCCCTCCACTAACATCTTTGAGGGCCGTGAATTGACGGCTGATAACCGCACTGCACGCGAAGAAATATATCACTTACCGAGATCTGCTATGGCAGTGTGCTACACCCAGTGATGGGTAAAAGGCGTGATGATATATTTATTTTATTTATTTATAAAACTATTATTAATATTATATTAAAAGAACTAATTTCTACTAAGAAAAACCTAACTTATGAAATCCTGTAACTTATATACTTAAATTTGTATCTAAAAGTTTAACGATAAATAAAACTAATACTAAAACTACAACTAAGGCCAATACAAAACTATATTTTATATAAATTAATAACAAACCACTACTAGCAAACACGAAATAAAAGAAAAAAACAAAGGAATGTAACAGTAATGCTAAGCTTATGGAGACAACTGAAAGTGTACTTTTGTCTCAAGTTTGACATAATAATTTTTTTAATCAATGCGTTATGGAAAATATAGTATGAAAAACTAATATTATAATACTCAGTTAAAATATAGCCTGCGGCTCGTATACCCAAAACTGTATCTGTATTACAGAGTCATTGTAATACTAGTTTTTCAATATAACATACTATTAATTTAAAAATATTTTAAAATAATTTATTTTTTTTTTTTTTTTAACATATGACTTCGACTGAACGTACAGTAATGAAAATAATTTTAAAGTTAAATTTAGGGGATCGATGCTACGTTAGATACTATGACAGAAGAATTCGGTTAATGCCATACGTCGGACACAGGTGACGTGGTGTAGCGGTTAGCATCTCTGCCCGGCAAGCGGAGGGTCCCTGATTCGAATCCAGGCGTCATCCGAATTTTTTTTTAAATAATTTATTAGTTTAATACAAAGGTTTTATTGCGATAATTTTTAATATGAAAAAAAATAGTAATTGAAGCTTTATTTTAATATAATATAAAATTGTTTTTATTTATGACTAATATATTTCTTTTAATGTTTCTATTAAACTTTATTCTTAACAACAGTTTGACTCATACCGTACATCTTACGCAACATTTTATCGTTGTTCAGTTGTTCGAACACGTTTCAAGCAGGTAGCCATCTTAGTTTACAGTGCGCGTCGGTTCAGCTGTCAGTGTACAGTTGCACTGTGTTTTTTTTTTCGTTTTATGTTGTAAATACTCTCGGAACAATCATATAAATATGTAAAATCGCTATAAGATCGTTGTATACAGTTTGGTGTATGTACATTATATGTAGTTTAAAATGAATTGTCATATTTTGTCAGTGAATGTGTCTCCGTGAGTGTGTTGTGATAGGAATAGTACATCGAAGGATGTCTACTTTGGTTAGTAACACTTTTATTTGATTGGGAAATATTCTAAAATGTATATTGAATATTGTATCGCTAACTCCAACTCACAATACTGTAACAAAGTGAAACAATTCAGAATTAGTTTTTGTTATAATTAGGATTTTTTTACTATCAACTCAGCTTCGAAAGATACAGACAAATTAAATATTATCTTAAGTATCTTTTTACTTCCTTGTACGAAGTAAAGGAAGTATTGTAATCGCGAAAATTTTCGGTTCTCAGATTTCAACGGAAATAGGTATTTTGGCACTACCTGAATCCATTTTGACTAATTTCGTCGTGCCGTCTGTACGTACGTATCTCGCATAACTAAAAAACGGTAAGCCGTAGAAAATTGAAACTTTATATTTAGGACTGTTATAACATCTAGTTGTGCACCTCCCTTTTTGGTCATTATACAACTACCGGAAGTGGTACTTTACTTGAAGCCTATAATAGATTTTCATGAAAAACTATATTCAAATATAATTTAAAACTTTCCAAATTTGTTATATAAGACTACTATATCAATGGAAATAACATAATAGATTTTGGTTCAAATAGACTAACCGGAAGTGACACATTACATGAAGCTGCTAACAGTTGTCCTTGAAAAAAATGGTATTATTTTAATTTTAGAAATAAATGCTGCAAATAAAAGTTTTAGAGAATTAAATTCTGCGTCTAGCACATTAAGAATTTTTAAATTAGCCTTTTGCATAAACGAGATATCTAAATTTAAATATTATATATTTTTTGTTTTTTTTTTAAATTAAGTTTGCTATGGATTAGAACAAAAAATAAAAGATTTAACGTCAAATATGTGCAATTAAAAAAATATCTATAGTTTAATTCGTGTACAAGGAAGTCATGTGCTGCTCACATCAGATTTTTTGTAAAGTTGACTTGACAGAGTTTTGGTTATCAAATTTATTAGTGCATATGTTTGTAATAATTTCAATATTCTTCGATGATTATTTATCGAGTTTATGGCTTCTCTGAATTGTCGCGTTTGTTAGCTATTATGTGATGACATATCTGGGTAAATTATTAGCTGTGCGTTGATCTGAGATAGCTTTTGATCCTTATATTTCATCCCTTAGAAGCGTCTGGTGTTTTTTATGTAAACTCGTGCATGGGAACAGTTATTTTTAACCAAGTCAATGATTCCACCCTCTTACCCCTTGTCAGCACATCCCATGGAAAACAACAACAAATATTCAGTAGTAGTTTATCCTTTGGATTGACAAGATGTAGTCTTGCTATGTAGTAACTTTAGTTCATATGTTGTTGTTCTTTGCCATCTTTGATACAAGTTGTTTAAATATCTATCACTTTTGTAATTTAGTAATTTTTGCTATATATTTTACCAATCTGTTGCCACGCGAATAAGTTAGCAATTTCGTGTTACATACATCTTGTATACTTATACGAATACAGGCCCGACGAGAGGGGTGAGAAGGGGGGGGGGTAAAATACCCAGGGCCCGGATGTGATGCTATTTTATAAATTGCTTTTAATTTTCTACTATTTCACCAATTTTTTATATTTTTTACTAAAACATGTATAACGAAATATCTGATACACGTTTTCAACAATTTATTACATTGTATAAAGTACTAAATGACGAAATGCTTGATCAAGGGCCGGCCCCAGTTGCAAATTTTAAATAAATTTATTATACACTATTAAAAAGTACATTATTACATTGTTGCATTTTTGTTTGTTATATTACTACATTGTATACAACACACATAGGCAAAGGCTCTATACATTTGTGCGTAGTGCTGTTTTGGTATCCCCTGCATTTATCGAATATGCAACTAGATATTAGATAGTCATACAGTGAGTATACAATACACATCGCTGCACCAATTAACTCAGAATTAATGTTATTTATATTGTTAAAACTTTATTTAGATATTAATAATTCTTATTGTTGTCATACATATATTTATAAATATATTTTTTTTTGGTATCTTATATTTAATTAATAAATATTCAAAATTAAAGGAGGCCGAATTTTTTTTCCCGGGGCCCGCTTTTCCTCTCGGCGCCCCTGACGAATACATATGAATCTTGAATGAAATTGTTTCACTGAATAATAATGATGTGTTTATATTTGCAGGCGTGCAGATCGCATACATCGCCATCATCGGCACCCAGCTCTTCATGATCGTGTTGAGCATCATCCTCCTCTACGGCATCTATCGGGTGAGTCTGCACAACACCTATCTTTCTAACTATACCCACACCCAAGCTACTTAATTTCGCTCGATTAATAATGCAACTTGAACTGTCAAACTTAATAAATTGCTGCGCCAACTTCTCAACTAAATATTGATTTAACAATTGTAAAGTATCTCTGTATTGGATGGCCCATTAGCGTTTCGTTTACAATGGAATTTATCGTCTGTTATACGGACAATTTAGACGTAACTTACGTTTTAAAGTGTAACAATGTCACCGCAAGAAATGAAGTTATGAGACACATAAGAGCAACAGCTAAGGTTGGGTTCTGTTTCCTGTGAGTGGCCCAACTCTTTCCGGTTGACTTATCTCGTTTTTGGAGATATCGTTCTCGCGGGACATGGACACATCAAGAACTTGTGTCTTCATTCTGAACCTTTTATCGTTAAGTTGTAGTACCGTGGTTGGTGCAGTTACTGGATACAATTACGTGTAAATAAATTTCGTTAGATTTAATTTACATAAATATATGACGATTCATTTTATCTTGTAATTCGATAATTTTCTATTAACGATTGATATATGTTTCTTGATTACTTTTATAAATTACAACCATTTCGGATTCTGTGACTAATAGTATATTATTCAATGAGTAAGTAATAGCTATTACTTGCGAATAGAATACTATACTTTATCTACGATTATATGTTATTATGTAATAAGATTTTACAATTATTTTTTTTATGTTACATTATGAATAAGTCAGATTGCTTATTTTTTTTGTTTTTATTTAATAAGTATTAATACTACTTAATATGGAATAAGTAGCCCATAATGACGATGATTTATATTTATCAGAAAGTTCTCTAAAATATACTATAAGAACATTTTCCAAAAAGGAATTTACATTTTTTGCGTATTCGCCAATCCATAAAAGCTTTATAAACTTGTTCATACTTTTTGTTTGATTTTTCGGGCAGTAAATTTAAGAAATGTACGTGTGCGGCTTCTACAATATCTGGTGGAGTACAAATTTCACTTTGTTCGCTTTCAGAATCCATAACTCACATGTATAATCACACATATTACAGTATTATTGGAAACAAAAACGTTTTAAACGAATTTTGACAGATAATTAACAATAGCGCGGTTCACTGTTTCATAGCATACTTAACGTGCGGCAATTATCGTTATTTTTTGATTGGCTATTAAAGTGTTAAGTAATGAAAATGTGAAGTGTTGAGTAATGAATTATTACTTAACACTGTCAATAATGATTAATATTACTTATCATAAATTTCATAAGTAATGAATATATTATTTAATAAGAGTAGATAAAATTATTTATTCATTTTGTTTTCGAACAAATCTTCCAATATAAAAATATTGATAATTACGCTCTCATTTGTCTTGATAAAGTTGACGTTTTCTGTGGAACAATCGAAAAATAAAAGATATTAAATACGCGTTTATTTCAATAGTTACCACGGAAAATAACAAAACAGAAACTTGTTATATTGACAGAATGAATTTATTTTTAGTACATATACGTATTTTAATAATTCAAGATGCAATCGTAGAAAAAATTATGTATGTATCACGAGCGTAAAGTGTCTTTGTTCCTCTTATTGCAGCGCGAGCCGAAGGCTCAAGTAATAAAGATTCAAAACAACAAAGACAAAATTAATTGTCTTTAAATGCTCACTTGGTGAAACTATACCATGGTTATACCATACTGATGAGCTCTAATAAGAGCGAAACGCGTCTATGGTTACCAACTGTGCTGGCCAGCCTCTGACGATGCCCTCATAAGGTGACTTGGAGGCTGAATTTTGTGAGACTTAGACAAGTGTTTATTTTGATATTTTATTATTAATAAAGATTCACTTTACGCTCTTAATACAAAAATAAGTATTATTTACGGTTGAGTATAAATTTGATTTTTAGGTGGTTGTATTTAGTTCGTAAAATGATTGTTTAATAAGAAGATTTCATAGTCACGGGTTGCTCAACAATTAGTGGTTATTTTATTGTATAGTAGCGATTTCAGATATACATACGACAGTCGTTTTTAGTGACTAAAATAAATACTTATTACATGTGAGTAATATTTATTTACATGATAAGTCTGATAAATAAGTTTTTACAGGACGAGTACGATGTTTCTGAAACCGTATTTACTGTACTTTGAACTAATCAATACTCGAATCGTAAACAATTTGAAACAATTAACCGAACGGAATAAAACGACAAACATGTTCGCAATTACTTATTATCCAAATTAAAAACGTCCGTTACAATCAACTGCAATAAAACATTAAACCGCTGGCTAGTAAAACAAAGCTCCTGGTTTTATCACCGAACGAGCGCTCGGTAAATGGAGAAGAGGGAAAGTTACAAGTTGTCAGAAACTATCACAATATGACAAAACTTCGCCTGGAAAAATCCGTGTCGGGATCAAGTGGCCGATCAGTTCTGCTTGTTTTTTTTTGTTTTTTTTTGTTTGTTTTGCAGGCACGCTAACTTTGTTCCGGACTCCGGCTGATTAAGGGTTATTATCTCGGGGTGATATTAATTATGTGCGGCTGTAATGACCCACTAACGTAACGTAACGTAACATTTGTGGCGTTTTTATTCTCTTGTATTTCGCGAACATGTGTAGCGTTTTGAAATTACTTTACTGCGGACTTTTTCACATTTCTACTGTTTTTGTTTTGGTTGGTAATGAAATTTTTTGCGGAGTATTGGATATGTTGCAGGTTTAATTGTTTTCAGAGCTAACTGAGATAAATTGATGTGAAGCTTCTATTTTAATTTTAGTTATTACATCACGCTATTATTTGAAGGGATTACTTGGCAGGCATTTGATGAAATATTAGAATTAAACACTTGATTTTGATTAGACTTAACTATGAGGAAATTCAATATTTCCTAGCGGGAAGATCTAAATGATTTAGCATCATCTATATTTATAATCATTTTCAAATAAATTCAACTCATCTGTCATTTACGTAACAAAACTTCAATAAATTTAATTAATTTATTGTTAAATCATCTATGCAATTTTACAGCCTCTGTTTCATCAATCTTTTATTTGTTTCTATCAGAAATCCGAACCGTAATGGAAAACTGCACCGATATTTTTTATTTAGAAACATGGAAATCGAAAATCGAAACGAAAATTTAATTGGTTCTGTAACCGAATCGATATTATTTCGATTCTAAAACCATAAAATTTAAACCAATATAAATAACGTACTGAACCGGAAATAGTGAGAATACGAAGAAGAAAATAAGTTATGTTTTTCTTTATCATTTGTGCATAAACTTTAAGCTATTACAATACTTTGAAGTTATTAATAACAAAGATATTTTGTTTCAAAATCATGAAGACTTACCATATTTCAAATTTCAACCCGTACGTTTCACCTTAAATTTGATGTTTTCGTCTTTTTCTTTTTTGTTTTAATTTTATTTTATCTTAACAATTTCATTCAAATAATGAAAAGGACATAATTAAATAATTATTAATAATAAATAAATAAACTTTTAGGAGTATTCGAGTACCTCGAATATTCGAGATCTGATTAATATTCGTATTCGATATTCGAATTCGAGAAATTTGATATTCGCCCATCTCTAGTTTTTATATTTTTATAAAATTGCAGTCTTTACAGTCGTAATAGGTCTGGCAACACTGGATATGAATAGGAGTGTGAATGCAAGATCGGCACTGTGGCGTATACGTAGAAATTATTTTTGAAGATTGCAGAAAACAGAAATACAAATAATTTTATAAAATTTACAAATTAGTTACTTGAAAAATATACTGTAATTGTACATGGCCCTTAAATATATATTAGGTTTTTTGTAAAGGCATTTTCAACCGAAACCGTAAAAAACCGTAACCGAAAAGCACCTCCAAGGCAACACATTTCGTCCTCGTAACTGTATATTCGGTTATTTTATGCTTCTAATTTGTATTATCAGTGTTCTTGCCATTTTCATTTTGTTGTTCTTTGACGAAATATTGAAAGCTCGCTCATGACTCAGAGTTTGTACTTAATTTGTTAGCCACTGAATAGTATACATATTGTAATGAGTTGAAAAATAGTTCTAACCTATTTGAACATCTTTTTGCAAACGTTCATGTCAATATATGAATTGTATTTTGAGGTGAATAGTCATGACGAATTTCCATCGTAAAATAAATATTCAAGATAAACCAAATAATAAAAAATATAAAATAAACACTTGGCTATGTTTCATAAAATTCAGCCTCCAAGTCACCTTATGAGGGCATCGTCAGAGGCTGGCCAGTACAGTTAGTAACCATAGACGCGTTTCGCTCTTATTAGAGCTCATCAGTATGGTATAACTCACTTCTTCACCTAGAACAAAGTTCACGTGAAGAAGCTGGTGAAGAAGAACTGTGCCAGCAGAGAATAAGATCTCTAACAAACAGGTAAGATGACATGAGAAGTTCTGTGGAACAGATCATGCCATCTACCGAAAAAAAGGAAAAGCTACGCAATAGCAATTTAAGTAACAACAAAGACAAAATTAATTGTCATCCAACACTTGGTGAAACAAGGTTTAATAAAAAATATAAAATAAACACTTGGCTATGTTTCACAATGCCCTCATCAGGTGACTTGGAGGCTGAATTTTGTGAAACATAGCCAAGTGTTTATTTTATACTTCTTATTAAACCTTGTTTCACCAAGTGTTGGATGACAATTAATTTTGTCTTTGTTGTTATATAAACCAAATATCTTTAAATTAGTCCCTAATATACAGTAGTTTATAGAGTTTGAGATTTATAAAAGTTGGCGTGTGAAGTTGAACAAAATCACCAAAGAAACCAGCAAATTTCGTGTCATGATAATATCGTCGAATGTGAAAAACTTAGTGGTTGGTGTACAATTATCAGCATTGTTTTCACGTGAAAGCAGCGATAAATTCACGAGCGCATGTCAGTCGAGCGTGAGCCGCGTACTTCTTGTGATTGATGGTCCGACATTGGTCTTTTTCCAATATCACTTGTTAACAATATTGTTGAATGCAAATGGGAAGCTTTATCAGCTGTCACTTGAACTGGAACCCTGGGTTGCGGGAGGGTGGTGCGGCGAAGGGATGGATACCCTGTGGAGAAGAGCCGACAGCTCTGTTGTCCAAGGATGACCCTGATAAATTTATCTTATGTTTACGTACCAGATTTCTCTATAGCTAGACAATATTTCATTGTGCGTGTACTTCGGAATAAAATCTTTAATATCCTTTAAGACGCTTCATTACTAATCATCAATATATCCAAAAACACTATTTAGTTTTCTTATTACTTTAAACGGTGCAACAAAAATATTGTTCAATAGTTTAAGCTTGTGTACGAAGTAAAGGAAGTATTGTAATCGCGAAAATTTTCGGTTCTCAGATTTCAACGGAAATAGGTATTTTGGCCCTCCCTGAATCCATTTTGACTAATTTCGTCGTGCCGTCTGTACGTACGTATGTACGTATCTCGCATAACTCAAAAACGGAAAGCCGTAGAAAATTGAAACTTTATATTTAGGACTGTTATAACATCTAGTTGTGCACCTCCTTTTTTGGTCATTATACAACTACCGGAAGTGGTACTTTACTTGAAGCCTATAATAGATTTTCATGAAAAACTATATTCAAATATAATTTAAAACTTTCCAAATTTGGTATATAATACTACTATATCAATGGAAATAACATAATAGATTTTGGTTAAAATAGACTAACCGGAAGTGGCACATTACATGAAGCTGCTAACAGTTTTCCTTGAAAAAAATGGTATTATTTTAATTTTAGAAATAAATGCTGCAAATAAAAGTTTTAGAGAATTGAATTCTGCGTCTAGCACATTAAGAATTTTTAAATTAGCTTTTTGCATAAACGAGATATCTAAATTTAAATATTATATATTTTTTTATTTGCTATGGATTAGAACAAAAAATAAAAGATTTAATGTCAAATATGTGCAATTAAAAAAATATCTATAGTTTAATACGCGTGCAAGGAAGTCATGTGGTGTCCACATCAGATTTTTTACCTAATGTTATGTACATATATACAGAAATCATCACGCCTTTACTGTGAAACATTTCTTTGCAAGAAGTGCGGTTACCAGCCGTCAAATCATGGCCCTTAAAGATATTAGTGGAGGGTTCCTACCGCCGACAAACAATTTTCACTATATTAAAAATACTCCTGTGGTTCCCCCTCCACTAACAACTTTGACGGCCGTGACTTGGCGATTAGTAGCCGTACTTTACGCACAATTAAAATATCATTTACCGAGATCCTCAGCAGAGTGCCACACCCAGTAATGGGTAAAAGACGTGATGATATATGATTTTGTATAGACAGGGAAAAATTGTAATATTATTTCATTTATTGTTAAATATTACAGAAATTCTAGAACGAAGAATTTGATCATAAATGAAGTTATATAAAAGCAATACTAGCTTCGTTTGAGTCGTCCTTGCTTGATATTAAACATTGGAATAAGTAAATTTGGTGGGTGACTGCGTGCGTATTGTACAGAAACGTCAATATTTGTCCGTTGAAAGCAAAGCATCCATATTACAGATAATTCACTTAACTTGTATGGCGCGCGCCTTACAAAAGAGAAAACATAAAATAACAATGAAGGAACACACCCGAAAAAAGGTGTCTGCTTGTGCGCAAGTTGCCTAGCAACATTAGCCGGTAAATCGGACGTTTGTGTTGACAAAAACGCACTTACCGCGATACATTTAGCTTTGTCTTGTTTTTCGTATTGGTGATCAATACCTACCATCGCCTGCTACAAACAAAATAAATCGAGCCTGTTTATTTTATTGGAGGATGCGCATACTATTTTATGATTCAAATTCCTAGTACTAATGTTTCTGATGAGATACCTACATCGTAACTAACGTAACTTAATCTAAACATATTCAATGTACAGGACGGTCCAACGATTTTTTTTACTAGATTATTTTAATTTTTATTTTATGGGGTAGGTGGCTCAGTGGTATCGAGTCGGCCTGTGGATCTTGAGAACCCTGGTTCGATCCAAACAGCCGACAAACAATTTTCACCAATTTAAATCTACCCCTGTGGTTCCCCCTCCACTAATATCTTTGAGGGCCGTGATTTGACGGCTGATAACCGCACTTCACGTGAAGTAATATATCACTTACCGAGATCTGCTTTGACAGAGTGCCACACCCAGTAATGGTTAAAAAGGCGTGATGATATATTTATTTATTTATTATTATTTTAAATACTACCAAATTTTTTTTCAAAGGTTATTTTAAATTAAAATGCTCATATATCTGCAGTATAAGTTTTTCCACCAAGTGTTCCATTTTCCGCACAATGATCTGCAACTTATATTTTAAAATAATATATTTTTATAAAATCTTAAAGATATTTTATTTCTCTTTAAAACAGCTCTTATTCATTATAGTCTAAAGTGACGACACGTTCCGATTTTGGCGGGATAGTCCCGCTTTTTGGTGGGCTGTCCCGCGTCCCGCCGATTTTTAAAAAATGTCCCGCTTTTTAGAAAATATCTGCATTTCTTATTTGAAAATAAATAAATAAATATATCATCACGCCTTTTACCCATCACTGGGTGTGGCACTCTGCCTAAGCAGATCTCGGTAAGTGATATATTTTTTTCGCGTGAAGTGCGGTTACCAGCCGTCAAATCACGGCCTCCAAAGATATTAGTGGAGGAGGAGCCACAGGGGTAGATTTTTTTTTAAATTGGTGAAAATTGTTTGTCGGCTGTGGGGATCGAACCAGGGTTCTCAAGATCCACAGGCCGACTCGATACCACTGAGCCACCTACCCTATATTTCTTATTTGGTTGTCTGCAAATGTGGAAACAGACAAAAATGGACGGAGTTACTCCTTCATTTTAAACAGAATAATATTCCTTATCAAAATATTTTGAAAATTGTAGAATTCGCGCTCTCCCTTCCAGGAACAAATGTAGCAACAGAACGTGTTTTTTCTAGTATCAATAAAATATAGACAACTGAAAAAACGCAGTTGAACATTCAAACTTTAAAATCTATATTAAATGTAAAATATAATTTGACCAATACATGTGAAATATTTCACGACATTTTAATAAATGATCCGAATCTATTGCAAAGTATTCACTCGAATCAAAATAATGATCGTGAAAGAAAATCATATTTTTCATCATATGTTCAAATTATTATTTGTCACAAATATTTTTATAGTTACCAATAATTAATATTAAATACATTTTTGTACAAGTATACAATAAAATATATATATATAACTAAATTGTAATTCTCATTTCATCCCATTTGTCCCGCTTTGTCGCAATGAAAATGTGGTCACTTTATTATAGTCCTAAAATGATCAGTACATTATATAATGTATTCCATTTAAAAATATAAAGTTGCATATCATTGCGTGAAAGTGGAACACCCGGTACTACAGATAAATGTGGGCACCTTAAATTAAAATAAACTTTGTTTAAAAAATATTTAAAGTAATCGAGTAAAAAATAGTACAAACCGATAGACCATCCCGTATAAATAAAATATCCAATTCCTTAAATGTACTCGTATTTCGTTTGATCACATAAACTTCAGTTTTCAAATATTTTAAGGTTATTTTTGTAACTTGACATCGTGATCACTTTCCTTTTATCGAAATAAAATCACTAGATCACGTATCAAATCTGCAAAAAAACTTACGACAAATTTATATATGGTAAAACGATGGAATGAAACAGCCATAATAAGCGTTAGCGCATTTCAATGAAATTAGCCATGATTATACCAACATTTTATATGTCTACTTTACAACTGCGGACTAGTATATTATACCAGTACATCTAGGGAGAGAAATGCATGATTTTTCATGAAGTGTAATTTTTAGCCAATGGGCGAAGATATAACCACAGGGTTAATTTTTATATACATAGTTAAAACCATTTTCTTCGTACGCTACTGGTTCTGGGAATCATAACGACTTGCAATGTGGTGATGCGCCATTTGCTCCAAAACCTTTATTATTTTCCGTAAGAGTTCATGGCTTTCTCTTTCCTTATCTTTCTTACTTGGTCTGGTAGTTTACATCTCTGTCTGACACCCACGTGTTGTTTCCGCCAAGTGATATCTGCTGCGCGATAGTTTCATTTACATTTTAGAATTCCTGAAGAATGTCATATTGTATTCTGATGGCGCCGAGCGCCAAATTGCGTTAGAGATATTTTTCCTGCTGTCAAAACGTTCAGCATTTATTTTAGAGGAAAATAAATAAAAATGATGGAAAATCCAATTTTCTGTATGATTTAGTTATAGAAGGATTGTTGCGTGAACGAAAGATTTCGAGTGTGAGGAATAAACGAGCTTGTATGAAAGGAATTATGAATGTGGTTGAAGTGATACTGGTGTGTCAGTATAGGAACGTTCGGGGAATGAATGTGGTTGAAGCGAGGCTAAGAATGTTGGACGTAAACTGATTCTTTGATCAAACTAATCAGTGGATGATGTGGCCTATGGATTTGAGAACCCGGGTTCGATTCCCATAGCTGACAAACAATTTTTACCACATTAAACTATCTCTCTGCTTCTCCTGCCCTTCACTAACATCCATGGAGGGGGGGGGGGGGGGTGCGTGAGTTGACGGTTGGAAACTACACTTCACGCGAACCAATATATCTCTTACCCAGATCTGTTATGGCAGAATGTCATACCCAGTAATGGGCAAAAGGTGTGATGAATTATTTATTTATTTAAGCAGAGAATACTAGTAAATAAAATAAATAAATAAATATATCATCACGCCTTTTACCCATCACTGGGCGTGGCACTTTGCCTACGCAGATCTCGGTAAGTGATATATATTTCGCGTGAAGTGCGGTTACCAGCCGTCAAATCACTGCCTCCAAAAAGATATTAGTGATGGAGGAGCCACAGGGGTAGATTTTTTAAATTGGTGAAAATTGTTTGTGGGTAGGTGGCTCAGTGGTATCGAATCGGCCTGTGGATCTTGAGAATACTAGTAAAAGTGGCAAAAATGACATTTAAGCTATTGCCAATTGTTTGTTCAAATCTGTTCCAATTAGGGCGAATTTGATATGTAATGAAAGCCTTTCGGTCAGAAAATTGTAATAAAAGTATCAGAGCGTTAATTATTTAACAAATTATACCGAGTTTGGTATCAAATTAAAAATCTCCTGTAGAGAATTTTAATAGAATTGAGTTAGTGTTGAGCGAGTAGTATTTGTATTTTTTGTTAATACGTATGATTGTGTCAGAAATGATACAATACTATGTATGTATATTTGTCAGAATGTAATACATCTATCTTAGCGAGGAATTTAATTTTCTGATATAAATTATACGAAATTCGTACATGGAGCTGTTCTATAAATTCCTGGCATGTCTGCTCCACTGTAACATTTAGTTTCCCTATCCAACATTAATCTTACACTAGCAGTCTTATTGTACAATTCTACATACAACAGGTATTTCTTTAATTCCGTGTACATAAATCCAAATTAAACATTTATACAAATAAACCATTAGCAGTAACTCATCCACGTGGCAGTTAATCGCGATGTTCATTTCTTGTTTTATTTTGCGGGCGGTACTTGTTTCCACACATAAATCAAAATTCTAACAGAGAATTTATGGGCTACAAATAGGGGCTGATTCTATGAGAGCGTATTTAAAGTAATTGTTTGTGTGTGCCGCTCAACAGGTCTCGATGGTGGACAGAATTATAAGCTTGCCTGTCGCGGATTATTGCGGTAGGAGATGTTTACCCTCTCTCTGCATTTTCATGCAAATTTAAACGCAGGCAAACAAAAAATGCGAAGCTTACTGGAATACTTTTACAACTTTTTTAATTGTTTCGTAGACCAGTTCATTAGCAGGATATCACTTTAGGACATCTACAGATTTTGTCTAATTTAACCGAAGTCTTATAGTTCTTGAGATCTCAATAATTGTTCTCGTACACCCCTCTATCTGTACAAGTAACAAATATTAAGTTGAAAAATATGAATAAATTTTACTTTGAGTTTCAGCCTAGATATCATCCACATTCATAATTCGGCACGTAATCTATCAACCTCAATTTTTACCAATATACACCTGTTCCATGTGGGTAGATAGCTCAGTGGTTCAATGTCCATAGTTACCACATTAAAATTACTTCTGATAACCGTACTTCACACTTACATATACCGGGTGTAACACGAAAAGTGAAACATAGGCGTTTAACATGGCAAATCAGTTTTTCCGGGCGCATTGCTTCCCTAATTATTTTAGGAAAAAATGTTTCAAATAAATGTTGTAAAGCACAAAATTCTACATCCGAATCAATAAACAAAATTCATTTTGTCTACTTCATAACTGCAGAAATTAAATTTAAAAATTCACGTAATTTCAATTTAATAGTAATAGCCATGGAATTAAAAACAAGAGATGAACAAATGCGTAACGTTTTATACGTCAATGTCAGAATAAATTGTCAAAATTATTTTTACGTACTAAATATTTTGGTGGTTTTGAAATTTAAAAAGAATGTATTTATGTTTTTTGAGAAGTCTATGCACTGTCATAAAATTTATATTTAGTTCTCTGGAAATTTCCCGCATTGTTGGCTCCAGTTCTATTAAAGCAAGAATATTTTCTTCATTGTTATAAGTTCTTTCATTTATTTCTTTCTTGAAATTTAGTGTTCCTGTCTTTTCAAACTTTACTATAAAACTCTGAATAGTTGCCGTACTAGGAATATCATGATTCTACCAAATAGCGCTAATATAGTCACGAATTAGTCGTCAACTATGGCCAGAATAATACCATTAAATTATTTGCAACTTTTCTTCATCTGAATAATTATTCATTTTTGATAATAATAAACCCTAATATTGATTTAATATCACAGTTTGTCAAAATACATACTAATAATTTGATGTATAAAACGTTACGCATTTGTTCATCTCTTATTTTTAATTCCATGGCTATTACTATTAAATTGAAATTACGTGAATTTTCAAATTTTTTTTCTGCAGTTATGAAGTAGTAAAAATGAATTTTGTTTATTGATTCGGATGTAGAATTTTATGCTTTACAACATTTATTTGAAATATTTTTTCCTAAAATAATTAGGGAAGCAATGCGCACGGAAAAAACTGATTTGCCATGTTAAACGCCTATGTTTCACTTTTCGTGTTACACCCGGTATGCTATATATATATATATTTATAAAACTGTTTTGCCATCTTTCATTCAATTGTCGCAAATGTAGAAATAATATGAAATTCCTATATTTTGAACAGGAAGGATTTTTAAACAGCATTTTAATATGAATAGAGAATGAACGTCGAGCCGCGCTTTGATAAATATTAGTGAATTGCATGAATGGGCTGGTGAAATGAATAAGTGGCCACCGCGAGAGTTGAGTGATGAAGAGGTCGGCTTTAATTGTGTGATAACGTGCAAATTCCAAGTGAATGGTTCATGTCACATGAAATTTTCATCCGCGCATCCGGTATCCGGTTGCTTGCTTGTTTTCATTGGCCTACTAATGGGCCTCGTTCAAACTTTTCTCTTTCGGGAAGTTTGCCACTCTTCACAGACGACGAGATGACGAGATGGCGCGATGGCGTATACCCTTCGCCCTCCAGTCACCATACAGATTACCAGTCAAAATAAATGTCTTAAGTTGCAATGAAAACACGTTTACGATCGGGTAATTAATTTATTTTGTGTATTCGTGGGAAGTTTATGGGTAATTACGCGTTGCTTCTCTTCATTTCACCACGGTTCTTTCAACTGTTTTCATGCATATTTTTATATGGAATTAATTAGAGCGAAGCTCGTTCCACGTGCTAACTGTTCCTGATTATTTCAATTTATTTCAATTAATATTTATTCGCGAGTAATAGATATTTCAAATATACCTTCCATAATTCTTTATAATTGCATTTTCTTTCATAATTTATATCATTATGTAATCATAAAACAGTTCAGTATCTCAGAATAGTTGTTTGTATATCTAGGCAGCGAAATTCGCCGCCAAAGTGTACACAAAATTTTTCACGAAACTGTATTATTTATGTTCCATGAAAAACTTTCGAAATAAATATAAGTAGCTGATAGCTCAGTAAATTTCATTTATAGGTTACGGTTTTTTGAAATTATTATATAACTTACGGTTTCGGTTTTTTTTAAATATAAATTTCGGTTTCGTTACGATTTCGATATTTTTTGGTTACGGTCTTTTATGGATTCAGTTCAAAATGCTTTTACAAAAACCTAATTACAGTATATTTTTTTTTTAAATATTTGTATTTCTGTTTTTTTTTTCGTTAAATAAAAAATCTAGAATCATATGTATCATTTTGCATTATTATTATTTTTTGTATATGTTATTACAAATATACATTTCTACATTTTTAGTTATGTTTACAATTGTAATTTTTCTCTGAATTATTAATATAAATATTATATATCAGTTCCCCTCCGGGCAAAGCAAATTCCTTCTCGGAAAAAAGTGCCTGGAATTAATACGAGACCATAATACTCAAGACCAAGACGAGACTGAGACGAGACAGACCTTAGGGCAACACTTTACGCCACATTAAAGTTGCCCCTGATGCATCTTTGAGGGCCGTAATTTGACAGCTGGTGGACGCATTTCACGCACAATATGAATCGTCTACCGAGATCTGCTACAACAGAATGCCACAATCAGCAATGGGTAAAAGGCGTGATGATATATTTATTTATCAAAAATAATTTAAATATTAAAAAAAAATATCATCACGCCTTTTACCCATCATTGGGTGTGGCACTCTGCCTAAGCAGATCTCGGTAAGTGATATATTTTTTCGCGTGAAGTGCGGTTACCAGCCGTCAAATCACGGCCTCCAAAGATATTAGTGGTGGAGGAGCCACAGGGGTAGATTTTTTAAATTGGCGAAAATTGTTTGTCGGATGTGGGGATCGAACCAGGGTTCTCAAGATCTACAGGCCGACTCGATACCACTGAGGCACCTACTCCATTAAAAAAAAAAAAATTAGAATTGTATAAAAATTAAAGTTAGTGATAGTGTTTGATAGTTTAGTGATGTAATTAACGCAAATTCCGGGGTTAGGCTATTAATATTGATAACGGACGGACGTCAAGATTGGACGACGCCTCGAGCTAAGGGATTATTAGGAAATATGCGGTTTGCTGCAAGGAAATGACCCTAGAACATTTCTTACATTTCTCTGTGAAATTCCTGTAAATCTATCAATCAATTCCATGAATTCTATCTTCAGGAATTTGGTAACAATGTAGGGAGATTTTACCGCGGCGTTGGTTAAAAATCACTGTAATTATGGATGGCAGTATTGTGGTAAAATATTGCGGCATTAGCAGGATTTACGGGGCAAATAGCGACTATCACAGCCCGTACAGCACGCCACTGTGGACTTTTTAATATACTGTCCCGCTCAGTTTAGCCGGGATGAAAAATAGCCAAGCCAACTCTGATATGTTGACTTATATATGTGTTTTTTTCTGTGACGCCAAAAAATATCCATGCACTTGTTATTTCTCTTGCTGTAGGTTTGGTTTGGTTGAAAGCTACATGATGCCTACATTCGGGAAATAAATTATATATGAAAAGATTTCAGCGATTTTTCTCTTCGCAGAAGTCGACTGTCACTTTAAATCGTGAATTAATATCTTGTTTTTACTTTTTCTCGAGCACAGCTTTTAGTGTTTTTTTATTTGGTTGTTTCTCTGTGAAAGATTCTATCGACGTTTGGTAGTAGCGTAATTGAATGAGGATATCACAGCGTGTGTGATACTCACCGCTGCGCCATGCCGTAGCGGAATGCAAATTGGAGACACCGTGCGGTTACTTTACATTTATATTGCGATTGTGAATTCGCCACTAACGCGCTTACGACCACACCCTGTAAGAACTTTGTTTTTATTTGAAATTTAAATATGGGACTGTTTTATTTATTTCAATGATATCGAAGTCTTGGGTTTTGATTCCTACAGCGGACAAACAATATTCACCATAGTAAAATTACCCTCTATTTCGCACCTATAAATATACAGGGTGTTTCAGGAATAGTGTAACAAACTTTAACAGCTTATTCCTAAAGTCATTTTGAGCCAAAAATGTGATATGAACATAGGTTCTATTCCTTCTAGTTACCAAAATACAAGAGGTTGAAGTTCTATAAATAACACGAAATTTTCAAATTTTTGTAATCGAGATACTTTTATTGCAAAGTCATACCTTATTTGTCTTAATTAATTTTCATCATCATCATCATCTGTGGCGCTACAGCCCAAATCGGGCCTGGGCCTACCGGACACACCGAGCCGCAGTTTTTTTACACTGCCGTACTGCCGGTTTTCCTAGTCCAATGCTACATTATTTAAGGCGTATAAGTGACTAGCTTATAGCGCCCGAGTGTGATAAATACATGTAGCTGTATTTTTGTTATATTTTACGACAAATCACACATTGTCGACAGGCGGATTCGAACTGACGAACCTTGGCTCGGGTGACGTCACAGTATGTTAAGAGATGTGCCTTAACACGCTCGGCCACCGCGCCTTGTATTTTGGTAACTAGAAGGAATATTACCTATGTCCATATGACATTTTTGGCTCAAAATGACCTCAGGAATAAACTGTTAAAGTTTGTTACACTAGTCCTGAAACACCCTGTATATGCTACGGCAGAGTGCCATACCCCCAGTACTGGGTAAAACTCATGATGGTATATATTTATTTCCGGGCTCGGTTTAGGTTATACTAACTTGTTGTTAGTATGCGGATAAGCTCTGTATTTTATAGCTAATAAAATGGCATTCAGAGATTCATGTTTAACCGGAACGGCTCCGGGTGTCATGTTTAATTCTAGACTTGGACCCGGAGCTAGAAATTTTTTATTCATCGATCGATTTCCTCGTGTAATATTTTATTTATCTTTTGATCTGCAGCTGTGCATTTCAAGTACATAAAAGGTTTATCTCTCTAGTCTGAAACGTGGTAAGTTAGGTTGAATAGAAAATACTAATGAACTGTGAACTGAAATATTTTTAATATTGGAAAATATTTTAGTGTCTGTAAAGTATTTAATATCTCAAGTGGAATGTAGTATTTCTCGATTTGCAATGAAATTCTTAGTTTCAAATTGCGGTTGCAGTGCATATGTTCACGTTTACGCCTATGCAGAAATTCTGATTCGAGGCTCGGGTTCAATTTGTTTTTATTTTATTCTGAGCTAGTGGTTCGTTCGTGTTTTGAAAGCGAAATATCCGCTGAATATAACGCAAACCTAGCGACATATATACTGAAAAAAATCTACAAATATAAAAACTTTATATAAAAGTTTTTCGCCTATTACGTGTTCAAGTTTTATTGTAAGTAATAGTACAAGTCCTTATAATTTTATCGATAAAATTTGATTTTGCACAAGTTTACAAACTGCATGAACGAGTGATTTTTCTTCATTTTAGTTTGCTCGAATAATTTTACTGGAAGCAATTGGGTGTTTTATGGGGTAGGTGGCTCAGTGGTATCGAGTCGGCCTGTGGATCTTGAGAACCCTGGTTCGATCCCCACAGCCGACAAACAATTTTCACCAATTAAAAAAAATCTGCCCCTGTGGCTCCTGCACCACTAATATCTTTGGAGGCCGTGATTTGACGGCTGGTAACCGCACTTCACGCGAAAAAATATATCAATTACCGAGATCTGCGTAGGCAGAGTGCCACACCCAGTGATGGGTAAAAGGCGTGATGATATATTTATTTATTTATTTATCAATTGGGTGTTTGAAAATAAAAATTTATCTAAACAAAAAAACAAATCAGAAAAACTAACATAATGTTCTGCGCATCTAGTAACAATATTATCTTTCTTGCAATAATAAAAATACGAATCAATAAATAGCCTAACAGATGGAGTGGTTGCAAGGTATTCTGCGAGTTTAAATTCTAACTAGTATTTAAACGATAGTGTTCGTAGTTAGGCCGGCATGGCACACTAAGATAACGCGTACAAACTCATTTATGCAGCTATGTTACACAATGTAAATGAGCCCTTGGTGTGAATTAACGTTCCCCCTTGCCCAGGGGTGGTGCAGGGCGATGTGGGGTTGGTAAAGGGGATACGCCAAACCCCGATATTGTGCTGTTTCAATTCAATTACAAACTGAGACGGAAATCGAACCCCGAAATCGAGTAATCAACGAGTAATTTCATTTCTTTTGTTGACAGAAATTTTCTTATTCATGCGCAAGAAAAATGTTAATGGGATTTTTTATTTTTTTTCTGCTTATTACGAATCATTACATGGAAAACATGAGTTATAACTGATGTTCATATATACAGGATGGTCTGTATTTTATCTTATGTTTTTCAAGTAAATATTAAGAAAAAAATTTTCAAACTTCATTTTAAATTAAAATGCCCACATATTTGCACTATAAGTTTTTCTACTAGGTGTTTCATTTTCGTGCAATAATATGCAACTTTATATTTTTAAATAAATAAAAATAAATAAATATATCATCACGTCTTTTACCTCTTACAGGGTGTGGCACTCTGCCGAAACAGATCTCGGTAAGTGATATATTTCTTCGCGTGAAATGCGATTACCAGCCGTCAAATCAAAAAAATTTAAAAATCAAATATTTTTAAATGAAACACTGTATATATTTTTTGCAATTTGTTTTTACTTTCTTTGTGTGATTATTTATTAATAAAAAGATGAGAAGCTTTTGTACTGAAAAAAATAGGGACTGATGTATATTATTCATTCAATTTCACCAATTTTTTCATTCGACATACATTCCACACGCCAAAACTATCTCAGCTAACACAAGCCTATACTTCTAATAATATTCATCTTAATCTCATCATCGTGATACACCAAAATATTCCTCTCTGAAACGTGTCAAAAGCGCAGGATGATATGTATTTTAAATTTCGTTTATTTTCATGCTTCTTGTGAGCGAATTTATGGGAAAGTTTTTGCAATTTTCTTCCGTATTATGGAGTGAAAATAGAAAACGTTTATCGAAGCGAGGATATAGGAAAATTTTCCGCTTAGTCGAGTCACAGAGTTGGGATGAAATTCAATCAGGAATAAATTATGTCGTTAGCAATTCCAATTTGATTTGGTTTAAAGAAAAGTCAGGTCTAGTGTTTTTTGTAGACGAACGGTGCAAGTGGCGGATAAATCCGTTAAATTTAGCGGATCATTCGTAGCGAGTATTCCCTAACGGGTTCTGTGTCCGGTGCGCCTCGCATGCAAATGTTTCTCCTGCGTTAACGACCGTGCAGGATACAAGATACACCCTTATAATCACATAACAAAACAGTTGCATCAGCCTCTATTATTTCAAATACAATGAGCCACTTACCAGGGTATCTAACAAAAATTATATTTAGTCATTAAAATCCTTCATAATTTTTGGGAATTTAATTATACATTATAAGTTACAATTTAAATTGCTGTAACTATGAATATAATAATATAATATAATGGGGTAGGTGCTCAGTGGTATCGAGTCGGCCTGTGGATCTTGAGAACCCTGGTTCGATCCCTCAGCCGACAAACAATTTTCATCAATTTAAATCTACCCCTGTGGCTCTCTCTCTACTAATATCTTTGAGGGCCGTGATTTGACGGCTGGTAACCGCATTTCACGCGACAAAATATATCACTTACCGAGATCTGCTTAGGCAGAGTGCCACACCCAGCAATGAGTAAAAGGCGTGATGATATATTTATTTTATATTTATTTATGAATATAATAATGGTATATTATAAAACTAGGGAAAGAAATGTATGTTTTATTGATGAAAAATAGCATTTTCTCCCGATCTAATTTTTAAATATAATTTATTCATATATGCTATATATGTAGCTGTAATATTTTATTCGAGATTTCTGTGGAACGAGTCCCAGAATAACATTTGCTGCTACTTCTTTTATATCTGAAGGCAAATCTATACCGGAAACACTCATTTTCATTTTAAAATCTTCTGTAGAAAACATTTAAAATATACTTGTTTATTTTGGTTACCGCGATTGTCAACACATTGCTATCATTTTAAAAACAATTCCGGCCAGTTGCTACTTTAATTTGAAATTAATTAAATTTTTATTTAAAAAAATAAAATTAATTTAACAAATTCATACAAATGTGAATGGTCGTAGATAAAATTTTATACGCAATCCGTGGGATACTACAAGATTATCGCACTTTTGTGATACACAACTTTCACATGCGTGGGATAATTTTGGCTATATCGCATTTATTGTGTACTTTGATCATTAAATTTTAATTTGATTTCCATGACGCTAAAATAATCTTAATAACATGTTAACAATACATGGCTTCAAATATTTTAATCACGGCTTGAGATATTAAGCACGGGGTGAAATTAGCTTCACGCATCTGGCATTGTAACTTAATCTACTTTTTAAATTATTCATAAAAGTTTACATTTTTTTTGTTTTCTTTGTGGTAGTAGAAAAAGTAGAGTGTGACTTCATTTATAAACTGTTTAGACACTAGTTTTTTATACACTCGTAATTATAGAGCTGTTTATAAAGCTTGCTACATAATATTGACTTGAAAAACGTTTGTCTGAAACTTCAATTCACTGTTCATAATCCACTCAATGTTTTCCTGCAAGAAATCAGATATTTATAAATAATAAATGCTAAATACGAAAATTACACATCATGAAAGCAGTGATTTCTTTTATATTGAACTAGTATTTCCGAGAATTTAGTTCCATGCAGAACTCTAACTCTTTAATAGATAGCTGTTATTACATTACATTCTCATCATGGCATCGGTCAGTATTTCCAATAAAGTGAATCTAAAAAGTAGGTTAACGTAAATAGTCCGAGTAGTTCGGTGTAAATAAATGCAGTATTTTAAAACAAAGCAGAAGGAAGAAAAGTTTCTTCTTTCAGATTTAATACTTGCTCAAAATGAAACTTTGTATTCTGTAAGTTGGTACCGATTGAACTGTTTCCCGGAATTGTTACTCTTCACACGTTTCGAACTGTTTCCGGTATTTTACACAAGATGATTTAAGTTACAAGTATTTATAGTTTTGTTAATGGTCAGTAAACAAACAAAAGTTTGCACAGTCTAATACCGATACTTTTCAACAAAAACTGTGCCATGGTTGATTAACATGGGAAATAAGTTTGCCACTACTATTTCTGTCTTGGTTATTGTACAGAAAAATGTTTTAAATAAAAGTTGTATAGAAACAAATCAATTAACACTATTAATTTTACTTATTTCATTACTGTTATAATTAGTTATAAATTGTTGTTAAATTTTATTGCCTCTGCGCTGTGTGGTAACTAACTTTTCTCATTTACATTTGCTGCGTTTAGATACATCCAATTAGTAATTACTATTAGTAATTACAATTAATATTCATTATCACTATCTAAACTCTGAAAACCATACATTAAATAAAATAGATAATGGCGAATATTTGGAAGATTTAGTTTAAAGCTTGTGTTTAATTGAATTCGTTTATTTTATTTTATGTTTTTATAATGTTGTTAACTAATAAGAGTTTAGATGTTTTTTTACGTTGATTTATAATGAACAACGAACTTATTATACTGTGGATCTTGAAAACCCTGGTTCGATCCCCACAGCCGACAAACAATTTTCACCAATTTAAAAATCTACCTCTGTAGCTCCTCCTCCACTAATATCTTTGGAGGCCGTGATTTGACGGCTGGTAACCGCACTTCACGCGAAAAAATATATCACTTACCGAGATCTGCTTAGGCAGAGTGCCACACCCAGTGATGGGTAAAAGGCGTGATGATATATTTATTTATTTTATTTATAAATTTTTAAGAATATACAGATTTTTCCATTTAAAATAAGAAACTTGAGATCACTTCCGGTTACACCGGAAATATAATATTTTCGCTTTTTACGTAGTTTAACGTGATTTTTAATGTGGATTCTAAATCCGTAATATAAATGTACTCGTAAAGAGAACTGTAACGAAATCGTAACTGAAAACCGAAACCGATATTTTTGTTTTGAAATGTGGAAACCGAAAACCGAAACGAAAATTTAATTGATTCTGTAAGCAAGCCGATATTATAAAACCGTAAATTTAAACCGATATAAATAACGTACTGAACCGAAAATATTGTAGTAAGAATACGAAGAAGAATATAAATTATTAGTATTAAAGCTGTAGTCTTGATAGTCGTAATAGGGTTGGCCACACTGGACATGAATGATAGTGTGAAAACAAGATCGGCACTATGGCGTACGTAGAAATTATTTTTTAAGATTGCAGAAAACAGAAATACCATTAATTATAGATAATTTGCGTATTAATTACTTTTAAAATATACTGAAATTGTACAGTGCGCGTAAAGAGATTAGGTTTTTGTAAAGGCATTTTAAACCAAAACCGTAACAGTAACGAAACCGAAATTTATAATTTAAAAAAACGAAATCGAAATTTTACTGATATAAAAATTGTTAACCGTAATGGAGTGAGCCTTGTTTTTGTAACACCCGGTAGATTTAAGACTGTATCAGTTTTGCAAAATTCAAATACGTTATTTATTTCTCTTCTTCGTAGGCTCAACTGTTTATTCAACAGTTGTTTAAAATATGCCATTATCAATTGTTTGGTTGTTCGTCTCTGAAACTGATATCGGAAAAGATAGTTCGTTACAGTTTAAGTTAGTGATAAGTAAAGCCCGGATTTTTAGGCAATTGCCTAGATTCAAATTTTAATATACTTCAGGCAATTTAGTTTTTCTATACATAGGTAATATGTTTACGTGTAATGGAAGGTTTTTTTTCGTGCCTTAGAGCCTATTTTTTCTATATTTTGGTTATTGTGCCTATTTTATCTTATACAGCCTATTTTGCCTATTTTTGTTGCCTATTCTAACTTTTATTGAGCAGACAAGGTTTATCATCTACTTCGTTGTTTAATTCAGCACTCGACAAAGTGTTTCAACCTAACCTATAATATTTTTGTGTGTGAATTTAAAATGCCGAAAGAAAAAACGTTTTTTAATCAAAATTTTACGTGGCAATTCAATTGTCTTTGCCATTATTAATCAATGGAGCTGAGGTAACTTTAGACGATATGGCTAAATATAAGAACGCTCCTGTCACATTTTGTGATGTCGAACGAAGTTTTCAACTTACAAGCAAGTTCTGACAGACCGAAGACAGTCCCTTTCCGAAAATTTAATAGAACAATTGCTTGTAATATTTTGTGAATGAAAGTATACTACATAATTTGAATTTGCATAATAGTTAATAAATTGAAAACCCTACATTATTATTTTTCAGATTGCGTTAATTTTTGTTTAAAATTATTTTTTTTCTAACGAAGAGTAGATACGAGTACCAATATTAGAAAAAGGATTCGTTTATTTTTTTAAAATAAATTATTAACATTTAGGCTGCCTAAAATCCCGCCTATTTTAGAGTAATTACCGGCCTATATGCCTGCTTATTTGGGTGTTTTTAAGAGCCTAAATATCCGGGCTTTAGTGATAAGTCATCGTGCTAGCTGAAGTGTGAATATTTGAGGGTGAATAAAAAGGACAGGTGTTAACATAGTCGTGATTAAAAAGATGAAGAAATGTAACAGAAATGTCTGAATGAATCTCCGTCATCCTCCGCTCATCGTTGCGCAGTGTTTAAGTAGATCCAGTGACACGTTTTTCATTTTATCCGCTTGGAACGCCGATAAGTGGCAACGACGCGGATTTAAAACACTCTGGCGACCACGATAATCAACCATTTCTGTCTCACTGCGATCGATCATTCATACACATTCGACATTCATTATTTCATCATTTGCCTCTAATAAGCGTTAAACACGACAACTGACATCATCAACTACGCTTCTCTAATAATTACTCACTGGGTTCGTGATGATGACGGCGAACCAAATTCTAATCATCAAATTTATTGTTCTAATGCGGGCTTCAATTTAGAAAACTTTATTTTTGTCGATCACTGTGATTGACAACTTGATTGCTTTTTGAAAATAATTTTTACCACACAATTTTTTTACAAATATGATTAACTGTGAATATGCTGTGACGCAACCGTTTGTGCTATTTACTTATAAGCTATTGTAATTGAGATTATTTTCCTGTTATACAGCGCAAAAGCAAATAAATATATTTATTAAAGATTTGTTACGTAGTAAGTCGATCATATGAAGAAGAAATACGTCACGTACCGATATCTGCTACGGCGGAATGCTACAACCTATACGATAAAGGACATATATTTATTTTTATTTATTAGAGTTCAAATTCATAATTGTCTTGAATTTTTAAAGGGGAAGGCCACTCTAGAATTTTTTTAAAATGCATATTTTTTTATTTGCTTAAATTATAGTTTAAACCCTTAGGAATACGGGACAATTAATTTAAATGTCGCGCGGAAGTATTTCAGAGGAAAAAAAGCATATATCTATTAGTACTAGTATTTATATATAGATATGACTCGAAACTTTAAACGCGTTTTTCTCGAAATCATATTTTCAAAATCGGGCGAAAAGAAATCTGAAATACTAATTGATGGATCGTGCTGAATCTTTTTATTTCTTATTCTAGATATAAAATACTAAAAAACTACGGGGGCTTTTTTGTTTTAAAGTGCTTCATTAGTTTTTTATGGTCGTTTTTATACAGAAATTTAGTCCCGAATAATGAACTTTTTTTTCAAACGTGCGCCATTTTGTTAAAAATTAAATTTTTCAAAACCAAGCCTGTAGTTTTTTAGAGTATACATCAGAGATTAAGAAAACATATCCCTTTTTGATCCAGGTCTATTGTTGTTCCCGGAATGTTTTCGCCCGATTTGCCCTACGCGCCGAGAGGAGTTGCCATTTTTTTAAATTTCTGACGACAATTTTGAATATTTTCTTTAAAAAAAATTTTTAAATTTAGTTTAAAGAGCACTAAATAAAGATCCAAAAACAGTTCTTAAGCAGCACGTTTAGATTTCGTTAAAAAAAATCTTGAAAATGACCCTTTTTTTCCTTGTCTAGAGTGGCCTTACCCCTTAATACAAAATTGTTTTGTTCTTAATGTAATTATTATATTATAAAAAAATGAGTAATGACAGCTAAAGTGATAAACTTTTACAACTTGACAACGTAACAGCTTGACAAAAAAATACTCAAAAGCAGTTGTACAAAATTGAACTCTGTAAACGCACGGTATAGGAAAATATGATTGTCTTCAGTAGTCAAATTATATTTAGTCTATTAGCTACTCAACTCAGTTAAGTGGACTTTAGTTTATATAAAGTTCATATAATACATTATAAATAACTTTTATAATATAAATGAGGTAATACAACCAACCTGAACTATTGAGCTAATATTTTAACAGCAAATTCTTTGGAAATTAATTTGAAATATCCAATAAGAGCCAGTCGATAATACCTATAGTAAATTTAATAACTAGTTACGTTACTGTAATCCTGACATTGTATTCGGGAAACAATACGTAATTATACATTGTGATAAAAACATCTATTCAGTACTAAACTTCAGCTTTATTGTATTCTATAAATAATCAATTTTAGTATCTGCAGATTTTAGATATTAAACTGTAATTGGTTGTTCTCAAATATGAAAACGAATTGCGAAGCACCTATAAAAAATTTTACATCGAAACAAAATTCAATTATCTGATATTACCTTGCTTTATTAGCCTATTACATCTTTGCAAATATACATTTCTATTTGAGTACATTGATATTAACGTTAAAATGACAACAATACGTTAATATATTACTTTATAATGGTGATATTTCTATAGAATTTTGGTGGAGGCGCCACTGTGTATTATCAGTGACTCTGCTCACATGTGGTACGATTCGGCGTGCGTGACGGTGGAAATTTTCACGCATGTATTCATGCACGGCGCGTTATCGTTTCCGAACTGACACATCTCCGGCCACGCGCCATGCTGTTTCTTTGTACAGTCGACACTTTATTTTTAGCTCCGGATATGTACTTATCTCCATATTTTGCCGCAGACTCGAAGACTTTATATCTAGTGCTTGTTATTGCAAATGGAACCGATCATTTGGAAGAGATTGATGGATCGACTCACACTGTACGCAACTTATTTCTAAATCACGTTTATTTATTTATCCAACACCTACTACTTATAAAGTCATTATTGTTGTCATTTTAGATTAGTAAAGTGGCTTATAAGTCACACGTGAGTTATAAGTCATAAGACACGCATAAATTATGACTTGTAACTCACTGTTGAGTTTAAATATAACAAAGTTGAAAAAAAGTTGCAGCTGTAGTATTCGAAATGGAAGACAAGAATTTTATTCCCGAAATAATCATTAAGGAAGCGGAAAAAGCTGTTGTTGATATTTTACCAAAAAAGTCTAGAACTGCCTATGAAAAACACTTTCATTCATACCTTTGACGTTTCTAGTTGTCATCCAGTCTTCAAACATATGAAATTCTTTTTCATAGGAACTTCTAGACTTTTTTGGTAAAATATCAACAACCATTTTTTCCGCTTCCTTAATGATTATTTCGGGAATAAAATTCTCGTCTTCCATTTCAAATACTACAGCAGCAACTTTTTCAACTTTGTTTATTTAAAAAATTTGAGTAACCTAGACAACAAAACAAGAAAGTATGGCTAACTAGAATATTATTTGAAATGTAGACAATTGTGTCAAAATTTATATTTTAATGTCTTAATTGTAGTTGTTGGATAAAATTTCGTATGTCACTCGTGTGTTATTACAAATAAGTCACTTCAGAAAATTATTCCCCTCGGCCTAACGGCCTCGTGGACTAATATTTTTCACCCGTGACTTATTTGTAATATAACACACTTGTACCATAAATAACTATTATTCATTACTTTGCACAACAGGATTTTAATCCCTATTACACTAGCTTATAGAGGCATTCAAACCATTCAATCTAATCTTATTTTTTACTTTCCCGACTTATTAACAGGCTAACTTAACTTGATGGATCATAGGAAATACAATTCGCAAAGCGATTTAACACCGAAGGTCGTATGGCGCAGCGGTAGAGAAATTTAGGTAATGCAAAGTAGAAACATAAAAGTTAATTATCTTTTGCTTTACGTCTTATACTTTGCTGCTTATTTTACTTTATTATAAATTATTACTAGCTCTAGCACATTACCTCTTACATTACTTCATTATAAAACCAACTTAAAAACCAATCGGATTCAATTGTATTTGTTACAAGATGAATTCGTACTTCCTGTTTATACTGCTTTATGCTCTAAGCATATAAATTCTAGATAAAGAAAACGTAAAATAACCTGAAGGAAATATAAAGATCAACTGGAATTCAAACAGCTGATGGTGTAAAACTTGCGGAATAAAAATCTCATTTGATGTGCAGATAAGCGTGCGTCGTGCCAATATTGGCAACTCATAAACATGGCGGGTACTGAGATTTCTCACACACACTTAGGTAGTGATGTATCGATTGGGGTGCGAGAGGGGGTGGAGGAGCGGTTGCTGATCGTCCCTTGTGGCAGTGGCGTGGTTCACTGGTCGAATTGATCACCTTGTTTACACGCACGTATGCGTGAACTGTCTTGTTTAAAGACGTTGGCCCAAGGATGAGTCCAAGTCTCCAGGGTGATGGCTGAAATCATCGCATAATAAACTTTCAGTTTAAAAACGTGAACAGTTTATAGAAACCATCTGTTTGTTATATGTTGTAACGAGCGACATTTTCTTTACTATCCAAACGGAAGTAAATAGTGGATGTGCTTCAAATATCAAATACCGCTTTGATATGTCTGCCGAAATATGGATAGTTATTACGTTTACTGAGAGCTACTTCAAACATATTTTCAACGGTTTCAATTAAATTACAAATCTCTTGCAAAGCTCGTCATTTACTCTCAAATTTCAATCTCTCTGCTACGCTTACTTGAAATCCAATAGTTTTGAAAATTATATAAATTATAACAAAAAACAACACAAACAAAATTAATTGTCTTTAAATGCTCACTTGGTGAAACTAGGTTTAATAATAAATATCAAAATAAACACTTGTTTAAGTCTCACTGCTTTTTTCGGTAGATGGCATTACTGGTTCGATAGAACTTCTCATGTCATCTTACCGTTCTTTAGAGATCTTATTCTCTGCTGGCACAGTCCTTCGTCACCAGCTTCTTCACGTGAACTTTGTTATAGGTGAAGAAGTAGGTTATACCATACTGATGAGCTCTAATAAGAGCGAAACGTGTATATGATTACCAACTGTGCTGGCCAGCCTCTGACGATGCCCTTATAAGGTGACTTGGAGGCTGAATTTTGTGAGACTTAGACAAGTGTTTATTTTGATATTTATTATTAAACTATAACACATCAATTTTAATTTGAAAATATTAGTTGTTAGAATTATAGAGTTATCGCGTTTTTAAGGGAGACTTGTAGAATTTTAATCTCGCGGACTTTATTTATTTATTTATTATATTGCAGAATAGAAATTTAACTACAATTGCAGCACAGAGTTCTACAGCTTATAGTAAAGTCCGAACCACTTAGATAAAGATCGACATTTTCGAAAATATTTATATCCGATCTGATTAGATCCAAACGCAATATGACTTACTCTATCCGAGATCCGGGCCGATCCATAATCTGAGCCGATACCCGATCCGAGATCAGATCCGACATCTGATCCGAGATCCGTTCCGATATTTTGTTAGAATCCGATTCGAGATCCATTGTGAAATCCGATCCAATATTTGTTCCAAGATCTGATCTGAGATTCAATCTAAAATTCGAACCAATCCTGTAATTGAAACGTACATTCTATATTTTAAATAAACCGTTGTATATAAAACTAAATTAATAAATTTGTTAGGAAAACTAAGAGACAAATGTTGCTATAACGTTCTCATTTCTATAGCGAAGAATTATAACTTATATATTTTTGACTTGGGCCTATACAGGCTGTTTCACAACTTAGAGCAAAAAAATAAAGGGTATATTCTGTACGACGTGCTGATCATGAAACAAAAAGAATTTTTTTAGATTCGAAAAATTAAGGGTTGTTAACCTAAAACATTTTTTGTAGTACTGCACTGGATTCGCTTTCCTATTAAACACAAACAATGAAGTAGGTATCAACTACGAAAGAATAATTACACAATTCAATTATTAGCACTTATTTATAATAGAATTGTATTTAATTAATAACTTTAACATAATCATCTATCCAGTGGCAGTGGCAACGAAAAATTTTAGACTGGGAAACATGGAAAATAGTTTTGCGATTTAAAAAAAGATTCTTTTTGTTTCATGATCAGCACGTCGTACAGAATTTATCCTTTAATTTTTTGCTCTAAGTTGTGAAACACCCTGTATGTTCAAATATTTTGGATCGGATATTTCATCCGAATGTCGAATTGGAACTTGTATCTGAACTTTGAATCAGATTCGAACCGAAATCCGACTTCGAATCGGATCGGATTCAGTATGGAATATTTTTGTCGATCTGTCAGGCCAAATTGAATTTTTTGATATAAGTTAAAGTCAGGGAGATTTGAACACCTGACTATTTTCTTGTTAATTTATAAGCACAACTTTTACTTCGGTTTTTTTCCTCTATAACTATATCTAAATAACAACGTTCTAGTAGGTTGTATTATCAACTGTACATCCCGTGTACTATTGAGATTAATTTAGTATTATAGCAGCAAGATACAGCTGTCGCTTTACAAGATATAGTGGTTTAGATTCCACTATACGCTACTGCAAGTAGAATTAATTTCTGTTGTGTAGCATAACAAATTCTGAAATATACATTTTATGCAAATTGAACACAAAAATAAGTACAGTTAAAAACAATTTTATCTCCTTACGAGTAAAGTTTCGTAAAAATTCTCGACCTGGTTTATATTGAGAATAAAAATTCGACATAGTTAGGTAATTTATAATCTTGCAAAAACATATAAACCTGTCAGTATACCGCAACCGAGACCTTGAGAAGCTAACGATTTCCCATTTCCATGTTTTCCACAGAGTAATATTCCCCTAGTAATATACTTTACACTTTGCACAAAAAAAATCGAGATAGGTTTCTTGATTCTGAGAGATTTATTGCGTTGGTTTGAGTGTCGACGAACGTAAATATCATCTGGATTGCGACTTGCAAGTCTGTTGGCACAGAGATTTTAATGAGAAATCTAGTAGGTCTGAGATGTGATCAAGAAGAACTACTTTCAGTGATGACACTCTGTATAGATTCTTTCCTTATTATTCTCTGAGCTTGGCTTGGAATCTCATGCAAATCTCTTGTTTAATTATCCAGATTGTTCTGCTTACCATTGTGTTTGGGAAATGGCTCTAAATCTTTTTAATTTCTTCTCGAACACTTGCAAAAAGAATTAATGTACGTTCATTAGAATTTAAAACTTATTATTCTTTATTCATCCAGACATTCGCTTTTACTAGCGATATTAAATGGCAGTATCAATAAATTTTCCAATGAAAACTCTCAAAAAAATTCATGAAATTTGTGAAATTTACGAAAGATGTAAAATATGTATTTCCATTGATATTTTGATTTATATATACAGGGTGTTTCAGAACTTAGAGCAAAAAATTAAAGGGTATATTAATATCAAAAGTATGAGCCGTTGGCACTTGGTGAAACATTATGAATAAGAATAAAGAACGTAGACACTTGATGTAGTTTCACAAAATTTATTCTGTACGACGTGCTGATTTATTTTTTTTAAATCGCAAAACTATTTTCCATGTTTCCCAGTCCAAAATTTTTCGTTGCCACTGCCACTGAGTGGATGATTACGTTAAACTTATTAATTAAATAAAATTCTATTATAAATAACTGCTAATAATTGAATTGTGTAATTATTCTTTCGTAGTTGATACCTACTTCATTGTTTGTGTTTAATAGGAAAGCGAATCCAGTGCAGTACTACAAAAAATGTTTTAGGTTAACAATCCTTAATTTTTCGAATTTAAAAAAAATTATTTTTGTTTCATGATCAGCACGTCGTACAGAATATACCATTTAATTTTTTGCTCTAAGTTGTGAAACATCCAATATACTTAATCCCAATTACAATGAAAAAGTTGATTTACTAGTTTATTCTACTCCATTTGATGGGATATAGCGTGATATTATCTAGGAATACTTACTTTGTTATTTTAATATTTTAATAATAGTGCTTCTTTACTAACATCGATAAATTTGAATGTTTCGTAAATAAAATAAATAAAAAATTGCAAGAAAGGTTCAAAATTTTTGAAAATTCTCGGTAACTGTCCAAATTTCAGATAAAAATTTCTCACATCACTAGTTATTACATGATCAATTACAAGTAACAATTCCAAACATGGAACCAGTTGCATCGTGTATACATAACGCTATTACAAATGGTGCAATATAGAACTCTCTTTCTCTATTTATAGCAGCGACGACCAGCACCGCCGTCGATCCTAAACTAACGTCCATCCAGTCCGAGTGCCTGACCACTCAACCACTCTGTTGTTTCCCACTTAAACAAAACATTGCATGGAAACCAGTAGCGGACCAAGTACGGCACAAATTTGATTTATGATTTATTTCTAGACAAATTCTTTGTGAGAAATTTCTTAAAAATCTAGATTGAACAGTTTGCTGTTAAATCTGACAACAATGTAGGAATAAAAGGGTTCAGGATTTTTCAGAGGGTTAAAATACAAGAGAAGTTGAGATTTGAACCTTGGGCTGCGGACGTGAATGTAATGGTTTATGTGAAACAAGTGACTATACGATCGACCTTCTTATATACTACCAGTAAATTTACTCGGCGCTTTCCTTCACATACGACCAGTTATTGTCTGGATATTTTTACACTAGAAATTCATCATAAAATCTTTTTTCTACGACCACGATTCTATTGGGTAGGTGACTTAGTGGTATCGAGTCTGACTGTGGACAAACAATATTCACCACATTAAAAGTATCTTTGTGCAGGGATTCGAACCGTAACCGAAAACCCGAAACCGATATTTTTTGTTTTGAAATATGGATGAATTGATATTGTAACCGAACCGATATTATTTCGGTTCTAAAACCGTAAATTTAAACCGATATAAATAACGTATTGAACCGAGAAAATAAGAATAGAAAAAAGAACTATAGCAACACCCTGTATAATCAATAAGTTAATAACTATATTTCTATAGTGAACTTATATAATTTCTGAAAATCTTTTTAAATTCTGATGACGCCTAGATTCGAAGCAGGGACCTTCCGCATACCGGGCAGAGATGCTAACCGCTACACCACGTCACCTGTGTTCGAAATATGGCATCACAGGTGACGTGGTGTAGCGGTTAGCATCTCTGCCCGGTATGCGGAAGGTCCCTGGTTCGAATCCAGGCGTCATCAGAATTTTTTTGTCATAATATAAATTAACTTTAGTCAAAAACTACAGGTATGATTACCTTTAATAATCACACAACTTAATAATATTAGCTTTAAGTATTGTATTATCCTAAAAAAATTAAACCATCATCTTGCCTCAAATAATTTCAAAACATTTTAAAATTAATTTTTCCCAATGCCAATGTTGCTGTGGAATGTACAAATTATTTATTTGAGTGTATTTTCCATTAGCAACCATGTGTAATGTTAAAATAAAAGCGGTATTTTCAGAGCTTTTATAAAAATGTAATGAAATCTCGTGCCATTATACGAGGTAAATCCCCGCTGATGATACAGTATTCCAGGGTTCTACATACGATATATTTAAGTGACACCGTACATTTGTTTTTCTTCTTAAAGAAATTTCCCTTTCAGCACTTGACACTTTTCATATTTCAGCCGAGATTTCCACCTCAACTTTCCTTACAGAGTTTTCAAACTTCCAAGTTCAATAATTAAAATAAAATCCAGCGCTAAGTGTTATTAATTAAGCTAGTAAGTAAGTTTAAGTGGAAGTTTCTTGTTGGGAATTGGATACTTGCACAAGTGTGATTATCGAACTGTAATTACGAATATTCTGCGCTAGTAGAAGCGAACGTTCAAACTCTATTATTGCTGATGCAATAGCAACGCGAAATTGACAGGAAATTGAAAAAAATTTAATATTGAAGCGTCAGTTGAGAGATGAACTTCAGCCCAGCCTCAACGATTCCTTTAATTCGATTTTTTTGTCGGTATTCCCGGGTGGAAAGCAAGCTACATGACGTATAAATCCATTAAAATAAGAGAATATTATATCAGGATACAAAGTGTTAATAAATTATTGCAAAAACATTGAAGGGTATATATTATTTGTTGTAAAGATTACACAGGGTGGCGACTAACCGGGAAAAGTCAGGGAATTTTATATTTCTGGAAAAGTCAGGGAATTTCATTTCATGTCAGGGAAAAAAAGTTTTTTGTTCTTTAAAATTTTTAATTTAAGTTTAGAAAAATAACTACAAACTTTTATTTCAAAATGTATTTAGTTATTTTTAGATTTTATTGGCAGAATATCCTTTATTAGATAGATAGTATACCTTTATTGGCAACAAATACTCTTTATTGCTTCTTAAGAGTGAGAACCACCATCTATGAAAATATAAGCGAAGGATGTTTACTAATTGAAAACTGTTTTGTTTTGTCTAACGTTTCTACCGCGCTATGTTTTTCCTGTATGCAATATTTAAGGTCGTGTCTTTGCCTGTTTAGAAAGACAAATTGATTTTGCTCTAAGCATTTCATATTTTATGTGGCTTTACGTTTTAGATTTAAATAGAAATCCATTGTAAGTTTTATGAAAACCTTTATTCAGTCTTACAGTTTTAGGTTATATTTTGTTTTTTTTCTTAGTCTTAAACTTTTAGATATTAAAGAATATTGATTTTAAATTGATTTTGGTGTAATTTTTAGAATAAATGCGGAAGTAATGTTTCCAATTATCAATTAATTAAAAATATTTAATTGTCAAAAAAAAAATAGATTTCTTGTCATAATTGTTTTTTAATTGTTATCATACAATTATTATTAGTAATAATTAATTTATAGTAAATTATAAACAATTTAAAATAGTAATAATTACAATAAATTTACTTTTAACATCAAAACTGTCCATATATATAATGATAAACATTCATGTTTTTAAATTATTATAATATAATATATGAAATGTAACCATAAATTCATAAATAAGTCAATATTCTAAAAGTCAGGGAATTTTTTTACTTAGTCAGGGAAAAGTCAGGGAATTTATTAATGTTACTTGAATCGCCACCCTGTATAACGCAAAAAGAATGTTTCCGAATCTCGCAAAAATAATTGCGCGTTATGGACTGATGATGAATATAGTAATGAATAAAAATTAGTAAAAACGGCCAAAAGCAAAATTTAATTTTAGGATCTTAAAATAACTCCAAAGGAGTTTATTACTGTCCTTATTGAGGTTTAGAATTTAAACATGGGTTTAAGTTGAAAATATTGGACAAAAAGTTCCTCTTTTATAGGTATAATCGCAAATGTTTCGTTTAAGAGGTACTGATATAGAAATATGTAAAATGAGAATTATTGGCTGAACAAGTTCAAAAAGTCAAAGTTTTTATAATATAGTTGTATATAATTCAGAACACGATAAATCGAATGGCGCAAACCGCATCTTCATATCTTTTTTAGTTTTAGAGTTACAACAATTTTACACTTTTTGTTAAGCTGAACTTTGAGAGCCTATAACTCAAAAACTAAAAGAGATATTGAACTGCGGTTTGAACGAGTGTATTTCTCGTGCGCTGCTTAACTTTTATGGAAATTTTGAAAATTTTCAAAATTTTGCCATTTTGTTCAAAATTTTCCTATGTCAATATTTCAAAAAGTTGAAGAGATAATGTAAATATGTAAACACCAGTGAATTCCTCGCGTGAAAATACATAGGTATGCAAATTTTCACAACAAAATTCGTACGGATATATTTTTTATTACAAAAAATCGAAAATCGCCATTTTTTAGAAATTTCTTAAGGGGTACCCCTTGGCGTTTTTACGGATTTAGGCCATTTTTCAATTTTTTGTAATAAAAAATTTATCCGTGCGAATTTTGTTGTGAAAATTTGCATACTTATGTATTTTCACGAGAGGAATTCATTGGTGTTTTCAGATTTTCATTATCTCGTCAACTTTTTGAAATATTGATAAAGGAAATTTCCGAAAAAATTTGAAAAATTTGAAAAATTTTCAAAACTTCCATAGTTAAGTAGCGCACGAGAAATACACTCGTTCAAACCGCAGTTCAATATCTTTTTTAGTTTTTGAGTTATGGGCTCTCAAAGTTGAGCTTTAAAAAAAGTGTAAAATCGTTGTAACTCGAAAACTAAAAAAGATATGAAGATGCGGTTTGCGCCATTCGATTTCTCGTAGTCTGATTTATAAAGAACCATTTTAAAAAAATAACCGATATTTGAATTGGCTCAACCAAAAATTTACATCTGCATGGTCATACGATGGTGTGATTAGCGTTACAGAATTCGTATTCGAAGACCCCGAATTCGAATCCCACTTAAGCTAATTATATATATGAACTAACACACTGCGGATTGGTCCGGATCCTGTACTTAGTATTAAGTTTCTATTAAGCATAAATATATTAATTTATTTGAAACCAAACATTTATTTTTTTCAAAATTTTATTTTGTCAATATTTCTAAAAGTTGAAGATATAATGAATATCTATAAATACCAGTGAAGTTATTTAGAGCACGGGAAAGACACTGGCTTAAACCGCATTTCAATATCTCTTTTAGTTTTCGAGATATAAGCCCTCAAAGTTGTGATTTTTAAAAAGTCAAAAATCGCACGAAAACTACAAAGAAAGAAGATGCGCTCACCGATTCTCCGTGCTCTGAATTATATAGAACCTTATTATAATAAAATCGTTTTGAACTGGTTCAACAAAAAAAAAATCACATCTGCATGACGTCAATATTTCTTGAACGAAGCATTTGATATTGTATGCTTGCATACAATAATACCAAATGTTTTTTTACCGCCCTGGAGTAGTAAATATCCCATTACGTCCCAGGTGTAATAAATTTACTGTGATAATGGTAGAGAAATAAATGTTCTTAGCATATTAAGTTTAATATAAACGCGATGAAATGCGAATGTTTGTGTTAAATTTATCTTCTTTTTAATCCTATTTCATACATTATTATGTATTCATGCTGGCGAACATTCAGTGTACGTTTTCGCATCACGTTGAATGAAAATTAAATTAAAGCTAATATGTACATAATTAGTTTTCACTTCCAATTTCCATGAAATGCATTAATTACGTGTGTTTATGTCAGTAATATGCAGGTTTTGTTTTAGTGTAATGAACATCTGATGCCTGCTCCATTTCCAATTAATCCATTATCTATAAACTTTCATTTCTGTGAGTCGTTTACGTAACGTAGATGAAGTCTTCTAATGCGTTCGATAAGGTGCTTGTAATCTTATAAAGTGCATCGAATGAAAGTTTATGAGTATCGGAGAAATACAGCGCGTGGAGCGATTATCTCCGTTGCTGCTGTATTAAATTACCTGCGACTACAACGAATATAAATATATCTAATATTTATCGTAACGAGCTCAATTAACCGCAGTGTTTGAGAGGAAATCGCCGTATTCATTGTCCAGAGATAAGGCAAGGCTATCTCTGTGTTCATTACCAATTCAGAAGTTGGCGTTCTTGTTGCGTGATAAATTAGCATTTTATCCACTTTGCATTCAAAAACTTCGGATCGTGTTCGCGCCAAGAACCAGAACAATGACGCGAGGCATACTTCAACCACTGCTACTGACAACGCACTAGATATTTATATTCTAGATTTGCATACTTCTTGTTCTTTCGATGTTTGGTTTACTTCATGAAACTAATTGATAGCTTGCAGCTTTACTCAGTAACCATCTCTCTATAATTTAAAATTTCTTTACAAAATGGCAGATATTATAGGATACACTGATCTTGAATTATGCATCTTTTTCATTAATTCGCAAATTTATTTACGACCATTTTTAGCGCCACTGATTTTAATTTAATTATTAATATGACTACAAATTTCATATTAAAAGTTTTGTAATGTTTCAATATTTGTATATTGTGTAACAAGCTTTATAAAGGTCTCTTTAGTTACGAGTGTATAAAAAATGAGTCACAACTATACTTTTTCTTTAATAACAAATGAAGAGAACAAAATATGTAAAATTTACGAATTGTTTTAAAAGTAAGATAAAGTTACAATGACAAATGTAGGAAGCTTACATCACTCCGTGCTTAATATATCGGTTGTTAACTTAACGCCGTGACTAAAACATTCGAAGGCTCAGCTTTTCAACATGTGATAAGATGTTACTTAGCTCCATGTGAATCAGTACGTTAAATGACATTTTAATAATAACTAGAAAAATATAATATCATTATTTAGACAGAAATATATTATTCATAATTTTGAACAATATAAAAAATATTATTAAAATCACTGGCACTAAAAATGTGTATCTTAAATGAAGTGCAAATAATTTTACGATTTTGACTTGATATTACGAGTAGTATATCATGTAGCAACTACGATTAATTTTTTCCTGAAGTATTAAAACCCTATATAAAAATAAGTATCAAACCAAATGAAAAAAAATCGTTTTGTTTCGTTATTAGTACATCATATAATAAATCCTTAAAGTTTAATCTAGTTTAAAAACATTCTGTATGTTTTCGTGAAGAGATTAATAATTATTTGATATTTTGCGTAAAAAGAAATTAATTCGAAATTCAGTATAGGAAAATTTGAATCATTCGAACAAAGTATTGCATTGAGTAAAAGTGTTTTCATAATTAAATAAATAAATATTTATATCATCACGCCTTTTACCCATTACTGGGTGTGGCACTCTGCCTAAGCAGATCTCGTTAAGTGATATATTTTTTTGCGTGAAGTGCGGTTACCAGCCGTCAAATCACGGCCCTCAAAGATATTAGTGGAGAGGGAGCCACAGGGGTAGATTTTTTTAAATTGGTGAAAATTGTTTGTCGGCTGTGGGGATCGAACCAGGGTTCTCAAGATCCACAGGCCGACTCGATACCACTGAGCTACCTACCCCATAATAATAATAATGTGTTTATTTATTGAATTTTTGAATAATAAATGTTTAAGTACCTTCGCGCTTTTATTTAATTAGAAATTTGAAAGTGTTTTTGAAGGGTATATTGTCTATTATTTCAGAAAGGTATTTAAATGATCTCGCGCGTATCTAATGAACAGGGTTAAAAATACAATCGTTGGCCCCCCTGCAGCAATAATTAAAAAGTTAATGAGGCAGAAAGAGCTAACAAGAACTTGTGCAAGATAATTGTAGGATGAATATAATGACGAAAGGCTGTTTTTATAAGGCTCCATTACCCTGCTAAAAACCCGGAGGCAATTAAACCAGAGGATTGAATATCGGCTCCGGTTTCGGCGAGTGGCGTCACCACAAAAGACTGCTGCACATCTGCGTGCGCCGCGATGGCCATTTTCCGAACGATTTGCGGATTTCAGATATTACATCCTTGCTAAAAACCCTTGATCCGCGCCCGACATGTAGCTGGCGGCCCCGTCTTCTCCCTGTTATCGCACCGAATATAACTTTCCTCTTATTTACTTTAACCAGGGATCAGCGTCTGCTATGATGGCAGAATCCAAGCCATTACAGAACTCCTCCAACATGATACCATTTTCTTCATTTTAACAGCTAGACCTCGTATTTTTCAACTCATTTCATAAATTCGCACCCGAATTGTGTTCAATTTTAACCCTTTGCACTCCAGCCTAATAAGCAATAGTAGGAACCAGTAACTCCAAACAAATGCAGATCACACACATTGGAATGCAAACGTAAACACTTTTTATTATCTAAGACTTAAGAGCTCTGAGTGAGATAAACAAGCGTGTCGCAAATGCGGCGACAACGGATTTATTCCTAACATACGAAATGTCGCAAATGCGGCGACAACGGAGTGCAAAGGGTTAATATAGAAACCAAAGACTTTAACATTGTTGCTGTGAGTTCAAGAATAAAGCATCAACCAACGAAGACTTTGCTCGGTCAAAACTTACTGAATATTGAAAAACCAATTTTTTCTGTATACCGGAGAAGAATTATCGAATTTACGGAAATATCAAGATATCTGGAATGAATATTTTTCGAATATTGACATCTCTTCTAACAATATTCTTCTCAATTTTACACTAATCATTAGGGTTGTGCATTTGACCAGTCAAATATTTTTCGGTCAATTGACCGACTATTTGACCGGTCAATTGACCAGTCAATTGACCAAGAAACATTTAATAAAAATCACAATTAAAATTGTAATTTATTTATATAGATAGTACTGTTTACTACATCCATTATTACTGAAAATGAAAAACCAACAACAACTAATAAACAAAACCACATCAAATTCAAAATAAAGGGGAAAATAAAGTAAAAAGACGTAATGAAATGAAATAATATGTATTTATTTTATTTGTAAAGTAAATTAAGCAAATTCTCCAGAACCCAGAATACCAAACTAGATATATTCGTGTAATAATAGTAAGTAGCTATTTGTATTGAACAACAGATGTCGTGGCGGTTCCATTTAGATTATTTGACCGTTTTATTTGGCCGTCAAATATTTTTGGTCAATTGACCACGGCACAACCCTACTAATCATACACCAATATAGTTCGAACACGATCTCTTCTTCCCAAATATATCATTTCTGATCCACACCCAACATTCACTATCAAAATCAAAATAGGCTCTAGCACACTATTATAAACACTGAATCGGATACATTCACTATTTGCAGTTGCTGTAATTGGGATTAAGTAAATAAATAAATATATTTCCTTCATGGAAATATCATTCACTGAGCAATTTATGAAGACGTGATTGTTGCGTTGTGTTGATATTCCACTAGGATGGCTGTGATATCCTTGTTGTTTTGTAGACTTTCCCTCGAGCCCTTGTTTCTTTCGTATTATTAGTTTCGTGCTGAGTTTCATACAAATAAAAAAAAACAGATAACCGAAATGGAAGTGGTCTTTTCGCATTATGAGTTCCAAGTTCCCTCAGGTCTGCTCTGACCAGTGATCTCTGCGGATTCCATTTGCCAAGTAGCACATACAACAACTATTGAGTAGCAAACGATTTCAAGAAGTCCACAGAAAAGTTAATATAATAAATACATGGTACAACAAAACGAGATTGACAGCGCTGAAATCGAAAATGTCAACAGAATCGATGGAGAGTAATTCTTTTTTTCGTGTGTCACTAACAACGTCGTGATCGGAATGGAGGAGATGCGCCACAAAAGATGTATCTGCGGATTTAAGGATTGGCTGAGCCGGAGCCGCAGTGGGCTATGACGTATGGTTCAGATTTGCAGAAGCAGCCACAGACCCCATTTCAGACGCACTTCTGACAGTTCCATTTCACTCATTTTAATATTTCCCTCTTCTTGAGAGATAATCTCCCAGAGAACGCTTCTATTCCATGAGTATTCATTTATTTGCTACAATCCCAATCACAATAAATTATTCACAGTAAACTTCAAGACACACATTCACTACGACTTCGGTTAAATTAAATAAAAGATTGCATCATTTAAGAATGATTTTGTTTTTCGAACCAAAATACATTGTTAGATATTTGTGAAAAGGTGGAAATAGCTCTATGTTTTCAAATAATTTTAATTCTCAAATAGCAATAGACAAAGAGAAAAATTTCAAACAGAAATTGTAGATATTAAAGCCCTATTTATACTAGAAAATTAGCTTTTTTTCAGTTGCCTATTTGAGCGGTATGACTTAAAGTTACAAAGCTTATTTTATTCTCTTTTTTATGGTGGCAATGTGGTTAGCACTACAACATTCTAAACCGAAAGTTCTGAGTTCGAATCCTACACAAGCTTAAAATATGAGTTAAGAATTCGATTGTGATTAAATGAATAAATTTCGGTTAATTTGGAAGTAAATTTATTGGTCGTTATAAAACCGATTATTATTGCTATGTATACAGGGTGTTTCAGGACTAGTGTAACAAACTTTAACAGCTTATTCCTGAGGGCATTTTGAGATAAAAATGTCATATGAACATAGGTCCTATTCCTTCTAGATACCAAAATACAAGAGGTTGAAGTTCTATAAATAACACGATAATTTTAAATTTGTAATCAAGATACTTTCGGAAAACAAGAGTTTTATTGAAAAGTCATGCCTTATTTGTCTTAATTAATTGTATTTATTAATATTAACATGCATAAGAGTTCAAGGCGCTCATTTTGAACACTTGCTGTAATTTCTTTTAAATTTGTTATCTTATTTCATATTGTGTTAACCTATTCCATGTTTAGTTATGTTGTTCTGAGTCTATTTAATTGTGTCATTTTATGTTTTGTTCCCTAAATCGTATTCGTTAATATTAATAAATAAGATTAATTAAGACAAATAAGGTATGACTTTTCAATAAAACTCTTGTTTTCCGAAAGTATCTTGATTACAAAAATTTGAAAATTTCAACCTCTTGTATTTTGGTAACTAGAAGGAATAGGACCTATGTTCATATGATATTTTTGGCTCAAAATGACCTCAGGAATAAGCTGTTAAAGTTTGTTACACTAGTCCTGAAACACCCTGTATGTTTATCTAGATCATGTGTATCAAATAGAAAAATATGGTTATCGGTTAATAACACTGGAGACAATCGTATTTTTTTTATAAAGTTGAAGTATGCGTAAATTCTTGCTTGGTAGATGCAAAGACTAGCCAGTGAACTATGACACAGTGCCTTCTTCATGAATAATAAAAGGTTCCGATAGGAAGTGAATTATCTGGTCATTAGTGTCGTCAAAATAGTTTGACGTGCGTATAAAAAAGAAAAAACTTTGAATCAGACAATTTGATCTGGCATCAAGTTCGTCCTGCCCATTAAAAAGTCATCAAGCAATTTCAGGCGGCTCAGTTATGAGAATTTTTGACGTGTCCCGCTTCCTGCATAATGAATAAGAAGCTGAAGTGACACTAGATCGTAAAGTTCCCCTATGTTTACCACTTTTAAACTGCTTGTGAATATTCCCGTGACCTGGAATGCGTGGAATGGTCTCGTAAATTCCAAGTGTTTGCCCTCGGTTCAGATTTCAGCGGCGGACGTGTAATTACACCACACCTGCCACCAACAAATGAGCTTATAACTTCACACTGTTTTAACCATTCTACAAGAAAATTTACTTCATAATATTCATTCCGCAAATAGGACTAACACAAACCTTCAAACATTCACTCAACATTTATTCAGTAGATTCCGACTTAATCCTAATACCCCACTTCACTGCATTTACATTCATATTTTCGCTTGTTTTATCTTTTGTTCACCTAACAAATTTGTTTTATTATATACATCTGTTTCACTAATATTTTATACAGTATACGTTTAATATGCCATGTGCACATGTGCTAAATATCAGCATTTTCGAAAATGTTGATACTTGATCTTATATAACTCGATTCGAGATTCGATGCCCTAAATCCGATCTAAATTCCAGTCCAACATCCGATCTAAAATACAATCTGACATCCGATCCAAAATTCAACCTCATATCCCAGTGGTTTCCAAACTGTGGGGCGCGCCCCTTTAGGGGGGCGCGAGATTGTTTCAAGGGAGGCGCGCTATCTAAAAATATAATTGAGGCTTATGAACACATTCTCAATTCATATCATAGTACACACGTGTTTCTAACTCGCGCTCGAAGTGAAATATCCCTAGTTTAACAAACAAAGCCTTAGAAATTTTATTACGTTTCGTAACATCTTATTTGTGTGAAACAGGCTTTTCCGCTGTAGCTGTTTTAAAGACAAAATATCGAACTCGATTATTCATTGAAAAAGAATTGCGAGTGGCGATATCTTCAATGACTCCCCGGTTCGAGAAACTGAAAAACAAGCGCCCATTCAGCACACTCAAAAATTATGATTATATTGTATTAAATATGCTTAATTTAAATTAAATATTATTTCCAATCTTATTACAATTTTATGTTTATAAATGTTGTTACATTATTTTGTTCTAATATTATATTGTAATACACATAATTTTAGGTTTAAAAAAAGATTTGTTATAACAAATATCTTATATAATAACAATATTTGTTTATAGTACTCATTTTTTTGTATTCTATAAAATAAATTATTTACGATTTTTGAAGTTAGGCTGTTATAAAAAATGAGGGGGACGCGATAATTTTTTACGGAAAAAGGGGCTGCTGAGAGAAAAAGTTTGGAAACCACTGTCATATCCGATTCGAGAACCAGTCCAACATTCGATCCAAATTTCAACTTAACATCCAATCTGAAATTCGATTCGAGAACTGATCCAAAATGCAACTCCGATTAGAAATTTGTTTAAAATTGAAGTTTAACATTCTTGTAGATAAATGGTTTTGACAAATCCGTAGTGGCGAAAATAGCATAGTACAAAACAGCGCCATAATAACATGTGCACTCGCATCCGATAGTAACTTTAGCTTAATGAACTTTAAATTCTGGTTTACATAATCCTAAATCGCGTTATACGGTGAAAAATCTAAGTGCAGTTCATAACTGCATACTCCAAGTAGAGAATGCTGTACAGCATTAATCTTTATAAAATATTACTGCAAGACATTATACCCAGAAACTCCGGAGCCGAAATTCCCCCGAGCTCCGGGCTCCTTCATTCAAACTAGTTTTAATTAGAGTTTCATAAAAATTATATATTCATGTAATTCGATAAAACTTTGTAATAAATCTGTGTAAAAGCATTTGGTAAATTGATAAAACTGTAATTTAGTTTGCAATCAATTCGGTGAGTGGCGCGCCGCAACCAATCCAGTCTCGTGTATCAGATCCGTACCAAGCTCTGGTATTTGTTTGTTGGTTTTGTCGTTTAAAAGGAACACTTTCGTCTCTCTGGATACACAACAGCATATCCTTTCTTCCTCTTCTCACTCTCACAATGAGGTGTATTTAGGCCCGGACGTGACCGGACCGTTATTCGCTTTAATTGACTGGATGAACGCCTAGAATTTAATATAAACCAGTCTAAACGCTCGCGGCTCATTCCGGGCACGTACCAACACAATTAGACTGTGCACGTATTATGAAATAGTTGCCGAAACTCTGCCCATTTCCGACTCTATAATTGGCTTCTACTTTACAGAGTTAGAATCGTTTTTGCGCGGTTTGAAGGTTTGATCAAGTAAAAGCTTCAGGATAATTCGCTTAAATGCACTCGGACTGATTGAAGCTACAGACAACACAGAACAAAAGCGCAGCACTACTTCACTTCTATTCATTTTCCTCGTGACGTTTACTTTTCTACGTCATGACTCTTACATACGTCATTACAAGTCTTACTTACGCCATCATAACTCTAACAAAGTAATACAATTCTAAATTCGGAACAGTAAATAAATAAATAAATCACGCCTTTTACCCATTACTGGGTTTGGTACTCTGCCTAAGCAGATCTCGGTAAGTGATATATTTTTTCGCGTGAAGTGCGGTTACCAGCCGTCAAATCACGGCCCCCAAAGGTATTAGTAGAGGGGGAGCCACAGGGGTAGATTTAAATTGGTGAAAATTCTAATCTAATTGTTTAAACAAATGAATTCGTGCCATACTTTCTGCGTGAAATTATTTATTAATTAAAACATAAATAGACTATAATGAACTGTTTTAAAGAAAAAGTAAATATCTTTAATATTTTACAAAAAGATACAGGATGTTTCATTTAAAAATATAAAGTTGCATATCATTGCTTGAAAATGACAAACCCGGTAGAAAAACTTGTACTGCAGATATGTGTGCACTTTAATTTAAAATAAACGATAGACCAGTCTATATAAAAATTTAAATATTGAATCTCTTATGTAACCAGAAGTAATCTTTGCTTTATTATTTTAAGTGAACAATCTGTATATTTTACAAAATTTAGATTCTAAATATATGACATTCTGAATTCAACCATGTGCAATATGTCTATTTTTCATTACAAATCAGTACGAAAAATCAAACTAAATTCATTAGACTCCTTTATTCAAATATGTAATTATCATAATATTTATTATAATTTTAATTGGATATCAAAGTTTATGTTTTACATAAATGCAACTGCAAGAAAAGAGAATATAGTGCGTATTTATGTAATGTGCAATACTGGCTATACGACATTTTAATTTTGAATGTGTTTTGGTCCAACCTTCTCGCTACCTCTCCTTTTAAACCTTAAAATTTTTGGTACCGTTTCTAAAAAACTTCAATATCTATGTTGATATATTAACATGTAGAATTAAATGCTTATTGCTTCTATAATACAATCTTTTAAATTTTAAATACATTTCTAAATAGCATCCAACAATGTCTTCGCGACAGCCTAGAGCAGTGGTTTCCAAACTGTGGGGCGCGCCCCATTGGGGGGCCACGAGATTGTTTCGAGGGGGGCGCGCTATATAAAAATATATTTGAGGGTTATGAACACATTCTCCATTAACATCATAGCACACACGTGTTTCTAACTCGCGCTCGCAGTAAAATTTCCCTAGTTTAACAAACCAAGCCTTAGAAATTTTATTACGTTTCGTAACATCTTATTCGTGTGAAACAGACTTTTCCGCTGAAGCTGTTTTAAAGACAAAAAAGTGGCGATATCTTCAATGTCTCCCCGGTTCGAGAAACTGAAAAACAAGCGCCCATTCAGAACACTTAAAAATTATGATTATATTGTATTAAATATGCCTAATTTAAATTAAATATTATTTACAATCTTATTACAATTTTATGTTTATAAATGTTGTTACATTATTTTGTTCTATTATTATGCTGTAATAAACATAATTTTAGGCTAAGAAAAAGATTTGTTATAACAAATATCTTATATAATAACAATATTTGTTTATAGTACTTATTTTTGTGTATTCTATAAAATAAATTATTTAGGATTTTTTAAGTTAGGCTGTTATAAAAAAATTAGGGGGGCGCGACAATTTTTTACGGCAAAAAGGGGACGCTGCGAGAAAAAGTTTGGAAACCACTGGCCTAGAGTATCGCGACTAACTGTTAGATAACAAATTAAATACATTATTTAGTTTCTTAAAATAGTAAGTCATGCATTTCAATTTCCACTACCAAACGTTCCTGAATTATGTAAATTATGTAAAAGACAAGAAAATCGTAAGCATGTCCAGTGCAAACAATAAAGTTTGAATCCCTTTTCGTCCTAATGACAGTTCACACCAACGCAAACACTATAAAACAGCAGTCGTTTGGGTGAATTTCCTGCTCTTATGAAACCATTTAGAAGTCATAAAAGCATTCCGCACATCGTTCGATATGAAAAAGCTCGTGAAATAAAAGTGGAAACAGCTTAAGAGAGGCGGAAATCTCTTTGGAATTATAAGTCTACTCACGTGCACTTTCCATCGGCAGATTTAGATGATGTCGGATGCAAAATAAATGCTATGCTGCAGGTTGGCTTCGCGCCAAATGTAAACTGGTTAACACTCAGAACAACTTCCGCTTTATGATATAATTGTCTACAATTTTAAGATCGTACCACATAATAGCTTCTTCAATATTAGACTCTTTTTAAATTATTACGAAGCAAATTTCGCAACGTTGAAACTACCCTTGTGGCTCCCCCTTTACTAACGTCTTTATGGACCGTGATTTAACGTAAAAATATCAAATTAATTTTAGACAAAAATGCTTTAAATAAAAGTTTTAGACAATTAAGTCTTGCATCTAACTCATTAACCTCATTTTATTTTGTTGCACGTTTCATAGCCGAAATAATCGAATTTAACATTTTAAAAGAATTGCTTCTGAATTTACTTTAAGTATCAATAAAATAAATAAATATATCATCACGCCTTTTACCCATTACTGGGTGTGGCACTCTGCCTAAGCAGATCTCGGTAAGTGATAGCCGTCAAATCACGGCCTCCAAAAATATTAGTGGTGGGGGAGCCACAGGGATAGATTTAAATTGGTGAAAATTGTTTGTCGGCTGTGGGGATCGAACCAGGGTTCTCAAGATCCACAGGCCGACTCGATACCACTGAGCCACCTACCCCATTAAGTATCAATAATAGTTATTTATATGTCCTGCGTGATGGCCGCGCGGGTTGGAGCCTGGCTCACAACCCTAAGGTCGTTGGTTCGAATCTCACCTTTGACGGCCATTTACTATATATATGTATATATATATATATTAGAGATGGGTGAATATCATCCGCGAATAGTCGAATGCCGCGAATATTGACATTATTCGATATTCGAGATTTTCGAATATTAACGTCAGTATAGCGAACATTCGAATACCTCAAATATCGCGCCATATGTTGATCTCAATTTTTAACTATGTTTTTCTTTATCATTTGTACATAAACTTAAAACTATTTCAATACTTTGAAGTTATGAATAACAAAGATATTTTGTTTCAAAACCATGAAGACGTACCATATTTCAAATTTGTTTTTCGCCAACATCAGCCCGTACGTTTCACCTTAAATTTTCGTCTTTTTCTTTTCTTTTTTGTTTGTAGTTTTTGTTTTAATTTTATTTTATCTTAACAATTTCATTCAAATAATGAAAAGGACATAATTAAATAATTGTTAATAACAAATAAATTAACTTTTAGGAGTATTCGAATATTCGAGATCTGATTAATATTCGTATTCGATATTCGAATTCGAGAAATTTGATATTCGCCCATCTCTAATATATATATATATATAATAGTTATTTATGTTGGTACACTTGCATAACACCATGTATATACATATAAAGAATTTGTGTTGTACGTTGTATCCAAGTAACTTTCTAGGTAGTTTTCTAGTCGAAATGAAACCAGCGTCCCCGTGGTGGTTTTCCACAAACCTCGCGGTGTCCCACAATTTATGTCCAGGGTAAGAGAGTAGAACTCCACCATAAACGTATTTATTAAAGTGCATCCATCACTTGGTGACCACAAAATGGTTTTGTTGTGAAATTAGCAAGCTAAAAGTTTTATCGTCTATTTAGTTTTTGCTAGAGAAAGATAAAGTGTTTGCGAAGGAAAGGGTGGGTAAATTTTGCTGATTCCATTCCAGGATTTGCGTTCGAGAGAAGCAAGATTAACTAAACTTGAGCACATGTTGGTTGTGTATGATTAATTGATTCGGAACTGAGGTGGAATTAAATCAGTGCCAGACTCGTCACCGAGAACTTCTCGCCTTTCACATGGTCCGTATCGCATTTAACGAATCTATTAAATGAACATAAACAAATGAAACTTTAAATTATGCTTCCGATGGAAAGCTCCTTGATTACCTTTCGAAACTCTGACCTACCTACTAATAACATTTTTCATTTTATAACAAGACTTTTTGATTTCAAAAAATAAAAATAAAAATCTGATGTGGACACCACATGACTTCCTTGTACGCGTATTAAACTATAGATATTTTTTTAAATGCATATATTTGACATTAAATCTTGTATTTTTTTAACAACAAAGACAAGATTAATTGTCATCCAACACTTGGTGAAATTAGGTTAATAAAAAGTATAAATTAAACACTTGGCTAGGTTTCATAAAATTCAGCCTCCAAGTCACCTTATGAGGGCATCGTCAGAGGCTGGCCAGCACAGTTCAGTTAGTAACCATAGACACGTTTCGCTCTTATTAGAGCTCATCAGTATGGTATAACTCACTAGAACAAAGTTCATGTGAAGAAGCTGGTGACGAAGAACTGTGCCAGCAGAGAATAAGATCTCTAACAAACTAGTAAGATGACATGAGAAGTTTTGTGGAACTAGTCATGCCATCTACCGAAAAAAAGGAAAAGCTACGCAATAGCAATTTAAATAACAACAAAGACAAAATTAATTGTCATCCAACACTTGGTGAAACTAGGTTAATAAAAAGTATAAATTAAACACTTGGCTAGGTTTCACAAAATTCAGCCTCCAAGTCACCTTATGAGGGCATCGTCAGAGGCTTTACTTGTATTTTTTGTTCTAATCCATAGCAAACTTAATTTTTTTTTTTTTAATAAAAAGTATATAATATTTAATTTAGATATCTCGTTAATGCAAAAAGCTAATTTAAAAATTCTTAATGTGCTAGACGCAGAATTTAATTCTCTTAAACTTGTATTTGCAGCATTCATTTCTAAATTTAAAATAATACCATTTTTTTCAAGGAAAACTGTTAGCAGCTTCATGTAATGTGCCACTTCCGGTTAGTCTATTTTAACCAAAATCTATTATGTTATTTCCATTGATATAGTAGTCTTATATACCAAATTTGGAAAGTTTTAAATTATATTTGAATATAGTTTTTCATGAAAATCTATTATAGGCTTCAAGTAAAGTACCCCTTCCGGTAGTTGTATAATGATCAAAAAGGGAGGTGCACAACTAGATGTTATAACAGTCCTAAATATAAAGTTTCAATTTTCTACGGCTTACCGTTTTTGAGTTATGCGAGATACATACGTACGTACAGACGGCTTGACGAAATTAGTCAAAATGAATTCAGGGAGGGCCAAAATACCTATTTCCGTTGAAATCTGAGAACCGAAAATTTTCGCGATTACAATACTTCCTTTACTTCGTACAAGGAAGTAAAAAATGAGTCCCTGAGAAGTCACGTACTATTTGATAAGATAAGTTTTGGAAACAAATAAAATAATATTGTGTCAAATTGACAGCACATTTACTTGATGACGGGATTTTACCCTAGTAGCGGGATTTTGCCCTAATAACGAGATTTTATCATATGTAATATACCGAGAGCTAAGAATTTATCGGCAAAATTTCGAATTGTTGTTAGGTAGAAACGGACAGCCGAGTGTCAAAAATGACATAATTAAATCCTGACAGCCAGGGTTCGTAAATATCATGATATTTATAATAAATATCAAAATATCTGATATATAAGATATATATCAGATAAATATCACTTTTTGGATATTTATTTTTTAATTTTAGTTTTTGTACACATTTAGAAAAACTGAAAAATTCGAAAAATTTCACTTTTCCGGAGGCTATATCTCAAAAACTAAACAAGATATGGAAATACGCTCAACGGCGTTGAATTCCCCGTGTCCGAATTGACTTATAAGCAAATTTTCATGCAATTTTATGCAATTTAATATTTTTAATTATTTCCTAAGGGGTACCCCTTTGGTTTTTTCAGATTTAATTCAATTTTCCCAAAAATCCTTAATCGTAGGATTATTAAAATGAAAATTTACATACATATGTATTTTGACCCACTGAATCCAGTGGTGCAATTTTCAAATGCATATGACTTCTGGTTTTCGAGAAAATGTTAAAAAACCGCTTTTTGCGATTTTTTTGGCGGAAAATTTAAAAAAAATAAAAATCGCTGAAACTATGTTTATAAGTTAACTGAAGCACGAGAAAATTAATGTCGTTGACCGCGTTTTCATATCACATTTAGTTTTCGAGATATAGCCTCGTAAAAGTAGAAAAACTGAAAAATTCGAAAAATTTCAATTTTCCGGAGGCTATATCTCAAAAACTAAACAAGATATGGAAATGCGCTCAACGGCGTTGAATTCCCCGAGTCCGAATTGACTTATAAGCAAATTTGAGGCTATATCTCAAAAACTATTTGATATTTTTATATAATGGATATATATCATTGCAAAAATATGACGATATATATCAAAATAAATATCATGATATATATCGATCGATATATATCTTCGAACCCTGCTGACAGCGTAGTTGGAGGAATTTAAGTGTCATTTTTGTAACGAGTTGCTGGTTCTATGTAGCTTATAATATAATGAAGGAAATAATCAATATAAAACTATTCTTATTGGTTTAATTTAATATAAATTTGTATTTCTTTCCTTATTTATTATTATTATTCAAATATTGTGATAGTTTTTTATGGTTATATTAAGTAATATTATATAGTAGTGTACTTAGATAATAAAACCCCTTTGAATTTACGATTATTTGTTGTATGTAGCTACATGTTTAATAAAACAACAGTCTGACTTTCAAGAAAACAAACAACAACAACAACAGTGTTGTATAAGTAAGAAAACACTTGAAAGTGATTTAATTTTCTAGAAGTACCGAAGCGACGTCAGATCTGCATCACACAAATAATTATCACAGTCGTAGAAACCTTCTCGCTGTCGTCTCCAACTCTAAACTAAACCGTTGATTATATTTCCGCTCAGAGCTCATGCAGTATGCATCGTCCGGAACCCGGAAAGGACCGGAGCGAGGCCGGAGCTGAAGGAAAGAATCGCGCGTTCGATTCTTTAACGAGGTTACATATTTACGCGTCGCATTTCGGTGTTAACTCGATTTTGCATCCATTAGGTGTTATTGAGTTTACAAGTTTAAATACGTGTATAAATTTAATCTGGCATTGCGAGCGATGGCGACGGCGGCGGCGGCGGGAGGCGGCGACAGGCGAACAACTTCTCCTCAGCCTCGAACTCAGCACAGAAGTTTGTGTTATAGGCGGGAGCGGTAATTGGATTGCCAAGAAGAAACACCTTGCGATACACGCACATCAAATTTTACGAAAGGAAAAATATACTTCTTGATTTTATGCAAAATCTTTTGTTTATTTTCTAAGTAATTATCATTTTTTACTGGGTGAGTGTCAACATTCTGACTTAAATAATATTTTGTTTATTTTAAAGAGGTTATTAAGAAAAGTTAAACTAGATAAAGAGGAATCTAGTAAGAATTTTCCATCACTTCCGGGTTTACCGCACATAGGTACAACTTTAAATCTAATTTTTTTTTAGAATATACTTAACGTTAGTATTATAATGATATCATAGTATTACACAAAATGTCAACCCTTTATTTTCAAAATATGTATCGAGTTCGATCCCCACAGCCGATCAACAATTTTCACCAATTTAAAAATCTACCCCTGTGGCTCCCTCTCCACTAATATCTTTGAGGGCCGTGATTTGACGGCTGGTAACCGCACTTCACGTGAAAAAATATATCACTTACCGAGATCTGCTTAGGCAGAGTGCCACACCCAGTGATGGGTAAAAGGCGTGATGATATATTTATTTTTTATTTATTTATAAGTTATGAAATAGTATATGGATATAATAAGTTTTATAAACGTCTCTTTAGTTACAAGTGTATCTAAAAAGTTTATAAAACGGATCAAATACCATACTTTTTCTAGTACTTTCAAATTAAAACAAAACAAACTGTAGTTTTATTAATTATTTCAAACATAATGTTAAGTTATAATGATAGATTCATTAAATTTACCACAGTGATTAACATGCTATTTAGCGTCATGGAAAGCAGTATGTTATACGACATTTTAATAACGAGAATAGAAAAATAATTTTCTTATCTGAAAATAAAACAGAAATAGTAAATGTGAAAATTTAAAAATGTATAAAATAGCCACTGTTATTTTCAGTACATTATTTTTAATGTATTTTTGTTGATACCTATTTTAAAAATAAATTGTCGACATTTGGAAATGGTTGAAGCAAAACTATAATAGTTTGATTTCATTGTAAAATTCATTTCCACTAAAACCGGAAGTGATACAACTAAGATCCATCCTATGAATCCTTTTTTTTAATTTAACTATTCTTATAAGATTTTTTTGTATCTTTCAAAATAAACGAATTATTCGATGATAAATAACTCTATATAAATAGACAATGAATAAGATTAACCAATATTAGTAATTCTTTAATTTTCCGCTGTCAAATTCAGATTTATTCATCGAAAAACGTCTGCGAACTTTTCCTTAAAAGTTACTGTAGCAACTTCTTGTCTGGCTCAAGTGTCTACTTTGTGAGATTTTTTTATCACGCCAGCTGATTCCAAGGAAATATATGACTCTCTTTAAATCGTACCCATGTCGTAACTTTTCTCATAATTTCACAATCTGGGAAATTTATCTTAAAATGTTACACTTGCCGTTCGTTGTTTTTCATTCAATTTGTATTTATGTAACGTGAGCAGGCAGATTTCAATTTACTCGATCGCGTTGGTAAAATAGTGAGTGGAACGGAACCAGGTTATCAAGGGTTCTCCTCGGGTTGCGGCAAAACTAATTATTGTCAGGCAGTGAAAAAAATTTGCATATGCTTTGTGTGGTCCATAACTCTAGAGAACACTTGAGTTAATTCTATTCTAGGAATTTAATTCAGTTTGAACTTTAGTTTTTAAGTGTCACTACAAAATGCAAATGAAAATAACCCTATTATGGGCTTATCTATAGATTCAATAAAAAATTGATAGAACACGAACCCTTCAAACATTCTCTCAACATTCATTTAATAAATGGAATGTGCAGAACTATAAAGAACCAAGTACGAATATAAGAAAACTCAAATAACTTCTCGCAAAATAATAAGCATAATGTTGTACTATCCTTATTACGACTGTAAAGATTCCAACTTTATATAAAATATAAATCAAATAACATAGTTTTCTTTATATTCTTACTATTTTCGGTTCATTACGTTATTTATACCAGTTTAAATTTACGGTTTTAGAACAGAAATAATATCGTTACGGTTACATTTTCGGTTACAGAATCAATTAAATTTTCGTTTCAAATTCCATATTTTATAAAATATACATCGGTTTCGATTTTCGGTTACGGTTTCATAAAAAGGTGAATATCGGTGCGGTTTATGGTTCTCATAAATGAGGGAGGAAAAAATGTATTTCCTGAAAGAGAATTGCCTACTTTCGACCCGCAAATAAGAGAAGAAAAGCATGCTTTTGGTTAAGGTCGTAAAAAAATTAATAATTACATAGATAATGTATCGCATTAATACGTGTAGATCATGTATGTAAATTAGTTTGTTAAAATGGTTGTTTCTGTTGCAGGAGAATGCGTCACTGGTGACACCGTGGGTCATTGGCTTTATCACCTTCATGGCCCTGGAAGCCGTGTCCATGGTGTACTCGAACGTGCTGCGAGACCACGTCAACCGAGTAAGTACATTAATATTCCAACTACTATCTACATCAGCATTAAATTTAAATGAATGTTAGACAGTTTTAGTCTCTAAATTCGACTCCCCAGACAATGTTTTAGTAACACCTAATTGACGACATAATGTCATCGGATAATTCAGCCACGTGCATTCACTACTTTCATTATTAAATATTGGTCACGCTGTCATCACGTGATAGATGATTGGATGATTATTCCAGGATGGAATTAAACTCCAATTTGTGTTCTGTGTTCGATTAAGCTTGCAATTCTAATGCAATCGTTGCTATAATCAAAATTACAATGTTACAAATGTAATCAGATAATTATAAGATATTTACAAGTTTTCGTAACTTAGTCATTCAACTTGAATTGTATCGAAGAAAGAATACTACATTTACTATATTTACATGTAATTTTTAATTAGTTTTTAAAACATAAAATTTCGTTTTGATTTGAGTTAACTCAAGACCAAATTGACACTGTATACAAGCAGATTCATAACGCGGATTAGTGCTGATTTTTATTTTGTTTTTAACTCTCTTTTTTTTATTAAAAAAAAATATTTTAACCTAGGTTAAAAGTAGTGTTCATTTGCAACAAATTTAATTCATTTTCTGAATCTGCTTTAATTCGAAACAGAATATATTAAAATAAATAAATATATCATCACGTCTTTTACTCATTACTCTGCTGTAGCAGAATTTGATAAGTGATATATTTATGCGCGTGACATGTGATTACCAGTCGTCAAATCATAGACCTTAAATATGTTAATGGAGGAGAGGCTACATGGTTCTGAGAATAGCCCTTATAGATAGATAATATTATAACTGGAATTAACACTAATTATTTGCTTTATGTATCTAATTTAGATACTTATAATGTAATTAACAACAAAGACAAAATGCCCTCATAAGGTTACTTGGAGGCTGAATTTTGTGAGACTTTGCCAAGTGTTTATTTAATATTTTTTATTAAACCTAGTTTCACCAAGTGTATGGATGACAATTAATTTTGTCTTTGTTGTTATTTAAATTGCTATTGCGTAGCTTTTCCTTTTTTCGGTAGATGGCATTACTGGTTCGACAGAACTTCTCATGTCATCTTACCGTTTGTTAGAGATCTTATTCTCTGCTGGCACAGTTCTTCGTCACCAGCTTCTTCACGTGAACTTTGTTCTAGGTGAAGAAGTGAGTTATACGATACTGATGAGCTCTAATAAGAGCGAAACGCGTCTATGGTTACTAACTGTGCTGGCCAGCCTCTGACGATGCCCTTATAAGGTGACTTGGAGGCTGAATTTTGTGAGACTTTGCCAAGTGTTTATTTAATATTTTTTATAATGTAATTAGGATTAAATACACGTGTAGTGTAGCAAATTAATCAAATTAAGAATCATTCCTGTGGCTCGCCTGGTACTAAGTCTAAGATAAATTAGTTTATTTTATTTATAATAAGTTAAACGTGTAAATAATTCATATGAAAGTACGTGGAAGTTGAAACAAAATGCGACGAAATACGGTGAGATACCTTGCGGAATATTGCGCTGTTATACAAAAACATCTTGACTACATGTGACATATTTCATGCAGATATAACTTGCCGTGTTAGTGGTGGAGAATTTCAGTTCTCATATTCGCATACACGGCATTTCCAAAATTCTAACGCGGCTGGTTTTATATTTCCACGTCTAGGAGTTCTGACAGCGTTGTTTATTGCTCTCCGTACGCCCGTTTTGTTTCCCACCCATTTGTTTTCTCGCATATATACTCATTCTCACACTCTCTTTTCTAATTATAAGAGATTAGATCATCTTATTTATGACGGTTTTTATTTTTTATAAAATAGTCTGTAAATTTTATCAAAACTTTCTTTTTTTAAATAAAAAATGTATTATTCACAAGTAGTTCAATAAGAAAAGAAATAAAAAATAAATATAAATAAATATATCATCACGCCTTTTACCCATTACTGGGTGTGGCACTCTGCCTAAGCAGATCTCGGTAAGTGATATATTTTGTCGCGTGAAGTGCGGTTACCAGCCGTCAAATCACGGCCCTCAAAGATATTAGTGGAGAGGGAGCCACAGGGGTAGATTTTTTTAAATTGGTGAAAATTTGTTTGTCGGAATAAGAAAAGAAATATTACAAATAAGAAAAAAGAATTTTTAATAACTTACAGATCTTCTTTATAATCCATTATTTAATCATTCTAAAATTTTCACTTTAATCTCACTCAAAACTTGATCTCGAAATGCTCTCTACTACCGAAGCCTAGTCTCGATCTCAAGCCTCGACTTTATATGACCAAATTATTATAACAATTATACATATCATGGTTTTCCATTTGCCTTGTATTTAGTAATCCCTCGAGACGAGATGAGATGACACCCAGGATCAGTAAGAGTCTCAACTTGATTTCGAAATTCTCTTGTCTGCCTAAGTCTCGTCTCGATTTGGAATCTTGATTTTACAAGATCTAATTATTATTATACATACCATGCTTTTCCAGTTGTCTTGTATTTAGTACTCTCGCGAGACGAGATGATACGAGACTTAGGATCAATCTTGTTTCTGCCTCGATTTAATCATGAATACCATAGTCTTGCTTCAGTTTTGACTATCTTAGTCTCGTTTCAGTCTCGAGATGAATGTATAGTTTTACATTTTTTTACAAATATAAAACTTGCTATTAAAATAATTGGGCCTTGCAAGAGTCTCGGTTTAGAGTGTAACTTCGAGATTAAGTCATAGTCTCGTCTCGAAGTTGAGACGAGACCGAGATTCGTCTTGAATCTAGCGGCAACATTATAAACGATTAGTAAATTGTTCATCTTTTAATTTGTATTTGGAATCATGTTTTGATAATATCATTTCAAATTTATTTATGAATATTAACAACATAACAATAGAAAATAATTTATAACTTTGCGTTAAAGTGCCATCGCCATTATTCTAATATATAGTAGATTAAATCTGTATAGTTTCCGACTATATATAACAATTGTTTAAATTAAAAGTTAGTTACAATTGCACCTGTAAAAGTTTAGTAATGTTGCAGATATAATGCAAGTACAGTTGCAGTGCAACTCGAGTCAAGTTTTCTCAGTTTCGATTATCATTAGTTGCACGTTTTCCACGTTGTTTATAGCGATATTTAAAGAAGTTGTTTCAGCTTACTGTAACTTACTTTGCATTCATGTCTTGCGTTGCTCTGCACATGAAACTAAACCTAAATTCCGCTGAAAGCTAAAAGACAATTCACAAAAATATCACTAGAAAACTCTAGCATATAGTGGAAGGGGATATGTATACATCTCGCTCTAACCGGATTATCTTGTTTATAACGAAATTAAAACTAAACAAATATACATAACAGTAGTAATGACGTAAAACAATATTTAATTACATATAAAGCTTAACAGAACAACAGACTTTAGTAATTAACTTATGTACGCTATAAAGTTATGTTTACACTGCAGGGAGTTATTAAATTTTGCGCCCAGTTTTAATACCGTCATATCAAATTTAATTAATTACAACATCAACATTTATTTCGATACTACATCAAAATCATGAGGAAATTTACAAAAATCTTATTGAACAGTGCACAACAAATATTCCGTTATACCTACCTCGACCAAGCAAAACGTGGGTTATGGGTTATAACGCTGTTATTAAGGGATTTCCGACAACATTTTGATTTTACGTATATTATGTAACAAGTTTTTATCTGGTAGATGGTTCAGTGGTATTGAGTCGGCCTGTGGATCTTGAGAACCCTGGTTCGATTCCCACAGCCAACAAATAATTTTCACTAATTTAAATCTACCACTGTGGCTCCCCCTCCACTAACATCTTTGGTGGTTTTGACGGCTGGTACCGCACTTCACGTGAATAAATATATCACCTACCGAGAATTGCTTACGGTAGAGTGCCACACCCAGTAATGGGTGAAAGGCGTGATGATATATTTATTTATTTATACAGGGTGTTTCAGGACTAGTGTAACAAACTTTAACAGCTTATTCCTGAGGTCATTTTGAGCCAAAAATGTCATAAGAACATAGGTCCTATTCCTTCTAGTTACCAAAATACAAAAGGTTGAAGTTCTATAAATAACATGAAATTTTCAAATTTTTGTAATCAAGATACTTCAACCTCTTGTATTTTGGTAACTAGAAGGAATAGGGCCTATGTTCATATGACATTTTTGGCTTAAAATGACCTCAGGAATAATCTGTTAAAGTTTGTTATACTAGTCCTGAAACACCCTGTATATAACAAGTTTTATAAATATCTAAAAAGTATAAAATAAACATTTGGTTCAGTTTCACAAAATTCAGCCTCCAAGTCACCTTATGAGGCCATCGTCAGAGGCTGGCCAGCACAGTTAGTAACCATAAGGTGACTTGGAGTCTGAATTTTGTGAAACTGAGCCAAGTGTTTATTTTATACTTTTTATTAAACCCAGTTTCACCAAGTGTTGGATGACAATTAATTTTGTCTTTGTTGTTATTTATAAATATCTGTTTAGTTATCATTGTAAAAAAATTAGTATCTAAAAAAATTATAAAACGAGTCAAGTACCTACTATACTTTTTCTCCGATCGCAAATTAACACACAAAAATGTAAAGTTTTATGAATTCTTTGAAAAGTAAGGTAAAGTTACAATAACAGATGCAGTATACTAATTTGATCTCGTGCTTAATATGTCACATCGTGAATAAAACGTTCGAAGCCTCAGCTTCTCAACATGGAATTAAGATGTTATTTAGCACCAACACAAAAAGGAGAAGATAAAAGTTGATTATCTCTACTTGGTGTCTTTTACTTTGCTATATTATAAATGATTACTTACTAGCTCGAGCATCTACTCAACTTTTTATGTTACCTATACCATTCGTGTTATCTGTTGCACAAAGTGGCAAAATATATAAATAATAAACGTATTTTGTTTTTCAGGAATTCGACGCATTGTGCAAAGCTGAAATGGCGTTCTTCCTTTCGCGCGCTGCTCTTAACGTAAGTAGAATCCATAATAAATAGTCTGCATGGCCTATTCACTACTAATTTATATGCGCAACGTTCACAGTACGATATAATAATTTCGCATTTTGCTTGAAATATCTAAATATAAGGGAAAGTTTGAATGAATGGTTGTGGGTAGTAAAGTTTCGCCTAAGAGGAACCTTCCATCAAAGACGTACTTCATACTTTGAGCTCGGCTTGTCGTAATTTTATGCACGTGCACGTTCTGCGGCAACAAGCGTCACCAGCGGCTTATTGTTAATTGCGGCAAAGTGAGATAATTCCCCACACTTGACGAACTTGGTACCCAAGCGAACTAAAATCTCGCTCTTTGTTTGCAACACAACTACTCGTACTTACCACTTTTAAACTAGGAAGAAAGACTGCTGGTTTGGTTTGTCAAACACTCAACAGGAAATGGATTGAATTATTATATCATGATTGAACTTTTTGGATTTCATTTGTCATCAAACAATACACCAGTAAATTCGTTGAACAAATCAAAATTTCAATATCTGTTTTAATTTCACAACAACTCATCGACCTTGTTGACGAGTGAAACATTTTTGCCGTATTTAATATTGAAATGAAAATAACGAACCACGGTTATACATACTAATTTTGATTGATTATTTAAATGCATTTGGTTTCTATTTAGCGTGAAAATTATTTTATGGATATTATGAAATCTCTGTACTTGGTATATAATTGGATTACTTCTATGTTGCTTTATATGTGTGAATAAAAACATGAAAACTATAATTAAATATCTGATGTGGACACCACATGACTTCCTTGTACGCGTATTAAACTATAGATATTTGTTTAATTGCACATATTTGACATTAAATCTTTTATTTTTTGTTCTAATCCATAGCAATCTTAATTAGTTTTTTTAATCTAAAAATATATAATATTTAAATTTAGATATCTCGTTTATGCAAAAAGCTAATTTAAAAAATTCTTAATGTGCTAGACGCAGAATTTAATTCTCTAAAACTTTTATTTACAGCATTTATTTCTAAAATTAAAATAATACCATTTTTTTCAAGGAAAACTTTTAACAGCTTCATGTAATGTGCCACTTCCGGTTAGTATATTTTAACCAAAATTTATTATGTTATTTCCATTGATATAGTTGTCTTATATACCAAATTTGGACAGTTTGAAATTATATTTGAATATAGTTTTTCATGAAAATCTATTATAGGCTTCAAGTAAAGTACCACTTCCGGTAGTTGTATAATGACCAAAAAGGGAGGTGCTCAACTAGATGTTATAACAGTCCTAAATACCAAATTTTAACTTTCTATGGCTTACCGTTTTTGAGTTATGCGAGATACGTACGTACAGACAGCACGACGAAATTAGTCAAAATGGATTCAGGGAGGGCCAAAATACCTATTTCCGTTGAAATCTGAGAACCGAAAATTTTCGCGATTACAATACTTCCTTTACTTCGTACAAAGAAGTAAAAAGAACTGTTTTAAACAGAAACAAAAATATGTAGGAGTTACATTTACAAACATTAAGTTGCATATCATTTCGAGAAAATGGAACACCCGGTATAGACAATCTTGTACAACAGATATATGGGTATTTTTATTTAAAATAAATTTTGTTTAAAATAATTTTCGGTAATAATTAAAATAATCGAATAAAAAAGAATTACTGATGGACCAGCCTGAATATATGTATAATAATTGTATGTATCTATATTTTATTAAGTCACAAAAAAAATCAACTTACCCTCGTCTATCGAGAATCTTGATTTTTCGAGACAATATCTCGCGGTATCACTAATTATAGTTATTGAGGTCTCATTTACAACTCGACAGTCTCGATTTTATTTGTCGATTACCGAGCCGAGATCTGAAAATATTGAAATCTCGCTGCATCAGCAAGTATTTTAGTTGTGTTTGGATTTAAATGTTGATGTTGTGTTTACTTTATGTTTGACCTGGTGCTGATGTGTGGTGTTGGATACTTGCAGGTGTGCGCAATAAGCGTGGTGATGCGCTACTGCAACATGCTACGCGCTGGCATCTCGTGGAAGGGCCCCGAGATCATAGAGCTCTGATACCAGCGCGTGGCGTCCGCGTCCCCGGACGACTCATCACTCCTGGTGGAGTACAACTCGTCGTCCTCGGATTCGGACTCGGACTTGGAGTTTGTCTAACTTGGTGATGCTAGTGATAAACTCGTAGATGTGCCAAACTATTTACGTTGGCTTCTGTTCCTGTAAAGACTTTGCCTGTGGAAAAGAGAAATTATTTTTTTATTGTGAATTGTATGCGTTTTGTGTCCGAATTAAACCCGTTCTCGTTAGACGCTTCTTCTGGATTTCTTCACTTGTTTCTTATCGCTTTATGCAATAATCCGGGACAACGAAATGTGTAACAAACAGATGCATCATTATTATTATTAATTCGGGCGCAAGATATCATGTCGTTGTTGAATAAATTGTACATGTGTATTTGTAAATATGTTATCATATAAATATTTACTTAAGACTGCCTGGTTACTTTCCTTTACTGTTCTCTCTTTCTCTCTCTCTCTCTGTATGTGTTAGTAGCGTAGCTTCAAATCAGTTTTTTTTAGAATATACCGTGTGTCTTAAAATAAATACAGACAAGTACAAATCAGTTTTCTTGCACATCAAAAGTATTTGACAATTAAGTATGATTTCAAATTGAATAAAACAGTTGGTTCTCGTGTTCGATTTGACAAGAACAATTTTTTTTCGTTTAATTTTTTTCTAAATTTATGAAGGGTATGCTGATGCGCTCAACGGCATTAAGTGCCCCATTTTCGAATTAACTCTTTTTTATCAAATTTAAAATGAATATTTTTTTAAAAATTTCTTGGGTTTTTCGATTTTAGGCCAATTAAAATTATTAAAATTATTGCTTGTACGAATATTGTAACGAAAATTAACAAACATATGTATTTTGACCTACTGAATCCAATGGTGTGTATATGTCTTCCTATTTTTGAGATATTATTCAAAAACTGTTTTATGAAAAAATTGCTGAAAATTTGTTGACAAGTTAATTGAATGACGATAAATTTAATGCTGTTGAGCGCATCTTCATATTTCATTTAGTTTTTCAGATATAGCCTCGGGAAAGTCTAAAATCTGATGTGAGGCCTAAGAGGCTGCTCCTTTCGTATCTAGTTATTTTCAGATTGATTAAACATCACAGTAGTAAAGTTTTGAATATGTATAACACGGCTAAAAGCAGTTTGAGATGACAGTCCAGTGGATCGATAGTAATATATCAATCACAGCACGCCATGAAATGAAACATAACCGATATTAAACATTAATCAGATTGTCTGTCGCCTCACACCCGCTAAACTCCATCACATCCAAAAATAAATAAAACATCACACAAAACATTCAATATTATCATGTCGTGATTCATTTCTTGATAACATTATTTAATTTTCTTTTTCGTTTGTTTTTTTTTCTTACAGTCTCTGCAAGTGTACGACACACGAGGTCGCGGTAAAATGAAATCATGTAATTTAAAACGTCAACATAACTAAAAAGAACGTAATTGTGTTTTAAATTGATTGTGGATGCGGCAAGAAATCAAGACTTCGCTGCAGATTTTCATCTGGACGACGACAACGGTAAGTCATTTTATTTTACTCTTAAATTTGATAGAATATCTCTTGATACTAATCTCAGTTCATAGCATTGGCGGATCCAGGGGGGGTTATGGGGGTCATGACCCCCCCTTAAGCATGGACTTTTTTTTAATGTTGGCCCTAATACATAATAATGGTGTCATTATTTACGATAACTTAATTTCTTAAACAAATTAAATAGAAAATATTATATAAGAACTTAAAATTCTAAGATAATTAAGAACTATTGTATTTATTATTATAATATTTTGTGGGGATATTATTTCGACCCGCAAATGGGAGAGGTATTCTATTTAAGACCTAGTCAAGTATGTGACTACCGACATTTGCACTTAGAAAATCAACTTCTAATTCAATAATTTTTGTATTCTATCGAAGAACCGTTTTTATATTTAGAAGATGGGTAATACCCCTCCACCCCCCGAGATAAAATTAACTCCATGACCCCCCCCTAATTCGAAGTCTGGATCCGCCCCTGGCTCATAGTATGAATATGAAGTACGATTTCAGAAAGAGTTAGGTCTATTAGTATCACACATTACCTCCGGTTAATAAATTTTTTCGTGGGCGTTCTGTGTCTTCGGGTTCCGGGTTGTGCGCGTGACGTGCGTGAATTTATAGCAACATGAACGAACCATTAACCGGTCGGTGTCGGTGTCAGAGCCTGCAGCCTAGTCTGGGTTCCGACCGAAACCCGGGTTCATGGGAACATAGCACACTTTTCCCTGATTGCGAATATATGTACTTTTACCCGTGGCGTCACTCACATTTTCATCATTTTCCTTCAATTCTCTCCTTTTATTTTTATTACTAACTTGATATTAAACTCATAAAATATTATTCTCCCAGGAAATTATTTTCTGTCACATAACGTTCACTTAGAATAAGATTAAGCACACTCCCGTCTCGACTTGAGACTTTAGATTTTTTCGAAAATTTAGTGACAAACGTGAGCAGGTATTTAATCTTGTAGATAGCAAAATAATATTGTATTTTTATTAATAAATAATTCATTGAGATTAATCAAAAAATGTGTATAGAAGGATATGAATGGATATGTGATTGAAGATTTATTGTATTTTTTGTAACACGAGACGTTATAATTTAATATAAGAATGGAAACAGAACTATTATTTAAATTAAATATTTATTAATTATAGTACTTAATTCACTAATCTGGTTTAAAATTAAATAAAACGCGTAATGTGAAGATCTACATCTTCACGCTTTGAGTCGATGGACGAGACTAAAACACTTGCTGTCCTGGGTACGATACCCACATCTGGAATCCATCCCTCCCGCATCGGGGTGGACACAGATGTCTCAAGTGTTTTGGTTATGTAGTCTGACACTCTGGCCCTGCAGATAAAACGCGAACATGAAATCTTGTTGGAATTCTAAGAATATTAACTATAACTGTATCTTTTTATAATTTAATGCCCTATATTCGAAAACCAAAAGATCTCACACTCAGCCTTAATGGCACATGTGGTCACGAGTGTCAAATTACACGAAACCAATCTTATCTAAACGCAACATAACAACAATGAGATAGCTCATATTGTTACATTTTTATAGATAGATAAACTTATAGATTTTTTACGGAATCCCACCACTAATTATACAAATTTATAGAAATATGCTGTTTTTTTATCTGAAGCTTACCTAGATAATATTGCTCGAGTTACTGCCTTCTCGAATTTCTCAAACATTCTAGATGAAATCACGAAAATCCGTGATCTCGCGGCATCACTACTTTTCATTCAATTATTCCTAGATCGTTTAAGCAATTTCATTCGACAAAATCTTAATGAATACGCACCCTCTCTGTATATGAAACTTGTATATATTTTCGTATAATATGACAATATAGACATAGTACGTGATGTGAAACTGAATGTGTGTATTGTGATGTTTGGTTGGGCTGCAAGCTGTCGATTACGAGGCAACGCAGTATGCACATTGCATTTGCGTTGGGAATTTGCCGGACGCTATTTTTGCTGGTGATTTATCGGGCCTGGATGTTATTCGCGCGGCATTGTGTCGCGCAACACAAAGCCGCTGATTCACGCTGTTTGATTACTTGACACTTCTCATTCATTCACTTGTTATTGTTAATTAATCTTCGATTGTGACGCTAATTACCGCCCTGACATCCACATACCGCATTTACAACGTTTCCGCATACAAACAATGTAAAATTCCTACTGTTACATTCGAGATCAATCACAGCAAAGTAACAAGTAGTTCGCAAACGGTGAAAGCTTTGTGCTTTGGAAAATTTGTAAATAACTGTCAACAAAACGTAGCGAAGAGGATTCGCGTATATTATCATTTTAATTTGGATCTTTAGATGTATATTCCATGAAATCCGGCGTAGCGAAATAATGTCAATCCGTCTGCGTTGCTTGGTGAATTAAATCTGAGGCAAATTGGATCAAGCAAGTTTTCCAGTCGACTTTAATCGCGTCTGAAAACAAGTAACAGTGTCGCGTCGCGACGCCGCGGGCATCAACAACGAGACAGGTGATTGTGATTGGTGCGCCTGCCGACATTTGAGCCGCGGCTTTTTTCTCATTACTATGTATGAAAGCGTCTCGCAAAGCTTGGCCTAACGAGTTAATTGATTTTCGATTGGACAAGTCTCTTCGCCCGGACAGTGGCGCACACAGAGAGACCCCTCTCCCTCTCTATAGCAAATATTCTTAATTAGTTTTAATTAGTTGACGGCGTCATCTTATAATGCAAAAACCGTAACCCAAAACCGCACCGATATTCATTGTTTTATAAAACCTTATTCAAAACCGAAACCGATAGTTTTTATTTTGAAATATGGAAAGCGAAAATCGAAACAAAAATTTAAATGATTCTATAACCGAATCGTAAATTTAAACTAGTATAAATATCATATCTATACGAAACTAGTAAGAATATGAAGAAGAATATAAGTTATTAGTTTTTAAATCTTTATAAAGTTGCAATTGAAATTATGTGTTTATTTTGAACCGAAATCGTAAAATATTATTACCGAAAAATATCGAAATTATAACGAAATCGAAATGTATAACTATAATAAAATCTTTTACTTTAAAAAAATCAAAACCTTAATTTTACTGATATTAAAACCGCTAACCGTAACCGTAATCTCAAAATTTATCGGTTCGAGTCCGTGCTGCAAAGCCAACAAAAAAATATGTTGAATAAAATACAATTAGGCGTTTCTACTGGTACGGCTATTAAGAAAATGTGTCCGATATCAGTTTTGGATATAAATGTACTTATAATAATGCTAAAATAACAATGAAATATAATGTATTTATAAGTAAATAGTACATCTATTGTTTTTTGTCGCTATAATCGTTCATCTACATCATAGTATTATATTTTTATATGTAGATTTATTTATAAAATAATCAAAAAATTGTGGAAACTTCTATTGTAAAATATGTGTATTTTTTTATGAAAATATGAATATAAAAAATATGTATCCAATAAAATCTTGTGAGCGCCACTGTGCCCGGATATAATCGACTTTTAATTCGACAAATTTACAACACAAATGATCAAATCTGTTCACTTTTTATCTCTTAAATGCCCTTTTAATCGAAAGCAACACAAGTAAAATTTTACTTGAAAACAGTAAATTTAGAACTCAAAAAAACTTTAGACGAAACCTGATTAACAGTGTCTGTTTTAATTAACTAATTAGTTTATTTATACAACACAAATTTAACTTGGAACTAAGTAAAAGAAAATTTTTGTCTTAATCACAAACTGCGAGGCATCCTGAGATAATTTTGCGTCAGTAAAAAATGTTGAATTATTTATGAAACCCGGAGGAAGTTTTCAATGCAGTCAGCAAATCTTCAAGCCAAAAAAAACCATTATATTAAATCTTTATGAAAATGCAGACAGTACAGAATATGTAATATGAAGAAGTTGCAAATTTAGTGACAAATATGTTCGTTATACAAAAAAACGTTGAATTGGCAATCAGGAAGTTACGATGTCACGTGCGTCCTTTCACTCACGTCGTAATTACGTTTCCATATCTCGTGTCCACGACGCCGGGCGTCGAGCGTCTTACCAATGCCTCATCCCGCAAAATCAATATTGAATTACCGTCGCCACAATCACGTCTCGACGCCTCCGACGCCGCCACTTCCTGCCACATGCGTCGCTATCCACAATCATTCAAATTACTCTACGTGGAATTCTGTATCTTTCTCACACCACAAACATACTTTTTTCACTCAGAATATTTACAGAAATTTATTTTTATTAATTATTATAGGTATAATTTGACTAATGAATTTTATTTCTTTTTAGACTGATTTATAATGAAAAATGCACTTATTATAATTGTTGGACTTCTAAATATCTCACTCAAATTTTGAAAAATATATAGGATGTCCTATTTAACATAAAAAGGTTAGGATCATTCTGTTTTATTGGAATTATTTTCATTTTTTATATAGTTTTACGCACGTTTTGATAAAATAAATAAATATATCATCACGCCTTTTACCCATTACTGCAGATCTCGGTAAGTGATATATTTTTTCGCGTGAAGTGCGGTTACCAGCCGGCAAATCACGGCCCCCAAAGATATTAGTGGAGGGGGAGCCACAGGGGTAGATCTAATTTGTTGAAAATTGTTTGTCGGCTGTGGGGATCGTACCAGGGTTCTCAAGATCCACAGGCCGACTCGATACCACTGAGTCACCTACCCTACGTTTTGATGTTATTTTTAAATCTGTAATATGAATGTCATTGCTTTAAAAATATTTTTATTGACGGGGGAATGTGAGTGTTGGAACACACGGTATATAATGAGTTTATTTTGAATTTGTTTTAGTCTGACACTTATTCAGTTTTTAATTTATGTAATTAATAACAATATTCTACTGTAAATATTACAATCATTTAACCTTGAAAAAACGAGACTATTGAAATAGCATTTTTTTGATGATTCTTGCTTTGTCTTAAATTCATATTTTTAAAGCGATTATATAAGTTTCTTTCAGGAACTGTATTCATTCACGCCTCAAAGCATTTAATCTCTGATGAATTCCTGCAAATCTTGAACGACGAATATTTAAAAAATAAATTCAATCTTGCTAAATATTTCGGTATAAAGATGATAAAAACTCGAAAAGTACTTGACCGCCCTCACAATCACACGTCTTCGTAGTCTTTTGTTCGGCAACGTCCGCCAGATGCGGCTCCAGAGATTACGACGTAAAGATTTCAAGTTTGAGAAAACAACGGTTTACGTGGCTTTGTCATCTTCTCCTGATGGCGGTGCTTTGTAAGACTACTTTTAAATTCCTATTTTACGGACATAAACTAAACGAGGATTGCAGCTTTTTATTGCTATTACTCAACTATGAACTGCAGTGAGTTTTACATACTTCAAATCACACCATATTCTATAAAATCAGAAGAAATCCTCATTAGATTCAATCTGCAATGTTGAACTATTCTTTTTCATTTAAATACATTCTAGATCTCTACATTCATAAGAAAAATAGTGAAGGTCACTTACATCTTAGCAACTGATAACCAACAATACATCTGTGCGTAGCTGCATGCTGCATTAAAGATCACACATCACGCTATATCCCATCAAATGGAGTAACATGAACCCCTGAAACTTTCGCAGAACATTCACTCTTCAGATTTATCAAATTAATTTTCGTCTAACATTCTCATCCTAACACATCATAGAATATTTTCTCTTTTGTGTAGTTTAATGCATGTTGTTATACAGGGTGTTTCAGGACTAGTGTAACAAACTTTAACAGCTTATTCCTGAGGTCATTTTGAGCCTAAAATGTCATGTGAACATAGGTCCTATTCCTTCTAGTTACCAAAATACAAGAGGTTAAAGTTCTATAAATAACACGAAATTTTCAAATTTTTGTAATCAAGAATTTTATTGAAAAGCCATACCTTCTTTGTTTGAATTAATTTTATTTATTAATATTAATATGCATACGAGTTCAAGACGCCCATTTTGAACACTTGCTGTAATTTTTTTTAAATTTGTTATCTTATTTCATATTATGTTAACCAATTCCATGTTTGGTTATGTTGTTCTGTGTCTATTTAATTGTGTCATTTTATGTTTTGTTCTCTAAATCGTATTCGTTAATATTAATAAATAAAATTAATTAAGACAAATAAGGTATGACTTTTCAATAAAACTCTTGTTTTCCGAAAGTATCTTGATTAAAAAAATTTGAAAATGTCGTGTTATTTATAGAACTTCAACCTCTTGTATTTTGGTAACTAGAAGGAATAGGACCTATGTTCATATGACATTTTTGACTCAAAATGACCTCAGGAATAAGCTATTAAAGTTTGTTACACCAGTCCTAAAACACCCTGTATAGTTTATAAATCTACAATATGAATGTAATTACAGATTTACTTTAAAAAAAATTACTGTGAGTTTGTTTTCTATGACACACGATAAAATAAGAACTGAAAAATCAAAAAGATAAGAAAAAAAGGAAGTGTAGTTCTATGTTTGTATTTGAAAGTAAATTCCACACAACTGAAATTAGACAATCTATGTAAGAACTGATATCGAATCAAAAAAATAAGAATAGAAGGTAGTGTCATCTGCGCATGTTGTTGCAAACAGAAATCGTAATAAAGATTCTAAGATTCGTTTGCAAGTCCCCCGTGTGATTTATGTGGATGGCTCCGCAGGTTTATTGGTTTTACCAACTCCAGGTTCTACGATTGAAGCAAAGAACAGCGATCGAGAATTTCGAATTGTAATTACGTTATCTTGTTATACGCAGATCCCCGCGTGACTCGCTGCTACCGCGATCCATTCTTTATTTCATTTTTTAGGTTATGCATTTTGAAACACCAAAAAAACGAACGAACTCAATTCTTTTTAGTCCGGTACTCGGATATTTAAATATTATTTATTTCTTTGAAAGCTGTTCATTAAATATTGTACAGTGTAAGATGATCGAATTGAAAAAAATATTCTCGCGGCTCCAGTTTCGATTTATTTGAGGTATATTGGATTGGAATTACATAGACATTGAAATGGAATAAAAATCCCAGTAGAGCTCTCGCGTCATTCGAATCACGTACACACATCCTACAGCAAATCCACACTGCGATGCGATCTTTCTCATTTTAGAGCTAAAAGTAAACACAATCCTGCATACAAACACTACTGGACGATGTGAAACTTTGCGGCGGCTGTGGACTTGAAGGAATTATTAAGGGGCGCCAAGAATTATCAAGAAAAATTACATTGTATTCTTACTACAAATACACTCTAAATATATATAGATCATCACACTTTGCACCCATTTACTGGCTGTGGCACACTACCGAAATAGATCTCGATAAATAATATATTTATACGCGTGAATCGCCATCGGATTCTCTAATCTACACTCATCACTATGAAACCATCTACCCCATTAATTTGATTATTATTTACTTATATTTCGCCTAATAATCAAATAATATATACTTAAATATTTCAAAATCAAATAACAACAAAGACAAAATTAATTGTCATCCAACACTTGGTGAAACAAGGTTTAATAAAAGTATAAAGTAAACACTTGGCTATGTTTCACAAAATTCAGCCTCCAAGTCACCTTATGAGGACATCGTCAGAGGCTGGCAAGCACAGTTCAGTTAGTAACCATAGACGCGTTTCGCTCTTATTAGAGCTCATCAGTATGGTATAACTCACTTCTTCACCTAGAACAAAGTTCATGTGAAGAAGCTGGTGACGAAGAACTGTGCCAGCAGAGAATAAGATCTCTAACAAACTAGTAAGATGACATGAGAAGTTTTGTGGAACTGGTCATGCCATCTACCGAAAAAAAGGGAAAGCTACGCAATAGCAATTTAAATAACAACAAAGACAAAATTAATTGTCATCCAACACTTGGTGAAACAAGGTTTAATAAAAGTCTCTGACGATGCCCTCATAAGGTGACTTGGAGGCTGAATTTTGTGAAACATAGCCAAGTGTTTACTTTATACTTTTATTTCAAAATCAGATAGTAATTATAATAGGAAATATTTTATCTTGTAAATATAAGTGATATTATTAAGGATGTCGAGCCTCTCTGTAAATGATTAGGGGGCCCAGAGGGAGTCGGCGCTTATGTCTGTCTTCATGTCCGGTGACACCGGTGGATTTAATTTGTCCGAGTTGTTGAAGAATGCTCTTAGTCTTAGTGTATTAAGAATGTTCTGATCTTTCGTCTTTCGCGCTGTTTTCCTAAATGGATTATTTATGCCACGCTCGTTTCGCAAAACTTCCGAGGAACTTTATGACTAGTTTTATTCACTTGGACGTTCACTGAAACACGACGCTTAACTCAACGGTGACATCCGGTGCGTTAATGAAAACTTTTTCATATTTTTAACAACAAACTTATTTTTATTTACTTTTCTTCGCTTTTGTCTTGTTGAATTAATCATCGGAAAAATAAATAAACTACAGAAAATATTGGATCAAGGACGAAATAAATAAATTGATTAAATAAATAAAACAGGAAATATTTTCTTTTGTATTTTCAATATACTTATATACAAAGCCAATATTCTCTGAATATTTCATGACTTTGCTTTTGACATTTATGGAATTAATTATTATTTAATAATATCATCGAATAAATCAAGATGTAGATTAACTTTGTAAATAATTTTATTAACGTGATTACTGAACTTGTAATTCTCGCATATCTATACTATGTTCCAGTTAAGGATGTAATAGATCCGTTTTAATGTGAGAAACATACATTCCTTTACTATACTTTTGTTATAGCTGTAGCTACACTAAATGTAAAAATATATATTTGTAGCGATAAATTTTTCCTCTTGTAGCCTAAAAATAATGTTCTTTTTACATGTTAAGGCTAATTTTTGTAGCATATTTTGTAGTTTAAAGTTATTTTGTGTAGCTTTCGCTATATTTTAAAAGAGTTTCAATCTATGCAAAATAATTATTAACTGAAAAATTAGCTTTTACTTTAACATTAGTTTTTAGCTGTTGCAAAATATATTAGTAGCTATACATTTTTTTAAGAATAGTGGTAGCTGTAGCTTCCCTAATGTATTGAGTAGCTTGTCTAGTTCTGTTGCAGGAATAACCCTTAGTATATTCCAAAATATTAATGACATGTCAGGTAGAAATTATTTGCACGAATTTGAATTATTTTGAGAATTCACCACACGTCACTGTCAACCAATAGGATCACGAATTTGTTTGAAAATGAACCAATGAAATGTACATTTCGTCGGAAATTCATCACTAGTGAAATTGATATCGGAAATACCACTGTTAATAATATCCTTGGTTACGAATAAAATAAATGATATTTTCAATATTTTCATAAACGTCAATTTTTTGTTTAGTGTACATTTAATATTCAAAATTTTCATCACTGTAATACCTAATTAATAATGTGCAAATAAATACCTAACTATTCTTGTTAATTAACTCTTGTTTGGTAAATTCTCAAGCCGAATACAACTCGTAGTATGAAAATTGACAGATAATATTTTGACATAAATATACATTCGTTGTTACGGAAATAGGAAACACAACTCGTGCTTCGCACTCGTTATGTTTCCATTTTCATAACAACTCATAATTTATGTCAAAATATTTTCAGCAATTTTCATACTACTTGTTATATTATATATGAGAATTTACCATGTATATGTGGAAACTAATGGAATCACGTATTTGCTTGAAAATTAAAGTTATTTTGATAATTTTTCACTGTAATTAAATCTCTTTCGTTGCCAATGAAATAAAAACTATTATCAAAAACGTATGTTTCATTTTAAAATAAATGCTCTGATTGACATTGGTATCAAATTCGTTTCAAGTTAAATGAAATCATGGTATGTTCTATTTCTTGCAATTCTGCGTTTTTAGATTAGACAGAGTATGTATGGGATTTCTCCGTATTTCTGTAAAATAAAGCACCAAAATAGACAATTTCATTACGTTGCACTAAGTGCACTAAATTTGTAAATCCAGTAGTTGGGTTGACATAATTTTATTTCCTTATAACGTTGTTTCCTGCCAAATTGAATATTCACGAACGCTGTGCTCAAGATACAAAAGATTTCAATGCTGTTAGAATTCGCAGAATGAGAACACAGTTTCAAGTTTAATTAATTATTTCCTAGTTATATTCAGATCTTGCTTTAATTATATGTTTATGGTAACTAGTCTGCACCTTTTAACAGAAAATACTTTTATGTTCTTTATTTGTTAATACATTTTTAAACGGAAACAAACTAAAATTACGTGTTGTACATACTTTTCGATAAAGTAATTAAAATTTTGATAAACAAATAAATCTGTGTAACAACGCAACGCGTGCTGACACATTGTTCTACCCCAATTAACGGTAATGATAATCACAATATATGTCATGTGTAAAGAAATCACCAATGAAATTCATTTAAATAGAGGCATATTTCATTGAATTTAAATCAAGGGCCGTGCTATTTTCTCGACCTGAAACCATTATTTTCGGTTTCAGAAAATTGGGTTCACTGAAGTAACATTTTTCAATACTTGTTTAACATAGTAGCAGATAATTAAAATAAGATTATAATTTTCGACTAAAATAATTATTTTTAATAACTTACATTTTTATTTTATCATTTTTATTACATTGTTGCATATTCTATGTTTAGTAACGTAGCGAGTCAGCAAAAGAAAATTCAAGTTCACAGTGCATTATTAAATTAATAAAATATATATTCGAGTATTATATCATTGTTTAGGTACCTAGCATTTAATAAATAAATGGTCAATATATTAAATAAAAGTTCAATAATAAAGCTTCAACCTAAAAATTATTAAATAAGTACATTTAAAATCAAATTAAATATCTAATTAAATATCTTAAATTCTAGAATAGAATTGTGTGTTTTTACTTCCTTGTACGAAGTAAAGGAAGTATTGTAATCGCGAAAATTTTAGGTTCTCAGATTTCAACGGAAATAGGTGTTTTGGCCCTCCCTAAATCCATTTTGACTAATTTCGTCATGCCGTCTGTACGTACGTATGTACGTACGTACGTATCTCGCATAACTCAAAAACGGTAAGCCGTAGAAAATTGAAACTTTATATTTAGGACTGTTATAACATCTAGTTGTGCACCTCCCTTTTTGGTCATTATACAACTACCGGAAGTGGTACTTTACTTGAAGCCTATAATAGATTTTCATGAAAAACTATATTTAAATATAATTTAAAACTTTCCAAATTTGGTATATAAGACTACTATATCAATGGAAATAATATAATAGATTTTGGTTAAAATAGACTAACCGGAAGTGGCACATTACATGAAGCTGCTAACAGTTTTCCTTGAAAAAAATGGTATTATTTTAATTTTAGAAAGGAATGCTGCAAATAAAATTTTTAGAGAATTAAATTATGCGTCTAGCACATTAAGAATTTTTAAAGTAGCTTTTTGCATAAACGAGATATCTAAATTTAAATATTATATATTTTTTGATTTTTTTTTAAATTAAGTTTGCTATGGATTAGAACAAAAAATAAAAGATTTAATGTCAAATATGTGCAATTAAAAAAATATCTATAGTTTAATACGTGTACAAGGAAGTCATGTGGTGTCCACATCAGATTTTTTTTTAAATTTTATTATTTAATAAATATTATTTTGTTATTAATGAGAATATATATTTTTTGAGAATATATATTTTTTTAACCCGAACCGGAACTGAACATCCCAAAAAATCTGCGGATTCCGATTCCTGATTTAAATATAATGGAGTGCAACCAAATTTTGAATTTTTATATATTTAAATCTAGTCAAGAAATTAAAAACCTGTATTTTTGTATAAATTATTTATAGTTTACTAGAAAAGAATTATTAAATATGTGACATATACATAAATGGCAAACAGCGAGAGCAAGATATGATCTGCGGCTTGGTAAATCCAGATTTCGCTTAGTTCAAGTCGCACATTTACAATGGTTCAATATGGCTTTCCGAAGGGCCGTACAAATTTTCGATTATCGATATTTCTTATTGCAAGAGCTCTGCACTTGCAGACTGCAGTAAATGAGATATGTTTGAGCTTAGTGTAGAGACTCACATGAACATGCTGCGGTAGCGTAAATCGGGTATAACGAGTTGTTTTCCGCGGCTCGTTTTTCAGCATCAAAGAAAAAGCGTTTGTGAGCAACGCGCCTGACAATGACACAATCTAGATGCTCGTTACCGTCAAGATGCCGATTAATCTGAAGAAAGGATCCGATCTAGTGTGTGTGTGTCCCTAGGGCGTTCTGCCCTCAGCCCCAGCCCCTACCAATACAATAAGTGCTGCACAATGGCGCAACGGGGCAACTTGTCCCGATACAAAGACGTTGTCGTGCCGTGACGTCACTGAGTCACACGAGACTTGCTCTACGTCAGCAAGAGACGAGATTCTCACAAGTTTTAATTGTATCATCCAACAACCATGAACTCTGTCTTCTCTGCCTATGCCTTACATCAATCGAGAATTTTTTAAATAAAACAAGTTTTTTATTATCTACAAACTTTATTTGAAACATTTTTTGATAACAAATTTATCGTGTTAAAGTTATTTATTTATATTTCGGAAATACATACATACATACATACATACATAACATCACGCTATATCCCATTAAATGGGGTAGCACGAACCCGTCAACATTCTCATCCTGACACACGATACTCGATTCGACCACATTAACACTTCCTCCATACAAACTCTTTCTTTTCTCACAACCAAAATCCATCAACACACAACAAACATTCATCCATTCGCTCCTGTACACTGCGCTTGTTTCTGAAGGTGATCTCCACACAATTGCAGGTAAACAATCGAAACATCTAACCAATGAATCTAAAATCAAGAATCATACGCTTGTCTTCATTCATCATATTTATCCCGTAATTAATTTTCTCCAAACATTCCTATCCTGACACACCACTTTTGCTTCAACCACATTCATAATTCTTTTCATACAAGCTCGTTTATTCTTCACGCTCAGAATCTTTCGCTCACGCAACAACCCTTCAATCATATTCATCCACTTGTTCCTAGGCCGTCCACGCAAATTTTTACCCTCAATTTCACCAACATACACCTGTTTCACCAATCTGTCATTCGACATACGTTCTACATGACCAAACCATCTCAACTGACTTATTCCCACTCTTCTTACAACATTCTTCCCAATCTCACATTCATCATACACCAATGTATTCCGGACACGATCTCTTCTGGTATATCCACACACACCCCGCAAATACCTCATTTCCACAGCAATTATACGTCGTTCTTGTTTCTTCATCCATACCTAACATTCACTACCATACATCAACGTAGGCACTAACACACCAAATGGATTTTCAAATAGTTGTAATTGTTTGTATACAAAGGGTTAAAAGTAGCTGTTTTTTTGCGGATAGAGGCTACAGACTGGAACACGAGCGTATAGTGAGGGCTGCAACTAATCGAAGTTTGCAAAATTCTTATTTAAACAATTTTTTCATTATTTATATCAAATTTATGTTCCTGCGAAATTAATATTGAAAAGTACGTATAAAATATTTTTTTGGTGAAAATACAAACAGGAATTTTTGCAAATTATATATTTGAGTGGTAGAAGATTGTAATCTTTGTTAGCGAAGTCATCCGTGGGCGAACGTGGATGAGGGCAAAGCTTTGAAACAAAGCTCTCTTTCGTTGATAACTTCATGAATATGCATGGATCTTTTGTAGGAGATTGATTATAAACTGCGCTTGTAATTAAGATTAGACTCGATATCTCTTCGCCGCAAAAAACCTACACGTTTGTCTGTTCTCTGCTTCCCTGTTCTCGGGTAATTCTATCTTCAATTATTGCATTTATTTTCATTTGCATAGAGACAAGCATTTCTTTGCTGGTAATCCAATACGAAAATGTACTACAGAGAAAACTTGGAATTTTTTTTAGCGAGAAGTTTGTGTAGTTTTTCCAGCAAGAAACCTGCCTTGTTTTGTTTTTACTGCCTGAAACTTTGGAACAAAACTTAAAGAACTTACCATACAGAACCTATTGCTATTGATTAAGTGACTATGACAGATACGGAAAGCTAACTTCAGCCCATGCTTAAAATGTCAGTTCTTAAATTCACGCAGTGATTAAAACATTTCAAACAACACGTCATTGGTACCAATAGATTAATTGTTATTTATTTTATTCTATTCTGCACATCGGAAATTTAATCTCAATTACAGTACAGGGTCCGAACTCACAGAAACGCATATATTTTTAGCTTATGTGAGATTCGCACTTGGGACACACCGTACTGCCCAACTGTCATTTTTAACCCAATTGTATACACTATTTTTTCTACGATCGAATTTTACTAATTATACTAATTTTTATAATAACATTTAAAAGGTGAAATTTTTTTTTTCTGAAATCGTCAAGAAAATGCCTACTTCCCTGACGCATTTTAGTATGGAAAGTAAGCGTTTACCAAAACATTTGCAAAACAGTCAGGTAAAGTACTTTCTTGACTAGTCAGGAAAGTACTTTACCTGACTCAAGAAAATAAACTAAATAACTAAAAAATTTCATAAGATTTTTATTTATTTTTATCAATAACGTTAATACTAAATATACAATTGCTTAAGTTACTAAATTTTATGCATGACACTGGCGAATTTGAAACTAAATTATTTGTTGCAATCGATAAAATATTAGATTCAATGAATAAAATAAGCAAGTAGCACATTTTCTGACAAATTATTTACTTTAAATTAGCTTTTTCCAATCCGTGAAAATTTCATACTCTTTATCATATCGGTCTTTGGACTTGCTCGGTAATAAATTTTCAACAGCCGCAGTTGCTTGATTTAAGATTTCAGGAGGAGTACTTGAAAACACCGCCTCATGCTCATTTTCATCTATATTTTCCAACATTATAAAGAAATCTTCTCTCTCAACAATATTACTTTTGACACATATATGTCCAATAGATTTTTCACATAAGATGTTGTTTTCAAAAACTTTTGTTATCACCTTGGATATGTAGTTTGCTGCCAATGTGATTCTTACCAAAAAAATTAACATTTTGAAATATTTATTATTAATTATATTGATAAAATATAAATATGAACGATTTCAGAAAAAATAGTATACATAATACGTCACGAAAGTGTTTTACTTGACTCAGCGAATTAAAATACTCGGCCTGACGGCCTCGTACTTCAAACAACCGCTTCGTCAAGTAAAGTATCACTTTCCTGACTTATTATGTAATATACTATTACCTAGCAACTACACGTGAATAGTATCGTAATATGTATTACACTACTAGTATTGTAAAGTCTCATTTTCAGGGCTGAAATAAAATCATAAAATATATCATGTCTTAATCAATTTTGTTTAACTTTATAAAAAGAGTCTCGCCAGGAAATTTTGCTTAGAGCGTCGTAAGTTGTAAAATCAATGTTATTAGTGGTTAAATATAGACTTTATTTTACATTTTTACAAGCATTGTTTTGTGATAAAAATTAAACAATACACAACAATAACCAAATACAAGAAGCATGTTTTGCTGAGACACTCGCCGATATTCCTTGGAATCTTCATTATCTTCATGTTCATCTTTATGAGTTCTTTTCTGGTAGAAATCCGCAATCCTTGCTAAAGATGTTCATCCGGTTGTCATCAGCTATACAAACACCAGGTCCAGAGTTCTGACAGCGTCCATATTTCCACTTGGTGACTTGGTAGAATACCCTGCAGGGCCGCCCGGCACCTCCAGGGACGTCCTCAGCTTCAGTAGGACCATCTTCATCGATGACGTACTTCGTAGCTAGCGCCACACACACGCAGCCGCTCAGTAGCACCAGCCACACTTTCATGATGAAATGATAAACTGTAGAGGCAGTGAATAGTGTTTTATAGTCTACACGAAGATGCTGTAAGACTTCACTCGTATATTTTAATTATTTGCGAACGCTCAATCGGAAATGAGAGACTGAGAAAACGATTGGAAATGTATTTTGGATATCATGTTTGCCAGTGTCGTACTTATCTTTTGAGAGGCTTGAAATACAATCAAATTTTGAGGCTTAATTTTTTTTATGGATCAAAGGAATTACAACTTTCATATAGTGGTAATTCTGCCCTATTAATTTTAGAACAAAAATGTTTTGAATGAAATATTGCGTCTAATGACTTCAAAAACATTAGGAATTTAAATAACAACAAAGACAAAATTAATTGTCATCCAACACTTGGTGAAACAAGGTTTAATAATAAATATAAAGTAAACACTTGGCTATGTTTCACAAAATTCAGCCTCCAAGTCACCTTACGAGGGCATCGTCAGAGGCTGGCCAGCACAGTTAGTAACCATAGACGCGTTTCGCTCTTATTAGAGCTCATCAGTATGGTATAACTCACTTCTTCACATGAACTTTGTTCTAGGTGACTTGGAGGCTGAATTTTGTGTTTACTTTATATTTTTTATTAGAAATTTACTTATAAACGTAAAATCAAATTTACAAATGAACGCTAATTACAGAATTCCATGGAAACAAAACATACAATTCAAACTGTCAATTGTTTCAGTTTGATGGATAAAAGGAATCCAAACCGTAACGAAACCGTAATCGAAAACAACTGAAACTGACATTTTTTATTATGAAATATGGAAACCGAAAACCGAAACGAAATATATGTTAGTTTTTTTCTTAAATTTATAAAGTTGCAGTCTTTGCAGTCGCAATAGGACTGGCAACACTGAATATGAATGGTAATTTGAATGCAAAATCGACACTATACGTAGAAATTATATTTTAACAGAAAATAAATAATTTTAGAAAATTTGCGAATTAGTTACTTAAAAAATATACTGTTATTGTATATTGCCTGTAAATCTATTAAGTTTTTGTAAAGGTATTTTGAACCGAAACAGAAATCAATTTTAATATTTTCAAAATAATCGTAACCGAAACTAAAATTTTATTGATATAAATACCGCTAATAGTAACCGAACCTCAAATTTTTTCGGTTCCAGATCCTGGTTACATTGTTGCATTATAAACAGTGGATAGACGTATGCAGGGAAAACACAGTTGTGATCATTCATTCAACTCATATGGTAATTATGTGTGAAGATACATAACTCCTTTAAAGCTCCCAATTTGCGCCCTATGCGCTTGTGCATAAGTACGGCTCTGATAGTTACACAGTTTTGCATAACAAGCTGAAATTGAAGTCGAGATGATACCGGATTTTCTTTTCAATGAATTTTCTCATCTTAATAAAATTTTATACTCCATGTCACTTGAAAATACATCACTTCTTTCATTGAAATTCAATTTGTATGTATACGGGTTTTGGATTTCCATTAGTTTGTAATGGTTTAAAGTGAGATCATTTAATAATTTACTATTCCGACTATGATTTGTTTCTGGTGCGGTAAAAATATTGTCAGATTATAGGAGTGACAGTGACCGATGAATATATTTAGTTAATGGAAACCCACTTCAATTATGCGCGCTTGCAAGGTTCCAACTACAATGTGACATATCTGTCATCCAACTACACAATTATAAATTACATTCTGTCATCTTAATTCAAAGTAATATCAGCTAGCATCTCTCGCAAACAATAAACAAATCATTTCAATTTAAATGCCGTACAAGATTTTTATTTACTCAGTCCCTTTCTTTAACTGTTATTGTGCAGGAAAAATTTAGTCACTACAGTTCTTTCCTGATCATAAATTTATATAAACTTGAAACAATTGGCGATCAGCAAAATGTCAATTTAATTTTTTAATATAATTGTGCCCGAGAACTTCAATTTGATTCTAAACGCAGTCTAATTTGAGCGAATTTTGGAAAAAAAACAATTGAAAATCGATTGTCAGAAATCTTTAATTGATAAAAAGAAAACAATTGATTATTACGATTTTAATAAGTTTTGTTCTTAACATGTTTTTTTCTATGACATAACGATTTTAAAAATTAACAAAATATTATTACTTATTACATACCGGTGGCCCAAAAAACAGGTTCCCCGTAAAACAAAATTATTTTTAAAGCAACTTTATTGATATTACCATAAGACGTACTGATAATGGAACAAAAAGAATTTTTTAAAAATTGCAATTACTTGTAAGAAGATTTAAATAAAATTATTAAAAATAGCTATCAACCAGTGGCTAACAAGATGTTGCCGAAATTTATTATAATAGGATAAAACATTTTTTGTGAATTTAAAAAAATTCTTTTTGTTCCATGATCAGTACGTCTTATAGTACATACCCTTTAATTTTTTTCTCGAAGTACAGATACACCCTGTATATATTTTGCAAAGAAAAATACATTTCTATACAAAAGTTGTATTATTATATCATATATCCTTAAATTTGTATCCCAAAGTATAAAAACAGACTGTATAGGTCAGGAATGTCAAAAATAGTTGTAAAATGAATAAAATGTCTAGTTTCTTGGAGCGGATATTTCAATCGTTTGATCAATGATGCGAACAAACATAAATGTTTCACATTTTCCTTAGAAAATATTTTAAATATGAGTATGTAAAGGGGTAGGATACTATGCAGAGAAATGGTGTGAGAACGGAGGCCATATTTATTTATCAGAACTTGCCTTAATTACTACAAATGTTTTTTGATGAATGCTCCTTGTATTTGTACACTACACAACACTTGCCTGCATTCTCACATTTTCAGATTTCATTTTTGCACTTCTAACATGAAGACTTATGAAACATTTTCACTTTGATTTGAGATGATAACATTCAAACATTGACTCAAAGCTGTTATTAAATAATAGCTTTTGTGCTCTGCAGCAAAACATGAATAATAACTATTACATACATTGTACATGTTTGTAGCATTTGTGTAAGTAACTACATGAAAGGTGAATTATTAGACAACAAAAGATTCCTTCAATCATAATAGAAATGCTGTGGATACCGACGTGTGGTGGTGATCACTAGGTCACTAGGGTCAGCATGGCGCACGCAGAACCTGACCTGATTACAACATTGTCTTACACATCCCATAAATACATAAACATCATGCTCTATGTCTCATCAAATCTTAGTTCTGTAACACGAGCAAGAGCTGGGTGAGTAAGTTGATCTTACCGGACTGCGTCAATTGTAAAACGAGCGGAAAAAACGCAGTCTTAAAATCTTATAGAACATTCTGGTATTAAAGTTTAAACTGAATTGAACGCGAAACGTTATAATTTAATATGAGGATGGAAACAGAATAATGATTTAAATTAAATTTTTATTAATTATAATACTTAATTAACGAATCTAGTTTAAAATTAAATAAAACGCAAACACCGCGTGATGTGAAGATCTACATCTTCACGCTTTGAGTCGATGGACGAGACTGATGGTTTCCATCAAAACACTTGCTGTCCTGGGTACGATACCCACATCTGGAATCCATCCCCCACACATCGGGGTGGACGCAGATGTCAAGTGTTTTGGTCATGTAGTCTGACACTCTGACACTGCAGATAACACGAACATGAAATCTTGTTGGAATTCTAAGAATATTAACTATAACTGTCTCTTTTTATAATTTAATGCCCTATATTTGAAAACCAAAAGATCTCACACTCAGCCCTAATGGCACATGTGGTCACGAGTGTCAAATTACACGAAACCAATCTTACCTAAACGCAACATAACAACAATGAGATAGCTCATATTGTTACAGTTCAGTGCAAGAAACCGAGATAATACTCACGTTTATTAAATAACAAGCACGAGATCATGTGTTTAAATCTCGCTCACTTATACTCTCATATATCTAAAATACGATTGTTATCTTGAGTGATTAGATTTCGCTTTAAGCGAAATGGAAAATTTCACAAACCGGGAAATTATGTCGAAATTATTGTTCAAATTAAACAAAATGAAACCAAAGGGACAAAAACATATATTTTTCAAAAAATAATAATAATAAAAAAAATACATTCTAGATTTCAATACAAAGAAGTTTATAGGGAAGTGTAGGTATAAAAACAAACCAATTTCACCACATTGAAATTACCCCTGTGGCTCTCTCTCTCTCTACTTCATCTACATCATTGGGACTCTGATTTGGCGGCTAATAATTGCACTTCAGGTGTATAAATATATCACTTACGAGATCTACTACTGCAGAATGTCAACACATGTTAATGGATAAAAGGCGTAATTATATATTTATTTATTTTTATTCCAAATTCAGAAGAAACAAATATAGGATCGGATGTTTTATCCAAACTTTTAATCAGATCAGATCTGAATTCAGTCCGAGCGAATTCTAATCCGAAGTTGGATCTGGATATCGGATCTCTACTAGATTCATCACAAGTATAGATCTTCTCCACTACATTCTCTCCATTTATATTCATAATTCCAGTCATTGTTTCATCTCTCATCCTCAATTTTACTAGCATGCCTATTCCTGAATAGGATAAATTAGAAATTTCATTAGATATGTTTTTATAGTGAAGCCATGTTGTGTAAATTTCCTATCCGAATAGTTGATTGTGTTAGGGTTATTTTTGCGAGTGTAAGAAAAAGCTTGTATGCGAATACTTTCAAGTTTTTAAGCAAAGTACTGTATACAAAGCAGCTCTTAATCTAACACTACGCTAATGCTATTTTCCTTTTTCTGGAAAAAACATGCCTTTAACATACACCGCGACGTAATCGCATTTCCTCCGTTTTCGTGGAGAGCTCTGGAAGAGCTGTAGTTTTTCAAGGAAATCCTGTTTTACTCCTAATGATGTTTTTGTTCATCAACATTTTTTATCTTTACTTTTTCTTTACTGTAAATATACAAAATTAGAAAGAGTTTCGTTTAATTTTATTCATGTAGAACGTAATGAAAATATTTTGTATATTTAAATTTTTATGAATACTTGTCCATTTACAGCCCGTACTTATATTTTACATTCTTCTCGCCAACCAGTTTAATAAGATTTCAAAGATAAAACAAATGTTTTAAGACGCAATATTTTATAATCTTCATTGTAGCAACCAACCTGATGCTGTGACATCTTTCAGCGTTAACACAGTTTATATTTGATTTTCTCATTTACATCAATTCAATTTATAACAACATAAAAGAATCCTGCCCTCTCCCCTTTGTACCACGCCCCTAGTTCGTGATGAAAACGCGAGTTTGGTATCTATTCGAGAGGGTTGTAGTCGAGATCTTGTGAAAAATTACTTGGCTTAACAGCTTAAGAACGGTAATGGACTGAGTTTTAAAACTTTGTTAATAAACTGTATTCAATATATTTTAATGTCATTGTTAAGCTTTATTTATCTTTATTATTTTGTTACGATGTTTAACGCAGTAAACACATAAGGGAAGAAATTACACTTTACTCCAAAAGTATAAATATGATTGTTAACGACCAATGTTTCATGTTATTTAGATAAACATTTTAAAATACTACCAATATATGAATAAATGAATATCTAAAACTGTGCAGTTAAGGTCGAAGAAAAAGTAATTATCATTACAGTATTTTTCGTTTGTACATTAATCATGGTAAGATGATTTTATACTTAATAATTAATTATGCAAATAAAAAACACGACTTTCTTTTCTTAACAAACAAGTGAAAATTGGTAAATTGTTATTTCGTCAGTAGCTAGCTGTCAGTTCATTAATTATGAACCAATTGGTAAAAGCATAAAAAGCAGTTGAGACTTGGTGAGTTTTACGAGTATTGTGTCAGAATCTCAAAAGCCGTAAAGTATGAAAGGTATAAAAATTCAGTTGTCCGCGTCTTGGAGTGCTAAAGAAACAATCGAGGAGAACAAACAGAAACAAGTGCATGGCGGATGCCGCATCAGAACAGAATACATTTTGCATTTCGCGTGAGATTGAAAGTAAATAAACGACGCGAATGTAGAGCGGGGACGTCGCGACGTCTGGCTCTAATGCACTACATACCGACGCCGGTGCCGACGCCTCGGCAAATACTTCAAGTGCCAATATCGCCGATACGATCTTGATGTAGCCTTCACCTTACCTTCAATATTAACCCTATGACATTCATGCTGCTAAAATCATTTCAATGTTTCAAATATACTCGTATGTATATACTCGTATTACCGCTAATATAAGCGTTCCTTTATTATGCATGATAACGAGAGACTTCAGATGATTTGCATATTAACTAAAATCTCTCAGTTAATTTACATATTAACTAGAGAAAGACACCGAATTCGGCCATCGAGCGAAAAAACAAACATTCTAATTACCCGTTTAGACTGAAACTATTTTTTTCTCTTTTCAACGATGTATTACTTGTTATAAATGTATATGAAAAAAACTCGAGATAAATAAGATAATTGGTAAATATCAGATATTATTTTTATTCAACTATTCCTGGTGGCTATGCGCCATTAAACAAAATGTAACAAGGTAAAATTAATGACAACAATGCAGATATTTATTTGTGAGTTGTTTCACGTGTTTTGTCATTAATTTTACCTTGTTACATTTTATTTATTTTTATTTATCTTCCATTTATAACGTATTCTTCAACTCTTAAAAAGTTCCTGAATCATTTACAGTCAGTTATCTTCTCTTAAAAAATTCCTAACACTCATTCAGCATCTTTTAAAATTAATTTTATATTATATATAACGCTATTTTGTTCGTAATTATTGTTAATTGTGATGTAATACTTTGTCTTTATGTTTACAGAGCGTCCGCGGCCTTGGAATCGTGTCTGCAGTCCCTCAGATCCAGCACCGTCCCCCGGAGCCGACTCCAGCTGTTAGTCACATCAACTAGAAGATCAACCCCCTCCCCCCCCACCCCCGAATAAAATAATATTTACTATGTATTGTATTAAATTGTACTTGTAATATAAATATTTGTCTTGTACGCTATTAAAATGCCAATAAATGAATTGAAAATAAATTATATTCTTTTATTTCGTGTATACAAGTTAAATAAAAAATAAATCTAAGATGGCCTGATGTGCTGTTCAAAATATGACTGCTATTCTACATGGTGTAAATTGATTGTGACTACTTCGTTTTTCGGACATTAAACTGTGAGAATGATGACGTCATTTTTCAGCTATTCCGCACTCGGCGGATTTTACTTAATTGGCTTAATTGGCTGCCATTTTGCTTTGCACCGAATAAAGAGCAGTCTCATGTCACCTCCAAAAACGACTGAAATTCACAAAAAATTTAAAATATAATTAATTTAATTAATTAACTTAATTAATTAAATTTACTAAATTTTCAATTTTTTTTGTGAATTTCAATCGTTTTTGAGGGTGACATGAGACTGCTCTTAATTCGGTGCAAAGCAAAATGGCAGCCAATTAAGCCAATTAATTAAAATCCGCCGAGTGCGGAATAGCTGAAAAATGACTCTCACAAATAAATATCTGCATTGTTGTCTGATATTTCTCAATTACATTATTTATCTCGAATTTTTTCATATACATTTATAACAAGTAATACATCGTTGAAAAGAGAAAAATATGGCGGTTTTTATTTTAATAAAATAATTCTAGGTTCCCATTTGAAAAATAAAAGTTGATAGTCGTATCATGTAAACCTGACTTTATAAAAAATTTCTATATGTGTCATAAAATAGTATATTTAATATACTAAAACTTTCATATGAAGAAAATATTTATATTTCTTATAATAAAAAAGTTAAGGGGGGGTTCGTCTTCGCAGAATCACCCTGTATATATAACTTATCGAAATCTACTACGGAACAGTGCTACACCCAGTAATGGGTAGAAGAAATGATGATATATTTCTTTTTATTTCTTGTCAATTGATTCGTGATTATGTTCCAATCTTCCAGCGGACAATTATTTCATATCTCTAGATATTTTGTAAAGGCTACAGTAGTAGCTCCATTCGACATCATTCATTTAGTTGAATTTTTTGATCAAGTAAGTGAATCCCTTAAACATTTCTAGTATAGCAGTGGTATGGGGCATGTATCAATGTATTTATAATTCCTTGTGGCAGATGATACAACACGTAACGAATTTCTTTGTTGGTGACGTGTTTTCAGCGTGATTGAAGCATTTTCAATCTCGCGTTTTGTTCGTCCTGTATCTCATCAGTGCGCGGTTTTATTTCTACTTCATCCCCGGTCGCAGTCGCCGCAAGCTTTTTATTTTATCGTTTAAACCGAACGTCAGGAGTTTATGAAAGCTGAAGGCTAGCGCTCTGGTTTTTATCCGCGCGTCGTGATAAATGTCCCCGGATTTCTCACCTCGCCATCCCGTAAACAGCTCCATTCCAAACAGATTTTTTATCAAGTGTTCGCACTTCATCTTGGGAGACTAGACTACACACATATTGAATATTACAAATTGAGATGATTTCTTATAAGGGTTTTTTTGTGATATGAATTTCGATTTTTATTATGTTTGGATTAGAAACATTTTATTTTTATCGTTCTTTTTTGCTCGTACAAGGCTTCCCTAGCTACCTGAAGCTGTTTGCTTAGAATATAAGCTTTGAATACAGGATGCCTCACATCTTCACGATCAACATTAAATTACAGATACTACATGATCACGAATCTAAAAGAATTCACTAAATTAATTGTACTTTATATATTTATATTACGCTGTACAACAGGAATTTAATCCCAATTACAGTACAGGGTCCGCACTCACCGAGCCGCAGTGTAGTAGTTCATATAATTTTTAGCTTGAGTGAGATTCGAATTCCATATTGCTATCCACAACGCCGTACTGACGGACATGAAATAAACATTTTTAATGCCAATGTTGCAATGACTGGTTCTTAATATACGAGTATAATATAAAAACTTACCTAATATTATAAATTAATAAATTAATTAAATGTCTGTGATGCCTGATGAGACAGTTCAATGTTTTTTTTTTCGTGCTCTACGAGCACATTAATCATGAGTTAATGGACATGTTGTTAGTTTATAAGGAAGCAAGGCATAATATGGTTTACATCGGGTTTCGAACATTTACAGAGAACGTCTTACCAGGGGCGTATCTGGGGTACTTGGCGCCTGGGTTCTGAAGTAGAATGTGGCGCCCCGAGGCGTGCGAAAATTTTGGAGCACAAAAATGCGATATGGTACTCAAAATACGTGGAATTTTATGCTCTATGATACAGAAAGAGTAAGACAGTAAGCCGACACGCCGTACTATGCGAAACTTGCGTGTAGATTTAGAGCAATAAGCAAACTCATGACAAATAATGTTATTCACCTTAGCGTAGAATAATAGAACATTGTTTGTCTAGAAAAGTAACTATTTTTAAATAAATATTTTATTAAATAGTTTCTCATAAAATTAAATAAAAATTCAAAAAAAAAAAACAAAAAGAAATTAATTCACACATAGGTACATTCTAATATACCTAAACCTAATTTAAACTATATAGTTTACATTTTACAATTGCACATAATAGCACAAACAATTATACAAATAACAAAATAGCATATCAATACATGTAAATTAAATTTACAATAAAAATACTTAAATACTCATAACTATACCGCGCGTTCCACGTAAAGGTTGGCATAGGGAAATAACATGGGAGAAAAGGTTTTTGTGAATAAAAAGTGTCCGGTAAAAAATTATGGTATAATATTGCACATGACCATAATAGACCTATCCACACACATTATTTCATACAGATTACTTCATTTTAATGCCACAAATTAGAGAAATTAATGAAAATAGTTCGAGAAAATCGCCTACTAATTATGATTTTTTGTGACAGCTTTGTCATAGAAACAGAAGCTGTCACTATAACCGTCAAGATTTGTTGTGAATATTAAGAAATCTTGACAGTTAACTTTATATTTCAAATATTAATCACGTTACTTCGCGATCTTTTGTAATTAAAGGCCTTAGTACGACAGTAGGTACCTACATTTGGTATTCATTTCATTACTTTATTTATTTTACAAATAATATTAAGACGCAGTATTTGTGTTCTTTTAATATACTCATATTTATTTTAACTTTTTGCCGTCTGCCGCCCTTTTATGCTGGCGCCCGGGTTCTGGGAACCCCAAGAACCCTGGGTTGGAACGCCCCTGCGTCTTACTTGTATCGTAACGTAAGTAACTATTTGATTTTTATTCTGTAGTTGAGAAACATCCCGTATAATCAAGAACGATGAGAAGGTAGTACAGACAAAGGGTCTAAGTTTGATTTCAGTTTGAATACCTCAGTACTTATGTTCTAAGAGGGATCGCACATTACACAACTCTCAATATTTACCAGATTGTAAGGTAATCAATAGTAGTTGAAGCGTAATATCTCGGGAGTATTACGAAACTTGCAATGGAGACATTCGGTGCCACGTGTTCGATTCATTTCACGTTCAGTGCTGCTTTCAATTACGCCCAAATTAAGCTTTATGGATATGACGGAAACTTAATTGGGGCCCTGTCAATTTTCGTTTATAGAACCGCCGCGAAATATTAATAGACACGGGCTTTCAACAAAGAATCGCCACTACCATTAACCATTCACTCCGTGTCAATTCATGTTACTAGCTGATGTACGAGTACCTATATCTACATTTAGAATGGATTTTATATTTCCTAACAGTTTATTATGTAACAAACTTTCTGTTGGATGTTTATCTAAAGAATTTATCAAACGAGTCACATACTATACTTTTTTAAGATCACAAAGTTAGATAATAAAAAATATATAAAGTTTTATTAATTAGTTAAAAAGTAAGTACTTCAACCCGTGCTTAATACGTCAGTTGTTAACTTCACGCCGTGATGAAACTGTTCTAAGCCACAGTTTGTCAATATGTGATTAAGATGATATATAACGCGCCATGGAAACCAGTTTGTTAAATGACATTTTAATAACGAGAGCAAAAACAAAATGGAATTAAACTTATTTAACATATACGTCATAAAAATCGTAAAGTTGCTATTTTTACTGTACAACTGAAATGCTAGCATGTATCGCTGAGAGCAATAATACGAGGGTTAGATACGTAGTGATATAAAAGAATATAATAATAATACTATTATAAGACAGCAAAGTAATAAAAGAGCAAGAATAAAAATGAGATTGAAGTGGCAGTGGATTGTTATTGCAGTAGCAACGTGATATTAACTTTTAGAGTGCATCTCGTTTATAGTAATATTCAAGTGTAGCACAAGCCTGGCCTAACCTAGACAACAACAGCCACCTATATTTCACCTGCGCGCGCTCTATATTAGATTTACATGAAAATTTATTCAAGAATTTTCACTTTGAAATTTAATCCCACCTGGCTGTCAGCGACAGATGCGCTACTGTTTACATAAAATGAAACCAACTGCGTCACAGACTCGATTTGCCAATTGTTTTCCACTTCTTTTGTTCTATCAATACACTACATACATCAAGTGAAATACAAACGATCTGATGTGACCATCACAGTGCTTTCCCGACCGTAAACTGAAATAAACTTTTTACTACAATTTTAAAGGCCTTTAATTTGAACATCAAATATTTTGAATATATATAAATACGCTGTATAGGTCGGGAAAAAGGTCAGAACATAGATACAATCAAATAAAAAATAATTCTTATTCTTAAAGATCATTAAGTTCCTGTTTGTCCGGAAAACTTGAAGCAGTCATTGAGTCATTGTACGTCTCGCGCTCATCATTAGTCACGGGCGGCGCTTGTGGGTTTTACCTCTAGGGGCCGAGATAAGGAACACCAAGCAGTCCCCACTGCCGCCTTCAATCCGATGATTTACGATATCTGATCGCGGTGGCTGGTTTTTGCACACGACTGAAATCTGTGCGCCGAGTGGAACTGCTGGTAAATTATAGCCGAGGTTCCCAAGCCGCTAAGCGTCGACAAAACCCCCAATGAAATTATAGTTATTAATTGTAATGTCCATTGGCGTTCATATTACCGCAGGATAATGGGATTTTTTTAATTTCTTCTAACAAAAGAAGAAAGTAAAATGACATTGAGAAGAATCTTGTTAAATGAGTGAATGTGTGTCTAGTGAGATTGTTTGAACACTTAAATAATAATTATTTGTTGAATTTTTCACAAGTAATACCACTTGATTTTATAGGTAAATTATTATTTTGCATAATTTTTTCGCTTAGTGACAAGCACAAAAGTAAATCTCATGGTTAACCTTGAGTTCGTAGGATTACAAGTTTTATTTAATGTTAGTTTGCTTGAGTGATTTTGTTCCAAAAAAGTTAAAAGCTTAAAAACAAATTTATGCAGAGAAAAAATTATCTAGAGAGGTCGCTTGCTATTTGGTACCATAATTTTTCGAGACAAATAAAATAAAATAACAAAAATAAATATTGTTGTGTCAAATTGGCAGCCCAATAACAGAATGAGTATAAAATGGTGCTTATTGGTTTAATTTTCAAATGTTTCGCGTTATGATTAGTAGAAAACACATCGAAGGACATTATCAGTATACAACTGTGCCTATAATTGAATTTTCAAATATTTTTCATTATGATTGATTGAAAACAGGTCTAGCAAATTTATCAATAATAATATAATAAGAGAATGAAAATAATTTAACAAATTTCAAATCGAAAGATTTTTGTTATCAACTAATTTGAGTAAGAAACTAGATAATTGTTTTCTAAAGTATTGAAATTTCAAGTAATATACAAGTAGATTAATTTGTTATAAATTGAATTCAATTCAAACAAAGGAATTTAACTTTACCAGCCGACAATTTTAAATAATTATTTAACATCTACATTTGTCAACTTCGTTCTTACTATAATAATGACAGGACTCGTTAAAATGCACACACGTGTGAAAGAAACAAATATGGACTGGTACCTACAGAGAATTAGACAAATTACTTTATTACATGAACAATATTAATAAAAACATAAAATTCACTTTAGAAATAGAAGAAAATAAAAAATTGAACTTTCTTGACTTAAAACAATACACAACATTAACAATATTTTAGAATATGACATATACAGGAAACCAACATTTACAGACACCTTAATACCTGAATGTTCCAATCAATCTCTTACTATTAAATTATCTGCATTCCACAGCATGATACACAGATTAACCACAATCCCGCTAAATAAATCAAACTTTAATAAAGAATTAACAACAATAAAACAAATAGCCGTTAATAATGGTTATAAATTAGATACTATTGATAAACTATTGAGAAATAAAAATAAGAAAATTATGATTCAGAACATATATACACAATCCGAAAGTAACGTAAAAAAGAAAAACTGGATATATTTAAACTACATCCCAAATACCACACAAGCCGTCTCAACAATTTTCAAAAAACTTAACATCAACTCCGTTTCTACTAACAAAACAAATTTAGGAACAATGTTAACAAATACAAAAACAAAAAATGATAAATCAGAATCGTCGGGGGTATATGAAATTAAATGTAAAGATTGTGATGCCATCTACATCGGACAAAGTGGTAGAAATTTCAGGACTAGAATAAAAGAACATTTAAAATCAATTAAAACAAACACAGGATTCTCCCAACATTGTATTCAACACAACCATTCACTATTAGATTATAGGATTCTCCATATTGAGCCGAAAGGCGTTAAGCTTAACTTACTGGAAAATTTAGAAATTCGCAAGGCGGTTAATTCAAAGAAAAATATAGGCAATGACCAATTGGACGTAAGTTCCTCCCCTCTTCTTAATATTAATTTTAGCATATAAGTGTTGTATTTTTGTAAACCATTGTATTATTACCTGATGAAGACTGAAAAGTCGAAACGCGTCGTATAAATAAAAAAATTTATGTGAAATATACCAAGTGTTTTAATTTTATAAACAAATAAGGTATTTCAATTTCTTAAAATTTCGAGTCTTTGTTATAAATAAATAAAAATTGTAATTTGAACATGTGAAACATAGTTTAATTTTAAATTGGTGTCATTGCAACAAAAGGATAAAAAGGATTGAAGGTTTATCGTGTAAACGAGAGTTGAAACGAGCTTGTATGAAAGGAATTATGAACGAACCCAGTTTGATATTAGTATGTGAGAAATAAATTGATTATTTAAAATCCACAGTTGTCGTCTATTATAAGACAGAACAGTAAACAGTTGTGATGTATCCGGTAACCTTGAGTGGAAAGATTAAATAAATTTGCACAACAGCAAGTTGGGTTGTGCCTAGGGCGGTTAGACATGATACTGTCCGAATTTCTTCCTCGCGTAGTCGAACTTACTGCAAACAGCGTACGACAAATATTTACTTCGTGACGTACGGACGATAGACGCCTGTGTTGCCCGTGGCATCGCGGCTCCCGACGTCGTGGCTCGTGGCTCGTGGCTTGTAGCTCTTGGCTCCAGCACTAATTACCATACACTTATGACAAATAACGCACACCATGGACTCTGACTAGCATTTTAAACAAGTTAAAAAGTTTATATTTTTCGGCGTTATTACAAAAGTTTCCGTGTAACGTCTTCAAGTAATGGATCACATTACAACTTCACTGTTAGTTTCTTCTTGTTTCGGGCTTCACGAACAGACTTCTCGATTGCCGATCATAAAAATTAACTTTTCAAACTTACACTTATTTATACGCCATCCTCAGTATTGTACTTGTATATGTACTCACTTTTATAATACATACCTAGTTCACAAAACATTCCCTAATACATATATTAAAAAATCTGATGTGGACACCACATGACTTCCTTGTACGCGTATTAAACTTTAGATATTTTTTTAATTGCACATATTTGACATTAAATCTTTTATTTTTTGTTCTAATCCATAGCAAACTTAATTTTTAAAAAAATCAAAAAATATATAATATTTAAATTTAGATATCTCGTTTATGCAAAAAGCTAATTTAAAAATTCTTAATGTGCTAGACGCAGAATTTAATTCTCTAAAACTTTTATTTGCAGCATTTAATTCTAAAATTAAAATAATACCATTTTTTTCAAGGAATACTGTTAGCAGCTTCATGTAATGTGCCACTTCCGGTTAGTCTATTTTAACCAAAATCTATTATGTTATTTCCATTGATATAGTAGTCTTATATACCAAATTTGGAAAGTTTTAAATTATATTTGAATATAGTTTTTAATGAAAATCTATTATAGGCTTCAAGTAAAGTACCACTTCCGGTAGTTGTATAATGACCAAAAAGGGAGGTGCACAACTAGATGTTATAACAGTCCTAAATATAAAGTTTCAATTTTCTACGGCTTACCGTTTTTGAGTTATGCGACATACGTACGTACGTACGTACAGACGGCATGACGAAATTAGTCAAAATGGATTCAGGGAGGTCCAAAATACCTATTTCCGTTGAAATCTGAGAACCGAAAATTTTCGCGATTACAATACTTCCTTTACTTCGTACAAGGAAGTAAAAATCAGTCTTCATTCTCATCTTGACACACGATACTCACTCCCTCCATACAAGCTCATTCATTTCGAAATTCTTCATCACACAAAACCCCTTCAATCACATCCATCCATTTGCCCCTATATACCTGTTTCGCTTTTAATAATAACCTTTCTAATTTAGTTAGAAAATAGGTATCTCATTACTTTCAATATGGCATTTGTGTAATGTCATGTGAACGATTATATTCGTGATAAATTGATCTATTTATTTCTTTTACAAAATATTTAGGTGCACGCACAGTGAAAATGCATATAAGCTCATTTATCCTCATACTCATAATCCATCATCACGCAACGACCCTTCAGTCACACCCATCGTATAGATTTCATAAGATATAAATTTTGAACAACTCTAAGATATAATATCTATTTAAAATTTTAACAAATATAAAAATAAATAAATCGAAAGTTCATCAAAATCAACTACAATGTTCAAAATTGTACAAGGATATTTTAAAAATGAAATGTAAAATTTAAACTATAAATTTTATAACAACAAAGACAAAATTAATTGTCATCCAACACTTGGTGAAACAAGGTTTAATAAAAAATATAAAGTAAACACTTGGCTATGTTTCACAAAATTCAGCCTCCAAGTCACCTTATGAGTGCGCGTCTATGGTTACTAACAGTGCTGGCCAGCCTCTGACGATGCCCTCATAAGGTAACTTGGAGGCTGAATTTTGTGAATCATAGCCAAGTGTTTACTTTATATTTTTTATTAAACCTTGTTTCACCAAGTGTTGGATGACAATTAATTTTGTCTTTGTTGTTATTTAAATTGCTATTGCGTAGCTTCCCTTTTCCTTCCCGGTAGATGGCATGACCTGTTCCACAGAACTTCTCATGTCATCTTACCTGTTGTTAGAGATCTTATTCTCTGCTGGCACAGTTCTTCTTCACCAGCTTCTTCACGTGAACTTTGTTCTAGGTGAAGAAGTGAGTTATACCATACTGATGAGCTCTAATAAGAGCGAAACGCGTCTATCGTTACTAACTGTGCTGGCCAGCCTCTGACGATGCCCTCATAAGGTGACTTGGAGGCTGAATTTTGTGAAACATAGCCAAGTGTTTACTTTATATTTTATATTAAACCTTGTTTCACCAAGTGTTGGATGACAATTAATTTTGTCTTTGTTGTTATTTAAATTGCTATTGCGTAGCTTCCCTTTTTTTTCGGTAGATGGCATGACCTATTCTACAGAACTTCTCATGTCATCTTACCTGTTGTTAGAGATCTTATTCTCTGCTGGCACAGTTCTTCGTCACCAGCTTCTTCACGTGAACTTTGTTCTAGGTTAAGAAGTGAGTTATACCATACTGATGAGCTCTAATAAGAGCGAAACGCGTCTATCGTTACTAACTGTGCTGGCCAGCCTCTGACGAATTTTGTGAAACATAGCCAAGTGTTTACTTTATATTTTTTATTATAAATTTTATTCCAATATTTGTAAAAAATACCTAAGGTATTATTTTTCTTAGACATATTTGCATATTATTTATATTAATTTTTATATTGGATCTTTCCTAAATACATATTTATAATATAATTTATAGTTTTAATTTTACATTCAATTTTTAAAATATCCTTGTACAATTTTGAGTAGTGTCACTGACTTACTCGTCAAAAATCAAATTTGAAATTTAAATATCATCCCTTAATATTGAAAATATGGATATCGGATTTTCACTAATTGATAAATGTTGTTACGAGGCTGTTTAAAAAATATAAAAACAAAATGGTTGATGAGCCAAGCTTTTAACATATGTAGCAATTTATTTCTGACAATACGTGAGCATTACTCTGGCTTAAAACTTATAATTTATTGTACACATATATATCACTTGTCTGCGGACATTGTTTTCAATTAATTATTTAATTAAACAATAAATATAATCCGCAATTAGTCTCTTCACTACCACAGAAGTATAACAAGCGGACAGGAAAACAATCGGACTGTACTCACAGATCAAAGCTCACTTGTAATCCGTATAATTATAATAATGATGGTAACTTGATCACTCGCTACCATTGTCGCAAACCTTCAGCTCTTCAATATAAACTTTACTTTTCCAAGATAAATGAAACAGCAGAAAAACTTAACTCAAGAAAATAATGAAACGAAATTTTGAATTAAATAATTAATCAAAAATTAAATTTAGTTCGAGTTGTATTAAAATTTAATTATAAATACTTAATGAAAAGCTTAGATTTCATTTGATACAGTTGTATAAAATCCAACTTTATTCTATTATTTCATTTTATCCCAAACTCAGAAATACAAAACATAATAAACTCATTTAAACAAAATCCTTTAATGATATTCAACATTAATCATCGAAACAACATCGCTAGTACTCATACCACGTGACCCAAGTCATAAATACATCAATGCGCGCTTTGAAGTAAACTACGCAATCCGTCACTCGATCAGGGCGGCTGGGTTGCATTTTCACCACTCTATTGCGTTGTGTCTTACATCGTTACGTCGCCATGTCGCGATACATCACTGCCAACCTTTAATGTTCGAATTTGGATATAGTTACGCTGCTTAATTCAGTGCGGCGGCAAGGTCACACTGCATAGCTCCTCGTACATGCACAAAGTAAAATGACAAAGTGAATCTCAATTGCTTTTATTAGAAATCTCAATTTGACTGGGAAGAAGTGAAGAAGATGGTAACCATTCTTGAGTGCTGGTTAGGTTGCAGCTAAGCATTCATTTAATATCTTTTCAATAAACTTATTTTGCAATTCATCTTGAACAATATTCATAATTCTTTTCATTCATCTTTCGTTCAGACACTAAATTTTCACCATTAATAAAGTTACTGCAAAAATTTAGATTTAGATCTTGTCTCGAATATTTGAGAAATTCGAGACGAGCAATATTTTTATTTGCATACCCGTTCTTTATACTTATATACATTTATAAGAAAACAAAAAGTCAATTTGAACACGAGGAATTAAATATCGTTGAGCGCATCTTCATATCTTGTTTGCATTGAAATTCTAGTGCTTAATTTATAAATATATTTTCAGATAAATATATTAAATTTTTCAAAATTTCCGTTAAATTTTACATATTTACTTAGGGACATTACCTTTGAAAACAGCGGGTCAAAATACATACGTATGTACGTTGGAATATTCGTACGAAAAATAATTTTAGAGCAAATAATCTAAAATTTCAAAAAATTAAATCGCTTTAAATTTGCTAAAAATGTTCTAATAAGTCAATATGAACACGAGGAACTCAATGCCGTTGGGCACATCTCCATATCTTGTTTAATTTTTAAGATATACCTTCCGGAAAAGTTGGATTTTTACTCATTTCAGGTTTTGTATTTCCTTGAAGCTATATCTCAAAAACTAAACGAAATATGGAGATGCACTCAACGGCATTGAATTTCTAGTGCTTCAATTAATTTAATTTTCTCATAAAACAGTTTTTGACCAATACATCAAAAATTAGAAGACAAGCGTAGTTGAGGACTTTACCGCTGGATTGAGCTGGTTAATATATATCATCATCATCTGTGGCGCTACAGCCCAAATCAGGCCTGGACCTGCCGGGCACACCGAGCCGCAATTTTTACACTGCCGTACTGCTGGTTTTCGTAGTCAAATGCTACATTATTTAAGGCGTATAAGTGACTAGCTTATAGCGCCCGAGTGTGATAAACACATGTAACTGTATTTTATATTTTACGACAAATCACACATTGTCGACAGGCAGATTCGAACTGACGAACCTTGGTTCGGGTGACGTCACAGTATGTTAAGAGATGTGCCGTAACACGCTCGGCCACCGCGCCTGTAGTATATATATATATATATATATATATATATATATATATATATATATATATATATATATATATATATATATATATATATATATATATATATATATATATATATATATATATATATATATATATGGAAAATTTCGTTGCAATGTACGGAATTTAGAACCTTAAATTTGAGCTTGAAAATTTCAATGATATTGAACGCATCTTCATATATTGTTTAGTATCTATATTGTATTGATTGTATGAGTAATGTGCAATGGTGTGCTGGCACTACTCATGTCCCATGGGTCTATCGCCAAATATCAAGAACTAGGACGACAGCTGCACTAACGGATCTTATTGTATTAGCACTAACATATGTTTGTAAGCTTTACAATTTACGAAATTGAACATTCCTTATGATTGAAATAAAATTAAGACTCTCAATAAAATGGGTATAGTTTTGTTCGTGATATGTGGGTGGGGGGCAGAGTTCCGCGTAATCACGCGGTTGACTTGTCAAACAAGCCAAGATCCAGACCGTGAAAACGAATTATCCATTGCGCTGTAAGCTCGGTTTAAGAGGTAAGGCCACTCTAGACAAGGAAAAAAGGGTCATTTTCTAGATTTTTTTAAACGAAATATAAACGTGCTGCTTAAGTACTGTTTTTGGATTTTTATTTAGTGCTATATAAACTTTATTTCAAAAAAATTTTAGAGAAAATATTCAAAATTGTCGTCAGAAATTTAAAAAAATGGCGACTCCTCTCGGCGCGTAGGGCAAATCGGGCGAAAACATTCCGGGAACAGCAATAGACCTGGATCAAAAAGGGATATGTTTTCTTAATCTCTGATGTATACTCTAAAAAACTACGGGCTAGATTTTGAAAATTTTGATTTTTAACAAAATGGCGCACGTTTGAAAAAAAAGTTCAATATTCGGGACTAAATTTCTGTATAAAAACTACCATAAAAAACGAATGAAGCACTTTAAAAAAAATCCCTCGTAGTTTTTGAGTATTTTATATCTAGAATAAGAAATAAAAAGATTCAGCACGATCCGTCAATTAGTATTTCAGATTTCTTTTCGCCCGATTTTGAATATATGATTTCGAAATAAACGCGTTTAAAGTTTCATATATATATACTAGTACTAATAGATATATGCTTTTTTTCCTTTGAAATATTTCCGCGCGGCATTTAAATTAATTGTCCCTTATTCCTAAGGGTTTAAACTATAATTTAAGCAAATAAAAAAAATATGCATTTTTTAAAAATTTTAGAGTGGCCTTACCCCTTAAGATGTGATTAAACTTATCTGTACAAGAGACGAGTACTGTTTGACCAACTTAAATATTTAAAAATGTTATGTGTTTTGATAATGTTGTATATTCCTACACGCGAGATTATATTTTATGTTGAGGTTATTTTCTTAGTAAATAATTGAAATGTTGATGAAAAGAATAGTAATGAATGCGAAGCAGACAATCATTCAAAGGGTAAATAATTGTGTGCGCAGAACACTTGCAATGCTTCGCACAAGTTTCAATGAGCTTGACGTATTATTAGCTGAGATTTAAAAGGCTTTCTGGAGAAACCACAATCATCTTCTACCGCATGAAATCATCCCTTCAACTTCTACCAACTCATGCTACAGAAGATTCACTTACTGTTCTATTGTTCTCAATTTAGATTTCACATGAAGAGGACCATGTAATGTATGGCGGACCGGAGAATCATTCTTATTAGATATTTTATTTGATAATCAATTTAAAGAAACATAATTTATACTTATTTTATTTGATAATCAATTTAAAGAAACATAATTTATACTTATTTTATTTGATTATCAATTTAAAGAAACATAATTTATACTTATTTTCCTATGGCATAATATATACATATGTTTGATACCTATAAATTTAAAATAATACTAAAAAACATCAACGGAAAAATAAAATTCTCTCCCGAGATGTATATATAATTTTTTACAACCTAAGTAAAATTAAAAACGAAAACAGTAATTTTAAAATATAATTTATTCATATTTTTTGGACGTTTATTAGTTATTATATTATTATTAATAATCTTTGATATAAAAATCTGATGTGGACACCACATGACTTCCTTATACGCGTATTAAACTATAGATATTTTTTTAATTGCACATATTTGACATTAAATCTTTTATTTTTTGTTCTAATCCATAGCAAACTTAATTTTTTTTTAAATAAAAAAATATATAATATTTAAATTTAGATATCTCGTTTATGCAAAAAGCTAATTTAAAAATTCTTAATGTGCTAGACGCAGAATTTAATTCTCTAAAACTTTTATTTGCAGCATTCATTTCTAAAATTAAAATAATACCATTTTTTTCAAGGAAAACTGTTAGCAGCTTCATGTAATGTGCCACTTCCGGTTAGTTTATTTTAACCAAAATCTATTATGTTATTTCCATTGATATAGTAGTCTTATATACCAAATTTGGAAAGTTTTAAATTATATTTGAATATAGTTTTTCATGAAAATCTATTATAGGCTTCAAGTAAAGTACCACTTCCGGTAGTTGTATAATGATCAAAAAGGGAGGTGCACAACTAGATGTTATAACAGTCCTAAATATAAAGTTTCAATTTTCTACGGCTTACCGTTTTTGAGTTATGCGAGATACATACGTACGTACGTACAGACGGCATGACGAAATTAGTCAAAATGGATTCAGGGAGGGCCAAAATACCTATTTCCGTTGAAATCTGAAAACCGAAAATTTTCGCGATTACAATACTTCCTTTACTTCGTACAAGGAAGTAAAAATAAAATTCCTTGACGACAACGAACATTTATGTAAACAAATTTGATTATGTCAAATTTTATTATATTTCTAAAGAATACAGCGAAGAAACTTCGGAAGAATCCCAAGAAATTGTTGATACAGTTTCAGCAGCTTTTCTTAGGTTTTTATTTGTTTCGTTGTACTCTATTGTATTATTTATATATATACTCCAAAAAAAATTATATTTTTTCATCTCGAAAGAAATCTGTAGGATCATGAAAGTCATATCTCGTCTTGTCCTTTAATTTCAAATAGTTTTCGAGAAAAATATCGTTTCATCCGCGTCACTATTCTCTGAATGTACCTGTTATACAAAGTAATAAATAAATGAATGAGATACTAGTAGAATAAAATCTTGTACAAGCAATTAAAGTGACATCGTAGGTACATATTGTAATTACGTTCACTTATATTCATGTATGTAAATACCAACGACAGCGTACAATATGTAGTTAAGTAGATGTAGTTACATATGCCTCGGAATAGGAACAGCTTGTCAAATATTTACCTGTCCCCCTCCCCTCGCATACACGGATTGTCCACTTGTGTCATGTCCCATGTGTGCTTGTTCTCTGGAACTCGAGCATTGGAAGAAATTATATTGTTTAACAAATTTATTCTTCTTCCTTATAAATATTAAATTATATAAATATAATAAATTATGTTACTATATATTCAGTCATGTTATTCTAGTTGCCTAGATATATAAAGAAACAAAAATAATACTTTTTAATTGTATAATATACATTTTATGGAATGTTTTAATTGTTGTTAAAGTTGGATAAGTATAAAATAAAATTCAGAGCTTTTAAATATTGCGAGCTAGGTGCTGCCCTCTGTGGAGTTCTAGCCGAGCTTTTAGCCGCCCCTAAATGTGCACCCTGCTTTCAATTCTACCCTGCTATTGATTTGCGGAGTCCTGTTGTACAACAGAACGAAATTTTACTTTTTAAATGTAGAGGAATATTTATGAAAATTTAATATGACCTCCTTTCAATTCAAATAATTTATCATTTTTAATATAAGGGTATACTCTAATACGAGCAATTATTATTTATCTGTTTGTTTTTTTATGATTTAAAGCGACTTTTGCTTAAAATAATTTTCGAAATCTGTTTATTTGTTATAATAATTTTGAAAATTCCCTACTACGAACAATTTTAGTTCGTCTGTTTGTTTGCGTGTGTCAACAATTTTGGAATCAGCTGTCTATTGGCCTAAGTCTCATACTCTGGAAAATTCATTTAATACCAATTGCGATGATAACTATGTTAGTTATCAGCATGTTAAAAGTTAACAATGGCCAAGACATCATATTTTAAATATTTTTCGAATTTTATGTTATAATTATTTAATATCAGACCTAAACTGTTCATTGTTAGTTAAATAACAATGGTAAAATAATATTTGTAACAAATAATTTTTAGTTAAATGTATACTTTAGAAATTATAACGTATTAACATAATGAACTGCCAAAAATGTTTACATATTTTAGTCTAATTCAAGTTTTTCGCGTAGTTAACAATTTAGTTTATGCCGTTTTATGTAACCGAACCATAGTACCTCATTTTGAAAGAAAATTCGAGAGAAAATTCATGAAAATATAATTATTCAAAAAGGTATATGGGTACTTTGTGGCAATGTAAATTGTCCCAAGAAATCGATTGGGACCAAAATTAATTCGATGTCATCAACTGTTTACGAGATATGAGCAAAAATTCGAATGAAAATTTGGGAGAACAGTTGTTTCTTTTATACAGGGTGTTTCAGGACTAGTGTAACAAACTTTAACAGCTTATTCCTGAGGTCATTTTGAGCCAAAAATGTCATATGAACATAGGTCCTATTTCTTCTAGTTACCAAAACACAAGAGGTTGAAGTTCTATAAATAACACGAAATTTTCAAATTTGTAATCAAGATACTTTCGGAAAATAAGAGTTTTATTGAAAAGTCATACCTTATTTGTCTTCATTAATTTAATTTATTAATATTAACATGCATACGAGTTCAAGGCGCTCACTTGCTGTAATTTTTTTAAAATTTGTTATCTTATTTCATATCGTGTTAACCTATTCCATGCTTGGTTATGTTGTCCTGTGTCTATTTAATTGTGTCATTTTATGTTTTGTTCTCTAAATCGTATTCGTTAATATTAATAAATAAAATTAATTAAGACAAATAAAGTATGACTTTTCAATAAAACTCTTGTTTTCCGAAAGTATCTTGATTACAAAAATTTTAAAATTTCGTGTTATTTATAGAACTTCAACCTCTTGTATTTTGGTAACTAGAAGGAATAGGACCTATGTTTATATGACATTTTTGGCTCAAAATGACCTCAGGAATAAGCTGTTAAAATTTGTTACACTAGTCCTGAAACACCCTGTATATACTTACATAAAAAGGGTCCTCAAATTTAATTGCACCTCAGGCCTCTGAAAAGGTAAGTACGGCACTGATGCAAGTATCTTAACGAAATTATAAATATTGTATATATCTTGAGTTTTTATTTTTCATTAAAATTTCCTCAGCAATTCTGTCTGTCTGTGTCTGTTAACGATCTTTGAATCAGCTCTAACAATTTTCTTCTAATGTTTCTTGGACTCTGGAAATTTACCTAGATCTCATTCTTCAAAAAATTCGTTTTGAAAAAAATTGCCGAAAAAATACATGAAATTTAAATATAGGTATAGGCATGTGAATACTTTAAGCCAATGTAATTTGATCCAAGAAATTGATTGACATCAAAATTAACTCGATATAACTGTTTTCATGATATGAGCAGAAATTATAATAAAATTTGAGAACAAACGTTGTTTTTTGATTTTTGATTTATCGTTTCAAACTTTTCTGCTTCCATTATTTCCCGAATGAAACTCGGCTTTTCAAATATTAACTATGTAATAAAACACAGTATTTCCAAATGTCTGAATGCGAATGGTTGTAATTAGCATAGCGATAGATATTTTGGAAAGTGTGTATCGCTGTCCAAATTAAACAGCAACTAATTTACAAAACCTAAATGATCAATTAAGTAAAATTTCGAAACTGACTAACTGAATATCTTGCTGCATTTCCATTTAATCTAAATCCACATTTTTTAATTAGCGCAACATTTTTATTTAATCACATTAGACAGCAGACGCGAGAAAAAAATACAAAATATAAATTAGCATTTACATATCATCGCATTTAACTAATTAATTATCTCGGCCATTATTACTTTTAAGGATGATGAAATAATTCATTAATTTTTTCCACCTCGTATTTATAATAATTAGAAATTGAGACAACGGCTGGTATAATGAACCCATCTGCATTAAAGTAATCAGTCTTCGTGTCGCCATTAACGCATTAGTAAAGTAGAGCTAACATTAATGAAAGTAAACTGACCATGCCACCTGAATGAGATGTTCTTTGTCGTTATTATACACTTAATGTTCACGTTTGACTATATTAATTGTGTTAATAGATTGACCACTTATTACATTTAAATAGCTACAGGTGCGCCGCAGAATCTGTGTTAATTTCTTCAACTCGTCGAATTTAATTATACAGCTTATTTATTGATATATGAACTTATCTTATGTTTTCATATTTAATTACTTTAGATTTGATCATCTTATAGTAATTAAAAATAATAGTGTTGGCTTACTTTTAACAATTTTTACATAAATTAAGTGTTATTCTAAAATTGTAAAAGAAATATTTGTTGTTGGTCTCCAAACAAATGAAAAAAGTTCAGGCCTCTCAATCACACAAATGATCAGATAAATCTATAAAAAATAAATGTGCGGGGAAAGGTGTAGTAGGGGTATGCGGGGGGTCGCGACCAAGATGGAGGCGGAAGCCGTTAAATGATGCAAGTTTAACGTGCAGATGGTCTTTTGTTTAATTGAAGCTCGTCATTCGCCGTTTCGTTCCCAAGTCCGACGCGATACGTTCATCTCATGCAACATTCATCCCTTGTGTTCCTTGCAGAACAAACCACGGCGCCGAATCATCACAACTATAGTTATTTGTCAAAAGTCATATTTTTCCCAGTCGAGTTAGAATAGTAAGTGAGGTACAACTGAATATATATTTGTCACTTTCAGAAACAAAAGACACTCCTTTCCTTCCTTATCTTTTCGATTCATTTTTCAATTCGTACTATAAAGTATCTAACTGCAATTATGTGGAATTTACTTTTTAAAAACAAACGTAGGATGCCGGGTATTTTCTTTCTTATCTTTTTACATTCGTTATTAGATGAGTGAGCGTGAGTGAAATGTTTATGAAACACGTATATAGAAGTGAATGGATTGATGTTATTGAATATTTGTTTCGTGATAAACGATTCCGAGTAAGAGGAATAAATGAGCTCTTGTATAAAGGGACTTGAATGTGGGTAAAGTGAGGGTGATGTGTTAGGATGAGAATGTTGGACGAAGATTGATTCTTGATAAATCTGATGAGTGGATATTTTGTGATTATGATAGAATATAGCGTGATGCGCAATAATTTTATCAGGTACTTTTGTTTTGAAATAACAATTTTAATTAATTGCATTAACAAATAATAAAACTAACGTGTTATAATATATAATGTACATAGAATTGGGTGAAAAAGACGCTAAAATACCCAGTAATGAAACGTTCAACTTTATTCTAGTTTGTAGTAATTTCAAATTTAAACACCTTTATGAATCTGCCGGTAAATGACTGGATATATTTTTTTTAAAGAATGCGGTGTGCTGTGAGGATGCGGGTTCGTGTGTTGAGATGGTGGCGTGTTTGAGATCCCAGTGGTTCTGGCCGCGTTCGCTTTTATGGGGTGTCATACATCGTACCGCCCGGCCTTCATGCATTCATAATTGTCCGATCGCTTGATACACAACACAGCAACAAACAAACAAAAAAATACACTGGACTCGTGTGCCGTGCCGTGCCGTGAACGTGAATCTTGCACACATTCAACAGCATCTGTGTCGTTAGTAGTTTTAATGAATGTCTCGCGCGCGCACAATAATATTAAATGTATAAAGTGTAGGTGTAATTAATTAAAATGTTTTTCTGCTTAATTTCCTTAATTAAGCTCTCTGAGAATGAACGTTCTTGCAAGTTTCAAGCTCAGCCTCAGCGGCGTATAATTCAGTGGTACACTCACAGATAAAAGCTTTTCGCCGATTACTCGAGCGCTTCTAATTCGATTGGCCATTTTAGAAATTTTCCATAAATTAATGAGAAGTGGTGGACGATAGATCCCGCCGCAATACCATTACCGAGCGTTCGCGGTTGTGTTTATGTTGGCTCGGCTCTGTCTGCGTCTGGGACTTATTCTTGGCGGCGGCGCCATTAACGAAATTGTGCTCGCTATTTTCCAAAGAATCAATTTGTAAGAGCACACAGAACAGCACACACCGTATGCCACACTGCGGCTGATATTCTATTACCCTGATTAAATCTTGAACGAACGATGCAGACGTTGCGCGCGGACACCGATCATATCTTTGCGCGCCCCTGAATAATTCCTCGCGGAAACGATAAAAATAAAAACGTAAAATCGCGCATTACACACAGCGTCTGTATACTGACTGTGTTGTTATACCAGATGTCGGCCGTAACACTAGAACGTTCCATTTTGTTTATCATGGCATCGGGCGGCATTAGCCCTCCGTCCCGCTGCATAATCGAAACCTTACAATTTTACAGCCCATTACCTTCTGCCGCCAAGGTTTACACATCTCTGAACTTTGTACTTTAATTAAATTTGAGACGCGGGGTAAAAAAGCGCGAGAGTCTCTCGTGCTGGATACGTGTCACATCTTCTTTACTTGTTTGCACGGCAACGGCAACGGCAGCGACAGCGACAGCGCAGATGGTGGCGCATAGTGGCGTCGCGTTCCCTAGGGCCAGGGTGGCGGAGGTGGACGTCAGATCGTCCGGCGAGCCGGCGACCCAAGCCTCGAGCCAAGAAATGCAATATTAATCAGCGCGGAGGCAGAAGCGCGCGGCGCTCCCTAGGAGCTCGGAGTGGCACAGTGCATTAACGTAATGGACCTGCTACCCCGTCGACCCGCCATCACCGCTACCACTTACATACATACATATATACATACCATATCCACCTTACACCTTCAATGCATGTTCGCCGTGCGGCTCTCAAACTCTACTCTGCCTACATTATGATGAAGCTTTTGCTACCTCGGTACCAACTAGCTCGTAATTAGTTGGTCAGCATGACCAGCAATGACGAATGTAGCGGACGTGTCGTCTCACACTCGCTACATAATACATGTCGTGAGTCGGTGTGTCTCACCGGCGTCTCGCATATCTCACGTGACGTTATCATAAATATTTAGCGGCGAGGGCGCCATTCGCCCAGCAATAACATAATGAGCCGCCGCTATAAACAATGCGAGCGAGCGAGCGAGCGGACGAGCGAGGGGCCTGGAACAAACACTGCAGCACACGCGCCAATTGAATAATATATACGGGGACGAGGTAAACGTGCCACCACCCATACAACTACAACTGAAATATTTTTATATTTTTACCAAATATTTTTAAAATTCAATTCAAAGTATATGTACTTGAACTAATTCATACATTTTCCCGAAAAATATGTAATACTATTTATTAATTTAGTTTTTAAGGCAATTTTTTTTCCAAATTTTACCAGTTTTTGTACTTTTCCAAGGCTATATCCCAAAAACTAAACGAATATGAAGATGCGCTCAACAACATTGAATTTAAAAAAAATTTCATCAACACAGTTTTTTAATAATATCACAAAAACAAGAAGATACATGCATTGGATTCAGTAGGTTAAAATACATACGAGTATGTATGTAAAATTTCTTTACAATATTTATACGTGAAAGAATTTAAAAACAAGCAGTCCGAAATTGGCCTAAAATCGAAATAAACCCAAGGGATACTTCGCAAAGAATTAAAAAAAAATAATAGCGTTATAAAGTGCTTCATTTGTTTTTTATGGTCGTTTTTATACAGAAATTTGGTCCCGAATAATGAACTTTTTATTCAAACGTGCGCCATTTTGTTAAAAATCAAAAATTTCCAAATCCAGCCCGTAGTTTTTTAGAGTATACATCAGAGATTAAGAAAACATATTCCTTTTTGATCCAGGTCTATTGCTGTTCCCGGAATGTTTTCGCCCGATTTGCCCTACGCGCCGAGAGGAGTCGCCATTTTTTTTTAATTTCTGACGACAATTTTGAATATTTTCTTTAAAAATTTTTTTTAAATAAAGATCCAAAAACAGTTATTAAGCAGCACGTTTCTTCTTCTTCTGGCACTACAGCCCAAATTGGGCCTGGGCCTACCGGACACACCGAGCCGCAGTTTTTACACTGCCGTACTGCCGGTTTTCGTAGTCGAATGCTACATTATTTAAGGTGTATAAGTGACTAGCTTATAGCGCCCGAGTGTGAGAAATACATGTAGCTGTATTTTATATTTTACGACAAATCACACATTGTCGACAGGCGGATTCGAACTGACGAACCTTGGTTCGAGTGACGTCACAGTATGTTAAGAGATGTGCCTTAACACGCTCGGTCACCGCGCCTGCAGCACGTTTAGATTTCGTTAAAAAAAATCTTGAAAATGACCCTTTTTTCCTTGTCTAGAGTGGCCTTACCCCTTAAAGTATTTAAAAAAAAACTTATTTGTACCTAACATTAATTAATTTTAAATTAACTAGTAATTTAGTTCCAGTACCTGGTTATCAAGTACTTTTCCTATTGGTATTTGCCCATTTCTGGTAACTAAGATGGTATAGACATATAAAGCATTTGTCGAAAGAAAGATTGATGAAATAAATGGATGGATATAATTTGTAAAACGTTGCAAAGGAATTATGAATGTAGATGATATATCAGGATAGCCAATGCATGTTTAGCGTTCATGGTAATCCATTTAATGGAACACACAATTCGTCACGTGCCTTCTCGTTGTTGTTTAATTTCTCTCTGCTATACCTGAACGATTGGATGTTGAAAGCAGTATAAATTTAATTTAATTAATGCGTTTCGCTAATTAGAGGGTGTCGCGACGCCCGGTCACGCAGCAGTGGCAGCGTCACCGAATCAACACTGATTTTCCATTTGTCAGACATGGGAATGTAATTAAAAGCGTGCGGTGCGTGCGCGTGCCACCCCGACAGCCGCCCCCGCCTCGTTAACACTGATTAAGACTGGAGATAATGGCGAGTAAGTTCCCCGCCACCGGTCGCTGCCAGTCGCCGCCGCGCCGATAGGATAGCCGCCTCCAGCGGTAACGATTACACTAAACGTGCATTATACGCGTACACCGTATAACGTCTTAATAATTTAGAATAATGGGCGCCGGGCGTCCGCGCACTTAGCCGTCTCCGCGTCATATTATATAACACAGTTTTTCACTTTTAATTAATCTAATACCACTTTATTTCGAGCGGTCTAAAACAATGTCATATACTGAATCTTAATTTCGCAAGTCATGAGAAATTTATGGTGGTTAATTAAATTTTAATTTCAGTTTGTTAGAGCGGCTTTCAGAGTGAGCCGCCGCCGCTGTTGCTACCGCCGTCTCCGCCTCCGCCGCCACCGCACTGTTTACACTGCGCGCGCTGTAATTGTCCAGTCATTAGTATGCACGTACGAGTGCCATTAAGTCATTAAAAATGCATTAACTTTATCTATCGGCGCGCGCCAACTCTCATGCCACCCGGAACTAAACACTGATTCTAATTACACATCCCGCACCTCACCACCCCTCGCTCAACTCCCGGGGATTTTCAAATCATCCCGTGATTCCATTATATCGAGTCTGATTAGTCTGTATCCATGTGCGGGATTTGAACCCGTGTCATGTATGTATGCCTAATGGCCACATTCTGTAAACACAGAAAAACTATTAGTACCTCCGCGGTGTTATTAAAACATATTTATCATTTTTTCTAATTGTGTTTCAACATCATCCCGTAATGGCTATGCAATTATTGATGGCACTTTTTGTAACGTAAATGGATTTTTCTGGTGCCAATGTAAGTGCTGTTTTTTACTTGAAGATTGTGTGTGACATGAGTAAAGTCCTCCACGAACCACGATCAATGCACAGGTCCTTGTTCGGCTATTTCATCAGGAATTGTGAACCATTTATAAACAGACAGCAATTACAGAGAAATCAAATCAATAGATGATAGTAATTAAAAAACTAATTAAAAATGTTGTGAGTATCCGATGTGCGATGTCGAAACGCGGATTGCATGAATTCATACATCACAGATTGCAGTTGGACCAGTCAGCGGCTTATCATCTGACGTACATTATTTATAATATTACATCCGCGGAATGACAAAATGTACACTAACGAAGCGTGCTTCAATACCGCATTAAAAATACATCACGTTGCACAATTTATTCATCAACATTTAATGCAAATTTTATGTTTTGTTTTTATCTTGGTGAGACGCCTAATGCAGAGTGCGGTTTGCAACATGCTATCTCACTGTATCTACAATTATTTATTTCCTACTCTGCACAATGAGAACTAGAAGCTAGCATATATATATATATATATAATATTTCATTTCAATCCGATCAGAAGTCGAATTTCGGATAGTATTGAATCAAAACTTTCTTGGATCGTATAAAACATCCGTTTCGAAGTATGGATAAAATTTTCTATTCAAATTTTTTATACACTTACATCGCAAGTGCCGGGCCGGATCGGGTTTCAGATCAAATCTTTGGATTTCGGATTTGACTTCGAATCAGATTTCGGATCGTATTTTTGATAGGATACAATCGTATTTTTTTTATAAAAATTGTTTTGTTCCTTCCATCATATCGGTTGTGAGGTATAATTGGTTATTTTAAAATAAACAGGACAAATTTCATGCATCGTCATGGTTGCAATACTATTATTGAGTATACTAAGTTACGACTGCCTGTAACATATAAAATGAATGCGAGCGCATGTTATTATTAAAATATTACCTATGTAGTGTTAATTGATGAGAATGTTGAGATTTTATGAAATCGTTGATAATTAATACGCGTTTGTAGAGAAAAAGAGAGAGGGAGGGATAGCGACAGTTTTGTGAAAAATAAAGCGACAAAAATTAATCAGCGGAAAGCATCGATTGATTATAAACAAACACAAACAATCGAAATGCGAAAGTCGGTCGGTGAAACAGGGGCGCGTGCGGCACGGCACTCTCGACTCTGAGAGAAAAAAACCAATAACGGCTATCGTGTAACAAGTTTTGATAAGAAACACATTGAATTTATGGTCCGCGCGGTAGGGTGCGCGCGACGCCTCAGTCGCTTGCGCGCTGTGCTCTTAAACGCACGTTGCCGCTGCCGTGCCGTCGCTGCTGCTTGCGAAGCCGTCATTCTGCTGAGTGTGCTCTCCTGTGTAGTGTCGTGTCCGTGGTGCTTGCTCTCACAGTGGTTCACGCCATCACAGAAAACAGTGTTCATTGTTTGTAAAAGTGCCAGTGTGATGATTTTGTGACTTCTTCTGCAAGGATCTTTATCATTTTGTTACGTTTCTCTCATCTTCCAAGCCATCGACAACATTTGTCTCTACTGGTGAGTCTGCAGGGGTTGTTGACATGTTTACTTTTATGTTATTGTAAAAACAGTAGAGTATGTACAAATAGCTAATCAAATGTACATTATAGATGTGAGTTGAGTTGAGTGTAGTAGCGAAGCAATTAAAAAGCGGACGGACGTTTGGTTTTTGCATGCATTATAACCGCATTAAACATATTTACAAAACGCGGCACTAATGACAACCGCGCGTCTTGTTTGCGGAGGATGCAGGGGTTGAGGGGTAGGTAATGCATGTCCGCCCAGCACGGCTACATATCGGAGTTCGCAGTGTCCACAGCACTTTACCCTTAATGAGCTTTTCAAGTCCGAGCTTTTCTCATTAGTGTAACAGGGGCTATTCGCTCGTTAGTCCGCACACCCCCGTACACCCCCTAGCCACATGCCATTTCATTAGTGCTAACAAGAGCTGGCTCAGGCTACTACATCAATTGTGTGTCTTCAGTTGACGAGAGAACGCGGACGGGATTTACTCGCAACAACTAAATCCGCGCGCGACCATCATTATCTTGACGAGTCTTGTGCACAAATCATTTTGCATAGTTTGCTTCGTTATCAATAAATTTTAATTCATTTAATAGCGCGCTCGCAGCCAACCCAAAGAGAAAACAGCGAATCTGCTTTGTAGAAAATAATTACAATACACCTGTGCTGCGTCAATAACAAACTTAATTAATAAATTCAAGTTAATTTTCTTGCACCTATAATCTCATTAGCGAAGCCTATCAACAGTTAATTATCAAAAATACTTGGAGCCTGGAGCAAACAGCGAACCTGTCTATTTGTCAACGGCATTTACATTAATATATTAATTAGTCTAACAGACATCACCAGGTACCTATATAGATAGAGTGTGGTGCGTCATCATCATTAGTGGTCAGCATCGCTACCATCAGCGGCTGTCAATTGTCGCCGAGATTGACATTATTTTCTCTGTCAGTGATGCGTCATTGTTTAGTCGTGACACTAATGTAGCATTTGTTACTCATGTGTTCTCTCTGCATGTTGTTCAGCTGTCACTCCAACTTTTATTTTATTCAATTTCATTTCATTTTAGATTAAGAATCCGGAAAAGATAATTATTTTCGTGATGTATTTTCTTTGATCTTTTCAAAACTTTTAATTCAATCTGACGTTCTGAAATTCATTTTTAACTCAATTGAAAATTTATTTTCCAACATTCAGTTGTCTGTAAAAATAATGCGCGATTTTTATTTTTTATCGGCAATAATTATAAATCAACAATTTGAAACTTTTCTATACCTGAGCAATAGCTACCTACTTTTATAGCTTAGCTACAATTACTTAACACTGTAGCTGAAGCTTCGCTAAATGTCAAAATATATAACTAATTTATAGCCATAAATTTTTCCTCTTATGTCTTTAAAATGATGATGTAAGGATAACAAGGTTAAGGCAGTGTTTCTCAACCTGTGAGGCGCGCCTCCCTGAAGAGGCGCGAAATACCTAAAAGGGATTATGGGCCGAAGAATTCGAAACAAAAGCTTTAAAACTTTCAAATGCATTCATTGTAATTATTTATTGCAACGAAAGATAATAAAAAAAAACATAAATTACTTTTTGAAAATAAAGCAACAAAATAATTTCATTTGAATTAAACCTAAAAAATCATAAATCTAAAAATTAATAGCTTTTTTGGCCATGGACCTGTTCTGTGGAACAAAACTTTTTTTAAGTCAGCTATTGCAGAAACGCGATTTTATAAAGATAAAATATTGGAAATAGTAAAAGTTATCGAAAAGCTCTTGACTACAACACAGAAAATTCATCAACATTGGTCCAAAATTCAAGCAATATGATTCTTACAACATATTGTATGCACAAGAATTTAAAAAGTTAGGCGCAAAATTGATATTAAAAAATGGAGCACAAATGAAAAAAACAAATTGAGAAATACTGGCTTAAGGTATATATACATTTTCAAAATTTAACAGCTTCTTTAATTTTAGTTTTTAGCTGTAGCTTCGCTATTTTTACAAAACGTTGCTTAAGAAGCTTACCCACCTCTTGTAGATAATTTTGTACTATATTTGAAATTGGAGTTTAGTGTAACCCAGTACACGTCTCAATCAAGTCTGGTGGGTATCGTTGAAAGGTGGCACGTGCCTCTGACTGAGGGCGCATAACAAGCGAGGGTCGTTAGGGGCCGCGAGGCACAGAAAGGCTTCGTTATCGAGCAGAATGACATTTTTAGTGGTGGGCAAAGTGACAATGCTTGGTTCGTTAATGTTAACAAGCGCCTGATTAACTTCCAGTTATTCTGTCGGTTAGAAACGAGCGAAAGAGAAAGAGAGAGTGAGTGAGAGAGTGAGAGAGAGAGCTATGTGGTACGCCACTGAACTGTGATGCTGGCTAGCTGCTTGCTAATTAATACCATATACACACTGGCCATTATACACACAATAAATACAGGTAGCTGGCGAGCTGTTCTGCGCTGCGGGCTAACAACAAAAACAAACTCGAGTCGAGCGCATCACATGCTTGCTGCCTCGTTAAGAATGCGCGCCAATTATCGAAGATTGGCATTAGTTGCGACGCTAATCAACACAGAGATATGTAAATTCGCGTCTAACTTTGGTCAAGTTTCCATATCTTTTCGCGGGACTGCTAGTTTCAATATCACATCGGATATAAATCAAAATGTAAGTTGAATGAGAGGCGAGACAGCTCAGACTGATTCAATTAGGACCGCGCCGGCGGTGGTGTAGCGGCGGCGGACGGTGAACGGGGGCGCACAATGGCAACGAGGCGCGCGGGACGTCGTTGATTGTTGCTCTCCTGATTGGCACAAATCCGCACGGGTCCCGTCGGGGAATGTTTTAATCAGAGCGTACACCCCGTGTGATGCAGTCAGCCTGATTGGTTCACTCACCCACACTTCACACATCCACACTTGAACTTTGTCATTATTCCTGACAATATTCTTCCACATACTGTAAGACAAACACGGAACACTCTCCAAACAATCGCCACGAAACGCATGAAAACTGTATGACCGCATGTGGCTGCGAACAGCTCAATATTTCTAATTTCGTTAAGATACTTGCATCAGTGCCGTACTTACCTTTTCAGAGGCCTGAGGTGCAATTAAATTTGAGGACCCTTTTTATGTAAGTATATACAGGTGTTTCAGGACTAGTGTAACAAACTTTAACAGCTTATTCCTGAGGTAATTTTGAGCAAAAAATGTCATATAAACATAGGTCCTATTCCTTCTAGTTACCAAAATACAAGAGGTTGAAGTTCTATAAATAACACGACATTTTCAAATTTTTTTAATCAAGATACTTTCAGAAAACAAGAATTTTATTGAAAAGTCATACCTTATTTGTCTTCATTAAAAATTGTTGTACTTTTGATTGTATTATTGTTTCATAATGGATGGTTATAGTACTGCTGAATATGCAGATATGATTTTTATTTATGGATTATGTAATGGTAATGCCCGTTATGCGTCCAGAGAATACCAAGACAGATATCCAAATAGAAGCCAACTTTCCCATCCCCTATTTACGCGCATTTTTGTTTTCCGAAAGTATCTTGATTACAAAAATTTGAAAATTTCGTGTTATTTATAGAACTTCAACCTCTTGTATTTTGGTAACTAGAAGGAATAGGACCTATGTTCATATGACATTTTTGGCTCAAAATGACTTCAGGATAAGCTGTTAAAGTTTGTTACACTACTCCTGAAACAACCTGTATAAATTAATAAAAAAAAATTATTCTTAAAATGAATAAGACACATTTATCTGTCAGTACGGTGGTGTGAATAGCGATACGGAATTTGAATCCGGGGATCTCGAGTTCGAATCGCACTCAAGCTAAAAATTATATGAACTACTACACTGCGGCTTGGTGAGTGCGGACCCTGTACTGTAATTGGGATTAAGTTCCTGTTGTTCAGCGTACCATAAATAAATAAATAAACAAATAAATATTTATATATATCATCTTTTTCGGTCAACATTATTTTTTTAATATATGAATCACATTCCTTTTCTACCACGTCAAATTTAAAAAATGTATTAAATATATCCAGTACATGAACATAAATTTCAATTGTTTTTAGTTCCGATTGAAGAGTATCATTGTGCGTATAATTTTTTTTTAAATTTTATTATGTTAAATAGTGTCTTCATTTTTGTTTTATCAAACATTAGTGTCCGTTTTTTTATTCGGTTGGTCATTTATCAATACAAAGAGTGGTTAGGTATGAAGATACAAATTGTATGAACTGATTAATTTGCGCTAGTGCATAAGTACGGTTCTGACTGTAATCGAAACGTAGAACGCGGGCCAGACATGCATATAACTTCCGTGAAATTGCATTTAACTGATTGCTTGAATTCAATATTTTCAATGTAGGAAGTTGTGTGCGTGTGTGTGTCGCAGCCGCAACCACAGCAGTCACATGTATCCCGTTCTCGATTTTTTTCAATTTCCAGCGTTTCAATTTGAAAACTGGAGGTCGATCTACGTTTATCTCGTCCATCAGTAATCACGGCGGCGTGGCGCATGCGTCGCGGCGCTGTCGACGCCTAATTGAAAAGCGGCGGCGAGCGGCGCCGACACGTCTCACGATGAGCCCGTCTCGCCGTCTCGCCTCGGCTTGGTGACAGCTCTCTGATTGAAAAATACGGAAACCTTATCCCCGTAGAAGCCGGTAGACCCCGGACACCTCACATACACATCCACACACACCCCATGTGAGCTAACAAGGGAACTGCCGCCAATCAAATCAGATCATAGTGACCATATTACACACTCCTGCACATCACTCTGAATTAGGTATTATTATCTCTCCCCAACAAATGTAAAATATTAATTGGGTAATTTGATCAACATGCAGTTATTACTTGATTAATAAATGAATTGTATAATCTTATCAGTTTGTTGAACGTGCATGTGTTTCGTGTCATAGAGCACGTCGCGGGTCGCGGGCAAGGAATTTACAATGTCTGGCCCCCGCGCGCCTTTCAGAACAATGGCAGGTTAAGCAGCCAGTTATCGAACGTAAAACACTACCATTACAACTTATAAAAGGACACGGACAATTGCCAAGTATTTTTATGGAACATATTTCTGTCATGTTTTGCGTGGCGTGGCTGCCCTAACTAACTCACGTGCCACGAGACAATACGACTATGTGACGAACCTGCACCGAATACTCAACTGTCACTATGTTTTTACATTGATTTAAAAAAGGAAGTGGATATTTATGCACCTAGAGCAGAAGGTAGTCTATTGTTGCTCGCAGGGGCGTTCCAACCCAGAGTTCTTGGAGTTCCCAGAACCCGGGCGCCAGCATAAAAGGGCGGCAGAGGGCAAAAAGTTAAAATAAATATGAGTATATTAAAAGAACACAAATACTACAAAAAATCATAATTAGTAGGCGATTTTCTCGAACTATTTTCATTAATTTCTCTAATTTGTGGCATTAAAATGAAGTAATCTGTATGAAATAATGTGTGTGGATAGGTCTATTATGGTCATGTGCAATATTATACCATAATTTTTTACCTGACACTTTTTATTTACAAAAACCTTTTTTCCCATGTTACCTATTTCCCTATGCCAACCTTTACGTGGAACGCGCGGTATAGTTATGAGTATTTAAGTATTTTTATTGTAAATTTAATTTACATGTATTGATATGCTATTTTGTTATTTGTATAATTGTTTGTGCTATTTTCTGCAATTGTAAAATGTAAACTATATAGTTTAAAGTAGGTTTAGGTATATTATAATGTACCTATGTACTGAACTAATTTCTTTTTGTTTTTTTTTTTGTATTTTTATTTCATTTTATGAGAAACTATATAATAAAATATTTATTTAAAAAATAGTTATTTTTCTAGACAAACAATGTTCTATTATTCTACGCTAAGGTGAATAACATATTATTTGTCATGAGTTTGCTTATTGCTCTAAATCTACACGCAAGTTTCGTATAGTACGGCGTGTCGGCTTACTGCCTTACTCTTTCTGTATCATAGAGCATAAAATTCCACGTATTTTGAGTACCATATCGCATTTTTGTGCTCCAAAATTTTCGCCTGCGGCGCACGCCTCGGGGCGCCACATTCTACTTCAGAACCCAGGCGCCAAGTACCCCAGATACGCCCCTGGTTGCTCGCGCACGAAGACTATTTAAAAATGAACCATTATTCAACACTGATTATTATTATTTTACCCATTACTCGATCTGTCACTCTGCAGTAGCAGATCTCGGTAGATGCTATATTTTAAAAAGTGAAATGCGGTTACCAGCCGTCGGGAGTGCAGCCATTTCCTTTAGAAAATAGTAGTTGAATCAATGTGTGTAATGTTCAGCAGTATATCGTAAACAATGTCTCGGCTCCCGCGGTTTAGAACACGCGACCCCCGCCTGCGTGATGTATCGCTCGGCTTGTACGTTGTTGCGAACTCTACTCACTCGATTTTTTATGCACATACTTAGAATCGCTGTTAAATCACGCACACGTCGAGACTTTTCATATTCCTAGCATACTAATGTATGTTACTCGTATAAGAGCATTGTGTGAGATGCGGGGTGTCCCTGAGATAATTAACCCGTATCTCCAGTGTGTGTCTGTGTGATCTGATGAGCCCTTTCTGCACTGTGCACCGCTCGAGTCAGCTGCATTTACTCGCTCTAATTTAAACCGTTGGATAAATAATTGCTCTGCCCAAATTCATTATAGTCGCTTGCTAGTCTATCCATCTCGCTTGCACTCGCATGTGTGCATCGTGCATGCTAAATCCTATGCTGATAAAACAGTCCATCCGCCGTGTGTAACGCGCAACTTATTAACTTAACGAACGAACGGACGACGACGACAGCGACAGCGACAGCGACGGGAATAAGGAAATAACAAAAACAACCTAGCCTAGGTGTCCCCTTATTAAAAGACTTTACTGTAACTTTATTCATAAGTGAGTTATTATTTTAATTATGAACGGAACAAAATTGCTTGCTTTATGAAAGATTTTAATAAAGAATATAATTTGCAAATTTAAAAACTTCATTAAATTGCAGCGCAATGGCTCGTATACGTCCACGAGCTAAAGCCAACTTCACACTACACAATTAGCACAAATATTAAACCTTTCTTTATATTTTCTTTCTGTTCTCAATAGTGTTGCCAATGATGCGAGACAGACTCAATCACGTCTCGGTCTCGAATGTCGACTTTTCAAAATCAAATTATTATTACAATACAAGAACAATATTTCTATTTAAAATCGGTTTTTCCATTTTCTGATAAAGTTTCCAATAACTTTCGCCAGTAAAACTGGAAAAATATGGCAACATGTGATTTTTAACTAGAGTTGGAAAAACCAGCCCCAGTACATAAATGACATTAGACAAAAATTTATTCAAAATAATCTCATTAGCTATTGATAAAAATTATTTAAAGTGGTCTAGCATCATTTGTATAAATTTTCAAAGGAAATGATGATAACAACAAAGACAAAATTAATTGTCATTCAACACTTGGCGAAACTAAGTTTAATAAAAAGTATAAAATAAACACTTGGCTCAGTTTCACAAAATTCAGCCTCCAAGTCACCTTATGAGGGCATCGTCCGAGGCTGGCCAGCACAGTTAGTAACCATAGACGCGTTTCGCTCTTATTAGAGCTCATCAGTATGGTATAATTCACTTCTTCACCTAGAACAAAGTTCACGTGAAGAAGCTGGTGACGAAGAACTGTGCCAGCAGAGAATAAGATCTCTAACAAACAGGTAAGATGACATGAGAAGTTCTGTGGAACAGGTCATGCCATCTACCGAAAAAAAAGGAAAAGCTACGCAATAGCAATTTAAATAACAACAAAGACAAAATTAATTGTCATCCAACACTTGGTGAAACTAGGTTTAATAAAAATTTTGTGAAACTGAGCCAAGTGTTTATTTTATACTTTTTATGAAATTATGATGTTATTTTTGTAACTATAAAATTAAATATTGAACTTATTTCAGTTTTTATATGTATCTTATTGGAAACAAACACAGTTAAAAGATTACTATTCGGTAACCTCTTAAACATTCACAGGATATCCACTCATCAGATTTACCAAAAAATCTGTCTTCGTTCAACATTTTCATCCTGACACGCCAACTTCACTTCAACTGCATTCACATTCTTTCCATACAAACTCATTTATTCAAATTTTCATTACACAACAAACCTTCAATCACATCCACTCATTCGCTCCTATGCACCTGCTACATTATTCTTTTATTCTAGTTACGCTGCTCTAACAACGAATCGAAAACTATAAGGAAGGAAGAGAGCGTCCACCTGCACTTCCTTCAAAGTAAATTCCACATAATTGCAGTAAGACACTCTATTGTATAAAAAAAGAAGGAAGTATCTAACTACACTTGTAAGAATTTTTATACTGGAATTAATATCATCTTATAATTTATGGAACATTCTAATACCAAAAAGTCGAACAAAAGTGCTTAACTATTTATTAAAGTAATCAAGACTCGTTTTGGTCTCAAGTTTGATTTCGAGACCGAGTCTCGTAGCAACAGTAAAACTCAAATGATATTCGTGAAGCGATCAAAGATGATAGTAGAAGCAGCAACGCCATCAGAGGGGGGCTTGTGGTTGTCCGTTGAGCAGATTATAAATTTTTTGTTGTGATGTTTGCATTCTATTAACTTCTGATATTAACCAATTTGCATGTTGTTTACACTGAACCAGATTTACATACGAATCTACATTGAGATCTGAAATTGAAAAATTAGACGTCAGCAGAAGAAAACGGATCTTCGTACAGGGGCGTCATCGATTTCTGGTAACAGTTTCCCAATGACGCGCAATGCCCAATACGACACACTAGCCGTATGTAGGTGCTGATCGCAGCTCGTTGTACTTAGTAAGCGACGCATTTTAAACAGCTACGTGCCTGATAAAAATACAAACATGCGGTACGGATCTCTATACTACAAACATAATTATAAAGTTTACACCATTATGATAATGGTAATAACGTTTGCTATGTTGATTTTATGTTAATTTCTTTATTTTTTACTTTTTACAAGATTGTACAATTATTTTACAAAGCAGCAAAGTTCATATTCATTTTTTATGTAAGCCAGTGCGTCTTAAACTTTTTGTATCACCGGCCCCTTTGGTAATAGTTTTTCTGTTTGTAGAGCCTCACTAGAAAAAGTGTAGCTCACCAATCTAGGCTGAAATGGAAAATTTCACGAACCGAAAGTCCGAGTTTTCTCAGCTCCTTTTTTAAGTAGTTGGTCATTTTTGTCGGTCAATCTTCAGGATGATTTGAAATGGTAAAATATTCGGGTCAATTCTCAAAGGAGTTTTAGCTAATTTTAAATACTAAAAAATGTATTTATTATACATTGTTGAATTCAAAATATCATGTAAGGTCCAAATTTTAAAGAATATATATGATATTCTATTCAATATAAGAAAGTTGGGCTCACTTACGGTTATAACTAAAGCCCGGATTTTTAGGCAATTGCCTAGATTCAAATTTTAATATACTTCAGGCAATTTAGTTTTTCTATACATAGGTAATATTTTTACGTGTAATGGAAGGTTTTTTTTTCGTGCCTTAGAGCCTATATTTTCTATATTTTGGTTATTGTGCCTATTTTACCTTATACAGCCTATTTTGCCTATTTTTGTTGCCTATTCTAACTTTTATTGAGCAGACAAGGTTTATCATCTACTTCGTTGACTAATTCAGCACTCGACAAAGTGTTTCAATCTAACCTATAATATTTAAAGTACTTACTTGAATCAAGTTTTTGTGTGTAATTTTAAAATGCCGAAAGGAAAAAACGTTTTTTAGTCAAAAGTTTACATGGCAATTCAATTGTGTCTTTGCCATTAATCAATGGAGCTGAGATAACTTTAGACGATATGGCTAAATATAAGAACGCTCCTGTCACATTTTGTGATGTCGAACGAAGTTTTCAGCTTACAAGCAAGTTCTGACTGACCAAAGACAGTCCCTTTCCGAAAATTTCATAGAGCAATTGCTCGTAATATTTTGTGAATTAAAGTATACTACATAATTTGAATTTGCATAATAGTTAATAAAATAAGAACCCTACATTATTATTTTTCAGATTGCGTTAATTTTTGTTTAAAAAAAAAAGAGTAGATACGAGTACCAATATTAGAAAAAGGATTCGTTTATTTTTTTTTAAACAAATTATTTACATTTAGGCTGCCTAAAATCCCGCCTATTTTAGAGTAATTACCGGCCTATATGCCTGCTTATGTGGGTGTTTTTAAGAGCCTAAATATCCGGGCTTTAGTTATAACTCTGTACAATTTCATAGTTATGTCAGTTGGTGTGCATAGAACTCAAAAATAAAAAAATGTTAGTCGTAAATGTCAAACGTTTCTCTGTCACTCACCAAGGCGATATCGTCTAGTGATGCAAGCTTTATGTTATTAGTAAAGAATAAAAGTGAATGAGTTTACATCTTCGTCAGACTAATGAATTTATTATTTAATTTCGCTTGATAATATGGCCGTCTCTCTCATTTTTAATTACGTTCTTTTTGATATAATTGTGTTAAAGTTTTTGAATGTGAACCCAGGCGCTTTAATTTGTATTCTGTGATAAGGATTTAGCACATTTGCACTGTGTATGACATGCGCGGATAGTAGATACTCTTGAACCGTAAGAATGTTAACGACACCGAGGCCCGCATTCATTACAGACGCACTTGGAATAGTTGTCCGGCGATTACACACCGCACGATAATATGTGAGCGCTGGGTAATGAATGAAGTTACTTAGCGGCGCCCGTATCGCGTCGCGACGCCGACACTAATTACATTCCCCCGGTCCTAGGGCTCTCGATCATATGTTCGTACGACAACGCGATTCTTGCACCATTAGTGGTCATCATTTTCTCACTACACTTTCATTCGCTCGTGTATGATAAATGTACGAAGGAGTGTGTGGATGTTAGTTGAGGTGGTTTGAGTATTGAAACTGTAGATGGGTGAACGATTGACGATTTGTTTTGCCTTAAATCCAAGTCCAAAATACCGACATTTGTCAGTTTAAAAAATGTAATTACACAATAAGTCCGGACTATGTACTGAAATTGAGATGTTCCTACGAGTATTGTAGTAGTATATATAAATAATAAGAAACTTATTTTTCTTTTAAATTTTAGCTTCAGAAAAATTAAAAATATGTTCAATCTCTTGATGATGACAAGTTATATATTAGTAATAACCTACATTTTAAATTATTTTGAATATTTGCTGTAATTTGAAGAATATATTTTAGAGAAAAATACTTAAAATAAAAGTTATGAAAAAAAAAAAATTTTGTAAGCTGTTTCACAACTTTTGGCACTTATTTTAACCCCATATATTACTCAACTTATTGATTATGTATTGTACATTTATGCAGTAACAACATCAGATAAATGTTTATTAGTAATATTGTAATTATAATTATTAATATTTATTTATTTGAAAATTCAGCTGCCCAACAGGACAAAGTCCCAATAACAGAGCAGCACAAAGATACAAAAACAGATTAACTTAAAATATAGAATACATAATAAAAAATAAGATTAATCATACAAAATTTAAAAATTGCAAAAATAGGTTTTCACGTTGTTTGTAAATACATTTATGGAATCAGAAAATATATCTATGGTGCAATTAGAATTACGCAAAGTATTATACATAGAAGTTATTCAATTAAGTGGAGAATGTGATGCAGAATTTGTTTTACATCCAACAATTTTGAAAAGTTCATTATTTCTCATACAATAATTGGGAATTCTAAATTGCATAACATCTAACAAATTATTACAATTAAATATATTGTTAATAATTTTGTATAAAAATGACAGGTCGGATACTTTTCTTCTGTTTTCAAGAGATATTAAATTTAAAGTTCTTTGTGGAAATTTATAACGCATAGAACGTAAGAATTTGTGTTGAATTTTTTCAATTCTTTCATTGTAAATAAAATATTGTGGCGACCCAACAAACAGATGCAAATTCAAGTTGACTGCGTACAAGGCAAAAATATAATTTAAATAAAGTACATGAATTACTAAAGTTTTTAGATGTACGCAAAACAAAACCGAGCGTACGGTAAGATTTTTTTATTACATTATCTATATGTATATGAAATAGAAGCTTGCTATCCAATGTAACACCAAGATCCTTTATATGCGAAACTGATTGAATGATATTGTTATTAATTTTATAATTACATTGGATAGGACTTCTATTTCTTGTAAATGTAATTTGTGAACACTTAGAATAATTTAGAATTAATTTATGTTTGATACAAAAATCACAAAACCTATCAATATCTTCCTGTATAGCCTCACAGTCACCGACACTAGTTACAGAATGAAATATTTTTATATAATAGATATAACTCTCAAGCCAGTGGCGCTAAAAATCTTTCTTTTTCATAACCAGTAGATTAAAATAAATGCCATAAGTTGTGAAACACCCTGTATGATATTTTTTAACGTTCGACAACGACAAATTTAATATGTTAGTTATATAGATAGTGTTTCGGTCTCGAAAAGTCGATTGTATTGAATGATCTAGCATGATGTAAAGTGTGTATTTGTTATGAACGTTTGAGTGATGCTAGCATGCAGGTCTTGAGTAAGCCCCACATCCACGTGTGTGATGTGCGTGCCGGTGTCGACTGTCAAAGAAATTTCATCAAGGATTTGTGTTGTGCCGTGGCCGTTATTGGCAGCCAGCAGCCAGCAGCCACCGAGCCTCGGGACCCCGCCGTCTTACGCTCTTATTCAATCTTCCATTATCCCGGCCTCTGCCTGCCACTGATTTTACACCCCTGTCACCTATAGCTTTGTCACTCGTTGTTATTTCCTACGCACAGCGCACACACAACCAACAACATCCCCGGCTTTACGTTGACCCACTATACATTGTTTATGTTGATATCTACACTATAAATTATACACAATTTATGTGTTTCTCACACAAAATTCCACTTTGTTTCATTAGTTACGCACACAGAGGGTTCTTTATGATTGGATGCAGTGTGCAATAGCACAAGAACGAGAGAAGCAAAGACTGCCCGCGTTGTCTTCCGCTAATAGAGGTTATACGGTTAATGGAAAAATTATCCAAGTGAAAATTTCTCATTAAGGGTTTAGGGATGGTATTGTGCGACCGTGTAATTACAATAACTTAACGAGATATAGAATACAGCATCGTAATAAGTGAAGAAGGAAGGGTTAACTCTGAGATATATGGCAACAAGAGCGGATAAATTTAATGGGTATTTGGGAAGGGGTAAAGCACCGTCCGGTGACATATTGTTACAGAGTGCGCTGTGATTTATACGAGGCTCGTTCGTTTCTTAATAAATAATGCGAAATATCGATAATTCTTTCTTACTTGGTAATTTAATTCGATATCCGGAGCGAGATGATTGAGTCAAGATTCGGCAGCGAACGAATTCCATCTCCGTTGGCGTTGGTTGGCGTAACGCGGCGAATATCACCTCGCTGCCGGCGACGCCAGATACCATCTCCGAAATTAGATTGCTTCCACGGTGATGGATACTTACGGGATATTGAAGTTATAAACCATCCCTTATCGTCGCGAACAATGACAAATTAATGAAATCTGCGTATACTATACATATAGGTACGTGCATGTTGTACGAGTTACATGAGTGCGACGCACCAATAAAAGATTAAGACGGGTGGGTCTCTTTGCGGCAGACGGATGGCTCTCGGAATTGGAAAATGATCGTGCGCGCGTGCGTATCATATATCTGCTGGGGGCGGCGGTGTCCCGACGGACCGGAGGCGGTCGGCAGCCGCTTCTTAATTGAACTGGACCGAGACGCAGCGAACCGACTCGCCCGGTTCACTATATTACTGCACGAGATCGGATGGAGATGGCATGAAAAATGATCGGCCTAAAGAGAATGAAAAAGGGAAATATAAGAGATTTTCTCAATTTCCTCCTTGAAATTATACTCTAAAGAGAAAAAGGCCATTTGTTCCATCAGTAAGTTCCACACCCACCACGTCCACGTCCACGTAACGTAACGCAACTCAGGACACGTTGCAAATTTCAAAATCAATTTGAGCTGAGCTCGGCGTGCTGGTGGTAGGGGTGCACCTGACAACCATGTGTAGCCGTGGCAGCACGAGGAAATTGGGTGGCGCGTTTATTGGAAATCTTTCAGCTGTCCGAGAAGGTGAGCAGAAGGAATTGCATTTCCCCGTCTTCCGTCTCCCGTTCACTGGTAGAGGTTATTGGTGTCCGGTGTACCGTCACGCACGTGTCACGCGCAGCAATTATCACGCGCACAAAGGTCCTCAGGAATGCGTGGCGAATATAATGAATCGTTTAAAATCCGTACTGCAATATCTCTCTGGCTTCGTCTCCGCTGCCAGCACACCGCGCCTCAATTGTATTATCCCGAGCGACGTTATTGCTTCCCTCGGCTGACCCCTGCCATGCGGCGATGGCATTTTCAATATGCTTATATTCCCTATATAATGTGCAATAAGTGTGTTTTGAACCGCTCTGCTCCCGGACGCTTCTCTACCCTGCTTTTTATTAATATCTGCGGTGACGTTCGCTCCGTGCTCCGGCTGTCCACAATCACTCATGCCTTCAACATACATACAATCACTCTAGATAGCACTGACGAGGTACAACATCAGTGTTTGGAACGAACTAAATAAGTAACATTCAATATCCCAACAGTTCAATGCTAAATTTGAAACTTTTTCCTATAAAATAATCTGAGAAGAAATAGAGCGATGTAGAGGTAGTAACTAATTATCGTTATCTGGAGATGTTGGCGTGCGCTCCGTGTCCGTTAATGAGAGACGGCGTCGGCTTTAATTAGAGCCGACGCTTGTCGCTGTGGCGTTGTGTGTCGCGGAATGTATAATGAAGTTGCGTCGCTCACCGCTCCACGCTCAGTGTTTCCGGTGGTCGCCTCTGACACTTGCCGCGTGCGTCGCGCAACAAACGAAGCCGATTATCTGTCGACAAGCAGGCCTGGATCCAACATATTCCTGACTTTATTTTCACCACAGTATTATAATCAAGTACGTATCTGAGCTGTAGCGTCTTGTGTATAAACGCTGGTTGTATAGCAATTTGCATTCGTTTTAATATGCAGGCGAATGATTTCCATCCCTGTACGCTCCGAGTGTTAACAGCAATTAAATCCGAAACTTAATGAAAGTGCGACGCCAGTAGTTGTAAGACAAAGGACCAAAAATAATTAACGAACTTGTTTGTTCGCCGTCATTTTTTCGATGCAATTATCGCCAGTTCATTAATGATAATCAGTCGGCTTAATTGCTCACAATCACCATCGCCGTTGCAGTGAAACTGTTTCAACTCTTTTCCGTTATCTCGTTTCGTGTCACTCGCTCGCTATTAACGCGACTGTGCAATTAAGTCGTTCGATTTTTGACTTGTTATTATGTTAATTTTAGTGAGGCGATAACGCGCGGCCTGCAATTAAATCTCCACATTTGCCTCCGAATTCCAAACGGACGTTTATTAAAACTGTAAGAGCCTTGAGACGTGTCAACAGCCATCATCGTTATTAATTCTATGCCTTCATTATATTTTTATTGCTCCCCGTTTTCAATTTACTAAATTATTACACTTTATATTTACATGCACTACAGATAGAGTATAGGTTCGAATCTCACGATCCGATATTCGATCTGAAATCCAGTTCGAGAATCAATTTAAAATCTGATTCGACCCGATAACTGACATGTAAATTATATAGTCGAAAATAAATAATTTTGTTTTGAAAAACTAGACATTTCATTATTTTTTTCCATTTCCGTTATTAAAATGTCATTTAACGTACTGGTTTGCATAGCGCTAAATAACATCTTAATCACATGTTGACCAGTGACTTCGAACGTTTGTCACGTTAAGCACGGGGTGAAGTTAATTTCAGACATCTGTCTTAGCCTTAGTTTTTAAATCATTCGGAAACATTTTTTTGTTTTAATTTTCGGTCGTAGAAAAAGTATAGTATGCAATTTGTTTTACAAACTCTTTAGTTACTCGTATTTTATACACTCATAACTAAAGAGACGTATATAAAACATAAGTTCTTATAAATTTTACGTAACATTTTCATGTCTATAGAGTGAAATTGGCAATTATATGTTTTTTACTCAGATTTGAGGATTTGTATAGAAGTGAATTGATCAGGGTTCGTAAATATCATGATATTTATAATAAATATCAAAATATCTAATATATAGGATATATATCAGATAAATATCACTTTTTGGATATTTATTTTTTAATTTTAGTTTTTGTACACATTTATTATCACAATAGGAAATACAAAATAAATTATTACTCCTAAATAAAAAATTAACATAGGTAATGAAAAAAAGTAAATATACATTGAATGGATACACAAATATTATATAGTACTAAGAATAGTAAGAATATTTAAATAATCCTATATCCTAAATAGGGGCAAATCACCATCTTCTGATGAACTTCCTGAACATAGCGTTGCAGATAGAGACTCACTTGGCCAAATCGAATCTAAATTAGTTTTTTTTTGTAGTTTCTTTTTGGTTTAAATATTTAAACATAAAAACTAATTTACCGGCTTTGGCGTTACCGAGACGATTACGTAATTGAGATTGGACAATGCCAAAAGTGGAGAAATATCGTTCCAGCCCTGCTGTGGCTGTTACAGCAGTGTGTAACTGTTCACATAGTTCAATAAATGTACTTTTATTTGGCCACTCTGACTCATTGATAGTTCCACTTTTCCACCATATTAATGGATTTGTATTTCTAAAATGAGTACCAAATAAAAATTTTGGAAATGGTTCAGACTTTGCCGTTAATGACATCACAAATGGCACACAATTTGGATTTATGTCGTTGATGTGAAGTTAGTCAAAAGCTAGTAAAGTAAAAATTATCTTTAGAATATAATTTAAACAGAATTAATGAAAGTAATAATACTGTATTTATTATAGACTATTTGATATTTTTATATAATGGATATATATCTTCGAACCCTGTTTATAAGTTAACTGAAGCACGAGAAAATTAATGCCGTTGAGCGAGTTTTCATATCACATTTAGTTTTCGAGATATAGTCTCGGAAAAGTAGAAAAACTGAAAAATTCGAAAAATTTCACTTTTCCGGAGGCTATATCTCAAAAACTAAACAAGATATGGAAATGCGCTCAACGGCGTTGAATTCCCCGTGTCCGAATTGACTTATAAGCAAATTTTCATACAATTTTATGCAATTTAATATTTTTAATTATTTCCTAAGGGGTACCCCTTTGGTTTTTTCAGATTTTAATTCAATTTTCCCAAAAATCCTTAATCGTAGGATTATTAAAACGAAAATTTACATACATATGTATTTTAACCCTCTGAATCCAGTGGTGCAATCTTCAAATGCATATGACTTCTGGTTTTCGAGAAAATGTTAAAAAACCGCTTTTTGCGATTTTTTTGGCGGAAAATTGAAAAAAAATAAAAATCGCTGAAACTATGTTTATAAGTTAACTGAAGCACGAGAAAATTAATGCCGTTGAGCGCGTTTTCATATCACATTTAGTTTTCGAGATATAGCCTCGGAAAAGTAGAAAAATTGAAAAATACGAAAAATTTCACTTTTCCGGAGGCTATATCACAAAAACTATTTGATATTTTTATATAATGGATATATATCATTGCAAAAATATGACGATATATATCAAAATAAATATCATGATATATATCGATCGATATATATCTTGGAACCCTGGAATTGATGGATGTGATTGAAGGTTTGTCGTATGATGGAAGATTACGAGTGTGCTGAATAAATGAGCTTGTATTAAGAGAACGTGAATGTGGTTGAAGCGAAGTGGATGTTCTGTGAATGTTTCAGGGATTCGTGTTTTCCCATTTGATGGGATGTTATGTATAAATGTTTACTTAGAGTGTATACCTAAAAAAGCTATTTGAAAATTTCGAATCGGATATTTCATCCTAACTTTCGATCGAGTATTTTATTAGAACTTTGGATCTGAGAGAGTTCTAATCCACTTCGGATCAGATTCAAATATCGGATATTTTGCCGCCCTCCACATGAGTACGCTGTCAGCAGAGTGCTATGTATTCACAATGAATGTAAAATTAATAACGCCACATTGTGCTTTAAATTATTTATGAATAAGATTCAAACTGACAAACTGTAGAACTTGTTGACAGTCAGAGTATAAAAGAATAAGTATAGTCCGAGTAGGCTGGTAGCAAATTGACAGATAATTCATGATTCACTTCACATGGTTTGTGTTGTGTAGCGAATCAATTAGCGGGTATGGTGAGCGGCGGCGGCGTCGCCGGCGAACTGCAGGAGGCGGCGGCCGGCGGGCGCCGCGGGGCGCATGCAACAGGTTGTGCTTTGCCACATCTCCCTGCCGCCGCCGCCGCTAGCCCAGGTAGCGAGAGCGACACATGAAAGGAGATTTGTGTGTGATGCCAATGTCATTAATAAACACCGGCGAGTGACAAGCAGCGAACGAATCACACGCATCAAGACAAAACGTTGCAGCTGTCTCTTCACACTTTCATAATACTTGTAATGAACAATGATTCGTGAAAGAAATCGAAGAAAAGTAATAAATATAAATGTGAATGTAGGTAGGGAGCATTAATTGAATTGGGAGCAAGTCCGGCTCTGAGCTTCGCTGCGGTTAAACGGGGTTTACTCGGGCCGTTTTATTCAATAAAACCGACGCGTTTCATGGTTAAATGGATTACAAACCGAGCGGCTTCTACCAGACGGGTAATTTGTTGAAAGCGGAGAGAACTGGCTTTTTACACACAGCCACAGCATAGCACAACAGAGCTCACCAGTACCGGTCGATCATGCGATACACGAATACACCCTGCTCCTGCTCGGCTCACACTCTCCTCTCTACTCTAAATGGCTTTTAATATTACAAGCACAATTTCATTAATAGCTCCTGGAATATCAAAGCACATCTGGAGATTGTCAGTCAATTATGTGACCGCTTTATTAGTTCCGAGAAGCCGTCAAACCATTTACACCATTCATTGCACGGTTAACAAAACTTAACAAAAACCAACACACGACATTTTCATTTCAATGCCATATAAATTCAAATATAAAAACAATATAATTAATACAGAAATCAAAATAAATCGTTATGTCACTAATTATAAAAATAAAGACATTTTTCAATTTGTACTTGTTGTTTGCCACCTGAATTTAATATTAAACATATGCAATCGCTTCGCTCGCACTTTTAACAAATAAATCCGTACGATTAAAATTATGATATGACAAGAAAAGTATACAGTGTGTTTATTAAAAATCCGAACATAGGCTTATAACATGTGATATGAGTTTTTTGGTGCGCATTGCTTCTTAATTAGTTTGAGAGGAATAATACTTTAAATAAAAGTTGTTATTATGGATGTACATTTCATTTGTATATTTAATCAGAATTTTTTCTTGGCAGCAATACACACCGTACACGATACAATAATTTTCAAATTGAAACACAAGTCATAATAAAATAAAACGGATTTCTTGTTTCGTGTGCTACGAGCTTTATAACATGTAAAATAATTTGTTATTATTATATATAAAATAATAATTTGTTATTATTTGACTCGTAGTAAATATCGAACGAATAAATTATTAAATTCAACAAAATATAATTTAGGATTGCTCTGCATACCTGAACTGAGTTTGGGAACTGACTTGTCAAGACTTTAAGAATGAATAAGAGGCTTATAGCAGCCAGGTCCATCCATTGAAGGCATCGTGCATCGGCCTAGACACATTAAGCTGACGTTAGAAAAACGTGTAAAACTTGCCACCCCTTGTCACTTCTCCTTACTTCTCCCATCCACGTTTTTTCACTTTTTTACACCTAATTCTTTTAATGGACGGCAACTTAACGTTATGGGAAACGTTAACCATATTCTGTGACATGTGTCAAACTTTAATCCGATGAGATGAGGTTAGGAAATTAAGTTGGACTGTCAATACATTTTAAGGTTTCTATCGCTTAGAAACATGAATTAATTTATGAATGTTTTTGTTGCAGATATGGTTATCATTAGTTTGGGTTAATAGGATTGTTCTTTTGTTAAATTGGGTAAGTTTATTAATAATGTTATTACAGTTCATAGGAAATAAAAAATGTATAAGTACAATGATTCTCAATCTTTTTTTAACGTACCTTCTGGCGTGTTAGATGTATCTCAAATACCCCTTAAGATTTTTGTACATAATATAATATAAGCACCAGTTTTATTTTTACAAAATAAAAAATATTCATTGCTTCCATATTTTTGGTCTAACATCATTGTCATCTCAAATTGTTTGTCTTATGTATATGTTGTATATTTATTAAAATAATTTAAAATAGGTATAGAAGTCCATTAAGCAATATAATACTATATATTTTTCTTACGATTATTTTCTGCACACATATTTCAACAGAACGACATTATTGTTTTCAATTGTCGTAAATACATAAAATGATAGTGAGCCAATGGAATCCGCAACAATCTTTGATATTATTTGAAAAATTATAAAATGTAAAAATTAAATAATTTCTTGTAGTGTAAAATAGTACATAATGCACGTGTTGAAAGACCACTGGAAAACTTGCGCGAATCTTACACACACGGTTTTCAATAACACCCTTTCAACACTTGTATTACAATATACTATTTTTTTTTATAAATAAATAAATAAATATATCATCACGCCTTTTACCCATCACTGGGTGTGGCACTCTGCCTAAGCAGATCTCTGTAAGTGATATATTTTTTTCGCGTGAAGTGCGGTTGCCAGCCGTCAAATCACAGCCTCCAAAGATATTAGTGGTGGAGGAGCCACAGGGGTAGATTTTTTTAAATTAGTGAAAATTGTTTGTCGGCTGTGGGGATCGAACCAAGGTTCTCAAGATCCACAGGCCGACTCGATACCACTGAGCCACCTACTACCTAATAAGTTGTATATAAATAATAAGATCACTAAATTTAATGGGACACTTGATGTGTGAAATAAAATCCGCCATTTTATATAAAAAGACAGGCATACCGCCGGTTGAGAATCACTGACATAGTAGAATATAATGTAATATCATCTGTGCGCGCTGCGGCAAATAACTATCCAAATATTTGATTCGCTCTATTCGCAATAATTGTAAATTTCCAGAGCGCAGAACGTAAGCAAAGGGCCCGGACTTGCCGTCCTAATAATAATGATGTATGCAGTCGGCGTGTTATCGCGCTAGGCGGCAGTGTTTATGTGGGGCAGCAACACGCGAAATGACCGGAACGTGACCCGCGCCAGCCAGCCGTGACTTACACTGTACACACCGCCACCTTCAAGCACTCTCATTACATCAGACACATAAATGATACTTGATACATAGTGCTTCGATCATTCATTCACAAACAACCCATTCGAGACTTGGAAAGTTACGAACAAATGGAACAAAACAAATTTAGTGTGCGCATGATGATAGCGACGCGACGTCTGGGCGGCGGCGCGGCGGCGTACAGTGCTGCTCCATTTGCAAGGAATGAGCGCTTAAAGATGGGGCGAAATAATCACACTGGAGCTGTGGTCATTTGGCTACATTCTGACATTGCTAACGATCCGCGAACAACCCTCGTACAGAGATCTACGTTCTGTTTGTTTTTTAATTAGAAAAAATTAATTATTTCCTGACTGTTATTCTTGGCTAGATTTCAGAGTTTAATGACGCAAACAAACTAACTGCACTCCATTTCATTCTAATGAATTTATTCCTTGATTTTTGTAAATAATTAAGCACAGAATGTACAAATCGGCATTTTGCAAAATTTTCATATCTAATGCGATATTCGATTCAAATTATAATTCAAAATCTAATCCGAAACCTAATGCGACAATTATAATCGAAAGTATAGTCATTACAGATAAAACTAAATAAATAATTTTGTTATAGAAATATCCATTGCAATCCCTTTCCATTTACAGAGTGGCGATTCAAATAACATTAATAAATTCCCTGACTTTTCCCTGACTAAGTAAAAAAATTCCTTGACTTCTAGAATATTGACTTATTTATAAATTTATGGTTACATTTCATATATTATATTATAATAATTTAAAAACATGAATGTTTATCATTATATATATGGACAGTTTTGATGTTAAAAGTAAATTTATTGTAATTATTACTATTTTAAATTGTTTATAATTTAATATAAATTAATTATTACTAATAATAATTGTATGATAACAATTAAAAAAAATTATGACAAGAAATCTATTTTATTTTTTTATTTTTGACAATTAAATATTTTTAATTAATTGATAATTGGAAACATTACTTCCGCATTTATTCTAAAAATTACACCAAAATCAATTTAAAATCAATATTCTTTAATATCGAAAAGTTTAAGACTAAGAAAAAAAACAAAATATAACCTAAAAATGTAAGATTGAATAAAGGTTTTCATAAAACTTTACAATGGATTTCTATTTAAATCTAAAACGTAAAGCCACATAAAATATGAAATAATTAGAGCGCTTAGAGCAAAATCAATTTGTCTTTCTAAACAGGCAAAGACACAACCTTAAATATTGCATACAGAAAAAACATAGCGCGGTAGATACGTTAGACAAAACAAAACAGTTTTCAATTAGTAAACATCCTTTGGTTATATTTTCATAGATGGCGGTTCTCACTCTTAAGAAGCAATAAAGGGTATTTGTTGCCAATAAAGGTATACTATCTATCTAATAAAGGATATTCTGACAATAAAATCTAAAAATAACTAAATACATTTTGAAATAAAAGTTTATAGTTATTTTTCTAAAATTAAATTAAAAAATTTAAAGAACAAAAAACTTTTTTCCCTGACATGGAATAAAATTCCCTGACTTTTCTCTGACTTTTCCAGAAATATAAAATTCCCTGACTTTTCCCGGTTTTCCAGGTTAGTCGCCACCCTGATTTAAGAAAATATAATTTTAATCCCCCCTCTCACTGCCACATTCTCCTAATAATTTTATTTTACCAACTGTATATTTATGTCGTCCTTGCTGTATATGTGTAGCGTCGCTATCAAGTAGTTAGGCGACGTTACATTATTTCGTCTCTAAGTAACTTCTAATTATTACTCTGTTGTTTATGTTTACTTTTCTGTCAACTATTTATTTATTTTCATTCTTCTTTCAAACTAAAAAGTGTACACATCTTCCATATCATATATTTATATTTTATTTCTACATTCAATATTATTATTGTTATTTATTTAAATAAAGTAAAGCCTTATATATACATCTAAATTTAAATGCTTTACATATGTGTATTTATTTTTTCTCTAAAGTAAAACCGATTGGTTGCTTCAAAAAATTCAACCCTGTATACATAACATCACGATATATCCCATCAAATGGGATAGCGCCGAACCTATGACATATTGACTGAACATCCACTCTGCCATAGCAGATCTCGGTAGATAATATATTTTTAAACGTGAAATGCGATTACTAGCAGTCAAATCACGGCCCCCAAAGATCTAGAGACACGATTGATTAAAGCATATGGTCGGAGTTATATCTATTAAATTTTTCTCTTTAAACTTGAATTTAATTTCAAGTAATTACTAATTAAATTTCTAGAGAGATAACTTTTGCCGTAATATTATTTACCTAATCATTGCGAGAAAGTTGTAATTCGGATATGGGATATTTTTGGCGACCTGTAAAAGAATGTACCTATGTAATAGCATTGAGTTGATGTTGTTTGTTATTGTTTAAGATGGAGTCACAGCTGTAAAGGCTGGATGCGAACGTATTTTTTATTTAATATCGTTCAATTTTTATGTGACATTTTAAATTAAATTCAGTTGAAGTGTATTTAGAGCGGTTCATAAAAGCTGCAATAAAGAACGTCTATGTTTATGTGACAGCATGGAACGCCGGGCAAATTGCTTCGATTTTGACATCGGCCGCCGCTTCTTCCGCCTGCCTCCGACGCCCGCACTCGCGGATTTAAACCCATTTTATATAACGTATATCAACGAACGTATATTGAATTTTTATATCATTACGTACGTATACTCGTACATTCCACACCAAAACAACTCACTCACACAAATGTGTTTCTTCTTGTAGCATTTCAAGTAATTGAGGATATTTAGTGTTTCTGTCGCTTCCAAAAATATATGAAATTTCTCGGCTAGTGTTTGTTAGTGGTGTGTGTTAAATGAAAACGTTTGTTTTGTGCAGTGGCCAGCGCTCTAATCTGTCGGTAAATTAAAAGCCAGAGTACGTTAACGTTACGGCACGTCAAACGCGTCCGCGGAATAGACGAAATGAAAAATCCAATTTACCTTATCTTACGGCAGATCTTCGTTAGCCGCCGCCGTTGCTGCCGCCAACGCCTGGGCCGACGCCGCCGCCGCAGCGCGCACACTAATGTAACTAACATGCACGTTCCATCGCCAGACGCTGGCATTGCGAAGATTTATACCCGACTAAATTAAATATACGATTTTATGCTTTATTCCGCACACATAGAAAACGATTAAATTGTTTTCTCTAACCTATATACACATTTATTTATTTGTTGTTCTGCACAATAGAAACTTCATCTCAATTACAATATACACAGGGTCTCCCATAAACACATATCTCTCAACAAAAAATATGTTAAAACAATTATATTGATATTACAGATTTATAAACTAAATTAAAAAGCGCACCAAACTGCACATAAAGTTAAAATATTAAATGAAACTAGACGTATATTTATTTGGGTTCTATTATGTATAATAAATGTATTTTTCATTATATATCAGCTTAAAAAAATAAACTAATTTCACTAGACTCTTTATTCAATTAAACAAAAGCTAGAAGCAAAAATTTCAAAATGTCTGCCATTTTCTTGAATACAAAGTTGAACTAGTCTAATTGTTTCTTGCATAACATTCTGTAACATTTGCAATGTTATGCTACATTTTTAAGCATGAAAATATTTAAAAAATCATACAAGATAAATCAGGTAATCTAATTGGACCAGTTAGCCAATCCATTTAATTATATAATTATTATCTATAAAAATGAGCAATAAATTTAGTTTGTTTTTTTACGCTGATTTATAATGAAAAATGTTTCTATTATACAGGGTTGAATTCAGAATATCATGTACAACCCAAATTTAGAAAAAATATACAGGATGTTACATTTAAAATAAGTAAGTTAGTTTCACTTCCGGTTTAGAACATTTGAACTTTTTATGTAGTGAAACGCGCTTTTTAAAAATAATTTTGGGGGAGCAATGAGTCTGCTTTTTGGGACATATATTTGTTATTGATTTGATGGAATGTGTAGGTAGCCATCAAATAAAATATTCAGTTTGACTCGGCGGGACGCTTACATTAGTAAACGGATGTAATTAGAAACGTACGCCCGGTGGGTGGGATTCCAACCCAAACCTTGAGCAGTTGAGCACCGCGTGCAGTCGACCGACTCCATTTTTCACCCGATGTTAATTATTGGTCTGCAGCATGCAGCCAGGAGCAACCTACGTATGACCATAGCGTCTTGAATTTATGACACGTTCGCTGTTCTGGTTTCTTTTTTTATGATGTTGTCGCTCCTGTTGCAGTTGAAATCTTGTTGAATTAAAACCCGGGATCGTCGGACAAATATTACACGTCTTCACAGCAGGTTTACACGTTTTTGAATCTTGCATCTTGGTACTTTTATAATTACTTGCTTGCTACTAAATCTGCAACATTGTCATCAAGTCTCATAAAAATATTCCGAAATAATATTTGCATAATAAAGTAGCATCAGGTAGTTTTATTGAATACTGTATAAGAGTTTGGATGTCGTGCGTGCGTGTGCATACATCTCAATCACTCATCGGCGATCAACGAGCGATCAGCGCTTCGCTTTAAACTGTAATATTCAAATGAAGAAAGTAAACAAGGTGAACGATGTTATCTGTACGGGGATCGAATCGCCGCCAACGTCTCGTAATCAGCAGCAGATCGGCGCACCGGACAGTGCGAGGACATTTGCATGATTGCCGGTTGCAATCGTTCACAACCACAATTAAACAAGACTGCAGCATCAGCATCGCCAATTACCCACAACTTAAATTCCTCAGTTCATTCAACCAGTACTAGGCTTTTGAACCCTTCATCATTTATTCCCCATATCTTGTTTACAAACTTCATTATGCACTGCTCAAAAAACATATGTATGTCAATTTTACAGCAAATTGGCCTAAAATCGAAAAAACCCAAGAGAATTCAATGACGTTAAACACATATCTTCATATCGTGTCTAATTTTTAAGCTACAGCCATCATATCAGATTTTTCGACTTTTCCGAGACTATATCTCAAAATTTAAATAATCTTTTATGTTCTATATTGTGTTTACAAAGTTCATTTTGTGCTACTGTTTGTTTGAAGTTATCTAGTTGTAACATTGTCAAACATAATTATTTCAGTTTAGTTCTCATTGCTGCAATTAAGTTTCTTTATAATGAAACAGGGTTGGCCTGATTTAAATCATGATTTAAAATAAGTTAATAAAAATCTACTACTAACAAACAAAAATAAAAGAAATATAATAGTAAGCTTATGGAGATCAATTGAAAGTGTACCTTTGACTCAAGTTTGACATATCGTAATCAACGCCATCTTTTTGTAGTTGAATGTCAGAATAGGAAAAATAATATGTAAAACAGGTGTTACCAAGGACCAATTGTAACACTTATTTTTCAATATAATATTCTGTTTTCAATTAAAAATGAACCATGTTTTCGCATCGGTGAAATATTCTTTAGTGTGCACTGGAAACAATACAATTGTTTTTTAATTCTCGTGATGCAATTGTTGATGATCGCGTTTGATTCATCGATCGTGGAGGCGGTGGCGGTGGCAATTATATCGAAACAAATCACGAACGTTTTTATCCGGCCGGAATCACTCGGCGACAAAGCCAATTATCGTTTAATCAAACTGTACGTAATTAAGGATAAAGAGAGGTTTTTTAATTACTGACCTCTGCAATATTTTTCCAGTGCCGGTGAAAATGTTTCGTGATTTGGGCAACCAGCTTGACAGTTGTGTAATGTATGTTGCATCGAGCTTAATTCAGGCGCTGTCTTTTTACTTTCCCGATCTATATGATATAGAAAATACTCTGTGATTTTACTCAATCTCGAATTAATACATTTTTATTATTTAATAATACAAAAAATAAGAATAATGAACATTTAACAACAATTTATTTAAATTAGAATGATCTTATAAATATTCGAAATGAATAACAACAAAGACAAAATTATTGTTATTTAAATTGCTATTGCGTAGCTTTCCTTTTTTTCGGTAGATGGCATGATCTGTTCCACAGAACTTCTCATGTCATCTTACCTGTTGTTAGAGGTCTTATTCTCTGCTGGCACAGTCCTTCGTCACCAGCTTCTTCACGTGAACTTTGTTCTAGGTGAAGAAGTGAGTTATACCATACTGATGAGCTCTAATAAGAGCGAAACGCGTCTATGGTTACTAACTGTGCTGGCCAGCTTCTGACGATGCCCTCATAAGGTGACTTGGAGGCTGAATTTTGTGAAACATAGCCAAGTGTTTATTTTATATTTTTTATTAAACTTTGTTTCACCAAGTGTTGGGTGACAATTAATTTTGTCTTTGTTGTTATTTACAATTTATTTAAATTAAAATGATCTTATAAATATTCGAAATGACTTCCAATCACATCAATATATTTTTTGTGTTGCCGTCTAAATACACTAGTTATGTATACCTCAAAATTATACTGAAACAGCTTGTTTCTAACCTAAGCCGGTAAAAAAATGGTTGTGTATATTCGTTCGTGAATAGTTTTATTCCGAGTTTATCTAAACTTATGATCGGGAAAGTACTGTGTTGGCGCCATCACTAGAGTTTTTTCTACAATTACAGATAGCTGTGATAGGTGTAACGAGATGGCCTCACCTGCGTCGCGAACGTGTAAATCCGCTGTAATCTGTGATTACACGCAGCCCGGTTCTCATGCCACCCACACCTCACCCCCGCACCACGGACTCTAATCTGCAGTAATTGAGAGGAATGGCGCAGAAATTGCTTGTATCTGTAAAGCCGGAGACCTCCATTACGACCCATTAATGGATTGAGTGGCAGGGCTTACGTGCCGCCGCCGTGCTAATGGCGCCGCCGTCGCCCTACACCTCCACCTTGGGCCACGCGCACAAATGCTACGCTCTCACCAAAAAATTCTAGCATTTGATTTAGTTCATCACATTATAATAGAAAATACGATATAAAGATTGTCATTTCGGACACGAAGAATTCAATACCAATGAACATATATAAACTCCGGATCATTGAATTTTTCTCAAATATATCTCAAATAGATATGTATGTACCATATTGGTATGAGAAAGAACTTTAGAGAAAATCGCAAACAAACCCAAAGAATAACCGTAGAAAATGTTAAAAAATAATTCAGATACGAGAAACTGAATGTGAGTCTCGCGCTAGATGAAACGAGATTTCAGGCGAGAGCAAGAATGAGATCGATACTGTTGATCAAAATATGATATTTTGTGCGTCTCGTTTCGTCTCGCTTCGTGTGCATCACCATGTGTTAGTGAGGCACTTGGGGGATTACATGCAGGTCGGGGCCGTCAGGTGCGTGACGTCACATTCTGGGGATAAAAGCATTTGTCAGAAGTGTTGGCGCTGCTGTAGATAATCTGGCGCGCGCGACAGATTCACGCGTCGTCAGCAATACAGCAGCTTTGACGTTTCATTATTTAAAGTGAGACAAGCAATTTATATGAGAAGCAAGTATAGTGCAGTCCAGTCATCCGTCAGTCGCGGCACAGCCAAATGAAATAAAGTCGAGTAGTGGTGGACTCGGACGCGGAGTGGACTCGACGCTCAACCGACGTTCGCTGGATCGATGGCGGCGCATGAAATATTTAACCGGTGCCGGAGCAATCTCTGGAAAGAGCGGCCCACTTAGTCCGCATTAGTTACCATTGGTGGTCGCGCCAGTACAACGCGCCGGCTGCATTGACTCCGGGATAAAACTCATTCGCTCTAAAAGCATTTGAGTGCCTGGCGCTGTCTCGCTCGCACACACCCATCTCTTTCTCTCACCACCCCGCAACCTTTCTTCAATTTCAATTTACTTTATAATGTTGTTCCTCGGCCGTTTTAACACCTTGTGGTGAGAATTTTACATTTGAAGCACAAGACATCCTGTATATATGTGTACGTGCGTGCCGCTCCGGGAACTCCGTTACTCCGGGTGTGTGTACATCAACGACGCCGGAGCGTTCCGGACCTGAAATTTAATTAGTTAATTAGTATAATTAGTTAAAGTTTAGTCTGGCGCCGTTCATTGCGGTTACATTATATTGTTCGGAGCCCCAAACGCACCAGTTAATAATGAGTTATTTCAATACATGTGCAACCGCGCTAAACCCATATGAAACGAGCTGCGGTTGCGATTATTTCAGTCAAATGGCGCGCACCTTTGCCACACTTGTCACAGATTTATGATATAGTTCCCTATAATGAAATGGAGGTGAACAAACAAAACAGAAAACAGAGAAGCAAGAAGAGTGGCGCTTGTTGCTGGTGAAAAATGATGCGCGTATCAGTCGATTTGGTGCGTATTTAAAGTGGGTCACGATCACGCGTGCGCGCGTCATTTCACGTTCACATGAGCTTTCTGTTCCGATTGTACCCCATGTGCCCGCCGCCGCTCGCCGCTTGCCGCGCCCCAGACTCTGCAGATGCGTTCCAAGTTTCTTATTAAAAAGACTCTGAAAAGTAATTTCAAGTTGTAATTGAAATGGTAAGAGTGTAATAATTGTGCAGCGTACAGGCGCTGGAATTGCTTTCATTTCTATCCTTGTACAATATATACGCATACAAGGATTTTAATTAGAAAATTTAATTGACTTTTATTGAAACTATAAGGGGTGGCGGGCTAAGCGGAAAGCCTCGACGCGACTCGCGTGCCAACGGCGGCGCTAGCAGACCCAACTCGTAAATAATTCAATCATTCTTATCTTTTACAAATAAAATAGTATTTCATCATTTACGCGTATGGTAACGAACATTTGTCTTGTTCGTAATTGATTATTTTCAAGTAATATCTAGTGTGCATCCGTGAGACAGGTACCGTATTACGAGCCGCCACTGGGCAACACAGCGCGACCAGAACCACACATGCGCCCGTTCCTGGCTCCTGTTTGATAGAAAGTAATCAAAAACTTTATCTAGCATCGGGGCCGCACAAGTGCGACAGAGACAGACACATCAATTCCATTTCTTAATATTATATACGAATCGTGACCAAGTAACGGGCAAAATACCCTATTGCTTGAAACTGACGTTATTAAATCCGAAATGAAAAATTGGATAGTTTAAAATTGGTCTGGATACCGGCGGTGCATATCGCTGCACCCGAAGAATTATGTACTGATATATCTGTATGGCATCTGGCTAATACGACTACGTACCTAATACGACTAGCTAGCTATTGAATGTGAACGTGAATTATATATAAATATCTATAGGTCTGTACTGAAATGAGAATGTGCTAGCCATGGCCATGCTGTAAATCAAATATAATGAAACAAGGATCGCATCTCGGGTTGCGGTGTGGTCTGGCGGAGCTGTTCGATTGGAACTGCGAAATAATTTAATAGGTTTCGGGGCGACAGTACATGGGAACCATCTTCAGCAGAGCACCATGAATCTTTGGGCACGTCGTTCGTCGTCTTCTAAGACGCGGTACACTGGTTTGCACTCGGATAACAGTCACCGGGCCGCGCCCCGCAACCCCGCGCCTCTCCTCACTTTAATTAACATCCTCCTCGAGTAATCCGCCGCCACTAGCGAGGCAAAGGGAATGCGAACACAAGTGAAATTACTGACACGAAGTTTGGGATAAGAGCAAAGCTTCCACTAGAGGAATAATAAATCACGCCTGCTAATCTGACATTGTGCACTATGTTTGTATGTGTGTACGCACTGTCACTTTGTACGTAAAAGTTCAATAAACAATTTGCGTGGAATATTATTCTGTTGCGCTACATTGGCAGCGCAACGTATTGAACAACGGCATCGTAAAAGTGTCAGGGCTGGACAAGACACGGCAACGGCAGCACGGTGCTCGAATTGACAATTTTCCGCGCGGTTTGTGCTTCGCTCTCGCCTTCAGCCTTCAGCTGTTGTGCAGATAACGTCGCGACGGCCGCCGCCACATTCGACATTCAATCTGGGGATCAATTCGCTTGCTTGTATCAATTTTCCTCTTTTGTTTTATGTTGAAGCGACAACCTGCACTATATCATTGTAATGGCTTGGATACAATCTCTGTGCCTTTTCCATTTGTACAGCGCAATCTTCACGAGACACATGTAGATATTTAGATTCGTTGACAGATATATTCGTGTGGAAAGTGTGTGCGGGTTAATGAATTCGTGATTGTGTTTGCGAGGCATAACATTAAATTCCGACGCGGCGCGGAACTGTGAGTAAAAAGAGCAGCGAACATCGGAGCCAAGGGCTGCTGACTTCCAATTTTCCAGTTGAGCCATCGCGTAAAAATCGCTCTTCAATCAACGTGCTTTTTGCAATTAAACGTTTTAAATTGAAGCGGGCGTCGCATTCATGAAGTGTAACATCACGTTGCTTTATTTAAAAGCTCCGTTTGCATTGGCTGCCGGAATTGCTCCACAAATGAGGCGAAAAATAAGCTGTTTGGGGTCGGTGCCGTGTCGCACCCGCACTCCACCCCCACCCTTCAGCCCTCGTCTGACCGTGTGCACTCGGCGGCACTTTTAATGTCTTTCATCCAATCGCAATTTAATCCCAGAACCTTTCAAAAGCTATCATGAGCATCTTAAAAAGCGATTGAATTCAGAGAGCACCCGAGTTAATCGAACGGTTTCTGTCCGTTCGTTTGCAGGACCGAATGCAGCCCAACAACACATGTTACATAAAACAACTGTGCTAATTACTTGTTTGTGTCCATTGACGCACAAAAATAAACAGTTGGCGCCGCGCCACGTTTTAATTGCTACACTCAGGTGCGCCAAGCGTTTCTATATATCATAACTACGCTTATATTACAACTGCCAAATGTATTATTTCAATTACCATGACAAGTATTTTCAGAATCTTCTCACTCTCATCCTACTTCATTGCATATATTTCATGCACTTTATTTACAGCTATTGCCAATTTTCTTTACCATTAATAGCGGGAGAGTTGCTTATTGTGTACTAGTTAACTAAATCATACCTATTAGGTTTTTCTTTAGTCACCTAACATGAGCGGTATCAAATAGCAAATATATGAATTAAATTATATGTGGGTAATGTAGGTACAAAATTTGCACGAGCTACAGAAATGTCAAAAATGCCGATGAACCCGATGTAAAATTTCAACAAATTTATATTTCTCTTTATATTCTTACATTTTTGGACACTAACTTTATTGTATTATTTATTTGATGTACATTTTGTACCTACTATCAACGTTATGTCAATATTTTAACAAGTTTTGCTAAGTTTCTTAAACCATACCACAATAACATTTCCAAAATCTAATTGGTTTCTTTCTGTATTATTAATAAAACAATATATTAATTTTATTCATATTTTAACAAAATATTTATTATTTTCAATAATATTTTGTTTAGTTATTTTTTTCATTGTCAAGTTCTTAATAATATACATTTGTACTAATTTTATATTATTCTCATTTGTAATATATTAATATAAGTACGATTTTGTAAATAGGGCAGATTTGGAAGATTCATATTTTTTTAAACATTTATTAATTTTAAAATTATTTGATATAAAAATAAAATTCTTTGACAAAAACGGATATTTATGTTTATTTAAGTCAAATCATTATATTTCTAAATTGGAATACAACGAATACAGTGAAAACCCTCCGAAGAATCCCAAGAAACTGTTAATGCAGCTTCTGCAGCTATTCTTACATTTTTAATTTTTCATTATACTTTATTGTATTTTATATATATTTGACCGCTGAACTGCCACAATAATATAAACTTTCTACATTAATAATGTGCACATTATTTCCCTAGGAATAAAATGTTTTACTTCTGTCTTGATTTTTGTATCATAGAAAAATGGTCAAGTACTCCGAGCCGTAAAAAAATTACTTATACACAAGTATTTTTGTAGGGCTAAGTCGTAAAGAGAAGTGTTCATAAATCATAAACCTAGAGCCGCAAAGATTAATTTTTCTTAGGCAGAACTATTTGGACAATTCTCCCCTACATTATACGTATTATTATTGATGAAAAATATTCTCTTGTAAATAAAACGAAGCATATTGCAATGGAAATATTTGTGTACCTATACGTATATATATATATATATATATATATATATATATATATATATATATATATATATATATATATATATATATATATATTCTCATATATTTTAATTTTAATTTCCAAGACGCAGAATTTTATTTGGACTATTATATTTGTTTCTGTTTTGTGTGATTCAAGTTTGTATGTAGCTCCATTAATAAGTTATTGCATAGTGTATATGCGAAATTTATAAAAATCATTTCATGTAAGTGGCGAGATTCTTTGATGTAAAAACAGTCGTCAAGTCAGCGATAAACAGAACAGAACGCAGGGCACAGTGGCAGTGGCATTGCGAACATATGAGTCCCAGAGAGTAGCTAGGCTTGGGCCAAATGCAGACTCACTCACTTTCCTTTATAAAAGGTTCCCGTTCCAGAATCTCGGTTTGCTCTTACACAAATGGTCTTACGTATTGCATTAGTTTACTCTCACCCACACTTACTACCCTACCACTCTCCGTGAAAGCTTCGCGCAACTTTTACAAACTTGACTCAATACTAACTATCCGTATAAAACTGCGCGGAATCAACTTGCCAATTCTCCTGTTTGGTCTAAGCGATTCCACCAACAATTCATTCTCTCACAACCTGTTTGTGAACAATTACGTTTTTCTTGTTAAGAACACTGGGTTCGTGTGTCAGTTCAGATTGTTACAATGCAAGAGTATGAATATTAAGTAGTACCCCTTGGGTTTTTTCGATTTCAGACTGCACTAAAATTCTTTCTCGTAAGAATATTGTAACGAAAATTTACATACATATGTATTTTGACCCGCTAAATTCAATGGTATTCCAAGAGTATCTGTCTTTCAGTTTTTGAGATATTGGCCAAAAATTGTTTCCGGCGTCTCTATTTTAAAAACTAAACAAGATATGGAAATGCGTTTAACGGCATTGAATGCCTCATGTCATCAGCAAATTCAAGTAATTTCTTTTTTATTTTAGGCTAATCTCAAACTGTTTTTGGCTTAAAATCATTTCTCGTACGAATATTGCAACGGGTATTTATATACATATATGTATATATACTGTCTTATGAAAAAGATTTTGACATTTAAAAATTGCTGAAAAATTGTTAATTGAAGCATGAGAAATGTAAGTCGATGATCGCATCTTCAGTAAGTATAAAATCTGAAATGTATAAAATTTGTGAAAAATGTAAGTGTTCCAGAGTGTTAAAAAGTAAAAAGTAAAGATGAACACGTAGTGTGTGCGGGGTAGACGGGCACGCATTCAATTCTCCAGCAACATTGAAACGCATTAGGCAGGTTTTAAATTACCTTCCAGTTGAATCTTACGCTAGGGCCATTTGCCGAGAGTGACGCGTTAAGTGCAGAGTAGTGTACTCGGCCTCGACCGGGACGTCGACGTTGTTTTGTTGTTTTCTCCCGAAATGCATTCCGTGGACTCGGTGCCGGCCGTGCTGCTTGCTAACCGCTGTCGCTAATCGAATCAAACCGAGAGGTGTAACTCGAGTTGATTGTGTTATTCAGCGCTAATATAATGAATGCTCTTTGCGGCGCGGCGGCAACGAGCCGTTTATGAAAGGGAAACTGAAGAGGAAATGATAACCTTCACCCACTGAACTCTTTGTTGATATGCTACATTGCACGGACCACAATTCATAAAATATCTGATGTGGACACCACATGACTTCCTTGTACACGTATTAAACTATAGATATTTTTTTAATTGCACATATTTGACATTAAATCTTTTATTTTTTGTTCTAATCCATAGCAAACTTAATTTAAAAAAAAATCAAAAAATATATAATATTTAAATTTAGATATCTCGTTTATGCAAAAAGCTAATTTAAAAATTCTTAATGTGCTAGACGCAGAATTTAATTCTCTAAAACTTTTATTTGCAGCATTCCTTTCTAAAATTAAAATAATACCATTTTTTTCAAGGAAAACTGTTAGCAGCTTCATGTAATGTGCCACTTCCGGTTAGTCTTTTAACCAAAATCTATTATGTTATTTCCATTGATATAGTAGTCTTATATACCAAATTTGGAAAGTTTTAAATTATATTTGAATATAGTTTTTCATGAAAATCTATTATAGGTTTCAAGTAAAGTACCACTTCCGGTAGTTGTATAATGACCAAAAAGGGAGGTGCACAACTAGATGTTATAACAGTCCTAAATATAAAGTTTCAATTTTCTACGGCTTACCGTTTTTTAGTTATGCGACATACGTACGTACGTACGTACAGACGGCATGACGAAATTAGTCAAAATGGATTCAGGGAGGGCCAAAACACCTATTTCCGTTGAAATCTGAGAACCGAAAATTTTCGCGATTACAATACTTCCTTTACTTCGTACAAGGAAGTAAAAATACGGTTCAATTTCAATTAGAAATGCGTACACACAGATTCATGAATGTAATTATGAAATTCACTTTCAAAAACAGTTCCGAGTGTCTAACTGCAATTGTATGGAATATTGTTTCAATACAAGCACAGGCTGTCTGCACTTCCTTTTTATCTTATTAGATTCATTGTTAGAAGAGTGAGAGTGAGTAATAAATGTTAAACGTATGTTGCAAGAAAGAATAATAAAAAAAGGTGTAAAAAGAGTGAATGTGATTGAAGGTTTAATGCGTGATGAATGATTCCAAGTGTAATAAATTAAATGAGCTTGTATGGAGGGAATTATGATTGTGGATGAAACGAGAGAATGGTGTGTAAGATTGAGAATGTTTGACGAGGTCATATTATGTGCCACCACATTTGATGGGATATAGCGTGATGTTACGTATATTTGTATGTTTGTTTTGACTGTGGATCTTTTTTGATATATCTTTAATAAATTTACAATATATTACTGAAGTACTTAAAATTAAAAAAAAAATGAATCGTTAACTGACTCAAATTGAACCAAAGATGACTATTGAACTAGAATAAAACCAGTACCAAGAAAATAACTATTTGTTTTTACGGTTCGGATCTTTTGCATGTTTCTTGAAAATATGCCGAATCAAGCCAGTTTCGATTGATAATAAGGTTCAGTTCAAGTCCCTGATGTGATTGCGATGAGCGCTGCGAGAAGAGCATTAGCGAAACGGAATTTGTTTGACAGGTCCGGGAGACACCGCGACGTTTCGACGGCGCCTCGCGACAAGGGAAGAATGAAAGCCATTCCGTGTTTGGTAGTGTCCGATTCGGTCAAGATGTCAGAAAGGCTTTTAAAACACATTCGCGCCGTGAAAGCCTTTGCCGTCAAGTTTGGCGCCGCGTCGTGCCACGCCGCGCCGGACCGAATCTCCCGTGTATTTTAAAACAAGTATCTGGAAAGAGCATTTCCTCATAGATACGCTCTAATGGTGGTTCACTGTTTCCAACTTGCGACTCAAAGCTTTTATATGCCATTTCAGTTTGGGAGTGGAGAGTGCACTGGTTCCACAGTTCTGTGTGTGTACACTCCGCGCGGTGCGACGCGGCGCGGCGCACAATCGCATCAGACCAAAGTGCTTTACACACATACACACACACATACCATCAATATCCTTTTCTTATATTTTCTCTTTAGACTCATTTCTCAATTAGAACTGAATTAATTTTAACAGTGTACGCGCGCGCATCTCATTATAATGGACGTTGTCCGTAACAACGTGTGATAACCGATATAGTTGTAGTACAAGCATTAACGATGTTGCTGTTATATTGTCCGGCAGCACGATGGTGTCATTCGAATCTGAGTCCCACTCAAGCTAAATATACCGGGTGTAACACGAAAAGTGAAACATAGGCGTTTAACATGGCAAATCAGTTTTTCCGTGCGCATTGCTTCCCTAATTATTTTAGGAAAAAATGTTTCAAATAAATGGTGTAAAGCATAAAATTCTACATCCGAATCAATAAACAAAATTTATTTTGAGTACTTCATAACTGCAGAAATTAAATTTGAAAATTCACGTAATTTCAATTTAATAGTAATAGAAATGGAATTAAAAACAAGAGATGAACAAATGCGTAACGTTTTATACGTCAATGTCAGAATAAATTGTCAAAATGATTTTTACGTACTAAATATTTATTTTCTAAATAAAAATTTAATAATAATAAGGCAAATTATTTTTTTAGATTTATTATTTGAGAATAATAAAATAATAAACTCGATAAAATATTTAAGATAGGTTGTTATTAAATATTTAACAAATTAATCAATGTAACATAAATTAAATTCAATATAAACATCAACAAACTAAATATTCTTAAATTGTTAAATTAGATGTTCAAATAGTCCACCGTTTTGAGCTAAACAATAACCTAATCTGTTGTAGAAGCTTTCTCGAGCATTCCTTAATTATCGATTATTTATTTTCTGGCATCCTTGTAAATTGCATTTTTCAGTTCTTCTAAATTCTGGTATCTTTTTTTATAAACATAAGATTTTAAATGGCCCCATAAAAAAAATCGCACGGATAAAAAATCTGGCGACCGTTCATCTCTTGTTTTTAATTCCATGGCTATTACTTTTCAAATTTAATTTCTGCAGTTATGAAGTACTCAAAATAAATTTTGTTTATTGATTCGGATGTAGAATTTTATGCTTTACAACATTTATTTGAAACATTTTTTCCTAAAATAATTAGTGAAGCAATGCGCACGGAAAAACTGATTTGCCATGTTAAACGCCTATGTTTCACTTTTCGTGTTACACCCGGTATATATATATATATATACAGGGTGATTCTGGGAAGACGAACCATCCCTTAACTTTTTTATTATAACAAATAGAAAGTTTTAGTATATTAAATATACTATTTTATGACACATAGAGAATTTTTTTATAAAGTCAGGTTTATATGATACGACTATCAACTTTTATTTTTGAAATGGGAACCTAGAATTATTTTATGGAAGTAAAAACCGCCATTTTTTTCTCTTTTCAACTATGTATTACTTGTCATAAATGTAAAATGAATGACAAAACACGTAAAACAAGTAACAAATAAATATCTGCATTGTTGTCATTAATTTTACCTTGTTACATTTTGTTTAATTTCCATAGGTACCTAGAATAGTTGAATAAAAATAATTTCTAACATTTCTCAATTATCTTATTTATCTCGATTTTTTTCATATACATTTATGACAAGTAATACATCGTTGAAAAGAGAAAAAAATGCCGGTTTTTATTTTCATACAATAATTCTAGGTTTCCATTTGAAAAATAAAAGTTGATAGTCGTATCAACTTAATCTTACTTTTCAAATAATTAATAAAAGTTACACAAAAGTGTAATATGTGACTCTTTCGATACTCGTTTTTTATACACTAGCTGCTTAATATACTATTATTTACACAATATGATTGTGTATCTTTGATTTATTTGATTGACTATTGTTGTACTTGTAATAGTAAATAGCGTACTCGTTTAGTTGCTGGAATAGCATGGCAACGGTCAATATATTTGTAAATAACAATATAATATCGGTAACTAGCATGAATTTATTCACATTTGATGTTGTGCGAATGGGGTCCGGCACTGGTAGATCGTTATTATTAACGAGGTGACGGCGGGTGGCACCCTGCATGCCCCCGGCCAACAACAGCCACCAGGTGTCAATTTGTTCTAATGGATGGTGCGCGGAAAGGCTTCCGCGGATTTCCAGCAGTTATAACGATGCCTCATTAAAACTAGCATGGTTTATGTATACAGCCGTCGCCAGCTTTAAAATGAGCAATCCTAGGGGACGCGGATATCAATAACAGTCAGTGCTGCTAATTAACGACGCGACGCGACGCGACGCGACGCCGTGATCACCGGACACATACTCGTACATCGTGTGTTCATCACCGCACTCTAATTAGCTCAATTGTACCTCTGCACAGGCCCGCATTACTTACTACTGTATCAGCTAACGAGCAGTCTCGTACCCCACTAATTAGAGCCTGACGAACGGAAGATGGATCAACCATTACGTTATTGTTCGGATTTTAGTGTGTTTCACCTGCGCCACCCTCTGCCATCTCGCTCGCACTCACGTCGCATTCAATTCATTAATATCAATACGTGTGCGTGTGTGTGAGTGCTAGCGCTCGTTGTGATTTCACGGCAAATCAATTCGAATTACGCGCAGCGCCGCCACACCACCGCCCCTTCCCGCCACCTTGATTTGTTCGCCGTTTGACAGCGGTCGAAATTACCGCGCGCATTCTATTTAATGTAAAATTCGTGTATATCCATTTGCAGATGTTAAAAATATGCTTTATTACTAGAGGATGAAAAATGTACTTTCGCCCAGTTATCAATTATCATTACCACCACCTACCGATTATATCTGAATTTATTTAAAATGGTTAATTTCGTACAATAATAGTATGAATGTAGAGCACTGTACAATAGGTTTATTAAGTGAATAGCGACGTCAGAAGTTGAATTCTGTGTGGTAGGGAGTGTGCGGGCAAAGGGCAGAGGCAAGGCACTGCTCTGCGGCAAGCTAACGAATCGTGTAAATGTCCTAACAAGCGCGCGTCACTCGTCAACCCTTATTGGGGGTGGCCCACTCACCCTCGCCCGCAATTAGTGAAACGAGCTGTCTGATTTCCACTGTAACGAGTGTATTTATCGGGACGCTGCGTTGTTATCGTTAGTAGAGCAAGCAAACATCGCTTATTTAGCACACCGCTACAAATACATTAGAGATCGGCAAAATCCGATCCGACCCAGTCAATTTTATAATATTAAAAAAAAAAATAACTATTATAAATAAGATTAAATTAATAAGAGAGACAAATTTCATCCGAACGAGAGTGCGAAGTAATTTTTAAAAAATGCTTCAAATTTGCTAAAAATGTGTTTCATTTCATTTCAATTCCGAGACACGGAATTCAATGATGTTGATCACATCTTTATAGCTTGTTTACTTTTTAAGATATATTTTCCCAAATTTTACTCATTTTGTTATTCTTAAATATTAAATTCAACTTGTACCCTTACAAATTTTCAAAAAACTAAGTGGTTAAAAACTTGCTCATAACTTATTTCGAACAATCTCTTGTTCAAAAGAAGTTATAAGCAAGTTGAATGCCATTTAGTTTTAAAATTATCAAGAGTCTCGTGAGATTGATATTGCATACAGAAAATATGAGACAAGATCGATATCATCTATTTCTCATCTCATGTTGTCTCGCGTGCATCATGAATTCGAAATTTGGATCGAATTCTAAATATCGGATATTTTAATCGAGCTCTAACTTAATTTTGATAAAGTGTAGGTGACGTCGATGACAGAGATGTAATGAGCCCGCATACCGCCGCGCCGCCCGTATCTACCGACAATGACCGCTTACGATCATTTACAATATAAATATATTTAGTAGAACTGTGATCATGTGTCCTTTGAAAGTGAACGCACGCTAATTGCAGTGTTGATTAACAACGTGGCTGTTTGTTGGTAATGGGCGGTGTCTTGTTGCAGGAGCTCGACGCCATGTCGAGGGCGGTGCTGCTCCTGCGGTGGTGACCAGCCCTTACAGCCCAGTGGAAATGCACAGCACGGATAATGGACCAGGTTAGTAATCATTTCACATGGAATATGTTAACAATCATTGCCTTTTCTTTTCTTTTCTTTCTTGTGAAACGTGTAATTTCTTTTATGGCTCAAAAGCAACTGGCACTATACAGAACACCAGCGACATTCGATAAAACTTGTATAAATTCTAGCGGGGCGAAGGATGCTTGCTATAAATCTCCCCCTTTAAGGATATTGTTTGAGGCACGTGACATCCAGGAAGACACATTTGACCGGCTACGTTAGACGGCGAAGAAGCACACTTGAAATTTCCCTCTGTTGGCCCCGCTACGCCCCGTAGCGTCTGTGCCGCCGGCCCATAATATTTTGAGAAGCAATTTCCGTAGCTATCGGAACAAGACTACAACGCCAACGTATAGACATGCCGCATGTTATACGACCCATCTCAAAAACATCCAGTCACTACGTGCTGTATTGTTATTAGGCCTGTTGTTTTTATTTCTTTCATCTCTGGGTACGCCGGGTTATATTTCACAAGTGTTCAATTAGGGGATGTAATGGGTGGTCGACGGAAACACGAGATCGCGCGCGATACTTGGTTGAAATATTAATGATAGGATCAGTGTGACAAGCTAGTTAGAGGCGCGCGCGACGTGTCACAGTGTTGCTGTTCACTTGCCAAATCGATATTAATTAATAGTTTAATAAGTCGACGGTGCGTGATGCGACAGCCATGATCCACCGCTATCATTCACCATCATTTATCATCATGTAAACTTGAGATGTGCACCAGCAAATTCAATTACCCCCACCTACCTAATTCCATAATGGCCTCTTCGCTTTATTGGATTCCATTAATGTTTTATTGTTATTTTGATGTATGGCCGCGCACGACTTTGGTAAATATTTTCAATTCAATCGTCGGCTAGTTTCATAAATTACATGCTCCAAGCGTTCGACGGGGCCTGGGTGGTGTCAGAGCCGATCCCGCATCACGTAAAAATGCCAACGACAATGCTGCCAACCTCTTAAAGTGATTGGGTTGAGTGCCCCATTGTAATCATCCATACAAGACAATCCCATTATGAGTCAGGGGCAGGTGATGCGTCCCGCTCACCCCCACGGCGACGCCATTAGCCACCGACCGACGACGCCGACGCCGACGCTGTGCGGAAGACACTTGATTTTTTACTTCTCTTTCGTCTGTGCGTTCGCACGACGCCGACCAAAATGAAAATAAATCCTTTTGCTAATAGACTGGTACATGAATTTGCTATTATTTTCAAGGAAGAATGATATATATGGTAAACAGAATCTGAAAATGCACTCTACTCCGTTGTTGAATATTTCACAAACACAAGCACAACCGACAAGCTCATAATAGCCTCTCATTCAACACAACACATCATCATCAACATCATCACGACATTCACCTCTCTAGTTCATTACAAAATCTGGCCACTGTTTCTTTCATTAATCAAGTCGCCTAGGTATTTATAGAGCGTACGCGTACTCGAACCGAACCGAACCGAACCGAACCTCATATCCGGCAGAGTCTTAAGTAAACTGTCTGTAAGAGGCTCGCATTAATTAATAAGGAACTCGGCTAATTGCGCTGGGACGAAATTGCGTGGCGTTTTGATTGCCAGCGTAATTACAACAATGGAGCGTCTACCCTCGCCTTGTGGCGTCGGCGTCACGGCGACTCTCCTATTCAGGAAATTAAAAAAGTGCGACGGAAACTATAGTTGAAGTGCACGCCACTGCCTCGCATTGCGGGCACGCTCTAAATGATTTAAGAGTTTGTTATTTTGAAAGGTTGCGCTATGTATTATTCGGAAAGTTAACCAATACCGGAATGGTCTGCCACACAGTATCGTACTCACTGTTTTTTCTACTGCTAACAATATTTAGACGAGTATATTTCAATGACAATATAGTTTGTTACATTCAGGCAGTGAGCTAAAGTAGCGCATCGCATGTTTCCCATCCCCCCGGTGAATTCCAACAAAAGAACTCCTTGAGTGCCTTTTAAGTAACGAGAGCAGTTAAAATGATAATCGGAGTACAGTGTATCCCGCCTTCGCTACATAGATCTTGTCATTGTGCAGGCTTCCCAATACAATACCACTTGATTCTATTCCATTCATAATTTAGATACAGACAGAAAGAACCACATCTTGCGTGATGCAAATCTGCGGATATTATCATACAGAAACTAAATGAATATATATATATATAAATCAATTTGTTGGCCATAATTGAATAAATGGAACGTTGTATAATTTGATATAAAACAAATGAAAGCACTCGATGGCAAAAGTAAATAAAATTGAAATTAAATTAATGATGAACGATTTATATAATAACATATTTCTGTTGCAATGTTATGTATTTTGTAGTCAATTAATATCACATTTGCGATTGAATTTTCATCAATTTAACTATTCAAATTAAATGCAAAAACAATATTTCATTTTTAATTAATTATTCATTATATATTAGTTCTGTAGGTACTGTTTTATTGGAAATGTCTGGAATTTTTCATTTGTATTGCATTGTCATTAATGAAACAATATTAAACATATTTTCAATAACATTGTTACATTTCCTCATCATGTTATTTATTAACTTCTTGACAAATACAATTTTAAATATCCTGTTGACAGCATTCCACTCACTTCAATACATCTGTCAAATTAGAATGATTTTATACAGGGTGTTTCAATACTTTAAGAACAAAGTTAAATAGTAGCTGCTAACCACATGATATACTAATCTCGGATAAAAAAAAAACTATTTGCACTTTACATCAAGTACACATATTTAGTCTCTTGAAAATAATGTCTAATAGAAGAGAGTTGCTTACTACGTACTAATTAACATATTAAATTTTATCTTTACTCACTTTGCGTGAGCGGTATCGAGCAGGGTTCGAAGATATATATCGATCGATATATATCATGATATTTATTTTGATATATATCGTCATATTTTTGCAATGATATATATCCATTATATAAAAATATCAAATAGTTTTTGTGATATAGCCTCCGGAGAAGTGAAATTTTTCGTATTTTTCAGTTTTTCTACTTTTCCGAGGCTATATCTCGAAAACTAAATGTGATATGAAAACGCGCTCAACGGCATTAATTTTCTCGTGCTTCAGTTAACTTATAAACATAGTTTCAGCGATTTTTATTTTTTTTCAATTTTCCGCCAAAAAAATCGCAAAAAGCGGTTTTTTAACATTTTCTCGAAAACCAGAAGTCATATGCATTTGAAGATTGCACCACTGGATTCAGTGGGTCAAAATACATATGTATGTAAATTTTCGTTTTAATAATCCTACGATTAAGGATTTTTGGGAAAATTGAATTAAAATCTGAAAAAACCAAAGGGGTATCCCTTAAGAAATAATTAAAAATATTAAATTGCTTAAAATTGTATAAAAATTTGCTTATAAGTCAATTCGGACACGGGGAATTCAACGCCGTTGAGCGCATTTCCATATCTTGTTTAGTTTTTGAGATATAGCCTCCTGAAAAGTGAAATTTATCGAATTTTTCAGTTTTTCTACTTTGCCGAGGCTATATCTCGAAAACTAAATGTGATATGAAAACGCGCTCAACGGCATTAATTTTCTCGTGCTTCAGTTAACTTATAAACATAGTTTCAGCGATTTTTATTTTTTTTCAATTTTCCGCCAAAAAAATCGCAAAAAGCGGTTTTTTAACATTTTCTCGAAAACCAGAAGTCATATGCATTTGAAGATTGCACCACTGGATTCAGTGGGTCAAAATACATATGTATGTAAATTTTCGTTTTAATAATCCTACGATTAAGGATTTTTGGGAAAATTGAATTAAAATCTGAAAAAACCAAAGGGGTACCCCTTAGGAAATAATTAAAAATATTAAATTGCATAAAATTGTATGAAAATTTGCTTATAAGTCAATTCGGACACGGGGAATTCAACGCCGTTGAGCGCATTTCCATATCTTGTTTAGTTTTTTAGATATAGCCTCCGGAAAAGTGAAATTTTTCGAATTTTTCAGTTTTTCTACTTTTCCGAGGCTATATCTCGAAAACTAAATGTGATATGAAAACGCGGTGAACGGCATTAATTTTCTCGTGCTACAGTTAACTTATAAACAGGGTTCGAAGATATATATCCATTATATAAAAATATCAAATAGTCTATAATAAATACAGTATTATTACTTTCATTAATTCTGTTAAAATTATATTCTAAAGATAATTCTTACTTTACTTGCTTCTGACTAACTTCACATCAACGACATAAATACAAATTGTGTGCCATTTGTGATGTCATTAACGGCAAAGTCTGAACCATTTCCAAAATTTTTATTTGGTACTCATTTTAGAAATACAAATCCTTTAATATGGTGGAAAAGTGTAACTATCAATGAGTCAGAGTGGCCAAATAAAAGTACATTTATTGAACTATGTGAACAGTTACACACTGCTGTAACTGCCACAGCAGGGCTGGAACGATATTTCTCCACTTTTGGCATTGTCCAATCTCAATTACGTAATCGTCTCGGTAACGACAATGCCGGTAAATTAGTTTTTATGTTTAAATATTTAAACCAAAAAGAAACTACAAAAAAAACTAATTTAGATTGGATTTGGCCAAGTGAGTCTCTATCTGCAACGCTATGTTCAGGAAGTTCATCAGAAGATGATGATTTGCCCCTATTTAGGATATAGGATTATTTAAATATTCTTACTATTCTTAGTACTATATAATATTTGTGTATCCATTCAATGTATATTTACTTTTTTTCATTACCTATATTAATTTTTTATTTAGGAGTAATAATTTATTTTGTATTTCCTATTGTGATAATAAATGTGTACAAAAACTAAAATTTAAAAAAAGTGATATTTATCTGATATATATCCTATATATCAGATATTTTGATATTTATTATAAATATCATGATATTTACGAACCCTGGTATCGAGTAACAAATATAAGAATTACATTATAGGTCGGTAATGTAACATTTTAACGAATTTATTTATTTTTGGATACCAATTTTATGGTATTATTTGTTTAAATGTAATTTATGTATATTTTATACCTACTGTCAACATTTTAACAAGTTTGATCAATTTCTTAAACTGTTATACTTAAAAATTTCCAAAATTAATTAAATTTATAGTTTTAAAAAATATTTATTATTTTAAATAATTCTTTATTTCATTGACAAGTTATTAAATGGAAGTACTAAAAATGTTTACTTCATGTAAAGTGCACTTAATTTTGCGAATTTTTAAATAAATTTTGTTGATCCTATCATATTATGCATCAGTATCTGCCATTGAATATTGTTTCTGAAGTATTGAAACAGCTTGTACATAGTATGTACCATAACGTCATCACCAGGATGACCTTTGTTTGTAAGTTTGCTGATGAATGTTTAAAGAGAAATAAGTGATAGTAGTTTGTAGCAAATGGACAAAGCATCAGAATTCAGGGTCCAGGTCCGCAGGTCCCAATGCTAATTTGTCTTGCGGCTTCAGTGGCCGTGGCTTGGACTCGCTCCTGGAGGCCTCTGGGGAGTCACTAAGTGTTCAGCTCGATACACCGGTCGTGTCGTATTCTTACATTTCATAGAGAATGTTTCGACGTTTGTACGGATGTCGAGACAAAAAGCCAACGTCTTGGCTTTCCTGCTTTGATCGCGACTGGCCTGGACAGGTGTTTCGACTTTGGTTAAGTGAAATTAAATTAGACGGCGCACTGTTAAAGCTTCCCTGGGCAGCGCAGTTTCATTACACCCCCGGTGGATCGCCGCCAGCCGCCAGCCGCCAGCCTCCCAAAGATTTACTCGTTTAATTTTCTTTTCGTCGGCTTTGCTTCTCACTTGTTCCCGTTATTGAAAAAGTCTGTAGCTTTTGTTCGTTTGGATCGGGAAACTTGTTTACCGGTGGCCGGTAGAGCCGCCTAATTCCACCCCGGGGAGCCGTTGAAGCCATGAAGTCGTGACGGACAACTCCCTCGAGTGACGGACTGAGCTGCCCAAAAATTCAAACACATATCTGCAATACGTCGTTATGCAAAACTGTTGTGTTGTGTAACTGATAACTGCCACTGGCACCGGATGCAGATCTGAATATGAGATTATCTCGCCATTGCGAATTACAATCGCAGATTTAATTAAACTCACTCGTGCTGTCTCTCTCTCTCCGTACAAGTGTAATTGCCAATCGGTATTAATGCTGCCTGGTCTGGTCTGGTCTGGCCCGGCAGTAGGACACCGACCTCAAGACATGCAGGTAGTCGCCTCCTCACAACATTTTATTCGCCCTCTACCAACGACTTCATTATATTATGATTCATATTCATTTTTAATATCATTCTGCTTACATTCATGCATGTAGATAGTTTCAGGGGGAGGGTACTTAAATATTGCAAAGATGGTAGGGAAATAATTCATCTCGTTTGAGTTAGGCGTAAACTAAACGGCACACGCCACGCCGCTTGTGCTAATTTAGTTGAGTTAATAATGCATCGAAAGCAGATTATTTTCCAGTGGCGGCGGCACAGGAGCCAGATTTAATGATTCAACAATAGCTTCGACGCCACGCGGCGAAGGAATTTATGACAGGAACCGAGGAGTAATTTCGTTAATCCTCATACGGGCGGAGGCGGAGGATTAGTTTGTTCGCATTGATTGCCAGCGGCGGCGGATGTGAGGCGGCTTGTCTCCAAGCCTCGTCGCCGCACCTGTTGAACGCTAACCACAAACGTGCTCTGCGACATTCATTTGTCCCCGCAAGTGTAAATCAAACATCCTATTCTCATATTTATGTATTGTACGACAGCAATTTTATCTCAATTATACAACCATATCAAGTTCAAGTAAGCTAGATTTAAATGCGACAACTCTGTACAATGTAGTGTAGATTTAAGTGTATTCAGTGGACTACTTACATTTACAAACATTTTTTTATCCGATTCTATTCGGTAATTGTGATAATAAATTGTGTATTCAAAAGAAAAATGGCCGTCCTAGATTAAATTAAATGAGGTCATACAAAAATAAAAAAGTAATCGAGTTTATGACTCTTTATTGCTATGAAAATAATCTAAAACTATTATATTTTTTATTCATAATTTTCTTTATATATATATTGTAACCTATAATTTTATTAATTTTGTTCAATCTTATATAAAAATCGCACTATATAAATTTATAACCACAAATTAAACTAAATACTAAGTAAATGTATTATAGTATCAGAGAGAGATTTGACGTTCGAATGATTGATGTATTGCTAGGTTTTGAAATTAAACCCTATTTTTTAAAAAAATCATACCTTTCAAACTATATACATACGAGTACATATAAGACATGAAAACTTCACTTTTAGACAGGGTTCGAAGATATATATCGATCGATATATATCATGATATACATCGTCATATTTTTGCAATGATATATATCCATTATATAAAAATATGAAATAGTTTTTGAGATATAGCCTCCGGAGAAGTGAAATTTTTCGAATTTTTCAGTTTTTCTACTTTTCCGAGGCTATATCTCGAAAACTAAATGTGATATGAAAACGCGGTCAACGGCATTAATTTTCTCGTGCTTCAGTTAACTTATAAACATAGTTTCAGCGATTTTTATTTTTTCCAATTTTCCGCCAAAAAAATCGCAAAAAGCGGTTTTTTAACATTTTCTCGAAAACCAGAAGTCATATGCATTTGAAGATTGCACCACTGGATTCAGTGGGTCAAAATACATATGTATGTAAATTTTCGTTTTAATATTCCTACGATTAAGGATTTTTGGGAAAATTGAATTAAAATCTGAAAAAACCAAAGGGGTACCCCTTAGGAAATAATTAAAAATATTAAATTGCATAAAATTGTATGAAAATTTGCTTATAAGTCAATTCGGACACGGGGAATTCAACGCCGTTGAGCGCATTTTCATATCTTGTTTAGTTTTTGAGATATAGCCTCCGGAGAAGTGAAATTTTTCGAATTTTTCAGTTTTTCTACTATTCCGAGGCTATATCTCGAAAACTAAATGTGATATGAAAACGCGCTCAACGGCATTAATTTTCTCGTGCTTCAGTTAACTTATAAACATAGTTTCAGCGATTTTTATTTTTTTTCAATTTTCCGCCAAAAAAATCGCAAAAAGCGGTTTTTTAACATTTTCTCGAAAACCAGAAGTCATATGCATTTGAAGATTGCACCACTGGATTCAGTGGGTCAAAATACATATGTATGTAAATTTTCGTTTTAATAATCCTACGATTAAGGATTTTTGGGAAAATTGAATTAAAATCTGAAAAAACCAAAGGGGTACCCCTTAGGAAATAATTAAAAATATTAAATTGCATAAAATTGTATGAAAATATGCTTATAAGTCAATTCGGACACGGGGAATTCAACGCCGTTGAGCGCATTTCCATATCTTGTTTAGTTTTTGAGATATAGCCTCCGGAAAAGTGAAATTTTTCGAATTTTTCAGTTTTTCTAAATGTGTACAAAAACTAAAATTAAAAAATAAATATCCAAAAAGTGATATTTATCTGATATATATCCTATATATCAGATATTTTGATATTTATTATAAATATCATGATATTTACGAACCCTGCTTTTAGATAATATAGTAGTATTAATAATTTTGTAATAAAAACTAGGGAGGCAAATTTTGTCTTAACATTATTTAATTATTTCTATATTAAAGCTATATACTTATGTTTTTTTTTAAATTCAGTTCGGATCGGATATTTCATCCGAATTTCAAATTTGATTCGATACGAATCCGATCCGACAGAATTCTAATCCGATCGATCTGAATTACAACTTCGAATCGGTTCGGATCAAATATTTTTGCCGACTTTCAATAAATAAAGGAAATGTAAATTATATATGAATGTTTTTCACTATATAATTGTTTTATTTAATTTTCGCCATTTGGTAAGCATAAAACGAAGTGTTAAAATAATCTCGAGCAATGTTCAATTTTAATTGGCATTAGTTTACGTTTTGCTGAATATTTCTGCCTAATGTTTATAATAACATTAATAACGTCGAGCTTAAATGTAAATACGGCACTCTGCCTGTCATCAAGCTTAAAAATAGATGCCAAACCATACACCAGTGGCGGTACTGTTACTAAACTTATTCATACGTCATTAGTATAATATAAAATGAATATATCATTCCTATTATAGGATATGGCATTTGCCGTACGAAATCGCGGTTAGTAATATATTTATGCGTCAAGTGCGGTTACCAGCAGTCAAGATGCTGAAAATTGTTTATCAGCTGTGGGAATCGAACCCTAGTTCTACAGTCTGACTTGATACAACTGAACTACGCACTCGATTTTTGAAAGTTTGATATGGATTTTTCAATACATTAAGGATTTGATTTCATCATGGAGTTTACAATAAAAGAAGTCTACGCCGCAAATGATATTAAATATATTTGAGTCATCACTGCAACGTTTTGAAACTGACTTGCTACAAATGAATACATTGTATTCATAATGTGAGTAAAGACACCACCTTACGGCCGGGCAATACTATCCGTAATACAATATTTGCTACGAAACAAACTTTACTAAGCAACTCACAAAACAAATGTTTTTGACCTTTGAAATATAATAACTAAAATTAGTACAATTACTGAAAACTTGATCGTAGAAGAAATAGTGTAGACCATATCTGGCGGCACGTTTTTAAATTTTTAGAATTTAGGAGGTGCTGCAGAAGTTCAAGTGAGCATTGTGTCAATATAAAAAAAAAGTTCATTCACAAGCTATGCACACTGATAACATTTTATTTAAGTATATTTATATGCATGTAATATTAATATGATATAAAATGCAATAAGTGCATTATTAAAATATATATATATATCGTGTTTTAATTATACTCTTCTTCAATTTAAATTTTTTAATGTAGCAGAAAATCCATTGCAAAAAATACATACGCAGCGAAATGTATATATTTAAATTTTCGTTTTTCGAGGGGGTGAGGAGGCGCTGAATAATTAAGGGGATGATTCTTTCAATACGGTTAAGAAACACTGGTGCAGACAATACGTGTTAAAAGTTTTTTATTGCAGCACGAGCCATAGACTTCTCGCTCGTGTAATAAAGTGGCACTAGATGCATAAAAAACAATTTTGTTTTTTAAATCTTTCAAAAATGTGTACTATTTTGTCAGATGAAAATAATGTCAAAGTTACAGTATTGTAAATATAGACAAACACGTTTTCGTGTGTACAACATAATTTTTAATCGTATTTTCGAGGAATGAAAACATTGCATTTGTTGTAAAATCTGGTGTAATGCTCTTAGGGTGGAGAAAGAATAACTCGGGCACCATTAGCCTCCCTCGTCCCCCGCCACAAGCAGCGGCAGCGAGTCTATGACGGACGAGCAAAAACCACTTTAGTTAAATTGGCTGCAGATGTCATGACTGTGTAATGAACGTTACAGTGCGTGCATTCCGCAGCGTCGTCGTGGCACTTTTATCCGCTTCCTGTCGCCATCCCCGTTCCCCGGACTTCTCTCCGTCCTGACAACGCTTTCTCGCACCGCCACTCGGCTGCCATTAAATCTCCGGACTTAATACAGAATGCATTTGTTGTTCTTCCATTATGTAAATGAAAACTCAAACCACGGAGTGGCTGCTGAGTGCCGCCACACACACACACCGTCACCACTCCCGCCTACACTCAACTACCTACTTACCTTCATGTTTCAATTTATACTACTCAAAATAATACACACATTCATTCCAAACATGATTACAATAACCACGGTTCACAGGTTTGTTTAGTTTGAAAAAACACACTCAGTTGTCTCCATTATTTCTTGTGAAATTGAATTCGTAAATATATTAAAATTAAAGTATGTATAATTAAGTAAGAATTTTATAGGTGGCTCAGTTGTATCGAGTCGAACTGCGGTTTTGAGAATCCGGATTCGATTCCCACAGCCGACAAACAATTTTCACCACATTCAAATTATCCCTGTGACTCTCTCTCTCTCTACTAACATCTTCGGGGGATGTGATTTAACAGCTTGTAACCGCACTTCACGCAAATAAATATATCCAACAATGGGTAAAAAACATGATGTATTTATTTATTTTATGTATATAAATCGTGGTTCTTGATTGAGTACATACTTTTGAAAATATTCTGTAGTTTTGTAGTTTAACTTTTTCAATAGCAGTTATTTCGGCTAAAATTATTACGATATTATAATTTGTTAAATATTTAGATATTGCCATTTCTCAATGTTTTGGTTTCTATTTTAAATTATAAATTTAGTAAAAATATCTATAATATCACAAATTAATTTTGACAGATGCGAGAAATTTCTATTTCCTAGGTGTTTATAAATCTATTGTATAATTTTGATAGTTTTAAATCATAAAGTTTTTGATATATTTCAGTTGTATTACTAAGTTTTTATGGTAAATATTTTAATTATTTTATTGATATACTAATAATATGTGATTAAAATGTGAATTTTGTCAAGTGTCTATAAATTTCGTCGTGACAGGTTTATGCAGGGTAACGGAACAAATTTGTGTAGTTTATCGTGACAATAACTAAATGGTTGAATGTGCAAGCAATTTTTATTATGAAAAGAGTAATTCTTTACGAAGCCATCGCGCTTCTGCAATTCGTTAACGAGGATGAAGCATTAGTGTGCGATACAGGATTAACCCTCGGTTGCCGCCGTGAAACCCCGTAAGGCACGCTTAAAACACAGACGTTTTTTGCTTGTTATTTAAGTAAGAGAAAGAGCTAATTTAGAAAAAAATAATTACGTTCATCATTATAAATACAACGAATAAACCCACAGTACACAATTTATTTTTAGAATTCATTAATTAAAATATTGAAATAAATGTTCATGTGTTGAATAAGTATATAACCAAGCTGACAGTAGTGTATTGCCAAGTTGCCTAATATAATTTTTCGAAAGAGTGTTGGTGTTGTTTGTTTGAGTGTACGTTAGCATTAAACGTGACACTCACACATATAATATGGTAATTCTAGAATATAATTTTGCTGGCGGAAATTAAGAAGATAGTGGCATCTTTGAGACGAGACACGAACACGGGCGCGTCTGTCTGAATGCATTAAGCCATTCTGCTCGGATCTTGTTTTCATCCAGTTTTCTCATTCGGTTGAAACTATTTTAATTAAAGCAACGGGTAATTTCACTAGACAAATCTTTGTTGCAGAAAAGAGGCCGACTGATGATGAGAATAATCTAGTAGGTAGGTACTCGTATGCTATTATGATGGGAGTTACTTCTGCACTGCCGCACTACCCCGCTAATTGCGTCATTAAGATAGCTTCAATTAAAATATCAATTATGAACGTTTATTAATGGCCTGTCATCTAGGGGTAATGAGTATATTTAAAAGCCGAGCGAGCGAACGAGCATGGAATGTTTTCGCTAAAAGGTATTCTGAATTTATTATATTGTACAAAGTAATTCCATTTGACATAATTGTATGATTAATGGGTTATATAAATTGACGTGGTTTTAAATGCATATTTGCCTGGCTGGCTGCGCCCCTCACAACTGTTTTACTTGTTTGTTTCAAAATTTGAAAGAAGATACAGTTGGTCAGAGCTTCGCTCTCATTTCAAATGCCAATAACAGTGTTGACGTCTCACGAGCCGCCACTGGTTGAGCCACGTGCTTTGCTTCTACTGTCGCCTGCGTGTTTGAATAGCCGAGTATAAGCCACTGAGGATTCACGTTAAGCTTATTTAAAACGATCTGCCAGGAACAGCCGCGCTGCCATTGTACTCGTAGAATTACTCTTTATCAACCGCACAGAGCTAAAATATTACGAATGCTTTGACAATGGTTTTCTACTGACTGCTGTGGCTATGACGTCACCGGGTTGGAACTGTCAACTGTCTGTCGTCTACTGGATCATGTTGAATTAACTCAAATGTAAAATACATCACTACGTCTGATCTATATCGAGTTGTATTTCACGCGAATTGCTAAATTATTTTTTCGCGTTTACCAGTCGCATAACTTTGCATATATTTACATGACTTTTGTAGTCGAACCTTGGCGGCGTGGCGGTATGAAATTAAATGAATTAGAGACAAACAAAACATTTAACCGTTCACTTCATTATTCGGCGGGGGTGCGGGTAAGCAGAGGGGATAGCGCCCGCGCTCGTTACTTCGCTACTCGGCCGCGTCTGTGAGACAATGCGGTGACAACGAGACGAGAAAATGAGTCCCAACTCAGGGCTTTTTTAATTAATAAAACGGTACAGCAAGCACATCTAGATTCACTCTCATTAAAACTTTACAACCTGCTTGTGGAGAGAGGGGACGAAGTGAAGGTATCATCCCCTGTTCCTGCTCCTGCTACCACTTCCGGTTAAGACGTCACGAACATCACCAAACACTTTATATTTTCAAGCAAACATTATTCACCAATTCACAAACAAATTGTACATATATAACATCACGCTATATCCCATCAAATTGGGTAGCACGAACCCTAAAAACAGTCAGATTTATCAAATAAATAGTCCTTGTCAAACATTCTCATCCATAATATACCATCCTCATTTCAACTACATTCATTATTTCCTCCATACAAGCTTATTTATTCCACACACTTGAAATCATTCATAATGTAACAAACTTTCAATCACATCCATCCATCCCCTTCTATACACTTATACGATATACGATATATATATGTAAAATGAAAACATTATAAAAATATATTTTTAATACATTTTTATGAAATATGGCATCAACAAAAAAAGTAAGAAAAAGTAATAAGAAATATAAGAAAAACGCTTTTATCTTTATGAGATTTTATTTCCAGAGATATATCGTGACTCAATATAGAAAACACGAAACGTCGAAGCACTTTTGATATTCTGACGGTCAGATGTCCAATATCCAGGCGAGGGTGGTTGCCAGGGGCGGCTAACGGTGGGATAGCACCTGTCACACCGGCCGACCAATAAAGGAACGCGCAACCGTCGCACTCTCGGACACCGGGATATTATTTCATTACGCACGGCACGACTCTACGTCTACGTTAGATTACTCACTTGTCACTCTATCAATCAGATGATATGATGATATAGAACTTACCTATCATAAAATAAAAAACATAAACTAAAATAAACGAATTCAATAACAAGCTTTAAACTACATTTTCAAAATGTCTATTTTATTTATTGTATTCAATACAACTTAGATATTTGAATAAAGAATCTAATGAATTTTGCTACGCTGCATTATGAGTATAATCTGTATTACCATTATGTATTTTTATATAAATACTGCATTAAAAAGTAATACTTTATAGTGAATGTGTGTATAAATACCATATTTCATCGTTCTGACAATTATTTGTTTACTTAAAACCCACTCGGTTCACAATATAATATAATTTCTACTTGCAAACTATCAAAAGTGTCCATTTCGCGTTTCCTCATCCCGACAGATGGGCATTATTATAACTGGTGGCGCGTTTTTATTTATATAATTAAATTAGACTCCAATTATTCTTTAGACAACAAAACTAAGTACAAACCTGCTGTGTAACGTTCTTTGGTAAATTTACACTAGATACCAAGTGAAGTGAAGTGAAGTGAAGTGAATTAATCAATCCGAGAATAACATATCAAAACCACGAATACCAAATAGCAGAAGCCGAATTTCCACCACTAAAAACTAACCGTAACCATGAAACCAGTTAGGCCAACGCCGCTAACAATACAATTAACAAAACAACCACAGATGATGTACCACTATTAGAATTCATAAAAAGATTCGAATCTATGATTACTCAACTAATGAGCCAAAATAGCACGATACTCAATCTAATCAGTAATCTAATCACTAAAATTAATGGATAGTTACATAAGGATTGCTCCATGGAATGCCAACGGGCTAAAGCAATACAGACAAGAAATTGAAATATTCCTGAAAGAACAAAAAATAGATATTCTGCTAATATCAGAGACCCATTTTACCGACAGGAACTATTTTAATATAAATAACTAGCACATACTGCACCAACCACCCAGACAATACAGCACATGGTGGTACGGCAGTGATAATCAGCAACAAAATCGTACAAAAAATCGAAAAGAACTACATCCAAGCAACAAATGTGAAAATCAAAGAAACACATGGATCTATGATTGTAGCAGCAATTTATTGACCACCCAGATTTTCAATCAAACAACACGAATTTGAGGACATATTCAAAGTACTAGGAAAACCGCCACCTTTACAGACGACACTGCAATACTAGCGTGCAACGAAAACCCCAACGAAGCCACAGCACTACTACAAAAATCGCTAGATGAAATCTGCGAATGGGCAAAATAGTGGAGAATTAAAATAAGCTAAGAGAAATCAATACAAACAACATTCACTCAAAACGAGCAACTTGCCCTGAAGTATTGCTAAACAACAAGATACTTCCTATAAAAGACAGGCGCCTAACCTGGAAGCACCACATCGAAGCGAAGAAAAAACAAATAAAAACCATAATTAAAAAATACTACTGGCTGATTGACCGGAAATCAAAACTATCTTTATTCAACAAAATACTGCTGTACAAAACCATTTATAGTACTAATATGGTCTTATGGGATCCAGCTATGGGGCTGTGCCAAGCAGTACAATATCAACAAAATACAACGGATGCCCTAGTTTGTCACCAACGAAACATTACATGCCGACAAGTTTTTATTTCCATAAACCAATAGACGTTTTGCTTGTAAAAAGGTATTCCTTTTTTGTTTATTAAAACAATATTATGAATTTTTGCATGTTATGTCTTTTATGAGATGGGCGACATCTGCGTAACTCTTGCCACGTCCCTTACAATGATATTGTTTTAGAGGGATTTTAATAACTGACTTGACTAGAAATTTTTGATATCACTTTTTTTTGTATTTAAAACTCTTTAATAAATATTGCAGGTGCTACGATAAATATTTTTGGAGGCGATGTCGACGTGATTTGCCGTCTTACTTTACAATTATTATATAGTGGGATATATATATATATTATATATATAAGGTAGTGGGGGGAGGTGAACTTATTTTTTAGGACACCTGGTATAGTGACATAATGTATTCTTTTAGGAAATAAAAAATTTAAATAGTTTAAATAAATTTATACACATATCGAATGTTTTGTAGCAATATTAATTATAGGATGTGACATATAACTTTATTTCCGTTTATGAATTTAAACTAGATTTAAAATAGAAATATAAGTGTGAACACATATTGTATTGAAATATTCCATTGTATGTGAAAGAATCATTGAATATTTGTTGCAGAATGTGGCGGGGAAGTAGCGAGTGCTCGAAGGACTCCGGTGTCGGTGTCGACAGCAACAGCAGCAAGTGGCGGTGCGGCACGTGAATGCGCGGGTTGCGGCAAGCGAATCACTGAGCGGTTCCTGCTGAAAGCACTCGACCTCTTCTGGCACGAGGACTGCCTCAAGTGCGGCTGCTGCGACTGTCGCCTGGGTGAGGTGGGCTCCACACTCTACACTAAAGCGAACCTCATCCTATGCAAACGCGACTACCTACGGCTCTTTGGCACCACGGGCTATTGCGCCGCCTGCTCAAAAGTCATTCCTGCCTTCGAGATGGTCATGCGTGCCAAGACCAATGTCTATCACTTGGAGTGTTTTGCATGTCAACAATGTAATCACAGGTATAACATATCAGGTATAGGTACTAAAGTTCGTTTGGTGAGAAATGAAAATAGACAATGTGCACATATTTTATTTTCATTCAATTGCAAGATATGTACTTTCATGTCCAAGTGCATTAATTGAATACCAGACTCGATTACAATAAAAATTCAGTTGCCAGTTGATGTCTCTAAAATCGTTCGTAGTTCGTTTTAACATAGGGAAATTAAATAGATAATTAGAAAATGAAAATGTCAGATAATCTACATCTACATTATATATGATACTCTTCTGTCCACTGGCGAAAAACTACACATTGCATTACCACTATCATTTTCACCTGAATGACAAGACCTCTCTTCCGTGTCCATTTTCGTTATAGACAGAATAAAAAGACATCATGGATGAGTAATCTCTCACCGAACAGAGTTTAGTAGTTTCGATTGACAGTATCACTGGGTAATATTGATGTGTTGTATGATAGGTTCTGCGTCGGGGACAGATTCTACCTGTGTGATAACAAGATCCTGTGCGAGTACGACTACGAAGAGCGACTCGTGTTTGCGAACATGGCGTACAACCCGAGCAGCCTGGCGCACATACGAAGGCAAGTCAGTAATTTGCAGGTAGGCACCTGGACACGACACACTGTACTGTAGCGTGAGTGTGTGTAGCACCTACTGGCACATGTAGTGGTTAGAGATATGTTAGTGCAAAGTTGGTCGGTTGGTTTCAGCCAGCCCCAGCAGAAGACCGCGTAGTGCTTCTGACGCCCGCGTCCTGTTACAGCGAGAAGAGCCTAGCACCGCCGCTGCCAAGTAGCCAGGGTGGCCCCAGTGTTCGTGACGACGGCTCCAGCGGCTATGGTAGCCCCGATTCGGAGACGTTCGAGGCGACGCCGCAATGACCCACGCGACCTGTGCTGCACCTGTGCTAGTCTCCCATGCCAAACATCACATCATCGTATACGACTTGCTCTCCTCCTTCTCCTTCGCTTCTCTCAATTCAATCCATTGTGATATTTCATTCATTATACATACTAATCTGTAACTAAGTAATCGTGATTCAACTTCCTGCTTCAGTTCAATCAACTTGAAACTAAATGTCTCTAAATAACTGCTCTCTACTGACTGCATTCATCAAATCCATGATGATTTTCTTTACTTATTCAACTAGTCGTAGTTTATCGTTTCAAGTAAACAACTACGTCTTTATTGTTTTTACATCTTGTTCCTTTGATTCTAGTTTGTATTGTACATAATTGTCGCAGTAATTCGATACAACAGTTTTCTTATTCTGATGTATACAATTTTTGAGGCCTGTTGAACACTTCTCAGGTGTTAAGAATGTTTAAAACAATCTTTAATTCTATTTCAAGTACTTACTTATTTCAACAAATGTTTTAAAAATTGTATAAACGCGTGTATATATTTGATAATGAACAAAACAAACTAATTTACATAATTAAGGGTAAACTATCAATGCTTCCTCGATTCATAACTATTTAATATTATTTTAATAGTGTATAGCATTGTGATGTCCAAAATCTTACCTAGACATAACATTTTTCTATCGGTATAGTTCTCCTACACACAAATATTTTGATTGTTCAACAATCGTAATCATTTCTAGTTCAAATCTCGAGGGATGCGCTGGAACAATAGTGGATCGTCACAGTGCTCTCTTTTGCTAGAGCCAGGGCCGTTCAAGTAGGTTCAGAGATCTCAGTGCAGAAGAATACAATTTATGCATTATTTATATTTGATTTCAAATATACATTTTTTTTGGGTTTTAAAAATATTTATATTAAATACCCGTATAATTTAAAAAAAAAATGTCGTTTGGTAAGAAGATAAAAATAATATATTTATATCGAACAATAATTAATTGAAAATGTAAATTAATAAGGCTAAAGTTAAATTGTAAAATATAATTTTTCTCTCGACGTTTCTTCAGCCAGGAGATTGAAAAAGCCGAGTTATCAAATTAACATTTAAATTTTTTTTATATATAATTACATTACAATTATTTAATAAATACAAATGTTATTTTAGCATTAGAACAGATACAGCTCCTCTTCCCGTTTGGTCGGCCCTGACTAGTTCCTAATTTGTTATTTTAAATATTGCAAAGTACATTTTTGTTGATAGTTTTATGAAAGCTGAACGGTCAATATAAAATATTTGCACTAAACCATTCAAAATAGAAAATAATATGTATAAAAAACTTTTATATTTGTAACTGTTGTACTTATAAAATATGTAAAAACATATCTTGTACATTGCGGCCTGCGTTGGTTGATTTCCCGTGGACACGTTGCCGCTCCATCACCAACTATTTGATTTCGTGTAATTATATAAACAAATACTTGTATATATCAATGATAGTTATTAATTATTAAAGAATAAATGTTGTCCTTTCGTTATTACAAACTTTATTTATACTTTATTATATGTATATAGTTAAATTGGCGTTCGTACATTTTAGGCACCAGAGATTCGATAACGACAAGAAACATTGGCCATGGCACGAAATGAGAAGCGACAACTTGTGATAATTAATTAAGTCAAACATATAAAAATCATTAAATATTAATGAACACATAACATTATACAATACGTGTGGAACTTAATAAAAGCAAAGGAATTATTTAAAATTCATCATGACGAGCTAAAGCTTCACCAAAGTCGGTAGCCTGAGAGCCCACGAACAAGTCGTACTTGGACAGAATCTCCTCCTTGGTAAGCAAGTGGTCGGCATCCGAATCCGCCTCGTAAATGAGATGGCGTGCCTCCGCCTCAGCGTGATCAAAGTCTGGAGGAATAATCCAATTCTTCACCTCCTCCGTGTCCATAAAACCGTCACCGTCCTTGTCGCGGTACGTGGTGAACTGCTCGCGCTCGTTACGCACCCACTCAGGCTCCGGCTCACCGTCCTCGCCGCGATACATGTCGCCGATGTATTCGCGCAATGACACCTTGCCATCCTTGTCCTTGTCAATGTCCTCTAGGGTTTCCAGCACTACGATATCGCGCATGTGGCCAGTCTCCTCAGGATGCAAGAACGCCGAGAACTCCTCCTTAGTAAGAGCGTCATCGCCGTTCTGATCTGCTACCGACCATCTGCGTCGGTCACGCCGCAACATGCTCTTGTACGAGAAGCCTTCCTCATCAGTCTCCGCTTCACTCCCATCTAACTCGTCGAGGAATCCATACACCATCTTCTTATAGTTTTCCCATGCGACTGTATCTTTGTTCTCAGGGTTGTGTTGTCTCCATTGTCTGTCCACGTCATCCAGGATGTAGCGTTTTTGAGTATATTGTATCCAGTCTTTTAATTCCTCTTGTGACACTAATTTATCTTTGTTTTGATCAATTTTATCTACTATTATCCTGTAACAAATTATAACAGATGTACAAGTTTTCATTTTATACTTGTAAACTTGTATACTAACCCTAATCTCCTTCTACTTTCTTCTGGTAAAAGTTGATCAAATGTTTTTGCTTCTTCGCCTAGAAATGCTTCGTGGTCGTACTGTGTATTATGATGTTCGTTTTGAAAGTGCTCTTTATCACTTAATTCTCTGTCTATCACTCTATCTTTCTTCTCATCTGGCTTTGGTATTGCAAATGCTGCCACAGCTAATATTAACAGGAACGTTGTATGATTGATATAAAACATATTACCTATAAATAACAAAACGTTATAGTCTACAACTGTCTACAAATCAGGATAATCATAATATTTCACATAATTTCTTCAAATAAATTCATGCGTGCTATGCTGTTAAATACTTTTAAATGTTAATTACTTAAACAGATTTTGCGAAGTTTGAGAATATCTATATTGTTTAACAAATGTCTCAATATTATGTTTACTAGTAATAGTACATACAAATTAATTATTACTTACTTATAATTGTTATGTGTATTTTAAATAAAACTATAATTATTTCAACTTTTGTAAAAAAAAAACTATTAAAGATACAACAAAATTTCCATCAATCTTCTATCTCCAACTCATCACTCGACCCATAAATTAAGATCTATGTGAAATCAGCAATACATTTTCCCAGCAATACAATAACCTACCTCAACTATAGTCCTACCGTTCAAATGTATTGCTAGCTGTCAGTGACAGTTCCAGGGAATGTCCTCAGCTACCGAAAACAGTTCGGCCGTTTTATATATCTAGTTTAATTCGCATTCTAATAAATTATTTTCAACCTATTTACAGATTTTTGTACAAAAAATATGTATCATAAGATTGAAATAATTACACGTTTTAAGGTGAAGCATCCGCTTAATTAAATCTTAAGTTAGCTGCAGAACACTTGATCTGACTTGATCTCTTTCAAATAAGATATCTTTGTTTTTATAAATGAAACTTACTATGAATTGTACATAATTTTAAAGCCAATACTTCAAGGTGTAGTAATAATATACATATTATTAAATTTATGTACAATTAATTGGTAGAAAACGGTTCAAAAATGGACTTGAATTTCTCAAAAATGCCGAGTACGATTTTCTTTAAATTTTTTTGTATATTTAAGAATACGGCCCTCTATAACATATACAATTTTTATCCAATTTGAATTTGTAACTTTTGAGAAAAAAAAATAATCATGCGAAAAATCGCTCAAAAGCAGGCTTTTTTGGATATTTTAGTTTCTTTTTCAAAAGTTACAAATTCAAATTGGATAAAAAAATTATGTGTTATAGAAAACTATGTTCTTAAATATACAGAATTTTTTAAACAAAATCGTACTCGGCATTTTTGAGAAATTCAGCCTCGAAATTTTGATATCTTGACCTGCTGCATATCAATTCAAATTTGTTTGTTTTATATAAATTTCACATTCTTTATATTGTACATATCAAAAAGTAGAATGTTGTGAGATTATTCTGCACTACTTGTTCCTTCATTTAGATGAGAATAAGTATATAAAATATTTTTTTGAAATTTGAATTTGTTGCAGCAACTTTGCGAAATACTCATTTTACACACTTGATGTGTGCTTTGTCGTACACTCAGCGCAAAAATGAACATCTAGATTGACAGCTGTCATTCATGATATATTTCACAATGTGGATATATGTATACATGTTATGAATGAGTATTTCAGAATTTGTGGTTTGCCATATATCTATTTTATTTTTCGTATTATATTACACTAATATTCGAAGTTATTAGTACGATACATCAGGTTTTACTGCAAACATTTGATCAATTTTAGCAGAGCAGGTTAGTAGAACAGTATGGTTAGTAATATTGAAATGGATTATTTGTTTTAAATACCGATATTTTATCAAAGTTTTAAATTTAACGTTTATAGACAACAATTCTTATTCTAACCTTAAATATTTCACAAAAGGAAGAAGGAATTTATTTATATTTCTTACAGATTATAAGATGAATGATAACATAAAACAGAACAAATATACGTCGTCGATGCAAAATTGAAAATACGTACATAAATTTATAAACAAATGCTTGTGGAAAAAATTATTTTCATATTTGGATATATAAAAAAGTATCTACAACGCTGATAGTGCATGCATTTTGTTTAATTGAAGCGTTTACATGTTTTCAATACATTTTAGGATTACAGTACGTAAACATGATTAGAAAATACATGAGAAATGAGAACTGCGATTCTAAAGTCAGAATATTCAAGTTGCTGTAATGTCGTTTTTATGTCATAATATCAAATAAAATACTATGTTATTACATTTTAGTGTTTATTGTATTAACATATCATTTAGACTTATTTTGTGTTATTTGAAATAATTTTCTTGAAAATCTTCATGTTTGTATAATTTTAAACTACGTGCCAATACCCCTACCACTATTTAGCATAGACTCATACTTGTTTTTTTATGATTGGTCAGATCAACATTTTTGTTAAAACCACAAGAAACTTTACTTACACGATAACAAATTGTTGGTTAACGAACTTCAGGCCGTATGCTTCACCTTAAGTAGCTGTATAATTTGTACAAAACTACAGGCAATTTGGGGTATGGATTAAGTATATATAATAATATTTTCATATATAATTTTATATATGAAAATACAAATATGTGTAATATAATTATGTTTATTCAAATATAACAATTAACATATAGATGATGTTATTTCTATTATATATCTACTATGATTTATACTTAAATAAATAAATTCAACTTGCAGCGGTTGTGACAAGGAGCGTTTGTTGAGTTGCTAACGCAAAATTAAGCATCACTGTGTGCGGATAGTAAATAGATGGATGACCGCCCTGCGATAACCCGCTCTTTTGAATACCGCGTGCCGTTGTCAAACCATCGACAAGGCGGTATATTTATGATGTATGTAGTAGTAGTTGAGTGCTTGAAAAAAAATCCACCATTGTTTTAATTTAAATATCAAATTTATTCTATGTAATAATATGTAATAGTTTATATTATCCATGAAAAGAGAGCTAGGTGAAAATAGTTTAAAAAGTTAACACTAGAGAAAAACAAACTAATAGCGACTTGCATGTAGTTCACAAATTAACCACCAAAATATATTAAAAGAGTAAATATTTGCTTTATAAATACTTCAATAAATATAGTAAAATAGTAATCAATAAAAATATATTAACAGTTTTAATTTAAATATGAAATTTATACTATGTAATAATATGTAATAGTTTCTATTATCCATGAAAAGAGGGCTACGTGAAAATAGTTTAAAAAGTATAAATTTAATTTAAATTTGAAGTAAACTTTTGGTAATTTGTTTATAAATTTCTTTTGTATTTAGCTTTTTAAGAAGAAGGGAGAAATTTCGGGACGGTGTCGGCAGATGAAAAAGATAAAATACTTTAAATTCAGTCCCATTTGTTTTATTCCGACTTATTGTGAAGCTCTTTATCTTGTTCTTGGCTGCATCCAACCTAGAATCTTCTGAAGACGTCTAGAGAGCTTCTTCCATCCTGGACTTGAAACTAATATTAACTATGAAACTTTCAACAACTGCAGTTATACAGGATGTTTTCAGTGGGATCTCGCGAACTGTAAGAGTTACTATTAAAAGTTTCAAATAAAAATTATGGATACTAGAAAGCCTTATTTTCACTAGAGAAATTATTTTAATCATTAAATTGCCCTACTGACGTGACAACCTTTGTCTGATTACAGTTTTCGAGATTCACTCATTGTTTTTGTGCTGCAACACTGTGTGATTTAAAATTAATCTACCTTAAATAAATATATCATTGCGCCTTTATCCGCGACATTTAAACCCAGAAATTCTCACTTATGAACTGTAAGTAAATATTAAACATAATTGTAACTTTTAACAATTATTTTTTACCACTCAATCAATCAGCCTCTAGCTTATTTGGATTTTTTTTTATTAAATACTTTTCAGAACTCGTTAAAAATAAAACAAGAAATGCGTTGTTTTATTTTAGCCGCCCAACCACCCTCGAGCTCAAAATAATTTAGAATATTCTTACTAAATATCATTGCACCTTTATACACTTCTGAGTGGGACAGATCTGCAATTGTGGATCACAATAGAAGACATATTTCACCGTTAAATACAGTATATCGATTTACAACACAGAATTAATTTTAAATATAGTAACGAATTGAATCAGAAACCTCTAAAATGATAAGCCATTAAATATAAATATTTACAGTAAATTTTGTAAATGAGTTTTGCAGATAATTTTGTTATTAAAATATAAAAAATATTAGTTGTCCTTCAGGCATCACAGAAATAAACTGAGATAAAAAAAGTTAGAAGAAGAAGAGAACTAAAAACTTATAACTACCTACCCGGATTATATCTAATTGGACTTATATTTAAACGGACCGCGGTCATTCACACAACGCTATTTTTATTTACACAACAAAAAAACAACAAATAAATTTTACCATTTTCTTGAAAACTAGTAGCCATGTGCACTAGGACAGCGTACCACTGGACTCAATGAGTGAACTTGAAAAACATTAAATTGGAAAAAAATTAGTTACGAGTTAATTTGGACACGAGAAATTATCATTACCGTTAAATATATCTTCATATTTTGTTTAGTTTCTGAAATAGAGCCCCTGCAAAAGTTCAGATTTATTAAAAAAAAAAATCTAAATATTATTATTTTGAAAGTTTACTTACCGTATGATAGTAAAAACACGGCACTTAAATTCTTGAATAGTTTCCGGAATAAACTAAAAAAATTCACTACGCGAGAAAAATAAAAATAACATCGATATCTGAAACGAGATCAGATTTTGAATTATTTCGCGCCCGAACAATAAAATATTGTTGTGATAAAATCATTAAAATATTCCTGGCTATACTATGTCTAACTTAAAATATAATTTATTGTTGTAAAATGTACCTGAAAATTCTCTCATAGAAAAAAGATTAGTGTATACAGTGGGTGCTCCGCCTACTAGGACGGGTTACACCCGAGAAATACATACATAATACAAATATACAAAAATATGTTGTAATAGGCCGCACGTTTGGCGGCCCCCCAACGCCGGAGAAACGCGGCGACGAGCGAACAAAAGCTAAAACGTTACGCGAAATATATGTATTGTGCGTTGTTTCACCTGAAAAAGAATTTATGTTTGTATCAAAGTCAAAATTCTAGTCTGATTTTACATGGTGAAAATCTAAAGCATCTTCCAGGGTATCTTTTGAGTAGGTTGCAAAAATGAGAAAGTTAAAGGCCAGAGAGGGGTTGACAGAGGTTACTCAACGTGTAAACCACGCCAGAGGCCAAAGCAATCCTCAGCGGCGGACCTAGTTCAAGGCCAAAGAGGGGTTGACAAAGGTTACTCAACGTGTAAACCACGCCAGAGGCCAAAGCCATCCCCAGCGGCGGACGTAGTGAAGGGTTCGGGATAAAAATTTGTATGACACTTGTTAATAAACTACGTTAATATTATAAATCAATCAATAAATAATAAGGGTTCAATTACTAGTTATATATAATTAATTTTAGAAAAATAAAAATTTGCTGACAACAGGTCAGAAAAACTACGTTAATTTCCAAATAAATCAAAAAATCAAATACCCCTCGCAATCAACCCCGGCAAGTGCCGCAATATCTAAATGTTATGTAGGCGTAATTATATAATTAAATAATTATCTGCATTGTTAATTATATTTAATTGCAGATCTCAACAAAAATATCTTTCATTTTAAAAACCTTTAATAAACAAAAAAAATGTGAGGATCAGGATTTGAACCTAAGGCCTCAATTTATAAAAATATAACCATTAAATTAATTCATTAAATTCTTACAATAAAAAGCTTTAAATTAAAAAAAAATATTTACAATCTTAAAGATAGTTTAAAAAATATTTAATATCTGTATGAATTATTAAACAGATATTAGCATTTTTTCTGAAATATATGCAATCTTACAAGTATTCAAAAAATTTATTAGAGATTTTGTGAATTATTTCAAGGACTCTATTTTTTTGTAAAACAACAATCTTATAAGAAATTTAGATATTTTTCTGGGACTGTATATATAATTTAAACGCCTAAAAATTCAATTCAAAACTCTCCATGTAAAAACCAGACTAGCCTAAATTGATTTAAAATCACGCAAACCGACCCGAATCCGAACAAAATTCGCGAAGTTTACTTCATTCATCAACAAAATACAAGTGTGTGTTTTAAAATTAAATATCAAAGTGTTATTCTAATTATACTATAAAAAACATTTAATATTTCGCGAGTAAATCGTATGAATAAAATCGGACGTCTTCTTCACAGATACAGGCTGTTGATAGCAGATTGAAGGCCCTCTAGGAGGCTCCACAGGCCTGCAGAAGGTGTCATAAAACCACAGAAACACCAAGTGGTTCCTGTATCCATACAAGCCCGCTCTTAAGGCTCGTGTCTCATATTGCTTTGTGCTGACTTTACTTGTTTAAAAATTCTTTAAACAAATATAATCTTAAAGCAATTAATATGTCGCGAACTTTAAACGTTTTCAATTAATTTAATTTAATAATTATAAACGAACGAAGGTTCAATAAAAATCTACTATAAATAAATTATTAATGTATATAACAAAGTTACGAGTACGCGCGACATTAGGTAATACTTCGGTTTTAATTGCGGATATTCGATGTTCGACGCGCGGCCCAACTAACTACACGTGGATGCGACATGTGCTTCGGAAATAAAGATATATGTATAAATGTGATTTTATCCTGTATTTATTTATTTAAAAGTCCCAAAAAAAATATTATTGAATAAATAGCAAATAATGATACAGGTTAAGAATCACATTTATGAAGTAAGAAATATTTAATTATGAGTAAATAGAATTACTCCTACGGTACTACTGCAAAAAAGAGATAGACAAAAAAGCACATGTATGTTGTTACTGACCTTAGCCCCCTGTAAGTTCTCCAGAACCTGCAACAATTGAAAAAATATATTAAACATAAACGAGAATAATTATAACAGAGAAAACAATCAACAGAATAGTTTTAAAATGCTTTAAAAAAGGAACCTACCATGTAGAAGGCTTTAGCATGGCTTCAGCAACAGCCCACGGGAACCTGGAACCATCTCTGGGCACAACACTACACACAAACACTTTTCACTCGAGATTTTAATCGCGCACAACTTTTCACTTCAATTTTAACTTGGTCACTGACTACAAAATGGCTGAAATATGAGTACAAATTATTAAGACTGTACTGGTAAACGCCGTAGATGAGAATAAATAAATACACGCGGTCATGCTATACTACAATTGCGTAACGAACCTGTTCACTTCGGCAAATTTATCGTTTGAACAAACCAAATTCTTTTAAAAATCGATATTTAAATTAACTATTTATGTATGTATATTTGCTATTAATAATATTTAAATTATATCTGTAATTGGTGAAATTTAAAAATTGAGAAAAATACTAGAAATGAATAGAATATTGTTTAGATTAATAATTAACAATTAGTAAAATCAAGTAATAAAATGAATGATTATGGTATATTATAAAGTACATTTTTACACTATTTTTAAAAACAAATGTCTATCGAAAACAATAATAATAAATGTTTTGTTATAAAGTACGATTATTTTATGCACGCACCTACACTCAACGACACCCGGCGTCATACTAAATTTATTTTAAATATTGTAGTGATTTTTAATCATGTTTTTACATAATGGTAAAGCCAATTATCCGAAATGTATTTGTTAAAATGTAATATTTCTATGTGACTGCCTTCTCTATAGGTAACGTGCAAAGCAACTTATGCAACGAAAATTTGTAATTACCAAAAACTATATGTCCACGTGAAAAGTATATCAAGATCACCAGAAAACATCTATACTTACGATGGACACTGTGTTTTACTAATATTTAATAATATTTTCACTCAAAATCACTCATTTTCATACAGCAAAACTACCTGTCAATTCTAAACATTTGAACTGCGGACAGCCGGCGCGTGCGCTGTACTTGTTTATTAAGACCAAACCAGTGCACATCAAAATGTTTTCGAGTGCATTCTCTGCACAAAACTTATTATTTATTGAAAATATTATATATTTAATTATATTAATTAAAAATTGTATTTTTAATTCAGTGCATTTGAATTTTATGAGTACTTTAGATATTTAAACAAAAATATAAGTATGTAAACATTAAATTTACATGAAAACTAGGACTTTAAATATTGCACTGCATTCAGTGGGTCAAAATACATATGTATGTAAAATTTTATTACAATATGATTAAGGATTTTCGGGAAAATTGAATTAAAATCTGAAAAAAACACAGGGGTATACCTTAGCAAATAATTAAAAAATTAAAATTGCTTAAAATAGCATGAAAATTTGCTTACAAGTCAATTCGGACACGGGGAATTCAATGCCGTTGAGCGCATTTTCATATCTTGTTTAATTTTTTAGATATACGCTCCGGAAAAGTTAAATTGTTAATTTTATTCAGATTTTGTACTTTTCCGAGCCTATATCTCAAAAACTACAAGCGATATGAAAATACGGTCAACGGCATTGACTTTCTCGTGCTTCAGTTAACTTATAAACATAGTTTCAGCGATTTTTATTTTTTTCCAAATTTCGCCAAAAAAATCGCAAAAAGAGGTTTTTTGACATTTTCTCAAAAACTATAAGATTTATGCATTTAAACATTTCACCACTGGATTCAGTGGGTCAAAATACATATGTATGTAAATTTTCGTTACAATATTCCTAGGATTAAGGATTTTTGGGAAAATTGAATTAAAATCTGAAAAAAACACAGGGGTATACCTTAGCAAATAATTTAAAAAATAAAATTGCATAAAATTGCATGAAAATTTGCTTACAAGTCAATTCGGACACGGGGAATTCAATGCCGTTGAGCGCATTTTCAAAACTTGTTTAATTTTTGAGATATGAGGAAGGAAGAGAGTATCTTCTGCGCTTGTTTTTGAAACTGAATTCCACACAATTGCAGTTGGACACTCTATAGTAAAAACAGAAAATGAATCAAAAAGATAAGAAAATCACTACCTTGTATAACTATAAATAAAATAAATATATCATCACGCCTTTTACCCATTACTGGGTGTGGCACTCTGCCTATGCAGATCTCGGTCAGTGATATATTTCTTCGCGTGAAGTGCGGTTACCAGCCGTCAAATCATTAGTGGAGGGGGAGCCACAGGGGTAGTTATAAATTGATGAAAATTGTTTGTCGACTGTGAGGATCAAACCAGGGTTCTCAAGATCCACAGGCCGACTCGATATCACTGAGCCACCTACCCCATAGTATAACTACAAACTTAAATATCCCTTCTTTTCTTCTTACCTCAGCATAATTCAATCGACTGTCCGTATATCGATACTGCAGCAACATATGCATCTTAAACTGCAAGTTTTCTGAAGCCTCCACGTGTCTAATATCCAACTGCACGTGGACATCCACCGGTGGGGCCTCTCAAGGACGATACCTTGTCCCTCGGACGTCTCACCCAGGTCTCGTGAGGCGGTCGTACCGGCTATGGACTTCCCCCATAAAATTCATACGGTCCTTTAAAAAATTCTGAAGTCCCTAAAAAAAATTCTGAAGTCTCTGAAAACATTCGGACATATTTCTAAGACTATGGACTTTCCCCAAAAAATTCATTTAGTCCCTAAAAAAATTCTGAAGTCCCTGAAAACATTCTGACATATTTCTAAGACTATGGACTTTCTCCAAAAAAAATCAAACAGTCCCTAAAAAATTTCTGAATTCCCTGAAAACATCCTGACATATTTTTAAGACTGTGGCCTTTCCCCAAAAAATTCAGACAGTCCTTAAAAAAATACTGAAGTCCCTGAAAACATCCTGACATATTTCTAAGACTGTGTCCTTTCCCCAAAAAATTCATACAGTCCCTAAAATAATTCTAAAGTTCCTGAAAACATCCTGACGTATTTTTAAGACTGTGGGCTCTTCCCCAAAAAAATCATACAGTCCTTAAAAAATTCTAAAGTCCCTGAAAACATCCTGACATATTTCTAAGACTATGGACTTCCCCCAAAAAATTCATACAGTCCCTAAAAAAATTCTGAAGTCCCTGAAAACATTCTGACATATTTCTAAGACTATGGACTTCCCCCAAAAAATTCATACAGTCCCTAAAAAAATTCTGAAGTCCCTGAAAACATTCTGACATATTTCTAAGACTATGGACTTTCCCCAAAAAATTCATACAGTCCCTAAAAAAATTCTGAAGCCCCTGAAAACATTCTGATGTACTTTAAAAGACTATATCTATTCATATTTTTAAATAATTATTTTAATTTGTCGCCAAACGAAAATAAAGTCATTTTATTACAACACTTAAAGAAGCATTCAGAATGAAATTGATGGTATAGCGACCAGCAAGCTTATGCAACCGTTTCGCCAGCGGGTAAAGAGGTATACAGCCAGCAATGAGGCTGAGTGCAGCGGGCCTGTATACGCACAGTGGCCGGGCAGAAACGAAAAATTGTTGCGGATCGCCAAACAGCCAGGTCGGTGACGTCACGGAGCCGTTTGAGCTTGTTTCTTATGATATCGCGATGCGCGAATACAAGTATATACTATCTTTTGCAATTATATAGGTTTCAAAGTGTGACTTGAATTAAAATAAATATTATTTTATCGATGCAAAATATTACTAACTATTTGAAAAATATTATCTGTAAATTTTAAAAATTAATTGCGCCTGAAATAATTGGAATAAATGAATGAAATAAATTTTAAATGGTTCTGTATGTATTTCTACACGTGCTTAATCTGCAATTTCAGATTTTTGGGCGATTACAAGACGTCAATTTAATATATAAACAATTAATGCAAATATATATATATATATATATATATATATATATATATATATATATATATATAATAAATTAATCTTTATGCAAAGATGACAATCTTATAAATGAATTGGAGGAAATTTTAGGAAAATGACAGTCATTTTAAATAATTGTAACAGGGAATCGCAAAATTAAGAAGTTTTATTTGAAACTTATTTTTGATTCATCCCTTAGTTAAAGAAATAATTGCTACTTTATATTTCATATAAATGCACGATTATTCTGAACACAAGGGCCTTAATAAAAAAATACTCTAATTAAAATGTCCAGGAAATAATAATATAAGATAGTTTTATTTGAAACATTTTTTGATTTGACGTAAAATAAGTTTCACCGCAAAAATGGTGTTAGTTTTATCATTTATACGTATGAATTTGCGGGGTTCAGACACATACTAATTTTGCGTCTAATCAAAAAATGCTTCAAATAACTTTGTTAGATAATAAATTAAGGAGTCTTTTCTTTCATTACAACTTTTTTATAACATTAACGGTATAGCCAGAAATCGGTAAAATATATTTTGGATATTTTGAAACGAGACTGCTGGTGCTATCTCTTAGCAAACTTAAGAACTATATACCAGGGTGAATATCTCAGAACTGGGGGAGTAAATCGAAAAATACTTCAAATAAATGTGATAGAGAATTGAAAAACTAAGAAGTTTTGTTTGAAACTTTTTTTGATTCATCCCTTAGTTAAAGAAATATTTGCTACTTTATATTTCATATAAATGCACGATTATTCTGAACACAAGGGCCTTAATAAAAAAATACTCTAATTAAAATGTACAGGAAATAATAACATAAGACACTTTTATTTGAAACATTTTTTGATTTGACGTAAAATAAGTTTCACCGCAATAATTGTATTAGTTTTATCGGTGATTGAACTCACTGGTGTCCGACATTTATACACATTAATTTGCGGGGTTCAGGCACATAATAAATTTGCGCCTAATCAAAAAATACTTCAAATATCTTAGATTGAGAATAAATTAAGGAGTATTTTCTTTCATTACAATTTTTTTGTAACATTAACGGTATAGCCAGAAATCGGTAAAATATATTTTGGATATTTACAAACGAGACTGCTGGCGCCATCTTTTCGCAAACTTAAGAACTATATACGTGAGTGAATATCTCTGAACTGAGGGAGTAAATCGAAAAATGCTTCAAATAAATGTGATGGAGAATTGAAAAACTAAGAAGTTTTGTTTGAAACTTTTTTTGATTCATCCCTTAGTTAAAGAAATATTTGCTACTTTATATTTCTTATAAATGTACGATTATTTTAAATTTCAGGGCTTTAATTATAAAATATTCTAATTAAAATATCCAGGACATTTCAAAATAAAACTGTTTTGCTTGAAACATTTTTAACTTTTGCGTAAAATAAGTTTCAACGGTCTCGACATGAATTTGATACATATCGGAAGTGTATTTTCGTGATAAATATGTATTTCTGAGTGTTTTAATGTATTATTTTGTTAAAATAACATTTATTTTACAAACATAATATTTATTTTAACATATTTACTATTTAGCAATCCTTGTTTCTAATATTTTATATCTATTTTTCTCTTTCACATACAAGAAACGACTAATAACAATTTTTCTATAAAGTTCACGGTATAGCCAGAAATCACGAAAATATATTTTGTTTAAAAAAAAAAATCTAATTTGCGTCTAATCAAAAATTACTTCAACTAACTTAGGAAGAGAATAAATTAAGGAGTATATCCTTTAATAACAATTTTTCTATAAAGTTCACGGTATAGCCAGAAATCACGAAAATATATTTTGTTTAAAAAAAAAAAACTAATTTTGCGTCTAATCAAAAATTACTTCAAGTAACTTAGGAAGAGAATAAATTAAGGAGTATATCCTTTAATAACAATTTTTCTATAAAGTTCACGGTATAGCCAGAAATCACGAAAATATATTTTGTTTAAAAAGAAAAAACTAATTTTGCGTCTAATCAAAAATTACTTCAAGTAACTTAGGAAGAGAATAAATTAAGGAGTATATCCTTTAATAACAATTTTTCTATAAAGTTCACGGTATAGCCAGAAATCACGAAAATATATTTTGTTTAAAAAAAAAAACTAATTTTGCGTCTAATCAAAAATTACTTCAAGTAACTTAGGAAGAGAATAAATTAAGGAGTATTGCCTTTAATAACAATTTTTCTATAAAGTTCACGGTATAGCCAGAAATCACGAAAATATATTTTGTTTAAAAAAAATAATCTAATTTTGCGTCTAATAAAAAATTACTTCAAGTAACTTAGGAAGAGAATAAATTAAGGAGTATATCTTTTAATAACAATTTTTCTATAAAGTTCACGGTATAGCCAGAAATCACGAAAATATATTTTGTTTAAAAAAAAAAAACTAATTTTGCGTCTAATCAAAAATTACTTCAAGTAACTTAGGAAGAGAATAAATTAAGGAGTATATCCTTTAATAACAATTTTTCTATAAAGTTCACGGTATAGCCAGAAATCACGAAAATATATTTTGTTTAAAAAAAAAAATCTAATTTGCGTCTAATCAAAAATTACTTCAAGTAACTTAGGAAGAGAATAAATTAAGGAGTATATCCTTTAATAACAATTTTTGTATAAAGTTCACGGTATAGCCAGAAATCACGAAAATATATTTTGTTTAAAAAAAAAAAACTAATTTTGCGTCTAATCAAAAATTACTTCAAGTAACTTAGGAAGAGAATAAATTAAGGAGTATATCCTTTAATAACAATTTTTCTATAAAGTTCACGGTATAGCCAGAAATCACGAAAATATATTTTGTTTAAAAAAAAAAAACTAATTTTAAGTCTAATCAAAAATTACTTCAAGTAACTTAGGAAGAGAATAAATTAAGGAGTATATCCTTTAATAACAATTTTTCTATAAAGTTCACGGTATAGCCAGAAATCACGAAAATATATTTTGTTTAAAAAAAATAATCTAATTTTGCGTCTAATCAAAAATTACTTCAAGTAACTTAGGAAGAGAATAAATTAAGGAGTATATCCTTTAATAACAATTTTTCTATAAAGTTCACGGTATAGCCAGAAATCACGAAAATATATTTTGTTTAAAAAAGAAATCTAATTTGCGTCTAATCAAAAATTACTTCAAGTAACTTAGGAAGAGAATAAATTAAGGAGTATATCCTTTAATAACAATTTTTGTATAAAGTTCACGGTATAGCCAGAAATCACGAAAATATATTTTGTTTAAAAAAAATATTCTAATTTTGCGTCTAATCAAAAATTACTTCAAGTAACTTAGGAAGAGAATAAATTAAGGAGTATATCCTTTAATAACAATTTTTCTATAAAGTTCACGGTATAGCCAGAAATCACGAAAATATATTTTGTTTAAAAAAAATAATCTAATTTTGCGTCTAATCAAAAATTACTTCAAGTAACTTAGGAAGAGAATAAATTAAGGAGTATATCCTTTAATAACAATTTTTCTATAAAGTTCACGGTATAGCCAGAAATCACGAAAATATATTTTGTTTAAAAAAAAAAAAACTAATTTTGCGTCTAATCAAAAATTACTTCAAGTAACTTAGGAAGAGAATACATTAAGGAGTATATCCTTTAATAACAATTTTTCTATAAAGTTCACGGTATAGCCAGAAATCACGAAAATATATTTTGTTTAAAAAAAGAAAAACTAATTTTGCGTCTAATCAAAAATTACTTCAAGTAACTTAGGAAGAGAATAAATTAAGGAGTATATCCTTTAATAACAATTTTTCTATAAAGTTCACGGTATAGCCAGAAATCACGAAAATATATTTTGTTTAAAAAAAATAATCTAATTTTGCGTCTAATCAAAAATTACTTCAAGTAACTTAGGAAGAGAATAAATTAAGGAGTATATCCTTTAATAACAATTTTTCTATAAAGTTCACGGTATAGCCAGAAATCACGAAAATATATTTTGTTTAAAAAAAAAAAACTAATTTTGCGTCTAATCAAAAATTACTTCAAGTATCTTAGGAAGAGAATAAATTAAGGAGTATATCCTTTAATAACAATTTTTCTATAAAGTTCACGGTATAGCCAGAAATCACGAAAATATATTTTGTTTAAAAAAAAAAACTAATTTTGCGTCTAATCAAAAATTACTTCAAGTAACTTAGGAAGAGAATAAATTAAGGAGTATTGCCTTTAATAACAATTTTTCTATAAAGTTCACGGTATAGCCAGAAATCACGAAAATATATTTTGTTTAAAAAAAAAAACTAATTTTGCGTCTAATCAAAAATTACTTCAAGTAACTTAGGAAGAGAATAAATTAAGGAGTATATCCTTTAATAACAATTTTTCTATAAAGTTCACGGTATAGCCAGAAATCACGAAAATATATTTTGTTTAAAAAAAATAATCTAATTTTGCGTCTAATCAAAAATTACTTCAAGTAACTTAGGAAGAGAATAAATTAAGGAGTATATCTTTTAATAACAATTTTTCTATAAAAATCACGGTATAGCCAGAAATCACGAAAATATATTTTGTTTAAAAAAAAAAACTAATTTTGCGTCTAATCAAAAATTACTTCAAGTAACTTAGGAAGAGAATAAATTAAGGAGTATATCCTTTAATAACAATTTTTCTATAAAGTTCACGGTATAGCCAGAAATCACGAAAATATATTTTGTTTAAAAAAAATAATCTAATTTTGCGTCTAATCAAAAATTACTTCAAGTAACTTAGGAAGAGAATAAATTAAGGAGTATATCCTTTAATAACAATTTTTCTATAAAGTTCACGGTATAGCCAGAAATCACGAAAATATATTTTGTTTAAAAAGAAAAAACTAATTTTGCGTCTAATCAAAAATTACTTCAAGTAACTTAGGAAGAGAATAAATTAAGGAGTATATCCTTTAATAAAAATTTTTCTATAAAGTTCACGGTATAGCCAGAAAACACGAAAATATATTTTGTTTAAAAAAAAAAAACTAATTTTGCGTCTAATCAAAAATTACTTCAAGTAACTTAGGAAGAAAATAAATTAAGGAGTATATCCTTTAATAACAATTTTTCTATAAAGTTCACGGTATAGCCAGAAATCACGAAAATATATTTTGTTTAAAAAAAATAATCTAATTTTGCGTCTAATCAAAAATTACTTCAAGTAACTTAGGAAGAGAATAAATTAAGGAGTATATCCTTTAATAACAATTTTTCTATAAAGTTCACGGTATAGCCAGAAATCACGAAAATATATTTTGTTTAAAAAAAAAAACTAATTTTGCGTCTAATCAAAAATTACTTCAAGTATCTTAGGAAGAGAATAAATTAAGGAGTATATCCTTTAATAACAATTTTTCTATAAAGTTCACGGTATAGCCAGAAATCACGAAAATATATTTTGTTTAAAAAAAAAAAACTAATTTTGCGTCTAATCAAAAATTACTTCAAGTAACTTAGGAAGAGAATAAATTAAGGAGTATATCCTTTAATAACAATTTTTCTATAAAGTTCACGGTATAGCCAGAAATCACGAAAATATATTTTGTTTAAAAAAAATAATCTAATTTTGCGTCTAATCAAAAATTACTTCAAGTAACTTAGGAAGAGAATAAATTAAGGAGTATATCCTTTAATAACAATTTTTCTATAAAGTTCACGGTATAGCCAGAAATCACGAAAATATATTTTGTTTAAAAAAAATAATCTAATTTTGCGTCTAATCAAAAATTACTTCAAGTAACTTAGGAAGAGAATAAATTAAGGAGTATGTCCTTTAATAACAACTTTTCTATAAAGTTCACGGTATAGCCAGAAATCACGAAAATATATTTTGTTGTATGAAGGTAAAAAAAAATAATCTAATTTTGCGTCTAATCAAAAATTACTTCAAATAACTTAGGAAGAGAATAAATTAAGGAGTATATCCTTTAATAACAATTTTTCTATAAAGTTCACGGTATAGCCAAAAATCACGAAAATATATTTTGTTTAAAAAAAATAATCTAATTTTGCGTCTAATCAAAAATTACTTCAAGTAACTTAGGAAGAGAATAAATTAAGGAGTATATCCTTTAATAACAATTTTTCTATAAAGTTCACGGTATAGCCAGAAATCACGAAAATATATTTTGTTTAAAAAAAATAATCTAATTTTGCGTCTAATCAAAAATTACTTCAAGTAACTTAGGAAGAGAATAACTTAAGGAGTATATCTTTTAATATCAATTTTTCTATAAAGTTCACGGTATAGCCAGAAATCACGAAAATATATTTTGTTTAAAAAAAAAAAACTAATTTTGCGTCTAATCAAAAATTACTTCAAGTAACTTAGGAAGAGAATACATTAAGGAGTATATCCTTTAATAACAATTTTTCTATAAAGTTCTCGGTATAGCCAGAAATCACGAAAATATATTTTGTTTAATAAAAATAATCTAATTTTGAATCTAATCAAAAATTACTTCAAGTAACTTAGGAAGAGAATAAATTAAGGAGTATATCCTTTAATAACAATTTTTGTATAAAGTTCACGGTATAGCCAGAAATCACGAAAATATATTTTGTTTAAAAAAAATAATCTAATTTTGCGTCTAATCAAAAATTACTTCAAGTAACTTAGGAAGAGAATAAATTATGGAGTATATCCTTTAATAACAATTTTTCTATAAAGTTCACGGTATAGCCAGAAATCACGAAAATATATTTTGTTTAAAAAAAACAAACTAATTTTGCGTCTAATCAAAAATTACTTCAAGTACCTTAGGAAGAGAATAAATTAAGGAGTATATCCTTTAATAACAATTTTTCTATAAAGTTCACGGTATAGCCAGAAATCACGAAAATATATTTTGTTTAAAAAAAATAATCTAATTTTGCGTCTAATCAAAAATTACTTCAAGTAACTTAGGAAGAGAATAAATTAAGGAGTATATCCTTTAATAACAATTTTTCTATAAAGTTCACGGTATAGCCAGAAATCACGAAAATATATTTTGTTTAAAAAAAATAATCTAATTTTGCGTCTAATCAAAAATTACTTCAAGTAACTTAGGAAGAGAATAAATTAAGGAGTATATCCTTTAATAACAATTTTTCTATAAAGTTCACGGTATAGCCAGAAATCACGAAAATATATTTTGTTTAAAAAGAAAAAACTAATTTTGCGTCTAATCAAAAATTACTTCAAGTAACTTAGGAAGAGAATAAATTAAGGAGTATATCCTTTAATAAAAATTTTTCTATAAAGTTCACGGTATAGCCAGAAAACACGAAAATATATTTTGTTTAAAAAAAAAAAACTAATTTTGCGTCTAATCAAAAATTACTTCAAGTAACTTAGGAAGAAAATAAATTAAGGAGTATATCCTTTAATAACAATTTTTCTATAAAGTTCACGGTATAGCCAGAAATCACGAAAATATATTTTGTTTAAAAAAAAAAAAACTAATTTTGCGTCTAATCAAAAATTACTTCAAGTAACTTAGGAAGAGAATACATTAAGGAGTATATCCTTTAATAACAATTTTTCTATAAAGTTCTCGGTATAGCCAGAAATCACGAAAATATATTTTGTTTAATAAAAATAATCTAATTTTGAATCTAATCAAAAATTACTTCAAGTAACTTAGGAAGAGAATAAATTAAGGAGTATATCCTTTAATAACAATTTTTGTATAAAGTTCACGGTATAGCCAGAAATCACGAAAATATATTTTGTTTAAAAAAAATAATCTAATTTTGCGTCTAATCAAAAATTACTTCAAGTAACTTAGGAAGAGAATAAATTATGGAGTATATCCTTTAATAACAATTTTTCTATAAAGTTCACGGTATAGCCAGAAATCACGAAAATATATTTTGTTTAAAAAAAACAAACTAATTTTGCGTCTAATCAAAAATTACTTCAAGTACCTTAGGAAGAGAATAAATTAAGGAGTATATCCTTTAATAACAATTTTTCTATAAAGTTCACGGTATAGCCAGAAATCACGAAAATATATTTTGTTTAAAAAAAATAATCTAATTTTGCGTCTAATCAAAAATTACTTCAAGTAACTTAGGAAGAGAATAAATTAAGGAGTATATCCTTTAATAACAATTTTTCTATAAAGTTCACGGTATAGCCAGAAATCACGAAAATATATTTTGTTTAAAAAAAACAAACTAATTTTGCGTCTAATCAAAAATTACTTCAAGTAGCTTAGAAAAAGAATAAATTAAGGAGTATATCCTTTAATAACAATTTTTCTATAAAGTTCACGGTATAGCCAGAAATCACGAAAATATATTTTGTTTAAAAAAAATAATCTAATTTTGCGTCTAATCAAAAATTACTTCAAGTAACTTAGGAAGAGAATAAATTAAGGAGTATATCCTTTACTAACAATTTTTCTATAAAGTTCACGGTATAGCCAGAAATCACGAAAATATATTTTGTTTAAAAAAAATAATCTAATTTTGCGTCTAATCAAAAATTACTTCAAGTAACTTAGGAAGAGAATAAATTAAGGAGTATATCCTTTAATAATAATTTTTCTATAAAGTTCACGGTATAGCCAGAAATCACGAAAATATATTTTGTTTAAAAAAAAAAATCTAATTTTGCGTCTAATCAAAAATTACTTCAAGTAACTTAGGAAGAGAATAAATTAAGGAGTATATCCTTTACTAACAATTTTTCTATAAAGTTCACGGTATAGCCAGAAATCACGAAAATATATTTTGTTTAAAAAAAAAAAACTAATTTTGCGTCTAACCAAAAATTACTTCAAGTAACTTAGGAAGAGAATAAATTAAGGAGTATATCCTTTAATAACAATTTTTCTATAAAGTTCACGGTATAGCCAGAAATCACGAAAATATATTTTGTTTAAAAAAAAAAAACTAATTTTGCGTCTAATCAAAAATTACTTCAAGTAACTTAGGAAGAGAATAAATTGAGGAGTATATCCTTTACTAACAATTTTTCTATAAAGTTCACGGTATAGCCAGAAATCACGAAAATATATTTTGTTTAAAAAAACAAATCTAATTTTGCGTCTAACCAAAAATTACTTCAAGTAACTTAGGAAGAGAATAAATTAAGGAGTATATCCTTTAATAACAATTTTTCTATAAAGTTCACGGTATAGCCAGAAATCACGAAAATATATTTTGTTTAAAAAAAATAATCTAATTTTGCGTCTAATCAAAAATTACTTCAAGTAACTTAGGAAGAGAATAAATTAAAAAGTATATCCTTTAATAACAATTTTTCTATAAAGTTCACGGTATAGCCAGAAATCACGAAAATATATTTTGTTTAAAAAAAATAATCTAATTTTGCGTCTAATCAAAAATTACTTCAAGTATCTTAGGAAGAGAATAAATTAAGGAGTATATCCTTTAATAACAATTTTTCTATTAAGTTCACGGTATAGCCAGAAATCACGAAAGTATATTTTTTTAAAAAAAAAAAAACTAATTTTGCGTCTAATCAAAAATTACTTCAAGTAACTTAGGAAGAGAATAAATTAAGGAGTATATCCTTTAATAACAATTTTTCTATAAAGTTCACGGTATAGCCAGAAATCACGAAAATATATTTTGTTTAAAAAGAAAAAACTAATTTTGCGTCTAATCAAAAATTACTTCAAGTAACTTAGGAAGAGAATAAATTAAGGAGTATATCCTTTAATAACAATTTTTCTATAAAGTTCACGGTATAGCCAGAAATCACGAAAATATATTTTGTTTAAAAAAAATAATCTAATTTTGCGTCTAATCAAAAATTACTTCAAGTAACTTAGGAAGAGAATAAATTAAGGAGTATATCCTTTAATAACAATTTTTCTATAAAGTTCACGGTATAGCCAGAAATCACGAAAATATATTTTGTTTAAAAAAAATAATCTAATTTTGCGTCTAATCAAAAATTACTTCAAGTAACTTAGGAAGAGAATAAATTAAGGAGTATATCCTTTAATAACAATTTTTCTATAAAGTTCACGGTATAGCCAGAAATCACGAAAATATATTTTGTTTAAAAAAAATAATCTAATTTTGCGTCTAATCAAAAATTACTTCAAGTAACTTAGGAAGAGAATAAATTAAGGAGTATATCCTTTAATAACAATTTTTCTATAAAGTTCACGGTATAGCCAGAAATCACGAAAATATATTTTGTTTAAAAAAAATAATCTAATTTTGCGTCTAATCAAAAATTACTTCAAGTAACTTAGGAAGAGAATAAATTAAGGAGTATATCCTTTAATAACAATTTTTCTATAAAGTTCACGGTATAGCCAGAAATCACGAAAATATATTTTGTTTAAAAAAGAAAAACTAATTTTGCGTCTAATCAAAAATTACTTCAAGTAACTTAGGAAGAGAATAAATTAAGGAGTATATCCTTTAATAACAATTTTTCTATAAAGTTCACGGTATAGCCAGAAATCACGAAAATATATTTTGTTTAAAAAAAATAATCTAATTTTGCGTCTAATCAAAAATTACTTCAAGTAACTTAGGAAGAGAATAAATTAAGGAGTATATCCTTTAATAACAATTTTTCTATAAAGTTCACGGTATAGCCAGAAATCACGAAAATATATTTTGTTTAAAAAAACAAATCTAATTTTGCGTCTAATCAAAAATTACTTCAAGTAACTTAGGAAGAGAATAAATTAAGGAGTATATCCTTTAATAACAATTTTTCTATAAAGTTCACGGTATAGCCAGAAATCACGAAAATATATTTTGTTTAAAAAAAATAATCTAATTTTGCGTCTAATCAAAAATTACTTCAAGTAACTTAGGAAGAGAATAAATTAAGGAGTATATCCTTTACTAACAATTTTTCTATAAAGTTCACGGTATAGCCAGAAATCACGAAAATATATTTTGTTTAAAAAAAATAATCTAATTTTGCGTCTAATCAAAAATTACTTCAAGTAACTTAGGAAGAGAATAAATTAAGGAGTATATCCTTTAATAATAATTTTTCTATAAAGTTCACGGTATAGCCAGAAATCACGAAAATATATTTTGTTTAAAAAAAAAAATCTAATTTTGCGTCTAATCAAAAATTACTTCAAGTAACTTAGGAAGAGAATAAATTAAGGAGTATATCCTTTAATAACAATTTTTCTATAAAGTTCACGGTATAGCCAGAAATCACGAAAATATATTTTGTTTAAAAAAAATAATCTAATTTTGCGTCTAATCAAAAATTACTTCAAGTAACTTAGGAAGAGAATAAATTAAGGAGTATATCCTTTAATAACAATTTTTCTATAAAGTTCACGGTATAGCCAGAAATCACGAAAATATATTTTGTTTAAAAAAAATAATCTAATTTTGCGTCTAATCAAAAATTACTTCAAGTATCTTAGGAAGAGAATAAATTAAGGAGTATATCCTTTAATAACAATTTTTCTATAAAGTTCACGGTATAGCCAGAAATCACGAAAGTATATTTTTTTTTAAAAAAAAAATCTAATTTTGCGTCTAATCAAAAATTACTTCAAGTAACTTAGGAAGAGAATAAATTAAGGAGTATATCCTTTAATAACAATTTTTCTATAAAGTTCACGGTATAGCCAGAAATCACGAAAATATATTTTGTTTAAAAAAAATAATCTAATTTTGCGTCTAATCAAAAATTACTTCAAGTAACTTAGGAAGAGAATAAATTAAGGAGTATATCCTTTAATAACAATTTTTCTATAAAGTTCACGGTATAGCCAGAAATCACGAAAATATATTTTGTTTAAAAAAAATAATCTAATTTTGCGTCTAATCAAAAATTACTTCAAGTATCTTAGGAAGAGAATAAATTAAGGAGTATATCCTTTAATAACAATTTTTCTATAAAGTTCACGGTATAGCCAGAAATCACGAAAGTATATTTTTTTAAAAAAAAAAAAAACTAATTTTGCGTCTAATCAAAAATTACTTCAAGTAACTTAGGAAGAGAATAAATTAAGGAGTATATCCTTTAATAACAATTTTTCTATAAAGTTCACGGTATAGCCAGAAATCACGAAAATATATTTTGTTTAAAAAAAAAAACTAATTTTGCGTCTAATCAAAAATTACTTCAAGTAACTTAGGAAGAGAATAAATTAAGGAGTATATCCTTTAATGACAATTTTTCTATAAAGTTCACGGTATAGCCAGAAATCACGAAAATATATTTTGTTTAAAAAAAATAATCTAATTTTGCGTCTAATCAAAAATTACTTCAAGTAACTTAGGAAGAGAATAAATTAAGGAGTATATCTTTTAATAACAATTTTTCTATAAAGTTCACGGTATAGCCAGAAATCACGAAAATATATTTTGTTTAAAAAAAAAAACTAATTTTGCGTCTAATCAAAAATTACTTCAAGTAACTTAGGAAGAGAATAAATTAAGGAGTATATCCTTTAATAACAATTTTTCTATAAAGTTCACGGTATAGCCAGAAATCACGAAAATATATTTTGTTTAAAAAAAATAATCTAATTTTGCGTCTAATCAAAAATTACTTCAAGTAACTTAGGAAGAGAATAAATTAAGGAGTATATCCTTTAATAACAATTTTTCTATAAAGTTCACGGTATAGCCAGAAATCACGAAAATATATTTTGTTTAAAAAGAAAAAACTAATTTTGCGTCTAATCAAAAATTACTTCAAGTAACTTAGGAAGAGAATAAATTAAGGAGTATATCCTTTAATAAAAATTTTTCTATAAAGTTCACGGTATAGCCAGAAAACACGAAAATATATTTTGTTTAAAAAAAAAAAACTAATTTTGCGTCTAATCAAAAATTACTTCAAGTAACTTAGGAAGAAAATGAATTAAGGAGTATATCCTTTAATAACAATTTTTCTATAAAGTTCACGGTATAGCCAGAAATCACGAAAATATATTTTGTTTAAAAAAAATAATCTAATTTTGCGTCTAATCAAAAATTACTTCAAGTAACTTAGGAAGAGAATAAATTAAGGAGTATATCCTTTAATAACAATTTTTCTATAAAGTTCACGGTATAGCCAGAAATCACGAAAATATATTTTGTTTAAAAAAAAAAACTAATTTTGCGTCTAATCAAAAATTACTTCAAGTATCTTAGGAAGAGAATAAATTAAGGAGTATATCCTTTAATAACAATTTTTCTATAAAGTTCACGGTATAGCCAGAAATCACGAAAATATATTTTGTTTAAAAAAAAAAAACTAATTTTGCGTCTAATCAAAAATTACTTCAAGTAACTTAGGAAGAGAATAAATTAAGGAGTATATCCTTTAATAACAATTTTTCTATAAAGTTCACGGTATAGCCAGAAATCACGAAAATATATTTTGTTTAAAAAAAATAATCTAATTTTGCGTCTAATCAAAAATTACTTCAAGTAACTTAGGAAGAGAATAAATTAAGGAGTATATCCTTTAATAACAATTTTTCTATAAAGTTCACGGTATAGCCAGAAATCACGAAAATATATTTTGTTTAAAAAAAATAATCTAATTTTGCGTCTAATCAAAAATTACTTCAAGTAACTTAGGAAGAGAATAAATTAAGGAGTATATCCTTTAATAACAACTTTTCTATAAAGTTCACGGTATAGCCAGAAATCACGAAAATATATTTTGTTGTATGAAGGTAAAAAAAAATAATCTAATTTTGCGTCTAATCAAAAATTACTTCAAATAACTTAGGAAGAGAATAAATTAAGGAGTATATCCTTTAATAACAATTTTTCTATAAAGTTCACGGTATAGCCAAAAATCACGAAAATATATTTTGTTTAAAAAAAATAATCTAATTTTGCGTCTAATCAAAAATTACTTCAAGTAACTTAGGAAGAGAATAAATTAAGGAGTATATCCTTTAATAACAATTTTTCTATAAAGTTCACGGTATAGCCAGAAATCACGAAAATATATTTTGTTTAAAAAAAATAATCTAATTTTGCGTCTAATCAAAAATTACTTCAAGTAACTTAGGAAGAGAATAACTTAAGGAGTATATCTTTTAATATCAATTTTTCTATAAAGTTCACGGTATAGCCAGAAATCACGAAAATATATTTTGTTTAAAAAAAAAAAACTAATTTTGCGTCTAATCAAAAATTACTTCAAGTAACTTAGGAAGAGAATACATTAAGGAGTATATCCTTTAATAACAATTTTTCTATAAAGTTCTCGGTATAGCCAGAAATCACGAAAATATATTTTGTTTAATAAAAATAATCTAATTTTGAATCTAATCAAAAATTACTTCAAGTAACTTAGGAAGAGAATAAATTAAGGAGTATATCCTTTAATAACAATTTTTGTATAAAGTTCACGGTATAGCCAGAAATCACGAAAATATATTTTGTTTAAAAAAAATAATCTAATTTTGCGTCTAATCAAAAATTACTTCAAGTAACTTAGGAAGAGAATAAATTATGGAGTATATCCTTTAATAACAATTTTTCTATAAAGTTCACGGTATAGCCAGAAATCACGAAAATATATTTTGTTTAAAAAAAACAAACTAATTTTGCGTCTAATCAAAAATTACTTCAAGTACCTTAGGAAGAGAATAAATTAAGGAGTATATCCTTTAATAACAATTTTTCTATAAAGTTCACGGTATAGCCAGAAATCACGAAAATATATTTTGTTTAAAAAAAATAATCTAATTTTGCGTCTAATCAAAAATTACTTCAAGTAACTTAGGAAGAGAATAAATTAAGGAGTATATCCTTTAATAACAATTTTTCTATAAAGTTCACGGTATAGCCAGAAATCACGAAAATATATTTTGTTTAAAAAAAACAAACTAATTTTGCGTCTAATCAAAAATTACTTCAAGTAGCTTAGAAAAAGAATAAATTAAGGAGTATATCCTTTAATAACAATTTTTCTATAAAGTTCACGGTATAGCCAGAAATCACGAAAATATATTTTGTTTAAAAAAAATAATCTAATTTTGCGTCTAATCAAAAATTACTTCAAGTAACTTAGGAAGAGAATAAATTAAGGAGTATATCCTTTACTAACAATTTTTCTATAAAGTTCACGGTATAGCCAGAAATCACGAAAATATATTTTGTTTAAAAAAAATAATCTAATTTTGCGTCTAATCAAAAATTACTTCAAGTAACTTAGGAAGAGAATAAATTAAGGAGTATATCCTTTAATAATAATTTTTCTATAAAGTTCACGGTATAGCCAGAAATCACGAAAATATATTTTGTTTAAAAAAAAAATATAATTTTGCGTCTAATCAAAAATTACTTCAAGTAACTTAGGAAGAGAATAAATTAAGGAGTATATCCTTTACTAACAATTTTTCTATAAAGTTCACGGTATAGCCAGAAATCACGAAAATATATTTTGTTTAAAAAAAAAAACTAATTTTGCGTCTAACCAAAAATTACTTCAAGTAACTTAGGAAGAGAATAAATTAAGGAGTATATCCTTTAATAACAATTTTTCTATAAAGTTCACGGTATAGCCAGAAATCACGAAAATATATTTTGTTTAAAAAAAAAAAACTAATTTTGCGTCTAATCAAAAATTACTTCAAGTAACTTAGGAAGAGAATAAATTAAGGAGTATATCCTTTACTAACAATTTTTCTATAAAGTTCACGGTATAGCCAGAAATCACGAAAATATATTTTGTTTAAAAAAACAAATCTAATTTTGCGTCTAACCAAAAATTACTTCAAGTAACTTAGGAAGAGAATAAATTAAGGAGTATATCCTTTAATAACAATTTTTCTATAAAGTTCACGGTATAGCCAGAAATCACGAAAATATATTTTGTTTAAAAAAAATAATCTAATTTTGCGTCTAATCAAAAATTACTTCAAGTAACTTAGGAAGAGAATAAATTAAAAAGTATATCCTTTAATAACAATTTTTCTATAAAGTTCACGGTATAGCCAGAAATCACGAAAATATATTTTGTTTAAAAAAAATAATCTAATTTTGCGTCTAATCAAAAATTACTTCAAGTATCTTAGGAAGAGAATAAATTAAGGAGTATATCCTTTAATAACAATTTTTCTATAAAGTTCACGGTATAGCCAGAAATCACGAAAGTATATTTTTTTTAAAAAAAAAAAACTAATTTTGCGTCTAATCAAAAATTACTTCAAGTAACTTAGGAAGAGAATAAATTAAGGAGTATATCCTTTAATAACAATTTTTCTATAAAGTTCACGGTATAGCCAGAAATCACGAAAATATATTTTGTTTAAAAAGAAAAAACTAATTTTGCGTCTAATCAAAAATTACTTCAAGTAACTTAGGAAGAGAATAAATTAAGGAGTATATCCTTTAAAAACAATTTTTCTATAAAGTTCACGGTATAGCCAGAAATCACGAAAATATATTTTGTTTAAAAAAAATAATCTAATTTTGCGTCTAATCAAAAATTACTTCAAGTAACTTAGGAAGAGAATAAATTAAGGAGTATATCCTTTAATAACAATTTTTCTATAAAGTTCACGGTATAGCCAGAAATCACGAAAATATATTTTGTTTAAAAAAAATAATCTAATTTTGCGTCTAATCAAAAATTACTTCAAGTAACTTAGGAAGAGAATAAATTAAGGAGTATATCCTTTAATAACAATTTTTCTATAAAGTTCACGGTATAGCCAGAAATCACGAAAATATATTTTGTTTAAAAAAAATAATCTAATTTTGCGTCTAATCAAAAATTACTTCAAGTAACTTAGGAAGAGAATAAATTAAGGAGTATATCCTTTAATAACAATTTTTCTATAAAGTTCACGGTATAGCCAGAAATCACGAAAATATATTTTGTTTAAAAAAAAAAATCTAATTTTGCGTCTAATCAAAAATTACTTCAAGTAACTTAGGAAGAGAATAAATTAAGGAGTATATCCTTTAAAAACAATTTTTCTATAAAGTTCACGGTATAGCCAGAAATCACGAAAATATATTTTGTTTAAAAAAGAAAAACTAATTTTGCGTCTAATCAAAAATTACTTCAAGTAACTTAGGAAGAGAATAAATTAAGGAGTATATCCTTTAATAACAATTTTTCTATAAAGTTCACGGTATAGCCAGAAATCACGAAAATATATTTTGTTTAAAAAAAAAAAACTAATTTTGCGTCTAATCAAAAATTACTTCAAGTAACTTAGGAAGAGAATAAATTAAGGAGTATATCCTTTAATAACAATTTTTCTATAAAGTTCACGGTATAGCCAGAAATCACGAAAATATATTTTGTTTAATAAAAATAATCTAATTTTGCGTCTAATCAAAAATTACTTTAAGTAACTTAGGAAGAGAATAAATTAAGGAGTATATCCTTTAATAACAATTTTTCTATAAAGTTCACGGTATAGCCAGAAATCACGAAAATATATTTTGTTTAAAAAAACAAATCTAATTTTGCGTCTAATCAAAAATTACTTCAAGTAACTTAGGAAGAGAATAAATTATGGAGTATATCCTTTAATAACAACTTTTCTATAAAGTTCACGGTATAGCCAGAAATCACGAAAATATATTTTGTTGTATGAAGGTAAAAAAAAATAATCTAATTTTGCGTCTAATCAAAAATTACTTCAAGTAACTTAGGAAGAGAATAAATTAAGGAGTATATCCTTTAATAACAATTTTTCTATAAAGTTCACGGTATAGCCAAAAATCACGAAAATATATTTTGTTTAAAAAAAATAATCTAATTTTGCGTCTAATCAAAAATTACTTCAAGTAACTTAGGAAGAGAATAAATTAAGGAGTATATCCTTTAATAACAATTTTTCTATAAAGTTCACGGTATAGCCAGAAATCACGAAAATATATTTTGTTTAAAAAAAATAATCTAATTTTGCGTCTAATCAAAAATTACTTCAAGTAACTTAGGAAGAGAATAAATTAAGGAGTATATCCTTTAATAACAATTTTTCTATAAAGTTCACGGTATAGCCAGAAATCACGAAAATATATTTTGTTTAAAAAAACAAATCTAATTTTGCGTCTAATCAAAAATTACTTCAAGTAACTTAGGAAGAGAATATATTAAGGAGTATATCCTTTAATAACAATTTTTCTATAAAGTTCACGGTATAGCCAGAAATCACGAAAATATATTTTGTTTAAAAAAAATAATCTAATTTTGCGTCTAATCAAAAATTACTTCAAGTAACTTAGGAAGAGAATAAATTAAGGAGTATATCCTTTACTAACAATTTTTCTATAAAGTTCACGGTATAGCCAGAAATCACGAAAATATATTTTGTTTAAAAAAAATAATCTAATTTTGCGTCTAATCAAAAATTACTTCAAGTAACTTAGGAAGAGAATAAATTAAGGAGTATATCCTTTAATAATAATTTTTCTATAAAGTTCACGGTATAGCCAGAAATCACGAAAATATATTTTGTTTAAAAAAAAAAATCTAATTTTGCGTCTAATCAAAAATTACTTCAAGTAACTTAGGAAGAGAATAAATTAAGGAGTATATCCTTTAATAACAATTTTTCTATAAAGTTCACGGTATAGCCAGAAATCACGAAAATATATTTTGTTTAAAAAAAATAATCTAATTTTGCGTCTAATCAAAAATTACTTCAAGTAACTTAGGAAGAGAATAAATTAAGGAGTATATCCTTTAATAACAATTTTTCTATAAAGTTCACGGTATAGCCAGAAATCACGAAAATATATTTTGTTTAAAAAAAATAATCTAATTTTGCGTCTAATCAAAAATTACTTCAAGTAACTTAGGAAGAGAATAAATTAAGGAGTATATCCTTTAATAACAATTTTTCTATAAAGTTCACGGTATAGCCAGAAATCACGAAAATATATTTTGTTTAAAAAAGAAAAACTAATTTTGCGTCTAATCAAAAATTACTTCAAGTAACTTAGGAAGAGAATAAATTAAGGAGTATATCCTTTAATAACAATTTTTCTATAAAGTTCACGGTATAGCCAGAAATCACGAAAATATATTTTGTTTAAAAAAAACAAACTAATTTTGCGTCTAATCAAAAATTACTTCAAGTAACTTAGGAAGAGAATAAATTAAGGAGTATATCATTTAATAACAACTTTTCTATAAAGTTTACGGTATAGCCAGAAATCACGAAAATATATTTTGTTTAAAAAAAATAATGTAATTTTGCGTCTAATCAAAAATTACTTCAAGTAACTTAGGAAGAGAATAAATCAAGGAGTATATCCTTTAATAACAATTTTTCTATAAAGTTCACGGTATAGCCAGAAAACACGAAAATATATTTTGTTTAAAAAAAATAATCTAATTTTGCGTCTAATCAAAAATTACTTCAAGTAATTTAGGAAGAGAATAAATTAAGGAGTATATCCTTTAATAACAATTTTTCTATAAAGTTCACGGTATAGCCAGAAAACACGAAAATATATTTTGTTTAAAAAAAATAATGTAATTTTGCGTCTAATCAAAAATTACTTCAAGTAACTTAGGAAGAGAATAAATTAAGGAGTATATCCTTTAATAACAATTTTTCTATAAAGTTCACGGTATAGCCAGAAATCACGAAAATATATTTTGTTTAAAAAAACAAATCTAATTTTGCGTCTAATCAAAAATTACTTCAAGTAACTTAGGAAGAGAATAAATTAAGGAGTATATCCTTTAATAACAATTTTTCTATAAAGTTCACGGTATAGCCAGAAAACACGAAAATATATTTTGTTTAAAAAAAATAATGTAATTTTGCGTCTAATCAAAAATTACTTCAAGTAACTTAGGAAGAGAATAAATTAAGGAGTATATCCTTTAATCATAATTTTTCTATAAAGTTCACGGTATAGCCAGAAATCACGAAAATATATTTTGTTTAAAAAAAAAATCTAATTTTGCGTCTAATCAAAAATTACTTCAAGTAACTTAGGAAGAGAATAAATTAAGGAGTATATCCTTTAATAACAATTTTTCTATAAAGATCACGGTATAGCCAGAAATCACGAAAATATATTTTGTTTAAAAAAAATAATCTAATTTTGCGTCTAATCAAAAATTACTTTAAGTAACTTAGGAAGAGAATAAATTAAGGAGTATATCCTTTAATAACAATTTTTCTATAAAGTTCACGGTATAGCCAGAAATCACGAAAATATATTTTGTTTAAAAAAAACAAACTAATTTTGCGTCTAATCAAAAATTACTTCAAGTAACTTAGGAAGAGAATAAATTAAGGAGTATATCCTTTAATAACAATTTTTCTATAAAGTTCACGGTATAGCCAGAAATCACGAAAATATATTTTGTTTAAAAAAATAATCTAATTTTGCGTCTAATCAAAAATTACTTCAAGTAACTTAGGAAGAGAATAAATTAAGGAGTATATCCTTTAATAACAATTTTTCTATAAAGTTCACGGTATAGCCAGAAATCACGAAAATATATTTTGTTTAAAAAAAATAATCTAATTTTGCGTCTAATCAAAAATTACTTCAAGTAACTTAGGAAGAGAATAAATTAAGGAGTATATCCTTTAATAACAATGTTTCTATAAAGTTCACGGTATAGCCAGAAATCACGAAAATATATTTTGTTTAAAAAAAATAATCTAATTTTGCGTCTAATCAAAAATTACTTCAAGTAACTTAGGAAGAGCATAAATTAAGGAGTATATCCTTTAATATCAATTTTTCTATAAAGTTCACGGTATAGCCAGAAATCAAGAAAATATATTTTGTTTAAAAAAAAAAATCTAATTTTGCGTCTACTCAAAAATTACTTCAAGTAACTTAGGAAGAGAATAAATTAAGGAGTATATCCTTTAATAACAATTTTTCTATAAAGTTCACGGTATAGCCAGAAATCACGAAAATATATTTTGTTTAAAAAAAAAAATCTAATTTTGCGTCTAATCAAAAATTACTTCAAGTAACTTAGGAAGAGAATAAATTAAGGAGTATATCCTTTAATAATAATTTTTCTATAAAGTTCACGGTATAGCCAGAAATCACGAAAATATATTTTGTTTAAAAAAAAAATCTAATTTTGCGTCTAATCAAAAATTACTTCTAGTAACTTAGGAAGAGAATAAATTAAGGAGTATATCCTTTAATAACAATTTTTCTATAAAGTTCACGGTATAGCCAGAAAACACGAAAATATATTTTGTTTAAAAAAAATCATGTAATTTTGCGTCTAATCAAAAATTACTTCAAGTAACTTAGGAAGAGAATAAATTAAGGAGTATATCCTTTAATAACAATTTTTCTATAAAGTTCACGGTATAGCCAGAAATCACGAAAATATATTTTGTTTAAAAAAAAAACTAATTTTGCGTCTACTCAAAAATTATTTCAAGTAACTTAGGAAGAGAATAAATTAAGGAGTATATCCTTTCATAACAATTTTTCTATAAAGTTCACGGTATAGCCAGAAATCACGAAAATATATTTTGTTTAAAAAAAAAAATCTAATTTTGCGTCTAATCAAAAATTACTTCAAGTAACTTAGGAAGAGAATAAATTAAGGAGTATATCCTTTAATAACAATTTTTCTATAAAGTTCACGGTATAGCCAGAAATCACGAAAATATATTTTGTTTAAAAAAACAAATCTAATTTTGCGTCTAATCAAAAATTACTTCAAGTAACTTAGGAAGAGAATAAATTAAGGAGTATATCCTTTAATAACAATTTTTCTATAAAGTTCACGGTATAGCCAGAAATCACGAAAATATATTTTGTTTAAAAAAAATAATCTAATTTTGCGTCTAATCAAAAATTACTTCAAGTAACTTAGGAAGAGAATAAATTAAAAAGTATATCCTTTAATAACAATTTTTCTATAAAGTTCACGGTATAGCCAGAAATCACGAAAATATATTTTGTTTAAAAAAAATAATCTAATTTTGCGTCTAATCAAAAATTACTTCAAGTAACTTAGGAAGAGAATAAATTAAGGAGTATATCCTTTAATAATAATTTTTCTATAAAGTTCACGGTATAGCCAGAAATCACGAAAATATATTTTGTTTAAAAAAAAAATCTAATTTTGCGTCTAATCAAAAATTACTTCTAGTAACTTAGGAAGAGAATAAATTAAGGAGTATATCCTTTTATAACAATTTTTCTATAAAGTTCACGGTATAGCCAGAAAACACGAAAATATATTTTGTTTAAAAAAAATCATGTAATTTTGCGTCTAATCAAAAATTACTTCAAGTAACTTAGGAAGAGAATAAATTAAGGAGTATATCCTTTAATAACAATTTTTCTATAAAGTTCACGGTATAGCCAGAAATCACGAAAATATATTTTGTTTAAAAAAAATAGTCTAATTTTGCGTCTAATGAAAAATTACTTCAAGTAACTTAGGAAGAGAATAAATTAAGGAGTATATCCTTTAATAACAATTTTTCTATAAAGTTCACGGTATAGCCAGAAATCACGAAAATATATTTTGTTTAAAAAAAATAATCTAATTTTGCGTCTAATCAAAAATTACTTCAAGTAACTTAGGAAGAGAATAAATTAAGGAGTATATCCTTTAATAACAATTTTTCTATAAAGTTCACGGTATAGCCAGAAATCACGAAAATATATTTTGTTTAAAAAAAATAATCTAATTTTGCGTCTAATCAAAAATTACTTCAAGTAACTTAGGAAGAGAATAAATTAAGGAGTATATCCTTTAAATAACAATTTTTCTATAAAGTTCACGGTATAGCCAGAAAACACGAAAATATATTTTGTTTAAAAAAAATAATGTAATTTTGCGTCTAATCAAAAATTACTTCAAGTAACTTAGGAAGAGAATAAATTAAGAAGTATATCCTTTAATAACAATTTTTCTATAAAGTTCACGGTATAGCCAGAAATCACGAAAATATATTTTGTTTAAAAAAAAAACTAATTTTGCGTCTACTCAAAAATTATTTCAAGTAACTTAGGAAGAGAATAAATTAAGGAGTATATCCTTTCATAACAATTTTTCTATAAAGTTCACGGAATAGCCAGAAATCACGAAAATATATTTTGTTTAAAAAAAATAATCTAATTTTGCGTCTAATCAAAAGTTACTTCAAGTAACTTAGGAAGAGAATAAATTAAGGAGTATATCCTTTAATAACAATTTTTCTATAAAGTTCACGGTATAGCCAGAAAACACGAAAATATATTTTGTTTAAAAAAAATAATGTAATTTTGCGTCTAATCAAAAATTACTTCAAGTAACTTAGGAAGAGAATAAATTAAGGAGTATATCCTTTAATAACAATTTTTCTATAAAGTTCACGGTATAGCCAGAAATCACGAAAATATATTTTGTTTAAAAAAAATAATCTAATTTTGCGTCTAATCAAAAATTACTTCAAGTAACTTAGGAAGAGAATAAATTAAGGAGTATATCCTTTAATAACAATTTTTCTATAAAGTTCACGGTATAGCCAGAAATCACGAAAATATATTTTGTTTAAAAAAAATAATCTAATTTTGCGTCTAATCAAAAGTTACTTCAAGTAACTTAGGAAGAGAATAAATTAAGGAGTATATCCTTTAATAACAATTTTTCTATAAAGTTCACGGTATAGCCAGAAAACACGAAAATATATTTTGTTTACAAAAAATAATGTAATTTTGCGTCTAATCAAAAATTACTTCAAGTAACTTAGGAAGAGAATAAATTAAGGAGTATATCCTTTAATAACAATTTTTCTATAAAGTTCACGGTATAGCCAGAAATCACGAAAATATATTTTGTTTAAAAAAAATAATCTAATTTTGCGTCTAATCAAAAATTACTTCAAGTAACTTAGGAAGAGAATAAATTAAGGAGTATATCCTTTAATAACAATGTTTCTATAAAGTTCACGGTATAGCCAGAAATCACGAAAATATATTTTGTTTAAAAAAAATAATCTAATTTTGCGTCTAATCAAAAATTACTTCAAGTAACTTAGGAAAAGCATAAATTAAGGAGTATATCCTTTAATATCAATTTTTCTATAAAGTTCACGGTATAGCCAGAAATCAAGAAAATATATTTTGTTTAAAAAAAAAAATCTAATTTTGCGTCTACTCAAAAATTACTTCAAGTAACTTAGGAAGAGAATAAATTAAGGAGTATATCCTTTCATAACAATTTTTCTATAAAGTTCACGGTATAGCCAGAAATCACGAAAATATATTTTGTTTAAAAAAAAAAATCTAATTTTGCGTCTAATCAAAAATTACTTCAAGTAACTTAGGAAGAGAATAAATTAAGGAGTATATCCTTTAATAATAATTTTTCTATAAAGTTCACGGTATAGCCAGAAATCACGAAAATATATTTTGTTTAAAAAAAAAATCTAATTTTGCGTCTAATCAAAAATTACTTCAAGTAACTTAGGAAGAGAATAAATTAAGGAGTATATCCTTTAATAACAATTTTTCTATAAAGTTCACGGTATAGCCAGAAATCACGAAAATATATTTTGTTTAAAAAAAAAATCTAATTTTGCGTCTAATCAAAAATTACTTCAAGTAACTTAGGAAGAGAATAAATTAAGGAGTATATCCTTTAATAATAATTTTTCTATAAAGTTCACGGTATAGCCAGAAATCACGAAAATATATTTTGTTTAAAAAAAAAATCTAATTTTGCGTCTAATCAAAAATTACTTCTAGTAACTTAGGAAGAGAATAAATTAAGGAGTATATCCTTTAATAACAATTTTTCTATAAAGTTCACGGTATAGCCAGAAAACACGAAAATATAGTTTGTTTAAAAAAAATCATGTAATTTTGCGTCTAATCAAAAATTACTTCAAGTAACTTAGGAAGAGAATAAATTAAGGAGTATATCCTTTAATAACAATTTTTCTATAAAGTTCACGGTATAGCCAGAAATCACGAAAATATATTTTGTTTAAAAAAAAAACTAATTTTGCGTCTAATCAAAAATTACTTCAAGTAACTTAGGAAGAGAATAAATTAAGGAGTATATCCTTTAATAACAATTTTTCTATAAAGTTCACGGTATAGCCAGAAATCACGAAAATATATTTTGTTTAAAAAAAATAATCTAATTTTGCGTCTAATCAAAAATTACTTCAAGTATCTTAGGAAGAGAATAAATTAAGGAGTATATCCTTTAATAACAATTTTTCTATAAAGTTCACGGTATAGCCAGAAATCACGAAAGTATATTTTTTTAAAAAAAAAAAACTAATTTTGCGTCTAATCAAAAATTACTTCAAGTAACTTAGGAAGAGAATAAATTAAGGAGTATATCCTTTAATAACAATTTTTCTATAAAGTTCACGGTATAGCCAGAAATCACGAAAATATATTTTGTTTAAAAAGAAAAAACTAATTTTGCGTCTAATCAAAAATTACTTCAAGTAACTTAGGAAGAGAATAAATTAAGGAGTATATCCTTTAATAACAATTTTTCTATAAAGTTCACGGTATAGCCAGTAATCACGAAAATATATTTTGTTTAAAAAAAATAATCTAATTTTGCGTCTAATCAAAAATTACTTCAAGTAACTTAGGAAGAGAATAAATTAAGGAGTATATCCTTTAATAACAATTTTTCTATAAAGTTCACGGTATAGCCAGAAATCACGAAAATATATTTTGTTTAAAAAAAATAATCTAATTTTGCGTCTAATCAAAAATTACTTCAAGTAACTTAGGAAGAGAATAAATTAAGGAGTATATCCTTTAAATAACAATTTTTCTATAAAGTTCACGGTATAGCCAGAAAACACGAAAATATATTTTGTTTAAAAAAAATAATGTAATTTTGCGTCTAATCAAAAATTACTTCAAGTAACTTAGGAAGAGAATAAATTAAGAAGTATATCCTTTAATAACAATTTTTCTATAAAGTTCACGGTATAGCCAGAAATCACGAAAATATATTTTGTTTAAAAAAAAAACTAATTTTGCGTCTACTCAAAAATTATTTCAAGTAACTTAGGAAGAGAATAAATTAAGGAGTATATCCTTTCATAACAATTTTTCTATAAAGTTCACGGTATAGCCAGAAATCACGAAAATATATTTTGTTTAAAAAAAATAATCTAATTTTGCGTCTAATCAAAAGTTACTTCAAGTAACTTAGGAAGAGAATAAATTAAGGAGTATATCCTTTAATAACAATTTTTCTATAAAGTTCACGGTATAGCCAGAAAACACGAAAATATATTTTGTTTAAAAAAAATAATGTAATTTTGCGTCTAATCAAAAATTACTTCAAGTAACTTAGGAAGAGAATAAATTAAGGAGTATATCCTTTAATAACAATTTTTCTATAAAGTTCACGGTATAGCCAGAAATCACGAAAATATATTTTGTTTAAAAAAAATAATCTAATTTTGCGTCTAATCAAAAATTACTTCAAGTAATTTAGGAAGAGAATAAATTAAGGAGTATATCCTTTAATAACAATTTTTCTATAAAGTTCACGGTATAGCCAGAAATCACGAAAATATATTTTGTTTAAAAAAAATAATCTAATTTTGCGTCTAATCAAAAGTTACTTCAAGTAACTTAGGAAGAGAATAAATTAAGGAGTATATCCTTTAATAACAATTTTTCTATAAAGTTCACGGTATAGCCAGAAAACACGAAAATATATTTTGTTTACAAAAAATAATGTAATTTTGCGTCTAATCAAAAATTACTTCAAGTAACTTAGGAAGAGAATAAATTAAGGAGTATATCCTTTAATAACAATTTTTCTATAAAGTTCACGGTATAGCCAGAAATCACGAAAATATATTTTGTTTAAAAAAAATAATCTAATTTTGCGTCTAATCAAAAATTACTTCAAGTAACTTAGGAAGAGAATAAATTAAGGAGTATATCCTTTAATAACAATTTTTCTATAAAGTTCACGGTATAGCCAGAAAACACGAAAATATATTTTGTTTAAAAAAAATAATGTAATTTTGCGTCTAATCAAAAATTACTTCAAGTAACTTAGGAAGAGAATAAATTAAGGAGTATATCCTTTAATAACAATTTTTCTATAAAGTTCACGGTATAGCCAGAAATCACGAAAATATATTTTGTTTAAAAAAAATAATCTAATTTTGCGTCTAATCAAAAATTACTTCAAGTAACTTAGGAAGAGAATAAATTAAGGAGTATATCCTTTAATAACAATTTTTCTATAAAGTTCACGGTATAGCCAGAAATCACGAAAATATATTTTGTTTAAAAAAAATAATCTAATTTTGCGTCTAATCAAAAGTTACTTCAAGTAACTTAGGAAGAGAATAAATTAAGGAGTATATCCTTTAATAACAATTTTTCTATAAAGTTCACGGTATAGCCAGAAAACACGAAAATATATTTTGTTTACAAAAAATAATGTAATTTTGCGTCTAATCAAAAATTACTTCAAGTAACTTAGGAAGAGAATAAATTAAGGAGTATATCCTTTAATAACAATTTTTCTATAAAGTTCACGGTATAGCCAGAAATCACGAAAATATATTTTGTTTAAAAAAAATAATCTAATTTTGCGTCTAATCAAAAATTACTTCAAGTAACTTAGGAAGAGAATAAATTAAGGAGTATATCCTTTAATAACAATGTTTCTATAAAGTTCACGGTATAGCCAGAAATCACGAAAATATATTTTGTTTAAAAAAAATAATCTAATTTTGCGTCTAATCAAAAATTACTTCAAGTAACTTAGGAAGAGCATAAATTAAGGAGTATATCCTTTAATATCAATTTTTCTATAAAGTTCACGGTATAGCCAGAAATCAAGAAAATATATTTTGTTTAAAAAAAAAAATCTAATTTTGCGTCTACTCAAAAATTACTTCAAGTAACTTAGGAAGAGAATAAATTAAGGAGTATATCCTTTAATAACAATTTTTCTATAAAGTTCACGGTATAGCCAGAAATCACGAAAATATATTTTGTTTAAAAAAAAAAATCTAATTTTGCGTCTAATCAAAAATTACTTCAAGTAACTTAGGAAGAGCATAAATTAAGGAGTATATCCTTTAATATCAATTTTTCTATAAAGTTCACGGTATAGCCAGAAATCAAGAAAATATATTTTGTTTAAAAAAAAAAATCTAATTTTGCGTCTACTCAAAAATTACTTCAAGTAACTTAGGAAGAGAATAAATTAAGGAGTATATCCTTTAATAACAATTTTTCTATAAAGTTCACGGTATAGCCAGAAAACACGAAAATATATTTTGTTTAAAAAAAATCATGTAATTTTGCGTCTAATCAAAAATTACTTCAAGTAACTTAGGAAGAGAATAAATTAAGGAGTATATCCTTTAATAACAATTTTTCTATAAAGTTCACGGTATAGCCAGAAATCACGAAAATATATTTTGTTTAAAAAAAAAACTAATTTTGCGTCTACTCAAAAATTATTTCAAGTAACTTAGGAAGAGAATAAATTAAGGAGTATATCCTTTCATAACAATTTTTCTATAAAGTTCACGGTATAGCCAGAAATCACGAAAATATATTTTGTTTAAAAAAAAAAATCTAATTTTGCGTCTAATCAAAAATTACTTCAAGTAACTTAGGAAGAGAATAAATTAAGGAGTATATCCTTTAATAACAATTTTTCTATAAAGTTCACGGTATAGCCAGAAATCACGAAAATATATTTTGTTTAAAAAAACAAATCTAATTTTGCGTCTAATCAAAAATTACTTCAAGTAACTTAGGAAGAGAATAAATTAAGGAGTATATCCTTTAATAACAATTTTTCTATAAAGTTCACGGTATAGCCAGAAATCACGAAAATATATTTTGTTTAAAAAAAATAATCTAATTTTGCGTCTAATCAAAAATTACTTCAAGTAACTTAGGAAGAGAATAAATTAAAAAGTATATCCTTTAATAACAATTTTTCTATAAAGTTCACGGTATAGCCAGAAATCACGAAAATATATTTTGTTTAAAAAAAATAATCTAATTTTGCGTCTAATCAAAAATTACTTCAAGTATCTTAGGAAGAGAATAAATTAAGGAGTATATCCTTTAATAACAATTTTTCTATAAAGTTCACGGTATAGCCAGAAATCACGAAAGTATATTTTTTTTAAAAAAAAAAAACTAATTTTGCGTCTAATCAAAAATTACTTCAAGTAACTTAGGAAGAGAATAAATTAAGGAGTATATCCTTTAATAACAATTTTTCTATAAAGTTCACGGTATAGCCAGAAATCACGAAAATATATTTTGTTTAAAAAAAAAACTAATTTTGCGTCTACTCAAAAATTATTTCAAGTAACTTAGGAAGAGAATAAATTAAGGAGTATATCCTTTCATAACAATTTTTCTATAAAGTTCACGGTATAGCCAGAAATCACGAAAATATATTTTGTTTAAAAAAAAAAATCTAATTTTGCGTCTAATCAAAAATTACTTCAAGTAACTTAGGAAGAGAATAAATTAAGGAGTATATCCTTTAATAACAATTTTTCTATAAAGTTCACGGTATAGCCAGAAATCACGAAAATATATTTTGTTTAAAAAAAATAATCTAATTTTGCGTCTAATCAAAAATTACTTCAAGTAACTTAGGAAGAGAATAAATTAAGGAGTATATCCTTTAATAACAATTTTTCTATAAAGTTCACGGTATAGCCAGAAATCACGAAAATATATTTTGTTTAAAAAAAATAATCTAATTTTGCGTCTAATCAAAAATTACTTCAAGTAACTTAGGAAGAGAATAAATTAAGGAGTATATCCTTTAATAACAATTTTTCTATAAAGTTCACGGTATAGCCAGAAATCACGAAAATATATTTTGTTTAAAAAAAATAATCTAATTTTGCGTCTAATCAAAAATTACTTCAAGTAACTTAGGAAGAGAATAAATTAAGGAGTATATCCTTTAAAAACAATTTTTCTATAAAGTTCACGGTATAGCCAGAAATCACGAAAATATATTTTGTTTAAAAAAGAAAAACTAATTTTGCGTCTAATCAAAAATTACTTCAAGTAACTTAGGAAGAGAATAAATTAAGGAGTATATCCTTTAATAACAATTTTTCTATAAAGTTCACGGTATAGCCAGAAATCACGAAAATATATTTTGTTTAAAAAAAAAAAACTAATTTTGCGTCTAATCAAAAATTACTTCAAGTAACTTAGGAAGAGAATAAATTAAGGAGTATATCCTTTAATAACAATTTTTCTATAAAGTTCACGGTATAGCCAGAAATCACGAAAATATATTTTGTTTAATAAAAATAATCTAATTTTGCGTCTAATCAAAAATTACTTTAAGTAACTTAGGAAGAGAATAAATTAAGGAGTATATCCTTTAATAACAATTTTTCTATAAAGTTCACGGTATAGCCAGAAATCACGAAAATATATTTTGTTTAAAAAAACAAATCTAATTTTGCGTCTAATCAAAAATTACTTCAAGTAACTTAGGAAGAGAATAAATTATGGAGTATATCCTTTAATAACAACTTTTCTATAAAGTTCACGGTATAGCCAGAAATCACGAAAATATATTTTGTTGTATGAAGGTAAAAAAAAATAATCTAATTTTGCGTCTAATCAAAAATTACTTCAAGTAACTTAGGAAGAGAATAAATTAAGGAGTATATCCTTTAATAACAATTTTTCTATAAAGTTCACGGTATAGCCAAAAATCACGAAAATATATTTTGTTTAAAAAAAATAATCTAATTTTGCGTCTAATCAAAAATTACTTCAAGTAACTTAGGAAGAGAATAAATTAAGGAGTATATCCTTTAATAACAATTTTTCTATAAAGTTCACGGTATAGCCAGAAATCACGAAAATATATTTTGTTTAAAAAAAATAATCTAATTTTGCGTCTAATCAAAAATTACTTCAAGTAACTTAGGAAGAGAATAAATTAAGGAGTATATCCTTTAATAACAATTTTTCTATAAAGTTCACGGTATAGCCAGAAATCACGAAAATATATTTTGTTTAAAAAAACAAATCTAATTTTGCGTCTAATCAAAAATTACTTCAAGTAACTTAGGAAGAGAATAAATTAAGGAGTATATCCTTTAATAACAATTTTTCTATAAAGTTCACGGTATAGCCAGAAATCACGAAAATATATTTTGTTTAAAAAAAATAATCTAATTTTGCGTCTAATCAAAAATTACTTCAAGTAACTTAGGAAGAGAATAAATTAAGGAGTATATCCTTTACTAACAATTTTTCTATAAAGTTCACGGTATAGCCAGAAATCACGAAAATATATTTTGTTTAAAAAAAATAATCTAATTTTGCGTCTAATCAAAAATTACTTCAAGTAACTTAGGAAGAGAATAAATTAAGGAGTATATCCTTTAATAATAATTTTTCTATAAAGTTCACGGTATAGCCAGAAATCACGAAAATATATTTTGTTTAAAAAAAAAAATCTAATTTTGCGTCTAATCAAAAATTACTTCAAGTAACTTAGGAAGAGAATAAATTAAGGAGTATATCCTTTAATAACAATTTTTCTATAAAGTTCACGGTATAGCCAGAAATCACGAAAATATATTTTGTTTAAAAAAAATAATCTAATTTTGCGTCTAATCAAAAATTACTTCAAGTAACTTAGGAAGAGAATAAATTAAGGAGTATATCCTTTAATAACAATTTTTCTATAAAGTTCACGGTATAGCCAGAAATCACGAAAATATATTTTGTTTAAAAAAGAAAAACTAATTTTGCGTCTAATCAAAAATTACTTCAAGTAACTTAGGAAGAGAATAAATTAAGGAGTATATCCTTTAATAACAATTTTTCTATAAAGTTCACGGTATAGCCAGAAATCACGAAAATATATTTTGTTTAAAAAAAACAAACTAATTTTGCGTCTAATCAAAAATTACTTCAAGTAACTTAGGAAGAGAATAAATTAAGGAGTATATAATTTAATAACAACTTTTCTATAAAGTTTACGGTATAGCCAGAAATCACGAAAATATATTTTGTTTAAAAAAAATAATGTAATTTTGCGTCTAATCAAAAATTACTTCAAGTAACTTAGGAAGAGAATAAATTAAGGAGTATATCCTTTAATAACAATTTTTCTATAAAGTTCACGGTATAGCCAGAAAACACGAAAATATATTTTGTTTAAAAAAAATAATCTAATTTTGCGTCTAATCAAAAATTACTTCAAGTAATTTAGGAAGAGAATAAATTAAGGAGTATATCCTTTAATAACAATTTTTCTATAAAGTTCACGGTATAGCCAGAAAACACGAAAATATATTTTGTTTAAAAAAAATAATGTAATTTTGCGTCTAATCAAAAATTACTTCAAGTAACTTAGGAAGAGAATAAATTAAGGAGTATATCCTTTCATAACAATTTTTCTATAAAGTTCACGGTATAGCCAGAAATCACGAAAATATATTTTGTTTAAAAAAAATAATCTAATTTTGCGTCTAATCAAAATTTACTTCAAGTAACTTAGGAAGAGAATAAATTAAGGAGTATATCCTTTAATAACAATTTTTCTATAAAGTTCACGGTATAGCCAGAAAACACGAAAATATATTTTGTTTAAAAAAAATAATGTAATTTTGCGTCTAATCAAAAATTACTTCAAGTAACTTAGGAAGAGAATAAATTAAGGAGTATATCCTTTAATCATAATTTTTCTATAAAGTTCACGGTATAGCCAGAAATCACGAAAATATATTTTGTTTAAAAAAAAAATCTAATTTTGCGTCTAATCAAAAATTACTTCAAGTAACTTAGGAAGAGAATAAATTAAGGAGTATATCCTTTAATAACAATTTTTCTATAAAGTTCACGGTATAGCCAGAAATCACGAAAATATATTTTGTTTAAAAAAAATAATCTAATTTTGCGTCTAATCAAAAATTACTTCAAGTAACTTAGGAAGAGAATAAATTAAGGAGTATATCCTTTAATAACAATTTTTCTATAAAGTTCACGGTATAGCCAGAAATCACGAAAATATATTTTGTTTAAAAAAAACAAACTAATTTTGCGTCTAATCAAAAATTACTTCAAGTAACTTAGGAAGAGAATAAATTAAGGAGTATATCCTTTAATAACAATTTTTCTATAAAGTTCACGGTATAGCCAGAAATCACGAAAATATATTTTGTTTAAAAAAATAATCTAATTTTGCGTCTAATCAAAAATTACTTCAAGTAACTTAGGAAGAGAATAAATTAAGGAGTATATCCTTTAATAACAATTTTTCTATAAAGTTCACGGTATAGCCAGAAATCACGAAAATATATTTTGTTTAAAAAAAATAATCTAATTTTGCGTCTAATCAAAAATTACTTCAAGTAACTTAGGAAGAGAATAAATTAAGGAGTATATCCTTTAATCATAATTTTTCTATAAAGTTCACGGTATAGCCAGAAATCACGAAAATATATTTTGTTTAAAAAAAAAATCTAATTTTGCGTCTAATCAAAAATTACTTCAAGTAACTTAGGAAGAGAATAAATTAAGGAGTATATCCTTTAATAACAATTTTTCTATAAAGTTCACGGTATAGCCAGAAATCACGAAAATATATTTTGTTTAAAAAAAACAAACTAATTTATAGCCAGAAATCACGAAAATATATTTTGTTTAAAAAAAAAAATCTAATTTTGCGTCTAATCAAAAATTACTTCAAGTAACTTAGGAAGAGAATAAATTAAGGAGTATATCCTTTAATAATAATTTTTCTATAAAGTTCACGGTATAGCCAGAAATCACGAAAATATATTTTGTTTAAAAAAAAAATCTAATTTTGCGTCTAATCAAAAATTACTTCTAGTAACTTAGGAAGAGAATAAATTAAGGAGTATATCCTTTAATAACAATTTTTCTATAAAGTTCACGGTATAGCCAGAAAACACGAAAATATATTTTGTTTAAAAAAAATCATGTAATTTTGCGTCTAATCAAAAATTACTTCAAGTAACTTAGGAAGAGAATAAATTAAGGAGTATATCCTTTAATAACAATTTTTCTATAAAGTTCACGGTATAGCCAGAAATCACGAAAATATATTTTGTTTAAAAAAAAAACTAATTTTGCGTCTACTCAAAAATTATTTCAAGTAACTTAGGAAGAGAATAAATTAAGGAGTATATCCTTTCATAACAATTTTTCTATAAAGTTCACGGTATAGCCAGAAATCACGAAAATATATTTTGTTTAAAAAAAAAAATCTAATTTTGCGTCTAATCAAAAATTACTTCAAGTAACTTAGGAAGAGAATAAATTAAGGAGTATATCCTTTAATAACAATTTTTCTATAAAGTTCACGGTATAGCCAGAAATCACGAAAATATATTTTGTTTAAAAAAACAAATCTAATTTTGCGTCTAATCAAAAATTACTTCAAGTAACTTAGGAAGAGAATAAATTAAGGAGTATATCCTTTAATAACAATTTTTCTATAAAGTTCACGGTATAGCCAGAAATCACGAAAATATATTTTGTTTAAAAAAAATAATCTAATTTTGCGTCTAATCAAAAATTACTTCAAGTAACTTAGGAAGAGAATAAATTAAAAAGTATATCCTTTAATAACAATTTTTCTATAAAGTTCACGGTATAGCCAGAAATCACGAAAATATATTTTGTTTAAAAAAAATAATCTAATTTTGCGTCTAATCAAAAATTACTTCAAGTAACTTAGGAAGAGAATAAATTAAGGAGTATATCCTTTAATAATAATTTTTCTATAAAGTTCACGGTATAGCCAGAAATCACGAAAATATATTTTGTTTAAAAAAAAAATCTAATTTTGCGTCTAATCAAAAATTACTTCTAGTAACTTAGGAAGAGAATAAATTAAGGAGTATATCCTTTAATAACAATTTTTCTATAAAGTTCACGGTATAGCCAGAAAACACGAAAATATATTTTGTTTAAAAAAAATCATGTAATTTTGCGTCTAATCAAAAATTACTTCAAGTAACTTAGGAAGAGAATAAATTAAGGAGTATATCCTTTAATAACAATTTTTCTATAAAGTTCACGGTATAGCCAGAAATCACGAAAATATATTTTGTTTAAAAAAAATAATCTAATTTTGCGTCTAATCAAAAATTACTTCAAGTAACTTAGGAAGAGAATAAATTAAAAAGTATATCCTTTAATAACAATTTTTCTATAAAGTTCACGGTATAGCCAGAAAACACGAAAATATATTTTGTTTAAAAAAAATCATGTAATTTTGCGTCTAATCAAAAATTACTTCAAGTAACTTAGGAAGAGAATAAATTAAGGAGTATATCCTTTAATAACAATTTTTCTATAAAGTTCACGGTATAGCCAGAAATCACGAAAATATATTTTGTTTAAAAAAAAAACTAATTTTGCGTCTACTCAAAAATTATTTCAAGTAACTTAGGAAGAGAATAAATTAAGGAGTATATCCTTTCATAACAATTTTTCTATAAAGTTCACGGTATAGCCAGAAATCACGAAAATATATTTTGTTTAAAAAAAAAAATCTAATTTTGCGTCTAATCAAAAATTACTTCAAGTAACTTAGGAAGAGAATAAATTAAGGAGTATATCCTTTAATAACAATTTTTCTATAAAGTTCACGGTATAGCCAGAAATCACGAAAATATATTTTGTTTAAAAAAACAAATCTAATTTTGCGTCTAATCAAAAATTACTTCAAGTAACTTAGGAAGAGAATAAATTAAGGAGTATATCCTTTAATAACAATTTTTCTATAAAGTTCACGGTATAGCCAGAAATCACGAAAATATATTTTGTTTAAAAAAAATAATCTAATTTTGCGTCTAATCAAAAATTACTTCAAGTAACTTAGGAAGAGAATAAATTAAAAAGTATATCCTTTAATAACAATTTTTCTATAAAGTTCACGGTATAGCCAGAAATCACGAAAATATATTTTGTTTAAAAAAAATAATCTAATTTTGCGTCTAATCAAAAATTACTTCAAGTAACTTAGGAAGAGAATAAATTAAGGAGTATATCCTTTAATAATAATTTTTCTATAAAGTTCACGGTATAGCCAGAAATCACGAAAATATATTTTGTTTAAAAAAAAAATCTAATTTTGCGTCTAATCAAAAATTACTTCTAGTAACTTAGGAAGAGAATAAATTAAGGAGTATATCCTTTAATAACAATTTTTCTATAAAGTTCACGGTATAGCCAGAAAACACGAAAATATATTTTGTTTAAAAAAAATCATGTAATTTTGCGTCTAATCAAAAATTACTTCAAGTAACTTAGGAAGAGAATAAATTAAGGAGTATATCCTTTAATAACAATTTTTCTATAAAGTTCACGGTATAGCCAGAAATCACGAAAATATATTTTGTTTAAAAAAAATAATCTAATTTTGCGTCTAATCAAAAATTACTTCAAGTAACTTAGGAAGAGAATAAATTAAAAAGTATATCCTTTAATAACAATTTTTCTATAAAGTTCACGGTATAGCCAGAAAACACGAAAATATATTTTGTTTAAAAAAAATCATGTAATTTTGCGTCTAATCAAAAATTACTTCAAGTAACTTAGGAAGAGAATAAATTAAGGAGTATATCCTTTAATAACAATTTTTCTATAAAGTTCACGGTATAGCCAGAAATCACGAAAATATATTTTGTTTAAAAAAAATAATCTAATTTTGCGCCTAATCAAAAATTACTTGAAGTAACTTAGGAAGAGAATAAATTAAGGAGTATATCCTTTACTAACAATTTTTCTATAAAGTTCACGGTATAGCCAGAAATCACGAAAATATATTTTGTTTAAAAAAAATAATCTAATTTTGCGTCTAATCAAAAATTACTTCAAGTAACTTAGGAAGAGAATAAATTAAGGAGTATATCCTTTAATAATAATTTTTCTATAAAGTTCACGGTATAGCCAGAAATCACGAAAATATATTTTGTTTAAAAAAAAAAATCTAATTTTGCGTCTAATCAAAAATTACTTCAAGTAACTTAGGAAGAGAATAAATTAAGGAGTATATCCTTTACTAACAATTTTTCTATAAAGTTCACGGTATAGCCAGAAATCACGAAAATATATTTTGTTTAAAAAAAAAACACTAATTTTGCGTCTAACCAAAAATTACTTCAAGTAACTTAGGAAGAGAATAAATTAAGGAGTATATCCTTTAATAACAATTTTTCTATAAAGTTCACGGTATAGCCAGAAATCACGAAAATATATTTTGTTTAAAAAAAAAACACTAATTTTGCGTCTAACCAAAAATTACTTCAAGTAACTTAGGAAGAGAATAAATTAAGGAGTATATCCTTTAATAACAATTTTTCTATAAAGTTCACGGTATAGCCAGAAATCACGAAAATATATTTTGTTTAAAAAAACAAATCTAATTTTGCGTCTAATCAAAAATTACTTCAAGTAACTTAGGAAGAGAATAAATTAAGGAGTATATTCTTTAATAACAATTTTTCTATAAAGTTCACGGTATAGCCAGAAATCACGAAAATATATTTTGTTTAATAAAAATAATCTAATTTTGAATCTAATCAAAACTTACTTCAAGTAACTTAGGAAGAGAATAAATTAAGGAGTATATCCTTTAATAACAATTTTTGTATAAAGTTCACGGTATAGCCAGAAATCACGAAAATATATTTTGTTTAAAAAAAATAATCTAATTTTGCGTCTAATCAAAAATTACTTCAAGTAACTTAGGAAGAGAATAAATTATGGAGTATATCCTTTAATAACAATTTTTCTATAAAGTTCACGGTATAGCCAGAAATCACGAAAATATATTTTGTTTAAAAAAAACAAACTAATTTTGCGTCTAATCAAAAATTACTTTAAGTATCTTAGGAAGAGAATAAATTAAGGAGTATATCCTCTAATAACAATTTTTCTATAAAGTTCACGGTATAGCCAGAAATCACGAAAATATATTTTGTTTAAAAAAAATAATCTAATTTTGCGTCTAATCAAAAGTTACTTCAAGTAACTTAGGAAGAGAATAAATTAAGGAGTATATCCTTTAATAACAATTTTTCTATAAAGTTCACGGTATAGCCAGAAAACACGAAAATATATTTTGTTTAAAAAAAATAATGTAATTTTGCGTCTAATCAAAAATTACTTCAAGTAACTTAGGAAGAGAATAAATTAAGGAGTATATCCTTTAATAACAATTTTTGTATAAAGTTCACGGTATAGCCAGAAATCACGAAAATATATTTTGTTTAAAAAAAATAATCTAATTTTGCGTCTAATCAAAAATTACTTCAAGTAACTTAGGAAGAGAATAAATTAAGGAGTATATCCTTTAATAACAATTTTTCTATAAAGTTCACGGTATAGCCAGAAATCACGAAAATATATTTTGTTTAAAAAAAACAAACTAATTTTGCGTCTAATCAAAAATTACTTCAAGTAACTTAGGAAGAGAATAAATTAAGGAGTATATCCTTTAATAACAATTTTTCTATAAAGTTCACGGTATAGCCAGAAATCACGAAAATATATTTTGTTTAAAAAAATAATCTAATTTTGCGTCTAATCAAAAATTACTTCAAGTAACTTAGGAAGAGAATAAATTAAGGAGTATATCCTTTAATAACAATTTTTCTATAAAGTTCACGGTATAGCCAGAAATCACGAAAATATATTTTGTTTAAAAAAAATAATCTAATTTTGCGTCTAATCAAAAATTACTTCAAGTAACTTAGGAAGAGAATAAATTAAGGAGTATATCCTTTAATAACAATGTTTCTATAAAGTTCACGGTATAGCCAGAAATCACGAAAATATATTTTGTTTAAAAAAAATAATCTAATTTTGCGTCTAATCAAAAATTACTTCAAGTAACTTAGGAAGAGCATAAATTAAGGAGTATATCCTTTAATATCAATTTTTCTATAAAGTTCACGGTATAGCCAGAAATCAAGAAAATATATTTTGTTTAAAAAAAAAAATCTAATTTTGCGTCTACTCAAAAATTACTTCAAGTAACTTAGGAAGAGAATAAATTAAGGAGTATATCCTTTAATAACAATTTTTCTATAAAGTTCACGGTATAGCCAGAAATCACGAAAATATATTTTGTTTAAAAAAAAAAAACTAATTTTGCGTCTAACCAAAACTTACTTCAAGTAACTTAGGAAGAGAATAAATTAAGGAGTATATCCTTTAATAACAATTTTTCTATAAAGTTCACGGTATAGCCAGAAATCACGAAAATATATTTTGTTTAAAAAAAAAATCTAATTTTGCGTCTAATCAAAAATTACTTCAAGTAACTTAGGAAGAGAATAAATTAAGGAGTATATCCTTTAATAACAATTTTTGTATAAAGTTCACGGTATAGCCAGAAATCACGAAAATATATTTTGTTTAAAAAAAATAATCTAATTTTGCGTCTAATCAAAAATTACTTCAAGTAACTTAGGAAGAGAATAAATTAAGGAGTATATCCTTTAATAACAATTTTTCTATAAAGTTCACGGTATAGCCAGAAATCACGAAAATATATTTTGTTTAAAAAAAACAAACTAATTTTGCGTCTAATCAAAAATTACTTCAAGTAACTTAGGAAGAGAATAAATTAAGGAGTATATCCTTTAATAACAATTTTTCTATAAAGTTCACGGTATAGCCAGAAATCACGAAAATATATTTTGTTTAAAAAAATAATCTAATTTTGCGTCTAATCAAAAATTACTTCAAGTAACTTAGGAAGAGAATAAATTAAGGAGTATATCCTTTAATAACAATTTTTCTATAAAGTTCACGGTATAGCCAGAAATCACGAAAATATATTTTGTTTAAAAAAAATAATCTAATTTTGCGTCTAATCAAAAATTACTTCAAGTAACTTAGGAAGAGAATAAATTAAGGAGTATATCCTTTAATAACAATGTTTCTATAAAGTTCACGGTATAGCCAGAAATCACGAAAATATATTTTGTTTAAAAAAAATAATCTAATTTTGCGTCTAATCAAAAATTACTTCAAGTAACTTAGGAAGAGCATAAATTAAGGAGTATATCCTTTAATATCAATTTTTCTATAAAGTTCACGGTATAGCCAGAAATCAAGAAAATATATTTTGTTTAAAAAAAAAAATCTAATTTTGCGTCTACTCAAAAATTACTTCAAGTAACTTAGGAAGAGAATAAATTAAGGAGTATATCCTTTAATAACAATTTTTCTATAAAGTTCACGGTATAGCCAGAAATCACGAAAATATATTTTGATAAAAAAAAAAAATCTAATTTTGCGTCTAATCAAAAATTACTTCAAGTAACTTAGGAAGAGAATAAATTAAGGAGTATATCCTTTAATAACAATTTTTCTATAAAGTTCACGGTATAGCCAGAAATCACAAAAATATATTTTGTTTAAAAAAAAAATCTAATTTTGCGTCTAATCAAAAATTACTTCTAGTAACTTAGGAAGAGAATAAATTAAGGAGTATATCCTTTAATAACAATTTTTCTATAAAGTTCACGGTATAGCCAGAAAACACGAAAATATATTTTGTTTAAAAAAAATCATGTAATTTTGCGTCTAATCAAAAATTACTTCAAGTAACTTAGGAAGAGAATAAATTAAGGAGTATATCCTTTAATAACAATTTTTCTATAAAGTTCACGGTATAGCCAGAAATCACGAAAATATATTTTGTTTAAAAAAAAAACTAATTTTGCGTCTACTCAAAAATTATTTCAAGTAACTTAGGAAGAGAATAAATTAAGGAGTATATCCTTTCATAACAATTTTTCTATAAAGTTCACGGTATAGCCAGAAATCACGAAAATATATTTTGTTTAAAAAAAAAAATCTAATTTTGCGTCTAATCAAAAATTACTTCAAGTAACTTAGGAAGAGAATAAATTAAGGAGTATATCCTTTAATAACAATTTTTCTATAAAGTTCACGGTATAGCCAGAAATCACGAAAATATATTTTGTTTAAAAAAACAAATCTAATTTTGCGTCTAATCAAAAATTACTTCAAGTAACTTAGGAAGAGAATAAATTAAGGAGTATATCCTTTAATAACAATTTTTCTATAAAGTTCACGGTATAGCCAGAAATCACGAAAATATATTTTGTTTAAAAAAAATAATCTAATTTTGCGTCTAATCAAAAATTACTTCAAGTAACTTAGGAAGAGAATAAATTAAAAAGTATATCCTTTAATAACAATTTTTCTATAAAGTTCACGGTATAGCCAGAAATCACGAAAATATATTTTGTTTAAAAAAAATAATCTAATTTTGCGTCTAATCAAAAATTACTTCAAGTAACTTAGGAAGAGAATAAATTAAGGAGTATATCCTTTAATAATAATTTTTCTATAAAGTTCACGGTATAGCCAGAAATCACGAAAATATATTTTGTTTAAAAAAAAATCTAATTTTGCGTCTAATCAAAAATTACTTCTAGTAACTTAGGAAGAGAATAAATTAAGGAGTATATCCTTTAATAACAATTTTTCTATAAAGTTCACGGTATAGCCAGAAAACACGAAAATATATTTTGTTTAAAAAAAATCATGTAATTTTGCGTCTAATCAAAAATTACTTCAAGTAACTTAGGAAGAGAATAAATTAAGGAGTATATCCTTTAATAACAATTTTTCTATAAAGTTCACGGTATAGCCAGAAATCACGAAAATATATTTTGTTTAAAAAAAATAATCTAATTTTGCGTCTAATCAAAAATTACTTCAAGTAACTTAGGAAGAGAATAAATTAAAAAGTATATCCTTTAATAACAATTTTTCTATAAAGTTCACGGTATAGCCAGAAATCACGAAAATATATTTTGTTTAAAAAAAACAAACTAATTTTGCGTCTAATCAAAAATTACTTCAAGTAACTTAGGAAGAGAATAAATTAAGGAGTATATCCTTTAATAACAATTTTTCTATAAAGTTCACGGTATAGCCAGAAATCACGAAAATATATTTTGTTTAAAAAAATAATCTAATTTTGCGTCTAATCAAAAATTACTTCAAGTAACTTAGGAAGAGAATAAATTAAGGAGTATATCCTTTAATAACAATTTTTCTATAAAGTTCACGGTATAGCCAGAAATCACGAAAATATATTTTGTTTAAAAAAAATAATCTAATTTTGCGTCTAATCAAAAATTACTTCAAGTAACTTAGGAAGAGAATAAATTAAGGAGTATATCCTTTAATCATAATTTTTCTATAAAGTTCACGGTATAGCCAGAAATCACGAAAATATATTTTGTTTAAAAAAAAAATCTAATTTTGCGTCTAATCAAAAATTACTTCAAGTAACTTAGGAAGAGAATAAATTAAGGAGTATATCCTTTAATAACAATTTTTCTATAAAGTTCACGGTATAGCCAGAAATCACGAAAATATATTTTGTTTAAAAAAAACAAACTAATTTATAGCCAGAAATCACGAAAATATATTTTGTTTAAAAAAAAAAATCTAATTTTGCGTCTAATCAAAAATTACTTCAAGTAACTTAGGAAGAGAATAAATTAAGGAGTATATCCTTTAATAATAATTTTTCTATAAAGTTCACGGTATAGCCAGAAATCACGAAAATATATTTTGTTTAAAAAAAAAATCTAATTTTGCGTCTAATCAAAAATTACTTCTAGTAACTTAGGAAGAGAATAAATTAAGGAGTATATCCTTTAATAACAATTTTTCTATAAAGTTCACGGTATAGCCAGAAAACACGAAAATATATTTTGTTTAAAAAAAATCATGTAATTTTGCGTCTAATCAAAAATTACTTCAAGTAACTTAGGAAGAGAATAAATTAAGGAGTATATCCTTTAATAACAATTTTTCTATAAAGTTCACGGTATAGCCAGAAATCACGAAAATATATTTTGTTTAAAAAAAAAACTAATTTTGCGTCTACTCAAAAATTATTTCAAGTAACTTAGGAAGAGAATAAATTAAGGAGTATATCCTTTCATAACAATTTTTCTATAAAGTTCACGGTATAGCCAGAAATCACGAAAATATATTTTGTTTAAAAAAAAAAATCTAATTTTGCGTCTAATCAAAAATTACTTCAAGTAACTTAGGAAGAGAATAAATTAAGGAGTATATCCTTTAATAACAATTTTTCTATAAAGTTCACGGTATAGCCAGAAATCACGAAAATATATTTTGTTTAAAAAAACAAATCTAATTTTGCGTCTAATCAAAAATTACTTCAAGTAACTTAGGAAGAGAATAAATTAAGGAGTATATCCTTTAATAACAATTTTTCTATAAAGTTCACGGTATAGCCAGAAATCACGAAAATATATTTTGTTTAAAAAAAATAATCTAATTTTGCGTCTAATCAAAAATTACTTCAAGTAACTTAGGAAGAGAATAAATTAAAAAGTATATCCTTTAATAACAATTTTTCTATAAAGTTCACGGTATAGCCAGAAATCACGAAAATATATTTTGTTTAAAAAAAATAATCTAATTTTGCGTCTAATCAAAAATTACTTCAAGTAACTTAGGAAGAGAATAAATTAAGGAGTATATCCTTTAATAATAATTTTTCTATAAAGTTCACGGTATAGCCAGAAATCACGAAAATATATTTTGTTTAAAAAAAAAATCTAATTTTGCGTCTAATCAAAAATTACTTCTAGTAACTTAGGAAGAGAATAAATTAAGGAGTATATCCTTTAATAACAATTTTTCTATAAAGTTCACGGTATAGCCAGAAAACACGAAAATATATTTTGTTTAAAAAAAATCATGTAATTTTGCGTCTAATCAAAAATTACTTCAAGTAACTTAGGAAGAGAATAAATTAAGGAGTATATCCTTTAATAACAATTTTTCTATAAAGTTCACGGTATAGCCAGAAATCACGAAAATATATTTTGTTTAAAAAAAATAATCTAATTTTGCGTCTAATCAAAAATTACTTCAAGTAACTTAGGAAGAGAATAAATTAAAAAGTATATCCTTTAATAACAATTTTTCTATAAAGTTCACGGTATAGCCAGAAAACACGAAAATATATTTTGTTTAAAAAAAATCATGTAATTTTGCGTCTAATCAAAAATTACTTCAAGTAACTTAGGAAGAGAATAAATTAAGGAGTATATCCTTTAATAACAATTTTTCTATAAAGTTCACGGTATAGCCAGAAATCACGAAAATATATTTTGTTTAAAAAAAAAACTAATTTTGCGTCTACTCAAAAATTATTTCAAGTAACTTAGGAAGAGAATAAATTAAGGAGTATATCCTTTCATAACAATTTTTCTATAAAGTTCACGGTATAGCCAGAAATCACGAAAATATATTTTGTTTAAAAAAAAAAATCTAATTTTGCGTCTAATCAAAAATTACTTCAAGTAACTTAGGAAGAGAATAAATTAAGGAGTATATCCTTTAATAACAATTTTTCTATAAAGTTCACGGTATAGCCAGAAATCACGAAAATATATTTTGTTTAAAAAAACAAATCTAATTTTGCGTCTAATCAAAAATTACTTCAAGTAACTTAGGAAGAGAATAAATTAAGGAGTATATCCTTTAATAACAATTTTTCTATAAAGTTCACGGTATAGCCAGAAATCACGAAAATATATTTTGTTTAAAAAAAATAATCTAATTTTGCGTCTAATCAAAAATTACTTCAAGTAACTTAGGAAGAGAATAAATTAAAAAGTATATCCTTTAATAACAATTTTTCTATAAAGTTCACGGTATAGCCAGAAATCACGAAAATATATTTTGTTTAAAAAAAATAATCTAATTTTGCGTCTAATCAAAAATTACTTCAAGTAACTTAGGAAGAGAATAAATTAAGGAGTATATCCTTTAATAATAATTTTTCTATAAAGTTCACGGTATAGCCAGAAATCACGAAAATATATTTTGTTTAAAAAAAAAATCTAATTTTGCGTCTAATCAAAAATTACTTCTAGTAACTTAGGAAGAGAATAAATTAAGGAGTATATCCTTTAATAACAATTTTTCTATAAAGTTCACGGTATAGCCAGAAAACACGAAAATATATTTTGTTTAAAAAAAATCATGTAATTTTGCGTCTAATCAAAAATTACTTCAAGTAACTTAGGAAGAGAATAAATTAAGGAGTATATCCTTTAATAACAATTTTTCTATAAAGTTCACGGTATAGCCAGAAATCACGAAAATATATTTTGTTTAAAAAAAATAATCTAATTTTGCGTCTAATCAAAAATTACTTCAAGTAACTTAGGAAGAGAATAAATTAAAAAGTATATCCTTTAATAACAATTTTTCTATAAAGTTCACGGTATAGCCAGAAAACACGAAAATATATTTTGTTTAAAAAAAATCATGTAATTTTGCGTCTAATCAAAAATTACTTCAAGTAACTTAGGAAGAGAATAAATTAAGGAGTATATCCTTTAATAACAATTTTTCTATAAAGTTCACGGTATAGCCAGAAATCACGAAAATATATTTTGTTTAAAAAAAATAATCTAATTTTGCGCCTAATCAAAAATTACTTGAAGTAACTTAGGAAGAGAATAAATTAAGGAGTATATCCTTTACTAACAATTTTTCTATAAAGTTCACGGTATAGCCAGAAATCACGAAAATATATTTTGTTTAAAAAAAATAATCTAATTTTGCGTCTAATCAAAAATTACTTCAAGTAACTTAGGAAGAGAATAAATTAAGGAGTATATCCTTTAATAATAATTTTTCTATAAAGTTCACGGTATAGCCAGAAATCACGAAAATATATTTTGTTTAAAAAAAAAAATCTAATTTTGCGTCTAATCAAAAATTACTTCAAGTAACTTAGGAAGAGAATAAATTAAGGAGTATATCCTTTACTAACAATTTTTCTATAAAGTTCACGGTATAGCCAGAAATCACGAAAATATATTTTGTTTAAAAAAAAAACACTAATTTTGCGTCTAACCAAAAATTACTTCAAGTAACTTAGGAAGAGAATAAATTAAGGAGTATATCCTTTAATAACAATTTTTCTATAAAGTTCACGGTATAGCCAGAAATCACGAAAATATATTTTGTTTAAAAAAAAAACACTAATTTTGCGTCTAACCAAAAATTACTTCAAGTAACTTAGGAAGAGAATAAATTAAGGAGTATATCCTTTAATAACAATTTTTCTATAAAGTTCACGGTATAGCCAGAAATCACGAAAATATATTTTGTTTAAAAAAACAAATCTAATTTTGCGTCTAATCAAAAATTACTTCAAGTAACTTAGGAAGAGAATAAATTAAGGAGTATATTCTTTAATAACAATTTTTCTATAAAGTTCACGGTATAGCCAGAAATCACGAAAATATATTTTGTTTAATAAAAATAATCTAATTTTGAATCTAATCAAAACTTACTTCAAGTAACTTAGGAAGAGAATAAATTAAGGAGTATATCCTTTAATAACAATTTTTGTATAAAGTTCACGGTATAGCCAGAAATCACGAAAATATATTTTGTTTAAAAAAAATAATCTAATTTTGCGTCTAATCAAAAATTACTTCAAGTAACTTAGGAAGAGAATAAATTATGGAGTATATCCTTTAATAACAATTTTTCTATAAAGTTCACGGTATAGCCAGAAATCACGAAAATATATTTTGTTTAAAAAAAACAAACTAATTTTGCGTCTAATCAAAAATTACTTCTTGTAACTTAGGAAGAGAATAAATTAAGGAGTATATCCTTTAATAACAATTTTTCTATAAAGTTCACGGTATAGCCAGAAATCACGAAAATATATTTTGTTTAAAAAAAAAAAACTAATTTTGCGTCTAACCAAAACTTACTTCAAGTAACTTAGGAAGAGAATAAATTAAGGAGTATATCCTTTAATAACAATTTTTCTATAAAGTTCACGGTATAGCCAGAAATCACGAAAATATATTTTGTTTAAAAAAAAAATCTAATTTTGCGTCTAATCAAAAATTACTTCAAGTAACTTAGGAAGAGAATAAATTAAGGAGTATATCCTTTAATAACAATTTTTGTATAAAGTTCACGGTATAGCCAGAAATCACGAAAATATATTTTGTTTAAAAAAAATAATCTAATTTTGCGTCTAATCAAAAATTACTTCAAGTAACTTAGGAAGAGAATAAATTAAGGAGTATATCCTTTAATAACAATTTTTCTATAAAGTTCACGGTATAGCCAGAAATCACGAAAATATATTTTGTTTAAAAAAAACAAACTAATTTTGCGTCTAATCAAAAATTACTTCAAGTAACTTAGGAAGAGAATAAATTAAGGAGTATATCCTTTAATAACAATTTTTCTATAAAGTTCACGGTATAGCCAGAAATCACGAAAATATATTTTGTTTAAAAAAATAATCTAATTTTGCGTCTAATCAAAAATTACTTCAAGTAACTTAGGAAGAGAATAAATTAAGGAGTATATCCTTTAATAACAATTTTTCTATAAAGTTCACGGTATAGCCAGAAATCACGAAAATATATTTTGTTTAAAAAAAATAATCTAATTTTGCGTCTAATCAAAAATTACTTCAAGTAACTTAGGAAGAGAATAAATTAAGGAGTATATCCTTTAATAACAATGTTTCTATAAAGTTCACGGTATAGCCAGAAATCACGAAAATATATTTTGTTTAAAAAAAATAATCTAATTTTGCGTCTAATCAAAAATTACTTCAAGTAACTTAGGAAGAGCATAAATTAAGGAGTATATCCTTTAATATCAATTTTTCTATAAAGTTCACGGTATAGCCAGAAATCAAGAAAATATATTTTGTTTAAAAAAAAAAATCTAATTTTGCGTCTACTCAAAAATTACTTCAAGTAACTTAGGAAGAGAATAAATTAAGGAGTATATCCTTTAATAACAATTTTTCTATAAAGTTCACGGTATAGCCAGAAATCACGAAAATATATTTTGATAAAAAAAAAAAATCTAATTTTGCGTCTAATCAAAAATTACTTCAAGTAACTTAGGAAGAGAATAAATTAAGGAGTATATCCTTTAATAATAATTTTTCTATAAAGTTCACGGTATAGCCAGAAATCACGAAAATATATTTTGTTTAAAAAAAAAATCTAATTTTGCGTCTAATCAAAAATTACTTCTAGTAACTTAGGAAGAGAATAAATTAAGGAGTATATCCTTTAATAACAATTTTTCTATAAAGTTCACGGTATAGCCAGAAAACACGAAAATATATTTTGTTTAAAAAAAATCATGTAATTTTGCGTCTAATCAAAAATTACTTCAAGTAACTTAGGAAGAGAATAAATTAAGGAGTATATCCTTTAATAACAATTTTTCTATAAAGTTCACGGTATAGCCAGAAATCACGAAAATATATTTTGTTTAAAAAAAAAACTAATTTTGCGTCTACTCAAAAATTATTTCAAGTAACTTAGGAAGAGAATAAATTAAGGAGTATATCCTTTCATAACAATTTTTCTATAAAGTTCACGGTATAGCCAGAAATCACGAAAATATATTTTGTTTAAAAAAAAAAATCTAATTTTGCGTCTAATCAAAAATTACTTCAAGTAACTTAGGAAGAGAATAAATTAAGGAGTATATCCTTTAATAACAATTTTTCTATAAAGTTCACGGTATAGCCAGAAATCACGAAAATATATTTTGTTTAAAAAAACAAATCTAATTTTGCGTCTAATCAAAAATTACTTCAAGTAACTTAGGAAGAGAATAAATTAAGGAGTATATCCTTTAATAACAATTTTTCTATAAAGTTCACGGTATAGCCAGAAATCACGAAAATATATTTTGTTTAAAAAAAATAATCTAATTTTGCGTCTAATCAAAAATTACTTCAAGTAACTTAGGAAGAGAATAAATTAAAAAGTATATCCTTTAATAACAATTTTTCTATAAAGTTCACGGTATAGCCAGAAATCACGAAAATATATTTTGTTTAAAAAAAATAATCTAATTTTGCGTCTAATCAAAAATTACTTCAAGTAACTTAGGAAGAGAATAAATTAAGGAGTATATCCTTTAATAATAATTTTTCTATAAAGTTCACGGTATAGCCAGAAATCACGAAAATATATTTTGTTTAAAAAAAAATCTAATTTTGCGTCTAATCAAAAATTACTTCTAGTAACTTAGGAAGAGAATAAATTAAGGAGTATATCCTTTAATAACAATTTTTCTATAAAGTTCACGGTATAGCCAGAAAACACGAAAATATATTTTGTTTAAAAAAAATCATGTAATTTTGCGTCTAATCAAAAATTACTTCAAGTAACTTAGGAAGAGAATAAATTAAGGAGTATATCCTTTAATAACAATTTTTCTATAAAGTTCACGGTATAGCCAGAAATCACGAAAATATATTTTGTTTAAAAAAAATAATCTAATTTTGCGTCTAATCAAAAATTACTTCAAGTAACTTAGGAAGAGAATAAATTAAAAAGTATATCCTTTAATAACAATTTTTCTATAAAGTTCACGGTATAGCCAGAAAACACGAAAATATATTTTGTTTAAAAAAAATCATGTAATTTTGCGTCTAATCAAAAATTACTTCAAGTAACTTAGGAAGAGAATAAATTAAGGAGTATATCCTTTAATAACAATTTTTCTATAAAGTTCACGGTATAGCCAGAAATCACGAAAATATATTTTGTTTAAAAAAAATAATCTAATTTTGCGTCTAATCAAAAATTACTTGAAGTAACTTAGGAAGAGAATAAATTAAGGAGTATATCCTTTACTAACAATTTTTCTATAAAGTTCACGGTATAGCCAGAAATCACGAAAATATATTTTGTTTAAAAAAAATAATCTAATTTTGCGTCTAATCAAAAATTACTTCAAGTAACTTAGGAAGAGAATAAATTAAGGAGTATATCCTTTAATAATAATTTTTCTATAAAGTTCACGGTATAGCCAGAAATCACGAAAATATATTTTGTTTAAAAAAAAAAATCTAATTTTGCGTCTAATCAAAAATTACTTCAAGTAACTTAGGAAGAGAATAAATTAAGGAGTATATCCTTTACTAACAATTTTTCTATAAAGTTCACGGTATAGCCAGAAATCACAAAAATATATTTTGTTTAAAAAAAAAAAACTAATTTTGCGTCTAACCAAAAATTACTTCAAGTAACTTAGGAAGAGAATAAATTAAGGAGTATATCCTTTAATAACAATTTTTCTATAAAGTTCACGATATAGCCAGAAATCACGAAAATATATTTTGTTTAAAAAAAAAAAACTAATTTTGCGTCTAATCAAAAATTACTTCAAGTAACTTAGGAAGAGAATAAATTAAGGAGTATATCCTTTAATAACAATTTTTCTATAAAGTTCACGGTATAGCCAGAAATCACGAAAATATATTTTGTTTAAAAAAACAAATCTAATTTTGCGTCTAATCAAAAATTACTTCAAGTAACTTAGGAAGAGAATAAATTAAGGAGTATATTCTTTAATAACAATTTTTCTATAAAGTTCACGGTATAGCCAGAAATCACGAAAATATATTTTGTTTAATAAAAATAATCTAATTTTGAATCTAATCAAAACTTACTTCAAGTAACTTAGGAAGAGAATAAATTAAGGAGTATATCCTTTAATAACAATTTTTGTATAAAGTTCACGGTATAGCCAGAAATCACGAAAATATATTTTGTTTAAAAAAAATAATCTAATTTTGCGTCTAATCAAAAATTACTTCAAGTAACTTAGGAAGAGAATAAATTATGGAGTATATCCTTTAATAACAATTTTTCTATAAAGTTCACGGTATAGCCAGAAATCACGAAAATATATTTTGTTTAAAAAAAACAAACTAATTTTGCGTCTAATCAAAAATTACTTCTTGTAACTTAGGAAGAGAATAAATTAAGGAGTATATCCTTTAATAACAATTTTTCTATAAAGTTCACGGTATAGCCAGAAATCACGAAAATATATTTTGTTTAAAAAAAAAAAACTAATTTTGCGTCTAACCAAAAATTACTTCAAGTAACTTAGGAAGAGAATAAATTAAGGAGTATATCCTTTAATAACAATTTTTCTATAAAGTTCACGGTATAGCCAGAAATCACGAAAATATATTTTGTTTAAAAAAAAAAAACTAATTTTGCGTCTAATCAAAAATTACTTAAAGTAACTTAGGAAGAGAATAAATTAAGGAGTATATCCTTTAATAACAATTTTTCTATAAAGTTCACGGTATAGCCAGAAATCACAAAAATATATTTTGTTTAAAAAAACAAATCTAATTTTGCGTCTAATCAAAAATTACTTCAAGTAACTTAGGAAGAGAATAAATTAAGGAGTATATCCTTTAATAACAATTTTTCTATAAAGTTCACGGTATAGCCAGAAATCACGAAAATATATTTTGTTTAAAAAAAATAATCTAATTTTGCGTCTAATCAAAAATTACTTCAAGTAACTTAGGAAGAGAATAAATTAAGGAGTATATCCTTTACTAACAATTTTTCTATAAAGTTCACGGTATAGCCAGAAATCACGAAAATATATTTTGTTTAAAAAAAATAATCTAATTTTGCGTCTAATCAAAAATTACTTCAAGTAACTTAGGAAGAGAATAAATTAAGGAGTATATCCTTTAATAACAATTTTTCTATAAAGTTCACGGTATAGCCAGAAATCACGAAAATATATTTTGTTTAAAAAAAAAATCTAATTTTGCGTCTAATCAAAAATTACTTCAAGTAACTTAGGAAGAGAATAAATTAAGGAGTATATCCTTTACTAACAATTTTTCTATAAAGTTTACGGTATAGCCAGAAATCACGAAAATATATTTTGTTTAAAAAAAAAAAACTAATTTTGCGTCTAACCAAAAATTACTTCAAGTAACTTAGGAAGAGAATAAATTAAGGAGTATATCCTTTAATAACAATTTTTCTATAAAGTTCACGGTATAGCCAGAAATCACGAAAATATATTTTGTTAAAAAAAAAAAAACTAATTTTGCGTCTAATCAAAAATTACTTCAAGTAACTTAGGAAGAGAATAAATTAAGGAGTATATCCTTTAATAACAATTTTTCTATAAAGTTCACTGTATAGCCAGAAATCACGAAAATATATTTTGTTTAAAAAAACAAATCTAATTTTGCGTCTAATCAAAAATTACTTCAAGTAACTTAGGAAGAGAATAAATTAAGGAGTATATCCTTTAATAACAATTTTTCTATAAAGTTCACGGTATAGCCAGAAATCACGAAAATATATTTTGTTTAAAAAAAATAATCTAATTTTGCGTCTAATCAAAAATTACTTCAAGTAACTTAGGAAGAGAATAAATTAAGGAGTATATCCTTTAATAACAATTTTTCTATAAAGTTCACGGTATAGCCAGAAATCACGAAAATATATTTTGTTTAAAAAAGAAAAACTAATTTTGCGTCTAATCAAAAATTACTTCAAGTAACTTAGGAAGAGAATAAATTAAGGAGTATATCCTTCAATAACAATTTTTCTATAAAGTTCACGGTATAGCCAGAAATCACGAAAATATATTTTGTTTAAAAAAAAAAAACTAATTTTGCGTCTAATCAAAAATTACTTCAAGTAACTTAGGAAGAGAATAAATTAAGGAGTATATCCTTTAATAACAATTTTTCTATAAAGTTCACGGTATAGCCAGAAATCACGAAAATATATTTTGTTTAATAAAAATAATCTAATTTTGCGTCTAATCAAAAATTACTTTAAGTAACTTAGGAAGAGAATAAATTAAGGAGTATATCCTTTAATAACAATTTTTCTATAAAGTTCACGGTATAGCCAGAAATCACGAAAATATATTTTGTTTAAAAAAACAAATCTAATTTTGCGTCTAATCAAAAATTACTTCAAGTAACTTAGGAAGAGAATAAATTATGGAGTATATCCTTTAATAACAACTTTTCTATAAAGTTCACGGTATAACCAGAAATCACGAAAATATATTTTGTTGTATGAAGGTAAAAAAAAATAATCTAATTTTGCGTCTAATCAAAAATTACTTCAAGTAACTTAGGAAGAGAATAAATTAAGGAGTATATCCTTTAATAACAATTTTTCTATAAAGTTCACGGTATAGCCAAAAATCACGAAAATATATTTTGTTTAAAAAAAATAATCTAATTTTGCGTCTAATCAAAAATTACTTCAAGTAACTTAGGAAGAGAATAAATTAAGGAGTATATCCTTTAATAACAATTTTTCTATAAAGTTCACGGTATAGCCAGAAATCACGAAAATATATTTTGTTTAAAAAAAATAATCTAATTTTGCGTCTAATCAAAAATTACTTCAAGTAACTTAGGAAGAGAATAAACTAAAAAGTATATCCTTTAATAACAATTTTTCTATAAAGTTCACGGTATAGCCAGAAATCACGAAAATATATTTTGTTTAAAAAAAATAATCTAATTTTGCGTCTAATCAAAAATTACTTCAAGTAACTTAGGAAGAGAATAAATTAAGGAGTATATCCTTTAATAACAATTTTTCTATAAAGTTCACGGTATAGCCAGAAATCACGAAAATATATTTTGTTTAAAAAAACAAATCTAATTTTGCGTCTAATCAAAAATTACTTCAAGTAACTTAGGAAGAGAATAAATTAAGGAGTATATCCTTTAATAACAATTTTTCTATAAAGTTCACGGTATAGCCAGAAATCACGAAAATATATTTTGTTTAAAAAAAATAATCTAATTTTGCGTCTAATCAAAAATTACTTCAAGTAACTTAGGAAGAGAATAAATTAAAAAGTATATCCTTTAATAACAATTTTTCTATAAAGTTCACGGTATAGCCAGAAATCACGAAAATATATTTTGTTTAAAAAAAATAATCTAATTTTGCGTCTAATCAAAAATTACTTCAAGTATCTTAGGAAGAGAATAAATTAAGGAGTATATCCTTTAATAACAATTTTTCTATAAAGTTCACGGTATAGCCAGAAATCACGAAAGTATATTTTTTAAAAAAAAAAAAACTAATTTTGCGTCTAATCAAAAATTACTTCAAGTAACTTAGGAAGAGAATAAATTAAGGAGTATATCCTTTAATAACAATTTTTCTATAAAGTTCACGGTATAGCCAGAAATCACGAAAATATATTTTGTTTAAAAAGAAAAAACTAATTTTGCGTCTAATCAAAAATTACTTCAAGTAACTTAGGAAGAGAATAAATTAAGGAGTATATCCTTTAATAACAATTTTTCTATAAAGTTCACGGTATAGCCAGAAATCACGAAAATATATTTTGTTTAAAAAAAATAATCTAATTTTGCGTCTAATCAAAAATTACTTCAAGTAACTTAGGAAGAGAATAAATTAAGGAGTATATCCTTTAATAACAATTTTTCTATAAAGTTCACGGTATAGCCAGAAATCACGAAAATATATTTTGTTTAAAAAAAATAATCTAATTTTGCGTCTAATCAAAAATTACTTCAAGTAACTTAGGAAGAGAATAAATTAAGGAGTATATCCTTTAATAACAATTTTTCTATAAAGTTCACGGTATAGCCAGAAATCACGAAAATATATTTTGTTTAAAAAAAATAATCTAATTTTGCGTCTAATCAAAAATTACTTCAAGTAACTTAGGAAGAGAATAAATTAAGGAGTATATCCTTTAATAACAATTTTTCTATAAAGTTCACGGTATAGCCAGAAATCACGAAAATATATTTTGTTTAAAAAAAATAATCTAATTTTGCGTCTAATCAAAAATTACTTCAAGTAACTTAGGAAGAGAATAAATTAAGGAGTATATCCTTTAATAACAATTTTTCTATAAAGTTCACGGTATAGCCAGAAATCACGAAAATATATTTTGTTTAAAAAGAAAAAACTAATTTTGCGTCTAATCAAAAATTACTTTAAGTAACTTAGGAAGAGAATAAATTAAGGAGTATATCCTTTAATAACAATTTTTCTATAAAGTTCACGGTATAGCCAGAAATCACGAAAATATATTTTGTTTAAAAAAAATAATCTAATTTTGCGTCTAATCAAAAATTACTTCAAGTAACTTAGGAAAAGATTAAATTAAGGAGTATATCCTTTAATAATAATTTTTCTATAAAGTTCACGGTATAGCCAGAAATCACGAAAATATATTTTGTTTAAAAAAAAAAAACTAATTTTGCGTCTAATCAAAAATTACTTCAAGTAACTTAGGAAGAGAATAAATTAAGGAGTATATCCTTTAATAACAATTTTTCTATAAAGTTCACGGTATAGCCAGAAATCACGAAAATATATTTTGTTTAAAAAAAATAATCTAATTTTGCGTCTAATCAAAAATTACTTCAAGTAACTTAGGAAGAGAATAAATTAAGGAGTATATCCTTTAATAACAATTTTTCTATAAAGTTCACGGTATAGCCAGAAATCACGAAAATATATTTTGTTTAAAAAAAAAAACTAATTTTGCGTCTAATCAAAAATTACTTCAAGTAACTTAGGAAGAGAATAAATTAAGGAGTATATCCTTTAATAACAATTTTTCTATAAAGTTCACAGTATAGCCAGAAATCACGAAAATATATTTTGTTTAAAAAAAAAATCTAATTTGCGTCTAATCAAAAATTACTTCAAGTAACTTAGGAAGAGAATAAATTAAGGAGTATATCTTTTAATAACAATTTTTCTATAAAGTTCACGGTATAGCCAGAAATCACGAAAATATATTTTGTTTAAAAAAACAAATCTAATTTTGCGTCTAATCAAAAATTATTTCAAGTAACTTAGGAAGAGAATAAATTAAGGAGTATATCCTTTAATAACAATTTTTCTATAAAGTTCACGGTATAGCCAGAAATCACAAAATATATTTTGTTTAAAAAAAATAATCTAATTTTGCGTCTAATCAAAAATTACTTCAAGTAACTTAGGAAGAGAATAAATTAAGGAGTATATCCTTTAATAACAATTTTTCTATAAAGTTCACGGTATAGCCAGAAATCACGAAAATATATTTTGTTTAAAAAAAAAAATCAAATTTGCGTCTAATCAAAAATTACTTCAAGTAACTTAGGAAGAGAATAAATTAAGGAGTATATCCTTTAATAACAATTTTTGTATAAAGTTCACGGTATAGCCAGAAATCACGAAAATATATTTTGTTTAAAAAAAATAATCTAATTTTGCGTCTACTCAAATATTACTTAAAGCAACTTAGGAAGAGAATAAATTAAGGAGTATATCCTTTAATAACAATTTTTCTATAAAGTTCACGGTATAGCCAGAAATCACGAAAATATATTTTGTTTAAAAAAACAAATCTAATTTTGCGTCTAATCAAAAATTACTTCAAGTAACTTAGGAAGAGAATAAATTAAGGAGTATATCCTTTAATAACAATTTTTCTATAAAGTTCACGGTATAGCCAGAAATCACGAAAATATATTTTGTTTAAAAAAAATAATCTAATTTTGCGTCTAATCAAAAATTACTTCAAGTAACTTAGGAAGAGAATAAATTAAGGAGTATATCCTTTAATAACAATTTTTCTATAAAGTTCACGGTATAGCCAGAAATCACGAAAATATATTTTGTTTAAAAAAAATAATCTAATTTTGCGTCTAATCAAAAATTACTTCAAGTAACTTAGGAAGAGAATAAATTAAGGAGTATATCCTTTAATAACAATTTTTCTATAAAGTTCACGGTATAGCCAGAAATCACGAAAATATATTTTGTTTAAAAAAAATAATCTAATTTTGCGTCTAATCAAAAATTACTTCAAGTAACTTAGGAAGAGAATAAATTAAGGAGTATATCCTTTAATAACAATTTTTCTATAAAGTTCACGGTATAGCCAGAAATCACGAAAATATATTTTGTTTAAAAAGAAAAAACTAATTTTGCGTCTAATCAAAAATTACTTTAAGTAACTTAGGAAGAGAATAAATTAAGGAGTATATCCTTTAATAACAATTTTTCTATAAAGTTCACGGTATAGCCAGAAATCACGAAAATATATTTTGTTTAAAAAAAATAATCTAATTTTGCGTCTAATCAAAAATTACTTCAAGTAACTTAGGAAAAGATTAAATTAAGGAGTATATCCTTTAATAATAATTTTTCTATAAAGTTCACGGTATAGCCAGAAATCACGAAAATATATTTTGTTTAAAAAGAAAAAACTAATTTTGCGTCTAATCAAAAATTACTTCAAGTAACTTAGGAAGAGAATAAATTAAGGAGTATATCCTTTAATAACAATTTTTCTATAAAGTTCACGGTATAGCCAGAAATCACGAAAATATATTTTGTTTAAAAAAAATAATCTAATTTTGCGTCTAATCAAAAATTACTTCAAGTAACTTAGGAAGAGAATAAATTAAGGAGTATATCCTTTAATAACAATTTTTCTATAAAGTTCACGGTATAGCCAGAAATCACGAAAATATATTTTGTTTAAAAAAAATAATCTAATTTTGAGTCTAATCAAAAATTACTTCAAGTAACTTAGGAAGAGAATAAATTAAGGAGTATATCCTTTAATAACAATTTTTCTATAAAGTTCACGGTATAGCCAGAAATCACGAAAATATATTTTGTTTAAAAAAAATAATCTAATTTTGCGTCTAATCAAAAATTACTTCAAGTAACTTAGGAAGAGAATAAATTAAGGAGTATATCCTTTAATAACAATTTTTCTATAAAGTTCACGGTATAGCCAGAAATCACGAAAATATATTTTGTTTAAAAAGAAAAAACTAATTTTGCGTCTAATCAAAAATTACTTTAAGTAACTTAGGAAGAGAATAAATTAAGGAGTATATCCTTTAATAACAATTTTTCTATAAAGTTCACGGTATAGCCAGAAATCACGAAAATATATTTTGTTTAAAAAAAATAATCTAATTTTGCGTCTAATCAAAAATTACTTCAAGTAACTTAGGAAAAGATTAAATTAAGGAGTATATCCTTTAATAATAATTTTTCTATAAAGTTCACGGTATAGCCAGAAATCACGAAAATATATTTTGTTTAAAAAGAAAAAACTAATTTTGCGTCTAATCAAAAATTACTTCAAGTAACTTAGGAAGAGAATAAATTAAGGAGTATATCCTTTAATAACAATTTTTCTATAAAGTTCACGGTATAGCCAGAAATCACGAAAATATATTTTGTTTAAAAAAAATAATCTAATTTTGCGTCTAATCAAAAATTACTTCAAGTAACTTAGGAAGAGAATAAATTAAGGAGTATATCTTTTAATAACAATTTTTCTATAAAGTTCACGGTATAGCCAGAAATCACGAAAATATATTTTGTTTAAAAAGAAAAAACTAATTTTGCGTCTAATCAAAAATTACTTCAAGTAACTTAGGAAGAGAATAAATTAAGGAGTATATCCTTTAATAACAATTTTTCTATAAAGTTCACGGTATAGCCAGAAATCACGAAAATATATTTTGTTTAAAAAAAAAAATCTAATTTTGCGTCTAATCAAAAATTACTTCAAGTAACTTAGGAAGAGAATAAATTAAGGAGTATATCCTTTAATAACAATTTCTCTATAAAGTTCACGGTATAGCCAGAAATCACGAAAATATATTTTGTTTAAAAAAAATAATCTAATTTTGCGTCTAATCAAAAATTACTTCAAGTATCTTAGGAAGAGAATAAATTAAGGAGTATATCCTTTAATAACAATTTTTCTATAAAGTTCACGGTATAGCCAGAAATCACAAAAATATATTTTTTTTTTTAAAAAAAAACTAATTTTGCGTCTAATCAAAAATTACTTCAAGTAACTTAGGAAGAGAATAAATTAAGGAGTATATCCTTTAATAACAATTTTTCTATAAAGTTCACGGTATAGCCAGAAATTACGAAAATATATTTTGTTTAAAAAAAAAATCTAATTTGCGTCTAATCAAAAAATTACTTCAAGTAACTTAGGAAGAGAATAAATTAAGGAGTATATCCTTTAATAACATTTTTTGTATAAAGTTCACGGTATAGCCAGAAATCACGAAAATATATTTTGTTTAAAAAAAATAATCTAATTTTGCGTCTAATCAAAAATTACTTCAAGTAACTTAGGAAGAGAATAAATTAAGGAGTATATCCTTTAATAACAATTTTTCTATAAAGTTCACGGTATAGCCAGAAATCACGAAAATATATTTTGTTTAAAAAAAAAAATCTAATTTTGCGTCTAATCAAAAATTACTTAAAGTAACATAGGAAGAGAATAAATTAAGGAGTATATCCTTTAATAACAATTTTTCTATAAAGTTCACGGTATAGCCAGAAATCACGAAAATATATTTTGTTTAAAAAAAAAAACTAATTTTGCGTCTAATCAAAAATTACTTCAAGTAACTTAGGAAGAGAATAAATTAAGGAGTATATCCTTTAATAACAATTTTTCTATAAAGTTCACAGTATAGCCAGAAATCACGAAAATATATTTTGTTTAAAAAAAAAATCTAATTTGCGTCTAATCAAAAATTACTTCAAGTAACTTAGGAAGAGAATAAATTAAGGAGTATATCTTTTAATAACAATTTTTCTATAAAGTTCACGGTATAGCCAGAAATCACGAAAATATATTTTGTTTAAAAAAACAATTCTAATTTTGCGTCTAATCAAAAATTATTTCAAGTAACTTAGGAAGAGAATAAATTAAGGAGTATATCCTTTAATAACAATTTTTCTATAAAGTTCACGGTATAGCCAGAAATCACAAAATATATTTTGTTTAAAAAAAATAATCTAATTTTGCGTCTAATCAAAAATTACTTCAAGTAACTTAGGAAGAGAATAAATTAAGGAGTATATCCTTTAATAACAATTTTTCTATAAAGTTCACGGTATAGCCAGAAATCACGAAAATATATTTTGTTTAAAAAAAAAAATCAAATTTGCGTCTAATCAAAAATTACTTCAAGTAACTTAGGAAGAGAATAAATTAAGGAGTATATCCTTTCATAACAATTTTTCTATAAAGTTCACGGTATAGCCAGAAATCACGAAAATATATTTTGTTTAAAAAAAATAATCTAATTTTGCGTCTACTCAAATATTACTTAAAGCAACTTAGGAAGAGAATAAATTAAGGAGTATATCCTTTAATAACAATTTTTCTATAAAGTTCACGGTATAGCCAGAAATCACGAAAATATATTTTGTTTAAAAAAACAAATCTAATTTTGCGTCTAATCAAAAATTACTTCAAGTAACTTAGGAAGAGAATAAATTAAGGAGTATATCCTTTAATAACAATTTTTCTATAAAGTTCACGGTATAGCCAGAAATCACGAAAATATATTTTGTTTAAAAAAAATAATCTAATTTTGCGTCTAATCAAAAATTACTTCAAGTAACTTAGGAAGAGAATAAATTAAGGAGTATATCCTTTAATAACAATTTTTCTATAAAGTTCACGGTATAGCCAGAAATCACGAAAATATATTTTGTTTAAAAAAAATAATCTAATTTTGCGTCTAATCAAAAATTACTTCAAGTAACTTAGGAAGAGAATAAATTAAGGAGTATATCCTTTAATAACAATTTTTCTATAAAGTTCACGGTATAGCCAGAAATCACGAAAATATATTTTGTTTAAAAAAAATAATCTAATTTTGCGTCTAATCAAAAATTACTTCAAGTAACTTAGGAAGAGAATAAATTAAGGAGTATATCCTTTAATAACAATTTTTCTATAAAGTTCACGGTATAGCCAGAAATCACGAAAATATATTTTGTTTAAAAAAAATAATCTAATTTTGCGTCTAATCAAAAATTACTTCAAGTAACTTAGGAAGAGAATAAATTAAGGAGTATATCCTTTAATAACAATTTTTCTATAAAGTTCACGGTATAGCCAGAAATCACGAAAATATATTTTGTTTAAAAAAAATAATCTAATTTTGAGTCTAATCAAAAATTACTTCAAGTAACTTAGGAAGAGAATAAATTAAGGAGTATATCCTTTAATAACAATTTTTCTATAAAGTTCACGGTATAGCCAGAAATCACGAAAATATATTTTGTTTAAAAAAAATAATCTAATTTTGCGTCTAATCAAAAATTACTTCAAGTAACTTAGGAAGAGAATAAATTAAGGAGTATATCCTTTAATAACAATTTTTCTATAAAGTTCACGGTATAGCCAGAAATCACGAAAATATATTTTGTTTAAAAAGAAAAAACTAATTTTGCGTCTAATCAAAAATTACTTTAAGTAACTTAGGAAGAGAATAAATTAAGGAGTATATCCTTTAATAACAATTTTTCTATAAAGTTCACGGTATAGCCAGAAATCACGAAAATATATTTTGTTTAAAAAAAATAATCTAATTTTGCGTCTAATCAAAAATTACTTCAAGTAACTTAGGAAAAGATTAAATTAAGGAGTATATCCTTTAATAATAATTTTTCTATAAAGTTCACGGTATAGCCAGAAATCACGAAAATATATTTTGTTTAAAAAGAAAAAACTAATTTTGCGTCTAATCAAAAATTACTTCAAGTAACTTAGGAAGAGAATAAATTAAGGAGTATATCCTTTAATAACAATTTTTCTATAAAGTTCACGGTATAGCCAGAAATCACGAAAATATATTTTGTTTAAAAAAAATAATCTAATTTTGCGTCTAATCAAAAATTACTTCAAGTAACTTAGGAAGAGAATAAATTAAGGAGTATATCTTTTAATAACAATTTTTCTATAAAGTTCACGGTATAGCCAGAAATCACGAAAATATATTTTGTTTAAAAAGAAAAAACTAATTTTGCGTCTAATCAAAAATTACTTCAAGTAACTTAGGAAGAGAATAAATTAAGGAGTATATCCTTTAATAACAATTTTTCTATAAAGTTCACGGTATAGCCAGAAATCACGAAAATATATTTTGTTTAAAAAAAAAAATCTAATTTTGCGTCTAATCAAAAATTACTTCAAGTAACTTAGGAAGAGAATAAATTAAGGAGTATATCCTTTAATAACAATTTCTCTATAAAGTTCACGGTATAGCCAGAAATCACGAAAATATATTTTGTTTAAAAAAAATAATCTAATTTTGCGTCTAATCAAAAATTACTTCAAGTATCTTAGGAAGAGAATAAATTAAGGAGTATATCCTTTAATAACAATTTTTCTATAAAGTTCACGGTATAGCCAGAAATCACAAAAATATATTTTTTTTTTAAAAAAAAAACTAATTTTGCGTCTAATCAAAAATTACTTCAAGTAACTTAGGAAGAGAATAAATTAAGGAGTATATCCTTTAATAACAATTTTTCTATAAAGTTCACGGTATAGCCAGAAATTACGAAAATATATTTTGTTTAAAAAAAAAATCTAATTTGCGTCTAATCAAAAAATTACTTCAAGTAACTTAGGAAGAGAATAAATTAAGGAGTATATCCTTTAATAACATTTTTTGTATAAAGTTTACGGTATAGCCAGAAATCACGAAAATATATTTTGTTTAAAAAAAATAATCTAATTTTGCGTCTAATCAAAAATTACTTCAAGTAACTTAGGAAGAGAATAAATTAAGGAGTATATCCTTTAATAACAATTTTTCTATAAAGTTCACGGTATAGCCAGAAATCACGAAAATATATTTTGTTTAAAAAAAAAATTCTAATTTTGCGTCTAATCAAAAATTACTTCAAGTAACTTAGGAAGAGAATAAATTAAGGAGTATATCCTTTAATAACAATTTTTGTATAAAGTTCACGGTATAGCCAGAAATCACGAAAATATATTTTGTTTAAAAAAAATAATCTAATTTTGCGTCTACTCAAATATTACTTAAAGCAACTTAGGAAGAGAATAAATTAAGGAGTATATCCTTTAATAACAATTTTTCTATAAAGTTCACGGTATAGCCAGAAATCACGAAAATATATTTTGTTTAAAAAAACAAATCTAATTTTGCGTCTAATCAAAAATTACTTCAAGTAACTTAGGAAGAGAATAAATTAAGGAGTATATCCTTTAATAACAATTTTTCTATAAAGTTCACGGTATAGCCAGAAATCACGAAAATATATTTTGTTTAAAAAAAATAATCTAATTTTGCGTCTAATCAAAAATTACTTCAAGTAACTTAGGAAGAGAATAAATTAAGGAGTATATCCTTTAATAACAATTTTTCTATAAAGTTCACGGTATAGCCAGAAATCACGAAAATATATTTTGTTTAAAAAAAAAATTCTAATTTTGCGTCTAATCAAAAATTACTTCAAGTAACTTAGGAAGAGAATAAATTAAGGAGTATATCCTTTAATAACAATTTTTCTATAAAGTTCACGGTATAGCCAGAAATCACGAAAATATATTTTGTTTAAAAAAAATAATCTAATTTTGCGTCTAATCAAAAATTACTTCAAGTAACTTAGGAAGAGAATAAATTAAGGAGTATATCCTTTAATAACAATTTTTCTATAAAGTTCACGGTATAGCCAGAAATCACGAAAATATATTTTGTTTAAAAAAACAAATCTAATTTTGCGTCTAATCAAAAATTACTTCAAGTAACTTAGGAAGAGAATAAATTAAGGAGTATATCCTTTAATAACAATTTTTCTATAAAGTTCACGGTATAGCCAGAAATCACGAAAATATATTTTGTTTAAAAAAAATAATCTAATTTTGCGTCTAATCAAAAATTACTTCAAGTAACTTAGGAAGAGAATAAATTAAGGAGTATATCCTTTAATAACAATTTTTCTATAAAGTTCACGGTATAGCCAGAAATCACGAAAATATATTTTGTTTAAAAAAAATAATCTAATTTTGCGTCTAATCAAAAATTACTTCAAGTAACTTAGGAAGAGAATAAATTAAGGAGTATATCCTTTAATAACAATTTTTCTATAAAGTTCACGGTATAGCCAGAAATCACGAAAATATATTTTGTTTAAAAAAAAAAATCTAATTTGCGTCTAATCAAAAATTACTTCAAGTAACTTAGGAAGAGAATAAATTAAGGAGTATATCCTTTAATAACAATTTTTCTATAAAGTTCACGGTATAGCCAGAAATCACGAAAATATATTTTGTTTAAAAAAAATAATCTAATTTTGCGTCTAATCAAAAATTACTTTAAGTAACTTAGGAAGAGAATAAATTAAGGAGTATATCCTTTAATAACAATTTTTCTATAAAGTTCACGGTATAGCCATAAATCACGATAATATATTTTGTTTAAAAAAAATAATCTAATTTTGCGTCTAATCAAAAATTACTTCAAGTAACTTAGGAAGAGAATAAATTAAGGAGTATATCCTTTAATAACAATTTTTCTATAAAGTTCACGGTATAGCCAGAAATCACGAAAATATATTTTGTTTAAAAAAAATAATCTAATTTTGCGTCTAATAAAAAATTACTTCAAGTAACTTAGGAAGAGAATAAATTAAGGAGTATATCCTTTAATAACAATTTTTCTATAAAGTTCACGGTATAGCCAGAAATCACGATAATATATTTTGTTTAAAAAAAATAATCTAATTTTGCGTCTAATCAAAAATTACTTCAAGTAACTTAGGAAGAGAATAAATTAAGGAGTATATCTTTTAATAACAATTTTTCTATAAAGTTCACGGTATAGCCAGAAATCACGAAAATATATTTTGTTTAAAAAAAATAATCTAATTTTGCGTCTAATCAAAAATTACTTCAAGTAACTTAGGAAGAGAATAAATTAAGGAGTATATCCTTTAATAACAATTTTTCTATAAAGTTCACGGTATAGCCATAAATCACGAAAATATATTTTGTTTAAAAAAAACAAACTAATTTTGCGTCTAATCAAAAATTACTTCAAGTAACTTAGGAAGAGAATAAATTAAGGAGTATATCATTTAATAACAACTTTTCTATAAAGTTTACGGTATAGCCAGAAATCACGAAAATATATTTTGTTTAAAAAAAATAATGTAATTTTGCGTCTAATCAAAAATTACTTCAAGTAACTTAGGAATAAAATAAATTAAGGAGTATATCCTTTAAAAACAATTTTTCTATAAAGTTCACGGTATAGCCAGAAAACACAAAAATATATTTTGTTTAAAAAAAAAATCTAATTTTGCGTCTAATCAAAAATTACTTCAAGTAATTTAGGAAGAGAATAAATTAAGGAGTATATCCTTTTATAACAATTTTTCTATAAAGTTCACGGTATAGCCAGAAATCACGAAAATATATTTTGTTTAAAAAAAATAATGTAATTTTGCGTCTAATCAAAAATTACTTCAAGTAACTTAGGAAGAGAATAAATTAAGGAGTATATCCTTTAATAACAATTTTTCTATAAAGTTCACGGTATAGCCAGAAATCACGAAAATATATTTTGTTTAAAAAAAATAATCTAATTTTGCGTCTAATCAAAAATTACTTCAAGTAACTTAGGAAGAGAATAAATTAAGGAGTATATCCTTTAATAACAATTTTTCTATAAAGTTCACGGTATAGCCAGAAATCACGATAATATATTTTGTTTAAAAAAAATAATCTAATTTTGCGTCTAATCAAAAATTACTTCAAGTAACTTAGGAAGAGAATAAATTAAGGAGTATATCCTTTAATAACATTTTTTCTATAAAGTTCACGGTATAGCCAGAAATCACGAAAATATATTTTGTTTAAAAAAAATAATCTAATTTTGCGTCTAATCAAAAATTACTTCAAGTAACTTAGGAAGAGAATAAATTAAGGAGTATATCCTTTAATAACAATTTTTCTATAAAGTTCACGGTATAGCCATAAATCACGAAAATATATTTTGTTTAAAAAAACAAACTAATTTTGCGTCTAATCAAAAATTACTTCAAGTAACTTAGGAAGAGAATAAATTAAGGAGTATATCATTTAATAACAACTTTTCTATAAAGTTTACGGTATAGCCAGAAATCACGAAAATATATTTTGTTTAAAAAAAATAATGTAATTTTGCGTCTAATCAAAAATTACTTCAAGTAACTTAGGAAGAGAATAAATTAAGGAGTATATCCTTTAATAACAATTTTTCTATAAAGTTCACGGTATAGCCAGAAAACACGAAAATATATTTTGTTTAAAAAAAATAATCTAATTTTGCGTCTAATCAAAAATTACTTCAAGTAATTTAGGAAGAGAATAAATTAAGGAGTATATCCTTTAATAACAATTTTTCTATAAAGTTCACGGTATAGCCAGAAAACACGAAAATATATTTTGTTTAAAAAAAATAATGTAATTTTGCGTCTAATCAAAAATTACTTCAAGTAACTTAGGAAGAGAATAAATTGAGGAGTATATCCTTTAATAACAATTTTTCTATAAAGTTCACGGTATAGCCAGAAATCACGAAAATATATTTTGTTTAAAAAAAATAATCTAATTTTGCGTCTAATCAAAATTTACTTCAAGTAACTTAGGAAGAGAATAAATTAAGGAGTATATCCTTTAATAACAATTTTTCTATAAAGTTCACGGTATAGCCAGAAAACACGAAAATATATTTTGTTTAAAAAAAATAATGTAATTTTGCGTCTAATCAAAAATTACTTCAAGTAACTTAGGAAGAGAATAAATTAAGGAGTATATCCTTTAATCATAATTTTTCTATAAAGTTCACGGTATAGCCAGAAATCACGAAAATATATTTTGTTTAAAAAAAAAATCTAATTTTGCGTCTAATCAAAAATTACTTCAAGTATCTTAGGAAGAGAATAAATTAAGGAGTATATCCTTTAATAACAATTTTTCTATAAAGTTCACGGTATAGCCAGAAATCACGAAAATATATTTTGTTTAAAAAAAATAATCTAATTTTGCGTCTAATCAAAAATTACTTTAAGTAACTTAGGAAGAGAATAAATTAAGGAGTATATCCTTTAATAACAATTTTTCTATAAAGTTCACGGTATAGCCAGAAATCACGAAAATATATTTTGTTTAAAAAAAACAAACTAATTTTGCGTCTAATCAAAAATTACTTCAAGTAACTTAGGAAGAGAATAAATTAAGGAGTATATCCTTTAATAACAATTTTTCTATAAAGTTCACGGTATAGCCAGAAATCACGAAAATATATTTTGTTTAAAAAAATAATCTAATTTTGCGTCTAATCAAAAATTACTTCAAGTAACTTAGGAAGAGAATAAATTAAGGAGTATATCCTTTAATAACAATTTTTCTATAAAGTTCACGGTATAGACAGAAATCACGAAAATATATTTTGTTTAAAAAAAACAAACTAATTTTGCGTCTAATCAAAAATTACTTCAAGTAACTTAGGAAGAGAATAAATTAAGGAGTATATCATTTAATAACAACTTTTCTATAAAGTTTACGGTATAGCCAGAAATCACGAAAATATATTTTGTTTAAAAAAAATAATGTAATTTTGCGTCTAATCAAAAATTACTTCAAGTAACTTAGGAAGAGAATAAATTAAGGAGTATATCCTTTAATAACAATTTTTCTATAAAGTTCACGGTATAGCCAGAAAACACGAAAATATATTTTGTTTACAAAAAATAATGTAATTTTGCGTCTAATCAAAAATTACTTCAAGTAACTTAGGAAGAGAATAAATTAAGGAGTATATCCTTTAATAACAATTTTTCTATAAAGTTCACGGTATAGCCAGAAATCACGAAAATATATTTTGTTTAAAAAAAATAATCTAATTTTGCGTCTAATCAAAAATTACTTCAAGTAATTTAGGAAGAGAATAAATTAAGGAGTATATCCTTTAATAACAATTTTTCTATAAAGTTCACGGTATAGCCAGAAAACACGAAAATATATTTTGTAAAAAAAAAATAATGTAATTTTGCGTCTAATCAAAAATTACTTCAAGTAACTTAGGAAGAGAATAAATTAAGGAGTATATCCTTTCAACATAATTTTTCTATAAAGTTCACGGTATAGCCAGAAATCACGAAAATATATTTTGTTTAAAAAAAAAATCTAATTTTGCGTCTAATCAAAAATTACTTCAAGTAACTTAGGAAGAGAATAAATTAAGGAGTATATCCTTTAATAACAATTTTTCTATAAAGTTCACGGTATAGCCAGAAATCACGAAAATATATTTTGTTTAAAAAAAATAATCTAATTTTGCGTCTAATCAAAAATTACTTCAAGTAACTTAGGAAGAGAATAAATTAAGGAGTATATCCTTTAATAACAATTTTTCTATAAAGTTCACGGTATAGCCAGAAATCACGAAAATATATTTTGTTTAAAAAAAAAAATCTAATTTTGCGTCTAATCAAAAATTACTTCAAGTAACTTAGGAAGAGAATAAATTAAGGAGTATATCCTTTAATAACAATTTTTCTATAAAGTTCACGGTATAGCCAGAAAACACGAAAATATATTTTGTTTTAAAAAATTATGTAATTTTGCGTCTAATCAAAAATTACTTCAAGTAACTTAGGAAGAGAATAAATTAAGGAGTATATCCTTTAATAACAATTTTTCTATAAAGTTCACGGTATAGCCAGAAATCACGAAAATATATTTTGTTTAAAAAAAATAATCTAATTTTGCGTCTAATCAAAAATTACTTCAAGTAACTTAGGAAGAGAATAAATTAAGGAGTATATCCTTTAATAACAATTTTTCTATAAAGTTCACGGTATAGCCAGAAATCACAAAAATATATTTTGTTTAAAAAAAAATAATCTAATTTTGCGTCTAATCAAAAATTACTTCAAGTAACTTAGGAAGAGAATAAATTAAGGAGTATATCCTTTAATAACAATTTTTCTATAAAGTTCACGGTATAGCCAGAAATCACGAAAATATATTTTGTTTAAAAAAAATAATCTAATTTTGCGTCTAATCAAAAATTACTTCAAGTAACTTAGGAAGAGAATAAATTAAGGAGTATATCCTTTAATAACAATTTTTCTATAAAGTTCACGGTATAGCCAGAAATCACGAAAATATATTTTGTTTAAAAAAAATAATCTAATTTTGCGTCTAATCAAAAGTTACTTCAAGTAACTTAGGAAGAGAATAAATTAAGGAGTATATCCTTTAATAACAATTTTTCTATAAAGTTCACGGTATAGCCAGAAAACACGAAAATATATTTTGTTTAAAAAAAATAATGTAATTTTGCGTCTAATCAAAAATTACTTCAAGTAACTTAGGAAGAGAATAAATTAAGGAGTATATCCTTTAATAACAATTTTTCTATAAAGTTCACGGTATAGCCAGAAATCACGAAAATATATTTTGTTTAAAAAAAATAATCTAATTTTGCGTCTAATCAAAAATTACTTCAAGTAACTTAGGAAGAGAATAAATTAAGGAGTATATCCTTTAATAACAATTTTTCTATAAAGTTCACGGTATAGCCAGAAATCACGAAAATATATTTTGTTTAAAAAAAAAAATCTAATTTTCGTCTAATCAAAAATTACTTCAAGTAACTTAGGAAGAGAATAAATTAAGGAGTATATCCTTTAATAATAATTTTTGTATAAAGTTCACGGTATAGCCAGAAATCACGAAAATATATTTTGTTTAAAAAAAAAATCTAATTTTGCGTCTAATCAAAAATTACTTCAAGTAACTTAGGAAGAGAATAAATTAAGGAGTATATCCTTTAATAACAATTTTTCTATAAAGTTCACGGTATAGCCAGAAAATACGAACATATATTTTGTTTAAAAAAAATAATGTAATTTTGCGTCTAATCAAAAATTACTTCAAGTAACTTAGGAAGAGAATAAATTAAGAAGTATATCCTTTAATAACAATTTTTCTATAAAGTTCACGGTATAGCCAGAAATCACGAAAATATATTTTGTTTAAAAAAAAAACTAATTTTGCGTCTACTCAAAAATTATTTCAAGTAACTTAGGAAGAGAATAAATTAAGGAGTATATCCTTTCCTAACAATTTTTCTATAAAGTTCACGGTATAGCCAGAAATCACGAAAATATATTTTGTTTAAAAAAAAAATCTAATTTTGCGTCTAATCAAAAATTACTTCAAGTAACTTAGGAAGAGAATAAATTAAGGAGTATATCCTTTAATAACAATTTTTCTATAAAGTTCACGGTATAGCCAGAAAACACGAAAATATATTTTGTTTACAAAAAATAATGTAATTTTGCGTCTAATCAAAAATTACTTCAAGTAACTTAGGAAGAGAATAAATTAAGGAGTATATCCTTTAATAACAATTTTTCTATAAAGTTCACGGTATAGCCAGAAATCACGAAAATATATTTTGTTTAAAAAAAATAATCTAATTTTGCGTCTAATCAAAAATTACTTCAAGTAACTTAGGAAGAGAATTAATTAAGGAGTATATCCTTTAATAACAATTTTTCTATAAAGTTCACGGTATAGCCAGAAATCACGAAAATATATTTTGTTTAAAAAAAATAATCTAATTTTGCGTCTAATAAAAAATTACTTCAAGTAACTTAGGAAGAGCATAAATTAAGGAGTATATCCTTTAATAACAATTTTTCTATAAAGTTCACGGTATAGCCAGAAATCACGAAAATATATTTTGTTTAAAAAAAATAATGTAATTTTGCGTCTAATCAAAAATTACTTCAAGTAACTTAGGAAGAGAATAAATTAAGGAGTATATCCTTTAATAATAATTTTTGTATAAAGTTCACGGTATAGCCAGAAATCACGAAAATATATTTTGTTTAAAAAAAAAATCTAATTTTGCGTCTAATCAAAAATTACTTCAAGTAACTTAGGAAGAGAATAAATTAAGGAGTATATCCTTTAATAACAATTTTTCTATAAAGTTCACGGTATAGCCAGAAAACACGAACATATATTTTGTTTAAAAAAAATAATGTAATTTTGCGTCTAATCAAAAATTACTTCAAGTAACTTAGGAAGAGAATAAATTAAGAAGTATATCCTTTAATAACAATTTTTCTATAAAGTTCACGGTATAGCCAGAAATCACGAAAATATATTTTGTTTAAAAAAAAAACTAATTTTGCGTCTACTCAAAAATTATTTCAAGTAACTTAGGAAGAGAATAAATTAAGGAGTATATCCTTTCCTAACAATTTTTCTATAAAGTTCACGGTATAGCCAGAAATCACGAAAATATATTTTGTTTAAAAAAAAAATCTAATTTTGCGTCTAATCAAAAATTACTTCAAGTAACTTAGGAAGAGAATAAATTAAGGAGTATATCCTTTAATAACAATTTTTCTATAAAGTTCACGGTATAGCCAGAAATCACGAAAATATATTTTGTTTAAAAAAAAAAATCTAATTTTGCGTCTAATCAAAAATTACTTCAAGTAACTTAGGAAGAGAATAAATTAAGGAGTATATCCTTTAATAACAATTTTTCTATAAAGTTCACGGTATAGCCAGAAATCACGAAAATATATTTTGTTTAAAAAAAAAAATCTAATTTTGCGTCTAATCAAAAATTACTTCAAGTAACTTAGGAAGAGAATTAATTAAGGAGTATATCCTTTAATAACAATTTTTCTATAAAGTTCACGGTATAGCCAGAAATCACGAAAATATATTTTGTTTAAAAAAAATAATCTAATTTTGCGTCTAATAAAAAATTACTTCAAGTAACTTAGGAAGAGCATAAATTAAGGAGTATATCCTTTAATAACAATTTTTCTATAAAGTTCACGGTATAGCCAGAAATCACGAAAATATATTTTGTTTAAAAAAAATAATGTAATTTTGCGTCTAATCAAAAATTACTTCAAGTAACTTAGGAAGAGAATAAATTAAGGAGTATATCCTTTAATAATAATTTTTGTATAAAGTTCACGGTATAGCCAGAAATCACGAAAATATATTTTGTTTAAAAAAAAAATCTAATTTTGCGTCTAATCAAAAATTACTTCAAGTAACTTAGGAAGAGAATAAATTAAGGAGTATATCCTTTAATAACAATTTTTCTATAAAGTTCACGGTATAGCCAGAAAACACGAACATATATTTTGTTTAAAAAAAATAATGTAATTTTGCGTCTAATCAAAAATTACTTCAAGTAACTTAGGAAGAGAATAAATTAAGAAGTATATCCTTTAATAACAATTTTTCTATAAAGTTCACGGTATAGCCAGAAATCACGAAAATATATTTTGTTTAAAAAAAAAACTAATTTTGCGTCTACTCAAAAATTATTTCAAGTAACTTAGGAAGAGAATAAATTAAGGAGTATATCCTTTCCTAACAATTTTTCTATAAAGTTCACGGTATAGCCAGAAATCACGAAAATATATTTTGTTTAAAAAAAAAATCTAATTTTGCGTCTAATCAAAAATTACTTCAAGTAACTTAGGAAGAGAATAAATTAAGGAGTATATCCTTTAATAACAATTTTTCTATAAAGTTCACGGTATAGCCAGAAATCACGAAAATATATTTTGTTTAAAAAAAAAAATCTAATTTTGCGTCTAATCAAAAATTACTTCAAGTAACTTAGGAAGAGAATAAATTAAGGAGTATATCCTTTAATAACAATTTTTCTATAAAGTTCACGGTATAGCCAGAAATCACGAAAATATATTTTGTTTAAAAAAAAAACTAATTTTGCGTCTACTCAAAAATTATTTCAAGTTACTTAGGAAGAGAATAAATTAAGGAGTATATCCTTTAATAACAATTTTTCTATAAAGTTCACGGTATAGCCAGAAATCACGAAAATATATTTTGTTTAAAAAAAATAATCTAATTTTGCGTCTAATCAAAAATTACTTCAAGTAACTTAGGAAGAGAATAAATTAAGGAGTATATCCTTTAATAACAATTTTTCTATAAAGTTCACGGTATAGCCAGAAATCACGAAAATATATTTTGTTTAAAAAAAAAAATCTAATTTTGCGTCTAATCAAAAATTACTTCAAGTAACTTAGGAAGAGAATAAATTAAGGAGTATATCCTTTAATAATAATTTTTCTATAAAGTTCACGGTATAGCCAGAAATCACGAAAATATATTTTGTTTAAAAAAAAAATCTAATTTTGCGTCTAATCAAAAATTACTTCTAGTAACTTAGGAAGAGAATAAATTAAGGAGTATATCCTTTAATAACAATTTTTCTATAAAGTTCACGGTATAGCCAGAAAACACGAAAATATATTTTGTTTAAAAAAAAAAATGTAATTTTGCGTCTAATCAAAAATTACTTTAAGTAACTTAGGAAGAGAATAAATTAAGGAGTATATCCTTTAATAACAATTTTTCTATAAAGTTCACGGTATAGCCAGAAATCACGAAAATATATTTTGTTTAAAAAAAAAACTAATTTTGCGTCTACTCAAAAATTATTTCAAGTTACTTAGGAAGAGAATAAATTAAGGAGTATATCCTTTAATAACAATTTTTCTATAAAGTTCACGGTATAGCCAGAAATCACGAAAATATATTTTGTTTAAAAAAAATAATGTAATTTTGCGTCTAATCAAAAATTACTTCAAGTAACTTAGGAAGAGAATAAATTAAGGAGTATATCCTTTAATAACAATTTTTCTATAAAGTTCACGGTATAGCCAGAAAACACGAAAATATATTTTGTTTACAAAAAATAATGTAATTTTGCGTCTAATCAAAAATTACTTCAAGTAACTTAGGAAGAGAATAAATTAAGGAGTATATCCTTTAATAACAATTTTTCTATAAAGTTCACGGTATAGCCAGAAATCACGAAAATATATTTTGTTTAAAAAAAATAATCTAATTTTGCGTCTAATCAAAAATTACTTCAAGTAACTTAGGAAGAGAATAAATTAAGGAGTATATCCTTTAATAACAATTTTTCTATAAAGTTCACGGTATAGCCAGAAAACACGAAAATATATTTTGTTTACAAAAAATAATGTAATTTTGCGTCTAATCAAAAATTACTTCAAGTAACTTAGGAAGAGAATAAATTAAGGAGTATATCCTTTAATAACAATTTTTCTATAAAGTTCACGGTATAGCCAGAAATCACGAAAATATATTTTGTTTAAAAAAAATAATCTAATTTTGCGTCTAATCAAAAATTACTTCAAGTAACTTAGGAAGAGAATAAATTAAGGAGTATATCCTTTAATAACAATTTTTCTATAAAGTTCACGGTATAGCCAGAAATCACGAAAATATATTTTGTTTAAAAAAAATAAATCTAATTTTGCGTCTAATCAAAAATTACTTCAAGTAACTTAGGAAGAGAATAAATTAAGGAGTATATCCTTTAATAACAATTTTTCTATAAAGTTCACGGTATAGCCAGAAATCACGAAAATATATTTTGTTTAAAAAAAAAACTAATTTTGCGTCTACTCAAAAATTATTTCAAGTTACTTAGGAAGAGAATAAATTAAGGAGTATATCCTTTAATAACAATTTTTCTATAAAGTTCACGGTATAGCCAGAAATCACGAAAATATATTTTGTTTAAAAAAAATAATGTAATTTTGCGTCTAATCAAAAATTACTTCAAGTAACTTAGGAAGAGAATAAATTAAGGAGTATATCCTTTAATAACAATTTTTCTATAAAGTTCACGGTATAGCCAGAAAACACGAAAATATATTTTGTTTACAAAAAATAATGTAATTTTGCGTCTAATCAAAAATTACTTCAAGTAACTTAGGAAGAGAATAAATTAAGGAGTATATCCTTTAATAACAATTTTTCTATAAAGTTCACGGTATAGCCAGAAATCACGAAAATATATTTTGTTTAAAAAAAATAATCTAATTTTGCGTCTAATCAAAAATTACTTCAAGTAACTTAGGAAGAGAATAAATTAAGGAGTATATCCTTTAATAACAATTTTTCTATAAAGTTCACGGTATAGCCAGAAATCACGAAAATATATTTTGTTTAAAAAAAAAAATCTAATTTTGCGTCTAATCAAAAATTACTTCAAGTAACTTAGGAAGAGAATAAATTAAGGAGTATATCCTTTAATAACAATTTTTCTATAAAGTACACGGTATAGCCAGAAATCACGAAAATATATTTTGTTTAAAAAAAATAATCTAATTTTGCGTCTAATCAAAAATTACTTCAAGTAACTTAGGAGGAGAATAAATTAAGGAGTATATCCTTTAATAACAATTTTTCTATAAAGTTCACGGTATAGCCAGAAATCACGAAAATATATTTTGTTTAAAAAAAATAGTCTAATTTTGCGTCTAATCAAAAATTACTTCAAGTAACTTAGGAAGAGAATAAATTAAGGAGTATATCCTTTAATAATAATTTTTCTATAAAGTTCACGGTATAGCCAGAAATCACGAAAATATATTTTGTTTAAAAAAAATAATCTAATTTTGCGTCTAATCAAAAATTACTTCAAGTAACTTAGGAAGAGAATAAATTAAGGAGTATATCCTTTAATAACAATTTTTCTATAAAGTTCACGGTATAGCCAGAAAACACGAAAATATATTTTGTTTAAAAAAAAAAATCTAATTTTGCGTCTAATCAAAAATTACTTCAAGTAACTTAGGAAGAGAATAAATTAAGGAGTATATCCTTTAATAACAATTTTTCTATAAAGTTCACGGTATAGCCAGAAATCACGAAAATATATTTTGTTTAAAAAAAATAATCTAATTTTGCGTCTAATCAAAAATTACTTCAAGTAACTTAGGAAGAGAATAAATTAAGGAGTATATCCTTTAATAACAATGTTTCTATAAAGTTCACGGTATAGCCAGAAATCACGAAAATATATTTTATTTAAAAAAAATAATCTAATTTTGCGTCTAATCAAAAATTACTTCAAGTAACTTAGGATGAGCATAAATTAAGGAGTATATCCTTTAATAACAATTTTTCTATAAAGTTCACGGTATAGCCAGAAATCAAGAAAATATATTTTGTTTAAAAAAAAAAATCTAATTTTGCGTCTAATCAAAAATTACTTCAAGTAACTTAGGAAGAGAATAAATTAAGGAGTATATCCTTTAATAACAATTTTTCTATAAAGTTCACGGTATAGCCAGAAATCACGAAAATATATTTTGTTTAAAAAAAAAAATCTAATTTTGCGTCTAATCAAAAATTACTTCAAGTAACTTAGGAAGAGAATAAATTAAGGAGTATATCCTTTCATAACAATTTTTCTATAAAGTTCACGGTATAGCCAGAAATCACGAAAATATATTTTGTTTAAAAAAAAAATCTAATTTTGCGTCTAATCAAAAATTACTTCTTGTAACTTAGGAAGAGAATAAATTAAGGAGTATATCCTTTAATAACAATTTTTCTATAAAGTTCACGGTATAGCCAGAAAACACGAAAATATATTTTGTTTAAAAAAAATAATGTAATTTTGCGTCTAATCAAAAATTACTTCAAGTAACTTAGGAAGAGAATAAATTAAGGAGTATATCTTTTAATAACAATTTTTCTATAAAGTTCACGGTATAGCCAGAAATCACGAAAATATATTTTGTTTAAAAAAAAAACTAATTTTGCGTCTACTCAAAAATTATTTCAAGTAACTTAGGAAGAGAATAAATTAAGGAGTATATCCTTTCATAACAATTTTTCTATAAAGTTCACGGTATAGCCAGAAATCACGAAAATATATTTTGTTTAAAAAAAAAAATCTAATTTTGCGTCTAATCAAAAATTACTTCAAGTAACTTAGGAAGAGAATAAATTAAGGAGTATATCCTTTAATAACAATTTTTCTATAAAGTTCACGGTATAGCCAGAAAACACGAAAATATATTTTGTTTAAAAAAAATAATGTAATTTTGCGTCTAATCAAAAATTACTTCAAGTAACTTAGGAAGAGAATAAATTAAGGAGTAAATCCTTTAATAACAATTTTTCTATAAAGTTCACGGTATAGGAAGAAATCACGAAAATATATTTTGTTTAAAAAAAATAATCTAATTTTGCGTCTAATCAAAAATTACTTCAAGTAACTTAGGAAGAGAATAAATTAAGGAGTATATCCTTTAATAACAATTTTTCTATAAAGTTCACGAGCCAGAAATCACGAAAATATATTTTGTTTAAAAAAAAAATCTAATTTTGCGTCTAATCAAAAATTACTTCAAGTAACTTAGGAAGAGAATAAATTAAGGAGTATATCTTTTAATAACAATTTTTCTATAAAGTTCACGGTATAGCCAGAAAACACGAAAATATATTTTGTTTAAAAAAAATAATGTAATTTTGCGTCTAATCAAAAATTACTTCAAGTAACTTAGGAAGAGAATAAATTAAGGAGTATATCCTTTAATAACAATTTTTCTATAAAGTTCACGGTATAGCCAGAAATCACGAAAATATATTTTGTTTAAAAAAAATAATCTAATTTTGCGTCTAATCAAAAATTACTTTAAGTATCTTAGGAAGAGAATAAATTAAGGAGTATATCCTCTAATAACAATTTTTCTATAAAGTTCACGGTATAGCCAGAAATCACGAAAATATATTTTGTTTAAAAAAAATAATCTAATTTTGCGTCTAATCAAAAGTTACTTCAAGTAACTTAGGAAGAGAATAAATTAAGGAGTATATCCTTTAATAACAATTTTTCTATAAAGTTCACGGTATAGCCAGAAAACACGAAAATATATTTTGTTTAAAAAAAATAATGTAATTTTGCGTCTAATCAAAAATTACTTCAAGTAACTTAGGAAGAGAATAAATTAAGGAGTATATCCTTTAATAACAATTTTTCTATAAAGTTCACGGTATAGCCAGAAATCACGAAAATATATTTTGTTTAAAAAAAATAATGTAATTTTGCGTCTAATCAAAAATTACTTCAAGTAACTTAGGAAGAGAATAAATTAAGGAGTATATCCTTTAATAACAATTTTTCTATAAAGTTCACGGTATAGCCAGAAATCACGAAAATATATTTTGTTTAAAAAAAAAAATCTAATTTTGCGTGTAATCAAAAATTACTTCAAGTAACTTAGGAAGAGAATAAATTAAGGAGTATATCCTTTAATAATAATTTTTCTATAAAGTTCACGGTATAGCCAGAAATCACGAAAATATATTTTGTTTAAAAAAAAAATCTAATTTTGCGTCTAATCAAAAATTACTTCAAGTAACTTAGGAAGAGAATAAATTAAGGAGTATATCCTTTAATAACAATTTTTCTATAAAGTTCACGGTATAGCCAGAAAACACGAAAATATATTTTGTTTAAAAAAAATAATGTAATTTTGCGTCTAATCAAAAATTACTTCAAGTAACTTAGGAAGAGAATAAATTAAGAAGTATATCCTTTAATAACAATTTTTCTATAAAGTTCACGGTATAGCCAGAAATCACGAAAATATATTTTGTTTAAAAAAAAAACTAATTTTGCGTCTACTCAAAAATTATTTCAAGTAACTTAGGAAGAGAATAAATTAAGGAGTATATCCTTTCATAACAATTTTTCTATAAAGTTCACGGTATAGCCAGAAATCACGAAAATATATTTTGTTTAAAAAAAATAATCTAATTTTGCGTCTAATCAAAAGTTACTTCAAGTAACTTAGGAAGAGAATAAATTAAGGAGTATATCCTTTAATAACAATTTTTCTATAAAGTTCACGGTATAGCCAGAAAACACGAAAATATATTTTGTTTAAAAAAAATAATGTAATTTTGCGTCTAATCAAAAATTACTTCAAGTAACTTAGGAAGAGAATAAATTAAGGAGTATATCCTTTAATAACAATTTTTCTATAAAGTTCACGGTATAGCCAGAAATCACGAAAATATATTTTGTTTAAAAAAAATAATCTAATTTTGCGTCTAATCAAAAATTACTTCTAGTAACTTAGGAAGAGAATAAATTAAGGAGTATATCCTTTAATAACAATTTTTCTATAAAGTTCACGAGCCAGAAATCACGAAAATATATTTTGTTTAAAAAAAAAATCTAATTTTGCGTCTAATCAAAAATTACTTCAAGTAACTTAGGAAGAGAATAAATTAAGGAGTATATCCTTTAATAACAATTTTTCTATAAAGTTCACGGTATAGCCAGAAAACACGAAAATATATTTTGTTTAAAAAAAATAATGTAATTTTGCGTCTAATCAAAAATTACTTCAAGTAACTTAGGAAGAGAATAAATTAAGAAGTATATCCTTTAATAACAATTTTTCTATAAAGTTCACGGTATAGCCAGAAATCACGAAAATATATTTTGTTTAAAAAAAAAACTAATTTTGCGTCTACTCAAAAATTATTTCAAGTAACTTAGGAAGAGAATAAATTAAGGAGTATATCCTTTCATAACAATTTTTCTATAAAGTTCACGGTATAGCCAGAAATCACGAAAATATATTTTGTTTAAAAAAAATAATCTAATTTTGCGTCTAATCAAAAGTTACTTCAAGTAACTTAGGAAGAGAATAAATTAAGGAGTATATCCTTTAATAACAATTTTTCTATAAAGTTCACGGTATAGCCAGAAAACACGAAAATATATTTTGTTTAAAAAAAATAATGTAATTTTGCGTCTAATCAAAAATTACTTCAAGTAACTTAGGAAGAGAATAAATTAAGGAGTATATCCTTTAATAACAATTTTTCTATAAAGTTCACGGTATAGCCAGAAATCACGAAAATATATTTTGTTTAAAAAAAATAATCTAATTTTGCGTCTAATCAAAAATTACTTCTAGTAACTTAGGAAGAGAATAAATTAAGGAGTATATCCTTTAATAACAATTTTTCTATAAAGTTCACGAGCCAGAAATCACGAAAATATATTTTGTTTAAAAAAAAAATCTAATTTTGCGTCTAATCAAAAATTACTTCAAGTAACTTAGGAAGAGAATAAATTAAGGAGTATATCTTTTAATAACAATTTTTCTATAAAGTTCACGGTATAGCCAGAAAACACGAAAATATATTTTGTTTAAAAAAAATAATGTAATTTTGCGTCTAATCAAAAATTACTTCAAGTAACTTAGGAAGAGAATAAATTAAGGAGTATATCCTTTAATAACAATTTTTCTATAAAGTTCACGGTATAGCCAGAAATCACGAAAATATATTTTGTTTAAAAAAAATAATCTAATTTTGCGTCTAATCAAAAATTACTTTAAGTATCTTAGGAAGAGAATAAATTAAGGAGTATATCCTCTAATAACAATTTTTCTATAAAGTTCACGGTATAGCCAGAAATCACGAAAATATATTTTGTTTAAAAAAAATAATCTAATTTTGCGTCTAATCAAAAGTTACTTCAAGTAACTTAGGAAGAGAATAAATTAAGGAGTATATCCTTTAATAACAATTTTTCTATAAAGTTCACGGTATAGCCAGAAAACACGAAAATATATTTTGTTTAAAAAAAATAATGTAATTTTGCGTCTAATCAAAAATTACTTCAAGTAACTTAGGAAGAGAATAAATTAAGGAGTATATCCTTTAATAACAATTTTTCTATAAAGTTCACGGTATAGCCAGAAATCACGAAAATATATTTTGTTTAAAAAAAATAATCTAATTTTGCGTCTAATCAAAAATTACTTCAAGTAACTTAGGAAGAGAATAAATTAAGGAGTATATCCTTTAATAACAATTTTTCTATAAAGTTCACGGTATAGCCAGAAATCACGAAAATATATTTTGTTTAAAAAAAAAATCTAATTTTGCGTCTAATCAAAAATTACTTCAAGTAACTTAGGAAGAGAATAAATTAAGGAGTATATCCTTTAATAATAATTTTTCTATAAAGTTCACGGTATAGCCAGAAATCACGAAAATATATTTTGTTTAAAAAAAAAATCTAATTTTGCGTCTAATCAAAAATTACTTCAAGTAACTTAGGAAGAGAATAAATTAAGGAGTATATCCTTTAATAACAATTTTTCTATAAAGTTCACGGTATAGCCAGAAAACACGAAAATATATTTTGTTTAAAAAAAATAATGTAATTTTGCGTCTAATCAAAAATTACTTCAAGTAACTTAGGAAGAGAATAAATTAAGAAGTATATCCTTTAATAACAATTTTTCTATAAAGTTCACGGTATAGCCAGAAATCACGAAAATATATTTTGTTTAAAAAAAAAACTAATTTTGCGTCTACTCAAAAATTATTTCAAGTAACTTAGGAAGAGAATAAATTAAGGAGTATATCCTTTCATAACAATTTTTCTATAAAGTTCACGGTATAGCCAGAAATCACGAAAATATATTTTGTTTAAAAAAAATAATCTAATTTTGCGTCTAATCAAAAGTTACTTCAAGTAACTTAGGAAGAGAATAAATTAAGGAGTATATCCTTTAATAACAATTTTTCTATAAAGTTCACGGTATAGCCAGAAAACACGAAAATATATTTTGTTTAAAAAAAATAATGTAATTTTGCGTCTAATCAAAAATTACTTCAAGTAACTTAGGAAGAGAATAAATTAAGGAGTATATCCTTTAATAACAATTTTTCTATAAAGTTCACGGTATAGCCAGAAATCACGAAAATATATTTTGTTTAAAAAAAATAATCTAATTTTGCGTCTAATCAAAAATTACTTCAAGTAACTTAGGAAGAGAATAAATTAAGGAGTATATCCTTTAATAACAATTTTTCTATAAAGTTCACGGTATAGCCAGAAATCACGAAAATATATTTTGTTTAAAAAAAAAAATCTAATTTTGCGTCTAATCAAAAATTACTTCAAGTAACTTAGGAAGAGAATAAATTAAGGAGTATATCCTTTAATAATAATTTTTCTATAAAGTTCACGGTATAGCCAGAAATCACGAAAATATATTTTGTTTAAAAAAAAAATCTAATTTTGCGTCTAATCAAAAATTACTTCAAGTAACTTAGGAAGAGAATAAATTAAGGTGTATATCCTTTAATAACAATTTTTCTATAAAGTTCACGGTATAGCCAGAAAACACGAAAATATATTTTGTTTAAAAAAAATAATGTAATTTTGCGTCTAATCAAAAATTACTTCAAGTAACTTAGGAAGAGAATAAATTAAGAAGTATATCCTTTAATAACAATTTTTCTATAAAGTTCACGGTATAGCCAGAAATCACGAAAATATATTTTGTTTAAAAAAAATAGTCTAATTTTGCGTCTAATCAAAAATTACTTCAAGTAACTTAGGAAGAGAATAAATTAGGGAGTATATCCTTTAATAACAATTTTTCTATAAAGTTCACGGTATAGCCAGAAATCACGAAAATATATTTTGTTTAAAAAAAATAATCTAATTTTGCGTCTAATCAAAAATTACTTCAAGTAACTTAGGAAGAGAATAAATTAAGGAGTATATCCTTTAATAACAATGTTTCTATAAAGTTCACGGTATAGCCAGAAATCACGAAAATATATTTTATTTAAAAAAAATAATCTAATTTTGCGTCTAACCAAAAATTACTTCAAGTAACTTAGGATGAGCATAAATTAAGGAGTATATCCTTTAATAACAATTTTTCTATAAAGTTCACGGTATAGCCAGAAATCAAGAAAATATATTTTGTTTAAAAAAAAAAATCTAATTTTGCGTCTAATCAAAAATTACTTCAAGTAACTTAGGAAGAGAATAAATTAAGGAGTATATCCTTTAATAACAATTTTTCTATAAAGTTCACGGTATAGCCAGAAATCACGAAAATATATTTTGTTTAAAAAAAAAAATCTAATTTTGCGTCTAATCAAAAATTACTTCAAGTAACTTAGGAAGAGAATAAATTAAGGAGTATATCCTTTAATAACAATTTTTCTATAAAGTTCACGGTATAGCCAGAAATCACGAAAATATATTTTGTTTAAAAAAAAAATCTAATTTTGCGTCTAATCAAAAATTACTTCAAGTAACTTAGGAAGAGAATAAATTAAGGAGTATATCCTTTAATAACAATTTTTCTATAAAGTTCACGGTATAGCCAGAAAACACGAAAATATATTTTGTTTAAAAAAAATAATGTAATTTTGCGTCTAATCAAAAATTACTTCAAGTAACTTAGGAAGAGAATAAATTAAGGAGTATATCCTTTAATAACAATTTTTCTATAAAGTTCACGGTATAGCCAGAAATCACGAAAATATATTTTGTTTAAAAAAAAAACTAATTTTGCGTCTACTCAAAAATTATTTCAAGTAACTTAGGAAGAGAATAAATTAAGGAGTATATCCTTTCATAACAATTTTTCTATAAAGTTCACGGTATAGCCAGAAATCACGAAAATATATTTTGTTTAAAAAAAAAAATCTAATTTTGCGTCTAATCAAAAATTACTTCAAGTAACTTAGGAAGAGAATAAATTAAGGAGTATATCCTTTAATAACAATTTTTCTATAAAGTTCACGGTATAGCCAGAAAACACGAAAATATATTTTGTTTAAAAAAAATAATGTAATTTTGCGTCTAATCAAAAATTACTTCAAGTAACTTAGGAAGAGAATAAATTAAGGAGTATATCCTTTAATAACAATTTTTCTATAAAGTTCACGGTATAGGAAGAAATCACGAAAATATATTTTGTTTAAAAAAAATAATCTAATTTTGCGTCTAATCAAAAATTACTTCAAGTAACTTAGGAAGAGAATAAATTAAGGAGTATATCCTTTAATAACAATTTTTCTATAAAGTTCACGGTATAGCCAGAAATCACAAAAATATATTTTGTTTAAAAAAAAAATCTAATTTTGCGTCTAATCAAAAATTACTTCAAGTAACTTAGGAAGAGAATAAATTAAGGAGTATATCCTTTAATAACAATTTTTCTATAAAGTTCACGGTATAGCCAGAAATCACGAAAATATATTTTGTTTAAAAAAAATAATCTAATTTTGCGTCTAATCAAAAATTACTTTAAGTATCTTAGGAAGAGAATAAATTAAGGAGTATATCCTCTAATAACAATTTTTCTATAAAGTTCACGGTATAGCCAGAAATCACGAAAATATATTTTGTTTAAAAAAAATAATCTAATTTTGCGTCTAATCAAAAGTTACTTCAAGTAACTTAGGAAGAGAATAAATTAAGGAGTATATCCTTTAATAACAATTTTTCTATAAAGTTCACGGTATAGCCAGAAAACACGAAAATATATTTTGTTTAAAAAAAATAATGTAATTTTGCGTCTAATCAAAAATTACTTCAAGTAACTTAGGAAGAGAATAAATTAAGGAGTATATCCTTTAATAACAATTTTTCTATAAAGTTCACGGTATATCCAGAAAACACGAAAATATATTTTGTTTAAAAAAAATAATGTAATTTTGCGTCTAATCAAAAATTACTTCAAGTAACTTAGGAAGAGAATAAATTAAGGAGTATATCCTTTAATAACAATTTTTCTATAAAGTTCACGGTATAGCCAGAAATCACGAAAATATATTTTGTTTAAAAAAAAAACTAATTTTGCGTCTACTCAAAAATTATTTCAAGTAACTTAGGAAGAGAATAAATTAAGGAGTATATCCTTTCATAACAATTTTTCTATAAAGTTCACGGTATAGCCAGAAATCACGAAAATATATTTTGTTTAAAAAAAAAAATCTAATTTTGCGTCTAATCAAAAATTACTTCAAGTAACTTAGGAAGAGAATAAATTAAGGAGTATATCCTTTAATAACAATTTTTCTATAAAGTTCACGGTATAGCCAGAAAACACGAAAATATATTTTGTTTAAAAAAAATAATGTAATTTTGCGTCTAATCAAAAATTACTTCAAGTAACTTAGGAAGAGAATAAATTAAGGAGTATATCCTTTAATAACAATTTTTCTATAAAGTTCACGGTATAGGAAGAAATCACGAAAATATATTTTGTTTAAAAAAAATAATCTAATTTTGCGTCTAATCAAAAATTACTTCAAGTAACTTAGGAGGAGAATAAATTAAGGAGTATATCCTTTAATAACAATTTTTCTATAAAGTTCACGGTATAGCCAGAAATCACGAAAATATATTTTGTTTAAAAAAAAAATCTAATTTTGCGTCTAATCAAAAATTACTTCAAGTAACTTAGGAAGAGAATAAATTAAGGAGTATATCTTTTAATAACAATTTTTCTATAAAGTTCACGGTATAGCCAGAAAACACGAAAATATATTTTGTTTAAAAAAAATAATGTAATTTTGCGTCTAATCAAAAATTACTTCAAGTAACTTAGGAAGAGAATAAATTAAGGAGTATATCCTTTAATAACAATTTTTCTATAAAGTTCACGGTATAGCCAGAAATCACGAAAATATATTTTGTTTAAAAAAAATAATCTAATTTTGCGTCTAATCAAAAATTACTTTAAGTATCTTAGGAAGAGAATAAATTAAGGAGTATATCCTCTAATAACAATTTTTCTATAAAGTTCACGGTATAGCCAGAAATCACGAAAATATATTTTGTTTAAAAAAAATAATCTAATTTTGCGTCTAATCAAAAGTTACTTCAAGTAACTTAGGAAGAGAATAAATTAAGGAGTATATCTTTTAATAACAATTTTTCTATAAAGTTCACGGTATAGCCAGAAAACACGAAAATATATTTTGTTTAAAAAAAATAATGTAATTTTGCGTCTAATCAAAAATTACTTCAAGTAACTTAGGAAGAGAATAAATTAAGGAGTATATCCTTTAATAACAATTTTTCTATAAAGTTCACGGTATAGCCAGAAATCACGAAAATATATTTTGTTTAAAAAAAATAATGTAATTTTGCGTCTAATCAAAAATTACTTCAAGTAACTTAGGAAGAGAATAAATTAAGGAGTATATCCTTTAATAACAATTTTTCTATAAAGTTCACGGTATAGCCAGAAATCACGAAAATATATTTTGTTTAAAAAAAAAAATCTAATTTTGCGTGTAATCAAAAATTACTTCAAGTAACTTAGGAAGAGAATAAATTAAGGAGTATATCCTTTAATAATAATTTTTCTATAAAGTTCACGGTATAGCCAGAAATCACGAAAATATATTTTGTTTAAAAAAAAAATCTAATTTTGCGTCTAATCAAAAATTACTTCAAGTAACTTAGGAAGAGAATAAATTAAGGAGTATATCCTTTAATAACAATTTTTCTATAAAGTTCACGGTATAGCCAGAAAACACGAAAATATATTTTGTTTAAAAAAAATAATGTAATTTTGCGTCTAATCAAAAATTACTTCAAGTAACTTAGGAAGAGAATAAATTAAGAAGTATATCCTTTAATAACAATTTTTCTATAAAGTTCACGGTATAGCCAGAAATCACGAAAATATATTTTGTTTAAAAAAAAAACTAATTTTGCGTCTACTCAAAAATTATTTCAAGTAACTTAGGAAGAGAATAAATTAAGGAGTATATCCTTTCATAACAATTTTTCTATAAAGTTCACGGTATAGCCAGAAATCACGAAAATATATTTTGTTTAAAAAAAATAATCTAATTTTGCGTCTAATCAAAAGTTACTTCAAGTAACTTAGGAAGAGAATAAATTAAGGAGTATATCCTTTAATAACAATTTTTCTATAAAGTTCACGGTATAGCCAGAAAACACGAAAATATATTTTGTTTAAAAAAAATAATGTAATTTTGCGTCTAATCAAAAATTACTTCAAGTAACTTAGGAAGAGAATAAATTAAGGAGTATATCCTTTAATAACAATTTTTCTATAAAGTTCACGGTATAGCCAGAAATCACGAAAATATATTTTGTTTAAAAAAAATAATCTAATTTTGCGTCTAATCAAAAATTACTTCAAGTAACTTAGGAAGAGAATAAATTAAGGAGTATATCCTTTAATAACAATTTTTCTATAAAGTTCACGGTATAGCCAGAAATCACGAAAATATATTTTGTTTAAAAAAAAAAATCTAATTTTGCGTCTAATCAAAAATTACTTCAAGTAACTTAGGAAGAGAATAAATTAAGGAGTATATCCTTTAATAATAATTTTTCTATAAAGTTCACGGTATAGCCAGAAATCACGAAAATATATTTTGTTTAAAAAAAAAATCTAATTTTGCGTCTAATCAAAAATTACTTCAAGTAACTTAGGAAGAGAATAAATTAAGGAGTATATCCTTTAATAACAATTTTTCTATAAAGTTCACGGTATAGCCAGAAAACACGAAAATATATTTTGTTTAAAAAAAATAATGTAATTTTGCGTCTAATCAAAAATTACTTCAAGTAACTTAGGAAGAGAATAAATTAAGAAGTATATCCTTTAATAACAATTTTTCTATAAAGTTCACGGTATAGCCAGAAATCACGAAAATATATTTTGTTTAAAAAAAAAACTAATTTTGCGTCTACTCAAAAATTATTTCAAGTAACTTAGGAAGAGAATAAATTAAGGAGTATATCCTTTCATAACAATTTTTCTATAAAGTTCACGGTATAGCCAGAAATCACGAAAATATATTTTGTTTAAAAAAAAAAATCTAATTTTGCGTCTAATCAAAAATTACTTCAAGTAACTTAGGAAGAGAATAAATTAAGGAGTATATCCTTTAATAACAATTTTTCTATAAAGTTCACGGTATAGCCAGAAAACACGAAAATATATTTTGTTTAAAAAAAATAATGTAATTTTGCGTCTAATCAAAAATTACTTCAAGTAACTTAGGAAGAGAATAAATTAAGAAGTATATCCTTTAATAACAATTTTTCTATAAAGTTCACGGTATAGCCAGAAATCACGAAAATATATTTTGTTTAAAAAAAAAACTAATTTTGCGTCTACTCAAAAATTATTTCAAGTAACTTAGGAAGAGAATAAATTAAGGAGTATATCCTTTCATAACAATTTTTCTATAAAGTTCACGGTATAGCCAGAAATCACGAAAATATATTTTGTTTAAAAAAAATAATCTAATTTTGCGTCTAATCAAAAATTACTTCAAGTAACTTAGGAAGAGAATAAATTAAGGAGTATATCCTTTAAATAACAATTTTTCTATAAAGTTCACGGTATAGCCAGAAAACACGAAAATATATTTTGTTTAAAAAAAATAATGTAATTTTGCGTCTAATCAAAAATTACTTCAAGTAACTTAGGAAGAGAATAAATTAAGAAGTATATCCTTTAATAACAATTTTTCTATAAAGTTCACGGTATAGCCAGAAATCACGAAAATATATTTTGTTTAAAAAAAAAACTAATTTTGCGTCTACTCAAAAATTATTTCAAGTAACTTAGGAAGAGAATAAATTAAGGAGTATATCCTTTCATAACAATTTTTCTATAAAGTTCACGGTATAGCCAGAAATCACGAAAATATATTTTGTTTAAAAAAAATAATCTAATTTTGCGTCTAATCAAAAGTTACTTCAAGTAACTTAGGAAGAGAATAAATTAAGGAGTATATCCTTTAATAACAATTTTTCTATAAAGTTCACGGTATAGCCAGAAAACACGAAAATATATTTTGTTTAAAAAAAATAATGTAATTTTGCGTCTAATCAAAAATTACTTCAAGTAACTTAGGAAGAGAATAAATTAAGGAGTATATCCTTTAATAACAATTTTTCTATAAAGTTCACGGTATAGCCAGAAATCACGAAAATATATTTTGTTTAAAAAAAATAATCTAATTTTGCGTCTAATCAAAAATTACTTCAAGTAACTTAGGAAGAGAATAAATTAAGGAGTATATCCTTTAATAACAATTTTTCTATAAAGTTCACGGTATAGCCAGAAATCACGAAAATATATTTTGTTTAAAAAAAAAAATCTAATTTTGCGTCTAATCAAAAATTACTTCAAGTAACTTAGGAAGAGAATAAATTAAGGAGTATATCCTTTAATAATAATATTTCTATAAAGTTCACGGTATAGCCAGAAATCACGAAAATATATTTTGTTTAAAAAAAAAATCTAATTTTGCGTCTAATCAAAAATTACTTCAAGTAACTTAGGAAGAAAATAAATTAAGGAGTATATCCTTTAATAACAATTTTTCTATAAAGTTCACGGTATAGCCAGAAAACACGAAAATATATTTTGTTTAAGAAAAATAATGTAATTTTGCGTCTAATCAAAAATTACTTCAAGTAACTTAGGAAGAGAATAAATTAAGAAGTATATCCTTTAATAACAATTTTTCTATAAAGTTCACGGTATAGCCAGAAATCACGAAAATATATTTTGTTTAAAAAAAAAACTAATTTTGCGTCTACTCAAAAATTATTTCAAGTAACTTAGGAAGAGAATAAATTAAGGAGTATATCCTTTCATAACAATTTTTCAATAAAGTTCACGGTATAGCCAGAAATCACGAAAATATATTTTGTTTAAAAAAAAAAATCTAATTTTGCGTCTAATCAAAAATTACTTCAAGTAACTTAGGAAGAGAATAAATTAAGGAGTATATCCTTTAATAACAATTTTTCTATAAAGTTCACGGTATAGCCAGAAAACACGAAAATATATTTTGTTTACAAAAAATAATGTAATTTTGCGTCTAATCAAAAATTACTTCAAGTAACTTAGGAAGAGAATAAATTAAGGAGTATATCCTTTAATAACAATTTTTCTATAAAGTTCACGGTATAGCCAGAAATCACGAAAATATATTTTGTTTAAAAAAAAAATCTAATTTTGCGTCTAATCAAAAATTACTTCAAGTAACTTAGGAAGAGAATAAATTAAGAAGTATATCCTTTAATAACAATTTTTCTATAAAGTTCACGGTATAGCCAGAAATCACGAAAATATATTTTGTTTAAAAAAAAAACTAATTTTGCGTCTACTCAAAAATTATTTCAAGTAACTTAGGAAGAGAATAAATTAAGGAGTATATCCTTTCATAACAATTTTTCTATAAAGTTCACGGTATAGCCAGAAATCACGAAAATATATTTTGTTTAAAAAAAAAAATCTAATTTTGCGTCTAATCAAAAATTACTTCAAGTAACTTAGGAAGAGAATAAATTAAGGAGTATATCCTTTAATAACAATTTTTCTATAAAGTTCACGGTATAGCCAGAAAACACGAAAATATATTTTGTTTACAAAAAATAATGTAATTTTGCGTCTAATCAAAAATTACTTCAAGTAACTTAGGAAGAGAATAAATTAAGGAGTATATCCTTTAATAACAATTTTTCTATAAAGTTCACGGTATAGCCAGAAATCACGAAAATATATTTTGTTTAAAAAAAATAATCTAATTTTGCGTCTAATCAAAAATTACTTCAAGTAACTTAGGAAGAGAATAAATTAAGGAGTATATCCTTTAATAACAATGTTTCTATAAAGTTCACGGTATAGCCAGAAATCACGAAAATATATTTTGTTTAAAAAAAATAATCTAATTTTGCGTCTAATCAAAAATTACTTCAAGTAACTTAGGAAGAGCATAAATTAAGGAGTATATCCTTTAATATCAATTTTTCTATAAAGTTCACGGTATAGCCAGAAATCAAGAAAATATATTTTGTTTAAAAAAAAAAATCTAATTTTGCGTCTACTCAAAAATTACTTCAAGTAACTTAGGAAGAGAATAAATTAAGGAGTATATCCTTTAATAACAATTTTTCTATAAAGTTCACGGTATAGCCAGAAATCACGAAAATATATTTTGTTTAAAAAAAAAAATCTAATTTTGCGTCTAATCAAAAATTACTTCAAGTACCTTAGGAAGAGAATAAATTAAGGAGTATATCCTTTAATAATAATTTTTCTATAAAGTTCACGGTATAGCCAGAAATCACGAAAATATATTTTGTTTAAAAAAAAAATCTAATTTTGCGTCTAATCAAAAATTACTTCTAGTAACTTAGGAAGAGAATAAATTAAGGAGTATATCCTTTAATAACAATTTTTCTATAAAGTTCACGGTATAGCCAGAAAACACGAAAATATATTTTGTTTAAAAAAAATCATGTAATTTTGCGTCTAATCAAAAATTACTTCAAGTAACTTAGGAAGAGAATAAATTAAGGAGTATATCCTTTAATAACAATTTTTCTATAAAGTTCACGGTATAGCCAGAAATCACGAAAATATATTTTGTTTAAAAAAAAAACTAATTTTGCGTCTACTCAAAAATTATTTCAAGTAACTTAGGAAGAGAATAAATTAAGGAGTATATCCTTTCATAACAATTTTTCTATAAAGTTCACGGTATAGCCAGAAATCACGAAAATATATTTTGTTTAAAAAAAAAAATCTAATTTTGCGTCTAATCAAAAATTACTTCAAGTAACTTAGGAAGAGAATAAATTAAGGAGTATATCCTTTAATAACAATTTTTCTATAAAGTTCACGGTATAGCCAGAAAACACGAAAATATATTTTGTTTACAAAAAATAATGTAATTTTGCGTCTAATCAAAAATTACTTCAAGTAACTTAGGAAGAGAATAAATTAAGGAGTATATCCTTTAATAACAATTTTTCTATAAAGTTCACGGTATAGGAAGAAATCACGAAAATATATTTTGTTTAAAAAAAATAATCTAATTTTGCGTCTAATCAAAAATTACTTCAAGTAACTTAGGAAGAGAATAAATTAAGGAGTATATCCTTTAATAACAATTTTTCTATAAAGTTCACGAGCCAGAAATCACGAAAATATATTTTGTTTAAAAAAAATAATCTAATTTTGCGTCTAATCAAAAATTACTTCAAGTAACTTAGGAAGAGAATAAATTAAGGAGTATATCCTTTAATAAAAATTTTTCTATAAAGTTCACGGTATAGCCAGAAATCACGAAAATATATTTTGTTTAAAAAAAATAATCTAATTTTGCGTCTAATCAAAAATTACTTCAAGTAACTTAGGAAGAGAATAAATTAAGGAGTATATCCTTTAATAACAATTTTTCTATAAAGTTCACGGTATAGCCAGAAATCACGAAAATATATTTTGTTTAAAAAAAATAGTCTAATTTTGCGTCTAATCAAAAATTACTTCAAGTAACTTAGGAAGAGAATAAATTAAGGAGTATATCCTTTAATAATAATTTTTCTATAAAGTTCACGGTATAGCCAGAAATCACGAAAATATATTTTGTTTAAAAAAAAAAATCTAATTTTGCGTCTAATCAAAAATTACTTCAAGTAACTTAGGAAGAGAATAAATTAAGGAGTATATCCTTTAATAACAATTTTTCTATAAAGTTCACGGTATAGCCAGAAAACACGAAAATATATTTTGTTTAAAAAAAATAATGTAATTTTGCGTCTAATCAAAAATTACTTCAAGTAACTTAGGAAGAGAATAAATTAAGGAGTATATCCTTTAATAACAATTTTTCTATAAACTTCACGGTATAGCCAGAAATCACGAAAATATATTTTGTTTAAAAAAAATAGTCTAATTTTGCGTCTAATCAAAAATTACTTCAAGTAACTTAGGAAGAGAATAAATTAAGGAGTATATCCTTTAATAACAATTTTTCTATAAAGTTCACGGTATAGCCAGAAATCACGAAAATATATTTTGTTTAAAAAAAAAAATCCAATTTTGCGTCTAATCAAAAATTACTTCAAGTAACTTAGGAAGAGAATAAATTAAGGAGTATATCCTTTAATAACAATTTTTCTATAAAGTTCACGGTATAGCCAGAAAACATGAAAATATATTTTGTTTAAAAAAAATAATGTCATTTTGCGTCTAATCAAAAATTACTTCAAGTAACTTAGGAAGAGAATAAATTAAGGAGTATATCCTTTAATAACAATTTTTCTATAAAGTTCACGGTATAGCCAGAAATCACGAAAATATATTTTGTTTAAAAAAAATAATCTAATTTTGCGTCTAATCAAAAATTACTTCAAGTAACTTAGGAAGAGAATAAATTAAGGAGTATATCCTTTAATAACAATTTTTCTATAAAGTTCACGGTATAGCCAGAAATCACGAAAATATATTTTGTTTAAAAAGAAAAAACTAATTTTGCGTCTAATCAAAAATTACTTCAAGTAACTTAGGAAGAGAATAAATTAAGGAGTATATCCTTTAATAACAATTTTTCTATAAAGTTCACGGTATAGCCAGAAATCACGAAAATATATTTTGTTTAAAAAAAATAATCTAATTTTGCGTCTAATCAAAAATTACTTCAAGTAACTTAGGAAGAGAATAAATTAAGGAGTATATCCTTTAATAACAATTTTTCTATAAAATTTACGGTATAGCCAGAAATCACGAAAATATATTTTGTTGTATGAAGGTAAAAAAAAATAATCTAATTTTGCGTCTAATCAAAAATTACTTCAAGTAACTTAGGAAGAGAATAAATTAAGGAGTATATCCTTTAATAACAATTTTTCTATAAAGTTCACGGTATAGCCAGAAATCACGAAAATATATTTTGTTTAAAAAAAAATCTAATTTTGCGTCTAATCAAAAATTACTTCAAGTAACTTAGGAAGAGAATAAATTAAGAAATATATCCTTTAATAACAATTTTTCTATAAAGTTCACGGTATAGCCAGAAATCACGAAAATATATTTTGTTTAAAGGAAGAGAATAAATTGAGGAGTATATCCTTTAATAACAATTTTTCTATAAAGTTCACGGTATAGCCAGAAATCACGAAAATATATTTTGTTTAAAAAAAATAGTCTAATTTTGCGTCTAATCAAAAATTACTTCAAGTAACTTAGGAAGAGAATAAATTAAGGAGTATATCCTTTAATAATAATTTTTCTATAAAGTTCACGGTATAGCCAGAAATCACGAAAATATATTTTGTTTAAAAAAAAAAATCTAATTTTGCGTCTAATCAAAAATTACTTCAAGTAACTTAGGAAGAGAATAAATTAAGGAGTATATCCTTTAATAACAATTTTTCTATAAAGTTCACGGTATAGCCAGAAAACACGAAAATATATTTTGTTTAAAAAAAATAATGTAATTTTGCGTCTAATCAAAAATTACTTCAAGTAACTTAGGAAGAGAATAAATTAAGGAGTATATCCTTTAATAACAATTTTTCTATAAACTTCACGGTATAGCCAGAAATCACGAAAATATATTTTGTTTAAAAAAAATAGTCTAATTTTGCGTCTAATCAAAAATTACTTCAAGTAACTTAGGAAGAGAATAAATTAAGGAGTATATCCTTTAATAACAATTTTTCTATAAAGTTCACGGTATAGCCAGAAATCACGAAAATATATTTTGTTTAAAAAAAATAATCTAATTTTGCGTCTAATCAAAAATTACTTCAAGTAACTTAGGAAGAGAATAAATTAAGGAGTATATCCTTTAATAACAATGTTTCTATAAAGTTCACGGTATAGCCAGAAATCACGAAAATATATTTTGTTTAAAAAAAAAATCTAATTTTGCGTCTAATCAAAAATTACTTCTTGTAACTTAGGAAGAGAATAAATTAAGGAGTATATCCTTTAATAACAATTTTTCTATAAAGTTCACGGTATAGCCAGAAAACACGAAAATATATTTTGTTTAAAAAAAATAATGTAATTTTGCGTCTAATCAAAAATTACTTCAAGTAACTTAGGAAGAGAATAAATTAAGGAGTATATCTTTTAATAACAATTTTTCTATAAAGTTCACGGTATAGCCAGAAATCACGAAAATATATTTTGTTTAAAAAAAAAACTAATTTTGCGTCTACTCAAAAATTATTTCAAGTAACTTAGGAAGAGAATAAATTAAGGAGTATATCCTTTCATAACAATTTTTCTATAAAGTTCACGGTATAGCCAGAAATCACGAAAATATATTTTGTTTAAAAAAAAAAATCTAATTTTGCGTCTAATCAAAAATTACTTCAAGTAACTTAGGAAGAGAATAAATTAAGGAGTATATCCTTTAATAACAATTTTTCTATAAAGTTCACGGTATAGCCAGAAAACACGAAAATATATTTTGTTTAAAAAAAATAATGTAATTTTGCGTCTAATCAAAAATTACTTCAAGTAACTTAGGAAGAGAATAAATTAAGGAGTAAATCCTTTAATAACAATTTTTCTATAAAGTTCACGGTATAGGAAGAAATCACGAAAATATATTTTGTTTAAAAAAAATAATCTAATTTTGCGTCTAATCAAAAATTACTTCAAGTAACTTAGGAAGAGAATAAATTAAGGAGTATATCCTTTAATAACAATTTTTCTATAAAGTTCACGAGCCAGAAATCACGAAAATATATTTTGTTTAAAAAAAAAATCTAATTTTGCGTCTAATCAAAAATTACTTCAAGTAACTTAGGAAGAGAATAAATTAAGGAGTATATCTTTTAATAACAATTTTTCTATAAAGTTCACGGTATAGCCAGAAAACACGAAAATATATTTTGTTTAAAAAAAATAATGTAATTTTGCGTCTAATCAAAAATTACTTCAAGTAACTTAGGAAGAGAATAAATTAAGGAGTATATCCTTTAATAACAATTTTTCTATAAAGTTCACGGTATAGCCAGAAATCACGAAAATATATTTTGTTTAAAAAAAATAATCTAATTTTGCGTCTAATCAAAAATTACTTTAAGTATCTTAGGAAGAGAATAAATTAAGGAGTATATCCTCTAATAACAATTTTTCTATAAAGTTCACGGTATAGCCAGAAATCACGAAAATATATTTTGTTTAAAAAAAATAATCTAATTTTGCGTCTAATCAAAAGTTACTTCAAGTAACTTAGGAAGAGAATAAATTAAGGAGTATATCCTTTAATAACAATTTTTCTATAAAGTTCACGGTATAGCCAGAAAACACGAAAATATATTTTGTTTAAAAAAAATAATGTAATTTTGCGTCTAATCAAAAATTACTTCAAGTAACTTAGGAAGAGAATAAATTAAGGAGTATATCCTTTAATAACAATTTTTCTATAAAGTTCACGGTATAGCCAGAAATCACGAAAATATATTTTGTTTAAAAAAAATAATGTAATTTTGCGTCTAATCAAAAATTACTTCAAGTAACTTAGGAAGAGAATAAATTAAGGAGTATATCCTTTAATAACAATTTTTCTATAAAGTTCACGGTATAGCCAGAAATCACGAAAATATATTTTGTTTAAAAAAAAAAATCTAATTTTGCGTGTAATCAAAAATTACTTCAAGTAACTTAGGAAGAGAATAAATTAAGGAGTATATCCTTTAATAATAATTTTTCTATAAAGTTCACGGTATAGCCAGAAATCACGAAAATATATTTTGTTTAAAAAAAAAATCTAATTTTGCGTCTAATCAAAAATTACTTCAAGTAACTTAGGAAGAGAATAAATTAAGGAGTATATCCTTTAATAACAATTTTTCTATAAAGTTCACGGTATAGCCAGAAAACACGAAAATATATTTTGTTTAAAAAAAATAATGTAATTTTGCGTCTAATCAAAAATTACTTCAAGTAACTTAGGAAGAGAATAAATTAAGAAGTATATCCTTTAATAACAATTTTTCTATAAAGTTCACGGTATAGCCAGAAATCACGAAAATATATTTTGTTTAAAAAAAAAACTAATTTTGCGTCTACTCAAAAATTATTTCAAGTAACTTAGGAAGAGAATAAATTAAGGAGTATATCCTTTCATAACAATTTTTCTATAAAGTTCACGGTATAGCCAGAAATCACGAAAATATATTTTGTTTAAAAAAAATAATCTAATTTTGCGTCTAATCAAAAGTTACTTCAAGTAACTTAGGAAGAGAATAAATTAAGGAGTATATCCTTTAATAACAATTTTTCTATAAAGTTCACGGTATAGCCAGAAAACACGAAAATATATTTTGTTTAAAAAAAATAATGTAATTTTGCGTCTAATCAAAAATTACTTCAAGTAACTTAGGAAGAGAATAAATTAAGGAGTATATCCTTTAATAACAATTTTTCTATAAAGTTCACGGTATAGCCAGAAATCACGAAAATATATTTTGTTTAAAAAAAATAATCTAATTTTGCGTCTAATCAAAAATTACTTCTAGTAACTTAGGAAGAGAATAAATTAAGGAGTATATCCTTTAATAACAATTTTTCTATAAAGTTCACGAGCCAGAAATCACGAAAATATATTTTGTTTAAAAAAAAAATCTAATTTTGCGTCTAATCAAAAATTACTTCAAGTAACTTAGGAAGAGAATAAATTAAGGAGTATATCTTTTAATAACAATTTTTCTATAAAGTTCACGGTATAGCCAGAAAACACGAAAATATATTTTGTTTAAAAAAAATAATGTAATTTTGCGTCTAATCAAAAATTACTTCAAGTAACTTAGGAAGAGAATAAATTAAGGAGTATATCCTTTAATAACAATTTTTCTATAAAGTTCACGGTATAGCCAGAAATCACGAAAATATATTTTGTTTAAAAAAAATAATCTAATTTTGCGTCTAATCAAAAATTACTTTAAGTATCTTAGGAAGAGAATAAATTAAGGAGTATATCCTCTAATAACAATTTTTCTATAAAGTTCACGGTATAGCCAGAAATCACGAAAATATATTTTGTTTAAAAAAAATAATCTAATTTTGCGTCTAATCAAAAGTTACTTCAAGTAACTTAGGAAGAGAATAAATTAAGGAGTATATCCTTTAATAACAATTTTTCTATAAAGTTCACGGTATAGCCAGAAAACACGAAAATATATTTTGTTTAAAAAAAATAATGTAATTTTGCGTCTAATCAAAAATTACTTCAAGTAACTTAGGAAGAGAATAAATTAAGGAGTATATCCTTTAATAACAATTTTTCTATAAAGTTCACGGTATAGCCAGAAATCACGAAAATATATTTTGTTTAAAAAAAATAATCTAATTTTGCGTCTAATCAAAAATTACTTCAAGTAACTTAGGAAGAGAATAAATTAAGGAGTATATCCTTTAATAACAATTTTTCTATAAAGTTCACGGTATAGCCAGAAATCACGAAAATATATTTTGTTTAAAAAAAAAATCTAATTTTGCGTCTAATCAAAAATTACTTCAAGTAACTTAGGAAGAGAATAAATTAAGGAGTATATCCTTTAATAATAATTTTTCTATAAAGTTCACGGTATAGCCAGAAATCACGAAAATATATTTTGTTTAAAAAAAAAATCTAATTTTGCGTCTAATCAAAAATTACTTCAAGTAACTTAGGAAGAGAATAAATTAAGGAGTATATCCTTTAATAACAATTTTTCTATAAAGTTCACGGTATAGCCAGAAAACACGAAAATATATTTTGTTTAAAAAAAATAATGTAATTTTGCGTCTAATCAAAAATTACTTCAAGTAACTTAGGAAGAGAATAAATTAAGAAGTATATCCTTTAATAACAATTTTTCTATAAAGTTCACGGTATAGCCAGAAATCACGAAAATATATTTTGTTTAAAAAAAAAACTAATTTTGCGTCTACTCAAAAATTATTTCAAGTAACTTAGGAAGAGAATAAATTAAGGAGTATATCCTTTCATAACAATTTTTCTATAAAGTTCACGGTATAGCCAGAAATCACGAAAATATATTTTGTTTAAAAAAAATAATCTAATTTTGCGTCTAATCAAAAGTTACTTCAAGTAACTTAGGAAGAGAATAAATTAAGGAGTATATCCTTTAATAACAATTTTTCTATAAAGTTCACGGTATAGCCAGAAAACACGAAAATATATTTTGTTTAAAAAAAATAATGTAATTTTGCGTCTAATCAAAAATTACTTCAAGTAACTTAGGAAGAGAATAAATTAAGGAGTATATCCTTTAATAACAATTTTTCTATAAAGTTCACGGTATAGCCAGAAATCACGAAAATATATTTTGTTTAAAAAAAATAATCTAATTTTGCGTCTAATCAAAAATTACTTCAAGTAACTTAGGAAGAGAATAAATTAAGGAGTATATCCTTTAATAACAATTTTTCTATAAAGTTCACGGTATAGCCAGAAATCACGAAAATATATTTTGTTTAAAAAAAAAAATCTAATTTTGCGTCTAATCAAAAATTACTTCAAGTAACTTAGGAAGAGAATAAATTAAGGAGTATATCCTTTAATAATAATTTTTCTATAAAGTTCACGGTATAGCCAGAAATCACGAAAATATATTTTGTTTAAAAAAAAAATCTAATTTTGCGTCTAATCAAAAATTACTTCAAGTAACTTAGGAAGAGAATAAATTAAGGTGTATATCCTTTAATAACAATTTTTCTATAAAGTTCACGGTATAGCCAGAAAACACGAAAATATATTTTGTTTAAAAAAAATAATGTAATTTTGCGTCTAATCAAAAATTACTTCAAGTAACTTAGGAAGAGAATAAATTAAGAAGTATATCCTTTAATAACAATTTTTCTATAAAGTTCACGGTATAGCCAGAAATCACGAAAATATATTTTGTTTAAAAAAAATAGTCTAATTTTGCGTCTAATCAAAAATTACTTCAAGTAACTTAGGAAGAGAATAAATTAAGGAGTATATCCTTTAATAATAATTTTTCTATAAAGTTCACGGTATAGCCAGAAATCACGAAAATATATTTTGTTTAAAAAAAATAATCTAATTTTGCGTCTAATCAAAAATTACTTCAAGTAACTTAGGAAGAGAATAAATTAAGGAGTATATCCTTTAATAACAATTTTTCTATAAAGTTCACGGTATAGCCAGAAAACACGAAAATATATTTTGTTTAAAAAAAAAAATCTAATTTTGCGTCTAATCAAAAATTACTTCAAGTAACTTAGGAAGAGAATAAATTAGGGAGTATATCCTTTAATAACAATTTTTCTATAAAGTTCACGGTATAGCCAGAAATCACGAAAATATATTTTGTTTAAAAAAAATAATCTAATTTTGCGTCTAATCAAAAATTACTTCAAGTAACTTAGGAAGAGAATAAATTAAGGAGTATATCCTTTAATAACAATGTTTCTATAAAGTTCACGGTATAGCCAGAAATCACGAAAATATATTTTATTTAAAAAAAATAATCTAATTTTGCGTCTAACCAAAAATTACTTCAAGTAACTTAGGATGAGCATAAATTAAGGAGTATATCCTTTAATAACAATTTTTCTATAAAGTTCACGGTATAGCCAGAAATCAAGAAAATATATTTTGTTTAAAAAAAAAAATCTAATTTTGCGTCTAATCAAAAATTACTTCAAGTAACTTAGGAAGAGAATAAATTAAGGAGTATATCCTTTAATAACAATTTTTCTATAAAGTTCACGGTATAGCCAGAAATCACGAAAATATATTTTGTTTAAAAAAAAAAATCTAATTTTGCGTCTAATCAAAAATTACTTCAAGTAACTTAGGAAGAGAATAAATTAAGGAGTATATCCTTTAATAACAATTTTTCTATAAAGTTCACGGTATAGCCAGAAATCACGAAAATATATTTTGTTTAAAAAAAAAATCTAATTTTGCGTCTAATCAAAAATTACTTCAAGTAACTTAGGAAGAGAATAAATTAAGGAGTATATCCTTTAATAACAATTTTTCTATAAAGTTCACGGTATAGCCAGAAAACACGAAAATATATTTTGTTTAAAAAAAATAATGTAATTTTGCGTCTAATCAAAAATTACTTCAAGTAACTTAGGAAGAGAATAAATTAAGGAGTATATCCTTTAATAACAATTTTTCTATAAAGTTCACGGTATAGCCAGAAATCACGAAAATATATTTTGTTTAAAAAAAAAACTAATTTTGCGTCTACTCAAAAATTATTTCAAGTAACTTAGGAAGAGAATAAATTAAGGAGTATATCCTTTCATAACAATTTTTCTATAAAGTTCACGGTATAGCCAGAAATCACGAAAATATATTTTGTTTAAAAAAAAAAATCTAATTTTGCGTCTAATCAAAAATTACTTCAAGTAACTTAGGAAGAGAATAAATTAAGGAGTATATCCTTTAATAACAATTTTTCTATAAAGTTCACGGTATAGCCAGAAAACACGAAAATATATTTTGTTTAAAAAAAATAATGTAATTTTGCGTCTAATCAAAAATTACTTCAAGTAACTTAGGAAGAGAATAAATTAAGGAGTATATCCTTTAATAACAATTTTTCTATAAAGTTCACGGTATAGGAAGAAATCACGAAAATATATTTTGTTTAAAAAAAATAATCTAATTTTGCGTCTAATCAAAAATTACTTCAAGTAACTTAGGAAGAGAATAAATTAAGGAGTATATCCTTTAATAACAATTTTTCTATAAAGTTCACGGTATAGCCAGAAATCACAAAAATATATTTTGTTTAAAAAAAAAATCTAATTTTGCGTCTAATCAAAAATTACTTCAAGTAACTTAGGAAGAGAATAAATTAAGGAGTATATCTTTTAATAACAATTTTTCTATAAAGTTCACGGTATAGCCAGAAAACACGAAAATATATTTTGTTTAAAAAAAATAATGTAATTTTGCGTCTAATCAAAAATTACTTCAAGTAACTTAGGAAGAGAATAAATTAAGGAGTATATCCTTTAATAACAATTTTTCTATAAAGTTCACGGTATAGCCAGAAATCACGAAAATATATTTTGTTTAAAAAAAATAATCTAATTTTGCGTCTAATCAAAAATTACTTTAAGTATCTTAGGAAGAGAATAAATTAAGGAGTATATCCTCTAATAACAATTTTTCTATAAAGTTCACGGTATAGCCAGAAATCACGAAAATATATTTTGTTTAAAAAAAATAATCTAATTTTGCGTCTAATCAAAAGTTACTTCAAGTAACTTAGGAAGAGAATAAATTAAGGAGTATATCCTTTAATAACAATTTTTCTATAAAGTTCACGGTATAGCCAGAAAACACGAAAATATATTTTGTTTAAAAAAAATAATGTAATTTTGCGTCTAATCAAAAATTACTTCAAGTAACTTAGGAAGAGAATAAATTAAGGAGTATATCCTTTAATAACAATTTTTCTATAAAGTTCACGGTATATCCAGAAAACACGAAAATATATTTTGTTTAAAAAAAATAATGTAATTTTGCGTCTAATCAAAAATTACTTCAAGTAACTTAGGAAGAGAATAAATTAAGGAGTATATCCTTTAATAACAATTTTTCTATAAAGTTCACGGTATAGCCAGAAATCACGAAAATATATTTTGTTTAAAAAAAAAACTAATTTTGCGTCTACTCAAAAATTATTTCAAGTAACTTAGGAAGAGAATAAATTAAGGAGTATATCCTTTCATAACAATTTTTCTATAAAGTTCACGGTATAGCCAGAAATCACGAAAATATATTTTGTTTAAAAAAAAAAATCTAATTTTGCGTCTAATCAAAAATTACTTCAAGTAACTTAGGAAGAGAATAAATTAAGGAGTATATCCTTTAATAACAATTTTTCTATAAAGTTCACGGTATAGCCAGAAAACACGAAAATATATTTTGTTTAAAAAAAATAATGTAATTTTGCGTCTAATCAAAAATTACTTCAAGTAACTTAGGAAGAGAATAAATTAAGGAGTATATCCTTTAATAACAATTTTTCTATAAAGTTCACGGTATAGGAAGAAATCACGAAAATATATTTTGTTTAAAAAAAATAATCTAATTTTGCGTCTAATCAAAAATTACTTCAAGTAACTTAGGAGGAGAATAAATTAAGGAGTATATCCTTTAATAACAATTTTTCTATAAAGTTCACGGTATAGCCAGAAATCACGAAAATATATTTTGTTTAAAAAAAAAATCTAATTTTGCGTCTAATCAAAAATTACTTCAAGTAACTTAGGAAGAGAATAAATTAAGGAGTATATCTTTTAATAACAATTTTTCTATAAAGTTCACGGTATAGCCAGAAAACACGAAAATATATTTTGTTTAAAAAAAATAATGTAATTTTGCGTCTAATCAAAAATTACTTCAAGTAACTTAGGAAGAGAATAAATTAAGGAGTATATCCTTTAATAACAATTTTTCTATAAAGTTCACGGTATAGCCAGAAATCACGAAAATATATTTTGTTTAAAAAAAATAATCTAATTTTGCGTCTAATCAAAAATTACTTTAAGTATCTTAGGAAGAGAATAAATTAAGGAGTATATCCTCTAATAACAATTTTTCTATAAAGTTCACGGTATAGCCAGAAATCACGAAAATATATTTTGTTTAAAAAAAATAATCTAATTTTGCGTCTAATCAAAAGTTACTTCAAGTAACTTAGGAAGAGAATAAATTAAGGAGTATATCTTTTAATAACAATTTTTCTATAAAGTTCACGGTATAGCCAGAAAACACGAAAATATATTTTGTTTAAAAAAAATAATGTAATTTTGCGTCTAATCAAAAATTACTTCAAGTAACTTAGGAAGAGAATAAATTAAGGAGTATATCCTTTAATAACAATTTTTCTATAAAGTTCACGGTATAGCCAGAAATCACGAAAATATATTTTGTTTAAAAAAAATAATGTAATTTTGCGTCTAATCAAAAATTACTTCAAGTAACTTAGGAAGAGAATAAATTAAGGAGTATATCCTTTAATAACAATTTTTCTATAAAGTTCACGGTATAGCCAGAAATCACGAAAATATATTTTGTTTAAAAAAAAAAATCTAATTTTGCGTGTAATCAAAAATTACTTCAAGTAACTTAGGAAGAGAATAAATTAAGGAGTATATCCTTTAATAATAATTTTTCTATAAAGTTCACGGTATAGCCAGAAATCACGAAAATATATTTTGTTTAAAAAAAAAATCTAATTTTGCGTCTAATCAAAAATTACTTCAAGTAACTTAGGAAGAGAATAAATTAAGGAGTATATCCTTTAATAACAATTTTTCTATAAAGTTCACGGTATAGCCAGAAAACACGAAAATATATTTTGTTTAAAAAAAATAATGTAATTTTGCGTCTAATCAAAAATTACTTCAAGTAACTTAGGAAGAGAATAAATTAAGAAGTATATCCTTTAATAACAATTTTTCTATAAAGTTCACGGTATAGCCAGAAATCACGAAAATATATTTTGTTTAAAAAAAAAACTAATTTTGCGTCTACTCAAAAATTATTTCAAGTAACTTAGGAAGAGAATAAATTAAGGAGTATATCCTTTCATAACAATTTTTCTATAAAGTTCACGGTATAGCCAGAAATCACGAAAATATATTTTGTTTAAAAAAAATAATCTAATTTTGCGTCTAATCAAAAGTTACTTCAAGTAACTTAGGAAGAGAATAAATTAAGGAGTATATCCTTTAATAACAATTTTTCTATAAAGTTCACGGTATAGCCAGAAAACACGAAAATATATTTTGTTTAAAAAAAATAATGTAATTTTGCGTCTAATCAAAAATTACTTCAAGTAACTTAGGAAGAGAATAAATTAAGGAGTATATCCTTTAATAACAATTTTTCTATAAAGTTCACGGTATAGCCAGAAATCACGAAAATATATTTTGTTTAAAAAAAATAATCTAATTTTGCGTCTAATCAAAAATTACTTCAAGTAACTTAGGAAGAGAATAAATTAAGGAGTATATCCTTTAATAACAATTTTTCTATAAAGTTCACGGTATAGCCAGAAATCACGAAAATATATTTTGTTTAAAAAAAAAAATCTAATTTTGCGTCTAATCAAAAATTACTTCAAGTAACTTAGGAAGAGAATAAATTAAGGAGTATATCCTTTAATAATAATTTTTCTATAAAGTTCACGGTATAGCCAGAAATCACGAAAATATATTTTGTTTAAAAAAAAAATCTAATTTTGCGTCTAATCAAAAATTACTTCAAGTAACTTAGGAAGAGAATAAATTAAGGAGTATATCCTTTAATAACAATTTTTCTATAAAGTTCACGGTATAGCCAGAAAACACGAAAATATATTTTGTTTAAAAAAAATAATGTAATTTTGCGTCTAATCAAAAATTACTTCAAGTAACTTAGGAAGAGAATAAATTAAGAAGTATATCCTTTAATAACAATTTTTCTATAAAGTTCACGGTATAGCCAGAAATCACGAAAATATATTTTGTTTAAAAAAAAAACTAATTTTGCGTCTACTCAAAAATTATTTCAAGTAACTTAGGAAGAGAATAAATTAAGGAGTATATCCTTTCATAACAATTTTTCTATAAAGTTCACGGTATAGCCAGAAATCACGAAAATATATTTTGTTTAAAAAAAAAAATCTAATTTTGCGTCTAATCAAAAATTACTTCAAGTAACTTAGGAAGAGAATAAATTAAGGAGTATATCCTTTAATAACAATTTTTCTATAAAGTTCACGGTATAGCCAGAAAACACGAAAATATATTTTGTTTAAAAAAAATAATGTAATTTTGCGTCTAATCAAAAATTACTTCAAGTAACTTAGGAAGAGAATAAATTAAGAAGTATATCCTTTAATAACAATTTTTCTATAAAGTTCACGGTATAGCCAGAAATCACGAAAATATATTTTGTTTAAAAAAAAAACTAATTTTGCGTCTACTCAAAAATTATTTCAAGTAACTTAGGAAGAGAATAAATTAAGGAGTATATCCTTTCATAACAATTTTTCTATAAAGTTCACGGTATAGCCAGAAATCACGAAAATATATTTTGTTTAAAAAAAATAATCTAATTTTGCGTCTAATCAAAAATTACTTCAAGTAACTTAGGAAGAGAATAAATTAAGGAGTATATCCTTTAAATAACAATTTTTCTATAAAGTTCACGGTATAGCCAGAAAACACGAAAATATATTTTGTTTAAAAAAAATAATGTAATTTTGCGTCTAATCAAAAATTACTTCAAGTAACTTAGGAAGAGAATAAATTAAGAAGTATATCCTTTAATAACAATTTTTCTATAAAGTTCACGGTATAGCCAGAAATCACGAAAATATATTTTGTTTAAAAAAAAAACTAATTTTGCGTCTACTCAAAAATTATTTCAAGTAACTTAGGAAGAGAATAAATTAAGGAGTATATCCTTTCATAACAATTTTTCTATAAAGTTCACGGTATAGCCAGAAATCACGAAAATATATTTTGTTTAAAAAAAATAATCTAATTTTGCGTCTAATCAAAAGTTACTTCAAGTAACTTAGGAAGAGAATAAATTAAGGAGTATATCCTTTAATAACAATTTTTCTATAAAGTTCACGGTATAGCCAGAAAACACGAAAATATATTTTGTTTAAAAAAAATAATGTAATTTTGCGTCTAATCAAAAATTACTTCAAGTAACTTAGGAAGAGAATAAATTAAGGAGTATATCCTTTAATAACAATTTTTCTATAAAGTTCACGGTATAGCCAGAAATCACGAAAATATATTTTGTTTAAAAAAAATAATCTAATTTTGCGTCTAATCAAAAATTACTTCAAGTAACTTAGGAAGAGAATAAATTAAGGAGTATATCCTTTAATAACAATTTTTCTATAAAGTTCACGGTATAGCCAGAAATCACGAAAATATATTTTGTTTAAAAAAAAAAATCTAATTTTGCGTCTAATCAAAAATTACTTCAAGTAACTTAGGAAGAGAATAAATTAAGGAGTATATCCTTTAATAATAATATTTCTATAAAGTTCACGGTATAGCCAGAAATCACGAAAATATATTTTGTTTAAAAAAAAAATCTAATTTTGCGTCTAATCAAAAATTACTTCAAGTAACTTAGGAAGAAAATAAATTAAGGAGTATATCCTTTAATAACAATTTTTCTATAAAGTTCACGGTATAGCCAGAAAACACGAAAATATATTTTGTTTAAGAAAAATAATGTAATTTTGCGTCTAATCAAAAATTACTTCAAGTAACTTAGGAAGAGAATAAATTAAGAAGTATATCCTTTAATAACAATTTTTCTATAAAGTTCACGGTATAGCCAGAAATCACGAAAATATATTTTGTTTAAAAAAAAAACTAATTTTGCGTCTACTCAAAAATTATTTCAAGTAACTTAGGAAGAGAATAAATTAAGGAGTATATCCTTTCATAACAATTTTTCAATAAAGTTCACGGTATAGCCAGAAATCACGAAAATATATTTTGTTTAAAAAAAAAAATCTAATTTTGCGTCTAATCAAAAATTACTTCAAGTAACTTAGGAAGAGAATAAATTAAGGAGTATATCCTTTAATAACAATTTTTCTATAAAGTTCACGGTATAGCCAGAAAACACGAAAATATATTTTGTTTACAAAAAATAATGTAATTTTGCGTCTAATCAAAAATTACTTCAAGTAACTTAGGAAGAGAATAAATTAAGGAGTATATCCTTTAATAACAATTTTTCTATAAAGTTCACGGTATAGCCAGAAATCACGAAAATATATTTTGTTTAAAAAAAAAATCTAATTTTGCGTCTAATCAAAAATTACTTCAAGTAACTTAGGAAGAGAATAAATTAAGAAGTATATCCTTTAATAACAATTTTTCTATAAAGTTCACGGTATAGCCAGAAATCACGAAAATATATTTTGTTTAAAAAAAAAACTAATTTTGCGTCTACTCAAAAATTATTTCAAGTAACTTAGGAAGAGAATAAATTAAGGAGTATATCCTTTCATAACAATTTTTCTATAAAGTTCACGGTATAGCCAGAAATCACGAAAATATATTTTGTTTAAAAAAAAAAATCTAATTTTGCGTCTAATCAAAAATTACTTCAAGTAACTTAGGAAGAGAATAAATTAAGGAGTATATCCTTTAATAACAATTTTTCTATAAAGTTCACGGTATAGCCAGAAAACACGAAAATATATTTTGTTTACAAAAAATAATGTAATTTTGCGTCTAATCAAAAATTACTTCAAGTAACTTAGGAAGAGAATAAATTAAGGAGTATATCCTTTAATAACAATTTTTCTATAAAGTTCACGGTATAGCCAGAAATCACGAAAATATATTTTGTTTAAAAAAAATAATCTAATTTTGCGTCTAATCAAAAATTACTTCAAGTAACTTAGGAAGAGAATAAATTAAGGAGTATATCCTTTAATAACAATGTTTCTATAAAGTTCACGGTATAGCCAGAAATCACGAAAATATATTTTGTTTAAAAAAAATAATCTAATTTTGCGTCTAATCAAAAATTACTTCAAGTAACTTAGGAAGAGCATAAATTAAGGAGTATATCCTTTAATATCAATTTTTCTATAAAGTTCACGGTATAGCCAGAAATCAAGAAAATATATTTTGTTTAAAAAAAAAATCTAATTTTGCGTCTACTCAAAAATTACTTCAAGTAACTTAGGAAGAGAATAAATTAAGGAGTATATCCTTTAATAACAATTTTTCTATAAAGTTCACGGTATAGCCAGAAATCACGAAAATATATTTTGTTTAAAAAAAAAAATCTAATTTTGCGTCTAATCAAAAATTACTTCAAGTACCTTAGGAAGAGAATAAATTAAGGAGTATATCCTTTAATAATAATTTTTCTATAAAGTTCACGGTATAGCCAGAAATCACGAAAATATATTTTGTTTAAAAAAAAAATCTAATTTTGCGTCTAATCAAAAATTACTTCTAGTAACTTAGGAAGAGAATAAATTAAGGAGTATATCCTTTAATAACAATTTTTCTATAAAGTTCACGGTATAGCCAGAAAACACGAAAATATATTTTGTTTAAAAAAAATCATGTAATTTTGCGTCTAATCAAAAATTACTTCAAGTAACTTAGGAAGAGAATAAATTAAGGAGTATATCCTTTAATAACAATTTTTCTATAAAGTTCACGGTATAGCCAGAAATCACGAAAATATATTTTGTTTAAAAAAAAAACTAATTTTGCGTCTACTCAAAAATTATTTCAAGTAACTTAGGAAGAGAATAAATTAAGGAGTATATCCTTTCATAACAATTTTTCTATAAAGTTCACGGTATAGCCAGAAATCACGAAAATATATTTTGTTTAAAAAAAAAAATCTAATTTTGCGTCTAATCAAAAATTACTTCAAGTAACTTAGGAAGAGAATAAATTAAGGAGTATATCCTTTAATAACAATTTTTCTATAAAGTTCACGGTATAGCCAGAAAACACGAAAATATATTTTGTTTACAAAAAATAATGTAATTTTGCGTCTAATCAAAAATTACTTCAAGTAACTTAGGAAGAGAATAAATTAAGGAGTATATCCTTTAATAACAATTTTTCTATAAAGTTCACGGTATAGGAAGAAATCACGAAAATATATTTTGTTTAAAAAAAATAATCTAATTTTGCGTCTAATCAAAAATTACTTCAAGTAACTTAGGAAGAGAATAAATTAAGGAGTATATCCTTTAATAACAATTTTTCTATAAAGTTCACGGTATAGCCAGAAAACACGAAAATATATTTTGTTTAAAAAAAATAATGTAATTTTGCGTCTAATCAAAAATTACTTCAAGTAACTTAGGAAGAGAATAAATTAAGGAGTATATCCTTTAATAAAAATTTTTCTATAAAGTTCACGGTATAGCCAGAAATCACGAAAATATATTTTGTTTAAAAAAAATAATCTAATTTTGCGTCTAATCAAAAATTACTTCAAGTAACTTAGGAAGAGAATAAATTAAGGAGTATATCCTTTAATAACAATTTTTCTATAAAGTTCACGGTATAGCCAGAAATCACGAAAATATATTTTGTTTAAAAAAAATAGTCTAATTTTGCGTCTAATCAAAAATTACTTCAAGTAACTTAGGAAGAGAATAAATTAAGGAGTATATCCTTTAATAATAATTTTTCTATAAAGTTCACGGTATAGCCAGAAATCACGAAAATATATTTTGTTTAAAAAAAAAAATCTAATTTTGCGTCTAATCAAAAATTACTTCAAGTAACTTAGGAAGAGAATAAATTAAGGAGTATATCCTTTAATAACAATTTTTCTATAAAGTTCACGGTATAGCCAGAAAACACGAAAATATATTTTGTTTAAAAAAAATAATGTAATTTTGCGTCTAATCAAAAATTACTTCAAGTAACTTAGGAAGAGAATAAATTAAGGAGTATATCCTTTAATAACAATTTTTCTATAAACTTCACGGTATAGCCAGAAATCACGAAAATATATTTTGTTTAAAAAAAATAGTCTAATTTTGCGTCTAATCAAAAATTACTTCAAGTAACTTAGGAAGAGAATAAATTAAGGAGTATATCCTTTAATAACAATTTTTCTATAAAGTTCACGGTATAGCCAGAAATCACGAAAATATATTTTGTTTAAAAAAAAAAATCCAATTTTGCGTCTAATCAAAAATTACTTCAAGTAACTTAGGAAGAGAATAAATTAAGGAGTATATCCTTTAATAACAATTTTTCTATAAAGTTCACGGTATAGCCAGAAAACATGAAAATATATTTTGTTTAAAAAAAATAATGTCATTTTGCGTCTAATCAAAAATTACTTCAAGTAACTTAGGAAGAGAATAAATTAAGGAGTATATCCTTTAATAACAATTTTTCTATAAAGTTCACGGTATAGCCAGAAATCACGAAAATATATTTTGTTTAAAAAAAATAATCTAATTTTGCGTCTAATCAAAAATTACTTCAAGTAACTTAGGAAGAGAATAAATTAAGGAGTATATCCTTTAATAACAATTTTTCTATAAAGTTCACGGTATAGCCAGAAATCACGAAAATATATTTTGTTTAAAAAGAAAAAACTAATTTTGCGTCTAATCAAAAATTACTTCAAGTAACTTAGGAAGAGAATAAATTAAGGAGTATATCCTTTAATAACAATTTTTCTATAAAGTTCACGGTATAGCCAGAAATCACGAAAATATATTTTGTTTAAAAAAAATAATCTAATTTTGCGTCTAATCAAAAATTACTTCAAGTAACTTAGGAAGAGAATAAATTAAGGAGTATATCCTTTAATAACAATTTTTCTATAAAATTTACGGTATAGCCAGAAATCACGAAAATATATTTTGTTGTATGAAGGTAAAAAAAAATAATCTAATTTTGCGTCTAATCAAAAATTACTTCAAGTAACTTAGGAAGAGAATAAATTAAGGAGTATATCCTTTAATAACAATTTTTCTATAAAGTTCACGGTATAGCCAGAAATCACGAAAATATATTTTGTTTAAAAAAAAATCTAATTTTGCGTCTAATCAAAAATTACTTCAAGTAACTTAGGAAGAGAATAAATTAAGAAATATATCCTTTAATAACAATTTTTCTATAAAGTTCACGGTATAGCCAGAAATCACGAAAATATATTTTGTTTAAAGGAAGAGAATAAATTGAGGAGTATATCCTTTAATAACAATTTTTCTATAAAGTTCACGGTATAGCTAGAAATCACGAAAATATATTTTGTTGTATAAAGGTAAAAAAAAATAATCTAATTTTGCGTCTAATCAAAAAATATTTCAAGTAGCTTAGGAAGAGAATAAATTAAGGAGTATATCCTCTAATAACAATTTTTCTATAAAGTTCACGGTATAGCCAGAAATCACGAAAATATATTTTGATGTATGAAGGTAAAAAAAAATAATCTAATTTTGCGTTTAATCAAAAAATATTTCAAGTAACTTAGGAAGAGAATAAATTAAGGAGTATATCCTTTAATAACAATTTTTCTATAAAGTTCACGGTATAGCCAGAAATCACGAAAATATATTTTGTTGTATAAAGGTAAAAAAAATAATCTAATTTTGCGTCTAATCAAAAAATATTTCAAGTAACTTAGGAAGAGAATAAATTAAGGAGTATATCCTTTAATAACAATTTTTCTATAAAGTTCACGGTATAGCCAGAAATCACGAAAATATATTTTGTTGTATAAAGGTAAAAAAAATAATCTAATTTTGCGTCTAATCAAAAATTACTTCAAGTAACTTAGGAAGAGAATAAATTGAGGAGTATATCCTTTAATAACAATTTTTCTATAAAGTTCACGGTATAGCCAGAAATCACGAAAATATATTTTATTGTATGAAGGTAAAAAAAAAATTTAGTTTTGCGTCTAATCAAAAAATACTTCAAGTAACGTAGGAAGAGAATAAATTAAGGAGTATTTTCTTTTATTGAAACTTTTCTATAAAGTTTACGGTATAGCCGGAAATCACAAAAATATATTTTGTTGATCTTCAAACGAGACTATTGTCGCCATCTATTGGCAACTTGAGAACTACAGGGTGAGTCTGTGAAGACGCCACCCCCCTTTAACTTTTTTATTATGAGTAATAGAAAAAAATGGTTCATATGAAAGTTTTATTATTTTAAATATACTATTTGATGGCAGATGTAGATATTTTTTATAAAGTCAGGTTTACAAGATTCGACTATCAACTTTTATTTTTTAAATAGCAACCTATAATTATTTTACTAAAATAAAAACCGCCATTTTTTTCTCTTTTCAACGGTGTATTAGTTTTTATTAATGTATCTGAAAAAATTCGAGAAAAATAAGAAAATTGAGAAATACTAGAAATAATTTTTATACAAATATTATAGGTGGCTATGTGAAAATAAACAAAATGTAACAGTGTTAAATTAATGTCAAAAAAGTATACATTTGCTGGTTACTTTATTTAACTTATTTTGCAAACAATAAAAAAAACGTTTTCAAATGTTTACGAAAGAAGAATTAATAGATATGATTTTGTACTTTTCCGAGCCTATATCTCAAAAACTACAAGCGATATGAAAATACGGTCAACGGCATTGACTTTCTCGTGCTTCTGTTAACTTATAAACATAGTTTCAGCGATTTTTATTTTTTTTCCAAATTTCGCCAAAAAAATCGCAAAAAGAGGTTTTTTGACATTTTCTCAAAAACTATAAGACTTATGCATTTAAACATTTCACCACTGGATTCAGTGGGTCAAAATACATATGTATGTAAATTTTCGTTACAATATTCCTATGATTAAGGATTTTTGGGAAAATTGAATTAAAATCTGAAAAAACCAAAGGGGTATACCTTAGGAAATAATTTAAAAAATAAAATTGCATAAAATTGCATGAAAATTTGCTTACAAGTCAATTCGGACACGGGGAATTCAATGCCGTTGAGCGCATTTTCATATCTTGTTTAATTTTTTAGATATACGCTCCGGAAAAGTTAAATTGTTAATTTTATTCAGATTTTGTACTTTTCCGAGCCTATATCTCAAAAACTACAAGCGATATGAAAATACGGTCAACGGCATTGACTTTCTCGTGCTTCAGTTAACTTATAAACATAGTTTCAGCAATTTTTATTTTTTTCAAAATTTCGCCAAAAAAAATCGCAAAAAGCGGTTTTTTGACATTGAAAAAAAGTATAATTAAAAGAGCCAAGAAATAACAAAATGAAACTTTTTTATTTGAAACATTTTTTGATTTAGCGTAGAATAATTTTCACCGCAAAAACTGTGTTTGTTTCATAGGTTGTTGAAGTTGCCGGTGGCCAGCATTTGTAATGTGTATTTGCGGAGTCTAGAAAAAATAGAATTTTGCGTCTAATCAAAAAATACTTCAAATAACTTAGAAAGAGAATAAATTAAGGAGTATATTCTTTAATAACAATTTTTCTATAAAGTTTACGGTATAGCCAGAAACTTGAAAAATATATTTTGTTGGGTCTACAAACGAGACTATTGGCACCATCTATTGGCAACTTGGGTACTATATATGAAGATAAATATCTCGAAATTGGGGGATTAAATGGAAAAATACTGCAAGTAAATGTGACGAAGAATTAAAAAATTAGGACGATTTATTTGAAACATTTTTCAATTCATCCCTTAGTTAAAGAAATATTTGTATCTTTATTAATCATGTAAATGCACGATTATTTTAGATATGAAGACTTTAATTGAAAAAAAGTTTAATTAAAAGAGCCAAGAAATAACAAAATGAAACTTTTTTATTTGAAACATTTTTTGATTTAGCGTAGAATAAGTTTCACCGCAAAAACTGAGTGTTTCATCGGTAGAATGTGTATTTGCGGGGTCTAGAAAAAATCTAATTTTAATACTGTACAAGACAAACATCTATATTACAAATACAATTTAATACAATACATAGTAAATATTATTTTATTGGGGGGGGATCATCTAGTTGATGTGACTGACAGCTGGTGTCGGCTCCGGGGGACGGTGCTGGCTCTGAGGGACTCTGCTGGGTTGCAGGCATGATTCCAAGGCCGCGGACGCTCTATAAACATAAAGACAAAGTATTACATCACAATTAACAATCATTACAAACAAAATAGCGTTATATATATATAATATAAAATTAATTTTAAAAGATGCTGAATGAGTGTTAGGATTTTTTTAAGGGAAGATAGCTGACTGGATATGATTCATGAATTTTTTAAGGGATGAAGTATATGGTATAAATGTGAAGATAAATAACTGGAAATGATTCAGAAGGTATGAATTATTGAAGATAATTTCATATCTAGTGAATTATTATTATTAATTCTGATATCTTTACTAGTGGAGCGATAACGCTTGTTTAATAATATCTTGTGACTTACTTTGTGCAGCAAGGGAAGTCCAGGATACGCTGATTCATGCCGAAGTGTTCACCGTCTTCGAGAGTTAATGGGAGCTCGTGGTTAAGTGTCTCAGGTAAGCCGAGGATCAACAATGGTAACGATGGTGATACTTGGCCCTGCAAGAAACAAAAAAGATAACATTAAAAATACAAAAAGATATTTGTTTATTTATTACGTTGCACAACTTATAATGAAAGTTTAAAATTCTTTATTCTTGCTAGTGAAGTTAGAGCGCTAAAATGGTGCTACGACTGTATAGACTCTAGCTTGTAAAGCAGGAGTGCTACCATGGTACTACAACTGTCTTAATGAGAGTATAGAGAAGCTACATCTTATAATTAAATCGGGACTATTTGCATTTTTAGTTATAAGTTAAAGACGCAATATTTAAACTTTAGAACTCTTACTTTAGAAGCAGGACCACTACGTAATGTCTAGAATTAATTTTAATGAAAGGAAAGGGGGAGCTACAATTTATAATGAAACTTAAACCACTCGGACGCACTTCTATTTCTAGTTATACAGTGAAGTCAGCGAGGATTGAACTCGCCAACTCTCGCTAACAAAGCAAGAGCATTAACTATAGAACTACAACTACACAAACTATATTTAAACTATCTAATTTAGAATACTAATTACAATTATAAATAAATAAATATCTCACTCACCAAATAAACAACAAAATACTAGCAACATATCCCATAATATGTATCAACGCTACTCCTTGAGCTCTCACCACGGTGGGAAGCAACTCCGCAGCGTACTGCAACCCAATATTGTAGATGTTCACACAACACCTCCCGATGATAGACTGGCAGCCATCGTGCCAAACGCCAGCCAACGTCTTCCCCAGCGATCTAAGTCACGGTGAGGAAGGTGTCCGCGGGAAGCTCCGTCGCGGAGGCGATGGTGAAGGTTATGAAAACATTGTACCTGGAAAAAGAAAAAAATAGGTGAGGATGCTTCAGAATTCTCTGGGAAAAGATTACTATCTCAGAAGGATTTCAGGAATTTATTTTTGGAAGTAGTGTGTCCTAAAAAGACTTCAGAATGTTTTGAAGAGATAGTAATATCTCAGAATTACTTCAGGAATTTTTTTTAAGTTGTCTGTATTGAAAGGACTTCAGGATATTTTTTAGGGAATATGGGCTGTTTTAAAGATATCTTGAGTGACTTGACTTACCCCAAAGAGCCGACATTATGAACGTGTCCATCAAATACGAGTGAGATAGCCATCCAAATAAGAATAAGTAGAATGGTAATTTTGCGTAATCTTGGTGTGCGGAATAAATCAATTACGGAATAAGAGCTATTGTTTTTCTCTTCTTCTTTCTTCGCCTTGTAGCAACTCTCCTATAAAATCATTAAAAATATAAGTTTTTAAAAAGAGAACATTATTTATCCTTTTTTTAAATTTCAAAAGTAAATCTAATGAAACTTTTCTACCACATAGCAAAAGAAATGTGAAACATTTTATCTTTTAGTGATTCAGTTTAGCTTTTAATTCCCCAGTGAATTTTTAACTATTTTTCCAAAGTTTCAGTATCTCATATATACACAGAAACATACTTTAGCAATGAAATGTTTTTATGTTATAGTTCTGAACCTTGACTAGTGGTACTTACTGTAAAGTTAATATAAACTTGTGGATCGACATTCATCCTATTAATGCGTTCGAATTTCTTGCAAATAGTCACTGCCTTTTCGATCTGGCCTTGAGACACGAGCCATCTGCAATAATTAAAATGTAAATAAATACACATTGATTCTACTGCACTAACAATGATGTAAAATTATGTCAAATGAAGAGGAAAATGCGTTTATTTCTAATAAATTCAAGTCAGCGAGATTTGCAACAGGGAACTCATACTTGTGAAGTGGAAGCGCTAACATCATGCTACAACTATACAAAGTGAATTGTCATTACAGTACAAGAGAAGATGAGTGTCTGGAAATTGTTCTAATTTTTTATTTTTTGGAAAAATGATAAGTCATGGAAAAATGTTTCGAATTTTTATCTGAAAGATTCCAGTCTAAAAAATGTACCTACATTTTTTATTGGCAAGAAAGCTTCCTGATAATTATTCTAGATCTTATTTTGCGGAAGATGATTGTCTGAAAATTGTTCTAGTTTTTATAATTACTGTCTGAAAAGTGTTCTTTTAAAAGACGATTAATTAAAACTTGTTACTAACTTGGCAGATTCCGGCAGCAACCACGGTACTAACACTGCGATGATATGAGGTGATGATGTCACCAGACTCAAAGTTCGCCAGTCAGCGATGAACTAAGCCATCCAAGGCAAGATGCAAGTGGCAAATGTGAAAAAAATGGCTATGGACATGCTGGCTACGAATGTACACCATTTTGGGCCCACGTACTCCAACACTGCAACAAGAAAACACATATATTTAGTTATTTCTGTACGCTGGAACAACAGGAAATTATTTCGAGTTCTTGAATTGAATTTGGGAGACTTTTAAGAAGATGATTGGTTTGAGAGATTTTTAGAAATATTAATTGTTTAACAAATAATTTGGGAGACATTTTAGGGAGATTATTATTTTAAAAAGAATTTGGAAGACTTTTTAAAAAGATTATTGTCGTAAAAATAAATTGGGTGAATTATTTGGGAAGATGGTTGATTTAATACCCATTTTGGAGAATTTTAGAGAAACTGAATGACTTAAGATGTTACCTTTGCTTTTTTGGGTATTTTACAAGAAAAATATTCAAATAAAAGTTGTAAATGATTCAATTCTGCATTTAAATTAATGGAAATTTGATCACAAAGAAAATAGCCTCTAGCGCAGTATAATTATTTTCACAGACTATTGAACATGCGTTTATTTAATATATAGCTTGATTGATGTTAAATGAACAGGTTTAGTTTGTGAATGCATTACCTGTGTGTTTACTTAATATTTATTAGTCGGACATGCTAGTTACGCCTACACTTTGTCGACACTTGAAACTAACTAAATCCCCTTCAATGTTTTCTCGCCATTGAGATTCATTTAGAATAGTTGTGAGCACTCTCGCTTCACAAGCTAGAGTCCTAGGATTTAAATCTTACAGACTACAAGTTATAACTAAAAATAGATGTTCGTCCGAGTAGAAAAATTAAATTCTATTACGCTATCTGCGACAGTAACTACGTATATTTCTGTGTCTGCACTTGAATTCCCTGTCGTAATATTTGTTACGTTATAAAGTCATTATCAATCTATCGTGAATTTTTATACTTCTACATCTGTCTTGGTATTTACGTATATTTTACATGTTCGCCTTGGTTTACATTTTTTCGAGGTTCTTCTCAATAATTATTTCTATTTCCTCGTTTGTTTCTCGAGCAAAATTAATTGCTATTATGTTATATCTGTCATAAATGTTTCTTTGTATTGAATAAGACAGCCATCTAATTAATAGAGATCCATTCTAAGATACTGTTATGGTTTTTATATATCTATGAAAAAATCGAAAAAGTTTGAAATGTTAGCTCTCCGGATCATTCTGCCTACAATTTTGTAATTTCCACTTTCTTTCATGACAGACAGGATGGTAGGTGAATTGTTTCTCGTTGATTTTGAAGTTAATATTGTATAAATCTAATTTAAAGTTTATTTGTGGGTATTTCAAAGAATGTATTATCATTGTACGATGAACATTTGATTGGAATTCATTAGTGAGATAAACTGGAACAGCACTAACTCTGAGGATGATATTTCAACTGCAAGATAATAATCACTTTTCTAATATACACTTTATTATGATAGTTTGTTGAAATATAGCTGTATATTGTTGAACAATGTAATGTGATTAATAAAATGTAGCACACACATCTTTTGACACCTAAACTAAAAACTGATGTTAATAATAATAAGAAGAAGCTTTGCTTCCTAGAGTTTTTCATGGCAATTTAAATATGATGTCAATAAAACTTTGTAGAATTATATATTGTATAGTTTTTTATGTTCAGAAATATGATTAAATCGCATTTTGGAAATTTAACTGATGTGGTCTTAAAATTGATGGAGGTTATTGTTTGTCAAATTTCAATTTTTAATAAAAACTTATTTAGTACTAATGAGGGGTTGTAAAAGTATTTAAATAAGTAGTTAATCGTTATTTATCATGATTTATTAGTTTAATAGAAGTATTAAAGCGAAAAAACTATTATTTTGATATATGGATTGGGCATTCGAATTTCAGAGGAAATGTTAAATTTATGTTATAGAAGCATGGGAAACTAATTAATTTAGTTTAATTATTATGTAGCAATCATGTAGAAATAATAATATCATTAATTTATGGTAAAATAAAGATTTTATATATGTGAAATGTCAAATGAATGCGCATTTTTTAAAATCAAATATCTCGAAAACTACAAGTCCTAGAATTTTTTGAGAAAAATATCCATAATCCTTGAAAAATTAGCTATTATAATAGTATATTTATTATTTTTTTAAATAAATTTAATATTTTTCGGACATTTGATAATTTAGTAACTTTTCATTTCTATAGGTGGCATATTTGGAGTGAATTTGAATTTACGCATTTCTATTGGTCAATTGGTCAAAAGACAAATGATGACGTTCCAAAATCAACACATTCTGTTGCGAAGTTGACGTGTTCGGAAACGCCACGATTTTTTGCTGCTTAAATTATATTTTTAATTTTTGTACTTCGCAGCTCTGTTTATTAAAATATTCCAAATTAAGTTAAAATCAATCAAAATTTTTGTATTTGGGGGTCAGTGTTAGCTAGTTTTGCATTTTTGTTTGGTTATGGTGGGTGGTGTTTGGGAAATAGCTTGCCCAGCTATGTAGTGTCTTTTCAACATTAATTAATTACTGTAAGCAACACAGGTTGCAGGCACGTTTTTCTCGTGGATAGGTAGGCAATTTTCGCGAAGATTTGCAATGTTATAACGTAGCTTGTGCAGGTGTATATCACGTCTGTTCATGGTAGGGTACGCTGCAGAATAGCGGTGATGGCAGTATAGATCCTTTGTTTGCATCGGGTATGTATGGTAAGGATTCCGGTGGTAAGTCATTATGTTCGTTCGCGGGTTTACCCGCGGATAGACAGGCGCCACTTGGCCCCAATCGCTGGTCCGCGGGTCCCTTGGACCTCGGGGACCTCTCGATTGCCCCCAGCTGCTTGTGATGTGATTACCATGATAGGCTACATAGGGTATATTACGGTCCTGCCGGGTTAAATGCAAGAACGGCTATGGAGGGGTATATATCAGAATTTACAAGCTTTATAGTAAATCTGGTGGGTGAGAGGGTGCTGCCATATGACCCTGATAGTGACATATTCGTACTATCAACCCGTGCCCAGGCAGCTTGCATCGCGTACTTACGCTATAAACGGGATTCGGAATAATCCAATTTGTTTATTGAATGAATTTTACTTTGCTAAAACAGTCAACACATCGGTTGCTGTTTGTAGATTAGATTCATTTTGGGCACTCATCCGTTTTATTTCAGCACAAGAGGAGGAATGATTGTGAAGAACCAGTGTGTGAATGGTGTGTGTGGTGTGAATGGTGTGTGGGGTGCGTGGTATGTTGAGGCATGTTAGTTTTAGTTATTGTTTAATCCATTTCCCATGTATTTCTTTCAGTAAAAGAAAACCTATATTTTGGAACACGTAAGTTTATTTGTAAATTTGCAATTTCTCTGTTACTAATTCGTTTGTTTTTTTCTGTTTTTATCTGTTGCAGATCAATGAAGAACTCATCCAGGTATAGTAAATATAATCTTAGATTAAGTTGTAAAGTTTGTAAATCTTCACACATGTTTACTAATTTGCTTGTTTTAATTTCAGACTCGTGCGATCTTCAGAACTACCACCGCTGGATCCTGCTCGTGGGAATCTACAAGCAGCGAGGGATTGGTTCATGGAGGAGACTGGACGCTGCAGCGAGCTGTCGACCACCGTTGGACATCGCGGGATCTTTGTTTTTGTTTTTATGTGTTAATTGTTTCTCTCCACAGCGGTAAGGTAATGGAAGGAAGAATGAAGTGAGAAGCGGTCGTGTGTTGAAGCCTTCAGGGAGCTTCGTGGGAACTCTACGTGTCGGAGATCATCGTCTGCAGTCTTCAGCTGGAGCTCCAGAGTTTGATCTTCATGGAACCTTCAGACGAGTGTCTTCGCTTCACTTCTCTTGTAAGTAATTATTTCTAATGATTTCTTTTACAGATGATTAATATAATTTGTAATTTGTTGTTTCAGCAGCGAAGAAAGCCAACTTTCTGCTAATCGTCTTTGGAGAGGTTTTCCGGTTAGCGCGTGTATATTCGAGATATGCGTAGGAGAATTCCTAGGAAGTGGTTCTGTTTCTTTCCTCTCAAGTCATCCAAGAAGCTTGAACCAGGCTTTATATAAACATTGTAGTATATTCACAAATAAATAAATTGCACAAAAATATACACTTGTCTTTTATTATAATATACGAGTAATTACAAATCAATATAAGTATTTAGTAGAAAGAAATTGTAATGTATTTCTATTATTGTAAACATTTCTTTTTAAAATGTATCCTTTATTCTTGCGAAAAACATATGGTCATAGTAGTTATAGTGAAAGCAGAAACACTTGGAGACTTGCTGTAATTTTGTTTAAATCATCGAACTCTTGCTAGTGTAGCATCAGCGCTACCATAATGCTACACTGTTCATTTTGGCACTTGAATAGAGTGTCTGTTTATTAAATAATTTATATGGCTGCCAAACATCCAAAAAATATTGCTCAAAAGCCTGCTTTTAATTTAATCATGTGTACATTATTATTATATCTTGAAGTATTGGCTTTATAATTATGTATAATTCATCATAAGTTTCATTCATAAAAACAAAGGTATATTATTTGAAAGAGATCAAGTGTTCTACAGCTCTAACTTAAGATTTAATTAAGCGGGTGCTTCACCTTAAATAAAAAAATAGTTCAAGTAAGATCGATAGAGAATTAATAGACAAATAATTTATTATTTGAAATTGTTTGTGTAGGATCAACCCTTTAGCCAGAAAATTAAAAAAATAATTTAAGGGCGTTTTCAAACGAGACTGCTGGCTCCATCTCTGTAGAATTTCATTAACTATATACGTGTGCAAATATCTCAAAAACGGAGGCCTTATTCAAAAAATATTTCAAATAAAAGATGTAGAGAATTAAAAAATTAAGAGACTTTATTTGAAACTTTTTTTGATACAATCCCTAACTTTAGAAATATTTATCAATTTTTGTAGCTTATAGAGGGTTTCCTTTTGATGATGACAGCGAATGTTGAGGAGGTAGATTCACTCGCAGGTCACTCATCCAGGATTTATATTTATACAAAATGTATACTATATTATAAATGTAAAGATGCTTTTCAATCTACATCTCATTCTTAATTCTCTCGTATATGACTGCAAATTGAAATCTAAGAAATAAAATTTAAATAATATTGTAATCTAGTTTTTATACATTTTTCACACTTAAAATCCAGAAACATTTCTTGGACTTTTTTAAGATTCACTTATTGATACCGGAAAATAGAACAATAATAACTCGATTTAAGTGGTTTATAATCGTAGTTTATTTATTTTCTATATAAGAAAACATTTTGTCAACAACATAACTAGATGAATTATTTATTTATATTACACTGTACAACAGGAACTTAATTCCAATTACATTATACAGAGTCTGCACTCACTGAGCCGCAGTGTAGTAGTTTATATAATTTTTAGTTTGAGTGAGATTCGAATTCCGTATCGCTATCCACACCACCGTACTGACGGACAAATTGAATTATTTAATCTTTGCAAGACAGCACCTTATAAAGCTTGGTTTCTTACATTATCTATTGATTTAAATACTAACATATAAATACACAGTATTTACTTTTACATTCAACACTTCTAGAGCTCTCTGGCGAAGCTCATTCGTGTCAGGAGCAACAATTGTCGCAATATCCGCCGAGAAATTTGCTCTTCTGTTTAAATTCCTCGACTTCTGTTCCGCAGGTTCCAGTCTCATCAGGATGGATCCAAAGATGTCAGCCTGGTCCAAAAAGAGCTCTTCGACGAAGGGCTTCATGTCACGTGAAGTAGCCGGAGGCGACGGCTTCAAAGTCTGAGATGACGGGGTCGATAAGGTCGCGGAGGAAGTCGATTGTGTCTAGGAGATTATCGGTGCAGGTGTCGCATTCGAAGCAGCCTTGGTTGATTATGAGTACCCAGCGGTAGGGACAGTTGTCGCATTTCTCTCCGATTACACCTGAAAGAAAGAATCAACTATACAGTTACAAGTTACTATTAATTGTATTTGCTAATTGCAATTGGATCGATATGAATGCAGTTATCAAAATTTGAACTTGCTAACTTTTTTTATAAATAAACATGGCTTCCTACCTGGCAGACATTCGCACTGTCCAGTTGCAGCATTACAGCCAAAACCAAGCGAATACTCCGTGTTACATCCACAGGAAACGCATCCACCTGGAGAATAGTTCCAGACACCTGGTGCACAGCGGTCACAAGATCTTCCTGTGACTCCGGTTCTGCAGCGACACTGACCGGTGGCATCGTCGCATTGGGCGCTTTCGGAGGCATTGTGGCAGTCGCATGGACGACAGCCAACACCAGAAACTGCAAACATGAAGTTATTGTCATTTTATCACCAGATGTCATTGTATTATGAGTTCATTTCGTAAATGCTCCAAATTCATTTTTAGAACAATCCATTGGCGTTCCTTGCAGCGCATTACCATGGTATCCCATCTCGCAAGTCTCACAATTCTCTCCCCGGGTGTGATGCTTGCAGCCGAGACACTCCCCAGTTGCATTGGCAGGGGGCGCAGTAGCCTGGAGCGCATTCCTCGCAGGAGAGACCTTTGTAGTTCGGTGGACATTGGCATTGTTCGACGGAGGTGGCGAGGAGGCTACTGTGGAAGTAGGTGTCAGTGGCCGTGTCCAGAATGACTTCGCGAAGACTGAAATATAATCATTGTTTATGATAAGTCATTTTAGGTTTGGAATTATGAGATAATTCTTTTAAAACGATTTTGATTGTGAGAAATTTTATACAAAATCTTACTTGGTATTTAATCCAGGCATCCAATAACTCGCCCTAATAAACACTCCTTGTTGTCGAGATGAGGTTGCTGGTCGAGGCTGCTGATGCTGATGTTGCTGGATTCGTAGATTGAGAGAAGGGTCCAGTTTTTCATACCGCCCATCTGAAATTAAAATTTGTTATTTAATTCATCTCAATTATAGTAGCTTATTGTGGACCAGTAGCACTCAGGTAGTCGTATTTTTTCGATATGCGCAACGACAGCACTACCACAGTGTTGCAACTATTTAAAATGAAACTCAATGACTACAGAGCAGCTACAATTTATAGTGGAATCAAAATTACTCGGACGCACTTGTATTATTAGTTAAAGGTTGAAATCAGCGAGATTTGAACTCACAAACTTTCATTTATGTAAGTAAATAAACCATGAAATAAAAATCTCTCTCACCTGAGTCCGATACATCAAACTACTCGAACACCTGGTGGTCTTGCCGAAGCAGAAGCACTTCGTACAGCCTTCCTCGTAGTGTTCCTGCAAGTTGAACGTTCCCGCACCACAACATTCGCCGTTGTGCCTCGCATGTCGCAGCGACAAGCTTCGCAGTAAGGAAAAGGATAGAAACCGACGTGGCAGTGAGCGCAGATTCGACCCACGATGTTGGATTTGCAACTGGAGAGACATTTATTGGTTATTACAATACCTTTCCATTCTTGATCATTTTACAAGGAAAACATTTACATAAAATGATTTCATTCTGCATTGATATTGTCATTACTTATTAATATATAGATTTTATTGAAAAGGAAGTAGACTCTAGCCCAATATAAAATATATAGATTGAATGATATTAAATGAGCTGATTTAGTATGTGAACGTGATCATTATATCGCATTACCTTTGTCAGTACTTGAAACTAACTAAATCCACCTCAATGTTTTCTTAACTATTGAATCATTTAGAACAGTTGTGACCAATCTCGCTTCACTAACTCAAATCCTAGGATGAATCTTGCAGACTACAAGTTCCTTGTCGTAATATTTGTTACGTCAATACGTCATATAGTCATTATCAATTTATCGTGAATTTTTATATTTCTATAGGTGCCTTGGTGTTTAGGTATATTTTACATATTAACTAATTACCAGTAATTACAAATCAATATAAGTATTTAGTAGAAAGAAATTGTAATGTATTTCTATTATTGTAAACATTTATTTTTAAAATGTATGGTCATAGTAGTTATAGTGAAAGCAGAAACACTTGGAGACTTGCTGTAATTTTGTTTAAATCATAGAACTCTTGCTAGTGAAGCATCAGCGCTACCATAATGTTACAGTGTTCATTTTGGCACTTTGAATAGAGTGTCTTTATTAAATAATTAATATGGCTGCCAAACAATCGATTTGTTTTTTTATAAACCAAGTTTAAAATTTAATTTTTGGCGGTACAACTAATCATTAGAATTAAAATATCAATCGGTACTAATGCGCCAATTCCCACGGCAAAATAGTGAAATAACTATAGCATTCCAAAACCAATTAGCGCAGGAATGTAAAAAGTATTGATCAATTCTGAGCTTGACAGCTGTTGCCTCCTCTCAAATATTTGTACTGCTGAAACTAATATTTCAAATTTAAAAACTGAAGAATTAGTTCTACTGGCATCACTTTCTTTGGTTTTGCTAGGAATGTTTTTGAGACTACAGGATTTTTTTTTCTTTTTTGGTAGAGAACTATCTTATATAAATGTATTTTAAAAACGTTCCTGGTTTCACCATAAATACGTCTGTAGCTGTACTGAGTGAATACCATGATTTCCCTTCGTCTTGGTCTTGTTGTCCGTGATGTTTACGACGCGACCGTTGAGCGTTGCGTTTCCAAGACACTTGAAGAACGGTGTCGACGAGGCCACAGTGTCAGATAATGCCATGTACCCGGTCGGCAGACCGCCAATGAACATGTCACCTTACATGAACCGTAGAGACTGTTCGCTTGCATCAGATCTGTAAGAAAGTATAGATTTGTTTAGTTATTAAATAACTGACCGCTACTCGGTCTGGGTAGCGTGGGACCAACTCCAGACCCTGTATTATAACTATGACTACGCGAAGAATGCTGTCACCAACACTTCCAAATCTGCTTAAAACACTCTGAAATAATCTCTTACCCCTTCTTGATGTCTGGTGGCCGTCGCTGAGGTGGGACTATCTGCCGACATGCTGGCTGGTACAATCAATGCATTTTATGAGGTTGCGCAGGCAGCCGCTGAATGGCGAGTAGGTTTTCTGAAAATGGACAAGTTATTTAGTTATGTGGAATATATGTTGCATGGAAGAGTAAAGTAATCAAGAATTTAAACGTCAATCTATATGCTAAACAAACGCTTTCAAATCATTCAAAAATTAGTATTTCTTATCACCAAAAAGAATATTAATCGTAAATATCTACAAAATATACTAGAAAGTTCTGATCCAAGAAATGACTATTTTCTCTTTGCTCAAATTTCTACTTCAACCTGCTGATTCTTTGGAACCGATATCCATTCTCAATCTCTCCAGAAACCATCGACAGAGCACACAGGCTCCCGATCCGACGTGGAGGACTTGGTACTTGGAACTAAGTTGTGAGGTTTTTTGGTTATTATTGTTGATTCTGGCTATGGTTCTGGAGGTGGTTCGTCGGGTTCTCCGACCTCTGGAAGTAAAACTGGCGGAGAAAGCGTTTGAACTTCCGATCTTTCGATGAATAATGGACGGACGGTTGTTTTTGAAGCGAGGTATTCGGATTTTTAAAGAGCGATCGTCACGTTTTGGTTCGTCTAAAATAAAAACATATTATTTATATTCAATTTATTAATTACCATTGTGCTATATCTGTCATAAATATTTCTTTGTATTGAATAAGACAGCCATCTAAATAATCCAATCTTGTTAAAGATTGATTTCCATACTTTCATTCTAAGATACTGTTATGGTTCTTATATATAGTTAAATAAAATCGGAAGATTCTTCCTAAAATGTTAAGAATTCCTACATACCGCAATCCATTTCTTTCATGAAAGACAGAATTGTAGGTGAATTGATTCTCGTTGATTCTGAAGTTAATATTGTATAAATCTTATTTAAAGTTTGTTTGTGGGTATTTCAAACAATGTATTTTCAATGAAAATTTGATTGGAATTCAATAGTGAGAAAAACTGGAACAGCACTAACTCTGAGGATGATATTTCAACTGCAAGATAATAATCACTTTTCTAATATACACTTTATTATGATAGTTTGTTGAAATATAGCTGTATATTGTTGAACAATGTAATGTGATTAATAAAATGTAGCACACACATCTTTTGACACCTAAACTAAAAACTGATGTTAATAATAATAAGAAGAAGCTTTGCTTCCTAGAGTTTTTCATGGCAATTTAAATATGATGTCAATAAAACTTTGTAGAATTATATATTGTATAGTTTTTTATGTTCAGAAATATGATTAAATCGCATTTTGGAAATTTAACTGATGTGGTCTTAAAATTGATGGAGGTTATTGTTTGTCAAATTTCAATTTTTAATAAAAACTTATTTAGCACTAATGAGGGGTTGTAAAAGTATTTAAATAAGTAGTTAATCGTTATTTATCATGATTTATTAGTTTAATAGAAGTATTAAAGCGAAAAAACTATTATTTTGATATATGGATTGGGCATTCGAATTTCAGAGGAAATGTTAAATTTATGTTATAGAAGCATGGGAAACTAATTAATTTAGTTTAATTATTATGTAGCAATCATGTAGAAATAATAATATCATTAATTTATGGTAAAATAAAGATTTTATATATGTGAAATGTCAAATGAATGCGCATTTTTTTAAATCAAATATCTCGAAAACTACAAGTCCTAGAATTTTTTGAGAAAAATATCCATAATCCTTGAAAAATTAGCTATTATAATAGTATATTTATTATTTTTTTAAATAAATTTAATATTTTTCGGACATTTGATAATTTAGTAACTTTTCATTTCTATAGGTGGCATATTTGGAGTGAATTTGAATTTACGCATTCCTATTGGTCAATTGGTCAAAAGACAAATGATGACGTTCCAAAATCAACACATTCTGTTGCGAAGTAGACGTGTTGGGGAACGCCACGATTTTTTGCTGCTTAAATTATATTTTTAATTTTTGTACTTCGCAGCTCTGTTTATTAAAATATTCCAAATTAAGTTAAAATCAATCAAAATTTTTGTATTTGGGGGTCAGTGTTAGCTAGTTTTGCATTTTTGTTTGGTTATGGTGGCTGGTGTTTGGGAAATAGCTTGCCCAGCTATGTAGTGTCTTATCAATATTAATTAATTACTGTAAGCAACACAGGTTGCAGGCACGTTTTTCTCGTGGATAGGTAGGCAATTTTCGCGAAGATTTGCAATGTTATAACGTAGCTTGTGCAGGTGTATATCACGTCTGTTCATGGTAGGGTACGCTGCAGAATAGCGGTGATGGCAGTATAGATCCTTTGTTTGCATCGGGTATGTATGGTAAGGATTCCGGTGGTAAGTCATTATGTTCGTTCGCGGGTTTACCCGCGGATAGACAGGCGCCACTTGGCCCCAATCGCTGGTCCGCGGGTCCCTTGGACCTCGGGGACCTCTCGATTGCCCCCAGCTGCTTGTGATGTGATTACCATGATAGGCTACATAGGGTATATTACGGTCCTGCCGGGTTAAATGCAAGAACGGCTATGGAGGGGTATATATCAGAATTTACAAGCTTTATAGTAAATCTGGTGGGTGAGAGGGTGCTGACATATGACCCTGATAGTGACATATTCGTACTATCAACCCGTGCCCAGGCAGCTTGCATCGCGTACTTACGCTATAAACGGGATTCGGAATAATCCAATTTGTTTTTTGAATGAATTTTACTTTGCTAAAACAGTCAACACATCGGTTGCTGTTTGTAGATTAGATTCATTTTGGGCACTCATCCGTTTCATTTCAGCACAAGAGGAGGAATGATTGTGAAGAACCAGTGTGTGAATGGTGTGTGTGGTGTGAATCGTGTGTGTGGAGCGTGGTATGTTGAGGCATGTTAGTTTTAGTTATTGTTTAATCCATTTCCCATGTATTTCTTTCAGTAAAAGAAAACCTATATTTTGGAACACGTAAGTTTATTTGTAAATTTGCAATTTCTCTGTTACTAATTCGTTTGTTTTTTTCTGTTTTTGTCTGTTGCAGATCAATGAAGAACTCATCCAGGTATAGTAAATATAATCTTAGATTAAGTTGTAAAGTTTGTAAATCTTCACACATGTTTACTAATTTGCTTGTTTTAATTTCAGACTCGTGCGATCTTCAGAACTACCACCGCTGGATCCTGCTCGTGGGAATCTACAAGCAGCGAGGGATTGGTTCATGGAGAGAGCTGTCTTCACCGGTGGAACTGGACGCTGCAGCGAGCTGTCGACCACCGTTGGACATCGCGGGATCTTTGTTTTTGTTTTTATGTGTTAATTGTTCCTCTTCACAGCGGTAAGGTAATGGAAGGAAGAATGAAGTGAGAAGCGGTCGTGTGTTGGAGCCTTCAGGGAGCTTCGTGGGAACTCTACGTGTCGGAGATCATCGTCTACAGTCTTCAGCTGGAGCTCCAGAGTTTGATCTTCATGGAACCTTCAGACGAGTGCCTTCGCTTCACTTTTCTTGTAAGTAATTATTTCTAATGATTTCTTTTACAGATGATTAATATTATTTGTAATTTGTTGTTGCAGCAGTGAAGAAAGCCAACTTTCTGCTAATCGTCTTTGGAGAGGTTTTCCGATTAGCGCGTGTATGTTCGAGATATGCGTAGGAGAATTCCTAGGAAGTGGTTCTGTTTCTTTCCTCTCAAGTCATGCAAGAAACTTGAACCAGGCTTTATATAAACATTGTAGTATATTCACAAATAAATAAATTGAATATCACAAAATATACTTGTATTTTTTTATAATTATTATAAGTATTTAGTAGACCTGATGTCCCAGATTCATCTTGGAACCGCCGACCAAGTGTCCGATGCAATTTCCATCTCCCATCATTATCAGAGTCAACACAGCTATAAAATATCATTTATAATTTTATTTGTATTAAGTACAAATTTTGATTGAATAGTTTCTCTTTTCGTTTATAAAACTTCCACGGAGCTAGAGGATGGGATATTTTTAATCAAGATGACTCTTTAAACTACACTGGAGCTTTTTATTTCAGGTTGTTTGGGTTTCATATAAAATATTGACTCTAATGGTAGTTATTAGAAAGTGACTTTAAACTAAGTATTGTCAAGAGACTAAATAGTTGATATAAGAAGCATCAGGTATAGTTTTGTTCTGAAATATTTCAAATTATTACATTACGTCTTAATATCCATGAAATTTGTATATTTTTCTGTTTGAAATTTAGCAAGAAGAAAGTAGAAATTTACATAGTAGTTTCAAATATTAGCACTAGGTGGTTACCAGCCCAGCATTTTTCTGACGTTTCTTAAGATAAATATGTTATATAGTGGTTGTAAAAAGTTCAATCTACAATTATTTAATTATATTGGTATTTGCAAACATAATAGAACGATGGACAAGAAGAAAAAGTCGTCTAGAAAGTCACCAAGAGCTCCGAAGATCAAGGATTTAGAGTATGTCTATTTGACACCATGTTCTTTGTTATTAGTTCATGGGTTACTTTAATTTTAGTGTACAACAACGAAAATTAGCAATAATTAAGCAAAAACAATGTGACACAATTGCATTACACATTGTGAGGAAGCTAATTGATAGTCCCGTTGAAGAAGACGTTTTTATTCAAAGTGTATGTAACAAATAAATATAATCACTATTTTATTTTAGGATATCCTCTAGCATTATTCCATCGAAAATATCTCTACGGACAAAAAGGTCGAATACAGCATTTATATTTTATTGTCACTGGGATAGCAATTGGCTATTTTAATTATGGTTGTGATGTACTTCATCCATTGAGTGCTATTCTATACACTTATTTAATAACAAAACTTTTAAATGGTTCATTGTTATCACTACAAATATCTTTCATTGTCAATTTTGCCCACTTATTAATAGGTAACATTTAAGCCAATTATTATAAATAACAGTACGATCTGTCATGAATTGATGAATGTTTTTTTAGGTTATTATATGACAGGAACCGATGACTACGATATAAAATGGACTATGTCTCACTGTGTGTTAGTTTTAAGACTGATTGGTTATTCTTTCAATGTGTACGATGGTACACAGCCAGATCAAGAACTCTCAGGTGAAAATAGAAAAGTTTGTATCAGGACCGTGCCAGAATTTGTCGAATATTGTGGGTTTATGTGTTTCCCTGCCTCATTTTTAGTAGGACCACAATTTTCTTACACACGTTACCAAAATTTTGTTGATGGACATTACAGAGATTCTGTAAGATATTTGTTGACAATTGTGTGAATTATGAATTGAATGAATTGTTTTTGATTGTAGAATAATGAGGAGGATAGGCCTGATAGCATAATACCGGGTTTAAAACGTTTAGGAATTGGTGTAACTTATTTAACAATTTTCCAAGTTGGAACTATGTTGTTTACAGAATCTTATATCCTATCTGATGAATTTTTAGAGTTATCTTTACTGAGAAGAATGATTTATATTGCTTTTTGGGCTAGATGTCAGCTATATAAATATATTTCTTGTTGGTTAATTACCGAAGGAGCTCTAATTATGTTTAGTAAGTAATATAAGAAAGATATCATTCTCACGCTCTAGTAACTTGATAAATGTTTCTTAGGTTTGTCACACAATGGCAAAGACAAAAACAATGTGACCCAATGGAACGGATGTGAAAATGTTAAACTATTTGTATTTGAAAATACTACAGAGTTCAATCATTTAATATTAATACAAATCAATGGTCTGCACAATATATCTACAAAAGATTAAAGTTCCTTGGAAACCGATATTTGAGTCAGCTAGGAACGTTGCTATTTTTAGCTGTCTGGCATGGATTCCATTCTGGATACTATGTGACTTTCTTTATGGAATTTTTAGTCATGTACTTTGAAAAAGACGTAAGTATCTATTTGTTTGAAATACATATATGCATAGATTCGTTTATGTTTTGCTTTCAGTTACAGGCGTTGTTGAGCAAACACGAAATGTGGAGAAATTCCTTTCAGAAAATCCTGTAAAATTAATTGTGCACATTTTATTGAGACTATACACATTCTTGTTTATGGGCTGGTGTTTAGCACCTTTTGTATTTTTACAATTTTCAAAATATTGGGAAGTATATGCAAGAGTATATTATATCGGATTTATTTGTTTCGTACCATGGGCATTTGAATATAAACCGATTCTAAAACTTTGTCTTGGACGACCTACTAGTAAAACACCTGGCGAGAAGCTCGTAGAAAAACATGAATAATTTATTTTCTACTTTTTGTTTCACTTAATCATGATTTAGATCGATTTTTAAATTAACTCTTAGCAATTGCTATTCCGACTTAATTATTATTGTTGCAAGGAGTTGAAGTTATTTAATAACGACGATTAAACTTATTTTCATTCATCGTATGTTATTGCCATTTATTTATTATTGTTTTTGTTATACATCTAAATATGTACACTATACTCGAGGAGATTGTATTTTAATCGTGATTTTTTCACTTTTTAGAATTTTACATTTACATGCTCACTGTATTCCGTACTATGTATTTATGATGTACCTACCATAGTCAACCAACATCAGTTTTAGTTGATTTTGTTGTTTGTTAAAATAAAAAATACAAATATCTATTGTTTTATTTACCTTTCTACTTTCCCGAGGCTATTATATCTCAAAACATAAACGATATATGGGGATGCGGTCAACGGCAATGAATTTCTGGTGTTTCAATAAATTCATAGACAGTTTTTGACCATTATCATAAAAATTATATCATTGAATTCAGCACAACGAAATACATATGTATTTAAAAATCAAAAAAATCCCCAACTCCTCTGAAAAAAATAAAAAAAATTCAAAAAACTTAATTTGCTTTAAATGAGCTAAATTTCAATTTTTAATAAAAACTTAATTAACACTAATGAGTTGTAAAAGTATTTAAATAAATAGTCAAACGTTATTTATCATGATTTATTAGTTTAATAGAAGTATTAAAGCGAAAAAACTATTATTTCGATATATGGATTAAGCATTCAAATTTTAGATGAAATGTTAAAAAAGAAAAAGTATTTTAAAGATTTAATTAAATGTAATATACAAGCATTCAAGTCTCTGTTTTAAATGAACTCTAGGTCAAAAACTAAGAAAGATATTTACCTCACAGCATCATCTATGGATTTAGTACAGTTTTTTTTTATAAATAAACATACGTTTAATTTGTAAATGCACCTTGAAAAGCGCGTGACGTCACATTTATTCATTATTTATTTGTAAATTGAATAGAATGCCTGTCGAAACCAAAGTTTACGTAACTTGCAGGTTCAGTCTCCGCCTGTCGCCAGCGTTCAGTCGACGTTGAAACACCAAGAAGCAAACATGTGCAACAAGCGCGCACATACATACACACCTCCAGCCGATGTACAGAAGATTCTACAGCACCAGGAGTTCCCAGATGAGCCCAGCAGCTCGTCGGTCGGGTCCTAGTACCGTTGCTGCAACCGTGATTGTACCCCTTGCTAGCGCGTCTGATTTGTGCTCCGTTATATAAGGACACGTGAACGTGAATTAGCCCTCACACATATACCACGAACAAGACGTAAGTCTTCGAGTGGAAGTAGCTCGCTCACCCTTAGTTATATTAAAGCCAGGCCTGGTCGAGGGTGAACCGAGTCAATAGATACTTAGTAGGAGAAATCCGGACAGTTCAACCTGATATGCCAAACGCCCTAGGTGGATATCTGAGGCCACAGATGGATACCTAGGACATGTCGAGTGTGATGGCTTGCCATCACGGTATCACCGATAAACTGTTATATTTCGTTTATCGGTGAGGATATATTTCGACAAGTAACATATCCCATAATACATATAGAGGGTGAAATGTGCTTGGGGAACAATACAATCGTATACGGGAGTCAGAGAGGTGTTGGCTGGCAGCTCCTGTAGGAACGGACCCGGCGCTCTACCACGGAGGATGAAGACTACACATCGAGCAGCCGGCACAATATGCACCGAACATCGGTAAATATATTTATCAACTCCATGATTCCCTAATGTTATAACATTCACTAAATTCAACTGACTCATGAGGGCAAAAGCGAGTTCAAGCCTCGCAACACCATCTTCGACCAGAAATCAAAATAACATTAAACTGTTTGGCCCCATTCTTGTAATTAGAATTAAATTTCTGTAAATAAAATACATTTTACATTCATTTTTATGCGAACTAAAAAGAAAATACATAATAAAAAAATAATAACTTGCTAATGGTTCGTCGTACAAAAATATTTGTTAAATCTAAATTACTTAAATGATTGTAATCTACATCTTTTACTTAAAATATTTTTTTGTAAAATGTCCCGTTTTTAAAATACGGATCTGGTGAATCCTCAGCGCGCACCAGCGCTATTTTTACCGGCAAGCGACCTCATCGCAATTAGGACTGTAGCGTCTAAATTAGACTCGATATTGACCTGGGGGACTTCACCGTTAAATTAGTTTTTCAATTGGTTATTAATTTTTTTGTTGTATAAATAAATATATTTTACATGTTCAAATTGACTTGCTATCGTTCTGGGGGACTTGATCGTTGAATTCTACGTGATTATAAAAATTTTTGTACTTGAAATTTAGGGGCGAAGTGCTTCATAGTTAAACTGGCCCTACCTTTAACGAACTTGGAAAGACTAGATTTTTTTTCCACAACTCTGTGAAAAAGTAAAATTTTCTTCCCTTAATTGAGAGAAGAATGTGATACTTTTCTTTCCTAAATCAGAATAGGTATTTGTATAACGTGAGGGAACGTGACATTTTCCTCAAGAGATATACATATAATTTTTTTCTATGACTATTCTTTTATAACATTTAAATAAAAATTAAAAAATATTTACGATGTATGAATAAATAAATATCTCAGACTGTTCTGTGTAATTTTCTTCTCTTGATATACAAATAACTATTTTGTTGTTAAATGTGAACAAATACTGACTATGTTTTTGTTCCTCTAGGTACCCGGCTGGAGACGGCGAAGTATGAATGTGTCGTATGAATGGGGTGCACCCAAATGTGTGTGTGTGTGTGTGTGTGTATATCTTCGACGGACATCATCAACTAGGAAGAAAACTGTAATCCTACTAACTAAATGTTCCTCATTGTTGTTAATCCCTTTCGATTATTCCATTTCATACCCTGGTTAGGTTACGGGTCGGTTCTTAGCCAGGGGGCTGGCCCGATAACCGCTCTCTGCCTAGGTGAAGCGACCTTGACGTGGTGGCAGAGCTTAACCCAGCACCAGGTTCGACTGGGGACCAACCAGCTTCACAATACAATTTATTTTATATTTTTCGCTGTCGTATTTCTTTGTATTTTTTCCACTAGCAAATAGGAAGAAGAAACTAAAGAATCAATCAACGACCTCCAGGTGAGCCAAGAAGAATCAGCAGGCACTAGGAGGCCCTGTACAGCTGCAGCAGATCCGATGAAGAATATTGTTTATTGTACTAATATGTAATAAATAATTAATAATATGTATGTAAAAAATGAAAAATACCATAAAAAGTAAATAAATGTAGTTTTATTGTGAAATAAAGCACCTGCACCCTCATTTTTGGGTGCAGCAGCTCTGCAATTGCAGATTTGGAACAAATATTATCAGTGCTATGCGCGCACCTGCGCAGTGTGTCCGTTGATATTTAAGTGTTTTATTATTGTTTTTGGGTGAAACAATGTTAAATAATACCCAGGTTATGGGTAAACCGTAAGATTAAACCTTTTAGTCTGTGAGACAGATATTTAACCTAGAAATGTCATATTTTTGACATAAACTTTGTTTAAAAATCTAGTTGCATGTTTTGGTTATTCGGATGACATTTCCACATTAAAATTTGCATTGAATTAGTTAAAAACTGGGTAAATTGGCATAACACCAGTATAAAACCTCATTTTGAAGAGTGTTTCGTAGTTTTGAAATAATATTAAAATAAATAAAAGTAGATAGGACAAGTACAATGTCGTTCTTTGACATTTGGGTGTTTTGTTGCTGTTTTTGGGTGAAATAGTATTAAACGATTCCCAAATTTTGGACAAACCGTAAGTTTAAAGTTTATTGTCTATTCATATGGCTACCATCGCATGTTGGTATTAAAGGAAATGAAAACGTAGATACAGCAGCAAAAGACGCCATAAACACCATACAAAAAAACCGAATACAACCAATCATCAGATATAATAAGCTTCATGAAGAAGGAAATAAAAAGCAATTGGGAAGACGACTGGAAAAATACAACTAACAACAAACTACGGGACATAAAAGAAAACATAACCCCCAGTAAAATGAATACTTCACGAAGAAATCAAGTCATACTAACAAGAATGCGGATAGGACACACAAAAATTACCCACAACCATATATTTAAGAAGGAAAATCCAGAAATGTGCAACACTTGCCAAACAAGAATCACAGTAAACCACATCCTCACAGAATGCCCCGAGTACACTGCAACAAGACAAACATTCCAGATCCCAAACACACTAAAAGAAGCAGTGAAAGAAGACACTACAAGCACAACGAAAATGATAGCATTCCTAAAGGAGATCCAATTATTTTCAAAAATATAAATATAAAATATCAACAAACAAAATGTTACAAATAAATAGGTCAACATAACAATGTAAACAAAATACATTGTATTGGGTGTTAAAGACCAACGTTGTCGAAACAACAATGAAATAAATATATACATATATATAAAAAAAAAACTTTCTCGTAGCCTGTGCGATACATATTTAACCTGGAGATGTCATATTTAATAAATACAATCATTTATGTTTCAGCAGCCAACAACACAAGACTGTACTCCGTGAATGCCTTTCGACGATTTCGGGGTGTAAGATTTCTGCTATTGCAGATTCTAACCACATATCATGATAAGACAGCTCTACAATTGCAGATCCATAAGTAGTATTAAATTGTATTGTAAATAAAATCTTGAACCGTTTAGTTATTAAAATTGTAAAATTTCAGGCTGTGATATTTCAACAAATCTAAATCACAAATTAAAATCGGATGTTGGCTGAGTATAATCTACCTAGCAGGTACCTGAAGACATTGATGGCGTACATGGCACCCAGGGATCCACAGAGCAAGAGGAGGAGCTACTGTAAGTCGCGCCCACTTGGAAAGGACAATTGTAAATCATCCGCGGTGCCGTGTCAACCTGGAAAATGGAGATTATTTCCTCGCATACTAAACTGAAAACTACTAAACAACCTACTTACTTACTTGAATGTGAATTACAATTCATACACTTTGTATTTACGGATTTTTCTTAATTTTTTAACTGATTAAAATCAATTTCTGGTTGTTTGTAAACGTATATTTACATTTTTATTGTATTTTAAAAGTATCCAAATAGTTTTAACTTGAAAAATTGTACATACAAATTCTTGTAATTAAAATGAATGTTCCTGAAATATTTAAAAACTTAATTGCTATTCCAATTATTTTCAGAATATGTTAATGTTATGTATGATTGAGAAGAATGTTTTAGGTATATAACGAGAACTATATGTTCGTGAATTTGAGGGTAACAGAATACATAAACGATCTAGAATCCCTAGGAATAAATGTATGGATATGATTGAAGGTAGGTATGTTGTATAAACGAAAGATGAGACGAGCTTGTATGAAGGGAATTATGAGCGTGGTTGAAGAGTGATTTGGTAGGAAAGACGTATTGATTGCAGGACAATTCTGCGATATAAATGATAGAATTGGTTGTAATGGGTTCGTGCTACTCCAATAAGTGGGACGCAGGGTGATAATATGTAAGTATAGCAAATATTTTTGCCGAGTACTATTATTAATTATGGTCTGAGTTTAGTTAAAATCAGTATCTTACCTGTCTATTTTCTTAATAGAATGTTGTTTTGAATATAATTTAAGATGACAAGTATCTTGAATAGTTTTAGTTCCTGATGACCTTTCTAATTAATATTAATGTGTCTAAAATTTACACAAATTTTTATAAATATTATGCATAAAATTGATAAAAATATATTGGATAAAACACATACAAACTTTGTAATACAGATAGAATTTTATCTTGTTTATAAGTCATTCTTTTAATCTGTAATTAATGGTAGTTAGCCGGTTGCATTAGCAAATTACAAATTAGTATTGTCAATATGCTTTCGTCGATGATTGTGGTTGTTATGCGGAAGAATCGGAGAAGTTTAAAGTGCTCTAGCTCTTTGGAAAATCCTTCCTACAATGTTGCAAATTTTTATGAATATCAAGTAAATATAATGTAACAATAACTTACCTTGTATAAAGCTGTTATTTCTATTGTATTAGGAGGTACTTTAATTTGTACACAATGTGCTACCAGATTAGGCTTTCCAATTGTTCCATCAGAATTAGGAACCGGATGATCTGTTACTACCTGCTGTGGCGAATGTTCAACTTCAATGAACATTTTACTATTCAACATTGAGAAGCAGAAAAGTCGTTTCCAATTTTACCTATGAGCAGGTTACCAACTAGCTGTGCTTTGTAATGTAATTATACGTAAGATAAAGTTGAATTAAATGTAATAATGTGATCGAATCAAGCTTGTATATTATTTGACACCTTACTAACCAATTTATTTCTCCTTGTTGGTAACAACTGTCACTTTATTGGATTGTCATTTGCTGGTTATCTCAAAGAAAGATAAATATGAAGAGGTTATTTTTGCACTGATTTATGGTAGAGTATTGAATTGATCGCTGTAAACTGGAACAAAGATTGATATGAGTGGGAATTTGATGTGAACTTAGGTGTCAAATAAGACATTTTCCAATTCGTTTTCCTGGTCATATTTTACCACCATTTTTCATGAAATATGAAAAATATTGTTCATTTAACATTTCCAAATGACAGATGTATCTATTTTTTAGCTCACAACAAAAGGATGATTTTGCAGAACCTTCCAACTAAGAACAGGTTATTCAGTTCTTCAATGCAAGTGAATTCCTAGACTTTTGGAATGTGTCGTCGAACTTATAGCAGAACTAATTAGACTCAAACTGAGTATAGAGAAGATTTAATTGTCGTAGAATATCAGAGTAATAACATATTTTCTGAGATACATTTGTAACTGTATCAACCATACATTTATAATGTGCAATCATAAAAGTACAAAAGGACTCTCTGGCTTTATTATAGAATCGTTTGTAATAAAATTTCAATATGATGTACTTGAAACATTGTAGATTTGATAAATATAAAGCTTTCCTTGACTTGAAATAAAATATGTATTGAATTTTGAAGATTTATGTATCAATGTCATTGTGTTTTGGAGTTGTCAAAAATAAAATGTTGTGAATTTAATTATGGATTCAATCAAGCAAGCATCTTAGTAGTAATGAGGGGTCTTAAAAGTATTCAAATAAATTGTATATAAGATTTTATTAGCTAAACAGTTGTAATAAAGTGTAAAATATGTCAAAACCTAACCAATGCTTTTCTTATGGGGAAATCGGCATTCAACTAAAAAGTATCGAAACACCCAGGAAATTAATTCCAGAAGTTAAATATTGATGTGGGATTCATTTTAAGAGCATAATATGATAGTAATAAAGTCGAATTAAGTTAAAAATTGATTTTTAACTTTTGCCTGTCAACCTATCACACATGTAACCTAAATTATTTATTTTCTCGAAAACTACGTATCCTAGAATTTTTTTATTATGTTCATCGTAATCCTCGTATTTAATTACATCGATTTGATGTATCAATACTTCATTTAAATAAAAATGTAAAAAATGCATTTATTCGCCGAATATGCTACGCGGTACGTCTTTATTCAAATACATTGTATTCCCTATACAAAACGTATGACCATTTTGGGAATTAGTTTCCGAAACGTTCAGTCGTCGCCGGGAACTTGTGCAGTGTCGATGTGTTTTGAGTCGCTCCGGTATTTTTTTATATTTCGCGGTTAACGGGACTTTAAATATAAAAATAATTAGTAATTATTTAAAATGGAGTGTTAAGTGTTATTTAAAAGTGTGAAAGTAGTCATTTTGTAATTTCATTATTGAAAAAATTCATTTTGCAATTAGTGAGTGTGTTGTATTGGTGTCGCCATATTGTGATGAGATTGTTGCTGTTTTGTTTTTCCGGAGTCCAGCTGTCAGGTTGGTAGTGATTGTAAATTAAATTTTAGGTTATTGCATGCCCTTTTTCTGTATGACAGCTCTACTATTACGGCGTTTTTGGGTACAAACTATTAAAAATAATTTTAGTTTGTATATTTTGTTGTAATATGATCTCTAAATAAGACTGTTGATTCAATGTTGTGTTTATTTGCAGTTGCAGTGACTGCAGATCAGAGTTGAAGTCAGGCCTCTGAGGAGCAGCTTTAATAGCTAGAGGTCAAAGGTTAGTAAAGGTTTCACTAGTCGTTTTGTCATACCCAGCCATGTACTCAAGTGTTTTCTTTAGATACTTTGGACTTTAAATTAGTTTAAACAGTTGCTATTATATATTTGTCACTAACAAATCATGTTTTTCTTTCAGAGTAGATAGTCTAATAGAAATTTGCTTTCTTTCAGGGTAGATAGTCTAATACAACTTTCTTTCAGTCTAATACTTTGCATGAATTTCAGCAATATATTTCTTTTTCAGGATACAATTATATAATAGCAACTGTGTCCAAAATCAGTAGGTTTCAGGTTTAGTTAAATATCCCAGTGGGCACCTATGGAGAAGCTTGAATCAGATCACGGACTCCAGGAAGTTGCAGATCCCAGTAGCAGTTGCAGCATAATTCATTTGTTCTTGTATTGTTGTAAAAATTCTTCGATCGTATATCATCTTTGTATTTTTAGTTTTGATTGATTTAATAATTAATTGGGTAACGTAGAAATTTTGATGAATACGTTAGATGGTTTTTACAGTGATTTATATGTCTACTTTATTCCAAATTAAAATTGTTAATTAACTATTATTGTTAATTAAATAATTACTTTACTATGAAGCACAATACATATGAATTCGGTGTTATAGCTGCAATATGCCCTGTAAAAATAAAGCTAATTATTATTTTAAGTAAATTATGAAGATAAAATTAATAGATTACAATGATGGTAGATACAAAGTACAAATAATGAAAGACATATAAAATCACAAATGCTGGGATGACAAAAACTTGTGACATTTTGACTATTATTTATTAGTAATTAATTTTACAATGATTAAATAATTGGTCAAGATGTTACAAGGAAGGCAACCATGTTTATTATGTCCTTTCCGTTTCGTCCGATGTCGTTTCGTCCCATCGTTTCGTCCACACATTTAATTAGAAGTCCGGACTTCATTTTAGTTGTGTTTGACCTCAGAGGTCACTCGCCGCTCAAATCAAAGACCCGGGGGTCGTGCGGGCTCTTCTACTACCACTATATTTTTATAACGAGCTTGTTATAGAAGTATAGTCAGTAATTGCATGTATAATGATGGTAGTATCGAATGATTCGAATGATTTGTTGTTCGATTCATCCCGGGATGATTGTAGAAAGTCGCGAAGTACACTCGAATTAATTAATAAATGAATTAAGATAGATTCACCCAAATTGTTTCGGTTGCAGGTTAACCAGACGGTTCGGGTGTTTGACTGTGCTGTGCACTAACAAATGGTTAGTGTGCAGTGCGGTTTATTTCACATGTTTAACAGACATTAACTGTACACTAACAAATAGTTAGTGTATTGGTTACCAATACTTAGACGCAGGGACTTAGTTGTGCACTAACAAATCGTTAGTGTATGGCTATGATATTTTAAAAATAATTATACTTTTGAGTAGCATAAGGTTTCTGCTAAATATGATATTTTATTTGTATGCAATAAATAAAAATATTTTAAATATAAACATCATATAAAATGTAATAAAAATAATTACAACAAAAAAAATACTATAAGAAAAATGTAGTAGAATTATATAACATAAGAATCCCAAAGAGATATCTAGGTCTCTAGAAGAGATACAGGTTCTAAATAATATTCCTACAGATACAATTTTTATCATTAATAGGTAGTAATATTATCAACCCTTTTACACAATAAATATTTGAAAATTCCTTATTACAATGTTTGTCTATTTAAAAATTTAATGAAGGTACTTTTTATTCATTAATCACATTTCCAAGCCCTTATCTGTTTTAAGATTTTGAAATATCGTCATAAGAAAATTGTAAAAATGTATAAACCTTTGTGTTAATTTATTTTCCCTTTCAGATACCTTGTGAATGTTTTAAATTTTGTTCAAGTTTCAGTTATTCATCCCTTAAATAAATTCTGAATCATTTCCAGTTATTTATCTTCCCTTAAAAAAATCTTAACACATTTATACCATATACTTCATCCCTTAAATAAATTCTGAATCATTTCCAGTTATTTATCTTCCCTTAAAAAATCTTAACACATTTATACAATATACTTCATCCCTTAAAAAATTCATGAATCATATCCAGTCAGCTATCTTCCCTTAAAAAAATCCTAACACTCATTCAGCATCTTTTAAAATTAATTTTATATTATATATAACGCTATTTTGTTTGTAATTATTGTTAATTGTGATGTAATACTTTGTCTTTATTTTTATACAGGGTGGCGACTAACCTGGAAAACCGGGAAAAGTCAGGGAATTTCATATTTCTGGAAAAGTCAGGGAAAAGTCAGGGAATTGTATTCCATGTCAGGGAAAAAAGTTTTTTGTTCTTTAAATTTTTTAATTTAATTTTAGAAAAATAACTACAATCTTTTATTTCAAAATGTATTTAGTTATTTTTAGATTTTATTGGCAGAATACCCTTTATTAGATAGATAGTATACCTTTATTGGCAACAAATACCCTTTATTGCTTCTTAAGAGTGAGAACCACCATCTATGAAAATATAACCGAAGGATGTTTACTCATTGAAAACTGTTTTGTTTAGTCTAACGTTTCTACCGCGCTATGTTTTTTCTGTATGCAATATTTAAGGTTGTGTCTTTGCCTGTTGATTTTGCTTTTACTATAAATTTAATTAAAAAAAACAATTATATTACAATATATGATATAATATATGAAATGTAACCATAAATTCATAAATAAGTCAATATTCTAGAAGTCAGGGAATTTTTTTACTTAGTCAGGGATAAGTCAGGGAAAAGTCAGGGAATTTATTAATGTTACTTGAATCGCCACCCTGTTATAGAGCGTCCGCGGCCTTGGAATCATGCCTGCAACCCAGCAGAGTCCCTCAGAGCTAGCACCGTCCCCCGGAACGGCACCAGCTGTCAGTCACATCAACTAGATGATCTCCCCCCCCCCCCCCCTATAAAATAATATTTACTATGTATTGTATTAAATTGTACTTGTAATATAGATGTTTGTCTTGTACACTATTAAAATTAGATTTTTTCTAGACCCCGCAAATACACATTCTACCGATGAAACACTCAGTTTTTGCGGTGAAACTTATTCTACGCTAAATCAAAAAATGTTTCAAATAAAAAAGTTTCATTTTGTTATTTCTTGGCTCTTTTAATTATACTTTTTTTCAATGTCAAAAAACCGCTTTTTGCGATTTTTTTGGCGAGATTTTGAAAAAAATAAAAATCGCTGAAACTATGTTTATAAGTTAACTGAAGCACGAGAAAGTCAATGCCGTGACCGCATTTTCATATCGCTAGTAGTTTTTGAGATATAGACTCGGAAAAGTACCAAATCTGAATAAAATTAACAATTTCACTTTTCCGGAGCGTATATCTCAAAAATTAAACAAGATATGTAAATGCGCTCAACGGCATTGAATTCCCCGTGTCCGAATTGACTTGTAAGCAAATTTTCATGCAATTTTAAGCAATTTTAATTTTTTAATTATTTCCTTTTGGTTTTTTTCAGATTTTAATTCAATTTTCCCGAAAATCCTTAATAATATTGAAATGAAAATTTACATACATATGTATTTTGACCCACTGAATCCAGTGCCTAATTTTATGTTGTGCATTTAATAATATTTAAAGTACTAGTTTTCATGTAAATTTAATGTTTACATACTTATATTTTTGTTTAAATATCTAAAATACTCATAAAATTCAAATGCACTGAATTAAAAATACAATTTTTAATTAATATAATTAAATATATAATATTTTCAATAAATAATAAGTTTTGTGCAGAGAATGCACTCGAAAACATTTTGATGTGCACTGGTTTGGTCTTAATAAACAAGTACAGCGCACGCGCCGGCTGTCCGCAGTTCAAATGTTTAGAATTGACAGGTAGTTTTGCTGTATGAAAATTAGTGATTTTGAGTGAAAATATGATTAAATATTAGTAAAACACAGTGTCCATCGTAAGTATAGATGTTTTCTGGTGATCTTGATATACTTTTCACGTGGACATATAGTTTTTGGTAATTACAAATTTTCGTTGCATAAGTTGCTTTGCACGTTACCTATAGAGAAGGCAGTCACATAGAAATATTACATTTTAACAAATACATTTCGGATAATTGGCTTTACCATTATGTAAAAACATGATTAAAAATCACTACAATATTTAAAATAAATTTAGTATGACGCCGGGTGTCGTTGAGTGTAGGTGCGTGCATAAAATAATCGTACTTTATAACAAAACATTTATTATTATTGTTTTCGATAGACATTTGTTTTTAAAAATAGTGTAAAAATGTACTTTATAATATACCATAATCATTCATTTTATTAGTTGATTTTACTAATTGTTAATTATTAATCTAAACAATATTCTATTCATTTCTAGTATTTTTCTCAATTTTTCAATTTCAACAATTACAGATATAATTTAAATATTATTAATAGCAAATATACGTACATAAATAGTTCATTTAAATATCGATTTTTAAAAGAATTTCGTTTGTTCAAATGATAAATTTGCCGAAGTGAACCTGTTCGTTACACAATAATTGTCTAGTATGACGCTGGGTACCGGTGAGTGTAGGCGCATAAAATATTTGTTCTTTATAACAAAATACTGGGTAAATAATTCATGTCATCCTAATTATTATTGTTTTCGATAGATATTTGTTTTTAAAAGTAGTGTAAAAATATACTTTGCAATACCATAATAACTCATTTTATTAATTGGTTTTACTAATTGTTAATTATTATTCTAAACATTATTTTATTCATTCAGAGTATTTTTCTTATTTTTTAATTTCAACAATTACAAATTAAATTTAAATATTATTAATAGCAAATATACATACATAAATAGTTAATTTAAATATCGATTTTTAAATGAATTTGGTTTGTTCAAACGATAAATTTGCCGAAGTGAACAGGTTCGTTACGCAATTGTAGTATAGCATGACCGCGTGTATTTATTTATTCTCATCTACGGCGTTTACCAGTACAGTCTTAATAATTTGTACTCATATTTCAGCCATTTTGTAGTCAGTGACCAAGTTAAAATTGAAGTGAAAAGTTGTGCGCGATTAAAATCTCGAGTGAAAAGTGTTTGTGTGTGTAGTGTTGTGCCCAGAGATGGTTCCAGGTTCCCGTGGGCTGTTGCTGAAGCCATGCTAAAGCCTTCTACATGGTAGGTTCCTTTTTTAAAGCATTTTAAAACTATTCTGTTGATTGTTTTCTCTGTTATAATTATTCTCGTTTATGTTTAAATGTACTAATATATTTTTTCAATTGTTGCAGGTTCTGGAGAACTTACAGGGGGCTAAGGTCAGTAACAACATACATGTGCTTTCTTGTCTATCTCTTTTTTGCAGTAGTACTGTAGGAGTAATTCTATTTACTCATAATTAAATATTTCTTACTTCATAAATGTGATTCTTAACCTGTATCAATATTTGCTATTTATTCAATAATATTTTTTTTGGGACTTTTAAATAAATAAATACAGGATAAAATCACATTTATACATATATCTTTATTTCCGAAGCACATGTCGCATCCACGTGTAGTTAGTTGGGCCGCGCGTCGAACATCGAATATCCGCAATTAAAACCGAAGTATTACCTAATGTCGCGCGTACTCGTAACTTTGTTATATACATTAATAATTTATTTATAGTAGATTTTTATTGAACCTTCGTTCGTTTATAATTATTAAATTAAATTAATTGAAAACGTTTAAAGTTCGCGACAGATTAATTGCTTTAAGATTATATTTGTTTAAAGAATTTTTAAACAAATAAAGTCAACACAAAGCAATATGAGACACGAGCCTTAAGAGCGGGCTTGTATGGATACAGGAACCACATGGTGTTTCTGTGGTTTTATGACACCTTCTGCAGGCCTGTGGAGCCTCCTAGAGGGCCTTCAATCTGCTATCAACAGCCTGTATCTGTGAAGAAGACGTCCGATTTTATTCATACGATTTACTCGCGAAATATTAAATGTTTTTTATAGTATAATTAGAATAACACTTTGATATTTAATTTTAAAACACACACTTGTATTTTGTTGATGAATGAAGTAAACTTCGCGAATTTTGGTCGGATTCGGGTCGGTTTGCGTGATTTTAAATCTATTTAGGCTAGTCTGGTTTTTACATGGAGAGTTTTGAATTGAATTTTTAGGCGTTTAAATTATATATACAGTTGTTTTACAAAAAAATAGAGTCCTTTAAATAATTCACAAAATCTCTAATAAATTTTTTGAATACTTGTAAGATTGCATATATTTCAGAAAAAATGCTCTTAATATCTGCTTAATAATTCATACAGATATTAAATATTTTTAAAACTATCTTGATTGTAAATATTTTTTTAAAATTTACAGATTTTTAAATAATTCTTAAACGCTTTGATTATTTTAAAGCAGGATTCGTAAATATCATGATATTTATAATAAATATCAAAATATCTGATATATAGGATATATATCAGATAAATATCACTTTTTGGATATTTATTTTTTAATTTTAGTTTTTGTACACATTTAGAAAAACTGAAAAATTTGAAAAATTTCACTTTTCCGGAGGCTATATCTCAAAAACTAAACAAGATATGGAAATGCGCTCAACGGCGTTGAATTCCCCGTGTCCGAATTGACTTATAAGCAAATTTTCATACAATTTTATGCAATTTAATATTTTTAATTATTTTCTAAATGTGTGTACCCCTTTGGTTTTTTCAGATTTTAATTAAATTTTCCCAAAAATCCTTAATCGTAGGATTATTAAAACGAAAATTTACATACATATGTATTTTGACCCACTGAATCCAGTGGTGCAATCTTCAAATGCATATGACTTCTGGTTTTCGAGAAAATGTTAAAAAAACCACTTTTTGCGATTTTTTTGCCGGAAAATTGAAAAAAAATAAAAATCGCCGAAACTATGTTTATAAGTTAACTGAAGCACGAGAAAATTAATGCCGTTGAGCGCGTTTTCATATCACATTTAGTTTTTGAGATATAGCCTCGGAAAAGTAGAAAAACTGAAAAATTCGAAAAATTTTATTTTTCCGGAGGCTATATCTCAAAAAGTAAACATGATATGGATATGAGCTCAACGGCGTTGAATTCCCCGTGTCCGAATTGACTTATAAGCAAATTTTCATACAATTTTACGCAATTTAATATTTTTAATTATTTCCTAAGGGGTACCCCTTTGATTTTTTCAGATTTTAATTCAATTTTACCAAAAATCCTTAATCGTAGGATTATTAAAACGAAAATTTACATACATATGTATTTTGACCCACTGAATCCAGTGGTGCAATCTTCAAATACATATGACTTTTGGTTTTCGAGAAAATGTTAAAAAACCGCTTTTTGCGATTTTTTTGGCGGAAAATTGAAAAAATATAAAAATCGCTGAAACTATGTTTATAAGTTAACTGAAGCACGAGAAAATTAATGCCGTTGAGCGCGTTTTCATATCACATTTAGTTTTTGAGATATAGCCTCGGAAAAGTAGAAAAACTGAAAAATTCGAAAAATTTCATTTTTCCGGAGGCTATATCTCAAAAACTATTTGATATTTTTATATAATGGATATATATCATTGCAAAAATATGACGATATATATCAAAATAATTATCATGATATATATCGATCGATATATATCTTCGAACCCTGTTTTAAAGTACTTTTAAAGCTTTTTATTGTAAGAATTTAATGAATTAATTTAATGGTTATATTTTTATAAATTGAGGCCTTAGGTTCAAATCCTGATCCTCACATTTTTTTTGTTTATTAAAGGTTTTTAAAATGAAAGATATTTTTGTTGAGATCTGTAATTAAATATAATTAACAATGCAGATAATTATTTAATTATATAATTACGCCTACATAACATTTTGATATTGCGGCACTTGCCGGGGTTGATTGCGAGGGGTATTTGATTTTTTGATTTATTTGGAAATTAACGTAGTTTTTCTGACCTGTTGTCAGCAAATTTTTATTTTTCTAAAATTAATTATATATAACTAGTAATTGAACCCTTATTATTTATTGATTGATTTATAATATTAACGTAGTTTATTAACAAGTGTCATACAAATTTTTATCCCGAACCCTTCACTACGTCCGCCGCTGAGGATGGCTTTGGCCTCTGGCGTGGTTTTCACGTTGAGTAACCTTTGTCAACCTCTCTTTGGCCTTGAACTAGGTCCGCCGCTGAGGATTGCTTTGGCCTCTGGCGTGGTTTACACGTTGAGTAACCTCTGTCAACCCCTCTCTGGCCTTTAACTTTCTCATTTTTGCAACCTACTCAAAAGATACCCTGGAAGATGCTTTAGATTTTCACCATGTAAAATCAGACTAGAATTTTGACTTCGATACAAACATAAATTCTTTTTCAGGTGAACAACGCACAATACACATATTTCGCGTAACGTTTTAGCTTTTGTTCGCTCGTCGCCGCGTTACTCCGGCGTTGGGTGGCCGCCAAACGTGCGGCCTATTACAACATATTTTTGTATATTTGTATTATGTATGTATTTCTCGGGTGTAACCCGTCCTAGTAGGCGGAGCACCCACTGTATACACTAATCTTTTTTCTATGAGAGAATTTTCAGGTACATTTTACAACAATAAATTATATTTTAAGTTAGACATAGTATAGGCAGGAATATTTTAATGATTTTATCACAACATTAATTTACTTTCAGTTTAAGATATTTTATTGTTCGGGCGCGAAATAATTCAAAATCTGATCTCGTTTCAGATATCGATGTTATTTTTATTTTTCTCGCGTAGTGAATTTTTTTTTAGTTTATTCCGGAAACTATTCAAGAATTTAAGTGCCGTGTTTTTTACTATCATATGGTAAGTAAACTTTCAAAATAATAATATTTAGATTTTTTTTTTTTAATAAATCTGAACTTTTGCAGGGGCTCTATTTCAGAAACTAAACAAAATATGAAGATATATTTAACGGTAATGATAATTTCTCGTATCCGAATTAACTCGTAACTAATTTTTTTCCAATTTAATGTTTTTCAAGTTCACTCATTGAATCCAGTGGTACGCTGTCCTAGTGCACATGGCTACTAGTTTTCAAGAAAATGGTAAAAATTATTTGTTGTTTTTTTTTGTTGTGTAAATAAAAATAGCGTTGTGTGAAAGACCGCGGTCCGTTTAAATATAAGTCCAATTAGATATAATCCGGGTAGGTAGTTATAAGTTTTTAGTTCTCTTCTTCTTCTAACTTTTTTTTTCTCAGTTTATTTCTGTGTTGCCTGAAGGACAACTAATATTTTTTATATTTTAATAACAAAATTATCTGCAAAACTCATTTACAAAATTTACTGTAAATATTTATATTTAATGGCTTATCATTTTAGAGGTTTCTGATTCAATTCGTTACTATATTTAAAATTAATTCTGTGTTGTAAATTCATATACTGTACTTAACGGTGAAATATGTCTTCTATTGTGATCCACAATTGCAGATCTGTCCCACTCAGAAGTGTATAAAGGTGCAATGATATTTAGTAAGAATATTCTAAATTATTTTGAGCTCGGGGGTGGTTGGGCGGCTAAAATAAAACAACGCATTTCTTGTTTTATTTTTAACGAGTTCTGAAAAGTATTTAATAAAAAAAAATCCAAATAAGCTAGAGGCTGATTGATTGAGTGGTAAAAAATAATTGTTAAAAGTTACAATTATGTTTAATATTTACTTACAGTTCATAAGTGAGAATTTCTGGGTTTAAATGTCGCGGATAAAGGCGCAATGATATATTTATTTAAGGTAGATTAATTTTAAATCACACAGTGTTGCAGCACAAAAACAATGAGTGAATCTCGAAAACTGTAATCAGACAAAGGTTGTCACGTCAGTAGGGCAATTTAATGATTAAAATAATTTCTCTAGGGAAAATAAGGCTTTCTAGTATCCATAATTTTTATTTGAAACTTTTAATAGTAACTCTTACAGTTCGCGAGATCCCACTGAAAACATCCTGTATAACTGCAGTTGTTGAAAGTTTCATAGTTAATATTAGTTTCAAGTCCAGGATGGAAGAAGCTCTCTAGACGTCTTCAGAAGATTCTAGGTTGGATGCAGCCAAGAACAAGATGAAGAGCTTCACAATAAGTCGGAATAAAACAAATGGGACTGAATTTAAAGTATTTTATCTTTTTCATCAGCCGACACCGTCCCGAAATTTCTCCCTTCTTCTTAAATAGCTAAGTACAAAAGAAATTTATAAACAAATTACCAAAAGTTTACTCCAAATTTAAATTAAATGTATACTTTTTAAACTATTTTCACGTAGCCCTCTTTTCATGGATAATAGAAACTATTACATATTATTACATAGAATAAATTTGATATTTAAATTAAAACTATTAATATGTTTGTATTGATTACTATTTTACTATATTTATTGAAGTATTTATAAAGCAAATATTTACTCTTTTAATATATAATTACTTTACTTTTAGAAATTTAAACATGATATTGTCGTGGCCGAGCGGTTAAAGGTGTCGCCGGACGATCAGGGTAGTTAAACAACATTGACAGAGGGTACAGGTTGGATGGGTGACCGTCCCATATAACTTTTTATTTTATTTTGTCCCCAAAGATATTAGTTGACAGAGAGCCACAAGGGTAGATTTAAATTGGTGAAAATTGTTTGTCGGCTGTGGGGATCGAACCAGAGTTCTCAAGATCCACCACTGAGCCACCTACCCCATTTGAATTGAATATGTTAATTATTATTAATTAATTTGTAAAAAACTGCCAACATATTTTCTGCAAATTACATTCCATATTCTATTTTAAAATACTTGCAAATTTTGCAATTATAGAATGCAAAATTATATAAATTGACTGATAATAATTAACGGTTAGTTTGTAATTAAAGATCGAATTATTATTGTTTTTATTTAGGCTCGAATTTGAAATTAAAATTAAAATATAAAATCCAGGGCATAAATCGGTTTACAAAAACATTAACCCTAATTTTTATCGTTATTTTTAAAGCTACAAATAACGATATAATTTAACAAAAAAATATTAAACCAATTTAATTATAATATTCTAAGTTTATTCAATTTTAAGGAATTAAAGTAGGCAACCAACTCCACAGCAGGTAGAGAAGTATACATGCCCGCAATGAGTCCGAATGTAACGGGATTGCATACGCACAGAGATTCAAGGGGCTCCGCAGGAAATAAATTTTGTTGCTGATCGCCGAATTGTGAGTTCGAGTGACGTCACAGCGCCGTTCAAACTTGTACCTTAGGAGGAAATCGCGTTTCGCGATTACAAGTACATACTATCTATTGTAATAATTTAGGTTTCGTGAGGTGACTAGAATTGTAATAAATATTATTTTAATTATACAAAATATTACTATCTGTTTCAAAAATATTAACTGTAATTTTTAAAATTTAATTACGCCTGTAATAATTGTTATAAATGAATGAAACAAACTTGAAATGGTTTAATATGCATTTCTACATATTCCTAATATGCAATTGCAGATATTTGGGCGGTTACAAGACGTCAAATTAGTAAGTTTAAATGATTTATGTTTTAATAAATAAATATATTAGGTTGCACGCCACGGCCTCGTCAATGCATTAAAATTACCCCTTTGGGGGCCGTGATCCGACGGCTGGGAACTGCATTTCACCCGCAAAATATATAACTTACCAAGTATCAGAGTGCTACACCCAGATATAAGTAAATGGAGTAATAATATATAATTATTTATTTATTTATTTTACCCATCAAATGTCAACAGCGAACAAAAATTACTTCCAATAGGTTGACGTATCATTACAAGCTAGTTATTGTAAAACAGTATTTTTATTTAAAATTAATAAATAAATAAATATAAATATATCATCACGCCTTGTACTCATCAACCACAAGGGTAGATTTAATTTGGTGAAAATTGTTTGTTTTTCACCAAATTAAAATCTACCTATGTGGCTCTCCCTTCACTAACATATTTGGGGGCCGTTACTTGACGGCTGGTAATCGCACTTCACACGAACAAATATATAACTTACTGAGATCTGCTCTGGCAGAGTGCCACACCCAGTAATGGTTCAAAGGCGTGATGATATATTTATTTTATTTATTTATTTCTCATCACACTTTTTACCCATTACTGGGTGTGGCACTCTGCCGGAGCAGATCTCAGTAAGTGATATATTTCTCCGCGTGAAGTGCGGCTACCAGCCGTCAAATCACGGCCTCCAAAGATGTTAGTGGAGGAGGAGCCACAGGGGTAGATTTTAATTTGGTGAAAACAAATAATTTTCACAAAATTAAATCTACCCTACTAACATCTTTGGGATCCGTAATTTGACGGTCGGTACCCGTGCTTCACGCGAAAAAATATATCACTTACCGAGATCTGCTAAGACAGAGTGCCACACCCAGTAATGGATAAAAGACGTGATGATATATTTGTTTTATTTATTTAGTTTAGTTTTTAAGATATAGTCTCGGGAATATACAAAAGCTAAATAATAAGAAGAATTTGTTTACAACAAACATTAAATAATAATTTAAAAATAATTGCAAATAACCATAAGTTCATATATTTTTTTATTAAAAGAAAAATTACTTAAACTTTCATTAAACTTATATATTAATATGATGCTTACAACAAATGCTACAGTTTTTAGTAATAATTTTTTTTTAATTTACAAATAATATTTTTCAAACAGGTAGTAATATTTAAATTCTAGACATCTCTTGAAAACTATTTTATTACAACAGATAGTATGTACAAATTATATGATCGTGGTCGATATATAATAAAAAAAATCTGATGTGGACACCACATGACTTCCTTGTACGCGTATTAAACTATAGATATTTTTTTAATTGCACATATTTGACATAAAATCTTTTATTTTTTATTTTTTGTTCTAATCCATAGCAAACATAATTTAAAAAAAAACAATAAATATATAATATTTAAATTTAGATATCTCGCATATGGAAAAGGCTAATTTAAAAATTCTTAATATGCTAGATGCAGAATTTCATTCTCTAAAACTTTTATTTGCAGCATTTATTTCTAAAATTAAAATAATGCCATTTTTTTCAAGGAAAACTGTTAGCAGCTTCATGTAATGTGCCACTTCCGGTTAGTCTATTTTAACCAAAATCTATTATGTTATTTCCATTGACATAGTAGTCTTATATACCAAATTTGGAAAGTTTTAAATTATATTTGAATATAGTTTTTCATGAAAATCTATTATAGGCTTCAAGTAAAGTACCACTTCCGGTAGTTGTATAATGACTAAAAAGGGAGGTGCCCAACTAGATGTTATAACAGTCCTAAATATAAAGTTTCAATTTTCTACGGCTTACCGTTTTTTCTAGCTTTTTATTCATCTGCTTGTCGTTTTTCAGAAATGTATTTCTTCATTCTACCCTTCTTTTACCTGTTTGATTGTTTCTTTCCCATCCTTTAATTATTCAATGAATACAACGGGAGGTGCACAACTAAATGTTGCTAATGCAATGACATTGACATTTAATTTTTTATTTTTTTCTTATTTTTTGTTCTAATCCATAGCAAACTTAATTAAAAAAAAAAAAAATATATAATTTTTAAATTTAGATATCTCGCGTATACAAAAGGCTAATTTAATAATTCTTAATGTGCTAGACGCAGAATTTAATTCTCTAAAACTTTTATTTGCATCATTTATTTATAAAATTTAAATAACACCATTTTTTTCAAGGAAAACTGTTAGCAGCTTCATGTAATGTGCCACTTCCGGTTAGTCTATTTTAACCAAAATCTATTATGTTATTTCCATTGATATAGTAGTCTTATATACCAAATTTTGAAAGTTTTAAATTATATTTGAATATAGTTTTTCATGAAAATCTATTATAGGCTTCAAGTAAAGTACCACTTCCGGTAGTTGTATAATGACCAAAAAGGGAGGTGCACAACTAGATATTATAACAGTTCTAAATATAAAGTTTCAATTTTCTACGGCATACCGTTTTTGAGTTATGCGAGATACGTACGTACATACGTACGTGCATACGGCACTACGAAATTAGTCAAAATGGATTCAGGGAGGGCCAAAACACCTATTTCCGTTGAAATCTGAGAACCGAAAATTTTCGCGATTACAATACTTCCTTTACTTCGTACAAGGAAGTAAAAACAATATTTTGATTTCAACACAGACTTTATTTAGCAGTTGTAACTTAGAGTTTTCACAGTAAAAAGGATAACATGTCTTTGTTTCACACGTATTTATAGTGTGTCTTATCAGAAAGGTTCTTATTACAGCGTGAGAGATTCCGTTAGACATTCATCACATATTTGTTATGTCGTCATCTAATAGGGTTACATAATACCTCCCCTTCTAGATGATGGCTAAGAAATAGTGGATGGAAAAGAAATCTGATTTTCTACTTTATTAGTTGAAAGTGGTTCCTTTACATATTTTATTCTTATATTTATTGATTAATTTATAACATATGAGGGTTAAAATAATAATAGTTAGTAATACATACAATATAGTAAAATGTGTTTCATGTTTAGTGTCTAATTCTTTCAGTGGTCTTATAGTAGGAATAGCTTTTGTAAATTCTTCTATATTTTGCAAAATTTCATTTTTGTTTGGTTTTATTTCTAATATCAATGGTTGTGGAAACTGAAATTTTATTTCTTTATATTTATTTACAAAAGGTTTGAAAACATAGTCATTAATTTTACATTGACTTGTACTGGAAATCTGAAATATTCCTTGTATGCTTTTTATTTCTTTAATATTTTTGCAATCAATTTCAACGTTCTGTTTATCAGGACTAAATATAATTAATTCATTCGAATTTGGAATACGAATTATATTATTATGGGATGTTATTTGTTTAATTTCACATTTACTATTATTGCTGTACAATAATTGGTTAGTACATTTACTTATTTTTATATTGTTAGTTTTACAATAATATTGCTTATTACTAATAAAACAATCATCAACCTTAACATTATTGTCAATATACATTGTTGTATCTTGGTCATATAAATAGTACATGTCGTTTTGTTTAAAGGGAATCATTGTCATTTGGTACAAATCGTGAGTTTTCTCTGACATAACAGGAATGGTTATTATAAAGTATATTTTGTTTTCCTCATGATTACAATTAACAGTTAATAATTTTGAGATCTCAACTATATCATACATGGGTAACATTTGTTTTAAATTTTCAAAAGATATTAAACTTACATCGAAAGTGTGCAGAGAACAAAAATTTATACTTTCGTTTATTTGAGATATAATCGTTTGAATATGATTTAGCATGGAGATTATTAGCTGCAGTTTTGAATTGAGTAGGAATAGTGCATCTTTGTATTCCCGTTTGTTGATTTGTTCTTTTAATAATCTTATTTGGTCAAAAAGTTCCTTTTCATTAATATTTACTTTATTAATTTGTTCATTAAAATGTTTAGTAAAATCTTCCAAATAATACAAATTATTTTTTATTTCTGTTTGTAAATTTTGTTCATTTTCTTTAATTTGTTTGAATAATTGTTCGTAATGTTCTGCGTCATTTTGATCTAAATTTCCGGAAATAGATTTTATGACTGTACCTAGTCCATTTATTAGACCTCGTTTATTTCTTTTGTGAATCTTTAATTTGTAGATTTGATTTTCTGTATGTTCATAAATCATATTCATTACATTAAATGCGTCAAGGTTTAGTTTTTGCAATGGTTTAGAATTATTGTTAAACGTGTTTACTATGTCAGTAATAGTTTGAAAATTTGAAAATAGGGGTTGTAAGTCATAGTTGAAATAGGCGTATATGTCGTATTCGTTAATATGGGTTTTACCTAATTCAAGTAATGTGTATCCGTTGTTAATAGAAATATCTTGAAGGAATTGACCGTGAGATAAGGATATTAATCTGTAACAAATTATAATTTTAGTTTATCGATTTTTACTTTTCTTTTATGAATTTTCCCTTTTACTTCAATAGTATGGTTTTTATCATTATAATTATCAATTTTTACTTTTTCGAAAAGTGGTTTTTTGAATTTTGTTATCAGTCTAGGATTTTGTTTAAGGAAAGCTTGAGAGGTGTTTTGGAATTTTGTGTGGGTGTTATTTGGTTTAAAGCGTATTAATTTTTCGTTCACGATTTTATTTCGTAATTTATCATGTTCAATTTGTTTATTTTTTTGAAATGATTCTATTTGTTGTTCGTCTGTTAAGGTCGTTCTTGGTCGGATGTGTGAGTAATCTCTACCGTATAGTATTTCATTCGGTGATAATTTCGTGACAGAATGTATGGTGTCGTTGTAAGCTAGTATAGTTATCGTCAATATTTCGTCTAAATTTTTATTTGGATATTTTTGAAATAAAATTCGCAAATGTTCTATAAGGGTAGAATGTAGTCTTTCTATTGCGTTTGATTTTGGGTTACCAACTGATGTAATATGTAAATTTATTTGATTATTGTGACAGAAAGTTTTGAACGCTAAATTATCGAATTCTTTCCCTGAGTCGCAAATGATTGTTTGTGGTTGTAATCTTTCTCTAATGAAATTTGAAACTATATTTATGACGTTGTTACAAGTTTTATTTTTTATAAAATAGATTTGAGCATATTTTGAAAACTGGTCAAATATTGTTAAATAGTATTTTGAATCGAGGGTTAATATATCTAGATTTATAATTTCGAAAGGTCGTTCGGGGGTTGGTGTAAGTTGATCTTCTAATTTTGGGGGTTGTCTATCATATTTACATTTCTTACAAGTTTCGCATTTATTTATGAATGTTGTTATAGTTTCTGACATTTTTGGCCAATAGTACTTTGTTTTTAATTTATTATAAGTTTCTAGTATACCACGGTGGTTTGTCTTTCCGTGATGGTAGTTCAATATTATTTCGTCCTGTTCATTCTCGTTTTCTACGTCTTCAACTTGTTGGTTAACTCTTATTAAATTTACTGTTCCGAATTCAAACTTACTCTGTATTATTTTATTTAAAGTGTTAGCGATTTCGTCCGTGCAAATACAATAATATCGTATTTTAGGTACTATGTAATTTTGAATAAATTCAAATAGTTGTGTTTCTTTATTTTCTGGTTTTAGTGAAAATATAATTTTTAATTTTTTATGATTAAATAATCTTTTTGTTTCTACCTTATTTTCTGTATCTTCCTGTATTATTATTTGATTGTTAGCAACGTTAATTCGGTTTTCTAAAAATTTTAAACCATTTATAGGTTCTTCTGGTGAGGAATGAACAGTGTTGGTTGATAAACTTTCTAGTTCTCTCTCTCTATATCTTCGACGTTATTTAATAAACTGTCTACCGATTCGTTTGAATGATTTTTTAAGAAATTCTCGATTTCTTGTGAATTTGCAAGATTATGAGGTAATTCATAAATATTAATTTGGATATTTGTATCTTTAAAAATGTTATTTAATAATTGAATTAATTTAGATTCTTCTAAGTTGTCTAATCCACATGATAAATATGGCATGTTGATTTCAAATAAATCATTTTTGATTAAATAATCTCTTAGAGAGATAAGACAAGATTTTAATTGTTTGAAGTTAACGTTTTCTTTATAGGTGTCTTTTGTATACAAATGTAAGATTACTTTATTTTCAAAATTTTGAATAATTATATTTAGGTTTTTGAAGTTATTTTCGCAATACTTTTTACTAGCAAATTGTTCATCTATTTGTAAGGCTAATCCTTTACCGAAACGATTATCTTTAGAAACGTAATGACAAAATATATCTGTTTTAGTTACATCTCCGGTTACATAATTAATTTTGAAAGGTTCTCTTATTCGTGATAGGTAATCAGCAATTTTGTTTATTCTACCTGGTAAATACTCTACTTCGAAGTTGTATTCACTAAGCTCAATTTTCCATCTCATCAATTTTTGATTTCCATTTTTCATTTTAAATAGCCAAATTAAGGGTCTATGGTCCGTTCGAATAATGAATTTTCTACCGTATAGGTAGGGTCTAAAGTTTTGCACTGACCAGACTATGGATTTTAACTCTTTTTCTACTGTAGAGTAATTTTGTTCATGATTATTAAAAGTTTTCGAAGCGTATGCTAAAGGTTTCTCTACGTTATCTTGTACTTGCGAGAGTACTGAACCCATGGCGTAATTTGATGCGTCAGTTGTTAAGATAAAAGGTTTAGAGAAGTCGGGGAAGCTTAGTATAGGGGGGTTACTAATTAGTTCTTTAGATTTTTGAAATGCTTCTTGATAGTCTTTATTTGTTATATCAATTGTTTTATTTTTCTTGAAACATTCGGTAAAAGGTTTCGTTAATTTTGAAAAGTTAGGTATGAAACGTCTATACCATGATAATTTTCCCAAGAATGATTTGATATCTTTTTGTGTTTTCGGAATTGTAATTTTATTAATTGCTTCTATTTTTTTTTATATTAGGTTTAAGACCTTGTTCTGATATGACAAATCCTAAATATTCTATATCTGTTTTCATGAATTCACTCTTATCAATTTGTATTTGTAAATTTGCATTTTTTAATTTTTCGAAAACAAGTTTTAAATTTTGTAAATGTTCTTCTTCCGTTTTGCTAAAAATTATGATTATGATGGTGATCCATATAAACAAGACAAATTTTGTTAATTAAATCACCTAAAACTTCGTTCATCATTCTCCGGAAAGTCGCGGGTGCATTAATAAGTCCAAACGGCATTCTGATGAATTCGTAATGGCCTGATGGGGTGCTAAAGGCAGTTTTTTCTATGTCGTCCTTTTCTACCGAAATTTGGTGAAATCCCGAATGTAAATCAAGGGCTGTGAAAAATTTTGGTTTGCCAATTTTGTCTAATAGTGTATCAATATTAGGAAGGGGATATTTATCTTCTCTAGTATTTGCATTTAATTTTCTAAAATCTATTACGAGGCGTGTTTTTCGCTTTCCTGATGCGTCTGTTTTCTTTGGGACGATCCAAATAGGGGAATTATAAGGGCTGTTTGATTTTGTAATTACACCAGTTTTTAATAAATTTTGTACGTGATCTTCAATGTCATTCTCATATATCTGTGGAAGTCGGTAGTTTTTCGTATGTATAGGAGTATTGTCTTTAGTCAGAATTTTGTGTTTAGTGTGAGTAGTACATGATAAATTTTCGCCATCTTTTGGGAAGAGTTTAGGATATTGTTCTAGTAATTTGTTAATTTTTTGTTTTTGGGTGTTATTTAAATGTTCTGATCGAAAATTTAATTTACAAAAATTTGATTCTGACATTGGAATAAATGGAAATTCTATATTTTTTATTTTAATTTTTTCATTAGCAAAATTAATTTCGCATTTCAAGTCTTTTAATATATTTATACCAAATAATAAGTCGCAGTCTTTATTAAAAGTATGAATAAAAAATTTATGAGGTTGATTAAAAATTTTTAAAGTTATGGAATTTTTGCAATGTACTTTTGAATTGGCTGTTTTAAAGGTCAAATTCTCAGTTACAATTTTTGATTTATATAATTTTGACATATTTTCGCTGATAAGATTTACATCTGATCCTGAGTCTATTAATATTTTATAATTTGATAATTTAATAACAGGAATATTATTTGTGATTGAAGTCATAACTATGTTTCTTGGCTTAGGGGCTCTATGGACTCTAAAAAATTATTATCGTTTGAGTAATTTTCAGAATCTGGATTTTCGTCAAGATTTTGATTTTCTTGAGAATATGTTTGAAAATTTTCGGGTTCGTATTCGATATTTTCTTGTAAATAGTTTTGTTTTATTGTTTGTGTACTCATAGGAATTGTGGTTTTTGTTATTCCGGACATAGGTTGAGGTTTAAATTGTTGTCTAGTTCTAACAACATTATAAGCGTTTTGTCTAGGAGCAAAAGACGTGCTTGGTTTATTAGAATTCTGTTGAACATTTATGGGTTTGGAAGGGAAATGTTGCCCTGGGAATTTTTGTGGAGGTATATTATTGTGGAATGTTTTTGTGATTGTTGAGGATTGTCTGATCTTAACAATGGACTTTTAAAAGTTTGAAGTGCATAATTATAATCGTTTGTTAATAAATTTTCACACATTTCTAATGTAGTGGGGTTGTTAGTAATAAAAGATCCTCGGACGTGAATTGGTAATAATGTAATGAAATGTTTTACGACTAATTCTTGTATTTCATTTATTAATATAGTTTTCTGAGCTGTATTATAAGGTAATAAGTGAACTTTTGATTTATATTTTGCAAAATCATTTTTAAATTGTATTAAAGTGTCATATATTTTATTCGTATTTTTAGTATTCAAAATTTTTAATAAAATAGTTTCTTTAGTGAGTTTATCTTCGAAATTTTCGGATAAATATCTTTTTAAATCTGTCCAGTCTTTAAACATATTTTCGTTAATTAGATTTATAGCTTTATCTGTTAATTTACTTAAAACTAATGAAAATGCGTATTTTGTTTGCAATGCATTTATAATTGTTGATTGTAAAATTTCGTAGAACAAATCTACTTGTATTATAAAATTTGGTAATCTATTTACATCACCATTATATTCAGGAATGACACTAGCGAGATTTTTGATATCAGTGTAAGTAGTCATTTTGATTTCTGAATTATTTGTATTAGTTATACTATGAATTTCAGAATTATTCAACCTGTTTGGTTGTAAAGTAATATTATTTAATAAGATACTTAGTAATTCAAGTTCTTGATTTGTATCAGATGACTGTGATTCGTTATCTGACATGTGATTGGTAAATTATAAAGAAACAATGAGACTTACAGACTTATTGTGAGTATCTGTATTGTTGACATCTCTGTTGTTGCGAGGGGCTGATGACGTTCAGTTGACGGATGCCTGTTTCTGCGAACTGCTTGGCCTGGTGAACTCGATTGGTCGTATGAATAGACCTCTGGTGCAACCACTGTTTAGGTTGATTGCTGGTTAAAGCGAAGGCTTATTGGTATAGCTTTGCTTTTACGAAGGCTTCTTGCTTGTTAGGCTTCGAGTTTCTTCGCACTATTAGTTATTTGGTTCGATCACACTGAGCAACAATTGAAATTGTTGAATAAAGCGTTGTACAGATTTACGGCGAATTTTTCGAGCACACTGACTTCTTTATTTGTGATTCTACCCGAACTGCGCCAATTATATGATCGTGGTCGATATATAATAAAAAAAACAATATTTTGATTTCAACACAGACTTTATTTAGCAGTTGTAACTTAGAGTTTTCACAGTAAAAAGGATAACATGTCTTTGTTTCACACGTATTTATAGTGTGTCTTATCAGAAAGGTTCTTATTACAGCGTGAGAGATTCCGTTAGACATTCATCACATATTTGTTATGTCGTCATCTAATAAGGTTACATAATATACATATATACGCTGAACACGACGTCCTAAGTAACAAACTTGGACGGCGTCGTGACGTCACAAACAGTTCCTGTCCCCCCAGCACCTTGAATCTCACGGCATCCAGGCTAAATGCTCGCTGTGAAGTCAGTTGCGAAATATATGAAGTTGTGCTTCATTTAAATGAATGTCTCGTGCTTTAGTTCACTTTTATTTATTTAATTTTTTTTTAATTTCAAAAAAAAAATCGGAAAAACAATCAAGAATTATTTGCCTAATTTTATGTTGTGAATTTAATAATATTTAAAGTACTAGTTTTCATATAAATTTAATGTTTACGTACTTATATTTTTGTTTAAATATCTTAAATACTTATAAAATTCAAATGCATTTAATTAAAAATACAATTTCCTTAGGTTTTTTCAGATTTTAATTCAATTTTCCCAAAAATCCTTAATCATAGGAATATTGTAACGAAATTTTACATACATATGCACCCACTGAATCCGGTGGAAAAATGTTCAAGTGCATATGTTTTCTTTTGCGATTTTTTTGGCGAAAATTTGAAAAAAAATAAAAATCGCTGAAACATTGCTCAAAAGTTAACTGAAGCACGGGAAATTCAATGCCGTTGACCGCATTTTTATATGTCATTTAGTTTTTAAGATATAGCCGAGGAAAAGTACCAAATCTGAATAAAATTAACAATTTCACTTTTCCGGAGCGTATATCTCAAAAATTAAACAAGATATGTAAATGCGCTCAACGGCATTGAATTCCCCGTGTCCGAATTGACTTGTAAGCAAATTTTCATGCAATTTTAAGCAATTTTAATTTTTTAATTATTTCCTAATTTTCCCAAAAATCCTTAATCATAGGAATATTGAAATGAAAATTTACATACATATGTATTTTGACCCACTGAATCCAGTGGTGCAATGTTTAAATGCATAAGTCTTATACTTTTTGAGAAAAAAATTTAATTTTTTAATTATTTTCTTTTGGTTTTTTCAGATTTTAATTCAATTTTCCCGAAAATCCTTAATAATAATGAAATGAAAATTTACATACATATGTATTTTGACCCACTGAATCCAGTGCCTAATTTTATGTTGTGTATTTAATAATATTTAAAGTACTAGTTTTCATGTAAATTTAATGTTTACATACTTATATTTTTGTTTAAATATCTAAAATACTCATAAAATTCAAATGCACTGAATTAAAAATACAATTTTTAATTAATATAATTAAATATATAATATTTTCAATAAATAATAAGTTTTGTGCAGAGAATGCACTCGAAAACATTTTGATGTGCACTGGTTTGGTCTTAATAAACAAGTACAGCGCACGCGCCGGCTGTCCGCAGTTCAAATGTTTAGAATTGACAGGTAGTTTTGCTGTATGAAAATTAGTGATTTTGAGTGAAAATATGATTAAATATTAGTAAAACACAGTGTCCATCGTAAGTATAGATGTTTTCTGGTGATCTTGATATACTTTTCACGTGGACATATAGTTTTTGGTAATTACAAATTTTCGTTGCATAAGTTGCTTTGCACGTTACCTATAGAGAAGGCAGTCACATAGAAATATTACATTTTAACAAATACATTTCGGATAATTGGCTTTACCATTATGTAAAAACATGATTAAAAATCACTACAATATTTAAAATAAATTTAGTATGACGCCGGGTGTCGTTGAGTGTAGGTGCGTGCATAAAATAATCGTACTTTATAACAAAACATTTATTATTATTGTTTTCGATAGACATTTGTTTTTAAAAATAGTGTAAAAATGTACTTTATAATATACCATAATCATTCATTTTATTAGTTGATTTTACTAATTGTTAATTATTAATCTAAACAATATTCTATTCATTTCTAGTATTTTTCTCAATTTTTCAATTTCAACAATTACAGATATAATTTAAATATTATTAATAGCAAATATACGTACATAAATAGTTCATTTAAATATCGATTTTTAAAAGAATTTCGTTTGTTCAAATGATAAATTTGCCGAAGTGAACCTGTTCGTTACACAATAATTGTCTAGTATGACGCTGGGTACCGGTGAGTGTAGGCGCATAAAATATTTGTTCTTTATAACAAAATACTGGGTAAATAATTCATGTCATCCTAATTATTATTGTTTTCGATAGATATTTGTTTTTAAAAGTAGTGTAAAAATATACTTTGCAATACCATAATAACTCATTTTATTAATGGGTTTTACTAATTGTGAATTATTATTCTAAACATTATTTTATTCATTCAGAGTATTTTTCTTATTTTTTAATTTCAACAATTACAAATTAAATTTAAATATTATTAATAGCAAATATACATACATAAATAGTTAATGTAAATATCGATTTTTAAATGAATTTGGTTTGTTCAAACGATAAATTTGCCGAAGTGAACAGGTTCGTTACGCAATTGTAGTATAGCATGACCGCGTGTATTTATTTATTCTCATCTACGGCGTTTACCAGTACAGTCTTAATAATTTGTACTCATATTTCAGCCATTTTGTAGTCAGTGACCAAGTTAAAATTGAAGTGAAAAGTTGTGCGCGATTAAAATCTCGAGTGAAAAGTGTTTGTGTGTAGTGTTGTGCCCAGAGATGGTTCCAGGTTCCCGTGGGCTGTTGCTGAAGCCATGCTAAAGCCTTCTACATGGTAGGTTCCTTTTTTAAAGCATTTTAAAACTATTCTGTTGATTGTTTTCTCTGTTATAATTATTCTCGTTTATGTTTAAATGTACTAATATATTTTTTCAATTGTTGCAGGTTCTGGAGAACTTACAGGGGGCTAAGGTCAGTAACAACATACATGTGCTTTCTTGTCTATCTCTTTTTTGCAGTAGTACTGTAGGATTAATTCTTTTTACTCATAATTAAATATTTCTTACTTCATAAATGTGATTCTTAACCTGTATCAATATTTGCTATTGATTCAATAATATTTTTTTTGGGACTTTTAAATAAATAAATACAGGATAAAATCACATTTATACATATATCTTTATTTCCGAAGCACATGTCGCATCCACGTGTAGTTAGTTGGGCCGCGCGTCGAACATCGAATATCCGCAATTAAAACCGAAGTATTACCTAATGTCGCGCGTACTCGTAACTTTGTTATATACATTAATAATTTATTTATAGTAGATTTTTATTGAACCTTCGTTCGTTTATAATTATTAAATTAAATTAATTGAAAACGTTTAAAGTTCGCGACAGATTAATTGCTTTAAGATTATATTTGTTTAAAGAATTTTTAAACAAATAAAGTCAGCACAAAGCAATATGAGACACGAGCCTTAAGAGCGGGCTTGTATGGATACAGGAACCACATGGTGTTTCTGTGGTTTTATGACACCTTCTGCAGGCCTGTGGAGCCTCCTAGAGGGCCTTCAATCTGCTATCAACAGCCTGTATCTGTGAAGAAGACGTCCGATTTTATTCATACGATTTACTCGCGAAATATTAAATGTTTTTTATAGTATAATTAGAATAACACTTTGATATTTAATTTTAAAACACACACTTGTATTTTGTTGATGAATGAAGTAAACTTCGCGAATTTTGTTCGGATTCGGGTCGGTTTGCGTGATTTTAAATCAATTTAGGCTAGTCTGGTTTTTGCATGGAGAGTTTTGAATTGAATTTTTAGGCGTTTAAATTATATATACAGTCCCAGAAAAATATCTAAATTTCTTATAAGATTGTTGTTTTACAAAAAAATAGAGTCCTTGAAATAATTCACAAAATCTCTAATAAATTTTTTGAATACTTGTAAGATTGCATATATTTCAGAAAAAATGCTAATATCTGTTTCATAATTCATACAGATATTAAATATTTTTTAGACTATCTTTAAGATTGTAAATATTTTTTTTAAAATTTAAAGATTTTTAAATAATTCATAAAAGCTTTGATTATTTTAAAGTACTTTTAAAGCTTTTTATTGTAAGAATTTAATGAATTAATTTAATGGTTATATTTTTATAAATTGAGGCCTTAGGTTCAAATCCTGATCCTCACATTTTTTTTGTTTATTAAAGGTTTTTAAAATGAAAGATATTTTTGTTGAGATCTGCAATTAAATATAATTAACAATGCAGATAATTATATAATTACGCCTACATAACATTTAGATATTGCGGCACTTGCCGGGGTTGATTGCGAGGGGTATTTGATTTTTTGATTTATTTGGAAATTAACGTAGTTTTTCTGACCTGTTGTCAGCAAATTTTTATTTTTCTAAAATTAATTATATATAACTAGTAATTGAACCCTTATTATTTATTGATTGATTTATAATATTAACGTAGTTTATTAACAAGTGTCATACAAATTTTTATCCCGAACCCTTCACTACGTCCGCCGCTGAGGATGGCTTTGGCCTCTGGCGTGGTTTTCACGTTGAGTAACCTTTGTCAACCTCTCTTTGGCCTTGAACTAGGTCCGCCGCTGAGGATTGCTTTGGCCTCTGGCGTGGTTTACACGTTGAGTAACCTCTGTCAACCCCTCTCTGGCCTTTAACTTTCTCATTTTTGCAACCTACTCAAAAGATACCCTGGAAGATGCTTTAGATTTTCACCATGTAAAATCAGACTAGAATTTTGACTTCGATACAAACATAAATTCTTTTTCAGGTGAACAACGCACAATACACATATTTCGCGTAACGTTTTAGCTTTTGTTCGCTCGTCGCCGCGTTACTCCGGCGTTGGGGGGCCGCCAAACGTGCGGCCTATTACAACATATTTTTGTATATTTGTATTATGTATGTATTTCTCGGGTGTAACCCGTCCTAGTAGGCGGAGCACCCACTGTATACACTAATCTTTTTTCTATGAGAGAATTTTCAGGTACATTTTACAACAATAAATTATATTTTAAGTTAGACATAGTATAGGCAGGAATATTTTAATAATTTTATCACAACATTAATTTACTTTCAGTTTAAGATATTTTATTGTTCGGGCGCGAAATAATTCAAAATCTGATCTCGTTTCAGATATCGATGTTATTTTTATTTTTCTCGCGTAGTGATTTTTTTTTTAGTTTATTCCGGAAACTATTCAACAATTTAAGTGCCGTGTTTTTTACTATCATACGGTAAGTAAACTTTCAAAATAATAATATTTAGATTTTTTTTTAATAAATCTGAACTTTTGCAGGGGCTCTATTTCAGAAACTAAACAAAATATGAAGATATATTTAACGGTAATGTTAATTTCTCGTGTCCGAATTAACTCGTAACTATTTTTTTTCCAATTTAATGTTTTTCAAGTTCACTCATTGAATCCAGTGGTACGCTGTCCTAGTGCACATGGCTACTAGTTTTCAAGAAAATGGTAAAAATTATTTGTTGTTTTTTTTTGTTGTGTAAATAAAAATAGCGTTGTGTGAAAGACCGCGGTCCGTTTAAATATAAGTCCAATTAGATATAATCCGGGTAGGTAGTTATAAGTTATTAGTTCTCTTCTTCTTCTAACTTTATTTGTTGTTTTTTTTGTTGTGTAAATAAAAATAGCTTAAAATATGTTTATAAGTTAATTGGAACACGAGAAATTCAACGCCGTTAAAATAAAAATAATGAATTTAATTTTTCCGGAACGTATATCTCAATAATTAAACAAGATATGAAAATGCACTCAACGGCATTGAATTCCCCGTGTCCGAATTGACTTATAATAGTTATTTGTGTACTAAGAGCGTAAAGTGGTTCTTGCTGCAATAGTGTAAGAGGAACAAAGACACTTTACGCTCGTGATACATACATCATTTTTTCTACGATTGCATCTTAAAATTATTACAAAAACGTATACGTACTGAAAATAAATTCATTTTGGGAACTGTCAATATGACAAGTTTATGTTTTGTTTGTATCCCTGGTATCTATTGAAATAAGCGCGCATTTATAATCTTTTTCGCGTGTTGCCATTTGAAACGCGCGCATTTAACGTCTTTTTCGTATTTTTTAATTGTCCAAAGAAAACGTCAACTTTGCAATGACAAATGAGATCGTAATTGTCAACTTTTCATAGCAATCGTAGAAAAACAAATAATTTATTTTAATTTTAAAGTGATCTTGAATCAGTTATATATAGTCTTCACTTTCGATCAAGTATTCAAGAATTCCGCTTGAATATAAATAAGCAAGTTCCAGTGAAACGGGTCCACATGAGAGTTCACTTGCCGTATCAGATCCACGCCAAATAGAGTTAAATTGTACTGCTTAAAGATATGTTTATCTAGTCGATTAGACCTTATAGGGATAGCTAGTACTCTCTATGCTGTTACTTGAAAGAGAAAGGTAAAGTTAGGACAATTCTTTAATGGTAACTTTAAACAAAATGATCTATACATAGAAATAAATATATCATCACGCCAATTTATCAAATACTAATCGTTACAACTTACAGTACTAAATATGAATTTAATCATTTATATGAGGGTAGTTCTATAGTTATCTAGTAGTATTTTAATTTCTAGCCTAAATAAAAACAATAATAATTCGATCCTTAATTACTAACTAACCGTTAATTATAATCAATCAATTTATATAATTTTGCATTTTACAATTGTACATTTTGCAAGTATTTGAAAATAGAATATGGAATGTAATTTGTAGAAAATATGTTAGCAGTTTTTCACAAATTAATTAATAATAATTAACATACTCGTATTCAATTCAAATGGGGTAGATGGCTCAGTGGTGGATCTTGAGAACCCTGGTTCGATCCTCACAGCCGACAAACGTTTAAATCTACCCCTGTGGCTCCCTCTCCGCTAATATATTTGGGGGCCGTGATTTGACGACTGGTAACCGCATTTCACGCGAAGAAATATATTACTGTGATCTGCTTACGGCAGAGTGCCACACGTAGTAATGGGTAAAAGGCGTGATGATTTATTTATTTATATTTATATAAAAAATAAATAAATAAATAAATAAATATATCATCACGCCTTGTACCCATCACTGGATGTGGCACTCTGCCTAAGCAGATCTCGGTAAGTGATATATTTCTTCACGTAAATAATAAAATACATATTTTATATTTATGTCTACTTTATTCCAAATTAAAATTGTTAATTAACTATTATTGTTAATTAAATAATTATTTTACTATGAAGAACAATACATATGAATTCGGTGTTATAGCTGCAATATGCCCTGTAAAAATAAAGCTAATTATTATTTTAAGTAAATTATGAAGATAAAATTAATAGATTACAATGATGGTAGATACAAAGTACAAATAATGAAATACATATAAAATCACAAATGCTGGGATGACAAAAACTTGTGACATTTTGACTATTATTTATTAGTAATTAATTTTACAATGAATAAATAATTGGTCAAGATGTTACGAGGAAGGCAACCATGTTTATTATGTCCTTTCCGTTTCGTCCGATGTCGTTTCGTCCTATCGTTTCGTCCTATCGTTTCGTCCACACATTTAATTAGAAGTCCAGACTTCATTTTAGTTGTGTTCAAATCAAAGACCCGGGGGTCGTGCGGGCTCTTCTACTACCACTATATTTTTATAACGAGCTTGTTATAGAAGTATAGTCAGTAATTGCATGTGTAATTATGGTAGTATCGAATGATTCGGACAGGGTTCGTAAATATCATGATATTTATAATAAATATCAAAATATCTGATATATAGGATATATATCAGATAAATATCACTTTTTGGATATTTATTTTTTAATTTTAGTTTTTGTACACATTTATTATCACAATAGAAAATACAAAATAAATTATTACTCCTAAATAAAAAATTAACATAGGTAATGAAAAAAAGTAAATATACATTGAATGGATACACAAATATTATACAGGGTGAGTCTGGGAGGACGCCCCCCCCCCCTTAACTTTTTTATTATGAGTAATAGAAAAAAATGGTTCATATGGAAGTTTTATTATTTTAAATATACTATTTGATGGCAGATGTAGATATTTTTTATAAAGTCAGGTTTACAAGATACGACTATCAACTTTAATTTTTTAAATAGCAACCTATAATTATTTTACTAAAATAAAAACCGCCATTTTTTTCTCTTTTCAACGGTGTATTAGTTTTTATTAATGTATCTGAAAAAATTCGAGAAAAATAAGAAAATTGAGAAATACTAGAAATAATTTTTATACAAATATTATAGGTGGCTATGTGAAAATAAACAAAATGTAACAGTGTTATACAACTTAACAAACTAAAGCAACAAATTCAGTAACAAAAACAACTTAAAACAAATGTTCAAAATTACGACCATGTTCTGTAATACAAAAATTTAAGCGTTGAACGTGATGTGTTCGAACATCTGCCAGCATGTTTCGCGAAATATTTTGGAAAGCACCGTGCAATTCTTGTGTAAGGTTAATATGGTAAGGATGAAATTTATGTTTTCTTAAAATTCTAGACGCAGAACTTTGGCTAATGTCAATTAAATTTGATAAATTCCTCGTACTGACATGAGGATTGTCTTAAACAAAAGCCAAAATCATAATTTCGGTTTCTTCATTTACTATAATATTAGATGTATTTCGTTTTGGTTTTTCTACTGAACCTGTTTCTCGAAATCGGGTAAAAATCCTCCTCAGTGATCTTAAACTCGGTTGCCGACGTCTAGGAAACCGCTCCCGGTAAATTCTTTTTGCCCTTCTCATGATTCCAGTCGATTCACCAATTATTAGAATCATATCTATTAATTCTTCTTTCGTAAACATTTGAAAACGTTTTTTTTTATTGTTTGCAAAATAAGTTAAATAAAGTAACCAGCAAATGTATACTTTTTTGACATTAATTTAACACTGTTACATTTTGTTTATTTTCAGATAGCCACCAATATTTGTATAAAAATTATTTCTAGTATTTCTCAATTTTCTTATTTTTCTCGAATTTTTTCAGATACATTAATAAAAACTAATACACCGTTGAAAAGAGAAAAAAATGGCGGTTTTTATTTTAGTAAAATAATTATAGGTTGCTATTTAAAAAATAAAAGTTGATAGTCGTATCTTGTAAACCTGACTTTATAAAAAATATCTACATCTGCCATCAAATAGTATATTTAAAATAATAAAACTTTCATATGAACCATTTTTTTCTATTACTCATAATAAAAAAGTTAAGGGGGGGGGGCGTCTTCCCAGACTCACCCTGTATAGTACTAAGAATAGTAAGAATATTTAAATAATTCTATATCCTAAATAGGGGCAAATCATCATCTTCTGATGAACTTCCTGAACATAGCGTTGCAGATAGAGACTCACTTGGCCAAATCCAATCTAAATTAGTTTCTTTTTTGTAGTTTCTTTTTGGTTTAAATATTTAAACATACCGAGACGATTACGTAATTGAGATTGGACAATGCCAAAAGTGGAGAAATATCGTTCCAGCCCTGCTGTGCCTGCTACAGCAGTGTGTAACTGTTCACATAGTTCAATAAATGTACTTTTATTTGTCCACTCTGACTCATTGATAGTTACACTTTTCCACCATATTAAATGATTTGTATTTCTAAGATGAGTACCAAATAAACATTTTGGAAATGGTTCAGACTTTGCCGTTAATGACATCACAAATGGCACACAATTTGGATTTATGTCGTTGATGTGAAGTTAGTCAAAAGCTAGTAAAGTAAGAATTTTCTTTAGAATATAATTTTAACAGAATTTATGAAAGTAATAATGAGAGGTATACTGTATTTATTATAGACTATTTGATATTTTTATATAATGGATATATATCTTCGAACACTATTTATAAGTTAACTGAAGCACGAGAAAATTAATGCCGTTGAGCGCGTTTTTAAATCACATTTAATTTTCGAGATATAGCCTCGGAAAAGTAGAAAAACTGAAAAATTCTAAAAATTTCACTTTTCCGGAGGCTATATCTCAAAAACTAAACAAGATATGGAAATGCGCTCAACGGCGTTGAATTCCCCGTGTCCGAATTGACTTATAAGCAACTTTTCATACAATTTTATGCAATTTAATATTTTTAATTATTTCCTAAGGGGTACCCCTTTGGTTTTTTCAGATTTTAATTCAATTTTACCAAAAATCCTTAATCGTAGGATTTTATTAAAACGAAAATTTACATACATATGTATTTTGATCCACTGAATCCAGTGGTGCAATCTTCAAATGCATATGACTTCTGGTTTTCGAGAAAATGTTAAAAAACCGCTTTTTGCGATTTTTTTGGCGGAAAATTGAAAAAAAATAAAAATCGCTGAAACTATGTTTATAAGTTAACAGAAGCACGAGAAAATTAATGCCGTTGACCGCGTTTTCATATCACATTTAGTTTTCGAGATATAGCCTCGGAAAAGTAGAAAAACTGAAAAATTCGAAAAATTTCTCTTTTCCGGAGGCTATATCTCAAAAACTAAACAAGATATGGAAATGCGCTCAACGGCGTTGAAATCCCCGTGTCCGAATTGACTTATAAGCAAATTTTCACACAATTTTAAGCAATTTAATATTTTTAATTATTTCCTAAGGGGTACCCCTTTGGTTTTTTCAGATTTTAATTCAATTTTACCAAAAATCCTTAATCGTAGGATTATTAAAACGAAAATTTACATACATATGTATTTTGACCCACTGAATCCAGTGGTGCAATCTTCAAATGCATATGACTTCTGGTTTTCGAGAAAATGTTAAAAAACCGCTTTTTGCGATTTTTTTTGGCGGAAAATTGAAAAAAAAATAAAAATCGCTGAAACTATGTTTATAAGTTAACTGAAGCACGAGAAAATTAATGCCGTTGACCGCGTTTTCATATCACATTTAGTTTTCGAGATATAGCCTCGGAAAAGTTGAAAAACTGAAAAATTCGAAAAACTTCACTTCTCCGGAGGCTATATCTCAAAAACTATTTGATATTTTTATATAATGGATATATATCATTGCAAAAATATGACGATATATATCAAAATAAATATCATGATATATATCGATCGATATATATCTTCGAACCCTGGATTCGGATGATTTGTTCTTCGATTCATCCCGGGATGATTGTAGAAAGTCGCGAAGTACACTCGAATTAATTAATAAATGAATTAAGATAGATTCACCCAATTTGTTTCGGTTGCAGGTTAACCAAACGGTTCGGGTGTTTGACTGTGCTGTGCACTAACAAATAGTTAGTGTGCAGTGCGGTTTATTTCACATGTTTAACTGACATTAACTGTACACTAACAAATAGTTAGTGTATTGGTTACCAATACTTAGACGCAGGGACTTAGTTGTGCACTAACAAATCGTTAGTGTATGGCTATGATATTTTAAAAATAATTATACTTATGAGTAGCATAAGGTTTCTGCTAAATATGATATTTTATTTGTATGCAATAAATAAAAATATTTTAAATATAAAAATCATATAAAATGTAATAAAAATAATTACAACAAAATAAATACTATAAGAAAAATGTAGTAGAATTATATAACATAAGAATCCCAAAGAGATATCTAGGTCTCTAGAAGAGATACAGGTTCTAAATAATATTCCTACAGATAAAATTTTTATCATTTCAAGGTAGTAATATTATCAACCCTTTTACACAATAAATATTAGAAAATTCCTTATTACAATGTTTGTCTATTTAAAAATTTAATGAAGGTACTTTTTATTCATTAGTCACATTTTCAAGCCCTTATCTGTTTTAAGATTTTGAAATATCGTGGTAAGAAAATTGTAAAAATGTATAAACCTTTGTGTTAATTTATTTTCCCTTTCAGATACCTTGTGAATGTTTGAAATTTTGTTCAAGTTTCAGTTATTCGAATTGACTACATCTCATGGATTTGTTCGATTTCGCAACACAAATTCAACTTTAGGATCTCTTTTTTTTTTGTAGTAATAATATATTTCCAATTTCCACTTCAATTATACACTTCATCTACATGAATATTTTTTGCTTCCCTTTACTTCTAGGGCATCCACATAGTTATTCACTCTCAATCTCACCTAAATATACCTTTTTCGTTTATCTTTCAATTGACATACACTCAACATGGCCCAACCATCCTTCCAACATTCTTCTCAATGCCACCCTCATCTTACATCAACTGATTCTTGATACGGTTCTGTTCAATACCTTAACTCTACAGTAGTTATACATCGTCAAATCATTATATTCGCTGTATTAGATTGTGATTGAACATTACAATTATTTTGTTTTCTTGTTCGTTAATGATTATTCTTCGATAATTTTATACACAATGGTGGCTGGTCTGAACGTCGATTAAGGGTGACTCACTTTATTTTTCTGTTGTCAAACGTTCTTCTATTACTTTAGAGATGAAAGCTTGAAATAAAAATGATACAAAATTTAATGATTAGTATTTGAATTAAATATTCAACGATATAAGAGGTTTACAAGAGCTCTGAGTATTTCTAATAACATGCACTTGCAATTTTTATTATATTAGAAGGGAGACCTGTAGGTACCTGAAATTTAATTCTCTTCATTTTTTTTATTGAAAGCATTTATCTCTAAAATAATTTAAGATCATTTGGTGGCAGAACAGTGGAGTTAGTCATTCCTTCATCTACATTCATATTAGCGGTCATTGTGTATACAATTGTTGTAGCATAATAATTATTGAATATTAATTAATATATTGAAACAAAATCTGACTGTAGAATTTTACAATTCACCGAGTAAAATGATTTGCCGGCATATAACTGCTGTATAGCTCAGATAACTGGCGGGTGTCGCGAATATGTTTATGTATGATGTGTATAAAATTGAGAAGATTCTGGTTTTGTCTTCATTTCTTAGCATTTGAATGTACTTGTCTGTTAATTCTACTGTTGTGTTTTCCAGAGCGATGAAACTTTGTTAGTTCCAGATATCTGTACTATTTATTTTTGTCAACATTTTCTTAACTTGCGTAAATTAAAATAGATGAATAAAAGTATGTTATTTTCTGTTTTAGGATTTTTTTTTTGGTCACCAAAAGACATTTAGTTCTTCATATCATCGTATAGTTTATTTCATATAAATGTTTCATCACTTTTTAAATTTTGCCGCTGTTGTTGATTTGAAATGGTATATATGTTTCGGGATTTGAACCATTTTGGTTATGTCCCTAGGGTGACTTCTTGGAACACACACTACTAATTGTTCCTTACAATTGCCACGTTTTACCTTACTGTAATGTGTGTTGACAGCCAACCCGCGCAAGCCCTTGTTACATCCCCTAGCCGGTGCCCGATAGCTAGGGGATGCCAAGTTAATATGTCCCAACTTGGAATGGATGCGGGAGTGGATACCGATCAAGGCTGGATGAGAAAAATCTCAACCCGACCCGGATTCGAACCCACGACCTCTGTTTCCAGAGGCTAGCACTCTACCACTGTGCCATCCCGTGTTGTTGATTTGAAATGGAGTCACTATTTTTATCCAAACATGTTTTATTTTTACAATATTTAGTATTTCTATCGATATTTTAATTGATTATATAGCAGATGAAATAAAATACCGAGATCTGTAACAGCACAGTGCTACACCCAGTAATGGGTAAAAGGCGTGATGATATATTTATTAAAATGAATTAACAGAATATTAATATTATATTATAAATATAAAGCAAATAATACAAATGCTTCAAGTCTTTATTCACACATAATAATCAAAATACTGGAGTCTTGTATCACCTTCCGCAGATATCTGTGGGTGATGGTAAACACAACAGGTACAAAAATAAAAAAGTATTTTATCTCTGCGTTTACTATAGTGCTACTACCTCTAAAATAGGGTAAAATGTATATGTAGAGTAGTTTTGATGAAAACTTGAAGTTTACACATTGTTGCAATAATTTGGTACAAATTATTTTATTGTCTATTTAATGTACTTTACGAGCACTTACAATAAATGTTTGTATACTATTAGGAAATCTTCTACGCCCACAATTGGGCAAAATATATATTACCAATGATAGTTGAAGGTCACCCTTCATTTACAGCCGCGCATGTTAATTTTTATTCAGTCAAAAATACATTATCAACTTATTTCTATTCTTGGTAGGTCTTTTATACCTAAAATTGGGTAATTTACATATTGGGACTGATGAATGGGTTGGAAGAGGGTAATAGAAAATCACCCTCTATTTATAATCATGGGTGATATTTCAAAGGAATCAAACTATCCGATCCGATTTCAAATCCGATTTTGAAATTAAATTAAAATTATAAACTACCAATAACATATGTTTGTATAAAATAATTAAATAAAAGTTATTAAACCAAACCGTCGAAACAAACCGATTCATGAGCTGTTAAAAAATGTTCTATTTTCGATATTAGACAAATTTTGTTACAGATTATTTCTCGTGCAAATATTACAATAAAAAATTACAAGCGCCCAGTACATATGTTGTTTAGTTATTGTACAAATACATTTTTTAAGGAAAATTTGTAAGAAATGCAAATTTGTTTACAAATTAATTTAATATGAGCTGTCGGCCACCAATATTATAATTTTCTTTTGTACCTAGTAGCAAATTAATAGAAACATATCTGTCATTTTGAAAGAAAATCGGAGAGAAAATTTATGAAAATTTAGTTATTTAAAAATAGGTATGTGAGTACATTAGGTCAATGTAATTTGATCCATGAAATCGAAAGTGAATTGGGTAAAAAGATATTTCTTTTGTCTATTTATTTCATTTTAAACTTGTAAAATGTAACATAAATAAATAAATAATATTTTATAATAAAGTATAATAGGTGACTCGTTTTAGATTCTCGTTCTTTATACACTCGTAACTGAAGAGACGTTTATACATTTTGTTACTATTAGTTCGTTTATGTACATAAATTTGATGCAATCATCCGCATTCAAATATCTGTAAATATCCATGCCAGGTATAAACCCTTGACAGTGCGTCACCAACAACCAACAATTGTAGTAAGTAGTGGGGGGCAACGTACATCTAACACCACGCATTCTAACTTATCAGTTGGAACTGTCCGTTGATTCGGTTGTGTGGTCTTATGGCGTGTTGAATTTGTTGAGATTATTCAATGTGTATTTCACATATAGGAATATTTACATATTTGATTTGATGGTAAGTACTTACTTTATTTATTTAGAATTAACATTTTCAATAATAAATATATATATTATAGGAAGGTTAATTATTACAAACTGACATGGAGTCCTTCATTACGAAAATAAATATATACTTGTTGTATTCCGGTTGGCTGCGGGAACTGTATCAATGATACAGTGGTTACTACGTCTCGGGATTCAGGTTTTAGTTTAGTTTACTAAAAGTCTAAATTAGTTAAATGAATTTAAATGATTGGGCTGATAAATAATATTAATTTATTCAATATCATTTAATAATATTTTCTTCTCTCATTATTAAAATGGCTTTTAACGTAGGTACTGGTTTCCATAAGGCTAAATAATATGTTAATCACATGTTGACCTTTGACCAGCTGTTGCTTTGAACGTTTTACTCACGGCTTGAGATATTAAGCACGGGATGAAGTTAGCTTCAGGCATCTGTTATTGTAACTTACTTTTTAAATCATTCATACAACTTTAAATTTTTTTTATTGTATTAATTTGCAATCGTAGAAAAAGTATAGCATTTGACTCGTTTTATAAACTCTTTAGATAATCGTTTTAACTAAAGAGACGTTTACTTGTTACATAATGTACTTGTTACTTATTTAAACTTATCTAGTACCGCTGGGGTTTGAAACTTAAAACTTTTAGGGTACGCATGCGCAGTGTAAAAAGAGTGAAAAATGTTAACAAAGAAAGTGTGCATGCGTTTTATGTGAATTACCAAAAAAGCATCAATAAAGCATTTTGTCGAAGAAAACAGGCATTTAAATTAAACAACATTTTGGTCCTTCGAACGTGGATAACAGTTTATCTGTTTAAGGTACAATTACAAGTTTTTTGCATGAGGTGAAAATCAGCATTCAAGAAGTGAGGTTAACTGCGCGCGAAAGCTCAGTTCCATTTTCTACCGTAACGAGGCACCAGCGTACAGCGGCAGATCAGAACAGCAAAGCGGCAGATGTGCAAACCTCAAGTGACAGATCAGAAGCAGTTCCAATTTCTACCGTAACGAGGCAGCAGTGTACAGCGGCAGAAGTGGCAGATCAGAACAGCGCCAAGCGGAAGGTGTTCAAACTCAAGTGACAGATCAAAGACGTCAAGCAAGCTGTCAAGCTAGAAAAACGCAAAACGAAGGAAAACAACGGTTTTCAAGTTACATCGCAAAGCAAGGTAAGTGAATCTTTCGATATTCCCTCAATACTGGTTCCGTGAATCCTATAACCTGCAACAATGGCTAACGTGCAAACACTGAAGGCCAAAAGACGTATTGTCAAATCACAATTGACGAAATTTCAAACTTTTCTGGACAAGTATACAGAAGAATCGTCTCAACAACTGGAAGTAAGGCTAGAAAAGGCAGAAAACCTATGGAAACAATACGATGAAATTCAGACAAGTATAGAAGTTGAAGACGAAAATGAAGATGATGACAGAGAAGTATTTCAAGAAGCATACTTCGCAAGTATTTCCAAAGCAAGGGAATTAGTGAAGAGAGAAATTACTACTAATATGTTAAACACGAGCGGCAGTGCACCAAGCATTTCACAATCGACAGCATCAGCACATGTTAGATTACCAACGCTAAATTTACCAACATTTTCTGGAAGTTACTCCGAGTGGCTAGCTTTTAGAGACGCGTTCACGTCAATCATTCACACAAATGATGGACTACTAGAAATTCAAAAATTTCAATACCTCAGAGGGGCAGTACAAGGCGAAGCTCTGCAACTTATACAAACTTTAGATACAACCCCAGAAAACTACACAGTGGCTTGGAAGTTACTAGAAGACAGATTCGAAAACGAAAGACTAATAATAAACACACATATGAAGAAATTATTATTTAAACTTATCTAGTACCGCTGGGGTTTGAAACTTAAAACTTTTAGGGTACGCATGCGCAGTGTAAAAAGAGTGAAAAATGTTAACAAAGAAAGTGTGCATGCGTTTTATGTGAATTACCAAAAAAGCATCAATAAAGCATTTTGTCGAAGAAAACAGGCATTTAAATTAAACAACAGTACTATTAATGACAAATTTATGTAATCCTTCTATTTCACTACCCAGCATAAAATCATAAAATTTCTTTTGTGATACTAAATTATGATTACGTAGGCATAAATGGATGAAACAAATGAAAGTTTGTTATGTGGAAGAACGATTTTTTTATGAAAGGAATTATAAATGTGGATGGAGTGAAAGTAGTGTGTTAGGATATAAATTGTTGCGGAAGTTTAAAGACCTACTGAGGACCTGAAGGTCTTCATCAACGAGGCAAACGACGCAGAATGTGATAGTAAGATCTGATTAAATTCATTTTTAATTATATAGGCTAGTTGCCTATATAATTCACACGGAATCTATAATATTAACCATGTTTATCTGTGTGGTACAGGTTTCGCTTCAGACGCCTTCAGGGAGGTCCAGAGCCTTCTATGACATTCCATGATATTCCCGACTGATGGTAACCAAAGATGAGATAAAGAGATACAGAATAAGTAAGAATAAAAGATTCAGGACATTGTAAGGAGCAGATCAGTCAACTGTTATCATCGAGTTTTCTCAGTTCTTATGGAGGTAACGTGCAATTCAGTTGCTGTTAAAGTAAGTGATTGCTTCTATTTATTTTTTGGTGCTATAAACTATCAGCCAAAGTTGGTAGTGGAGGGTGGGCTTCAACTATCTTCCTCAATTATTCCCAGTATACATGTTACCCAATTCTACTAGTAGCACCTTCGCAAATTTAAGATATAAGCAGATAACTTTTTATAAAAACTTCAATATATTTAATATCACTCATCTATTGGATTCTTCAACCAATGAATATATAAGTGATTTTTTAAGGCGTTTACCAGTGGCGTATTTATTATTTTTATTGGATTGGGGCAGAGCTGTTAGGGTGGTTACGTTGCTTGATGGGGAAAATATGAGTATTACTCGGCAGTCTGGCAATATTAATTAACATGATTAAAAAGTAATTTTTCAAGGATTGACTATTTTTGCTAAATTTTACGAGAGTAATTTAGGCATATATTTTATAGAGTTAGTCTGGGGTTAATTTTCAAAGGATATGAGGTGGCTTTCGGTGAATACAACAATTTACAGTGGGTTCAAATCCCACTAGATAGTGTCTTGAGTGGGTAACTGTTTGTCATCTTTGTTAATAGAATCTTTTCAAATCAATCAATTTTCACTTCTGTTTTCCTAGTCATAGTTACAAAATGGCGAATTTGCTGATCCTTTATACTTTAAATTTAAATAGTGTTTCACAAATATTTCATAAAATAGTCTATAGTTAATGTGAGTATTTAATCTTATTAAAATGGAAACCAAGAAGTAGATTATTTCAAGACAAAAATTCATCCAGAGTTCCAGCTTTTTACTGATAGTCCAGAAATTCAAGACAATTTTGTATTTAAATTATTATTTAATTCTCAAATTTTTAACGTTAAAAGTCATACATGATTGAATAATATAATACTGAATAATAATTAAAGATTAAAATAATAATAATTTTTTAAATTGTATCAAGATTATTAACTATTTAAAATTTAAATATACTCAACTTAATAAATAATTTTGCATGATTCTTGAAAAACAAACCAATAAATTATGAAAATATTAATTACAAGCTAATATTGCTGTGAGGAAATATAGAAGATTACATCTTAAATTTTGCTGCTGGAAATTAGAGAAGACACAAGAATACATCATCAAATGGAAGAAAACTTGTCTTGTAAAAAACTAATTATTGCAAATTTACAAAAAAAAATTAATAATCTAGTAAAATCATTTCATTGTGAAACACTATTCTAAATCACAGTCTCCACTTTGTAATCTCGCCCGGGAGATTTTACACTGTCGAGTTCTGTAAAATTATCATTCTATCTAAGTCTCCGATGACGCCATCTTTGTAACTAGTTCTAGTGAATTCTTTCAATGATGACATTTACACTTTCTGGAATTATGTTTGGTTTGCTGAAGAAACCGGCAGACTCAGGTTCGAAACTCAGAGCCTGCAGACTTCAAGAACCATCCTAGGATCAACTGCAAAAAGTCCCTTTTAAATAATAGTTTTAGAATCCAGGACAGAATTAATTTTTCTAAATTATTTAAATGGCAACTGATCCTTATTTTTATTACAAAAAGACACGTCAAATATTTGCCAGTATTTGATTAGTGTTTTGTGTGGCCATAGGGTTGAGTTTTATTGGGTGGAGGTATTTTTCTTATATGTAATTAAGTTGTGGGTTAATTATTATTTATTGACGGGTATTCTTGGGGTATTTAATCTCCATGTGGTTTACAATTTGGTCGTAAATGCGTTACTGGTATAAAAAACTATAATTAAATTGAACTAGTAACTCTTGATGAGGACCTTAATTAAAGGGATTGATTAATGCGTTATTGATTTAAACAATGATATCTATGATAAATGTTTATTTTCAAGGATCAACAAATATTTTGGAAAATTTAATTTATAACTAAAAGCCTAACTGAGAGTGGCATGGGGGGTACTGTCACTGAGATTTATATTTAAAATTATCAGTCGTTGTAGCATAATAGTAGCGCTGTCGCCATATAAGCGAAACTTGAAGAATTCAAACTTCTTCAGGGTGAAATACTCTGTATGTAGATATAATGTAACTGGGAATTTTGTGAGTGAAACAGTGCTTGATATTTAATTTATTTCAGTGTGAAATATATATTTAAAAGCAGTGAGTGATACTGTTGAAGCAGAGTATACGTTGTATTCAAAATAAAAATTAATAATTAAATCGTAAAAACACTATTTAAATTAAGAATTTTACAATCCACTGATTAAAATTGTTTGACGATGTTAAATTAAATTTAGTGCCCAAATATTTAGGTAATTAGTCAATAATATTAATCATATTTGCCTGAGTATGTTGTTTGAATTGTTTTGTTGGATTGTGTTATTTTATTTTTAACGAGTCTAAAAATGTTTCCATAAATTAAAAGTAACAATTTTATTAATTACAAATAATAATTTGTAATCTTTGTTATTATATTACATATTTATTTACGAAGAAAGTTGTAAAAGTTTGTGGATTCTAATCCCACGGATAAAGGCGTAATTATTTATTTATTTATTTTAATTTAGATTAAGTTTCAGTCATATATATATATTGTTCTAATTTTCTTATACATGTTTGAAGACATTGTTGCGGAAGTTTAAAGACCTACTGAGGACCTGAAGGTCTTCATCAACGAGGCAAACGACGCAGAATGTGATAGTAAGATCTGATTAAATTCATTTTTAATTATATAGGCTAGTTGCCTATATAATTCACACGGAATCTATAATATTAACCATGTTTATCTGTGTGGTACAGGTTTCGCTTCAGACGCCTTCAGGGAGGTCCAGAGCCTTCTATGACATTCCATGATATTCCCGACTGATGGTAACCAAAGATGAGATAAAGAGCTACAGAATAAGTAAGAATAAAAGATTCAGGACAGTGTAAGGAGCAGATCAGTCAACTGTTATCATCGAGTTTTCTCAGTTCTTATGGAGGTAACGTGCAATTCAGTTGCTGTTAAAGTAAGTGATTGCTTCTATTTATTTTTTGGTGCTATAAACTATCAGCCAAAGTTGGTAGTGGAGGGTGGGCTTCAACTATCTTCCTCAATTATTCCCAGTATACATGTTACCCAATTCTACTAGTAGCACCTTCGCAAATTTAAGATATAAGCAGATAACTTTTTATAAAAACTTCAATATATTTAATATCACTCATCTATTGGATTCTTCAACCAATGAATATATAAGTGATTTTTTAAGGCGTTTACCAGTGGCGTATTTATTATTTTTATTGGATTGGGGCAGAGCTGTTAGGGTGGTTACGTTGCTTGATGGGGAAAATATGAGTATTACTCGGCAGTCTGGCAATATTAATTAACATGATTAAAAAGTAATTTTTCAAGGATTGACTATTTTTGCTAAATTTTACGAGAGTAATTTAGGCATATATTTTATAGAGTTAGTCTGGGGTTAATTTTCAAAGGATATGAGGTGGCTTTCGGTGAATACAACAATTTACAGTGGGTTCAAATCCCACTAGATAGTGTCTTGAGTGGGTAACTGTTTGTCATCTTTGTTAATAGAATCTTTTCAAATCAATCAATTTTCACTTCTGTTTTCCTAGTCATAGTTACAAAATGGCGAATTTGCTGATCCTTTATACTTTAAATTTAAATAGTGTTTCACAAATATTTCATAAAATAGTCTATAGTTAATGTGAGTATTTAATCTTATTAAAATGGAAACCAAGAAGTAGATTATTTCAAGACAAAAATTCATCCAGAGTTCCAGCTTTTTACTGATAGTCCAGAAATTCAAGACAATTTTGTATTTAAATTATTATTTAATTCTCAAATTTTTAACGTTAAAAGTCATACATGATTGAATAATATAATACTGAATAATAATTAAAGATTAAAATAATAATAATTTTTTAAATTGTATCAAGATTATTAACTATTTAAAATTTAAATATACTCAACTTAATAAATAATTTTGCATGATTCTTGAAAAACAAACCAATAAATTATGAAAATATTAATTACAAGCTAATATTGCTGTGAGGAAATATAGAAGATTACATCTTAAATTTTGCTGCTGGAAATTAGAGAAGACACAAGAATACATCATCAAATGGAAGAAAACTTGTCTTGTAAAAAACTAATTATTGCAAATTTACAAAAAAAAAATTAATAATCTAGTAAAATCATTTCATTGTGAAACACTATTCTAAATCACAGTCTCCACTTTGTAATCTCGCCCGGGAGATTTTACACTGTCGAGTTCTGTAAAATTATCATTCTATCTAAGTCTCCGATGACGCCATCTTTGTAACTAGTTCTAGTGAATTCTTTCAATGATGACATTTACACTTTCTGGAATTATGTTTGGTTTGCTGAAGAAACCGGCAGACTCAGGTTCGAAACTCAGAGCCTGCAGACTTCAAGAACCATCCTAGGATCAACTGCAAAAAGTCCCTTTTAAATAATAGTTTTAGAATCCAGGACAGAATTAATTTTTCTAAATTATTTAAATGGCAACTGATCCTTATTTTTATTACAAAAAGACACGTCAAATATTTGCCAGTATTTGATTAGTGTTTTGTGTGGCCATAGGGTTGAGTTTTATTGGGTGGAGGTATTTTTCTTATATGTAATTAAGTTGTGGGTTAATTATTATTTATTGACGGGTATTCTTGGGGTATTTAATCTCCATGTGGTTTACAATTTGGTCGTAAATGCGTTACTGGTATAAAAAACTATAATTAAATTGAACTAGTAACTCTTGATGAGGACCTTAATTAAAGGGATTGATTAATGCGTTATTGATTTAAACAATGATATCTATGATAAATGTTTATTTTCAAGGATCAACAAATATTTTGGAAAATTTAATTTATAACTAAAAGCCTAACTGAGAGTGGCATGGGGGGTACTGTCACTGAGATTTATATTTAAAATTATCAGTCGTTGTAGCATAATAGTAGCGCTGTCGCCATATAAGCGAAACTTGAAGAATTCAAACTTCTTCAGGGTGAAATACTCTGTATGTAGATATAATGTAACTGGGAATTTTGTGAGTGAAACAGTGCTTGATATTTAATTTATTTCAGTGTGAAATATATATTTACAAGCAGTGAGTGATACTGTTGAAGCAGAGTATACGTTGTATTCAAAATAAAAATTAATAATTAAATCGTAAAAACACTATTTAAATTAAGAATTTTACAATCCACTGATTAAAATTGTTTGACGATGTTAAATTAAATTTAGTGCCCAAATATTTAGGTAATTAGTCAATAATATTAATCATATTTGCCTGAGTATGTTGTTTGAATTGTTTTGTTGGATTGTGTTATTTTATTTTTAACGAGTCTAAAAATGTTTCCATAAATTAAAAGTAACAATTTTATTAATTACAAATAATAATTTGTAATCTTTGTTATTATATTACATATTTATTTACGAAGAAAGTTGTAAAAGTTTGTGGATTCTAATCCCACGGATAAAGGCGTAATTATTTATTTATTTATTTTAATTTAGATTAAGTTTCAGTCATATATATATATTGTTCTAATTTTCTTATACATGTTTGAAGACATTGTTGCGGAAGTTTAAAGACCTACTGAGGACCTGAAGGTCTTCATCAACGAGGCAAACGACGCAGAATGTGATAGTAAGATCTGATTAAATTCATTTTTAATTATATAGGCTAGTTGCCTATATAATTCACACGGAATCTATAATATTAACCATGTTTATCTGTGTGGTACAGGTTTCGCTTCAGACGCCTTCAGGGAGGTCCAGAGCCTTCTATGACATTCCATGATATTCCCGACTGATGGTAACCAAAGATGAGATAAAGAGCTACAGAATAAGTAAGAATAAAAGATTCAGGACAGTGTAAGGAGCAGATCAGTCAACTGTTATCATCGAGTTTTCTCAGTTCTTATGGAGGTAACGTGCAATTCAGTTGCTGTTAAAGTAAGTGATTGCTTCTATTTATTTTTTGGTGCTATAAACTATCAGCCAAAGTTGGTAGTGGAGGGTGGGCTTCAACTATCTTCCTCAATTATTCCCAGTATACATGTTACCCAATTCTACTAGTAGCACCTTCGCAAATTTAAGATATAAGCAGATAACTTTTTATAAAAACTTCAATATATTTAATATCACTCATCTATTGGATTCTTCAACCAATGAATATATAAGTGATTTTTTAAGGCGTTTACCAGTGGCGTATTTATTATTTTTATTGGATTGGGGCAGAGCTGTTAGGGTGGTTACGTTGCTTGATGGGGAAAATATGAGTATTACTCGGCAGTCTGGCAATATTAATTAACATGATTAAAAAGTAATTTTTCAAGGATTGACTATTTTTGCTAAATTTTACGAGAGTAATTTAGGCATATATTTTATAGAGTTAGTCTGGGGTTAATTTTCAAAGGATATGAGGTGGCTTTCGGTGAATACAACAATTTACAGTGGGTTCAAATCCCACTAGATAGTGTCTTGAGTGGGTAACTGTTTGTCATCTTTGTTAATAGAATCTTTTCAAATCAATCAATTTTCACTTCTGTTTTCCTAGTCATAGTTACAAAATGGCGAATTTGCTGATCCTTTATACTTTAAATTTAAATAGTGTTTCACAAATATTTCATAAAATAGTCTATAGTTAATGTGAGTATTTAATCTTATTAAAATGGAAACCAAGAAGTAGATTATTTCAAGACAAAAATTCATCCAGAGTTCCAGCTTTTTACTGATAGTCCAGAAATTCAAGACAATTTTGTATTTAAATTATTATTTAATTCTCAAATTTTTAACGTTAAAAGTCATACATGATTGAATAATATAATACTGAATAATAATTAAAGATTAAAATAATAATAATTTTTTAAATTGTATCAAGATTATTAACTATTTAAAATTTAAATATACTCAACTTAATAAATAATTTTGCATGATTCTTGAAAAACAAACCAATAAATTATGAAAATATTAATTACAAGCTAATATTGCTGTGAGGAAATATAGAAGATTACATCTTAAATTTTGCTGCTGGAAATTAGAGAAGACACAAGAATACATCATCAAATGGAAGAAAACTTGTCTTGTAAAAAACTAATTATTGCAAATTTACAAAAAAAAAATTAATAATCTAGTAAAATCATTTCATTGTGAAACACTATTCTAAATCACAGTCTCCACTTTGTAATCTCGCCCGGGAGATTTTACACTGTCGAGTTCTGTAAAATTATCATTCTATCTAAGTCTCCGATGACGCCATCTTTGTAACTAGTTCTAGTGAATTCTTTCAATGATGACATTTACACTTTCTGGAATTATGTTTGGTTTGCTGAAGAAACCGGCAGACTCAGGTTCGAAACTCAGAGCCTGCAGACTTCAAGAACCATCCTAGGATCAACTGCAAAAAGTCCCTTTTAAATAATAGTTTTAGAATCCAGGACAGAATTAATTTTTCTAAATTATTTAAATGGCAACTGATCCTTATTTTTATTACAAAAAGACACGTCAAATATTTGCCAGTATTTGATTAGTGTTTTGTGTGGCCATAGGGTTGAGTTTTATTGGGTGGAGGTATTTTTCTTATATGTAATTAAGTTGTGGGTTAATTATTATTTATTGACGGGTATTCTTGGGGTATTTAATCTCCATGTGGTTTACAATTTGGTCGTAAATGCGTTACTGGTATAAAAAACTATAATTAAATTGAACTAGTAACTCTTGATGAGGACCTTAATTAAAGGGATTGATTAATGCGTTATTGATTTAAACAATGATATCTATGATAAATGTTTATTTTCAAGGATCAACAAATATTTTGGAAAATTTAATTTATAACTAAAAGCCTAACTGAGAGTGGCATGGGGGGTACTGTCACTGAGATTTATATTTAAAATTATCAGTCGTTGTAGCATAATAGTAGCGCTGTCGCCATATAAGCGAAACTTGAAGAATTCAAACTTCTTCAGGGTGAAATACTCTGTATGTAGATATAATGTAACTGGGAATTTTGTGAGTGAAACAGTGCTTGATATTTAATTTATTTCAGTGTGAAATATATATTTACAAGCAGTGAGTGATACTGTTGAAGCAGAGTATACGTTGTATTCAAAATAAAAATTAATAATTAAATCGTAAAAACACTATTTAAATTAAGAATTTTACAATCCACTGATTAAAATTGTTTGACGATGTTAAATTAAATTTAGTGCCCAAATATTTAGGTAATTAGTCAATAATATTAATCATATTTGCCTGAGTATGTTGTTTGAATTGTTTTGTTGGATTGTGTTATTTTATTTTTAACGAGTCTAAAAATGTTTCCATAAATTAAAAGTAACAATTTTATTAATTACAAATAATAATTTGTAATCTTTGTTATTATATTACATATTTATTTACGAAGAAAGTTGTAAAAGTTTGTGGATTCTAATCCCACGGATAAAGGCGTAATTATTTATTTATTTATTTTAATTTAGATTAAGTTTCAGTCATATATATATATTGTTCTAATTTTCTTATACATGTTTGAAGACATTGTTGCGGAAGTTTAAAGACCTACTGAGGACCTGAAGGTCTTCATCAACGAGGCAAACGACGCAGAATGTGATAGTAAGATCTGATTAAATTCATTTTTAATTATATAGGCTAGTTGCCTATATAATTCACACGGAATCTATAATATTAACCATGTTTATCTGTGTGGTACAGGTTTCGCTTCAGACGCCTTCAGGGAGGTCCAGAGCCTTCTATGACATTCCATGATATTCCCGACTGATGGTAACCAAAGATGAGATAAGAGCTACAGAATAAGTAAGAATAAAAGATTCAGGACAGTGTAAGGAGCAGATCAGTCAACTGTTATCATCGAGTTTTCTCAGTTCTTATGGAGGTAACGTGCAATTCAGTTGCTGTTAAAGTAAGTGATTGCTTCTATTTATTTTTTGGTGCTATAAACTATCAGCCAAAGTTGGTAGTGGAGGGTGGGCTTCAACTATCTTCCTCAATTATTCCCAGTATACATGTTACCCAATTCTACTAGTAGCACCTTCGCAAATTTAAGATATAAGCAGATAACTTTTTATAAAAACTTCAATATATTTAATATCACTCATCTATTGGATTCTTCAACCAATGAATATATAAGTGATTTTTTAAGGCGTTTACCAGTGGCGTATTTATTATTTTTATTGGATTGGGGCAGAGCTGTTAGGGTGGTTACGTTGCTTGATGGGGAAAATATGAGTATTACTCGGCAGTCTGGCAATATTAATTAACATGATTAAAAAGTAATTTTTCAAGGATTGACTATTTTTGCTAAATTTTACGAGAGTAATTTAGGCATATATTTTATAGAGTTAGTCTGGGGTTAATTTTCAAAGGATATGAGGTGGCTTTCGGTGAATACAACAATTTACAGTGGGTTCAAATCCCACTAGATAGTGTCTTGAGTGGGTAACTGTTTGTCATCTTTGTTAATAGAATCTTTTCAAATCAATCAATTTTCACTTCTGTTTTCCTAGTCATAGTTACAAAATGGCGAATTTGCTGATCCTTTATACTTTAAATTTAAATAGTGTTTCACAAATATTTCATAAAATAGTCTATAGTTAATGTGAGTATTTAATCTTATTAAAATGGAAACCAAGAAGTAGATTATTTCAAGACAAAAATTCATCCAGAGTTCCAGCTTTTTACTGATAGTCCAGAAATTCAAGACAATTTTGTATTTAAATTATTATTTAATTCTCAAATTTTTAACGTTAAAAGTCATACATGATTGAATAATATAATACTGAATAATAATTAAAGATTAAAATAATAATAATTTTTTAAATTGTATCAAGATTATTAACTATTTAAAATTTAAATATACTCAACTTAATAAATAATTTTGCATGATTCTTGAAAAACAAACCAATAAATTATGAAAATATTAATTACAAGCTAATATTGCTGTGAGGAAATATAGAAGATTACATCTTAAATTTTGCTGCTGGAAATTAGAGAAGACACAAGAATACATCATCAAATGGAAGAAAACTTGTCTTGTAAAAAACTAATTATTGCAAATTTACAAAAAAAAAATTAATAATCTAGTAAAATCATTTCATTGTGAAACACTATTCTAAATCACAGTCTCCACTTTGTAATCTCGCCCGGGAGATTTTACACTGTCGAGTTCTGTAAAATTATCATTCTATCTAAGTCTCCGATGACGCCATCTTTGTAACTAGTTCTAGTGAATTCTTTCAATGATGACATTTACACTTTCTGGAATTATGTTTGGTTTGCTGAAGAAACCGGCAGACTCAGGTTCGAAACTCAGAGCCTGCAGACTTCAAGAACCATCCTAGGATCAACTGCAAAAAGTCCCTTTTAAATAATAGTTTTAGAATCCAGGACAGAATTAATTTTTCTAAATTATTTAAATGGCAACTGATCCTTATTTTTATTACAAAAAGACACGTCAAATATTTGCCAGTATTTGATTAGTGTTTTGTGTGGCCATAGGGTTGAGTTTTATTGGGTGGAGGTATTTTTCTTATATGTAATTAAGTTGTGGGTTAATTATTATTTATTGACGGGTATTCTTGGGGTATTTAATCTCCATGTGGTTTACAATTTGGTCGTAAATGCGTTACTGGTATAAAAAACTATAATTAAATTGAACTAGTAACTCTTGATGAGGACCTTAATTAAAGGGATTGATTAATGCGTTATTGATTTAAACAATGATATCTATGATAAATGTTTATTTTCAAGGATCAACAAATATTTTGGAAAATTTAATTTATAACTAAAAGCCTAACTGAGAGTGGCATGGGGGGTACTGTCACTGAGATTTATATTTAAAATTATCAGTCGTTGTAGCATAATAGTAGCGCTGTCGCCATATAAGCGAAACTTGAAGAATTCAAACTTCTTCAGGGTGAAATACTCTGTATGTAGATATAATGTAACTGGGAATTTTGTGAGTGAAACAGTGCTTGATATTTAATTTATTTCAGTGTGAAATATATATTTAAAAGCAGTGAGTGATACTGTTGAAGCAGAGTATACGTTGTATTCAAAATAAAAATTAATAATTAAATCGTAAAAACACTATTTAAATTAAGAATTTTACAATCCACTGATTAAAATTGTTTGACGATGTTAAATTAAATTTAGTGCCCAAATATTTAGGTAATTAGTCAATAATATTAATCATATTTGCCTGAGTATGTTGTTTGAATTGTTTTGTTGGATTGTGTTATTTTATTTTTAACGAGTCTAAAAATGTTTCCATAAATTAAAAGTAACAATTTTATTAATTACAAATAATAATTTGTAATCTTTGTTATTATATTACATATTTATTTACGAAGAAAGTTGTAAAAGTTTGTGGATTCTAATCCCACGGATAAAGGCGTAATTATTTATTTATTTATTTTAATTTAGATTAAGTTTCAGTCATATATATATATTGTTCTAATTTTCTTATACATGTTTGAAGACATTGTTGCGGAAGTTTAAAGACCTACTGAGGACCTGAAGGTCTTCATCAACGAGGCAAACGACGCAGAATGTGATAGTAAGATCTGATTAAATTCATTTTTAATTATATAGGCTAGTTGCCTATATAATTCACACGGAATCTATAATATTAACCATGTTTATCTGTGTGGTACAGGTTTCGCTTCAGACGCCTTCAGGGAGGTCCAGAGCCTTCTATGACATTCCATGATATTCCCGACTGATGGTAACCAAAGATGAGATAAAGAGCTACAGAATAAGTAAGAATAAAAGATTCAGGACAGTGTAAGGAGCAGATCAGTCAACTGTTATCATCGAGTTTTCTCAGTTCTTATGGAGGTAACGTGCAATTCAGTTGCTGTTAAAGTAAGTGATTGCTTCTATTTATTTTTTGGTGCTATAAACTATCAGCCAAAGTTGGTAGTGGAGGGTGGGCTTCAACTATCTTCCTCAATTATTCCCAGTATACATGTTACCCAATTCTACTAGTAGCACCTTCGCAAATTTAAGATATAAGCAGATAACTTTTTATAAAAACTTCAATATATTTAATATCACTCATCTATTGGATTCTTCAACCAATGAATATATAAGTGATTTTTTAAGGCGTTTACCAGTGGCGTATTTATTATTTTTATTGGATTGGGGCAGAGCTGTTAGGGTGGTTACGTTGCTTGATGGGGAAAATATGAGTATTACTCGGCAGTCTGGCAATATTAATTAACATGATTAAAAAGTAATTTTTCAAGGATTGACTATTTTTGCTAAATTTTACGAGAGTAATTTAGGCATATATTTTATAGAGTTAGTCTGGGGTTAATTTTCAAAGGATATGAGGTGGCTTTCGGTGAATACAACAATTTACAGTGGGTTCAAATCCCACTAGATAGTGTCTTGAGTGGGTAACTGTTTGTCATCTTTGTTAATAGAATCTTTTCAAATCAATCAATTTTCACTTCTGTTTTCCTAGTCATAGTTACAAAATGGCGAATTTGCTGATCCTTTATACTTTAAATTTAAATAGTGTTTCACAAATATTTCATAAAATAGTCTATAGTTAATGTGAGTATTTAATCTTATTAAAATGGAAACCAAGAAGTAGATTATTTCAAGACAAAAATTCATCCAGAGTTCCAGCTTTTTACTGATAGTCCAGAAATTCAAGACAATTTTGTATTTAAATTATTATTTAATTCTCAAATTTTTAACGTTAAAAGTCATACATGATTGAATAATATAATACTGAATAATAATTAAAGATTAAAATAATAATAATTTTTTAAATTGTATCAAGATTATTAACTATTTAAAATTTAAATATACTCAACTTAATAAATAATTTTGCATGATTCTTGAAAAACAAACCAATAAATTATGAAAATATTAATTACAAGCTAATATTGCTGTGAGGAAATATAGAAGATTACATCTTAAATTTTGCTGCTGGAAATTAGAGAAGACACAAGAATACATCATCAAATGGAAGAAAACTTGTCTTGTAAAAAACTAATTATTGCAAATTTACAAAAAAAAAATTAATAATCTAGTAAAATCATTTCATTGTGAAACACTATTCTAAATCACAGTCTCCACTTTGTAATCTCGCCCGGGAGATTTTACACTGTCGAGTTCTGTAAAATTATCATTCTATCTAAGTCTCCGATGACGCCATCTTTGTAACTAGTTCTAGTGAATTCTTTCAATGATGACATTTACACTTTCTGGAATTATGTTTGGTTTGCTGAAGAAACCGGCAGACTCAGGTTCGAAACTCAGAGCCTGCAGACTTCAAGAACCATCCTAGGATCAACTGCAAAAAGTCCCTTTTAAATAATAGTTTTAGAATCCAGGACAGAATTAATTTTTCTAAATTATTTAAATGGCAACTGATCCTTATTTTTATTACAAAAAGACACGTCAAATATTTGCCAGTATTTGATTAGTGTTTTGTGTGGCCATAGGGTTGAGTTTTATTGGGTGGAGGTATTTTTCTTATATGTAATTAAGTTGTGGGTTAATTATTATTTATTGACGGGTATTCTTGGGGTATTTAATCTCCATGTGGTTTACAATTTGGTCGTAAATGCGTTACTGGTATAAAAAACTATAATTAAATTGAACTAGTAACTCTTGATGAGGACCTTAATTAAAGGGATTGATTAATGCGTTATTGATTTAAACAATGATATCTATGATAAATGTTTATTTTCAAGGATCAACAAATATTTTGGAAAATTTAATTTATAACTAAAAGCCTAACTGAGAGTGGCATGGGGGGTACTGTCACTGAGATTTATATTTAAAATTATCAGTCGTTGTAGCATAATAGTAGCGCTGTCGCCATATAAGCGAAACTTGAAGAATTCAAACTTCTTCAGGGTGAAATACTCTGTATGTAGATATAATGTAACTGGGAATTTTGTGAGTGAAACAGTGCTTGATATTTAATTTATTTCAGTGTGAAATATATATTTAAAAGCAGTGAGTGATACTGTTGAAGCAGAGTATACGTTGTATTCAAAATAAAAATTAATAATTAAATCGTAAAAACACTATTTAAATTAAGAATTTTACAATCCACTGATTAAAATTGTTTGACGATGTTAAATTAAATTTAGTGCCCAAATATTTAGGTAATTAGTCAATAATATTAATCATATTTGCCTGAGTATGTTGTTTGAATTGTTTTGTTGGATTGTGTTATTTTATTTTTAACGAGTCTAAAAATGTTTCCATAAATTAAAAGTAACAATTTTATTAATTACAAATAATAATTTGTAATCTTTGTTATTATATTACATATTTATTTACGAAGAAAGTTGTAAAAGTTTGTGGATTCTAATCCCACGGATAAAGGCGTAATTATTTATTTATTTATTTTAATTTAGATTAAGTTTCAGTCATATATATATATATTGTTCTAATTTTCTTATACATGTTTGAAGACATTGTTGCGGAAGTTTAAAGACCTACTGAGGACCTGAAGGTCTTCATCAACGAGGCAAACGACGCAGAATGTGATAGTAAGATCTGATTAAATTCATTTTTAATTATATAGGCTAGTTGCCTATATAATTCACACGGAATCTATAATATTAACCATGTTTATCTGTGTGGTACAGGTTTCGCTTCAGACGCCTTCAGGGAGGTCCAGAGCCTTCTATGACATTCCATGATATTCCCGACTGATGGTAACCAAAGATGAGATAAAGAGCTACAGAATAAGTAAGAATAAAAGATTCAGGACAGTGTAAGGAGCAGATCAGTCAACTGTTATCATCGAGTTTTCTCAGTTCTTATGGAGGTAACGTGCAATTCAGTTGCTGTTAAAGTAAGTGATTGCTTCTATTTATTTTTTGGTGCTATAAACTATCAGCCAAAGTTGGTAGTGGAGGGTGGGCTTCAACTATCTTCCTCAATTATTCCCAGTATACATGTTACCCAATTCTACTAGTAGCACCTTCGCAAATTTAAGATATAAGCAGATAACTTTTTATAAAAACTTCAATATATTTAATATCACTCATCTATTGGATTCTTCAACCAATGAATATATAAGTGATTTTTTAAGGCGTTTACCAGTGGCGTATTTATTATTTTTATTGGATTGGGGCAGAGCTGTTAGGGTGGTTACGTTGCTTGATGGGGAAAATATGAGTATTACTCGGCAGTCTGGCAATATTAATTAACATGATTAAAAAGTAATTTTTCAAGGATTGACTATTTTTGCTAAATTTTACGAGAGTAATTTAGGCATATATTTTATAGAGTTAGTCTGGGGTTAATTTTCAAAGGATATGAGGTGGCTTTCGGTGAATACAACAATTTACAGTGGGTTCAAATCCCACTAGATAGTGTCTTGAGTGGGTAACTGTTTGTCATCTTTGTTAATAGAATCTTTTCAAATCAATCAATTTTCACTTCTGTTTTCCTAGTCATAGTTACAAAATGGCGAATTTGCTGATCCTTTATACTTTAAATTTAAATAGTGTTTCACAAATATTTCATAAAATAGTCTATAGTTAATGTGAGTATTTAATCTTATTAAAATGGAAACCAAGAAGTAGATTATTTCAAGACAAAAATTCATCCAGAGTTCCAGCTTTTTACTGATAGTCCAGAAATTCAAGACAATTTTGTATTTAAATTATTATTTAATTCTCAAATTTTTAACGTTAAAAGTCATACATGATTGAATAATATAATACTGAATAATAATTAAAGATTAAAATAATAATAATTTTTTAAATTGTATCAAGATTATTAACTATTTAAAATTTAAATATACTCAACTTAATAAATAATTTTGCATGATTCTTGAAAAACAAACCAATAAATTATGAAAATATTAATTGCAAGCTAATATTGCTGTGAAGAAATATAGAAGATTACATCTTAAATTTTGCTGCTGGAAATTAGAGAAGACACAAGAATACATCATCAAATGGAAGAAAACTTGTCTTGTAAAAAACTAATTATTGCAAATTTACAAAAAAAAAATTAATAATCTAGTAAAATCATTTCATTGTGAAACACTATTCTAAATCACAGTCTCCACTTTGTAATCTCGCCCGGGAGATTTTACACTGTCGAGTTCTGTAAAATTATCATTCTATCTAAGTCTCCGATGACGCCATCTTTGTAACTAGTTCTAGTGAATTCTTTCAATGATGACATTTACACTTTCTGGAATTATGTTTGGTTTGCTGAAGAAACCGGCAAACTCAGGTTCGAAACTCAGAGCCTGCAGACTTCAAGAACCATCCTAGGATCAACTGCAAAAAGTCCCTTTTAAATAATAGTTTTAGAATCCAGGACAGAATTAATTTTTCTAAATTATTTAAATGGCAACTGATCCTTATTTTTATTACAAAAAGACACGTCAAATATTTGCCAGTATTTGATTAGTGTTTTGTGTGGCCATAGGGTTGAGTTTTATTGGGTGGAGGTATTTTTCTTATATGTAATTAAGTTGTGGGTTAATTATTATTTATTGACGGGTATTCTTGGGGTATTTAATCTCCATGTGGTTTACAATTTGGTCGTAAATGCGTTACTGGTATAAAAAACTATAATTAAATTGAACTAGTAACTCTTGATGAGGACCTTAATTAAAGGGATTGATTAATGCGTTATTGATTTAAACAATGATATCTATGATAAATGTTTATTTTCAAGGATCAACAAATATTTTGGAAAATTTAATTTATAACTAAAAGCCTAACTGAGAGTGGCATGGGGGGTACTGTCACTGAGATTTATATTTAAAATTATCAGTCGTTGTAGCATAATAGTAGCGCTGTCGCCATATAAGCGAAACTTGAAGAATTCAAACTTCTTCAGGGTGAAATACTCTGTATGTAGATATAATGTAACTGGGAATTTTGTGAGTGAAACAGTGCTTGATATTTAATTTATTTCAGTGTGAAATATATATTTAAAAGCAGTGAGTGATACTGTTGAAGCAGAGTATACGTTGTATTCAAAATAAAAATTAATAATTAAATCGTAAAAACACTATTTAAATTAAGAATTTTACAATCCACTGATTAAAATTGTTTGACGATGTTAAATTAAATTTAGTGCCCAAATATTTAGGTAATTAGTCAATAATATTAATCATATTTGCCTGAGTATGTTGTTTGAATTGTTTTGTTGGATTGTGTTATTTTATTTTTAACGAGTCTAAAAATGTTTCCATAAATTAAAAGTAACAATTTTATTAATTACAAATAATAATTTGTAATCTTTGTTATTATATTACATATTTATTTACGAAGAAAGTTGTAAAAGTTTGTGGATTCTAATCCCACGGATAAAGGCGTAATTATTTATTTATTTATTTTAATTTAGATTAAGTTTCAGTCATATATATATATTGTTCTAATTTTCTTATACATGTTTGAAGACATTGTTGCGGAAGTTTAAAGACCTACTGAGGACCTGAAGGTCTTCATCAACGAGGCAAACGACGCAGAATGTGATAGTAAGATCTGATTAAATTCATTTTTAATTATATAGGCTAGTTGCCTATATAATTCACACGGAATCTATAATATTAACCATGTTTATCTGTGTGGTACAGGTTTCGCTTCAGACGCCTTCAGGGAGGTCCAGAGCCTTCTATGACATTCCATGATATTCCCGACTGATGGTAACCAAAGATGAGATAAAGAGCTACAGAATAAGTAAGAATAAAAGATTCAGGACAGTGTAAGGAGCAGATCAGTCAACTGTTATCATCGAGTTTTCTCAGTTCTTATGGAGGTAACGTGCAATTCAGTTGCTGTTAAAGTAAGTGATTGCTTCTATTTATTTTTTGGTGCTATAAACTATCAGCCAAAGTTGGTAGTGGAGGGTGGGCTTCAACTATCTTCCTCAATTATTCCCAGTATACATGTTACCCAATTCTACTAGTAGCACCTTCGCAAATTTAAGATATAAGCAGATAACTTTTTATAAAAACTTCAATATATTTAATATCACTCATCTATTGGATTCTTCAACCAATGAATATATAAGTGATTTTTTAAGGCGTTTACCAGTGGCGTATTTATTATTTTTATTGGATTGGGGCAGAGCTGTTAGGGTGGTTACGTTGCTTGATGGGGAAAATATGAGTATTACTCGGCAGTCTGGCAATATTAATTAACATGATTAAAAAGTAATTTTTCAAGGATTGACTATTTTTGCTAAATTTTACGAGAGTAATTTAGGCATATATTTTATAGAGTTAGTCTGGGGTTAATTTTCAAAGGATATGAGGTGGCTTTCGGTGAATACAACAATTTACAGTGGGTTCAAATCCCACTAGATAGTGTCTTGAGTGGGTAACTGTTTGTCATCTTTGTTAATAGAATCTTTTCAAATCAATCAATTTTCACTTCTGTTTTCCTAGTCATAGTTACAAAATGGCGAATTTGCTGATCCTTTATACTTTAAATTTAAATAGTGTTTCACAAATATTTCATAAAATAGTCTATAGTTAATGTGAGTATTTAATCTTATTAAAATGGAAACCAAGAAGTAGATTATTTCAAGACAAAAATTCATCCAGAGTTCCAGCTTTTTACTGATAGTCCAGAAATTCAAGACAATTTTGTATTTAAATTATTATTTAATTCTCAAATTTTTAACGTTAAAAGTCATACATGATTGAATAATATAATACTGAATAATAATTAAAGATTAAAATAATAATTATTTTTTAAATTGTATCAAGATTATTAACTATTTAAAATTTAAATATACTCAACTTAATAAATAATTTTGCATGATTCTTGAAAAACAAACCAATAAATTATGAAAATATTAATTACAAGCTAATATTGCTGTGAGGAAATATAGAAGATTACATCTTAAATTTTGCTGCTGGAAATTAGAGAAGACACAAGAATACATCATCAAATGGAAGAAAACTTGTCTTGTAAAAAACTAATTATTGCAAATTTACAAAAAAAAAATTAATAATCTAGTAAAATCATTTCATTGTGAAACACTATTCTAAATCACAGTCTCCACTTTGTAATCTCGCCCGGGAGATTTTACACTGTCGAGTTCTGTAAAATTATCATTCTATCTAAGTCTCCGATGACGCCATCTTTGTAACTAGTTCTAGTGAATTCTTTCAATGATGACATTTACACTTTCTGGAATTATGTTTGGTTTGCTGAAGAAACCGGCAGACTCAGGTTCGAAACTCAGAGCCTGCAGACTTCAAGAACCATCCTAGGATCAACTGCAAAAAGTCCCTTTTAAATAATAGTTTTAGAATCCAGGACAGAATTAATTTTTCTAAATTATTTAAATGGCAACTGATCCTTATTTTTATTACAAAAAGACACGTCAAATATTTGCCAGTATTTGATTAGTGTTTTGTGTGGCCATAGGGTTGAGTTTTATTGGGTGGAGGTATTTTTCTTATATGTAATTAAGTTGTGGGTTAATTATTATTTATTGACGGGTATTCTTGGGGTATTTAATCTCCATGTGGTTTACAATTTGGTCGTAAATGCGTTACTGGTATAAAAAACTATAATTAAATTGAACTAGTAACTCTTGATGAGGACCTTAATTAAAGGGATTGATTAATGCGTTATTGATTTAAACAATGATATCTATGATAAATGTTTATTTTCAAGGATCAACAAATATTTTGGAAAATTTAATTTATAACTAAAAGCCTAACTGAGAGTGGCATGGGGGGTACTGTCACTGAGATTTATATTTAAAATTATCAGTCGTTGTAGCATAATAGTAGCGCTGTCGCCATATAAGCGAAACTTGAAGAATTCAAACTTCTTCAGGGTGAAATACTCTGTATGTAGATATAATGTAACTGGGAATTTTGTGAGTGAAACAGTGCTTGATATTTAATTTATTTCAGTGTGAAATATATATTTAAAAGCAGTGAGTGATACTGTTGAAGCAGAGTATACGTTGTATTCAAAATAAAAATTAATAATTAAATCGTAAAAACACTATTTAAATTAAGAATTTTACAATCCACTGATTAAAATTGTTTGACGATGTTAAATTAAATTTAGTGCCCAAATATTTAGGTAATTAGTCAATAATATTAATCATATTTGCCTGAGTATGTTGTTTGAATTGTTTTGTTGGATTGTGTTATTTTATTTTTAACGAGTCTAAAAATGTTTCCATAAATTAAAAGTAACAATTTTATTAATTACAAATAATAATTTGTAATCTTTGTTATTATATTACATATTTATTTACGAAGAAAGTTGTAAAAGTTTGTGGATTCTAATCCCACGGATAAAGGCGTAATTATTTATTTATTTATTTTAATTTAGATTAAGTTTCAGTCATATATATATATTGTTCTAATTTTCTTATACATGTTTGAAGACATTGTTGCGGAAGTTTAAAGACCTACTGAGGACCTGAAGGTCTTCATCAACGAGGCAAACGACGCAGAATGTGATAGTAAGATCTGATTAAATTCATTTTTAATTATATAGGCTAGTTGCCTATATAATTCACACGGAATCTATAATATTAACCATGTTTATCTGTGTGGTACAGGTTTCGCTTCAGACGCCTTCAGGGAGGTCCAGAGCCTTCTATGACATTCCATGATATTCCCGACTGATGGTAACCAAAGATGAGATAAGAGCTACAGAATAAGTAAGAATAAAAGATTCAGGACAGTGTAAGGAGCAGATCAGTCAACTGTTATCATCGAGTTTTCTCAGTTCTTATGGAGGTAACGTGCAATTCAGTTGCTGTTAAAGTAAGTGATTGCTTCTATTTATTTTTTGGTGCTATAAACTATCAGCCAAAGTTGGTAGTGGAGGGTGGGCTTCAACTATCTTCCTCAATTATTCCCAGTATACATGTTACCCAATTCTACTAGTAGCACCTTCGCAAATTTAAGATATAAGCAGATAACTTTTTATAAAAACTTCAATATATTTAATATCACTCATCTATTGGATTCTTCAACCAATGAATATATAAGTGATTTTTTAAGGCGTTTACCAGTGGCGTATTTATTATTTTTATTGGATTGGGGCAGAGCTGTTAGGGTGGTTACGTTGCTTGATGGGGAAAATATGAGTATTACTCGGCAGTCTGGCAATATTAATTAACATGATTAAAAAGTAATTTTTCAAGGATTGACTATTTTTGCTAAATTTTACGAGAGTAATTTAGGCATATATTTTATAGAGTTAGTCTGGGGTTAATTTTCAAAGGATATGAGGTGGCTTTCGGTGAATACAACAATTTACAGTGGGTTCAAATCCCACTAGATAGTGTCTTGAGTGGGTAACTGTTTGTCATCTTTGTTAATAGAATCTTTTCAAATCAATCAATTTTCACTTCTGTTTTCCTAGTCATAGTTACAAAATGGCGAATTTGCTGATCCTTTATACTTTAAATTTAAATAGTGTTTCACAAATATTTCATAAAATAGTCTATAGTTAATGTGAGTATTTAATCTTATTAAAATGGAAACCAAGAAGTAGATTATTTCAAGACAAAAATTCATCCAGAGTTCCAGCTTTTTACTGATAGTCCAGAAATTCAAGACAATTTTGTATTTAAATTATTATTTAATTCTCAAATTTTTAACGTTAAAAGTCATACATGATTGAATAATATAATACTGAATAATAATTAAAGATTAAAATAATAATTATTTTTTAAATTGTATCAAGATTATTAACTATTTAAAATTTAAATATACTCAACTTAATAAATAATTTTGCATGATTCTTGAAAAACAAACCAATAAATTATGAAAATATTAATTACAAGCTAATATTGCTGTGAGGAAATATAGAAGATTACATCTTAAATTTTGCTGCTGGAAATTAGAGAAGACACAAGAATACATCATCAAATGGAAGAAAACTTGTCTTGTAAAAAACTAATTATTGCAAATTTACAAAAAAAAAATTAATAATCTAGTAAAATCATTTCATTGTGAAACACTATTCTAAATCACAGTCTCCACTTTGTAATCTCGCCCGGGAGATTTTACACTGTCGAGTTCTGTAAAATTATCATTCTATCTAAGTCTCCGATGACGCCATCTTTGTAACTAGTTCTAGTGAATTCTTTCAATGATGACATTTACACTTTCTGGAATTATGTTTGGTTTGCTGAAGAAACCGGCAGACTCAGGTTCGAAACTCAGAGCCTGCAGACTTCAAGAACCATCCTAGGATCAACTGCAAAAAGTCCCTTTTAAATAATAGTTTTAGAATCCAGGACAGAATTAATTTTTCTAAATTATTTAAATGGCAACTGATCCTTATTTTTATTACAAAAAGACACGTCAAATATTTGCCAGTATTTGATTAGTGTTTTGTGTGGCCATAGGGTTGAGTTTTATTGGGTGGAGGTATTTTTCTTATATGTAATTAAGTTGTGGGTTAATTATTATTTATTGACGGGTATTCTTGGGGTATTTAATCTCCATGTGGTTTACAATTTGGTCGTAAATGCGTTACTGGTATAAAAAACTATAATTAAATTGAACTAGTAACTCTTGATGAGGACCTTAATTAAAGGGATTGATTAATGCGTTATTGATTTAAACAATGATATCTATGATAAATGTTTATTTTCAAGGATCAACAAATATTTTGGAAAATTTAATTTATAACTAAAAGCCTAACTGAGAGTGGCATGGGGGGTACTGTCACTGAGATTTATATTTAAAATTATCAGTCGTTGTAGCATAATAGTAGCGCTGTCGCCATATAAGCGAAACTTGAAGAATTCAAACTTCTTCAGGGTGAAATACTCTGTATGTAGATATAATGTAACTGGGAATTTTGTGAGTGAAACAGTGCTTGATATTTAATTTATTTCAGTGTGAAATATATATTTAAAAGCAGTGAGTGATACTGTTGAAGCAGAGTATACGTTGTATTCAAAATAAAAATTAATAATTAAATCGTAAAAACACTATTTAAATTAAGAATTTTACAATCCACTGATTAAAATTGTTTGACGATGTTAAATTAAATTTAGTGCCCAAATATTTAGGTAATTAGTCAATAATATTAATCATATTTGCCTGAGTATGTTGTTTGAATTGTTTTGTTGGATTGTGTTATTTTATTTTTAACGAGTCTAAAAATGTTTCCATAAATTAAAAGTAACAATTTTATTAATTACAAATAATAATTTGTAATCTTTGTTATTATATTACATATTTATTTACGAAGAAAGTTGTAAAAGTTTGTGGATTCTAATCCCACGGATAAAGGCGTAATTATTTATTTATTTATTTTAATTTAGATTAAGTTTCAGTCATATATATATATTGTTCTAATTTTCTTATACATGTTTGAAGACATTGTTGCGGAAGTTTAAAGACCTACTGAGGACCTGAAGGTCTTCATCAACGAGGCAAACGACGCAGAATGTGATAGTAAGATCTGATTAAATTCATTTTTAATTATATAGGCTAGTTGCCTATATAATTCACACGGAATCTATAATATTAACCATGTTTATCTGTGTGGTACAGGTTTCGCTTCAGACGCCTTCAGGGAGGTCCAGAGCCTTCTATGACATTCCATGATATTCCCGACTGATGGTAACCAAAGATGAGATAAGAGCTACAGAATAAGTAAGAATAAAAGATTCAGGACAGTGTAAGGAGCAGATCAGTCAACTGTTATCATCGAGTTTTCTCAGTTCTTATGGAGGTAACGTGCAATTCAGTTGCTGTTAAAGTAAGTGATTGCTTCTATTTATTTTTTGGTGCTATAAACTATCAGCCAAAGTTGGTAGTGGAGGGTGGGCTTCAACTATCTTCCTCAATTATTCCCAGTATACATGTTACCCAATTCTACTAGTAGCACCTTCGCAAATTTAAGATATAAGCAGATAACTTTTTATAAAAACTTCAATATATTTAATATCACTCATCTATTGGATTCTTCAACCAATGAATATATAAGTGATTTTTTAAGGCGTTTACCAGTGGCGTATTTATTATTTTTATTGGATTGGGGCAGAGCTGTTAGGGTGGTTACGTTGCTTGATGGGGAAAATATGAGTATTACTCGGCAGTCTGGCAATATTAATTAACATGATTAAAAAGTAATTTTTCAAGGATTGACTATTTTTGCTAAATTTTACGAGAGTAATTTAGGCATATATTTTATAGAGTTAGTCTGGGGTTAATTTTCAAAGGATATGAGGTGGCTTTCGGTGAATACAACAATTTACAGTGGGTTCAAATCCCACTAGATAGTGTCTTGAGTGGGTAACTGTTTGTCATCTTTGTTAATAGAATCTTTTCAAATCAATCAATTTTCACTTCTGTTTTCCTAGTCATAGTTACAAAATGGCGAATTTGCTGATCCTTTATACTTTAAATTTAAATAGTGTTTCACAAATATTTTATAAAATAGTCTATAGTTAATGTGAGTATTTAATCTTACTAAAATGGAAACCAAGAAGTAGATTATTTCAAGACAAAAATTCATCCAGAGTTCCAGCTTTTTACTGATAGTCCAGAAATTCAAGACAATTTTGTATTTAAATTATTATTTAATTCTCAAATTTTTAACGTTAAAAGTCATACATGATTGAATAATATAATACTGAATAATAATTAAAGATTAAAATAATAATTATTTTTTAAATTGTATCAAGATTATTAACTATTTAAAATTTAAATACTCAACTTAATAAATAATTTTGCATGATTCTTGAAAAACAAACCAATAAATTATGAAAATATTAATTACAAGCTAATATTGCTGTGAGGAAATATAGAAGATTACATCTTAAATTTTGCTGCTGGAAATTAGAGAAGACACAAGAATACATCATCAAATGGAAGAAAACTTGTCTTGTAAAAAACTAATTATTGCAAATTTACAAAAAAAAAATTAATAATCTAGTAAAATCATTTCATTGTGAAACACTATTCTAAATCACAGTCTCCACTTTGTAATCTCGCCCGGGAGATTTTACACTGTCGAGTTCTGTAAAATTATCATTCTATCTAAGTCTCCGATGACGCCATCTTTGTAACTAGTTCTAGTGAATTCTTTCAATGATGACATTTACACTTTCTGGAATTATGTTTGGTTTGCTGAAGAAACCGGCAGACTCAGGTTCGAAACTCAGAGCCTGCAGACTTCAAGAACCATCCTAGGATCAACTGCAAAAAGTCCCTTTTAAATAATAGTTTTAGAATCCAGGACAGAATTAATTTTTCTAAATTATTTAAATGGCAACTGATCCTTATTTTTATTACAAAAAGACACTTCAAATATTTGCCAGTATTTGATTAGTGTTTTGTGTGGCCATAGGGTTGAGTTTTATTGGGTGGAGGTATTTTTCTTATATGTAATTAAGTTGTGGGTTAATTATTATTTATTGACGGGTATTCTTGGGGTATTTAATCTCCATGTGGTTTACAATTTGGTCGTAAATATTTAAAATTATCAGTCGTTGTAGCATAATAGTAGCGCTGTCGCCATATAAGCGAAACTTGAAGAATTCAAACTTCTTCAGGGTGAAATACTCGGTATGTAGATATAATGTAACTGGGAATTTTGTGAGTGAAACAGTGCTTGATATTTAATTTATTTCAGTGTGAAATATATATTTAAAAGCAGTGAGTGATACTGTTGAAGCAGATAAACATTGTCAAATAATTAATTATACGTTGTATTCAAAATAAAAATTAATAATTAAATCGTAAAAACACTATTTAAATTAAGAATTTTACAATCCACTGATTAAAATTGTTTGACGATGTTAAATTAAATTTAGTGCCAAATATTTAGGTAATTAGTCAATAATATTAATTATATTTGCCTGAGTATGTTGACACAGGGTTCGATACGCTTCCAGGACCATTTAGTTGGATGCAGCCAAGGACGAGAGGAAGCACTCCAAAAATTAGTTTAAGTATAAAGAAAGAAATGTATCTATATTTCAAATATATATTTCAATAAATATATCATTATGCCAACTAAAGAAACAGGCAGTTCTTGACTGTCAATTCACGGGTTCGATCCCCGTCAAGTGGTTCGGATTCCACTTTAAACTGTAGGTCCCCTGCACTGTCATTGAGTTTAACATCTTGTCGTGGAGCGTAGTAAATAAATATTTAATACAATTAATAATAAATTTGGCAATAATTCATTCAAACATTTTTCAAAATTAATAATTAATTAAGAGTGTCACTGTTCTGCAGATTCGGATCTCGGTAGATGATAATTAATAAATGATAAATTTGTGACGTAATCATATTGGAGATCTCTAGGGTACGAGCTCATTGACTTTAAGCGCTCGGTTATCCATTCCATATAAATAAATATTAAATTGTTTAATTGAAATCTGCGTAAATATTAATAGCAAATTAATAGTAGCATTAAATTGATATGAATTATTTTTAACATGACTTCTTCATGCATCACAGGATTAGACTTTTCTTCTATTTATTTCTTTCAGTAGTTTTCTTCCTGTTAATATAAGTGCGGGTAGTTTTAAGTTCGCGTAATTATAAGTTAGCTTAGTTATAAGGTAGCCTAGTTATAAGATCGCGTAGTTTTAAGTCCGTGTAGTTGTAATTAAAATCCGGATTAGGTTTCTTATTCTAGTTTATTTTCTATATTTCTTCCTGTTAATATAAGTGCGGGTAGTTTTAAGTTCGCGTAATTATAAGTTAGCTTAGTTATAAGTTAGCCTAGTTATAAGATCGCGTAGTTTTAAGTCCGTGTAGTTGTAATTAAAATCCGGATTAGGTTTCTTAATCTAGTTTATTTCTGTGATGCCTGAAGTTCTTTACATTTTTCTTCTATGTAAATATGAAATTTAAAGTAAAACTCTAAATTTTAAAACTCTTTTTTATATAAATATCATTTTGAGATGGATTGGTGGATAGTCGAATGCTCTGAGGCAATGGCTTGTGGTTCTAAAGGTCTCGAATGCAAATTATTGTTATACTAAAATATCAAAATATGTAGTAAATAAACACTATACTTCTTTGCAAAATGTGCCTTCTATTGGGATACGTGATTGCAGAATTTGAAACTGGTGTAATGATATCTATGTAATAACAAAATTCTAAATTAATTGTTTTGTTGGATTGTGTTATTTTATTTTTTAGCGAGTTCTAAAATTGTTTCCATTAATTAAAAGTAGCAATTTTCTAAATTAATTTTTAGCTCGGGGGCGGTCGGGTGGTAGAAATAGAGTAACGAAAATGTTACTTTATTTTTAACGAGTCTAAAAATGTTTCCATAAATTAAAAGTAACAATTTTATTAATTACAAATAATAATTTGTAATCTTTGTTATTATATTAAATATTTATTTACGAAGAAAGTTGTAAATGTTTGGTTTCTAATCTCACTGATAAATGCGTAGTTATATATTTATTTATTTTAATTTAGATTAAGTTTCAGTCATATATGTATTGTTCTAATTTTCTTATATATGTTTTAAGACATTGTTGAAGTTTAAAGACCTATTGAAGACCAGAAGGTCTTTATCAACTAGGCAGGCGACGAAGAATATGATAGTAAAATCTTGTTAAATTCAGTTTTAATTATATAGGTTAGTTGCTTGTATTAATTCGCACTGAATCTATGATATAACCATGTTTATCTGTGTTGTACAGTTATTATATAATATATGCGCCCTGTACTATAGTTAGGAACAATTGTAGGAAAAGTGATAAAAGTGTGATGACGTGTGGGCCTTCTGATGACCTGGAGGGCCTTCACCAGCGAGGGACTTCATATAAGGTACTCGATATAATGAAATATTCAAAAACGCGATTAAGAGAATTTACATTTACACAATTTAATAGTACACAGTAATATTTGGGGTTTCTCTGGGTAAATTTATAATAAAAAGTTTTGTTCCGCAAAGTATATTTCAGGGGAAGTATGGGCTGTTTTTGTTTTCTATTTCAATGTTTTCAGGAATTATTCAGAGAGGTGGAAATGAAATATTTCATTAATATGACGGATATGAATAAAATAACAGGTCTAGTTAGTGTTAGTATGTAAGTGCAAAGGCGGTTTAGTATCGCGGGTTAATGTTAGGAAAAGCATAAAACTGTGTGTAATTTGTATTAATTTTTGTTTGTAATCTTTACGTAAATTTAATATAATTATTGATCGCAGAGACTGTATAAGCGTTTGCTTGTTCGTATATTGTCATCGCTCAGCGAACTGTCGTTGGGTGATCATCTATGTCTACTGCTGTTAAATGTTTGCATGTCGACGATACTGCTACACACATACAACAAGTCGTCTTCGAAGGTGTTAAAGAACCAAGTATTCTTATAAAGTGCTAACTATTATTAGGCGTCGCAGAACATCCTGCAATTAATAAACATCAAGTTCTTTCGAATTGCAATTAAATACAATTAACAATCGAAATAATATTTTTTTATATTACGCCTACTGGACTGCACTGTACATTACACTTAAGTATTGCGGCACTTGACCGCGATAGATTACGAGGAGTATTTTACTATCTGTTTACTCTTATCTCTCAGTAGATGTAGACTAGAGTATTATATTTGTAATACTATACTTTTGTTCTGTGATATAAAATGCATATAATCCCAAATGCACACAGTATATTATTCAATACATTAATATTCAAATACATACAGCCTTTCAAGGCTCTTGCTTTATTTCGTCGTCAATGGATCTCTTTCACTGCTTTCATACGCATGTCCGAGAGAGAAAGATCCGAACTTTTCTATGAAATTATTTGCATATAGTTAGGCAATTTCATATTATTTTACTATATGAACTTTGGTTGTCAATTTTCAGTGTTAAAATAATACACTGTTTTTAACTCAACAATTATGGCGTGATAGAAGATAATTTTTTATATAATCCATCTTTTGCAGAAATATTAAATTTTATCTCATTATAATAGTTTATTACAAATAAGCATTTTATTAAACATAAATAAATAAAATACATTTACTTCCTGAAACGTTTCATATTAAATAAAAATCCTAGTTGACAATTATGTAGAGGTTGTTTTTATTGCTTTCTAATACAATTTGAAGTTTCTAAAATTACTCGTAGCAATAGATGTCTCATTCTCAGTTAAAAAGATCGATTCCTAGAATGGGGTGTTCCTTTATAATCGACATTTCTCACTAGATGGCGCAAATCTTCTTAATCTGTCCAACTTAAATTAATTTCTAAATAGTTATTGTTTTTGAAAAATATAGAAAATAATTGTTCTGTTACTATTGAATAAAACATATATTATTAAACACTTTTTTAATAAAAAATAAGAATCTTTTTAAAATGATATTATTATATTGTATAATTATTTATAAGTATATTTAAATGTATAATGTTCATATTGTTTATATTTCTTATTTATATAGTGTCCTGCAGAAGTGAATAAAGAGAAAAACGGAAACATTGACAAAATAAGAAGAATTATATTCATTGATTTTCAAAAAATTTTATTTTCTTGTAAATACAATACTGTCAAAATTAAAACTATATTCTTTATAATAATTATCTATATATTTTAAACAGATAAATAAATTATAAACATATTTATACCTGTATAAGTATACCACTGATAAATAAATGATTTAATTTTATTTATTGTTTAAACCAAAAGAAAACACTATTGTATATCATCATTGATTAAGACATTATGTTTGCATAAAACAAAATTGTCATGCCAACTTGGTGTTACATAAATTTACTAAAATTTTGAAGTAAAATGCCCCGAATCATTTCTGAAATTGGTATTTACCGAAATGTACTACCACATTTCATGAAAATAGAAACAATAGTACCAGTGCACCAATAAAAAAAAGTAATATCCCACAGGGACACTGAACTTTTCTCTTAAATATCTTGAATGTTCCTTGAAATTGTAACAAGCACTAACACAAGTACTATTTCAGTATCAATACAACAACACTGAAATTATTTTTAACTATCTTGAATATTGCTCAAAATTGTGTCACCGTCACCAACTGTCTGACCACTACCTAACGCATCAAACGATGAATTGAAACTAACGTAAGAAATCCGACGACTCGGTAAACTGTGTACATAATTTGTATTAATTTTTGTTTGTAATCTTTACGTAAATTTAATATAATTATTGTTCGCAGAGACTGTATAAGCGTTTGCTTGTTCGTATATTGTCATTGCTCAGCGAACTGTCGTTGGGTGATCATCTATGTCTACTGCTGTTAAATGTTTGCATGTCGACGATACCGCTACACACATACAACAAGTCGTCGTCAAAGGTGTTAAAGAACCAAGTGTTCTTATAAAGTGCTAACTATTATTAGATTACGCGTCGAAATTAATAAACATCAAGTTCATTCGAATTAGATATCTCCAGTACTGTCGACACGTCCCTTCCAGCAACCACGGCGGTACTCTGTATTAAATGCATATTGATTTGATATAGTGGAACGACCGCGAATTAGCTCCAGTGTCGACCCACGTAGTCGTGTTCAGTGTATACGCGTGCACAGTACACGCGTGCACTGTACCAGGTCTACGAAGTAGCCAGTATATTCTCAGGCAAGCAATTGTCCAAGCCTGGGCCCAGGTTGGGGGTATTCTGGTGAAAAACCTAATTTTTGAAATTAAAATGGCTATCCATATATATATATTTAATTTCAAAGTTAGGAATAATATTTTAACTGACTGATTATATTATATTTTGGGCTACGACCCGAGTTGGTTAAATATTAAGTGCGAAACGCCCCAATTTAAGATTTGCGGCCACAAATCTTTTATTGGAGCAAAGTCGTGTCGGTTGCATATTGAACTAGTAACGACAATTAGCACGATGTATCATTAGACACATATGGAGTGAAATATGTTGGTAGGTGATAGACAGTTACTGGAGAAATCGAAGTCGAAAGAACTTGATGTTTCGCGGGGGCGTGGGACAGTAGGACCCTGTAGGTGCACCTACAGGAAGGAGTTGGCACAAGCGCCGGAACCTAGTCAAAATGGTAAGTCGCGAATTTTCACTAATTACGTTACTAATTAATTACGTCACTAATTAATTACGTAAGCAATATATGTTGTATATAACTATTAATATAACGTATGAATAACTAGTTTATGGTTAAAATTAAATGTATCAATTATACATACTCTTTTAAAGTTTACATATTTAGAAATTAATACAAATGCGTTATTCTTTTTATACGCCTAGACTAGACTTGAAAGCAAACTGGAAAATTTTACCATTTAATGTATTTTCTTTTATTTTTTATAAACAAAGAGTGATTGTGTATTTTTGTTGTTGTGCAGGTTCCCAATGCGTAGACGACGACACCCGGAGCAGGCATCATCGTCTGCCTCGGGCAAATATAGCACCTGATAGAGCGCCATTGGGCCTCGTATATGGTAAGACACAAAATAATGAAATATAAGCGAATAAAATGTACTAATTAATTAAGTTTTTTTCAGATACGAGGTCCAGAGAGGGTGCTGCTGCAGCCTGCAGCTGATGTATGTGTGTGTGTAGTAGTTGAATGTGCTGGCCAGCTTGAATGAGTTCTTTTGTATGCTTGATTTTTATATCTAGATTTTCCTCTTCTTTTCCTTGGTAAGTGTTGTCGGGTGACAACCACTTTCTCTGTCTACGTGGAGCAAGACCTTGTCGTGGTGACAGAGCTTAACCAGATCCACCTCTGGATTTGGGAACAAAGAAACTCCACATCTATCTTTATATATTTGTGTATATTACAAATACTTTTTTATGTTCACAGGTATGAAGTGAAGCAAGATGAACCAGGAGAATCCTCAAAAGGAGGACAGTCCAGTGAGTACAAATACAAATAAGCCCAGTAAAAATTACCTACAGAAGTATGGATAATTTTTACTAGGGGCAGCATCGAAGTTCTGGCCGCCGGGAATTTCAAGGTCACGGACTTGGAATATTTTGATGGCTTCTATTATGTGATAGAAAAATAAATGTTTACTATTGTATAACAATTGAAATATATAATTGGCTATTATTGTAATATGAAATGAATATTAATTTTGCACAAATAAAATTGTGTTTATAATTCTGCAATAACTTATCCTTTTCCTGTCCTGATTTAGGATACAACAGAAGTAGATTGGCTGAGTAATAGTGGTTAACTGGTTAGCACGCTAGTTTATCTAGTGCGGGTTCAAATGCCCTAAATCTCATTCTTCACTATACTTGTGTGGTTCGATATCCACTATAAACTGTTGGTTTATTGCATGATGTACACCGACACAATAACATAAATAAATGTTAAAAGTAAAATGCATAAGCGTACACAATTGAAATTTTAACCTTTATGTATAGCTGCTCTGTTATTGCAGATCTAGAAAATGTATCAGTCATTTGTAGGTATGTGCTAGTTCTGCTGTTGCAGATTCGTGAGTTATTTAAAATCTGATAAGAGTTGTTTTATTATTATTATTATTATACTTAAAAACTTCAAGTGTATTAAAGTTTCAAATAAGAATGTATACACCCACATAATTTTATTGCGACGAGTTATGGTGGACTCGTTGTGTTGCTAGGGCGTCAACGGTCGCATAGCGGTGTCGGAGATCAGAGGGTTGTTAGAATAAAACATAAAATTGTTGATAAAATGATGAGTAAAGTATTTATTGAGTGAGAACGACACTACAAAGAGGTTGTTGATCGTAAACAGGTGTGGGATAGACGAGTGGAGAGTTGGGAAGTACGGTGACGGCGTTTTTAGAAAAACGACGCAGGGCGTCGGGATGCCTAAATGTCTGAAACGACGGTCAGGTGTACGGAGAAGGTTGTGGGGAAGGTGTGAAGCGAGTCGGGGGTGCTGCGCACATTAACGACGCTTTGTGATCGCGTTCTGTTCCCGGATAATGCGGGTGGCACGAGACGGATCGCGAATTTACGGTGGTAGTAACTCCGGCTTGTAACGCGACACCTCACTGGGAACGTCTCGGACTACATCTATTGACAACTTGGAAACTATATATGAAGGTAAATATCTCGGAATTGGGAGATTAAATGGAAAAATACTTCAAGTAAATGTGACAGAGAAATGAAAAATTAAGAAGATTTATTTGAAACATTTTTCAATTCATCCCTTACTTAAAGAAATATTTGCATTTTTATTTATCATATAAATGCACGATTAATGACAATATGATGAACTTAATTGGAAAAAGTATAATTAAAGTAGTTAGGAAATAACAAAATAAAACTATTTTATTTGAAACATTTTTTGATTTGACGTAAAATAAGTTTCACCGCAAAAACTGTACCCATTTTATCGGCCGGTGAAGTAATCGGTAACCGACATTTCTAGCATGTTTTTGCGGGGTCCAGAAAAAATCTAATTTTGCGTCTAATCAAAAAATACTTCAAATAACTTTTGATCTTCAAACGAGATTATTCGCACCATCTATTGACAACTTGGAAACTATAAATTAAGAAGATTTATTTGAAACATTTTTCAATTCATCCCTTAGTTAAAGAAATATTTGCAAATTTATTTATCATATAAATGCACGATTATTGACAATATGATGAACTTAATTGAAAAAAAGTGTAATTAAAGTAGTTAAGAAATAACAAAATAAAATTTTTTTATTTGAAACATTTTTTGATTTGACGTAAAATAAGTTTCACCGCAAAAACTGTACCCATTTTATCGGCTGGTGAAGTCATCGGTAACCGACATTTCTAGCATGTTTTTGCGGGGTCCAGAAAAAATCTAATTTTGCGTCTAATCAAAAAATACTTCAAATAACTTTTAAAGAGAATAAATTAAGGAGTAATTTGTTTCATTACAACTTTTCTATAAAGTTTATGGTGTAGCCAAAAATCACAAAAATATATTTTGTTGATCTTCAAACGAGATTATTCGCACCATCTATTGACAACTTGGAAACTATAAATTAAGAAGATTTATTTGAAACATTTTTCAATTCATCCCTTAGTTAAAGAAATATTTGCAAATTTATTTATCATATAAATGCACGATTATTGACAATATGATGAACTTAATTGAAAAAAAGTGTAATTAAAGTAGTTAAGAAATAACAAAATAAAAATTTTTTATTTGAAACATTTTTTGATTTGACATAAAATAAGTTTCACCGCAAAAACTGTACCCATTTTATCGGCCGGTGAAGTCATCGGTAACCGACATTTCTAGCATGTTTTTGCGGGGTCCAGAAAAAATCTAATTTTGCGTCTAATCAAAAAATACTTCAAATAACTTTCAAAGAGAATAAATTAAGGAGTAATTTGTTTCATTACAACTTTTCTATAAAGTTTATGGTGTAGCCAAAAATCACAAAAATATATTTTGTTGATCTTCAAACGAGATTATTCGCACCATCTATTGACAACTTGGAAACTATAAATTAAGAAGATTTATTTGAAACATTTTTCAATTCATCCCTTAGTTAAAGAAATATTTGCAAATTTATTTATCATATAAATGCACGATTATTGACAATATGATGAACTTAATTGAAAAAAAGTGTAATTAAAGTAGTTAAGAAATAACAAAATAAAAATTTTTTATTTGAAACATTTTTTGATTTGACATAAAATAAGTTTCACCGCAAAAACTGTACCCATTTTATCGGCCGGTGAAGTCATCGGTAACCGACATTTCTAGCATGTTTTTGCGGGGTCCAGAAAAAATCTAATTTTGCGTCTAATCAAAAAATACTTCAAATAACTTTCAAAGAGAATAAATTAAGGAGTAATTTGTTTCATTACAACTTTTCTATAAAGTTTATGGTGTAGCCAAAAATCACAAAAATATATTTTGTTGATCTTCAAACGAGATTATTCGCACCATCTATTGACAACTTGGAAACTATAAATTAAGAAGATTTATTTGAAACATTTTTCAATTCATCCCTTAGTTAAAGAAATATTTGCAAATTTATTTATCATATAAATGCACGATTATTGACAATATGATGAACTTAATTGAAAAAAAGTGTAATTAAAGTAGTTAAGAAATAACAAAATAAAACTTTTTTATTTGAAACATTTTTTGATTTGACGTAAAATAAGTCTTACCGCAAAAACTGTACCCATTTTATCGGCCGGTGAAGGCATCGGTAACCGACATTTCTAGCATGTTTTTGCGGGGTCCAGAAAAAATCTAATTTTGCGTCTAATCAAAAAATACTTCAAATAACTTTCAAAGAGAATAAATTAAGGAGTAATTTGTTTCATTACAACTTTTCTATAAAGTTTATGGTGTAGCCAAAAATCACAAAAATATATTTTGTTGATCTTCAAACGAGATTATTCGCACCATCTATTGACAACTTGGAAACTATAAATTAAGAAGATTTATTTGAAACATTTTTCAATTCATCCCTTAGTTAAAGAAATATTTGCAAATTTATTTATCATATAAATGCACGATTATTGACAATATGATGAACTTAATTGAAAAAAAGTGTAATTAAAGTAGTTAAGAAATAACAAAATAAAACTTTTTTATTTGAAACATTTTTTGATTTGACGTAAAATAAGTCTTACCGCAAAAACTGTACCCATTTTATCGGCCGGTGAAGGCATCGGTAACCGACATTTCTAGCATGTTTTTGCGGGGTCCAGAAAAAATCTAATTTTGCGTCTAATAAAAAAATACTTCAAATAACTTTCAAAGAGAATAAATTAAGGAGTAATTTGTTTCATTACAACTTTTCTATAAAGTTTATGGTGTAGCCAAAAATCACAAAAATATATTTTGTTGATCTTCAAACGAGATTATTCGCACCATCTATTGACAACTTGGAAACTATAAATTAAGAAGATTTATTTGAAACATTTTTCAATTCATCCCTTAGTTAAAGAAATATTTGCAAATTTATTTATCATATAAATGCACGATTATTGACAATATGATGAACTTAATTGAAAAAAAGTGTAATTAAAGTAGTTAAGAAATAACAAAATAAAACTTTTTTATTTGAAACATTTTTTGATTTGACGTAAAATAAGTCTTACCGCAAAAACTGTACCCATTTTATCGGCCGGTGAAGGCATCGGTAACCGACATTTCTAGCATGTTTTTGCGGGGTCCAGAAAAAATCTAATTTTGCGTCTAATCAAAAAATACTTCAAATAACTTTCAAAGAGAATAAATTAAGGAGTAATTTGTTTCATTACAACTTTTCTATAAAGTTTATGGTGTAGCCAAAAATCACAAAAATATATTTTGTTGATCTTCAAACGAGATTATTCGCACCATCTATTGACAACTTGGAAACTATAAATTAAGAAGATTTATTTGAAACATTTTTCAATTCATCCCTTAGTTAAAGAAATATTTGCAAATTTATTTATCATATAAATGCACGATTATTGACAATATGATGAACTTAATTGAAAAAAAGTGTAATTAAAGTAGTTAAGAAATAACAAAATAAAACTTTTTGATTTGACGTAAAATAAGTTTCACCGCAAAAACTGTACCCATTTTATCGGCCGGTGAAGTCATCGGTAACCGACATTTCTAGCATGTTTTTGCGGGGTCCAGAAAAAATCTAATTTTGCGTCTAATAAAAAAATACTTCAAATAACTTTCAAAGAGAATAAATTAAGGAGTAATTTGTTTCATTACAACTTTTCTATAAAGTTTATGGTGTAGCCAAAAATCACAAAAATATATTTTGTTGATCTTCAAACGAGATTATTCGCACCATCTATTGACAACTTGGAAACTATAAATTAAGAAGATTTATTTGAAACATTTTTCAATTCATCCCTTAGTTAAAGAAATATTTGCAAATTTATTTATCATATAAATGCACGATTATTGACAATAAGATGAACTTAATTGAAAAAAAAATATAATTAAAGTAGTTAAGAAATAACAAAATAAAACTTTTTTATTTGAAACATTTTTTGATTTGACGTAGAATAAGTTTCACCGCAAAAACTGTACCCATTTTATCGGTCGGTGAAGTCAACGGTGTCCTATATTTCTAGCATGTTTTTGCGGGGTCTAGAAAAAATCTAATTTTGCGTCTAATCAAAAAATACTTCAAATAACTTTCAAAGAGAATAAATTAAGGAGTAATTTGTTTCATTATAACTTTTCTATAAAGTTTATGGTGTAGCCAAAAATCACAAAAATATATTTTGTTGATCTTCAAACGAAATTATTGGCACCATCTATTGACAACTAGGAAACTATATTAAAAGAGTAAATATTTGCTTTATAAATACTTCAATAAATATAGTAAAATAGTAATCAATCCAAACATATTAATAGTTTTAATTTAAATATCAAATTTATTCTAGGTAATAATATGTAATACTTTTTATTATCCATGAAAAGAGGGCTACGTGAAACTAGTTTAAAAAGTTAACACTAGAGAAAATCAAGCGAGTAGCGACTTACATGTAGTTCACAAATTAACCACCAAATTATATTAAAAGAGTAAATATTTGCTTTATAAATACTTCAATAAATATAGTAAAATAATAATCAATACAAACATATTAATAGTTTTAATTTAAATATCAAATTTAATCTATGTAATAATATGTAATAGTTTCTATTATCCATGAAAAGAGGGCTACGTGAAACTAGTTTAAAAAGTTAACACTAGAGAAAAACAAACTAGTAGCGACTAGCATGTAGTTCACAAATTAACCACCAAAATATATTAAAAGAGTAATTATTTGTTTTATAAATACTTCAATAAATATAGTAAAATAGTAATCAATACAAACATATTAATAGCTTTAATTTAAATATCAAATTTATTCTATGTAATAATATGTAATAGTTTCTATAATCAATGAAAAGAGGGCTACTTGAAACTAGTTTAAAAAGTTAACACTAGAGAAAAACAATCGAGTAGCGACTAGCATGTAGTTCACAAATTAACCACCAAAATATATTTAATGAGTAAATATTTGCTTTATAAATACTTCAATAAATATAGTAAAATGTAATCAATACAAACATATTAATAGTTTTCATTTAAAAATCAAATTTATTCTATGTAATAATATGTAATAGTTTCTATTATCCATCAAAAGAGGGCTACGTGAAAGAAATATTGGCAAATTTATTTATCATATAAATGCACGATTATTGACAATAAGATGAACTTAATTGAAAAAAAAATATAATTAAAGTAGTTAAGAAATAACAAAATAAAACTTTTTTATTTGAAACATTTTTTGATTTGACGTAGAATAAGTTTCACCGCAAAAACTGTACCCATTTTATCGGTCGGTGAAGTCAACGGTGTCCTATATTTCTAGCATGTTTTTGCGGGGTCTAGAAAAAATCTAATTTTGCGTCTAATCAAAAAATACTTCAAATAACTTTCAAAGAGAATAAATTAAGGAGTAATTTGTTTCATTATAACTTTTCTATAAAGTTTATGGTGTAGCCAAAAATCACAAAAATATATTTTGTTGATCTTCAAACGAAATTATTGGCACCATCTATTGACAACTGGGAAACTATATTAAAAGAGTAAATATTTGCTTTATAAATACTTCAATAAATATAGTAAAATAGTAATCAATCCAAACATATTAATAGTTTTAATTTAAATATCAAATTTATTCTAGGTAATAATATGTAATACTTTTTATTATCCATGAAAAGAGGGCTACGTGAAACTAGTTTAAAAAGTTAACACTAGAGAAAATCAAGCGAGTAGCGACTTACATGTAGTTCACAAATTAACCACCAAATTATATTAAAAGAGTAAATATTTGCTTTATAAATACTTCAATAAATATAGTAAAATAATAATCAATACAAACATATTAATAGTTTTAATTTAAATATCAAATTTAATCTATGTAATAATATGTAATAGTTTCTATTATCCATGAAAAGAGGGCTACGTGAAACTAGTTTAAAAAGTTAACACTAGAGAAAAACAAACTAGTAGCGACTAGCATGTAGTTCACAAATTAACCACCAAAATATATTAAAAGAGTAATTATTTGTTTTATAAATACTTCAATAAATATAGTAAAATAGTAATCAATACAAACATATTAATAGCTTTAATTTAAATATCAAATTTATTCTATGTAATAATATGTAATAGTTTCTATAATCAATGAAAAGAGGGCTACTTGAAACTAGTTTAAAAAGTTAACACTAGAGAAAAACAATCGAGTAGCGACTTGCATGTAGTTCACAAATTAACCACCAAAATATATTTAATGAGTAAATATTTGCTTTATAAATACTTCAATAAATATAGTAAAATGTAATCAATACAAACATATTAATAGTTTTCATTTAAAAATCAAATTTATTCTATGTAATAATATGTAATAGTTTCTATTATCCATCAAAAGAGGGCTACGTGAAAGAAATATTGGCAAATTTATTTATCATATAAATGCACGATTATTGACAATAAGATGAACTTAATTGAAAAAAAAATATAATTAAAGTAGTTAAGAAATAACAAAATAAAACTTTTTTATTTGAAACATTTTTTGATTTGACGTAGAATAAGTTTCACCGCAAAAACTGTACCCATTTTATCGGTCGGTGAAGTCAACGGTGTCCTATATTTCTAGCATGTTTTTGCGGGGTCTAGAAAAAATCTAATTTTGCGTCTAATCAAAAAATACTTCAAATAACTTTCAAAGAGAATAAATTAAGGAGTAATTTGTTTCATTATAACTTTTCTATAAAGTTTATGGTGTAGCCAAAAATCACAAAAATATATTTTGTTGATCTTCAAACGAAATTATTGGCACCATCTATTGACAACTGGGAAACTATATTAAAAGAGTAAATATTTGCTTTATAAATACTTCAATAAATATAGTAAAATAGTAATCAATCCAAACATATTAATAGTTTTAATTTAAATATCAAATTTATTCTAGGTAATAATATGTAATACTTTTTATTATCCATGAAAAGAGGGCTACGTGAAACTAGTTTAAAAAGTTAACACTAGAGAAAATCAAGCGAGTAGCGACTTACATGTAGTTCACAAATTAACCACCAAATTATATTAAAAGAGTAAATATTTGCTTTATAAATACTTCAATAAATATAGTAAAATAATAATCAATACAAACATATTAATAGTTTTAATTTAAATATCAAATTTAATCTATGTAATAATATGTAATAGTTTCTATTATCCATGAAAAGAGGGCTACGTGAAACTAGTTTAAAAAGTTAACACTAGAGAAAAACAAACTAGTAGCGACTAGCATGTAGTTCACAAATTAACCACCAAAATATATTAAAAGAGTAATTATTTGTTTTATAAATACTTCAATAAATATAGTAAAATAGTAATCAATACAAACATATTAATAGCTTTAATTTAAATATGAAATTTATTCTATGTAATAATATGTAATAGTTTCTATAATCAATGAAAAGAGGGCTACTTGAAACTAGTTTAAAAAGTTAACACTAGAGAAAAACAATCGAGTAGCGACTTGCATGTAGTTCACAAATTAACCACCAAAATATATTTAATGAGTAAATATTTGCTTTATAAATACTTCAATAAATATAGTAAAATGTAATCAATACAAACATATTAATAGTTTTCATTTAAAAATCAAATTTATTCTATGTAATAATATGTAATAGTTTCTATTATCCATCAAAAGAGGGCTACGTGAAAGAAATATTGGCAAATTTATTTATCATATAAATGCACGATTATTGACAATAAGATGAACTTAATTGAAAAAAAAATATAATTAAAGTAGTTAAGAAATAACAAAATAAAACTTTTTTATTTGAAACATTTTTTGATTTGACGTAGAATAAGTTTCACCGCAAAAACTGTACCCATTTTATCGGTCGGTGAAGTCAACGGTGTCCTATATTTCTAGCATGTTTTTGCGGGGTCTAGAAAAAATCTAATTTTGCGTCTAATCAAAAAATACTTCAAATAACTTTCAAAGAGAATAAATTAAGGAGTAATTTGTTTCATTATAACTTTTCTATAAAGTTTATGGTGTAGCCAAAAATCACAAAAATATATTTTGTTGATCTTCAAACGAAATTATTGGCACCATCTATTGACAACTGGGAAACTATATTAAAAGAGTAAATATTTGCTTTATAAATACTTCAATAAATATAGTAAAATAGTAATCAATCCAAACATATTAATAGTTTTAATTTAAATATCAAATTTATTCTAGGTAATAATATGTAATACTTTTTATTATCCATGAAAAGAGGGCTACGTGAAACTAGTTTAAAAAGTTAACACTAGAGAAAATCAAGCGAGTAGCGACTTACATGTAGTTCACAAATTAACCACCAAATTATATTAAAAGAGTAAATATTTGCTTTATAAATACTTCAATAAATATAGTAAAATAATAATCAATACAAACATATTAATAGTTTTAATTTAAATATCAAATTTAATCTATGTAATAATATGTAATAGTTTCTATTATCCATGAAAAGAGTGCTACGTGAAACTAGTTTAAAAAGTTAACACTAGAGAAAAACAAACTAGTAGCGACTAGCATGTAGTTCACAAATTAACCACCAAAATATATTAAAAGAGTAATTATTTGTTTTATAAATACTTCAATAAATATAGTAAAATAGTAATCAATACAAACATATTAATAGCTTTAATTTAAATATCAAATTTATTCTATGTAATAATATGTAATAGTTTCTATAATCAATGAAAAGAGGGCTACTACGTGAAACTAGTTTAAAAAGTTAACACTAGAGAAAAACAAGCGAGTAGCGACTTGCAAGTAGTTCACAAATTAACCACCAAAATATATTTAATGAGTAAATATTTGCTTTATAAATACTTCAATAAATATAGTAAAATGTAATCAATACAAACATATTAATAGTTTTCATTTAAAAATCAAATTTATTCTATGTAATAATATGTAATAGTTTCTATTATCCATCAAAAGAGGGCTACGTGAAAGAAATATTGGCAAATTTATTTATCATATAAATGCACGATTATTGACAATAAGATGAACTTAATTGAAAAAAAAATATAATTAAAGTAGTTAAGAAATAACAAAATAAAACTTTTTTATTTGAAACATTTTTTGATTTGACGTAGAATAAGTTTCACCGCAAAAACTGTACCCATTTTATCGGTCGGTGAAGTCAACGGTGTCCTATATTTCTAGCATGTTTTTGCGGGGTCTAGAAAAAATCTAATTTTGCGTCTAATCAAAAAATACTTCAAATAACTTTCAAAGAGAATAAATTAAGGAGTAATTTGTTTCATTATAACTTTTCTATAAAGTTTATGGTGTAGCCAAAAATCACAAAAATATATTTTGTTGATCTTCAAACGAAATTATTGGCACCATCTATTGACAACTAGGAAACTATATTAAAAGAGTAAATATTTGCTTTATAAATACTTCAATAAATATAGTAAAATAGTAATCAATCCAAACATATTAATAGTTTTAATTTAAATATCAAATTTATTCTAGGTAATAATATGTAATACTTTTTATTATCCATGAAAAGAGGGCTACGTGAAACTAGTTTAAAAAGTTAACACTAGAGAAAATCAAGCGAGTAGCGACTTACATGTAGTTCACAAATTAACCACCAAATTATATTAAAAGAGTAAATATTTGCTTTATAAATACTTCAATAAATATAGTAAAATAATAATCAATACAAACATATTAATAGTTTTAATTTAAATATCAAATTTAATCTATGTAATAATATGTAATAGTTTCTATTATCCATGAAAAGAGGGCTACGTGAAACTAGTTTAAAAAGTTAACACTAGAGAAAAACAAACTAGTAGCGACTAGCATGTAGTTCACAAATTAACCACCAAAATATATTAAAAGAGTAATTATTTGTTTTATAAATACTTCAATAAATATAGTAAAATAGTAATCAATACAAACATATTAATAGCTTTAATTTAAATATCAAATTTATTCTATGTAATAATATGTAATAGTTTCTATAATCAATGAAAAGAGGGCTACTTGAAACTAGTTTAAAAAGTTAACACTAGAGAAAAACAATCGAGTAGCGACTAGCATGTAGTTCACAAATTAACCACCAAAATATATTTAATGAGTAAATATTTGCTTTATAAATACTTCAATAAATATAGTAAAATGTAATCAATACAAACATATTAATAGTTTTCATTTAAAAATCAAATTTATTCTATGTAATAATATGTAATAGTTTCTATTATCCATCAAAAGAGGGCTACGTGAAAGAAATATTGGCAAATTTATTTATCATATAAATGCACGATTATTGACAATAAGATGAACTTAATTGAAAAAAAAATATAATTAAAGTAGTTAAGAAATAACAAAATAAAACTTTTTTATTTGAAACATTTTTTGATTTGACGTAGAATAAGTTTCACCGCAAAAACTGTACCCATTTTATCGGTCGGTGAAGTCAACGGTGTCCTATATTTCTAGCATGTTTTTGCGGGGTCTAGAAAAAATCTAATTTTGCGTCTAATCAAAAAATACTTCAAATAACTTTCAAAGAGAATAAATTAAGGAGTAATTTGTTTCATTATAACTTTTCTATAAAGTTTATGGTGTAGCCAAAAATCACAAAAATATATTTTGTTGATCTTCAAACGAAATTATTGGCACCATCTATTGACAACTGGGAAACTATATTAAAAGAGTAAATATTTGCTTTATAAATACTTCAATAAATATAGTAAAATAGTAATCAATCCAAACATATTAATAGTTTTAATTTAAATATCAAATTTATTCTAGGTAATAATATGTAATACTTTTTATTATCCATGAAAAGAGGGCTACGTGAAACTAGTTTAAAAAGTTAACACTAGAGAAAATCAAGCGAGTAGCGACTTACATGTAGTTCACAAATTAACCACCAAATTATATTAAAAGAGTAAATATTTGCTTTATAAATACTTCAATAAATATAGTAAAATAATAATCAATACAAACATATTAATAGTTTTAATTTAAATATCAAATTTAATCTATGTAATAATATGTAATAGTTTCTATTATCCATGAAAAGAGGGCTACGTGAAACTAGTTTAAAAAGTTAACACTAGAGAAAAACAAACTAGTAGCGACTAGCATGTAGTTCACAAATTAACCACCAAAATATATTAAAAGAGTAATTATTTGTTTTATAAATACTTCAATAAATATAGTAAAATAGTAATCAATACAAACATATTAATAGCTTTAATTTAAATATCAAATTTATTCTATGTAATAATATGTAATAGTTTCTATAATCAATGAAAAGAGGGCTACTTGAAACTAGTTTAAAAAGTTAACACTAGAGAAAAACAATCGAGTAGCGACTTGCATGTAGTTCACAAATTAACCACCAAAATATATTTAATGAGTAAATATTTGCTTTATAAATACTTCAATAAATATAGTAAAATGTAATCAATACAAACATATTAATAGTTTTCATTTAAAAATCAAATTTATTCTATGTAATAATATGTAATAGTTTCTATTATCCATCAAAAGAGGGCTACGTGAAAGAAATATTGGCAAATTTATTTATCATATAAATGCACGATTATTGACAATAAGATGAACTTAATTGAAAAAAAAATATAATTAAAGTAGTTAAGAAATAACAAAATAAAACTTTTTTATTTGAAACATTTTTTGATTTGACGTAGAATAAGTTTCACCGCAAAAACTGTACCCATTTTATCGGTCGGTGAAGTCAACGGTGTCCTATATTTCTAGCATGTTTTTGCGGGGTCTAGAAAAAATCTAATTTTGCGTCTAATCAAAAAATACTTCAAATAACTTTCAAAGAGAATAAATTAAGGAGTAATTTGTTTCATTATAACTTTTCTATAAAGTTTATGGTGTAGCCAAAAATCACAAAAATATATTTTGTTGATCTTCAAACGAAATTATTGGCACCATCTATTGACAACTGGGAAACTATATTAAAAGAGTAAATATTTGCTTTATAAATACTTCAATAAATATAGTAAAATAGTAATCAATCCAAACATATTAATAGTTTTAATTTAAATATCAAATTTATTCTAGGTAATAATATGTAATACTTTTTATTATCCATGAAAAGAGGGCTACGTGAAACTAGTTTAAAAAGTTAACACTAGAGAAAATCAAGCGAGTAGCGACTTACATGTAGTTCACAAATTAACCACCAAATTATATTAAAAGAGTAAATATTTGCTTTATAAATACTTCAATAAATATAGTAAAATAATAATCAATACAAACATATTAATAGTTTTAATTTAAATATCAAATTTAATCTATGTAATAATATGTAATAGTTTCTATTATCCATGAAAAGAGGGCTACGTGAAACTAGTTTAAAAAGTTAACACTAGAGAAAAACAAACTAGTAGCGACTAGCATGTAGTTCACAAATTAACCACCAAAATATATTAAAAGAGTAATTATTTGTTTTATAAATACTTCAATAAATATAGTAAAATAGTAATCAATACAAACATATTAATAGCTTTAATTTAAATATGAAATTTATTCTATGTAATAATATGTAATAGTTTCTATAATCAATGAAAAGAGGGCTACTTGAAACTAGTTTAAAAAGTTAACACTAGAGAAAAACAATCGAGTAGCGACTTGCATGTAGTTCACAAATTAACCACCAAAATATATTTAATGAGTAAATATTTGCTTTATAAATACTTCAATAAATATAGTAAAATGTAATCAATACAAACATATTAATAGTTTTCATTTAAAAATCAAATTTATTCTATGTAATAATATGTAATAGTTTCTATTATCCATCAAAAGAGGGCTACGTGAAAGAAATATTGGCAAATTTATTTATCATATAAATGCACGATTATTGACAATAAGATGAACTTAATTGAAAAAAAAATATAATTAAAGTAGTTAAGAAATAACAAAATAAAACTTTTTTATTTGAAACATTTTTTGATTTGACGTAGAATAAGTTTCACCGCAAAAACTGTACCCATTTTATCGGTCGGTGAAGTCAACGGTGTCCTATATTTCTAGCATGTTTTTGCGGGGTCTAGAAAAAATCTAATTTTGCGTCTAATCAAAAAATACTTCAAATAACTTTCAAAGAGAATAAATTAAGGAGTAATTTGTTTCATTATAACTTTTCTATAAAGTTTATGGTGTAGCCAAAAATCACAAAAATATATTTTGTTGATCTTCAAACGAAATTATTGGCACCATCTATTGACAACTAGGAAACTATATTAAAAGAGTAAATATTTGCTTTATAAATACTTCAATAAATATAGTAAAATAGTAATCAATCCAAACATATTAATAGTTTTAATTTAAATATCAAATTTATTCTAGGTAATAATATGTAATACTTTTTATTATCCATGAAAAGAGGGCTACGTGAAACTAGTTTAAAAAGTTAACACTAGAGAAAATCAAGCGAGTAGCGACTTACATGTAGTTCACAAATTAACCACCAAATTATATTAAAAGAGTAAATATTTGCTTTATAAATACTTCAATAAATATAGTAAAATAATAATCAATACAAACATATTAATAGTTTTAATTTAAATATCAAATTTAATCTATGTAATAATATGTAATAGTTTCTATTATCCATGAAAAGAGGGCTACGTGAAACTAGTTTAAAAAGTTAACACTAGAGAAAAACAAACTAGTAGCGACTAGCATGTAGTTCACAAATTAACCACCAAAATATATTAAAAGAGTAATTATTTGTTTTTTAAATACTTCAATAAATATAGTAAAATAGTAATCAATACAAACATATTAATAGCTTTAATTTAAATATCAAATTTATTCTATGTAATAATATGTAATAGTTTCTATAATCAATGAAAAGAGGGCTACTACGTGAAACTAGTTTAAAAAGTTAACACTAGAGAAAAACAAGCGAGTAGCGACTTACATGTAGTTCACAAATTAACCACCAAATTATATTATAAGAGTAAATATTTGCTTTATAAATACTTCAATAAATATAGTAAAATAATAATCAATACAAACATATTAATAGTTTTAATTTAAATATCAAATTTAATCTATGTAATAATATGTAATAGTTTCTATTATCCATGAAAAGAGGGCTACGTGAAACTAGTTTAAAAAGTTAACACTAGAGAAAAACAAACTAGTAGCGACTTGCATGTAGTTCACAAATTAACCACCAAAATATATTAAAAGAGTAAATATTTGTTTTATAAATACTTCAATAAATATAGTAAAATAGTAATCAATACAAACATATTAATAGTTTTAAATTAAATATCCAATTTAATCTATGTAATAATATATAATAGTTTCTATAATCAATGAAAAGAGGGCTACTTGAAACTAGTTTAAAAAGTGAACACTAGAGAAAAACAAACTAGTAGCGACTTGCATGTAGTTCACAAATTAACCACCGAAATATATTTAATGAGTAAATATTTGCTTTATAAATACTTCAATAAATGTAGTAAAATAGTAAGCAATACAAACATATTAATAGTTTTCATTTAAAAATCAAATTTATTCGATGTAATAATATGTAATAGGTTCTATTATCCATGAAAAGAGGGCTACGTGAAACTAGTTTAAAAAATGAACAATAATGTAGCCACGCTCACTTTTAATTTTTTGTAGTATCGGGTGATGTAGAGAGAGCGCTACATATAAAATTTTCGGGATTTGTAGAATCGGCTGATGTAGATTCTGTTCAAATAGATTCGGCTGTGGCAGTGTCACCCGATTATGGTACAGGTATTATGTCATCATAATATTGAAATTAAAATCCCAATAAGGAATAATTGGCTATATAAGAGTATAAGTGGAGGGGATTTAAACCTCGAGTGCAGTCTGGTAGGTGAAGTGAGTGAATTGAACAACATGTGTAAAAGTTGTTCGCGATTAAAATAAACATATCGGGAGTATTCGAGCACAACAGTTGTGTGTGAGTGTGTAACGTGCAGTAAAATCAATGGCCTGTTTGTGTTTTGTGACAAATATTGTGTCCAGTGGTATCCAGAGACAAATAATAACCAATATGGACCTGGAAATATCAACATGTAAGTTAATAATGTTTTTATGATATAATTTGGATACTATAACTTGTAAATTAGTTGTCAAATTTATATATGGTTGTACAATTATGACTAGCAAGTTATCAAATCAAAATAAGTTTTTACTATTTCTAAATTCAAAATGGTGGCCATCTATTTCGGTACTGACTGAACCGACTCGACTGAAATTTTGTGGGTGGATACAGTCTTATTTGACATGAACTATAGCCTATATTGTTTGTAATGGCTATGTATACATCCAAAATGGCGGCCAGCTATCTCAGAACTGACCTGAACCGATTCGAATGAAATTTTGCGGGTGTGTATACATTCTTGTTTGACATAACGTAGAGGCTATAAAGATTTTAAAGGTTATGTCAAAATTCAAAATGGTGGACAATTAGCTCGGAACTGACCCAACTGATTCGAATGAAATTTTGTTAAAGAATACAATCTTATTTGAAATGAACTATAGGCTGTAATTGTTTTAAACGCTATGAATAAATTCAAAATGGCGGCCATCTATTTCGAAAGTGGCTTTGACGACTGATTTACAAGATATAAGAACTCCAGAACTAGACGTCCAATCGAAAATAGTTTCAAATAGAAGTTGTGCACAAGTTTAAACTAAAACTTTCTTGTTTGAAGCTTTTTACGATTTGACGGCTGGTTAAAGAGTTATAAACGAACTCCTGAACTAGACGTCCAATCGAAAAAAGTTTCAAATAGATGTTGTGCACAATCTCTTATTAATACTCTCTTGTTTGAAACTTTTTTCGATTTGACGGCTGGTTAAAGAGTTATAAGCGAACTCCTGAACTAGACGTCCAATCGAAAAAAGTTTCAAATAAAAGTTGTGCACAATCTTAAATTAAAACTTTCTTGTTTGAAGCTTTTTACGATTTGACGGCTGGTTAAAGAGTTATAAGCGAACTCCTGAACTAGACGTCCAATCGAAAAAAGTTTCAAATAGAAGTTGTGCACAATTTTAAATTAAAACTTTCTTGTTTGAAGGTTTTTACGATTTGACGGCTGGTTAAAGAGTTATAAACGAACTCCTGAACTAGACGTCCAATCGAAAAAAGTTTCAAATAGAAGTTGTGCACAATCTCTTATTAATACTTTCTTGTTTGAAACTTTTTTCGATTTGACGGCTGGTTAAAGAGTTATAAGCGAACTCCTGAACTAGACGTCCAATCGAAAAAAGTTTCAAATAGAAGTTGTGCACAATCTCTTATTAATACTTTCTTGTTTGAAACTTTTTTCGATTTGACGGCTGGGTAAAGAGTTATAAGCGAACTCCTGAACTAGACGTCCAATCGAAAAAAGTTTCAAATAGAAGTTGTGCACAATCTCTTATTAATACTTTCTTGTTTGAAACTTTTTTCGATTTGACGGCTGGTTAAAGAGTTATAAGCGAACTCCTGAACTAGATGTCCAATCGAAAAAAGTTTCAAATAGAAGTTGTGCACAATTTTAAATTAAAACTTTCTTGTTTGAAGGTTTTTACGATTTGACGGCTGGTTAAAGAGTTATAAACGAACTCCTGAACTAGACGTCCAATCGAAAAAAGTTTCAAATAGAAGTTGTGTACAATCTCAAACTAATACTTTCTTGTTTGAAACTTTTTTCGATTTGACGGCTGGTTAAAGAGTTATAAGCGAACTCCTGAACTAGACGTCCAATCGAAAAAAGTTTCAAATAGAAGTTGTGGACAATTTTAAATTAAAACTTTCTTGTTTGAAGGTTTTTACGATTTGACGGCTGGTTAAAGAGTTATAAACGAACTCCTGAACTAGACGTCCAATCGAAAAAAGTTTCAAATAGAAGTTGTGCACAATCTCTTATTAATACTTTCTTGTTTGAAACTTTTATCGATTTGACGGCTGGTTAAAGAGTTATAAGCGAACTCCTGAACTAGACGTCCAATCGAACAAAGTTTCAAATAGAAGTTGTGCACAATCTTAAAGTAAAACTTTTTTGTTTGAAGCTTTTTACGATTTGACGGCTGGTTAAAGAGTTATAAGCGAACTCCTGAACTAGACGTCCAATCGAAAAAAGTTTCAAATAGAAGTTGTGCACAATCTCTTACTAATACTTTCTTGTTTGAAACTTTTTTCGATTTGACGGCTGGTTAAAGAGTTATAAACGAACTCCAGAACTAGACGTCCAATTGGAAAAAGTTTCAAATAGAAGTTGTGCACAATCTCTTATTAATACTTTCTTGTTTGAAACTTTTTTCGATTTGACGGCTGGTTAAAGAGTTATAAGCGAACTCCTGAACTAGACGTCCAATCGAAAAAAGTTTCAAATAGAAGTTGTGTACAATCTCAAACTAATACTATCTTGTTTGAAACTTTTTTCGATTTGACCGCTGGTTAAAGAGTTATAAGCGAACTTCTGAACTAGACGTCCAATCGAAAAAAGTTTCAAATATAAGTTGTGCACAATTTTAAATTAAAACTTTCTTGTTTGAAGGTTTTTACAATTTGACGGCTGGTTAAAGAGTTATAAACGAACTCCTGAACTAGACGTCCAATCGAAAAAAGTTTCAAATAGAAGTTGTGCACAATCTCTTATTAATACTTTCTTGTTTGAAGGTTTTTACTATTTGACGGCTGGTTAAAGAGTTATAAACGAACTCCTGAACTAGACGTCCAATCGAAAAAAGTTTCAAATAGAAGTTGTGCACAATCTCTTACTAATACTTTCTTGTTTGAAACTTTTTTCGATTTGACGGCTGGTTAAAGAGTTATAAACGAACTCCTGAACTAGACGTCCAATCGAAAAAAGTTTCAAATAGAAGTTGTGCACAATCTCTTACTAATACTTTCTTGTTTGAAACTTTTTTCGATTTGACGGCTGGTTAAAGAGTTATAAACGAACTTCTGAACTAGACGTCCAATCGAAAAAAGTTTCAAATAGAAGTTGTGCACAATCTCTTATTAATACTTTCTTGTTTGAAACTTTTTTCGATTTGACGGCTGGTTAAAGAGTTATAAGCGAACTCCTGAACTAGATGTCCAATCGAAAAAAGTTTCAAATAGAAGTTGTGCACAATTTTAAATTAAAACTTTCTTGTTTGAAGGTTTTTACGATTTGACGGCTGGTTAAAGAGTTATAAACGAACTCCTGAACTAGACGTCCAATCGAAAAAAGTTTCAAATAGAAGTTGTGTACAATCTCAAACTAATACTTTCTTGTTTGAAACTTTTTTCGATTTGACGGCTGGTTAAAGAGTTATAAGCGAACTCCTGAACTAGACGTCCAATCGAAAAAAGTTTCAAATAGAAGTTGTGGACAATTTTAAATTAAAACTTTCTTGTTTGAAGGTTTTTACGATTTGACGGCTGGTTAAAGAGTTATAAACGAACTCCTGAACTAGACGTCCAATCGAAAAAAGTTTCAAATAGAAGTTGTGCACAATCTCTTATTAATACTTTCTTGTTTGAAACTTTTTTCGATTTGACGGCTGGTTAAAGAGTTATAAGCGAACTCCTGAACTAGACGTCCAATCGAACAAAGTTTCAAATAGAAGTTGTGCACAATCTTAAATTAAAACTTTTTTGTTTGAAGCTTTTTACGATTTGACGGCTGGTTAAAGAGTTATAAGCGAACTCCTGAACTAGACGTCCAATCGAAAAAAGTTTCAAATAGAAGTTGTGCACAATCTCTTACTAATACTTTCTTGTTTGAAACTTTTTTCGATTTGACGGCTGGTTAAAGAGTTATAAACGAACTCCAGAACTAGACGTCCAATTGGAAAAAGTTTCAAATAGAAGTTGTGCACAATCTCTTATTAATACTTTCTTGTTTGAAACTTTTTTCGATTTGACGGCTGGTTAAAGAGTTATAAGCGAACTCCTGAACTAGACGTCCAATCGAAAAAAGTTTCAAATAGAAGTTGTGTACAATCTCAAACTAATACTATCTTGTTTGAAACTTTTTTCGATTTGACCGCTGGTTAAAGAGTTATAAGCGAACTTCTGAACTAGACGTCCAATCGAAAAGTTTCAAATATAAGTTGTGCACAATTTTAAATTAAAACTTTCTTGTTTGAAGGTTTTTACGATTTGACGGCTGGTTAAAGAGTTATAAACGAACTCCTGAACTAGACGTCCAATCGAAAAAAGTTTCAAATAGAAGTTGTGCACAATCTCTTATTAATACTTTCTTGTTTGAAGGTTTTTACTATTTGACGGCTGGTTAAAGAGTTATAAACGAACTCCTGAACTAGACGTCCAATCGAAAAAAGTTTCAAATAGAAGTTGTGCACAATCTCTTACTAATACTTTCTTGTTTGAAACTTTTTTCGATTTGACGGCTGGTTAAAGAGTTATAAACGAACTCCTGAACTAGACGTCCAATCGAAAAAAGTTTCAAATAGAAGTTGTGCACAATCTCTTACTAATACTTTCTTGTTTGAAACTTTTTTCGATTTGACGGCTGGTTAAAGAGTTATAAACGAACTTCTGAACTAGACGTCCAATCGAAAAAAGTTTCAAATAGAAGTTGTGCACAATCTCTTATTAATACTTTCTTGTTTGAAACTTTTTTCGATTTGACGGCTGGTTAAAAAGTTATAAGCGAACTCCTGAACTAGATGTCCAATCGAAAAAAGTTTCAAATAGAAGTTGTGCACAATCTCTTACTTATACTGTCTTGTTTGAAACTTTTTTCGATTTGACGGCTGGTTAAAGAGTTATAAGCGAACTCTTGAACTAGTTGTCCAATCGAAAAAAGTTTCAAATAGAAGTTGTGCACAAACTCTTATTAATACTTTCTTGTTTGAAACTTTTTTCGATTTGACGGCTGGTTAAAGAGTTATAAGCGAACTCCTGAACTAGACGTCCAATCGAAAAAAGTTTCAAATAGAAGTTGTACACAATCTCTTATTAATACTTTCTTGTTTGAAGCTTTTTGCGATTTGACGGCTGGTTAAAGAGTTATAAGCGAACTCTTGAACTAGTTGTCCAATCGAAAAAAGTTTCAAATAGAAGTTGTGCACAATCTCTTATTAATACTTTCTTGTTTGAAACTTTTTTCGATTTGACGGCTGGTTAAAGAGTTATAAGCGAACTCCTGAACTAGACGTCCAATCGAAAAAAGTTTCAAATAGAAGTTGTACACAATCTCTTATTAATACTTTCTTGTTTGAAGCTTTTTGCGATTTGACGGCTGGTTAAAGAGTTATAAGCGAACTCCTGAACTAGACGTCCAATCGAAAAAAGTTTCAAATAGAAGTTGTGCACAATTTTAAATTAAAACTTTCTTGTTTGAAGGTTTTTACGATTTGACGGCTGGTTAAAGAGTTATAAACGAACTCCTGAACTAGACGTCCAATCGAACAAAGTTTCAAATAGAAGTTGTGCACAATCTTAAATTAAAATTTTCTTGTTTGAAGCTTTTTACGATTTGACGGCTAGTTAAAGAGTTATAAGCGAACTCCTGAACTAGACGTCCAATCGAAAAAAGTTTCAAATAGAAGTTGTGCACAATCTCTTATTAATACTTTCTTGTTTGAAACCTTTTTCGATTTGACGGCTGGTTAAAGAGTTATAAACGAACCCCAGAACTAGACGTCCAAACGAAAAAAGTTTCAAATAGAAGTTGGGCACAGGCATAAATAGAAACTTTCTTGTTTGAAACTTTTTACGATTTAACGGCTGGTTAAAGAGTTATAAGCGAACTTCAGAACTAGATATTAACAGGCTTGTTTGGTCGGTATCTTCGAGGAAGCATGGTACGGTATTTACTGGAGTGCTTTATTTACCTGGAGATCGGTGTCGACTGGTGACGGTTGAATGGTGGCTGGAGATGCAAGGTGGCTGAATCGGAGATCGGTAACTGAGTGTCTCGGTGACTGTGTGATATTAATTGTCTGTCAGCGCGGTTTATATACTAATTTGAAAATAGGGTTCGCGAGATAAAGATGTTTTACAGGACCGCGATTTAGATATTTGAACTACATATCCTTGAGACGATATATATATATATATATTCATGTATGTATGTATGAATTATAGATTATGGCGACATAATACCTTTTGTATTATGTCATCATAATATTGAAATTAAAATCCCAATAAGGAATAATTGGCTATGTAAGAGTATAAGTGGAGGGGATTTAAACCTCGAGTGCAGTCAGTTAGGGGAAGTGAGTGAATAGAACAACATGTGTAAAAGTTGTAAGCGATTAAAATAAACATATCGGGAGTATTCGAGCACAACAGTTGTGTGTGAGTGTGTAACGTGCAGTAAAATCAATGGCCTGTTTGTGTTTTGTGACAAATATTGTGTCCAGTGGTATCCAGAGAAAAATAATAATCAATATGGACCTGGAAATATCAACACGTAAGTTAATAATGTTTTTATGATATAAATGGGATACTATAACTTGTAAACTAGTTGTCAAATTTATATACCGTTGCACAATTATGATTAGCAAGTTACCAAAAAATCACGAGAACTAGTCATCAAATCAAAATAAGTTTTTACTTTGTCTAAATTCAAAATGGCGGCCATCTATCTCGGAACTGACCGAACCAATACGAATGAAATTTTGAGGGTGTATACAATAATATTTGACATGAAATATAGGCTATAAATATATTAAAGGCTATGTTTAAATTTAAAATGGCAGCATCTATTTCGGAACTGACCGATTCGAATCCATTAAAATATTGCGGGGGTATGCGTGTTTACGGAACATAAACTAGTCTATAATTTTTTTAACGGCCATGTCTAAATTCAAAATGGCGGCTATCTATAACAAAACTGAACGAACCGATACGAATGAAATTTTGTGAGTGTATATACAATCCTATTTGACATGACCTATAACAACTTTTCGAAAAACTGTTTATAACTCGAAAAACAAGGGGACCTAGAACAAAATTTTATAGGATATGATCGGGTTCTTTTAGTAATACGAACAACTTTTACTGGAACAATTTTCCGATTAGACTGCTGGTTTAATAGATCGCGTATAACTCGTAAACCATAGTAGCTAAAACAAAATTGTATAGGACATGATAGATGTCTTTTAGTAATACGAACAACTTGTACTGGAACAATTCTCCGATTAGACTGCTGGTTTAATAGATCGCGTATAACTCGTAAACCATAGTAGCTAAAACAAAAGTGTATAGGACATGATAGATGCCTTTTAATAATACGAACAACTTGTACTGGAACAATTCTCCGATTAGACTGCTGGTTTAATAGATCGCGTATAACTCGTAAACCATAGTAGCTAAAACAAAAGTGTATAGGACATGATAGATGCCTTTTAGTAATACGAACAACTATTACTTGAACAATTTTCCGATTAGACTGCTAGTTCACGAGATCGTTTATAACTCGTAAACCATAGGAGCTAAAACAAAATTGTATAGGACATGATAGATGCCTTTTAGTAATACGAACAAATTTTACTGGAACAAATTTCCGATTAGACTGCTGGTTTAATAGTTCGCGTATAACTCGTAAACCATAGTAGCTAAAACAAAAGTGTATAGGAAATGATAGATGCCTTTTAGTAATACGAACAACTATTACTTGAACAATTTTCCGATTTGACTGCTAGTTCACGAGATCGTTTATAACTCGTAAACCATAGGAGCTAAAACAAAATTGTATAGGACATGATAGATGCCTTTTAGTAATACGAACAACTTTTACTTGAACAAATTTCCGATTAGACTGCTGGTTTAATAGATCGCGTATAACTCGTAAACCATAGTAGCTAAAACAAAAGTGTATAGGACATGATAGATGCCTGTTAGTAATACGAACAACTTTTACTGGAACAATTTTCCGATTAGACTGCTGGTTTAATAGATCGCGTATAACTCGTAAACCATAGTAGCTAAAACAAAAGTGTATAGGACATGACAGACGTCTTTTAGTAATACGAACAACTTTTACTTGAACAAATGTCCTATTAGACTGCTGGTTTAATAGTTCGCGTATAACTCGTAAACCATAGTAGCTAAAACAAAAGTGTATAGGACATGATAGATGCCTTTTAGTAATACGAACAACTATTACTTGAACAATTTTCCGATTAGACTGTTAGTTCACGAGATTGTTAATAACTCGTAAACCATAGGAGCTAAAACAAAATTGTATAGGACATGATAGATGCCTTTTAGTAATACGAACAACTTTTACTTGAACAAATTTCCGATTAGACTGCTGGTTTAATAGTTCGCGTATAACTCGTAAACCATAGTAGCTAAAACAAAAGTGTATAGGACATGATAGATGTCTTTTAGTAATACGAACAACTTTTACTTGAACAAATATCCGATTAGACTGCTGGTTTAATAGTTCGCGTATAACTCGTAAACCATAGTAGCTAAAACAAAAGTGTATAGGACATGATAGATGCCTGTTAGTAATACGAACAACTTTTACTGGAACAATTTTCCGATTAGACTGCTGGTTTAATAGATCGCGTATAACTCGTAAACCATAGTAGCTAAAACAAAAGTGTATAGGACATGACAGATGTCTTTTAGTAATACGAACAACTTTTACTTGAACAAATGTCCTATTAGACTGCTGGTTTAATAGTTCGCGTATAACTCGTAAACCATAGTAGCTAAAACAAAAGTGTATAGGACATGATAGATGCCTTTTAGTAATACGAACAACTATTACTTGAACAATTTTCCGATTAGACTGTTAGTTCACGAGATTGTTAATAACTCGTAAACCATAGGAGCTAAAACAAAATTGTATAGGACATGATAGATGCCTTTTAGTAATACGAACAACTTTTACTTGAACAAATTTCCGATTAGACTGCTGGTTTAATAGTTCGCGTATAACTCGTAAACCATAGTAGCTAAAACAAAAGTGTATAGGACATGATAGATGTCTTTTAGTAATACGAACAACTTTTACTTGAACAAATGTCCTATTAGACTGCTGGTTTAATAGGTCGCGTATAACTCGTAAACCATAGTAGCTAAAACAAAAGTGTATAGGACATGATAGATGTCTTTTAGTAATACGAACAACTTGTACTGGAACAATTCTCCGATTAGACTGCTGGTTTAATAGTTCGCGTATAACTCGTAAACCATAGTAGCTAAAACAAAAGTGTATAGGACATGATAGATGCCTGTTAGTAATACGAACAACTTTTACTGGAACAATTTTCCGATTAGACTGCTGGTTTAATAGGTCGCGTATAACTCGTAAACCATAGTAGCTAAAACAAAAGTGTATAGGACATGATAGATGCCTTTTAGTAATACGAACAACTTTTACTGGAACAATTCTCCGATTAGACTGCTGGTTTAATAGATCGCGTATAACTCGTAAACCATAGTAGCTAAAACAAAAGTGTATAGGACATGATAGATGTCTTTTAGTAATACGAACAACTTGTACTGGAACAATTCTCCGATTAGACTGCTGGTTTAATAGATCGCGTATAACTCGTAAACCATAGTAGCTAAAACAAAAGTGTATAGGACATAATAGATGCCTTTTAGTAATACGAACAACTTTTACTTGAACAAATTTCCGATTGGACTGCTGGTTTAATAGTTCGCGTATAACTCGTAAACCATAGTAGCTAAAACAAAAGTGTATAGGACATGATAGATGCCTGTTAGTAATACGAACAACTTTTACTTGAACAATTTTCCGATTAGACTGCTGGTTTAATAGATCGCGTATAACTCGTAAACCATAGTAGCTAAAACAAAAGTGTATAGGACATGATAGATGTCTTTTAGTAATACGAACAACTTTTACTTGAACAAATGTCCTATTAGACTGCTGGTTTAATAGTTCGCGTATAACTCGTAAACCATAGTAGCTAAAACAAAAGTGTATAGGACATGATAGATGCCTTTTAGTAATACGAACAACTTTTACTTGAACAAATTTCCGATTAGACTGCTGGTTTAATAGTTCGCGTATAACTCGTAAACCATAGTAGCTAAAACAAAAGTGTATAGGACATGATAGATGCCTGTTAGTAATACGAACAACTTTTACTGGAACAATTTTCCGATTAGACTGCTGGTTTAATAGATCGCGTATAACTCGTAAACCATAGTAGCTAAAACAAAAGTGTATAGGAAATGATAGATGTCTTTTAGTAATACGAACAACTTTTACTTGAACAAATGTCCTATTAGACTGCTGGTTTAATAGTTCGCGTATAACTCGTAAACCGTAATAGCTAAAACAAAAGTGTATAGGACATGATAGATGCCTTTTAGTAATACGAACAACTTTTACTTGAACAAATTTCCGATTAGACTGCTGGTTTAATAGTTCGCGTATAACTCGTAAACCATAGTAGCTAAAACAAAAGTGTATAGGACATGATAGATGCCTGTTAGTAATACGAACAACTTTTACTGGAACAATTTTCCGATTAGACTGCTGGTTTAATAGATCGCGTATAACTCGTAAACCATAGTAGCTAAAACAAAAGTGTATAGGACATGACAGATGTCTTTTAGTAATACGAACAACTTTTACTTGAACAAATGTCCTATTAGACTGCTGGTTTAATAGTTCGCGTATAACTCGTAAACCATAGTAGCTAAAACAAAAGTGTATAGGACATGATAGATGCCTTTTAGTAATACGAACAACTATTACTTGAACAATTTTCCGATTAGACTGTTAGTTCACGAGATTGTTAATAACTCGTAAACCATAGGAGCTAAAACAAAATTGTATAGGACATGATAGATGCCTTTTAGTAATACGAACAACTTTTACTTGAACAAATTTCCGATTAGACTGCTGGTTTAATAGTTCGCGTATAACTCGTAAACCATAGTAGCTAAAACAAAAGTGTATAGGACATGATAGATGCCTTTTAGTAATACGAACAACTTTTACTTGAACAAATTTCCGATTAGACTGCTGGTTTAATAGTTCGCGTATAACTCGTAAACCATAGTAGCTAAAACAAAAGTGTATAGGACATGATAGATGTCTTTTAGTAATACGAACAACTTTTACTTGAACAATTTTCCGATTAGACTGCTGGTTTAATAGATCGCGTATAACTCGTAAACCATAGTAGCTAAAACAAAAGTGTATAGGACATGATAGATGCCTGTTAGTAATACGAACAACTTTTACGTGAACAATTTTCCGATTAGACTGCTGGTTTAATAGATCGCGTATAACTCGTAAACCATAGTAGCTAAAACAAAAGTGTATAGGACATGATAGATGCCTTTTAGTAATACGAACAACTTGTACTGGAACAATTATCCGATTAGACTGCTAGTTCACGAGATCGTTTATAACTCGTAAACCATAGTAGCTAAAACAAAATTGTATAGGACATGATAGATGTCTTTTAGTAATACGAACAACTTGTACTGGAACAATTTTCCGATTAGACTGCTGGTTTAATAGATCGCGTATAACTCGTAAACCATAGTAGCTAAATCAAAATTGTATAGGACATGATAGATGTCTTTTAGTAATACGAACAACTATTACGTGAACAATTTTCCGATTAGACTGCTGGTCTAATAGATCGCGGATAACTCGTAAACCATAGGAGCTAAAACAAAATTGTATAGAACATGATAGATGCCTTTTAGTAATACGAACAACTTTTACTAGAACAATCTTCCGATTAGACTGCTGGTTTACAAGATCGCGTATAACTCGTAAACCAGAAAGTAGGTTTAGGCGAACGCAGTATCCCGGGGTTTGGGTAAACTACCGGGCGCGTCCCCAGGTGGCGGATAGGGGAACGGCCATGATCGTAAGGACATGGTTAGTGGTAGCTATAAGTGGGGAGCCCTGGGGTAATACCTGGGTATTACACTCTGGGGTGTCCCATAAAAGCTATCGCCGCGGACCACCCTCCCCGACCCAAGCCTTAGGGTCGTGGTAGTAAAGGAAGGGAGCATGGGTTTTTTTTTTTTATTTATTTTTTTTTTTTTCTAATAAACCCTGTCTAAAAAAAAAAGTTAAGCTAACCTAACTTAGGTTAAGCTAACCCAACTTAGGTTAAGCTAACCCAACTTAGGGTAAGCTAACCTAACTTAGGGTAAGCTAACCCAACTTAGGGTAAGCTAACCCAACTTAGGTTAAGCTAACCCAACTTAGGGTAAGCTAACCTAACTTAGGGTAAGCTAACCTAACTTAGGGTAAGCTAACCCAACTTAAGTTAAGCTAACCTAACTTAGGTTAAGCTAATCCAATTTAGGTTAAGCTAACCCAACATAGGTTAGGTTAGGTTAGGTTAGGTTAGGTTAGGTTAGGTTAGGTTAGGTTAGGTTAGGTTAGGTTAGGTTAGGTTAGGTTAGGTTAGGTTAGGTTAGGTTAGGTTAGGTTAGGTTAGGTTAGGTTAGGTTAGGTTAGGTTAGGTTAGGTTAGGTTAGGTTAGGTTAGGTTAGGTTAGGTTAGGTTAGGTTAGGTTAGGTTAGGTTAGGTTAGGTTAGGTTAGGTTAGGTTAGGTTAGGTTAGGTTAGGTTAGGTTAGGTTAGGTTAGGTTAGGTTAGGTTAGGTTAGGTTAGGTTAGGTTAGGTTAGGTTAGGTTAGGTTAGGTTAGGTTAGGTTAGGTTAGGTTAGGTTAGGTTAGGTTAGGTTAGGTTAGGTTAGGTTAGGTTAGGTTAGGTTAGGTTAGGTTAGGTTAGGTTAGGTTAGGTTAGGTTAGGTTAGGTTAGGTTAGGTTAGGTTAGGTTAGGTTAGGTTAGGTTAGGTTAGGTTAGGTTAGGTTAGGTTAGGTTAGGTTAGGTTAGGTTAGGTTAGGTTAGGTTAGGTTAGGTTAGGTTAGGTTAGGTTAGGTTAGGTTAGGTTAGGTTAGGTTAGGTTAGGTTAGGTTAGGTTAGGTTAGGTTAGGTTAGGTTAGGTTAGGTTAGGTTAGGTTAGGTTAGGTTAGGTTAGGTTAGGTTAGGTTAGGTTAGGTTAGGTTAGGTTAGGTTAGGTTAGGTTAGGTTAGGTTAGGTTAGGTTAGGTTAGGTTAGGTTAGGTTAGGTTAGGTTAGGTTAGGTTAGGTTAGGTTAGGTTAGGTTAGGTTAGGTTAGGTTAGGTTAGGTTAGGTTAGGTTAGGTTAGGTTAGGTTAGGTTAGGTTAGGTTAGGTTAGGTTAGGTTAGGTTAGGTTAGGTTAGGTTAGGTTAGGTTAGGTTAGGTTAGGTTAGGTTAGGTTAGGTTAGGTTAGGTTAGGTTAGGTTAGGTTAGGTTAGGTTAGGTTAGGTTAGGTTAGGTTAGGTTAGGTTAGGTTAGGTTAGGTTAGGTTAGGTTAGGTTAGGTTAGGTTAGGTTAGGTTAGGTTAGGTTAGGTTAGGTTAGGTTAGGTTAGGTTAGGTTAGGTTAGGTTAGGTTAGGTTAGGTTAGGTTAGGTTAGGTTAGGTTAGGTTAGGTTAGGTTAGGTTAGGTTAGGTTAGGTTAGGTTAGGTTAGGTTAGGTTAGGTTAGGTTAGGTTAGGTTAGGTTAGTTAGGTTAGGTTAGGTTAGGTTAGGTTAGGTTAGGTTAGGTTAGGTTAGGTTAGGTTAGGTTAGGTTAGGTTAGGTTAGGTTAGGTTAGGTTAGGTTAGGTTAGGTTAGGTTAGGTTAGGTTAGGTTAGGTTAGGTTAGGTTAGGTTAGGTTAGGTTAGGTTAGGTTAGGTTAGGTTAGGTTAGGTTAGGTTAGGTTAGGTTAGGTTAGGTTAGGTTAGGTTAGGTTAGGTTAGGTTAGGTTAGGTTAGGTTAGGTTAGGTTAGGTTAGGTTAGGTTAGGTAGGTTAGGTTAGGTTAGGTTAGGTTAGGTTAGGTTAGGTTAGGTTAGGTTAGGTTAGGTTAGGTTAGGTTAGGTTAGGTTAGGTTAGGTTAGGTTAGGTTAGGTTAGGTTAGGTTAGGTTAGGTTAGGTTAGGTTAGGTTAGGTTAGGTTAGGTTAGGTTAGGTTAGGTTAGGTTAGGTTAGGTT